>OW121851.1:137327304-138577304 GCA_933228895.1 Platycnemis pennipes
AAGAAATCAGTGCGGAGAGCGGCAGCGTTAAGAATTGAAACGTTATAGCAATACTAAGGGCAGGGGAACTAGAAAACCTAATGAATTGAGGATGGGAAATATCTATTTTGAGGTGATAAGCGATGTAAGATAAGAGGGAAAGGGTACTTCTGGACTGAAAGTTACAGAGATATGTACAGTGACGGGGAAGAGTGTCAGCAAAGCTTTACGGAGTGACGTTAGTATTGATTGCAATATCAAGAAAAGAAAGGTAGTGAAAGTGGAGCAGACGAGTGATAGAATATTGGGAATCGAAGTAAAAGCATGAGGTGTGGATGGAGAAGATGATAAAAGATGAGGGTGAATTGAAGGACGTGATAGACGGGAGAATGTTGGGTAAGCGGGGAAGGAGGAGGAGAAGAAGAACGCGGATAGTTTTCTTAGAAGGATGAGAGGAAGGAGGTACAGACAGGAGTATCGCCATGGCAGGGTCAGGCAGTACAACAGGTCGTAACGGGGGAACTGAACAGTATTCCAGTCGCCGAATTCTCGAAGGCCTACCAAGAGTGGCAGAACCGCTGGAGGCACGGCGAGTTGATGCACAAGGGTGCTACCTCGAAGTCGTACGAATATTAAAACTAAACTTTTGTTATCGAATTAATCCGACCACTTTTGGGACACACCCTTTCTGAGGGGCTGAAGAGTGATAAAAAATGAAATATATCCGTCTTGGGAAGAACGCAATATCCATCGAGACCTGCATTTACCTGTTGAGAAGTAAAAAAAGTAAAAATCCATAAATTAATCGCTATAATCCAACACTGAACAGACAAAAAGGGTGCTGCTACATCTCGAATCAAAGGATAGTGAACCTACTCCCTAATTAGATCTCCGGATGTTTACGGACTGTTGACAGCCTGCTATCAAGTATGCCTTGCGACATGACCTTTACACTGTAAGTGATTTCAACGCACTGAAGTGGGTGCCCGGCTATGGTGGAATGTGAGTGGAGCGTTAAAGTCTCCGCCTGCATTTCTTTGCGATTATGCACTCGAAACGCAATTCCCTCTGCTTGGCCTGAATCGATAACCGGTTTTTCGGAATGGAGAGCTTAGTTATAGTTTAGAAAAAAATTTTAAAATTATTTCTTGTAAATATTGAAATTTAAGAAGTCATTTCATTGTTTTAGTAGTAGGTGTCAGCTCTGCATAATTTTTCATTGCCCTGACTGATCTGCTATATTGTGATTTTTAGTTTTTTTGCGTCCAAAATCCTGTTTTTCACTATTCTAAAATTGGTTACGTAGTATTTCAATCTATCCTAAACCTTTTTCTTGTCTTCCCTAAGTTTCAGAAAATAGGCACATGGTTCGTGGTCCTACGCGATGCCCGGAGAGCTTAGTTTAAGGCGGCAACCGGCCAATCGAAAGACTCGTGATCACTCTGCGAGAGAATAAACAGATGCATAAATCCGAAATGCCACATCCAGAATTTGGTGAGAATTCACCCCCTGCCACACACCTTTATGGTGGCTTGCAGGGTATTATGTAGATGTAGATCTAAGAAAAAATCATGCGTCAGGAAAGCTTAAATCCTTTATCTATTCATGTACTTGCTTTTAACGAGAGTGGGAATTAGATGACATAGTTTAATTGATTATGTAGATTCATCAGTCCGCAATATTCGACATAAAATGTGAGACGAGAACTGTACGAAAGTCAGAGGTGGAGCTAGAATCAGTGACCGTTGGACTGGTGTTAGGATGCTATTGGCTTGGCCCCTATAGACACGTTGCCTTCTCCGTAAAGCGTTTTATAGGTATTGTTGGAGGTAAGTCTACGTAATACCTACTCTGCGAGCCGCCACAGGGTGTGGTAGGGGGTGAAGATCACCAAGCATGCAGTACTAACATGCAAGAAAGAGCTATAATGCTACTGCCTCAAGGAGAGATGTTAGGTATAAGACTCACGTATAACTAGGTGGTAAGCAACTACACATTAATAAATTGATTACTGGTAAGAAAAACATCCTAATGGTAAAGATACTGTAGATTCTATAGATCATTTCGGAAATTGGTCTCACACAGAGTATTTTATATTGTTAAATAGCGAAAAATGACCATGCCTAGAATGAACTGATGAGATTTGATTGTGGTCGCAAATAAGTGATTAAAATTCGGATGTCGGGTATAGCTTCTCTATCATAACGACAGCTCCCTTTTTCCCTGAATAAAAATTAGTCTTTGGTTACTGCATTGAGAACTCGGATGCGTGACTTGGACAGTAAAGGCAGGTATCTACATCTACATAATACCCTGCAAGCCACCATAAAGGTATGTGGCAGGAGGTGAATTCTCACCAAACATGCACTACATATCATGCATAAAAAAGGAATAGTATTTCTATACTGTTCTAAACTACACTATTTAAAAAAGAATAAAAATAGCAGAGCAAACATGCAAATACATGCCGTTAGTTGGGTTAGCTTCAAGTCCTTATACCAACATGCAGCTACCAATGTTATCCATTGCTACTCTCATATTGGATATGTTTATCGTTATTCATATCCCTGATAGTACGAGGAAAAAAAGACATTTTGAATCTGTCAGTTCGGCAATCAATTTCTCTAATTTTGCGATTATGGTCCAGTCTACCATAGTAAGTTGGGGTTCGTAAAATATTTTTAATGTCATCACTGAAAATATGGTATTGGAATTTGTTTAAGAGATTAAGTCTAAATTTCAGCCTGCGATCTGACAATGATTCCCTTTTTTTTTGAATGGTTACGCTAATATAGTCATCGTACCGTCCCTTTACAAATCTTGCCGATCTTCGCTGCACACGTTCATGTTCATTATTTCGACCGATTTCGTATGGATCCCATAGTCATAATATATTTTAGCACAGAACGTAAGTGCGTCTATTTTCACACGAAATTGATGGCAGGCCAGCGTAAGAGAGAGATTAAGGAAGCAGTCGCTCGGCCATTGCTTTCAGATAGCCTTTCGACGCCGTTGATCACAAATCTTTCCCACGGTGGAAACGGCAACCGTAATTTCTCCGGACTCATTACTTAAATCCCCCGACGACGGTGTCATTCCCAGGCTTTAACGACTCCCACTTGTGTAGAGCCGTGCTGGAAAAATAGCGGTGGACTGAGAACCTTTGTTCTTTTCATCAAAAGCGAAGCGTCAAGATACTCCAGGTCTTCAGTGAGTCAATTCTGGCTCTATTTAGCAACTGCTAAGTAGGTACACATGGTGACGCTACTAGTGGGTATCGCTAAAAATCAATATCTTTCCGTCTTCTTTGACTTCACGCTAGGGTAGTGGTTGCGGAGACCCCCTAGGAACATGTAAACCACATAATCGTATTCAGTTTAAATTAGTGTTGTTCACCTTATAATTATGTATATGTTGGGTGAACATTGAACACAATAAATAAATAAATAACTAAATAGCTAACTCGTAGATGTGCCCAGTCTTCATGTCGCTTATCATAAGGTCGCTAATCTCTCTATGGTACTATTCAAGAGTATTTACTTGGGAGAATTCATCAGACATTATATTGAAGCCCCTAAACAGAATATACGGTGAGAAAAGCTTGAGTGGTTAATAATTTTTTTTTTATTTTCATCAATAACTTCTTCAGCAACAGGAAGGCTTGAAAATCGCGTAACGGATACTCTTTCTTTATATTTTGAATAGATGTCGATTGAGATAGTATCCCTCTCAGTATCTTAAATTTTTGCTAATATTTGCTACTTTTTAATCGAGTATTCCTTGTCTTTTGGGATTAATCCTGTTCATTCTGTTATTGATATTGCACAAATGTTTATTTTTTCCATTAAGTATTTGTGCATTCCATTCAGAGCTGTACCTAAGCTGATGAACTCGAGCAATGTATTTCCCACGTGAAAATAAAAATTACAGTTAGTAATGTCAAAAAGATGTTTCCACGACGCAACTGTCTTTGAGTGAAGCCATTGCTAAATCTGACAAAATCTTCGGAATATAATGTGTAATAATAATTGTCAATATTAAGCGACGGTTTTTTTTATTATCACGTTAATGACGTAGTCATAACTATCCGTTAACTATTTTAAACCAACCTGTTCGTAGGCGAAGTCGCAGATTTGCTCAAATTCTACGCATACTGATGTTATGTACTGTAATTAGATAAACGTATTTATTCGAGTTGATATCCATAAATATTATACACACAATTTTTTGTGCCATATTTGAACTGAAATACACAACGGTCTTTAAAAAATGGGGTTTTAAAAAATTGAAAGGTGTAACAGCAAGAGTAACGTTTTAGTGGTAATCCGTGATGAAAACTGGCATCCATTTGTCACAACATATTTACTATGTTGGTGAGTAGGGTGCTGTGCATGTCGCCTTTTTATTTATTGATAGGGAAGATAAATTCCACAAAGGTTTCAAAAATAATACTATGATCGTCTTTTACGTTTCACTTAACTTCAGCAAGCAAAACATTTCAAGTGTTACTGATTCTGATAACAAAATATTAAGGCCTTGCGTCATAGGAAATAATGTGTAATAGAGAAATATTTATCGATGGAAGTATAGACAAAACTTCTGATAATATTCAGTAATGTTATTCGTATAGTGGTTATTTCCTTGCAGTTGTTTATTTCGCAATGCTTGTGGTAACTATGTCATGAAATTTCGTTCAAGTTTTATTTATTCTAATTTAATTGGTTGATGTGAATGCTTAGCAGGCATCACTAATGTTCCGAACTTTCCCAGACTTTGTTGGTAAATATTTATCCAGAGCCATAATCGGGTTGATTCATAGTATTCGCCAAAGTAAGTTTTCGCGACAAAAGAACCAGAATTTACACCTGGTAACCTCAAAAGGAATGTGTCGAAGAAAAAGAGAAATTTTCCATGAAAACAATGTTTATGAATCTAGTCTAGGTGTGTGTTCTGCTGAGAGTTAAGATCCCTCGAGCTTAGAATATCTCAGATTTCAATCAAGGCTCTTAAGAGAGTTTCTCGTGACTGGCAGAGCTATGGGTACGCTCCTCGTCGTAGCGTTAGTGTTCTACACCTATCGTATTACGAGTGAATGCGATTATGTGCGCTTTTAAAGTATTGCAAGAAAAACAAGGTTATAGTTTCCTTGAAAGGATATTCTTACGGAGTATGGAACCAAAAATCCGCAAGAGGGAAAAGAGCTATTTCCTTATAATTATAAGAATTATAAGGGAAGCAATTGAAATTTCCAAGAGGCCCAATTGGCTTCCAAGGCTTCAATTGGCCGTCTTATATAGGGGATTGGGTGTCGTAGGTCGTCTCTGATTGGACCTGTTATTCTTGTGGTCACACGTGGGCTCTGATTGGTCGTCGATTTTGAAAACTCTTTTCCAAGAGTTTGCCAGCGTGTATCCGTCTTCCCTGTTGTAATTTTCCGGCTGTTTGTTAATTTCTATTGCTTCTCGGATTAGCCTCGAATTAGCTTTCGATGCATCGACACTTCTGACCTGAAGACGCCAGCAGAATGGCTGGAGAAACTGTCGTCACCCTGACACAATACGACGCGGAGGAACGCCCGAAAACCGTTACTAGTGTTGAGAAACGCCGCGGAAACCTCAGATCCAATTTTACTGACAATCTAGTTGCATGAGACCCTATAGTTGCTCGTTTGTATGTCAATAGTGCATACATGGTGATCTTCACCCCTGCCACACACCCTCATGGTGGCTTGCAGGGTATCGTGTAGATGAGTACATCTAGATGTATATGTACTCATGTTACTACACTCTCACATTTGAACGAATGGCTTCTTATGTCATATTCGGCCACGTTTACTATTTCTTCATGTACACTCTGAAGTAAATTTGATCGCCCAGGTGGTTGTGAGTACCTGTGGCTATGAGAACGTTTCAGCCAATAGCACACAAGTGGGAAATGCGCCACTTCTCATGAAATGTTTCCACTGGATTAGCAAATAGCAACTTTTCGAACCTGGTATTCAAATCCTTCACCGACCAACTTGCAAGATTTATGAGAAGCACCGAGTGCTCACTCATTTATTTCTCCAGAGCGTTCCGATATAAATGTGTCGTGGATGTACCCATTTATGCGGGGCAGGGAAGGAGTGGAGCCTTTATCTTTTATCGCTCGGAGAAAGTTCACTTGGTGGGATAGGCCATTCGTCGTCGCGTGAAGTGACGGCGGACATTCTAATGGTGAACGACCTTGGGGTCTAAGGCGGAATGGGGGAAATGTTGAATGGAGAAGGATGGAGGTGATCTGAAAGGAAAAGGTTGCTCGCTAACGCGTTTATTATTCATCGGGACGGAAAGTTGGCGATTTGGGAGGTACGTGGATGCGAATTGTTTTTAAAATTCTCGGACGGAGTCAAGCAATGAGGCGGATGCTGTGGACTTATACTCGAAATGAGGGGGATCGAGGTTGAGCTGAGTGAAATATGGTTAATTGCATTAACGCTTAGGAAAATAAAAGGTCCTACAATGACCGAAGAATAGGGTCGGTGCATGAATTTTTTATTTCTAAGTTAATACTCAATTTTCGTACATAAATGATCATAATTTCGGATTCAATGTTTATTACATTGAAAAAAGAGCATACATTCATTATTTTAAACTTTAAAAATGAGATTCCACGCCCTCTTCCGAAAATCATGAGGAATCGATATATATCGAATATTATGCTTGTTGCTGCGTGTTAACACTGCGTGAAGTCGGAGTTCTGATGCTTGTTTGCTGTGAATCTAATCTGAATAAGTCTCTGTGGCCTCAACGGTGCAACTTTGGTTTAATCATTGCGATTTTTTTTACATTAACCTACCCTGGACCTGTATTTCGTCTGATTGTATACACAGTGTTTCGTCTCAGACTGTATACACTGTCTGTACAAAAACCAAGTAGCTGTGATTAAATCTGGACCCAGCTGTGAAGAGGCAAAAATAAGGAAAGGAGAAAGACAAGGATGTGCACTGTCTCCTGTAATTTTTAATGTTTAAATCGAGAGAGCCATCAATGAAATCAAAGAGAAGTCTTCTGGAGTGACTATCCATGGAGAAAAAATAAGTATGCTGCGATTCGCTGATGACATAGCACTCATAGCAGAGACAGAGAGGGATATGAACAAGATTCTTGTAACCATGGAAAGGACAATGGCCAGATATCAGCTGAAGATAAATAAGAAGAAGACAAAGGTAATGCTGTGCAGCAAGAAAGAAGAGGCGAAAACCAATGTCAAACAAGAAAACAAAAACTTGAAGAGGTGAAAGAGTTCTGTTACCTAGGAAGCCGAGTAACCAACGATGGACGAAGCAAGAAAGAAATAGTGAGTAGAATAGCCCAGGCAAAGAGGGCATTCTATCAATAGAAGAATCTACTTACAGCAGGAAATACAAGCATATAAGTAAGGAAACAGTTCATCAGAACATACATCTGGAGCTTGTTTCTTTGCGGCAGTGAGGCATGGACGATGAGAGCAGCGGAGAAGAAAAGGGTGGAAGCATTCTAAATATGGTGCTATCGACGAATGATGAAGATAAAATGGATCGACCGAGTGACAAATGAAGAAGTCCTAAGAAGAGTGGGAGAAAAGAGAAGTCTACTGAAAACTATAAAAAGAAGACGGGACAACCTAATCGGCCATATCTTGAGACACGATGGCCTGATGAAGACAATCTTCGAGGGAAAAGTGAGCGGGAAGATTGGAAAAGGCAGTCCTCGTATGAGATGCATGGAACAGGTTGTGAAGGATGTAAAAGAGAAGAATTACGTCACAATGAAGAGGTTGGCCGATAGAAGAATCGAGTGGAAAGCTGCGTCAAACCAATCCTAGGATTGTTGACCAATGATGATGAAACTTCGTTTGAGTCTGCACTACAGGATTGGAGTTGGAACGGATTACCGTTGAATTTCTACCCGATAGGCGTGATACCTGTTGGTTTGACGAGCTTTTGCGTTATTTCCTGCGAGCCTTTATGATAGGGACTCTTCATTGGGGATGGGACGACGTAAAAATGGTAACGGCAGATCACCAGGTTTAAATAGCTGGAAAAAGAGACTCATCAAATATGAATTTTTATTGCACTTCAGGTCCATTATAAACGAAGAAATTAACTTCCAGACGTCAATTAAGTAAATTTATGGCGCTGCAAACTCGTTGCATATTCATGTGCATTGTCAATTGTCGACTTTAGGGTCATTTGGAAAATATTTGTTGGGTCTTTGTTTAAAATTTCAAAATTGTTGTCGGTAATGAAGTCCACGCACTTTTCCACATAGTCTGCTTTGTCTAATACAACTATACTATTGCCTTTATCTGCCTTAGTGATGCTATGCTGCATAGACTTGTTTCTATCCCCTTGAGTGACGATTGTTTCAGTAAGGAATTAAAAACCATCCAATGCATTGCAAAAAGAAATGGATACAACATCAACGTAGTTCATAAGCTACTCAACCAAAAATTATATCACAAGGCCATTAATTCCATAACAAACCTCACTAAGATACCGCCTGAGAAACCCAAACATTGGTGCAAACTCCCATTCCTAGGGAACATGACGAACAATATCGTTAAAAGACTGCCTCGGAATAACTACAGAGTCTGCTACTATAACCCCTCCACTTTAGATAAGTTATTGTTTAATTCTAAAGATACACTGGAACCTTCAATAAAGAGTGGTGTCTACATGTTAAAGTGTTCAGACTGTAATGGTGCATACATAGGACAAACTGGACGGAAGTTTTCCACTCGTGTGAATGAACACAAGAGGAGTGCAAAGAACAGAGATGAAAAATCCACCTTTGCCAAACATTTGACAGACACTGGACATTGTGCAGATTTTAATTTTAATGTTTTACATGTGTGTGACAAAAGTTTTAAACTGGGTTTTTTAGAACGATATGAAATTGTAAAACACTCCAAATCTCACAATGTTACTATTTTAAATGACATGGCAGAGTTTAAAGCATCACCCTTTATAACATTTCCCAACCCACACCAGTCCCCCCCCCCTCCGTAGCACCCCCCCCCCCCCTCCAATAACCTTCAACCAAGGGAAAGCGTTTACACCTACAGGCCCCCCCCCTCCATTTTCCTACCAAATGAACTCCTTGCCCAAGTCAACCGCAAGTGATCCACCCCCTTCCCACACCATGCCCCAATATGTTACCCCACCCCCCTGCTGTTTTGTATTTAAGGCCATTCCTTCGGCACTTGTTGTACACTATATGTTGCCTTGACAATGACGCTATAGCCGTCGAAACCGCGGTCGGTATTGTTAATAAAAGTGTGGAATATACAAAGTTATTTTTACTTTTTCATGATGATTCAATTCCACAAAGTTACGCCTGAAGGTATTTCTTCGATTTTGCATGGTAAATCTTAGTCATTAGTTGATGAATTTTCAAGGGAAATGACTAGTATTTTTTCAGTGGATTGAGGCAAGTCAGGTTGTTCTATTCCCCTAGAATTTTTCTACGAGAACGTCGAAGTTTGACGGTAACCAATTCATCATATGTAAGAAGAAACTTAGAGCTGAGCAAGTTGAAAAAATATTATTGTGGTGCACTGTACCTCTCCTCACAGATTTCATTTAGTACAACATTGTTTTCACCAGAATAGTTGTAGCAGACAAAATTTTATAAAGTAATCCAGAAATTACTTTAAGAGACTTGTGGAATCTTCAAGGTCATTTAGTTGTGGCGGAATCGCGAGTCACTTGTCAATGACGTACGCAGTGATCTTCGGATGAAATGACGAGATTTTTGAATAAACACGTATGGAAGTAGCATAGAGTCACAAATGTCGAAACGTGAGCCTGGCATTTTCCGAGATGGTCAGATAATGCGTGTTTGATATGGAATTTGGGTCGTATGCCCGAGACTTGAAAATTACATTCTCCAGCGCTGCAACGTTCCATAGAACTTAAAAACTTTCCCTAAAAGCGTTCTCTTAAAGGTCTTTACGCTTCAGAATGCTCTCTCAACTTATGAATCTCAATCGTATTGAATGACGTGCATGTTCGCGGGGTAAATATGTAAAGTAAATATTAATTTTCATTTCTTTAGCTATAACAGTGCAAATAGCATTTGATTTGTCGAAACATTCTACCAGGAAAAAATAAGACAGGTGTGCGAGTGATTTTTTGGGTGGAAATCAAATGATGCAGAATCCAACAAATGGATATGGCTCAGAGTTTTCATGTACCGCCCTTAATTTTCCCGTGGAACTGGGAATATCTTCTAATAAGTATTGCATGTTTGGTGATCTTGACCCCCTGCCATCCACCCTCGTGATGGCTCGCAGGGTATTACGTGGATATAGATATAGAGGTAATATTTCTATACCCCTAACTTACATATCTGTGCTGCAGTGATAGCGACACTCGAGAGCAAGGAGTAATTTATCCAGAAAAAGCTTCATTTTTGAGGCTTCAAAAGGCAGTTTCAGTCAAGGACGTAAGTACTTAACTGTGGCATTGTGCCCAAACTCTAATTGTCATGTGTGATTGCTCGACTTGTATCACACGCGGACCAGAGGTGCAAAAAAATAGCCTCCACGTCCCGTTTGTGTGCCCCGGTTGAAATTGGGTTTTTTTATTGTCATCTCTCTTCGAAAACGGAGCTAATCCTTCTTGCTGCCATATTAGAGAGCCCAAGGCCTCAATTACGGCAGCTGGAGAAAGAAAAAGGGGGAGGTAGGAGCCCGTTTATTGATGGATATTGAATGCGGTCGCTACGTGGGGGTTCATTGGGAGGGCGTTCGTTCATTGGCCGTCCTCCACCGGGTGCCGAGAAGGGAAAGGGTGCTGATTGATAGACTGAGGCTCGCTCCGCTCCCTGGGAGGAGTTTTTTTCGCTCGGCCGCACGTTTGTGGAAAGTGGATCACTCGAATGGGAGAGAGAGAGGCAAAGTCGGATGTGCATTGGATGATCACTCTCTGTCGGTCCGGACGGCCTGGAGGCTCCTGGGAGATTAACGACTGCGCGATCGATCGTCCCGGGATCGGAACCCGCCGCGCCGCTGGTGGCCGATGGGAAGGGGTTGTGTTGGTGGGGTGTATACCAGACGCTGGGTCCAGCGCAGGTAATAGCCCTCTCCGAACCCAAGCACGTACTCTCTCGCGTCCGCCTCCGTTTCCCTGAATCTTCGACCGGCTCGCGTTGGTGAATGAATCGGTGTAGCCTTCATGAAAGTAGTCTTTGTCAACCGTAGCTGAAATCTGTAGATTGAGAGATGAAAGTAGCGCGCTGTTTCAGTGCAACTTTAAATGTATCTATATATATCTACCCTGTGAGCCACCGTGAGGGTCTGTGGCAGGGGGTGAAGATCACCAAGCATGTCACTAAGAGCTGCAATGCTGCTTCTATATGGAAGCATGTTAGTTTCAATAGGCACGTGAAACTACTGTCGGCGCAGAAATTTTTCGATTTTTACACTGATTTTTACACTGTAAAAATTTTATCTGATTTTAAGGTACAAAAGCGATCTGAATTTCAGATGCAACACTTTTAAGACAGTGTATGTGGAAATTCAGCACTAATATCTTGTCTAAAAATAAGGCATCTACATCTACATCTACTGGCAGGCATCAAGGCAGGTGAAGGACTAAAAACCAGACCGGGAGAGACTTATTTTAAGATAGGCCCATGCTGAATTTAAGACCAGGGCTGTCTTAAATTCATCTTAATATAAGTCCCACGTAACAATGCGGGTTGCTATTTAAATTAAGCCTACTCGTATGGGATGTCTAATTATAAATACATATTTAAACACTTCACACGAACACAAACCAAAACCCTAACGTTTCATATTTCTACTCGATGATACTGTTTTACTGACTAAATTCTTCGATTGAGAAAACGTAGGTCATAGGATTTCCATTGAAAAAGATTGCAGGACTGCTATGGGAACACATTTAAAATAACTTCAAAGATAATACGAAAATGTGTACTTTTATTGGAAACAAAGTAATCCATACAAACTATTCGATACCGAAGATATGTGCCAGTATCTACAAACCAAGGCAGGAACTGTCACTTGACGAGGGCGACTATTTTTTAGTTTTTACAACCATGCCATGTAGACCAAATAAGGAAGTGTAGTCTCAGGATACGTCACTCGGGTACAACTGGCTCCCTTCTGCAAACAAACCAAGTATCGACGCCACGTTCTCACACCATTAATTCATCGCGCGAAACATATTTCACCAACTTACAATGAAGTTTGACTAGACTTCGAATTTTACTTATTTACGCTTCGTAATCCTTGTTGAATTGCATCTCCCTGGTTACGCTCCGCCCATAAGTCTCTGCCATTGGCAGGTTAGCTCCAATTGCGGAGCCAACCAAGGCTTGCTTGTTTTTAGTCCGAGTGATCTGAATTTCAGATCACAACCATCTTATTTTCAATACGCTGTTGTTAAGTTCTTAAAATAAGACGGAGTTTTGTCTGATTTTCACGCATGTTGAGTCTTAAATTTAGAGTACTACCGTAAAATAAGACAGCACTTAAATCCAGATCGCACTGAAAATCAGATAAACTTTTTACAGTGATATTGAATACAATACTCGAATTATCATGTGAAATCTTTAAATGTATGTACCCTGTGAGCCACCGTGAGGGTCTGTGGCAGGGGGTGAAGATCACCAAGCATGTCACTAAGAGCTGCAATGCTACTACTATATGGAAACATGTTAGTTTCAATAGGCACGTGCAACTACGGTCGGCGAAGAAATTATGTGCACTTGAGTTTGAATACGAATTACAAATAAACAGCTAGGCCTACAGAAAAACTAATCACACCGTAATTTTTCTAATTTTATTTTGCCTTATTGGATAGCAGACCTAAATTTTTAAAAGGCATTTTCATATTTTTTACAACAGTTGTAACGTAAAAAGTGCCGGTTTTTAACGGTGTTCAAGCGAAGCGCCGACTTTGATGACTCGTAAATCAATAAAAAGGCGTTTAATTGCAACCAAAGTATGAATATTGATAGATATATATGTTTTCCATGTACTCTGTAAGTTTCCATGCATAAATTTAATAGAAAAAAATTCTTATCAATTTTATAAAAAGTTAGCATTTCAAAACTGGGGTGCCGTAGAATTTCGTTCTTAGTCGCGTTATAATCCGCATGTCGTGAACGTATCCAATATGTAATTCTCTAATATTTCAACACATGCGTTTCATTTAAATCGATTGGTAATTATACTGGCGAAAGCGAGCTCCCTCGGCAAGGCAACAATGGATGGCTTAAACTGCATGTTTATGCATTTCAAAGACTTCATGAGCGTCGGGAGAAGTTTATAATTCTCGAAAATTCGCTAGTAAAAGTCGCAACGTTTCAGTGCTAAATATGTATAATAATAAGACAACTTTTTCTAACGTAAAATTGCAAATGCGAGTATACTTCTGAAATCGTTGTTCTGGCAAAAGATCCAAGTGTACATGTAAGACATCTTTTTTCTCAAAACGAGAGATTAAATTCCGATTTTGTCAGATTCAAGAAGTTACATTAGTCCAGCAAAACAATGAAAAACCAGCGTTTTTGTATAGTATCAAGATTTAGTAACTTAATTATTTTATCTTGTTGCTTCTTGAGTTCAAGTGATCATTTCTACGAGGAGGGAGAGAGACGAGAATTCTTCCGGATATTCCTGTAGGAAATGTTATTCATTTCGTGCTTACGCCTTCCGCGATCTCACTCTTGTCGGCCCAGCCTGTTGTCCAACATTTTCGTGTTCGCGCTTCTGTCGCGTAACCTCGGCAACCTTTCTCCTCTCGCTCCCATTGGCCCTCACGGCGTTCTCTGCCGGCGTGGGCGGATTTCGCAACCTCGCGCGAAAAAGACACGCAACTGCGCGCGGCGCCCCCGGCCGGCGAATTTCGACACCTGCCCATAAGGGACGCCACACTATGGGGAACATGCACTGTTTTTTATTACCTGTTGACGTGAAGTTTGTCAGCCAAAATGCAGTTGTCGAAAAATTTGCTGAATAATTACGTCGTGTTGCAAAGATATTGCGATTTGATACGGCCCTTCGTACGAAACCAATTTCGACAATCGAGGTACCGTTTTCACAAGTGAGATCTCCTCGTTTGACAAATCGAATATTTATACAGCCACTTTACGCATTAATTGTGTGAAAATCCGGGGATGGATGGAAAGCGGACATTAGCAAAATTTATCCTTCTCGGAGTCTCTTTCACCTACGGAGGCTACCAGTCGATTTATAGAAATTATTAGCCTGAAATTGACATAAGCACTCAACGTAAAATTAACTTAACGCCCATGGGGCGTTTATAGACAAAACATAGCTTGGACAGGGCCACATCTATTCGTTTCTTAGAACTAATCGCGAGCGCTGAGAGTCCGGCTTCTTCCTTCTGTCTGTCCTTCCTCCTTCCACTGTCCGAAAGCTTCCGGGAAGCTTCACGCGTGCAGGAAAAGAGCCTTACAGTCTGGAGCAGGTCTGAAGGAAAAGGGAAAAGAAAAAAGGACTTCTTATTAATTTTTTCCACCCCGTGATGTTTTTTCCTACCATGATACACGGCTAATATTGACAAAATACTGTAGAAAGGCGCTGAAACAAAAGACAACGACACTGCGCTCTTAAGTTAATTTCACGCCAATTCAAATTCGACCAATCCTTGCTATAAGTATCCGTAACTTAATTAGTCGTATTAAGCATTAATTCCTTCTAAAAACCTACCTTAACGCTGGCTTGATAATTTCTTTGATCGATCACATTTAATCCAATGTTGAATGTGTCTAAACCCATTAGAATCCCAAGAAATTTTCCGTGCAACTGTCAGTCTACTTCGGGCTGACATTTGCTAACTTCATGTATTACCGAATGCGTTGATTTCACCTTCCTAAGGAGTATTTTGCTATCCACCTCCCTTATGTTAAAATCACAGCTCTCAGTGGTTTCTAGCGACGGCTCGACGCTGATTCCTCTGATAGCGTGAATTCCAGCGGATTTCATGTTTAAGTAATAGGATGGCACTCCTAGAAATACGACACAGTTTCAGGCAATACTTTGTGGAAGTCAATCATACTAGGAGTAAAGGATTGAGCACTGCAGCTTCCACTTAGATATTCATTGAACACGACCATGGTTTCGTAGCAGTGCTACATCATCGGGTGGTCCTACAGTGCTACATCAACACCTGATGATGTAGCACTGCTACGAAACCATGGTCGTGTTCAATGAATATCTAAGTGGAAGCTGCAGTGCTCAATCCTTTACTCCCAGTACTTCTATAAATCTCAAGTAACTGATGAAATTTTTAATGGAGTGATAAGAAACATATGTCATGCATGCAACTTCATCATCATCATCATTGGTCAACAATCCTAGGATTGGAGCTTTCCACTCGATTCTTCTATCGGCCATCCTTTTCATTGTGGCGTAATTCTTCTCTTTTACATCCTTCACAAACTGTTCCATGTATATCATACGAGGCCTGCCTTCTCCAATCTTCCCGTTCACTTTTCCCTCGACGATAGTCTTCATCAGGCCATCGTGTCCCAAGATATGACCGATTAAGTTTTCCCTTCTTCTTTTTAGAGTTGTCAGCAGACTTCTCTTTTCTCCTACTCTTCTTAGGACTTCCTCCACTAGTGGAAGAATCTGCCTTGAAACAGTCTTGAAATAACTGTGCTGAACCACTCTTGTAACTCTGTTGAAAATTGAAACAGGATTCCAACACAGACTCTCTTGAATCTTCCTTGAAATTCTGTGTTGGGACACACTTGAAATTCTGATTTGGGACACTCTTGAAATTGTGTTGGGACTCTCTTGAAAGTTTGTGTTGGGACTCTCTTGAAATTGTGTTGGGACTCTCTTGAAAGTTTATGTTGGGACTCTCTTGAAATTATGTGTTGGGACTCATAATTAAAAAAAAATAAGGTTAGAGGTAGATGCAGTATGCTTACATAATATATGGTACACAAGATTAACTTCTCGTGCATACAACTACAATTACCTAACTACCTACACTTAAGCCCTGCCTATCCTATCATCCTTTGCTAAGCGACCTGACACATGTTAAAGCTGGGAGACTGGTAAGCCATATATATACAGGCATTAAGTTGTTTGTGATAACTAACTTTACTAAAAGATTGACATGGGTAATTGGCACCGATAAAACATTTCTCCAATAACCATTTTGTGGATAAAAATGAGTACGACCGTTATGAATATACATAACGTATATTCTTTGAACTCCAGGAGAGATAAATAAGAGTTTCGTCCGGCTGAGAATCTCTTTTCTGGCGAGTGCACCAGTACTTTCGTTAAGTTTGATACCGTCCACGAAGGACTGAAAAAAATCATCCCTGGACTAATGTTCAATCGCTTTTCAAGATCACGAATCGCACACATATCTAATGTAGGTATATCATACCCATGGGTAAAAATCCACTATTAGTGGATCCACAATTAGTGGCGGTTTCGGCATCCACAAAAATTTTAGTGGATCTGCAAATGGTGGCAATATCGGAGCCCACTAAAATTTTAGAGGATCGACATGTTGAAGCGGATAAAAGAAAGCAATATCCACAAGCGTTGGCACTGGTTAAGGCGCGAAATTTGTCGTACTCTGGGGTTATCACCTCTCGCTGTAGCTTTTTCCTTGGGCAATCGTCCTCCATGCTACTTCTGTAAACTTGGTACCCAGTGTTTTTGGACTCCATTATTTTTTATTGAAGTTTTTTACGAAAGATATTGGCACTATCGCCTTTCCACTCTCTCCGCAAAACGTTGTACATAATCAAAGCTCGCCATGGCTTTATGTGAAATTTCTCTGATGCAACAAAGATTACCAAAACAGAAGTAATGTTTTTGTTAAATTCAAGTTATATCGGTGCAGTTTCGACTGTGTTTGTGAGGCACTTTATATTGCTGTTGCAAAAAAAATGTCACAAAAATTTCATTCAGTCCATTCCAGATAATCCATTCATTTTTGAAGCTTTGGAGTCTAAATTTAGCACAAGTATTCATGTTAACTGCATAACAAATGTCTGTGTCTCAAGGGTTTGCGGGTTCCTCTAGCGTTCATTCATCCTGCTGGACGACAGTTTTGCCGGCATTCCAGTCGGCATCTTCAGGTCCGAAGTGAAGAAATGTCTGTGTTTGTTCAGCGATAGCAGGCAGATAATACTGCTCGCCACGTATAAACCATGTGAAGGCAGAATGATATGTGTTCATACCATGAGTTTTTCTATTTTTATTCAAATATTTTTCCAAAAAAGTTGACTCTGAATAAGTCTTATATAAATTGGTTGACCTATTACTGCCAAGGGTGATGGCAGGGGAGCAAGGACTAAAGTCATAATGGAGTATCTCTGCAATTAAATGGAAAAGTAGATAGAAGGGTAATAACTATAGAGCAGGTGGTTTTCAACCTTTTCTGGCTTGCGTACCTCTTGGCAGACACTTTCCAACACTTTTATCCCTTAAGGGATACAGGTGATGGAATGTATGCACTAAAATGTTTGTAGATTTTAGAAGTTCCGACACTACTCCACTTTTTCATTTTCCACCACTGACTTAGTGGAACAGATCATATTCCAACTCCAAGCATATTTAGGAAAAGATTGATACATCATAAGAAGGAAAAAAAATTAATTGGAAGAGTCCCTGGTAGGAAAAACTAATGGGAAGAGTTGGAATTCTGTTTTTACAAGGGAAGGGTCTGGACTGAATTAGAAGAGTACGGGGTAGAACCATAGAGCTTACGGGTACCTAAGGTAAGCTATATGGGTAGAACAAATTATGTTAATGGCGAGAAAGTAATTGAGCATCGAAGAAGATGTCCTTTTGTTACGATAAACACCAACAGATGTTGGAACATATCTGGCTGAGACACGGAATTAAGAACAACAGTGTTTCAAAAGAGATGCTGCATTAAGTACAAGTGAGTTTCAAAGCACTTCAAGGTAGTTAAAAGACACTTAAAAACAAGAAAGTTCAACAGAGCTATTTTCAAGAGAGATCAAGACAGATTTCAAGAGAGTTTCAACAGTGAAATGATGGTGAATTGAGTACATGTGAGTTACAATGCACTTCAAGGTAGTTGCAAGACACTTAAAAACAAGGCAGTTCAACAGAGCTATTTTCAAGAGAGATCAAGACAGATTTCAAGAGAGATTCAACAGGGTTAAATGCTTGTGCCCAAGGAACAAGAGAGATCAACAGAGTTCAAGTTGGTTTCAACAAAGTTTAGAGCAGTTCATCACAGTTTCAACACCGGTTCAAGGGACTTTCAACACATTTCGTTTTATATGGGTCGTTACTTACTCGGTCGATCCATTTAATCTTCAGCATTCTTCTGTAGCACCACATTTCAAATGCTTCTACCCTTTTCTTCTCCGCTGCTGTCATCGTCCATGATTCACTGCCGTAAAGAAACAAGCTAGAGATGTATGTTCTGATGAACTGTTTCCTTACTTATATACTTATACGTATTTCCTGCTGTAAGTACATTCTTCTTTTGAAAGAATGCCCTCTTTGCAACTTCAGAGGACAATATTAAGTCCTTGATTATGGCAAAAATGATCCTCTTAGCGCTCCCAAAGGCCGCAGCTTGAGTCACAAATATTGTGACATTTTAATAGAGCTCCATGTAGCATGTAGAACTATCTCCATCCTTGTCTGCCTTTATCTTATAACAAGTTACGGAGTTCTAATAATTTATGGCGAATCACTTGATTGTTTTAGGGCACTCGATCTTAAACGTTTGAGTCCAATGTTCACTGCATGGTATTAACCTCATTTGCGCTTTCAGGCAGAGACAGTGTAACTCGTGACTGAGCTATTTTGCATAATTTTATTTTATTTAGGTGAAACCCTGATTTGGCGATACTCAGAGAATTTAGTTCTAAGAGGAGAGGAAATTTGAATTTCATTGGAATAATTTGGCGTCAAAGGAACTTTCCCACGTTGGAATTCCATAAATTATCTCTGGAAAGTGGCGATTTGTTGGATTCGGTGTTTACCTCCATGCGGGACATCGTGATCCCTCTCCGAGCGCATTTTCCGTATGAAGCGTGCTGCGAAATTATTCTAGAAAAACGTCCTAAGTTCAAGTTATGGCATTGCAAAATTTAAAATGCGTTAATGCTGCATCACCAGCGCACCGAAGCGGCAAAACATGCGATCATTTTCACTTGATTCAATGAATATTATACGAGTTTTGATGCCTTAGTTATTTCACGGCAGGTAATGAACTCGATTCAAATTCCTCCCTTTTGCATAAATCTCGAGTGAGATGATACGAAAAAATAGTGTTTAGAGCGGTGAATGGAGATAATTCTCCCCTTGGCTCGTAGATTATATTGGTCTGCAGCTGCCTTTTTCCTGCACTCGTGGCTGTTCAGAAAGATTCAATTCACTCTCCGATAATATCGTGCATGTTCTTTAACAGCCTTTTTTCTCGAAGAGTAATGGATTTTTTTTCCTTTGCAGGGAACCTAGAAAAATGTATCCTCTCCTTGCGTGGCCTTTTATATTGAATTCCTTTAATTCGATTTTCTCTCACTTCCCCTCAAACACTAAAAAATATAGAACTATTCTCCTTTTTTACAGAAGAATACTCTTTTTTTACTGCAGCATACTCTGTGGCGTACTGTGGCATACTTTTTCCCCGAAGCGTACTTCTTTACTGTAGTGTATTTTTTAATGTAGCGTACCCGTTCTATAAGAGAACAGAACTTCCCCCGTACTATAAGAGAGCGGAATAGGCAGCGTAGCAAAGGGATAGGTAGGGGATATATTTTAGAGTAGTCTGTAGTGCATGATGCATGCAAATGTGACGATCATGTACGAGAAATCAGCTACTTTTCCCTTGTTAGACCTCATTTGGAATATGCTGCCCGAGTATGGGATCCCTAAGAAATCGGTCTAAATAACGAACTTGAACGTTTGCAACGAAGATCGGGAAGATTTGTAAAGGGACGGTACGATAACCTTATTAGCGTAACCAGTCTATTAAATGAATTAAATTGGGAATCATTGTCAGATCGCAGGTTGAAATTTAGACCTAATCTCCTTAACTAATTTCAAGACCAGTGATGATGTTAAAAATATTTTGCGGACCCCAACTTACTATGGTAGACTGGGCCATGATTACAAAATTAGAGAAATTGATTGCCGAACTGACAGATTCAAAATTTCATTTTTTCCTCGTACTATTAGGGATATGAATAACGTTAAATATATCCAGTACGAGTGTAGCAATGGATAACATTGGTAGCTGCATGTTGGTATAAGGACTTGAAGCTAACCCAACTAACAGCATGTTTTTGCATGTTTGCTTTTCTATTTTTAATTTTTTTAAATAGTGTAGTTTAGAACAGTATAAATATTAATCGTTTTTTATGCATGATATGTAGTGTATGTTTGGTGAGAATTCAACCCCTGCCGCACACCTTTATGGTGGCTTTCAGGGTATTATGCACATGTAGATGCATGTAGTGCATGCTTGGTGATATTCACCCCCTGCTACAAACCCTCGCGGTGGCCAGCAGGGTATCATGTAGAGGTAGATTTAAGACGCGATTAAACCATTATGTCATCATCAAGTGAAATAGTAGTATATTTTTTAGTGTTCGGGTATGATATCCTTCGCCTACGTCTTCCCGGACACAGTTACCTTCGTTCGCTCATTCATCGAGAGCATATTTTTATGGTGCCTCTGGGTAGAATTACTCGGAACCCCACTTACATGACGTGTCACGGGCCTGAATAAGAATCCTGTTGACCGCGGGATGGCGGTCCACCGCGAGTTCCTTGCTTCTCGTTGTATCGTATCCTCGGGCGCGCGCGCGCAAGGTTTATTGAAAACATGTCACTCTCGTGTGGCGGCGTCTGCGGTCCGTCCAGGCTCTCGCTATCTGTCATTCGATCACCTGATCTTTGGGAGAGGCGTTCCTCTTTGCCTGCTGCCTCTCGTCATCCATCACTCGGTTTAGGTCTGGAGGAACGTGACGTAGGTACATGATATGGCGGCTCATAAATGAACCGTCTTAGGCTCCTTGCTACGATAGCTGGGATTTTATGTATCGGCTAATGACTGCGAGAGGTCATATATCTTTCGCTAAAATTCCTTTCCAGTTCAATACTCTCCTCCCCAGTGCTGTTCGTAATTAGTTTTGACATCCTCGTTTCATCTTTCCTAATAATAATTTTAGTGCTGCTTACGTATAAATATGTAATCAGCTCGCGTGGCTATTGAGCGAGGAATTATTGTGCCCAAGTGTTTGAATTAATGAAGATATCACCACATTCAGAGTTTGTTAAAAAGGGTTATTATTGTACTGTTTTATTATTGTATTGTATTGTTACTTATATGTTTACAGAAAAAAAAATTATTTGCTGAAATATGAAGTGGTAAGTCATTGGTAACTCATTGAGGAGGAAATTCAAATATAAGATTGCACAGAAGTGCTAAATCTGCTTTATGTGGCAATGTGGGCGCGTACTTGTGGCGAAGGTACGGAGATATCCTGAACCCTTGTTTTCAATATCTTGGTATTTAACACAGACCTTAGCGTTTTGGTAACTCCAAATAGGCTTTATTTTGTCTACGTGCACCTCTGGGCATTAAGCACTCATTAATTACTCCATATTGTGCAAAAAAAGGTGACTAATTCCGACTGCTGCATATGAATGAGGCACTTAGAAACCCATGTTTGTTTACTTAGAAGTTCGGGTTGCTCTGTGCAAACTCACTTTTATCCAATATAAGGACAATTTCGTCTCATGCTTTATTTCCAATAGAATTTTTTATTTCTGATACAGTTGAATGATATTCCTTGAAGACAAGCATAAATGAAATGGAATGAGTCCATGAATCAGCGACTTTAAAGAAGTAACTCCGTGAAGTAGTAGTTGTTATTTGTGGGAGGCCATTTGAGCTAGAGGCGATAATTGGGTGAATGTATAAGTTTTCAGGGAGCTGAGAGGAAGGGTCGAGAGAAACCCGGCGTCGGCATTAGCCTACTCTTAACGGAAGGTGCCAAGGGGACCAAGGCTTAACGTCCCATCCGAAGGACGGAGTACTGAACTCATAGTGCTCTCCACAAGGCACTCAAGTAGGGGCCAATGTACAAATGAAAAATCCGTCATTGACGGGATTCGAACCCGGGCTGTCTGGAAGGGAGGCCAGCACTCTATTGGCCATCACACCAACCCAACCCCCGTATGTATATACTTCATACTGCCTTCAATCCAGGGGTAGGACGTCATGCCGAGAAATTATCCTGTTAATGCTGACCTAGTGTGATGCGCCTACTGTGATGTGGTTTCTAACGGCGCTAGACGATGCGGTCTCCATTGGCGGAGGAGAGTACAACAGACGAGGAGGCAGCATCTGTGAATGTAGCCCTCGGGAGGGGTTGAGGCGGTGATTCTTTGGCGAGCGGCGGCTTGTGCATGATTGCACAAGGGTCGGCTTTGGTGGTCCTGAAGGAGAGGCCGCTGGGGAGTTGGAAAGCTCAAAAGAGTCGTGCCTCGCGCCGAGGATCAATTTCGAGCGTGGAGGTTGAGATAAGGATCTGGAGCAACGCGATGGGACAGAGATAAATGCGATTGGTCTGAAAAATTAGTTTTCGGCTGATTGGATCGGGACTAGAAATCTGGAGGATTAAAACTTAACCATGGTAGAATTGAAGATTTAGCACTACTTTCCGCGCCAAAATCTTGTAGACTCGAGTTTAAACCTAAATAACTCCGAAACCGTTCATCGGATGATCACGTTATTTACATAATAATTTAGATAATTTTGTTGTTAACTGACTAAAGTGTTATAATAATTTTTAAAAACAAATTTTGGACCTCTTTCTTACGCTAGAGTAAAAAAAGGGCCCATTTTTTTAGCGCTACGGCGTCATGCGTCACTTTGACGTCTAATAACTTCCAAGAAAATCGTTTGGCTAAAACAAATTTGTAATACAAGGTGAATTATATCTTTATTATTACAAATTCAAAGTTTCAAGGTTTTAACTTTAGTACTTATTGGTATGCTATTCCATTTATGACCGCACTTTTTCTCGACAACTATGCATCATGGCGCCACGAGACTAAAACTGTCATCTTCCTCTCTAAATTTGCAGAGCGAATCGGATACTATCATTTAGCTGAAGTAAGTACCTTATTTTATATCGATTTTATGTTTCCTGAAAAAACGCGCGAGCGCAGAGCAGGACACTCCGCCGGCAACGCTGCGATTTTTCTGCGCTGCGTTTTTTCAGGAAACATAATTCGATATAAAATAAGGTGCTAATTTCAGCTAAATGATGTTATCTGATTGGCTCTGGAAATTTAAAGAGATTTCCAAACGATTTGCTTGGAAGTTATTTGACGTGAAAGTGGCGCATGGCGCCGTAGTGCAAAATAAATGGGACCTTTTTTACTCTAACGTAAGAAACAGGTCCAAAATTTGTCTTTGAAAATTATGCTAACAATTTAGTCAGTCAACAACGAAATTATCTAAATAACCATGTAAAAAACGTGAAAATGCGATGAATGGTTTCGGAGTTATTTAGGTTTGAACTCGAGTCTACAAGATTTTGGCGCGGACAGTAGTTCCACCGAGTGGCAAACGAAGAATTCTTATCAAGAGTGGGAATAAAAGAGATGGGTGTCTGCTGACGAATCTGAAAAGAAAACGTGACTTAACCGGCCATATCTGAAGACACGTGAAGACAATCGACGAGGGAAAACTGGACGGGAAGAATGGAAAAGGCAGGCTTCGTATGAGATACCTGGAACAAGTAAGTGATAGGTGTGAAATCAAAGGATTATGTCAGTATGAAGAGGCGATCAGACAAGAGAACCGCGTAGAGAGTACGTCAAACCAATCTTAGGATTGTCGACGATGTTCATGATAATGTACAAGCTACTCGTAAAATATCATGAGCACTGTATGCATTAGTGCTAAGCTGAGGAGCTGGTATGTAACCTACAAGAGTAACAAGGAACTTTTAGGTTTGCATTTCTTTTGACAAACCCTCAGATATAAAAATGTGAAAAACATAAAGTATTTTCTGTGGAAATCGCAAAATATAACATATTTTATATTTTGAGCTTGTAAGCGTGAGGAAAATGGTTTATATACCTAGTAAAAATTGGTTATATTAGAATTCTGGCTTAATTAATGCGTATTTGCAATCTTTATATTTAAGGAACTAATTTTCGCAAACGTGGCGAGGTTCAAGGATTATTGTGCGAATAGAATTATAAGAATGTGTTTCCTTGTGCATTTTTTAACCGTAAATACCTGTAATTTATAATAGGCATTAATTGATCTATTGAGGCAACACGTTTTTATATTTACAGGAATTGCCACGGAGAGATTTCGTATTAATAGCTCATTAGTAGATTAACTAATAGCGCTAAAATATTTTCATTACTCTATATTTCAGAGCAGCCTTAGGTTTCATCTCGTACGCTTACTAATACGTGGCAGCCAGAATATATCTTGATGTTAAACTATCTATTCACAAAAAAATCCTAATGGCATAAAGGTTATCGCCGGTGCATCTTTCTTTAAATGATCAATGGTGGTATGATGCCCATTCTAGTGCTCTCTTGCACAATTCATCTCCTCTTGTCAATCCATTTCCTCACCTCCCATGTAGTTTAGGTCATTTCAAATGCATTCATCTCTCACCATAACGTTCATTTTATTAACTCCCTCGTGTTTTTAGTTCATAAGTAACTACTTCTGCAAGTGTAATTCTTCGAGGTATTGATATGTTCCCTGGCCTTTGAGCAAATTTGTAATTCTTAATTACGAATGCTCCTCGCTTTCCAACCGGTGTATCCTTTCTGCAACAATTCAAGGGTCTATTTGACCAGAATTGTCTCTTCTCTCATTTATTATGTAAAATGCATGCGTAGAAGCACGCGTTCATGTAATACTGATTATTAATATCTTTATAACATAATTTCAAATCACTATTTCAGTTTTTTTTAATTATTCGTCAATGTAATGGAGCAGTAAAGTTAAGATTCACCTTTGTATGCAGCTACTTTAACGCAAATGCATTTTGTTCTCTTAAGTTGAATGTTGAGACTTTATTTATGGCTACTTTTAAACGTTGGTGGAAGTATGTTTCACTGGTGGGATGACTATAGATTCCTCGCGTTGCTATACCTCGGGGCTGATTCCGTGGTGCAGTCTTATAGGTATTCTTCTTGTAGGTCAGGGCCGAATGCTTAGCGAAAACAGTGAACGGAACCGAAGAGATAATTGCATTTGATTAAGAACGTAACAACGACACTAGTAACGTAGTGTACGTCAATGGAAGCGATCAGAATTCTCGTCAGCCTCACTATTTTTTTCTTGGTAAAAAAGGCTGATGCACTGGTAGGTTGAACTTAGACAATCTATTAACTGTATTCCAAGATTATATTTTCACTGATGACGCTAAAAATATTTTGCGGTCAGGGTGGGTTGGTTGTTGACAGGAATGCAGGAATCTCACTTTGGTGAATTGGATGTGTTCCGTGGAAGTGAGAGAATTGAATTGATTCGGGGGAGAGCAAAAAATAGTTGGAAAATGTGAGTTAGGCTTTGAAAAATTTGTATAGATTTAATAAAATGAATGCCTTTCAAACCATAAATGTAAGTAGGGAGCGGAAGAAAATAATTGGTACTAATCAATGAGGAAAAGTGAAAGGGATATTTTAAGATGGATACGGATTAGAACTTCTCAACAGGGTGAAAGGCATGCATATAATCCCATCAATATACATTGGTTAATGTGAAACACAATTTGGAATATTAAGTGTAGTATTGGAGAAAGGAAAACGGAATTACAGGTTATGAGAAATCCTCACAGAGAATGCGGGAACATAAAAAATTATTATACTCATTTAATATTTAAAGGGGAATGATTTGGCGTTATGGATAAGAAAACATATTTGATGAAGCATTCGTCCATTAAGGTGAACTGCCGTGAGCGAAGGCCGCTGTGATTGATTCAATGCGTCACGCCGTATTCGTGTTGATTTTAAACGTGACTTCTGCACTTTCGTGCGGCCTCAGCTGCACGATGAAGCAGGTTCAACGCTCACGGGGGGAAAAGCCTTCTCAGTGGCTCGTTTGAAAAATGGCTCGATATGGATATTCTTGTGGTGCTTGTATTGCTTGTATTGATGGAGATAAATTGTATCTCCAGAAGGGCTGGCAGGAAAAAATGTGCAGTCCCGGACACAAAAAACTCTTCAAATTCCCAACGGCGAAAGTAATCCGTTTTTCAAAGTAATCTTATTCTCATGATCTGGCAGCACATCCTGAACAAACCATGCTTTGTAATTCTGCCATGGCAATAAAATGTCCCAATACCCTTGCCCTTATGTACATAATACCCTGCAAGCCACCACAAAGGTGTGTGGCAGGGGGTGATTTCTCACCAAACATGCACTACATATCATGTATAAAAAAGGAATAGTATTAACATACTAGTCAGAACTTCACTATTTAAAAAAGGTAGAAATTGCAAAGCAAACATGCAAAAACATTCTGTTAGTAAGGTTAGCTTTAAGTACTTATACCAACATGCAGCTACCAATGCTATTCATTGCTACTCTCCGATAGGACATATTTACCGTTATTCGTATCTCTAATTGTACGAGGAAAAAAGGACATTTTGAATCTGTCAGTTCGGCAATCAATTTCTCTTATTTTATGATTATGGTCCAGTCTGCCATAGTAAGTTGGGGTTCGCAAAATATTTTTAACATCATCACTGAAAATATGGTCATGGAATTTATTTAAGAGATTAAGTCTAAATTTCAACCTGCGATCTTACAATGATTCATTTTATTTCATTTAATACACTGGTTACGCTAATAATATTATCGCACCGTCCCTTTACAAATCTTGCCGATCTTCGCTGCACACGTTCAAGTTCATTACTTAGACCGATTTCGTAGGGATCCCATACACTGGCAGCGTATTCCAAATGAGGTCTTACAAGGGAAAAGTAGCTGATTTCTCGTACATGATCGTCACATTTACCCAATACTCTTCTGATGAATCCCAGTTTACGATTAGCTTGACCCATTATTTCATGTATGTGTTTACCAACGGCAAGGGTCAGGTTACCGTTTCGGAAGCAGGATGATATTTTGTGCCTTTGGACGGATAGTAAACGGCAGTTGGAACGATTTTTATCCCACGTGAAAAGCATACATCCTAGTGTTCAATTGACCATGGAAATCGGAGCGTTAATTTTAAACTTTTAAGAGCTGACCATATATTTGGAGGACAATAGACGCAGGTTCTCCATTTATAGGAAACCGACGATCATCGATGGCCGTCAAATGGGTGATCAACGATCACCCATTTGATGACGTAGTGAAATGGTACAGGAAGTGGCGGATCCAAATAAATACCAGCAAAACGAAAGCAATAGTCTTCCAACCGCCAAGGAAAGAAGCTATACCTCGGAACGCCATTAAAATTGGGCAACAAGGTTTAGACTGGGCCAAGAAGGTCAAATACCTTAGCGTGACATTAGACCAAAAAATTAACATGAGTGAACACCTAGAAAAGGTGATAGGAAAAAGTGCGGGTATGAGGGCCAAATTAATTAATTGGACCGCTCCATGTCAGCTTTAATACAACTATGACTACTTTCTTATTATTCGAATGCAAAATTTTTCGGAACAACTCGAGGAGTTGTTTTCATGTTTAGCAGCACAGTTACAGTCACTCTCTTCTGCTTTATTGCACATTGCGATAAGACGAAGTAGCTTCGCGGGCTCAGTTGTGATTGGCCGGAATCGATATACGTCAGGGGTTGCACCACGCCCACTTTTCCGAAAGGGTTGAAAACATCAGTTTTTCGCCGCTTATAACTCGAGAAATAATTGACGGATCGAAAAACGGAAAAATACGAGTCTTTTTATTTCACAAACTATCAAATTCTGCAATAAAAATTATGGTAAACGACCACATTCGCCCTCGCATTCCTTACCCCTCCCCTCCCCTGCCTGTTCCCTAATTGTATATAAAGGCACTCGACGAAAAATATTCTATTATGTTTTACCTGATGATGGCCAAACGGCTGAAACCGGTAGTACCGACAATAAACCAGTGGAATTCACAATTTTCTATCTTATTATTACTATGGAAAAATTCCCAAAATAAGTACACAGTCACTAAGTTTTAAGGTTTAGCAAGTAAAGCAGTTTGAAATGAACGGCGTTGGTTGAATAGTGACGCTTGGAGTTTTCATTGACGAGATACCCTGGGCGTAAAAGTGTCATATTCCGGCAATGCTTAGCAGATTCGTCGGTTTCCGGGGAATATGTACTTCTCTTTCCTTTATTTATGTTAAAAAATGCTACATGTCCTTCCGTATTGATTCCCGAGTAGTTGATGGTTCGATGGTTCATGCTTTTTGATGAAACTTCTATTGCAATGGCGTGGGACCAACAATTTGCCATTTCCAATGGGACGAAATTTTGGTGGAATATTTCCCGAACGGTTGCCTTTCTCTTATTCTCTGGAATGGCTGCGATCTTGCGAAATATTTCCCCATTTAAACAAGTGACTTTTAAGACTCAACAGAATTTAGTGCGACCCATGAAACAGAAATGGAAATTAATTACGGACAGTTATCATTATGAATACGTATTTACCCTGGTTTGGCTAAATACCTCATTTTTATTTTTTCAAATGTGTTTTCTCTTACGGCTAACATCAAAAGTAAAGGCAAGTTACGTGATTGGCATATATATTTGATTGATATTTCAAAAGTTTAATTTTTATGTCCTTTTTGTTCATTTATTTGTAAATAAATCAATGCTTTCGTGTATCGTTTTGGATGTGAATATCATAGCATCGGTTGATACTAAAAATGTATCGTCGTGGAAATTTTGGGATATATTTTCCGATCCCAAGTGACGCAAGTAGTGAAGATTATTTAAAAATTGATGTGCTTAAGTGCGAAACAGTTAAGGAATCGTTTCCGAGGCTTATGGAGGGTGGATTTTAGCCGTTTATGTAGAAAATTAGCTATCATTAGCCGCGGAATCGCGATAAACCATAAAAGTCGCGTCTATGCCATTACCTTTATAATCTACCCATTGGCGTGTCTTAAGAAATAAATTTTACGCTGCATGTTAATGCTTGCTGCCATTGTTTTAATCTTCGCGTGTTCGTTTGTTTTCATTTAAAACGTCACTTTTTCTTTTTCTCAATTTTCTAAATCTAACTACTAATCAATCAGTCAACTAATTAGTATCAATTATTATTCATTTGCAATCTACATCTACACGATACCCTGCAAGCCACCGCGAATATGTGTGGCAGGGGGTGAAGATCGCCAATCATGCACTACCGACATGCAAACAAGCAGCTATAGGGTCTCATTCAACTAGATTGTTAGTATCTATAGTATTTAAGGGGTTAATATATGCATCATTCACTACAGAATACTCTAAAATATTTCCACTACCTATCGCTTTGCTATGCCTAGTCCGTTCTCTTATAATACGGGGGAAAATCCCATTTTGAATCTATCAGTGGGACAATCTATCTCTCTAATCTTATTTGTCTGGTAGAATCTAGCATAATACTCTGGTGTTTTTAATATGTGCCTAACATCTTCAGTAAAGCTATCCGATTGAAATTTCTCTAATAGATTTATTCTGTACTTTAGCCTTCGCTCTGATAATGATTCCCACCCTAATTCTTGTATTAATTCTGTTACACTACTTAACCTATCGTAACACCTTTTAACGAACCTAGCTGCTCTACGCTGCACACTGTCTAGTTCTCTGATCAGTGACGAGGTGTGGTTGAATGGGCGATTCAGATATTGTGCACAAGCATTAGTTGGCTGGTGAAATATATGCCGATGCGGAGGTTGTCATTTTTTTACATTCCACCCCTTCGTTACGTAACGGTCTTCATGCTCCGGAAAGGAATACATCAAATGCCCGGTTACGGCGTTCTGACCCACTTGCCCAGTGCACCGAAATGAGAGCCCCCCTCGAGACGTTTATCTAAGATGAATCTGGATTACAGCAGTCCGCCCTCGTTTTCCCCCGTCGCCGAAAGCCATCACTTAGGTGTCATGCGCGGTGGTATTAAACATGTCATAAAGCTTTCTTGTGAACGGCACGCAAAGAAATATACCTCTTGAAAGATACACGCGAAACAATAAGGGGAATCAGGTATATTTATGAATCGTATCTGAGCTCATTAAAATTACGGGGAATGCATAAAACACATTCCCACACACACTCCGTTTCAGAGCTTTCGCAGATGACGATCGCAGGAGCAGTGTTTGACGATGATTTTTGTGCCGACTCAAGGAATTTAACGTCTTTCTCTAAAACAGCATTTTTGTCGAGTGCATTATGCATCCTACTGTCGGCGAAGAAATTATGAGCTATCGAGTTTGAATACAAATAACAAATTAACAGCTAAGTCTACAGAAAACGTAATCACACCTTGATTTTGTTTGTTTCATTCTGCGTTATAGGATAGAAGACTTGCATTTTTAAAATGCATTTTCATACTTTTCACAACAATTGTACGTAAAAAGGGCCGGTTATAGACGGCGTTCGAGCCTCAGCAAGGCCTTGTGCCTTGCAAGCCACCACGAGGGTGTGTGGCAGAGGGTGAAAATAACCAAACATGCACTATTTATATTCGACTAACAATAAGAGAGAAAATGATACTACTTCATGAAAGCATGTTAGATATCAGGATCACGTGCTACAAATTTTAGCACGTAGCTACTCATTAATGAATTTATTACTGGCTAGAAAAACATTTTCGTAAATGCATTTATCGATATCTCCCTAGCGAGCATGTGCTTATAATGCTTAAACATGCATACTGCACCACAGACTATTCTAGCAATTTTTACCAAAGAAATCAGTCGGTATTCCGCCCATTTTGCTCTTTTATGGCACGCGGGAAAATTGAGGGTTTGAATCTATCAATGCGACAATCTGTCTCGTTTATCTTGTTTATCCGATCAAACCTAGCATAATACGCTGGGTTTCTTAATATGTGTCCGACGTCATCTGTAAACAAATCGGCTTCGAATTTACGTCAAAGGATTAGACTAAAGTTTTAGTCTCTGTCCTGATAGAAATGCCCAAAATATTTTATGTCACCGGGAATTGATACGGGGACTCCTAGGTTATCAATTAGTCTCGCTTCTCCCTGGATACTTCAGCCCCATCATCTTGTAAACAGCATCACTAATGCAATCCCTAGGGGGCAACAGCGATTCATACATCACACACATTCCACGTAATCAACAATAAGAAATGCTTTTTCGGCGCAAATTTGAAATAGAAATTTCAAACGGTTGTAATATCGAAATCATTTGGTTCTCGAGGGCAAAACTTTAATGTGCGTTTACACGTAGAAGTTTACACTGCTATGACAGTCAACTGCTTTCAACTAATGAGCTCCACTCGCATGTGTAAATAGCAACTGCGATGCGAGTCCAGGTCGATACTGGACACATTTCGAACACTATCGATCCTAGTTCGAACTATTAGTAAAGTTGAAGCCCGTCTACTTTCCAGCGGAAATGTATCCAACACAATCGCAACAATCGCCAATGGAAAGCAATACACGACGGATATAATAACAAGTATATCCCTCCCCGAAGGAAACATTCTACTCTTTAAAGAATGGTAACATAAGATAATCGTCAGTTGCATTTATCGCTGGAAGAATATCGTGAAAATGTAAGCATCAATCACTATTGAAATAAAACTCTTTTTATTTGCTATGACAACGCCTAAATAGCGGCTTTAAGCGGCTTAAAGTTGGTGCAGACGCATCATAGCAGTAGCGATATTGATATATCGCGCACCTCGCGATTGTCTTAGCAGTCAACTGCTACGTGTAAACGCTGCTTAACGTAATGAATGGTAGCAGGCATCACTCCGTGAAATTAGTGACATTTGCGATGAGAAGTGAACAAAGACCAGTTACTATTTTCGCACTCAAGTTGTCGAAACCATGATGTGGTTTTAAATGTAGTGTGGGAATAGTATCTGGTCGTTATTCATCCTCGTGGATTTGACGATGGCGTCTCCGGAAGAGGCAGAAGAGGAGGCGTGGGGAAGGTCGAGAGAGGCTGGAGGGCGACACTTCGACGTGCAGGGGGCGGTCACCCACTCTCTCCATTGGGGTGGGGGGGGTGATGACGCAACCCCCCCTGCCCCACCTGCCTGGAAACTGGGTCAGAGTGGGCGCAGGGGATCCTGGGAAGGCGGTGGCGGCGGGCCATGTCCTGCCTCTCTCGACGGGGGGGCTGAAGTGGTTTAGGCCGGGATTGTCGTTCGAGGGAATCCCCGCCTCGCCTCCTCGTCTGCGGTTTCCACTCCCTTCCCGCACTTCAGACAACAGCCACGGGAAGAGGAAAGAGGATGCCGGCGTCGGCACATACACGAGGTTGATCCGAAAATCGAAAGTCATGTAATATTTTTATATTTTCAGTACTTGTAGAACTTAAGTTCCTCTATCTAATAAGTAAAGATAGATATACCAACCCATACTCCTTCTACACAAATTGCATTTGAAATTACATACGATTAACGGCGAGATTGGCCATCACATGGGAATCTACGTTTAAAAATACCACAGTGACATTCCACTTATGCAAAAAAACTGATATTTTATGCGTAATTTCACAAGGAAATAACACCAAAAAAAGATATCAACCTACCGTAATTTTCGCTAAATCCACCAATTTATGCGCTTATAGCAGACGAAATGCGTTAGTTGACTTCAAGTGGCTCTGCGGTCGTTGTTGCCAAAATGGTTGGCGTATGAATAATAATATTACTAATGAGATATTAATGAATATATCAAGAAATATTATAACATAACGTTCGATAGTAATATTCTGGTGTTATACATTACTAAATTCATCGAGTACATGAATTTATTTCTGTAACGTAAATGTTGAATTGACTTCATCGTCGAGTTGATTAAAATTATCATAAAATATAAATCCTTCGACTTTCAATCGTATTTCTTGAAATACTTAACGCTTTCGATAGCTTGGGTAAATTTCTTTGTGAAGCAAGGATCATTTAGCAGGCATATACTCGTATTTAAATTAATAAGATTCCTTAGACAACTTGACTCAAGCAGTCGCGAGCCAACCTCCTTAACAAAGAGGCGCCACGTCTTAACGTCCCATCCGACGGACGGAGTGCTATACTCAAAATTTTATCCACAGAACACTCAATTAGTGGCCTATGAAAAATATCTTCCATTGCATGAATTCGAACCCTGGCCTTCCTGGTTAAGAGGCCAGTACTCTAATCACTACATTCTTTGGTACAGTTGGTTTTTAGAATTTGGTATATGTATGCCGAGGAGGGTGGGTGGTCACGGGTGGACAAAGAAACTTCAGCTGCCCGCGTTCGAGCTCCGCATTGCCAGGACTGCTTTCTCGTTTCCTTTGATACACTTCGAAATGGGTAGTCTGTGTGTTCAAATCTCTTCTCTCAATAGTAGGCACTTCAGAAGGGTGGGAACGGAAGGGTAAAGGTAGAAGGGTGGAGAGAAACCCGGCGCCAGCATTAGTCTCTTGCTACTCTTGACGAAAGGTGCCAAGGGGACCATGGCTCAACGTCCCTTCCGTCGTACAGAGTACTGAACACGGGTGTTCTCCACATAGTACTAAAATAGGGGACAGCTTACCAATGAAAAATATCTTTCACTAGTTGGATTCCTACCACACCCTGCCACACACCCTCGCGGTGGCTTGCACGGTACCATCTACATAATACCCTGCAAGCCACCATGAAGGTGTGTGGCAAGGGGGGGAGTGGCTTGTTCGCTATGGTGGCTTGCAGGGTATTATGTAGATGTAGATGGTACCGTGCAAGCCACCGCGAGGGTGTGTGGCAGGGGGGGGAACTCTTACCTAACATGCACTACACATCATGCATAAAATTTGTAATTAAAAATTAAAATAGCAAAGCATACGTGCAAAAACATGCAATTAGTTGGGTTAGCTTCAAGTCCTTATACCAAACATGCAGCTACCAATGTTATCGATTGCTACACTCGTACTGGATATGTTTACCGTCATTCATATCCTTAATTTTACGAGTAAAAAATGATATTTTGGTTCTGCCAGTTCGGCAATCCATTTCTCTAATTTTGTGATTATGGTCCAGTCTACCACAGTAAGTTGGGGTTCGCAAAATATTTTTAACATCATCACTGAAAATAATGTCTTGGAATTTATTTAAGAGATTAAGAAGAAATTTCAACCTGCGATCTGACAATGATTCCCATTTTAATTCATTGGTTACGCTAATAAGGTTATCATACCGTCCCTTTACAAATCTTGCCGATCTTCGCTGCACACGTTCAAGTTCATTATTTTGACCGATTTCGTAGGCATCCCATACACTGGCAGCATATTCCAAATGAGGGCTAACAGGGGAAAAGTAGCTGATTCCTTGTACGTGATCGTCACATTTACACAGTACTCTTTTGACGAATACCAATTTACGATTCGCTTGGCCCATTATTTCACGTATGTGTTTACCGAATCGTGTTTACCGTGTAGATGTAGGTGATTCAAACCCGGGCCCTCTGGGTGAGGGGCCACGACTCTTAAACATAACAGCAACCTGACCGAGCCATTCAAGAACGGCGAAAGAAAAACCTCCCCTCCATCCCTTTCCATTGGGGGCGCTCGCTGAATTAATTGCCCAATGGCAACCCCGCCTTTTGCCTCTGGGGCTTTCTCCAACGCGTTCTCGGTCAAGGAGAGACGGCTGGTGCGACGCAGATCCACGATTGGGACGCTATTACAACCAGGATGGTGGTTAACTCTTCCATCGGCTTTCGCGTGTGCTGACGAATACACCGCTGATGGGACTCGAACTCGGTCCTTCGGCTTAAGCAGGCCACCTCGGAGCCTGCGTAGCTAACCTGGAACCCCGATTCAAATCTGAAACTTGTACTACGGGGACGTTCCCTCAGAACCGAAATCGCAATTTTGTGCACGAAATTGTTAGATAGAAACGAAAACCGAATTTAAGTGAAAAAATTAATCTTCTAACCAGAAACATTGACTAATAAATCAAAGATTAAAATAAGCAAAAGGTGACGCCCACCGAAAAAGCTGCTGTGATAACATTAACGTCATATTCCTCCCATCCTTGTCTGCTCTTATGGGAAGGGAAGAGAATGGAGGGGGACTCTAGGAAGGTCTGCTCGCACAGATCCTGTCGCAATCGCTCCCATTGGGAGAGCCAGCTGTGTCCCCCCCTTTGCGATGAGGCGAAGTAGCTTCGCGGGCTCGGTTGTGATTGGACGAAGTCGATATACGTCAGAGGTTACACCACGCCCACTATTCCGAAAGGGTTAAAAACATCAGTTTTTCGCCGCTTATAACTGGAGAAATAATAAAAAAACGGAAAAATAAGGGTCTTTTTATTTTACAAACTGTATCATATTCTGCAATAAAATATATGGTAAACGACCCCATTGCAGTGATGACTAATCGGGACTTTTATAGTTGCTGACTGTTATAATTTCTAAACGAGCATAAGAGAAACCGACGCAGGCAATGTCGCAGAAATCGGAACCTCTGTAAGTAAACTTGTATCGTCATTCCGAACTTGTTACTCTCACTGAACAAGGTAAGGATGTTGTTCAGGATGATATGATTGGGGTTGGAAGTTTGTTGGATGGGTTAGAGTTTCGTGGGGATTATGATAGATAGGTTATTTTGTTGGGGGAGGATGACTGGATTTTAATTTTGCGTAATGCTGAAGATGGGTTATTTTAGGGTATTTCATTGTGAATTGTGGAATCTTTAAGGTGTTGGATTTTACTTTCAGGCGGTAGGAATGTAAATTGAAATTTCACATGAGGAGGGAGTCAAAGTGTAATCACTGGTTCAATTTCTATTTGTGACAATATTGCCGCCCCGAGCCTGTCCCTAAAACCATTTTTGGATTGCGGTCTCAAGGAGCGGATCAAAGACAGATTGATTCTATGATGCATGTTAAAGTCGAGCGAAAGCAGTGGCTTACCAACTGAGGGTTTAGGGTTTAACCCCCCACCCCCCAAAAAAACCTTCATCATCTACATCTAAACGATACCCTGCAAACCACCGCGAGGGTGTGTGGCATGGGGTGGAGACCACCAAGCATGCACTACCGACATGCAAAAAAGCAACTTTAGGGTCTCATGCAACTAGATTGTTAGTGTCAATAGTATTTAAGGGTTTAATACATGCATCATGCACTACAGACTACTCTAAATTATTTCCCCTACCGATCACTTTGCTGTGCTGCCTATTCTGTTCTCTTATAGTACGGGAAAAAATGCCATTTGGAATCTATCAATACGACAATCTATCTCTCTAATCTTATTTATCTGGTCGAATCTAGCATAATACGCTGGTGTTTTTAATATGCGCCTAACATCTTCAGTGAAGCTATCCGATTATATTACATTGTATTCCTGTGATATATTATATTTTGATAATTTTGCACTGGCATTTAGAATGTTGCTTATTGACCTGAAAAATATAGTTGAATTTTCATCATGGAAGGCGAATGTAAAATCAATTATTGTTTTATTGAACAATAATATAAGTATCTTTTTATGATGTTTCTCATAAATACTAATGAACCCCCCTAGAAGGAATTCCTATGTACGCCATTGGCTGAAGGCGATAGTTTAGGGAAGAAATAGAAGTCCAAAAGGCAATTAAAGGAATAAGAAAACAATGTTATTGATTTCCTCTCCCGTAAATGAATTTTGGAGTTCGATTCCATGCCGAATAATTCAGCATCATTGGTCAAAAATCTAAAAAACTAGGATTGGTTTGTCGCAGCCTTCCACTCGATTCTTCGTGCGAGTTTGAGAGATATGGCTTCTCTAAGTCTCTTGTCAAATACGGTCGTGCTAAGAGAAACTGAAAATTCACGTTACTAATAGACTCATTTTTGAATCGTTATTCGGGATGAACTCCGTCATCTTCAAATTCTCTTTCGTTTCTTTTGTTATATACAGATCATTAAGGTTCCTTTTGGAGGAAATTGTGGAGTGAACTTTATTTTGAGAAACATATTCCCTATTCACCTCCACCACTTGAGACGACTGGCGAGGTAACATTTAGAAGCAAAGATGTCACGCGCTTGGAAACAGCCACTATCGGTTTCAAAGTCACCACCGTTTGAATGATTTTTACTGCATAAATTAACTTCCCTCTTGTGACACAAATGCATAAAAATATTTCATTTGCCGTCCTGACATAGTATTTCAATCTGAAACTTAACCTTAATGTATAGTATGCATACATTTTATTGGTAATTAACCAACTGTAAATGGATGTTGTGTGGACAAATGCACCAGGAGAAAAATGGAAGCGACGGATTTTAATTGGGATAGCTTATAAAACAGTCCTCAATAATAAATAATATTGCGTTTCTTGTATTTGTACTACGTTGCCTTTTTCTTAAACCACTTACTTACTTCGGGTCGTAAAAAGCATTTTACTTCCGTGAATGAAATAATTTCTCTAACCATATCCCCCTCCCCCAAAGTTTCATCCACGAGTGTTTATTGGTAAATATTTGACACGGATTTTAAATTAACGCAGGGAACCATCTCCAACAACTGTTAGTGAGTTCCCTTCTTGGCGGATTCTGATCGACTTCGAAGATTTCTTGAAGCGGAAAGTTTCGTGCCGATGGATGGAAAACCGCACGGGTGGCGGTAAATTATTTTTGCGGCCGGTGGGAGAATATCGTGAGGGCACGACTGGAAGGGAGGTCATCAATCTTCTCCAACTTCCTCGAGCCCAACGTTTCAGTAATTTTCTCTCTCTTCATCTCGATGGCGCCGGAATACTCGAATTCCTCTCTCGCTCACCTGAGTGATTCGACCGAAATCGGTCTCGTTGGCATCTGCAGGCAGCACACTGCAGTTGTTCGGCTGCATCGAGTAGTGTGCAGTTTTTGAACTGCATCCATATCTCAATTGTTTTCCACAATACATCCCCCTTGTCACATTTGAGTCGTTGTCATTGAGCCAACCAGTCTATTGAATGATTTAAGTGGGAATCATTGTCAGATCGCAGGTTGAAATTTAGACTTAATCTCTTAAATAAATTACAAGATAATATTTTCAGTGATGATGTTAAAAACATTTTGCGAAACCCAACTTACTATGGTAGACTGGACCATGATCACAATCACGATAATTATATTAGCGTAATCAGTCTATTAAATGAATTAAATTGGGAATCATTGTCAGGTCACAGGTTGAAATTTAGACTTAACCTCTTTGAAGTAATTCCAAGACCATATTTTCAGTGATGATGTTAAAATATTTTGCGAACCCCAACTTACTATGGTAGACTACACCATAATCACAAAATTAGAGAAATTGATTGCCGAACTGACAGATTCAAAATGTCCTTTTTTCCTCGTACAATTAAGGATATGAATAACAATAAATATTTCCAATACGATTGTAGCAATGGATAACAATGGTAGCTGGATGTTGTTATAAGGACTTGAAGCTAACCCAACTAACAGCATGTTTTTGCATGTTTGCTTTTCTATTTTTAATTTTTTTAAATAGTGTAGTTTAGAACAGTATAAATATTAATCGTTTTTTATGCATGATATGTAGTGTATGTTTGGTGAGAATTCACCCCCTGCCGCACACCTTTATGGTGGCTTTCAGGGTATTATGCACATGTAGATGCATGTAGTGCATGCTTGGTGATCTTCACCCCCTGCTACAAACCCTCGCGGTGGCCAGCAGGGTATCATGTAGAGGTAGATTTACAACGCGATTAAATCGTTATGTCATCATCAAGTGAAATAGTAGTATATTTTTTAGTGTTCGGGCATGATATTCTTCGCCTACGTCTTCCCGGACACTGTTATATGTATTATGTATAGATGTATTATGTTAGATGTAGTTGAAGATTTGTAGGGTCATGCGCAGTGGTTGAACTACACATTTCATCGGAGAGGAAGAAGTTACAATGGATTATTGAGTTGCCAACTTGCAAGTCTCTATGAATGCCATACTCTAATGCCATTCTCTTGCCATATTCCACCTCTTTCGCGATGGAAAAGATTTGGTATTTCAATATTTCTTCGAGATTTTCTGATTTTGTGTTACATTTCCACGTTTCTGCAACCTATATAAATGAAATTGATACATGGTGGTTGAAATAAACTTATAAATAAATAAATATCGTCGTCATGAGTAAAACTCCTAGAAATGGTTTGACCCAGCTCTTCCTTCGATCTCTTATCTGCCAGCCTCTTTAATCTTGCAAAACTCTTAAAATGTAAGGCTTTCACTCATATGTACGAAAAATTGCAATAAGTTCAAAGTAAACCAGTGATAACCACTTGGAATGAAATTCATTTACTTACTGAATATAAAATAGCTTTTTCTGGACGTTGTAGCTAGTAGAAATGCAATTTAGTAGACGGCATACCCAACTCCAAATAGTTTTAAAATTAGATTCGAAAGTAGACGAATGGACTGAAGAACAGTCCAGAAATTACACGGACTCAGATATAAACGATGTTATTAATCATTTTAATGAGAAAACGTTCAGCATTATTATTAAGTTTTCTTTAAAAAAAATCCCTTTTGAGTCGAAATAATGGATGTTTATGCTTGCTTGTGTAATTATCAACAGCTAAAGTACCCGGTGTAACGACCATTTGCGTTGTTTTCTGGTTAATAAAAAAATAATGAAATAATTTGCGAAAATAAATTGATGAAGGCCCTGTAAATTCAGTTACCTGATGCTTTGACTACAATGGATTCGGGTATCGTTTACCAAATTTATTGCACGTTTCCTATGATCTTTTAGTGGATCATATATTGCTTTCAGAAGTCTAGTGAAGTCCATTGAAAATTTTATAAGCTGTTGGAATACACCAATAGCTTCCACAGCATGAAAGATTTACGCCGATCAAGATATAAAGCTTTATTTCCTCAGAACCAAATGTATTTTTTTACGAATAAAATCACTGCTTAATACTCCTCAAGGTCCGATAATTTACCTTGGAGGGTTCTCGACTGTCGTGCCGTGAATAAATTTCTCCTCCTCGGCTAGATAATGACCAAGGGCGCTTAAACAACCATCTGCATCTGATAATCGGATACATGGCCATATCTCCCGCATTAGCATCGCATGGAATGTTTCATTTCTTTTGTGTGCCGTCTTCTTCCATCTCTTTTTTCTAAGCGGTTTTTGCATTAAGATGTTTATGGTGCACCAAGAGATGACCTTCTCCTTGTTACTCTTCACTCTGACCTGCTTTTTACAACCAAAAATTGGGAGAAAACGCTAAAAAGAATTGAAGCCTTTATGTGCTATTTGTTGCTACAACCGAGGAACAATTATATTAATAACGCTCTGATCGCAAAAATATTATGTTAGGGAATGAGATGATAATTATTTTGATCCATTTACGTTCTGTTCATGACCTTTGCTTTTAGAATTTGTTAAGCAAGGTATTCTGACAAAAACATCTTTACGATTGAAAGCCGTGGAGCAAGGGCTACAAGAAATCGAATCAATGAAAAGTATGGGGAAATTTAACTCTCGTATATCTGTAATTTCCATCTTTGGATTTTGCTAGCGGACAGGTAACAATTCAGTTTATGTCACATAGCAGCTCAGAGAAGACCATTCTCTTGGTTAAAGTAACTGAAAGCTATTTGCCCGGGGATCGGGTTGGTGTGGTGGCTAGAGTACTGGCCTCCCATCGCGAGGGCCCGGGTTCGATTCCCGGCGGGATTATTCAGTGGAAAACCGGTCCCGACTTGAGTGCCTAGTGGAGGGCATTTCAAGTTCAGTATTCCCTCCGTCGGATGGGACGTTAAGCCGTGGTCCCCTTGGCGCCTTTCGTTAAGAGTAAGCTAATGCCGACGCCGGGTTTCTCTCCACCCTTCCTCCGTTCCATGAAAACTCCCTACCATTACCCAATTATCCACGCATCCTATAAATTGCGCAAATGACCTCAGCTGTCGGTCGCCTCCCCTAAATAACCAACCAAGATATTTTCCCGTAATTCCGGACTGTATCCCAAACCGCATTTCGTGCTTGTCTAAACAGAATCGGCGTATTTTCACGCGGTGAATGGCATTTTCAGTATACCCTTTTGGATACGATACTAGAAGATTTGTTGAATACACTGGTAATGGAGGCCCCTCTATCCCTTCAATTTATCATGGCGACAAAAGAAAATTGGAGATGATTGATTTCTTTACAAGGACAAGAAGTAGGAGACCTCTCTCCTAAATTAAAAATTTTTAAAGCGGGAATGCATGCGTAGGTTGGATAATTTTTCCAGGGTCCTTTCTTAGGTCAGATAGAGCTGGCAAAGAAGTATTTCCTAAATTACTCTTGTTTAATATTCATGGCTGCGCCAACTCTGAGTGCCTCCGAAAAGCGAATTGAAGAGTGCTTTCAGAGTACATCTACACCTACATAATACCCTGCAAGCCACCATAAAGATGTGTGGCAGGGGGTGATTTCTCACCAAACATGCACTAGGTACATACCATGCATAAAAACGATTACTATTTATATACTTTTCTAAACTTCACTATTTAAAAAAAGATAAAAATAGCTAAGCAGACATGCAAAATATGCTGTTAGTTGGGTTAGCTTCAAGTCCTTATACCAGCATGCAGATACCAATGTTATCCATTGCTACACTTGAACTGGATATATTTACCGTTTTTCATATCCCTAATTGTACGAGGAAAAAAGGACATTTTGAATCTGTCGGTTCGGCAATCAAGTACTCTAATTTTGTGATTATGGGTCAGTCTACCATAGTAAGTTGGGGTTTGCAAAATATTTTTAGCATCATCACTGAAAATACGGTCTTGGAATTTATTTAAGAGATTAAGTCTAAATTTCAACCTGCGATCTTACAATGATTCCCATTTTAATTCATTTATTAGACTGGATACGCTAATATGGTTATCGTATCGCCCCTCTACAAATCTTGCCCCTTTTCGCTACACACGTTCAAGGTCAGTATTTAGACCGATTTCATAGGGATCCCATACACTGGCAGCATATTCCAAATGAGATCGAACAAGGGAAAATTAGCTGATTTCTCGTACATGATCGTCACATTTACCCAGTACTCTTTTGATGATTCCCAGTTTACGATTCGCTTGACCCATTATTTCACGTATGTGTTTACCCCAGGAAAGATCATGTGTCAGTCTTATTCCAAGATATTTAATGGATTCCACGTTTGTTTATTCATTATTACTTATTTTGTAAGTGCTAGGAGGAGAGCCATTGTTTTTCCAAAAATGCATTACAAGATATTTATTAAAATTTAATTGTAACTGTATCACACCAAATTTTAATTGCTTGTAGGTCATCATTTAAATATTCTTTATCGTTTGGGCATAGAATTTCTCTGTACACTACTGCGTCATCGGCAAATAGACAAACCTTACTTTTTACCACCTTATTGATATCATTTACGTGGAAAAGGAACAGGAGTGGACCTATCACACTACCTTTTGGGACACCCGATGTGACTTGTATTTCCGGTGAGGTAACACCGTCCAAAACAACTCTTTGCACCCTATCATGCAGAAAATCATTTATCCAGTATATAATGTTACTCTCTAACCCATAATATTTTAATTTCAAAATTAGTTTTCTCTGAGACACCTTGTCAAAAGCTTTTTTGAAATCGAGAAATATAGTATTCACTGGAAAACTATTTTCGCCAGAAACTAAAATATCGTGGGAAAAGAGATCAAGTTTCACATGATATGCTTTTCCGGAAGCCATGCTGAAGTTTGGAGAATAAATTCTGGGTATCTAGGTGTCCCATGAATGAACTGACAATTATATGTTCCAGGACCTTGCATGAAATGGGTACGCAGAGTACGCAAGTGATAAGTCTGTCTGTAGACTGTTAGGTTCGCCCAAGCAGTCGAGTGCCCGCGGCGATCCTGGGAAGTTCATTGTAAGACCAGGCGAGGAGTAATGTTTCCGAGGGGTTACAACACGGGTTTAATTGCCCCGTGACAATGTCCCGCAGTGGAAAGTTGAAAGGGGGAGTGGTCGGTTCCTTGTGCTCCCCCTGGCCTCTCAACCAAGCCCTCTTCCGCCGGGGAGACAAAGGAAGGAAGACGAGGCGTGCGATGGTTGAATGCGCAGGACGCCATGGAGAAGAGAGCGCTGGCATCGGTGTGCGAAGGTAATCCTCCGCGCGCAAAAAAACCCTCCGTCCGTTTTCGTGTTGCAATGAGATAAGGCGATAATCTTCCTGCCGGAGACTTCTTACTTATGCATATTTACTGCTCTTTAGAATTTTCGAATCGCTCGGAGAATACGCGTATTATGCATCTTCGTGTCCTTGTGGTGTCTCGCCTCGGAAGGTGATCGTCCTCTTAATGAATCTCGCGATCCAACGCGAGTTGTAGCGACACCCCGCTGGAGGCGTCGGCGGCGTCCGCGCAGACTCGAATGCAGTTTCATCGTCGCCGAATACAATTGACCGTATTTCGATGGAGCACATGCTGGAAGCATTATATTCACATGGATCATGCTTTCAACAATTCGATCTCTTATAATGATCGGGTTTTAGTATATATTGCATACGAATTAAGGTGGATGAATGATGAAGTTTGAATGGATCGACCGAGTGAGTGACTTATAAGTCCTTATGGGAGGGAGGATAAGTCTTTTGAAAACTCCTTATAAGGAGACCTTATACTCCTTATAGAGGAGGGCCACTTAGTCCGCCATATCATGAGAGATGAAGACAATCGACGAAGGACGAGAGAATGGGAAGAATGGTAAAGGAAGGCGCGGAGTGAGATATACACAGAACAGGCGATGAAGGGTTTGAAAGAGAAGCACTACGGAAATATGGAAGATTAACTGATAGAAGAATTCATTGGGGAGCTGCATCAAACCAATCTCAGGATTGTTCACTGATGATGATAAAGTATACATTTTCTATTTTTATCTTTTACTATTCTTCTAGTTGCCATCAAAAGATGTAAAACTCTATGCAAGTACTATTACTACTTTTTGCCATACGCTTCGTTTTAGAATTCCCTGTTAAGTTCTGCCACTCATAACAAGAGTAGTAACCGGATGCGTCATGACTGGAAGGAGAAAATAAACTTCTTTTATTCTTGATGCCCTGTTAATTCCTGCGTAAATTTAAAGAAAAAACTTCCTTACTAATACTTATTTTTACGCCTGATGGGAGACTTGTCTGTTCCTCTCTCCTGTTTTTTGATAGCTAATACGCTGGTTGTGATCGGTCGTGTGAAGGGTTGGATAACTCGCACAATCTCACTCCATCACTCTCCATCCCCGTGACTCTTCGCGGACGCTGCACTGCCATTCGCGGTTCGACCACTGGGCGATAATCTCTCGTCCATCCGTCGCTTCTCCGAATTGCCAAGTGGAGAGCGCATTCAGGTCCCACGAAATCATATTTTGTAAACCTCCGCGTCACGCTGAGTCCCAGTTCACACGGTCAAGATTTCTCCACTCCGCTTCCTTATAATACTAACTTATTTGTAGATATGCGTCTGTCTCGAGAGTGCAAGCGATATAAATCGCACGTGGAAGTGAACGAAAGAACTCTTCGCAACCTTTACGAAACAACTTATCAGCTTGTATTCCAATAACTAAAAAAAATCCCAATAAAATAACATACCTAAGCCATACAAACCGTCTATCACCTGAACAAAATAACCCATTTATTATACACTGTAATGTATCATGCAAAAAATCACTAAAGATTTATCGCGGGGAAGACACATCCGGCCGAGCGAAGAGAAAGCTAGAATTTATAAAAAATCTAAGTTCGTTAAAATGTTTAACGATAGGTTGAGTAGTGTATCAGAATTAATACAAGAATTAGGGTGGGAATCATTATCAGAGCGTAGGTTAAAGTACAGATTGATCTATTAGAGAAGTTTCAATCGGATAACTTTACTGAAGATGTTAGGCACATATTAAAAACACCAGCGTATTATGCTAGATTCGACCAGATGAATAAGATTAGAGAGATAGATTGTCGTACCGATAGATTCAAAATGGCATATTTCCCCCGTACTATAAAAGAACAGAATAGCAAAGGGATAGGTAGGGGAAATATTTTAGAGTAGTCTGTAGTGCATGATGCATGTATTAATCCCTTAAATACTATATATACTAACAATCTATTTGAATGAGACCCTATGGTTGTTTGTTTGCATGTCGGTAGTGCATGCTTGGTGATTTTCATCCACTTCCAGGTGTAGATTTACCATAAATTCATTCATTTTCGCAAAACATTTGATTGTCATATCCCAGTTTACCAGATGTTTAAATGTTAATTTTACTTTTATTTGAAAAAGGTCAGAAATGACCGGATGCACTGCTTTGTTGCTATCTTAGCAGGTATATATGTATTTTACGTTGCGAGGCTTAGGAAATATTTGTCTTTTGAACTTACCATTTCAGATTCCCCTCAGCTCCAGTATATAAGCACATATTAACATTAGTCTAGGAAAACTATCAAAGTTCGAAAACTCTCCTCCGTTAAATATAGAGATAACAGGAAATAATAAAGAATATAATAGGAAAGAGTGTCACGTCACACGTGTAATTTACCGGCATGCAATAGTGCGACGTCACGTTGATATTTTTCACCCTTTAATTAATGAGGAAAAATACAAAACGTCCTTCCAATATCAAACAGTTTAACATATGTACTGCAGAGGCTATAAACTTTTGATCAGCACAATGGAAAAATAATAGGAAACCACCCTATTGTTGTCAGCCCCCGTCCAATGGTTGTGCTGCAGTAACAATGAAGCATCTGTCCCGCGGATCCCAGCCCTCACCCGGTCGGGGCAGCCCATTCTTGAGAAATGAGGGACTCTCCTCTTTTCCCCTCTTCACGGACTGGCGCTTCCTTTCCCTAGAGCCTTTTTTCTTAACCCCGCCGGTCGGTCATTCATCACGAAGTGCACATCGCCTCTAGTGGTGCACGATGCCACCGACCCTTCACATCCCCATAATTCCACCCTCTCCCCTACCGCCCCTCCACTCGGCCAATCAAACCTCTCCCTCCGTCCACCACTTTTCACCTCCATCTTCCCGCGGAGTCGAACCGCGCTAATCCCGCTTTCGGTGAAGAACTTCGCTTCAAGCAACAACCAGAAGCGACTCCTTCCTGGCAACATTACCAACCTGGCAATCCATCTCATCCGGGCCCCGGTAGAGGCGCGACATCACCACATCATGTCTCCCCTTGTCAGGATTGAAACAGGCGACATCCTGAATCCACCCTGACAATAACATCCAAACCCTAAATATCTCCATCCACTCACCCAAAAGCATAATAACTCATCCTTTAGCGAAAGAGTAGTACTTTCTCTTATGTAGTTATGTAATCCACGAATGACGCGTAAGGTAAGAGAGCGAAATAGGCTGTACGTTTCCCAACTAACAGCGTGTTTTTGCATGCTTGCTTTGCTATTTTATTTAAATATTAATATACTCCTGTACACTACCGCATCGTCTGCAAAAAGTCTAAGCTTACTCTTAACTACGGTACACAAGTCCTTATGTATAAAAGAAATAGATGCGGGCCCATTACGCGGCCCTGGGGTACTCCTGATGTGACTTTGTGTCCGACATGATGCCATCTATAACAACCCTCTGCTCTCGCCCACTTAAATATTCTTTTACCCAACATGCAGCGTCTTTATTTATACCAAAACTCTCAAATTTCAAGATTAATTTATTGTGAGTAACTTTGTCGAATGCCTTTTCAAAATCTAAAAATATCGCATCAACTCCAGCACTGTTTTCGACGTAGAATAAATATCGTGTACGAATAAGGCTAATTGTGTCTCCCAAGATCCGGAAACCATGTTGGCTGTTTATGACCAATCCCTGAGTGTCCAAATGCCCCATTGATCGAACTGACTAGGTCAGGGATGGCGAACCTTTCGGCGATTGAAAGCCAAGTCTTTGGAATACAGGAGTATACTCGGTCGACTCGCGTGCCAACCCATCGAGTGAGATAGAGGATAGATCGATCGAGTGCCCTCCCAGCTCCGCGTGCCGAAATAATAGCTCCGCGTGCCACTATGAGCACGCATGCCATAGGTTCGCCACCCCGGTCTAGGTACTATCTGCTCAAATATATTAAAAGAGATAGACGTGAGTGAAATGGGTCTGTAGTTACTAAGTTCCTACCCTATAACCGCTTTTAAAAATAGGTGCAAAGTCAGCTACTTTCCAATCCTTGGGTACTGTGTGGTTCTTTACTGTTTTATTGAATATTGTTTCTAGATTGGGAGATTAGTGCATTGGTGATTTTTACCTACTGCCACACTCCTTCGCGGAGGCTCACTAAGTATTTTGTAGATGTACGCTGTGGATCCCACGGTGTCTTTCGTAAAGAGGAGACTTATGCCGACGAGGGCTGTCTCCACCCTTTCATTCTATCTCAACCTTACTCTTTTCATCACAGTCTGAGACGACGGGAAGGTGTGGGACACCATCTCCTACGGCAGCGAGGCGATTACAGGATCAGAAAAATCAAGGAATAATTGGAAGATGTGGTCTGCAAAAACTGAAGGAAGTTAATTACATAGGCAAGGAATCTAACGAAGAAGTTCTACGATACATAGGTAGATAGATATTTTTAAATGCTCAAACTCGTACATATTATACAATGAATGAAAAAACTTGAGCCTTAGTTAGCTAACAAGGGGAAAACCTGAAAAAGCTACCATCAGAAACAATAGTGTTAGAATTCAAATACTGTACAATCAAAGCAAGGCGTAATAAAAATATAAAAAATATAAAAATTTACAAAGTGTAAAAAAAATATGTAGAATTGACATAGCAAGATTGGAAATAATATTGAAGAATTATAAAGTTTTCTGTAGGTACACATAGTTTTCAGTTTATATAGTTTTCCTTCTGGTTGAGAAAGACAGCAACGCTGCTCGAAGACTCCTGTTTTTTATTCGTTTGTGAGTGTCCTTTTTTTGTGTTTCCTATGTCGTCGCTACTAGTGACCATTATACCTACTTGTGTTACACGTCACGTGCTTTCCTGAAATTGCTGTTTTCTGCACATTCATATGTATAGAGCATATAGTTTTTTGTACATCATAGATAATTTGTTATGAAAAAACCATAGTCTTAGGTAATTTAAGTCATTTTGCATATCATATCTAAGACGTTCCCATGTTAAATTACTGTAACATAGTGCAAAATCATCCGCAAAGGCAGTAACCTGACCACGAAAGTCGTGGCAACAAAAGTCATTAATATATTCCAAAACAATACGGGGCCTAAGACTGAACCCTGAGGTACACGAGAGGTAATATAAATAAAATCGCTGTAATTCTTATTAATGGAAACACATAGTGACCTCTTTGTTAGGTAACTTTTGAGCCATTTTGAACAAAAGTATAGAGTGCAGATGTGCAAAGTGAGGTAAAGTAACGGTTATAATACAAGAATACAGAATAATTCGAATCAATAGATCGGAGTTCAGCAAAGCAAAACAAGCTACATTAATAAGTATTCTACGAAGATTTATTTGAAAGAACTCTGACGAAAATACTGAAAACGTGCCGATCAGATTAATTTTCAGATGCACTGTTGTTTTCTTGAACAATGAGAAAAAGAAACATCTGTCATCGGGAGCCAACGGTGCGTGTCTGACTCGGGTTCATCGAGGCTCTTCTCGACAGCGCGCAATTTCTTTAAGGAGGTTCATCCGAAAAGTGAAAGTCATGTCATTTTTTTATATTTTCAGCACTTACAGAACTAAAGTTCCTCTGTCTAATTAAGTGAAGATAAATACACCAACCCATACTCCTTTTTGCACAAATTGCATTTGAAATTACATACGATTAACGGCGAGAATGGTCATCACATGGGAATATAACGTTTAAAAATACCATAGTGACAAGTCATTTTTGCAAAAAACTGATATTTCATGCGTAGTTTCACAAGAAAAAAAATGACACGAAAAAAAGGCGTCAACCCACCGTATTTTTCGCTAAATCCACCAATTTCTGCGCTTATAGTAGACGAAATGCGTTAGTTGTCTTCAAGTGGCGCTGCGGTCGCTGTAGCCAAAATGTATGGCGTATGAATAATATCATTACTAATGAGATATTAAGCATATTTCAGAAAAATATTACTATACTGTTTGATAGTAATATTCTGGTGTTATACAACAGTAAATTCATTGAGTACATGAATTTATTTCTTTAAAGTAAATGCTGAATTGACTCCATCATCGAGCTGATTAAAATTATCATAAAAAAGAAATCCTTCGACTTTATATCGTATTTCTTATGATAATTATGACTTTCAATAGCTTAGGTAATTTTATTTGTGAAGTAAGGATCGCTTAGCAGGCATATACTCGTACATGAATTAATAAGATTCCTCAGACAACTTGACTCAAGCAGTCGCGAGCCAACCTCCTTAAGACGTCGAAACGAAGAACGCGAAGAAAACGAAGAGGAGTCATGGCGATGCAACATGCTGCCGGCAATGCGATGCACCAGCTTAAAGAACTCCACAGGGACACGACCCCTGACCCCGTTGGACTCGGGCCACCTGTCGCCATCGGAGATGTCGCAATCACACCTTGGGCTTCAAGTCAGTGACCCGTGGCGAATGCCGGCCAACTTTTTTTTTCATGCTTCATTCTTTTGCCGTGAAATGTTGGAAACGGTCCAACCCATTCCATTTGCGATCGTAAATCCAGCTGTTGTTAGTGTGACCAGCACACACATGCCGCCATTACTATCTATCTCTGTGTGAATGTGCGTGCCTTTGATTAGCCTCGGGGTTGGAAAGGATTGTGATTCCTGGCAACGGAATGTTCTGTGCAATACGGAGAGATGATTCAGGCGTGAGCGATTGTAGACACGAGTGATCCAAATTGAGCATGTACATCATGTCGCCTGGAAGAATTACTGTCGCTCTTGGAGAGGTAACTTCTCAAAGCACTAAGAGGTTTTTTCGTCTCTACTCGTGAAGTACAACCTGCTTGCCACAAGTGGATATTCTATTTAGGAAGGAATTGATCTTCTATTTGCCCGCTCATCGATCAAAGATACGAAGATCTTGATAAGAAGAAAACCGTGAAACCCGAAATGAATTAGGGGTAAAAAAAATTAATTTTTTACTATCTCCAAATTTAAATCAGTAATCGATTTCATCAAGTCGGTGCGAAATGGATGGGTTAAGTAAGGCAGCGAGGATAATATTCCGTAGAATGGAATATAAGATCACAAGGGAGAAAAAAATACTTTGCTGGTCCACAGGATAGAATTTTATTGCGACCGGTTTCGATACAGCGTATCATCATCTGGCGTATCATCATCAGCCAGATGATACCAGTTTCGATACGCTGTATCGAAACCGGTCGCAATAAATTTCTGTTCTGTGGACCAGCAAAGTATTTTTCCCCCATCGTGTTCACCATGAAGGAGTTCCACAAAGTAACGTCACCCACCATTGCATTCATAAGATCACAAGTTGTAATTTCGTTCTAAGTGAGGAAATTAGCAAAGAGAACAATCAACTTGAAGCTGTGTCAAACCAAACTCAAGATTTATGACTAAATATCGTAGTTTTTACATCTTGCATCAAGAAGGAACTATTTCATTAAAAGCATAGAAAGAAAAATTATTGAGTGCTATTAGATATTCTTTGAATCTCCCCTGTATTGAATCTTGTGCTTGAAGGATGGTGGGATTCGTTATTTCTTTAGTGGCAAAGATTGAAACATTATTTTTTCAGGAAATCTTTCTAATATATACTTCAGGGTGAATAAGGTTCATTTTATCGTATTGTGGTGTCTCGTTTTTAACGCGATACCTCTGCTCTATTACTCTGAAATTCTGAAAATTTAAAAAAATACACTGCTGGTAAGTACTTACGGATTTCGATGGATAGTGGCCTACTAGAGGTATGGCCATATCCTTATATTTTCCCCAGTTCATTTTAAATAGGCCCACTTAATACTTCTGCACGTGAAAATGTGTTTGTTGATATATATGGATGATTTTTCTCGAGTTGAGGTCCTTTTTTTTAAATGAAAAAAATTTTAACTTTTGGCCGTTTCTGAAAATATATTTTTCCTTCTTCAGGGCTAAAAATGAGATGAATCGCCAATGAATATAGGTAACATGATTTACAGGATGTTTACAGTGCCAAAATGCTTTACAATATAATTTTCTTTACAAATTTTTACACCAAAAAATCACACTGAATTAATTTTACATACCTTAAGTTCTCTAGGGTGAATTTGTTTGCAAATTGGTTGCTACGGTCTATGTGTTATAATTTTTTAATTTTGATGTATTAAATTGTTATATATTTTACTCAAATTAGAAATATCAGTTATTTTTAGCCCTGAAGAAGGAAAAACATATTTTCCGAAACGTCGGCCAAAAGTTAAATTGTTTTCATTTTCAAAAAAAGGTCCTAAACTCACGAAAAATCGATTATATGTTAAAAAAAAGAGATCTGGAATTCAACTTACTAATTTGTTGATATAGTTTTTTGCTTCTACGGGCCGGTTGGCAGGTGTTCCTTGTCCGGAGGCCGTTGGCACTATTCGCCTCGGCCTATCCCCTGCAACCCCGGGTGCTAGGCGTTCCTCAGCAGTGCTCCGAACACTTGCCGAGATAAATCGCCCAAGCCGCTCTTACGTCTCGGGAGGGGATTGGGTGTTCGCTTCGCTGCCCTTAATATCTCACCCCGTCGCGGTGCGAGGTGGAAAATCACGGGAGGAGGGTCACGTAGTCGTGCAGGGAAACATCAAGGAGGCGCATCACGACTTCGTGCTGCGGCGGCTGTTCCCGTTCTTCCCTTTGCTCGACGTTTCAGGGGATCTGCCGGGGGTCTACTCCAGGCTGAATGACGGCGAGTGCGAGATTAATCGACTCTGCCCGAAGAGTTCGCGCCGAGGACGGAGTCACCGCCGATTATGTCCTGCCCCCAGTCCACGGCAACTTCAAGACTTGTCTCATCATGACGCTTTCATGGAATAAATTTACCTTATCGTGACAATGAAATTGCACAGATTAGATTAATGCGGATTAATTAATCAACCTGAGATGAAATTAAGACTATTACTAAAGACTTATCGTGGGGAAGACACCTCCGGGAAATACGCGGCCAAGCGAAGAGAAAGCTAGGATTTATAAAAAGAGTACTTGGGAAATGTGTTGAGAAGACAAAAGAGCGATGCTACTTTTCACTAGTTAGGCCCCACCTCGAGTATGCAGCCAGTGTATGGGATCCGAATGAATTAGGTTTGATCAGAGAACTAGACAGTGTGCAGCGTAGAGCAGCTAGGTTCGAATTGTACGAGGAAAGAAGGACATTTTGAATCTGTCAGTTCGACAATCAATTTCTCTTATTTTTTCACGAAGGTCCAGTCTACTACCTATAGTAAGTTGGGGTTCACAAAATATTTTTAACGTCATCAGTGAAAACAATCTCGGAATTTAATTAAAAGATCAAGTCTAAATTTCAACCTGCGATCTGGCGATGAATACCCATTTTAGTGAATCTGGTTATGCTAATAAAGTTATCATACTGTCCCTTGGCAAATCTTACCGATCTTGGCTACACACGCTATAGTTCATTAATTAAGCCTATTTCATCATGATTCCATATACTGGCAGTGTATTCCAAATAAGGTCTAACGACGGTTAAATCGGTGCTTAGGTTTCAAGAGACCGCACGGTTTACTTTCCCTGGAGACGAACTGGTGCCAGATTAATGGACCAAATTCTCACAGATCGCCGCAAATTCCCTGGCTTTCTCTTCCTACGAGTTTCGATCAAACAATGTATCATCAACCTGCTTATAGAGGATGAGTTAACGGAGCAGCAGGAAGGAAGTGATCTCATTAACCTCAATGAAAGACGATTCGGTTAACGGTCTGAATGATGGGCAGAAGGAAATGTCATTCCGTAATTGACCTGACACCGATACTGTCGTAAGACATGTGTTACGATGGGTCTCACAATTTTGTATCTTATTGTTTCATCATTGCTATCGTGAGACTTTGAATCAGGTTTTTATTGCGCGGTTTTATTTTAAGTTTTACCTTTTACTTTCATATACAGATTGGGTTTGATGATGCGGAGTTAAACTCTTCTTCTGTCCAAGAAAGCTGCATGATTTTCTTGGTGCTTCTGAGTCAAATTGAGCGATTATTCACTCCACTGAGTTCCATTCAAGTAGCATCACGAATATGTGGAAGTGGTGGGGGAGGAATATCGAACTCCCATTTCACTTTTGCGCCGAAGTTTTACCGTGGTTTTACCGTGCATCGTCCAAACCTAGCCCTATCTGCATTCATAGACATGCTAGTGCAATATTTCCCCACAAGAGAAATCTGAAATGTAGGGCTGTGCGATATGCTGTCTTGAATATCGCACGACGATATCAGTATCTACATATCAGTAAACCCAGTCATACGATTGCATTACAGCAAGATTGTGTGCGTGATGACTGCGTATTCCTGGTAGTCGCCAACCTCCCTAGGGGTCCCGTACGTGAACGTTCAATTGGAAGTTCGTATCAAATTGAGTTTCTGGCGAGATGTAGTGAAACGTATCTGACAATAGGGGATTCAGCCATTTGATGGCAAGGTCTTTGCAGTAATTACTCGGGCTCTGACTACCCCTGGAACTCGTCCTGCCTGTTCCACCCTTGAGTTCTCGTAAAAATATCTCAAAATAAAAAGTCTAAATATTGTGTAAACCCTATAGCCAGATAATTTAGATTTTTTTTCAAGTTTGTCTCATAATTTGTATGCTACAGCATTTTTAATGATTATTTTACTTGCTCACGGATAAATCTGTGCATGGATAATTGCAACCATTAACGTTGCATCACCACTGCCGAAGTGGCAGTTTATTCTTCTCTATGGCAGTGGGTACTTTTGATGTTTTTTTTAATCCATGTGTTTATTTAATGTAAGATATACAACGCGTTTCGACACTTTGTCCTTCTCAGTCGCATCAGTGTGTCGTCATCATCATCATCAGGGGTCAACAATCCTGAGATTGGTTTGACGCAACCCTCACTAGAGCCAACCTCTATATATCAGCGTAACTCCTCTATTACACATCCTTCACAACTTTTTCCATATACCTCAGACGAGGCTTGCCTTTTCAATTCTTCCCGTTCAATTTCCCCTCGACGATTGTCTTCATCAGGCCATATTTTCTTAAGATATGGCCGATTCAGTTGTTCCGTTTCTTTTTAGAGTTTTCAGCAGACTTCTCTTATCCCCTACTCTTCTGAAGACTTCTTCGTTTGCCACTCAGTTGATTCATTTCATCTTCATCATTCTTCTGTAGCACCACATTTTGAAGGCTTACACCTTTTTCTTCTCCGCAGCTGTCATCGTCCATGCCTTACTGCCGTAAGAAACACAACCCAGAAGTATGATCTTCTGAATTATTTCCTTATTTCAATTTCTATAGATATTGCATTTCTAGCTCTAAGTAGATTATTCTTTTTGGTAGAATGCCCTCTTTGCCTGGGCTATTCTACTCACTATTTCTTTCTTGCTCCGTTCTTCGTTGGTTACTCGGCTACCTAAGGTATCAGAACTCTTTCACCTCTTCCAGTTTTTATTTTCCCAGTTTAACGTTGGTTTAGGGGTCGTCTCTCCTGCTGCACACCATTATTTTATACTCTTTCTTATTAATCTTCATCTGTTATCTGGCCATTGTCCTTTCCATGGTCATTAGAATCTTATTCGGACACTTCCCTGTCTCAGCTATGAGTTCTACGCCATCAGCGAATCGCAACATGCTAATTTTTTCTCCATGGATATTCACTCCAGAAGATTTCACTTTGATTTCATCGGTGGCTCTCTCGATGTCACCATTAAAAATTACGGGGAACAGTATCTTATGTTAATGGACTAAAACGAAAACTTGATTCATTCTCTGACGAAAATCGCAATTCGTTTCTGTCTCATCTTAAAGGTCACGTGGCCCACGGCCGCGCTGTTTTCGGCCAGTGATTGTTGGAGAGGCTCTTCGCGCATGGGCCGCGTCGTTAGTCTCGACTTTAATCCCTATGGTTCCACGCGAAATCACCCCCCTCATATCTCTCTCGCCTTAATTGCCCCATCAAAATCCGCTTCCGCCACCCCCTCCCCCACATCAATTGAGAACGCCTTGGCGTGTGACGAGTCTTCGTGCACCTGCTGCAGGGATAAGAATAAGGGACCAATCTATCTCCCTTGGTGTGCTCTGCGGAGCGGACCAGCCGGCACCCAGACGGGCGCGGCCTTGCCCGCTCACACCTTGCACCCGGCTGCGGAGAATCAGGAACGTGGCGAGGGAGCTTGCGCGACGATAGCATGCTAGAGGGATGCCGCTTATTTTAATTGCATGCATCTACATCAACGTAACAACCTGATTCCTACAAACAGACAAACAAACCTAATACATTCGGATCCCATACAGTGGCTGCATATTCAAGGTGGGGCTTAACTAATGGACAGTAACATCGTTGTTCTCTGCATTTTTTCGGGATGCGTCCGCGTCGTTTGACAGTTGTGACAACAGTTTCGCCAACTTTCCTGTTGGCGTCTTCAGGTCGAAGTGGTTGAGAAGTCGTTTTCGTCGTCCTTGTATAAAGGCCTGGTCGTATAAGTGCTGCCCTCTGATTGGCCGGATTTTTTTGATGACCCTTTTCCAAGCAGGATGCAAAGGGTATCCGTCCTCTCTGTTCATGTTCATCGGTGTCTTTATTATTTCTATCGTCACTCTAGATACCCTCGGAAAGTATCGTGCCTCCCTATGTTATTATTTTAGCGTCTTCGAATTGGATTCATCTAAATCTACATCTACACGATACCCTGCAAGCCACCGCGAGGGTGTGTGGCTGGGTGTGAATATCACCAAGCATGCACTACTAACATGCAAACAAGCAACTATAATGTCTCATGTAACTAGATTGTTAGTATCTATAGTATTTAAGGGGTTAATACATGCATCATGCACTATAGACTACTCTAAAATATTTTCCCTACCTATCCCTTTGCTATGCTGCATATTCTGTTCTCTTATAGTACGGGGGAAAAATGCCATTTTGAATCTATCATTACGACAATCTATCTCTCTAATCTTGTTTATCTGGTCGAATCTAGCATAATCCGCTGGTGTTTTTAATATGTGCCTAACATCTTCAGCAAAGCTATCCGATTGAATTTCTCTAATAGATTCAATCTGTACTTTATCCTACGCTCTGATAATGACTCCTACCCTAATTCTTGTATTAATTCTGAAACGCTACTCAACCTATCGTAACATCTTTTAACGAACCTAGCTGCTCTACGCTGCACACTGTCTAGTTCCCTCCAGGATTACGTGTCCTGGCTCGCTCCACGCATGTTCGGCGATGGCGGATAGATGGAATTGTTTCTGTTTGGAAAAGGGTCATCAAAAAATTCCGGCCAATCACAGGGCAGCACGTATACGACCAGGCCTGTGTAAGGACAACGAAAACGACTTCTCAACCACTTCGACCTGAAGACACTAACAGGAAAGTTGGTGAAACTGTTGTCACTACTGTCAAACGACGCGGACGCATCCCGAAAAAATGCAGAGAACATTTAACCAACGCCGCGGAAACCTACGAACAAACAATAACATCATTCTTTTGTCTTCTCGTCACATTTCCAGATTACTCATTCAATAAATCCCAGCCTTGCTGTGAGATCGTTCTATGGAATTATTCCTCTTCCAAAAAATTATAGCTATATACTTTTTAATCTGCTACATCATAATACAATTAAAGCCACTACAAAGTTGTGTGGCAGGGTGAGATGTCACACCAAACATGTATCTAATCATGCTTAAAAAGGATTAATAACAAATTTATAGGCTAAAGTTAACAATTTAAAAACGTTTTAATCACAACTCTCGACCAAGATAGCACTGAAAACCGCCGCGATAGCCTGTTCGATAACTACTAGAGTGAACTTGGCCAACCACACTACTTGGGTTCAGAATCAGCCTAGTGCATGGAACTTGTCTTCTTCCGCAAGTTAATGGGATCAGGATAAAGAAGACGCGCGTCTTTTATTGTCTGCAGCGAATAGCAGTCGTGTTTGTGAAAAGGTGTTCTCAATAGTTAAACAGCGTGTCTTGTTCCGCAAGTTTATGGGATCATGGTGAAATAGGTTAGATATCGGAATCAGATTGCTTGCAGCGAAAGTCAGTCGTATTTGTGAAAATGCACCATCAGCATTTCTCAAAAATTTTGGAAGAATGAATGAAAATCGCTATGAAATGCAGGCTGTGTATGAAAAAAAAGTCATCCTTGATTTCCTTCTTTGATGTCTTAAATTATCTCAAAAAGCAATCATATTCTGATAGGTAGGGAAAAACTAGGATAAAAATAGAGAGGAAAGTAGTGGTGGGCAATTATCAAGAACAACGATGTTGCCTGAGAGATATTTGTTCAGGATGTGTTAATGTTGACTGTTAAATCTCATGTTGTGCGACTGCTATTTAGAGGCCTTTTATGCTTGACATGCATTTTATGTCCAACGTCTTTAAGCACATCTGAGACCAACATTACTTCGAGGTTGGCTCGTAACCAAAAGTATTTTGTATGTAATAGGTGCAGAATTTTACTTCACATTATGATAATAATTAGGAGCTGTATTGAGTGTGAAGTCTATTGCTTTTCTTGGATGGTTTTAGGTGCGATGGCTCTCAGGGTGCAATATGTTCTTAGATAGTTTGGGACAGACGTTATCATATAACTTAGGCCATTGGAACAGGGGTTTGGCCGGTGACCTTATTATATAACATATTTCTATGTAGTAACCTAGCTGAATGTGAATGATGAATGTTTAGTGATCTTCACTCCCTGCCACACACCCTCGCGGTAGTTTGCAGGGTATTGCGTAGATGTATTGCCGATGAAGAGCTAAAACATATATTTTATATTGCTATTTACCCTTCCAGCATGCCTTATACTTTGCCGAAAGTATGGAAAATTACCAAAGTGAAATAAACTCGAGTTTTTTTGTATTGCATTCATCAAACATTTTCCCAGTAGTTAGGTTTCATCTACATCTACATCTACATAATACCCTGCAAGCCACCACAAGGGTGTGTGGCAGGGGGTGATTGCTCACCAAACAAGCACTACATATCATGCATAAAAAAGGAATAGTATTAATATAGTAGTCAGAACTACACTATTTAAAAAAGATAGAAATTGCAAATAAAACATGCAAAAACATTCTGTTAGTAGGGTTAGCTTTAAGTACTCATACCAACATGCAGCTACCAATGCTATTCATTGCTACTCTCCGATAGGACATATTTACCGTTATTCGTATCTCTTATTGTGCGAGGGAAAAAGGACATTTTGAATCGGTCAGTTCGGCAATCAATTTCTCTAACTTTATGATCATGGTCTAGTCTGCCATAGTAAGTTGGGGTTCGTAAAATATTTTTAACATCATCACTGAAAATATTGCCTTGGAATTTGTGGAAGAGATTAAGTCTAAATTTCAACCTGCGATCTGACAATGATTCCCATTTCAATTCATTTAATAGACTGGTTACGCTAATATAATTATCGTATCGTCCCTTTACAAATCTTGCCGATCTTCGCTGCACACGTTCAAGTTCATTACTTAGACCGATTTCGTAGGGATCCCATACACTGGCAGCATATTCCAAATGAGGTCTAACAAGGGAAAAGTAGCTGATTTCTCGTACATGATCGTCACATTTACCCAATACTCTTTTAATGAAACCCAGTTTGCGATTCGCTTGACCAATTATTTCACGAATGTGTTTACCCCAGGAAAAATCATTTGTCAGTCTTATTCCAAGATATTTAATGGATTCCACGTTAGTTAATTCATTATTACTTATTTTGTAAGTGGTAGGAGGAGAGCTATTCTTTTTCCAAAAATTCATTACAAGACATTTCTTAAAGTTTAATTCTAACTGCCATGTATCACACCAAGTTTCAATTGCTTGTAGGCAGTATTCCTTGGCAGGCTTAGGCAGGCTTGTTTCCAGTAGATCATTATATTACAAAATACATGCCTTAAAGATTCTGCCCTCACTTAATTCATATGTCAGAAACTGCGGATAGCGGAATAAAGACAAAAATAAATATTACCCCTTCTTTTCTTTCATGGATCCATTTCTACCTTGAAATGCACTAGCTGGAGGGTAGTCATGACTTCATTTTTCTTACTGAAATTAATTCGCATTAAGAAAGTCTTTTAAAATATCTATTTCATGGATTGCATTCAACTGAATAGACAACCAAGAAAAGGGCATCCTAAAGAACTATTTAATGGGCGAAACTAAAAGGTTTCTGTGACCACGTGCACTTACAAATCAGTTTCCGTTATGTGGCAATGAGTTCAGACTCATGTGATTTGAACAATCCCCATAATTACGCAAGTGCCTCCCAGCGGAGTAACAGTTCATCTAGACCTTGAGAATATGTTGCTATTTCACGCCACTCCTAACGAGTGTCTTCAATTTTGCTAAAACTTTTTCACTTCAGCATACATATATTCGAGGAAGTTTTTTCGAGGGAAGTTCAAATAAGAGGCGGAGGAATTTCTTAGAAGAGAAGTTAACATTCCTCGCTAAGCTTCACCCTTTTTTTAAGGAATGAACGCGTTGAAGACTCGCTCGAGAGAATAGCAAGAAGCACAACTTCTCTTCGGCAGAATGGCACTTGAAATGAATCGTTCCCGTTTTTCCTCTCTTACTTCTACGTTCGAGATTGGTTTTCTCCCGCGATTCTGAGCTTCGGCGGAGTTGAATGCCTGGAGGCCTTTGTAGAGTCGAACATCGCCGTGTCCGCCACGCAACCTCTGCTTTTGAAGTCACTATTCTCACAGAACTGTCTCTCCTGCATCGAAGGGTTCCCTTGACTTGCTCTTTCCTGTTTCGTCTACATCTACACGATACCCTGCAAGCCACCACGAGGGTGTGTGGCAGGGTGTGAAGATCACCAAGCATGCACTACCGACAAGCAAACAAGCAACTATCGGGTCTCATGCAACTAGATTGTTAATATCTATAGTATTTAAGGGATTAATACATGCATCATGCACTATAGACTACTCTAAAATATTCCCCTACCTATCCCTTTCCTATGCTGCCTATTCTGTTCTCTTACAGTACGCGGGAAAAATGCCATTTTGAATCTGTCGGTACGACAATCTATCTCTCTAATCTTATTTATCTTGTCGAATCTTGCATAATACGCTGGTGTTTTTAATAAGTGCCTAATATCTTCAGTAAAGCTGCCCGATTGAAATTTCACTATCAGATTTAATCTGTAATTTAACATACGCTCTGATAGTGATTTTATCATTTTTATAATTTCATTTCAAGTTACCATTTAAGGAGAAGGGTTGAAATTCTCAGCTATATATACATATAGGTATATATCTCCAAAATTTTATAATAAACAGTATTTTTTTTATCACTTGATCGAAGAGTCGTTTTCTTTTATTGTGCAGTTGGACTTACTGGAACGCTGACGTACCGACATGGCCGTCCCCTAATATGTGATTGCCGTTTCTATGCCGTGTCAATTCTAAAATGTGATCGCAATCACATTTTATAATCACAGTTATTGTAACGGAACAGTCGCATTTAAGGCTCGGTGACAAGAGAGTCACAGTTAAGGACATCCGTACTAGCACTGGCTCGGGGATGATATAGGTTTCAGCTGCTATCGACACGCGTTGACGGAGGTGTCCTTGGAACAGCTTGCGCTTTGTCTCCGTCAGCTGGTGAAGTGAGAATCGGCGTTGAATTGTCCCGTTGGGTGCCAACGTGTTTTTCGGACGGATTTGTCTCCCCCTCCTCCCCCCCTCCTAATCTCCTCACAAGAAATATCCAGTGCTGTCTTCTGGTTCACGCGTTGCCAGGCGGACTATGCCGTTTTTAGAAGCAGAGGCAGGAATTGATGCGAATTGGAGAGTTATTCCATTGCTGGATTTCTCTCTTCGGGTATAACCGATTAAAAATGATGGGTCAAACATGATATCCGCGCCTGCCCGCCGAGAAAGTGGTTCGAAAGGCCCTGATGGTCGCGCGCAGGGAAGAAGAATAAAATAAATAATAGTTTAGAAGGGGTCGAATTGCAGGGGGAATCGAGGGATGCAATATTTGGCCAACAGTTAGAATATATAACAAACTGCGAGGCACAATATATTTCTTCACGGAATAAAATCGGATTTCATAACAATTATATACTCCGAGTACTATTTTGTAACGAAAATCTAAATTTTTACCATGAAATGTGGAGATTATACAAACCTGTCGCGACTTACTTTCACTTAACACATTTCCTCATACCTTTCTGAGGTTAATTCTCTTTGAAAGATCCTAATCGGTGCAACGCACGATTCGTTGCGGATGTTAGTAGTTGGCACTAATCTGCTTAAAAGTCAAATGAATTATCTACATCTACTCGATACCCTGCAAGCCACCGCGAGGGTGTGTGGCAGGTGGTGAAGATTACCAAGCATGCACTACCGACATGCAAACAAGCAGCTATAGGGTCTCATGCAACTAGATTGTTAGTATCTATAGTGTTTAAGGGGTTAATACATGCATCGGGCACTACTGACTACTCTAAAATATTTCCCCTACCTATCCCTTTGCTATGCTGCCTATTCTGTTCTCTTATAGTACGCGGGAAAAATGACATTTTGAATCTATCGGTACGACAATCTATCTCTCTAATATTGTTTATTTGGCCGAATCTAGCGTAATACGCTGGTTTTTTTAATATGAGCCTAACATCTTCAGTAAAGCTAACCGATTGAAATTTCTCTCATAGATTTAATCTGTACTTTAACTTACGCTCTGATAATGATTCCCACCCTAATTCTTTTATTAATTCTGATACACTACCTACTCAACCTATCGTGACACCTTTTAATGAACCTAGCTGCTCTACGCTGCACACTGTCTAGTTCCCTGATCAAACCTAATTCATTAGGATCCCATACACTGGCTGCGTATTCAAGCTGGGGCCTAACTAGTGAAAAGTATCATCGCTCTTTTGTCTTCTATTAATTAATTATAGGCAGCTACTTCCACTGTGCCTATTCATTCTTTCAATTGTTGTAACAAATTGAGTCGAATCACCTGCCTTCAGCTTCTTTTGAGCGCGTCTTACTGTTTGGGTACCATCCCACGGGTACGAATTCCGTATTGGAAATTTTCCTCACTGTGGTAAGGATTTATTGGCTCTGCACCACTGTGCACCGCTTCCAAAGGCCGTGCACGCAAGGCGTGATCGCTCTCGTCGCGCACCAATGTCGAAAGCCCCTTCCCCGACGGAGAGTCACGAAGGTCCTCGGCTCCGGCGAAATGAAAAACCATTCAAAATTCCTCCCTCCCTCCCTCCTTCTCATTGCTGTCATTTCCTTCACTGAGACCAAGCTAAGGCCGATCAAAAGATTGAACTCGAGAACAATAACCTGTCCGGAGAAGTTCACAAAATAACCTCTTCCAAATCGTTTCTTTTTTTAAACGTTCGTGAACAGATTAGAATGGCTTAAATGGGGAGGCAAACCCTGTGTATTAGTGTTGGGATGAAAAATTGTCCAACACAAAGCATCAAAAGAATGGTCTTTCAAAAGTACATGACACACTGGATATATACGAGGGGAAAATTCGCATTGGATTCATTAGCTACCTATGTCACTTCGTTTTCACACTTATTATTGCCCAGGAGATTGGTTACTACAGGAGCATTGCCCTTTTTAATTTTTATTTTCTATTTGTTCATTTTATATTTGCTGTAAAGTTTTATCCATCCAAATATGAAGCGGAAACAGACTATGTGATTGCTAATGCATAAGTTACTGCATGGAACGAAAAAGATAATGTGTTGATACATCTGTGCTTTGAATCTATTTATTCCGAGGGCATTCGCTCATTACCAATCTAAGATTTACAAAAGCATTTACCGTCAGTTAAATTAGACACTTACTGTCGCGCTGAATGTTACGCGCTCTCAAGTTTGAAGTATCTTTATGGAGCAATAAAAAGGCGTACAGTAGATACAGCTTCACGACATATTTCTCCTTTAACCAATGTATGTACATTTTAAATTTTAATATATATTTTAGTATTTTTATTACTGTTGAAAGAAAAACAAGAACGTTTTGCATTCCGTGTTGAGCCAAATTTGCCGACTTCGGTAAATGTTCGACTTAATTAAAAGCCCGTCCGCTGATTGAATTTTTTTTAAATAAACAAATGTTTTATACGTTTTTCGTAAATATCAGAATTTTAACTGTCTAAGAAAAATCACTATAATCATTTTTATCAGAAGCATTTTTAATGCTTATGTGTGGCAAAAAAATTATATCTTGATCGCGTTGTAATCCTTAGGTATCTGAATGTCTAATAATTTGTCATCGATAAGGACATAATTTTAATCAACTTCTTTGTATCACTTAATATTTGTTTCGGTTAGAATGAGACGGATCAGCGGATCTTTGAGTTAAGAAAGCCGTGCGACGTTGCCGAATTCAGTTCGTTGGTGATAGAAGTGACATGTTTGTTTGCTTGCGATTATGAATCATTGCATTTCTAGGAAAGTGAGTCGTAGGAGTAATGAACAGGGGGAGTGGGCGAGGATCAGTGAGCAGGCAAAATGGTTGGGACACACGGCGTGGCGTGGAATTTAGCGTGGATATGGCAACGTCGCACGGTTTTAATAAAAAATTCTAAAATTGAATTAAAATGTAAAATGGTAAATAGGTTATCATAAAATTTGACGGGGAAATTGTGGTGTATATGTATCAACTGTACGCCTTTTTGTAATTTCAAAAACAACCTTCGAACTCGAGTTGACATCTACGCAATAACCCGTGAGCCACCACGAGGGTATGTGGCAGGGGAGGAAATATCGCCAAATATGCACTATTGACATGGAACTAGGCCACGACATGGAAACATCTTAGATAATAGAGTCATATGCAGCCAGATGCCTAGTATCTATATCTATATCTATATCTACGACATATCCTGCAAGCCACCTCGAGGGTGTGTGGCAGGGGGTGCATCCACACCTGTAGGGCGATTACCTAACTCATAACGCCCATTTTTCGACGTTGCAGAGCGCCCGACGAGAGGCATATCGCCCGTTGCGATTACGGATCGGACGTTATCACTTCGCCGGCGCTGCACAACGCCCGCCGTGAAGTGAGACGCTCGGAGCGACCACGTAACTGCTAGGGGACGTTACAGACCGCCAGAAACGAGACGCTACACACCACTGAGGCTGGAGTCGGTCTTTCATAGCGCCTGAGTATTTTATTCTATTAGTACAAGATGCTGAGGAGGAGGAGATTGCTACAGCTGGCAGCTGTGGAATACCGAATGAGAAGGCGGCTGATTATGGAAAGGAGAAGATTGAGGGACACAGAAAATCCTTTTGAATTGCCTGATAGGGAATTCATCAAATTATATCGGGTGACCAAAGAAATCGCCGCAGTCATCTGTGAATTATTAGGACCTTCGTTGGCGAAGAGGAGATCATCCGGATTAACCGTTCGTCATCAGGTTTGTAATATTTTCTGTATGTTTCTACTCCGGTATATTTGTCGCAAGAACAAATTAACTGTCATGGGTATTCTAGGTAGTTTTTCAATGCTCGCCACCCACTGCATTTTGACATTATGCGCTAATTTATAGTAAACCAAGCTGGGTTTAATTCCCGGCGTAGTGGACTATTTCTCAAAGTTTTGCCATGTACGTAATTATTACCGTGATTACCACGTTATTTTGCCATTGACAATGCATTAATCCGCTTAAATTTCAATTCGCGCATAATTTAGCGCAAAATGGTCACACTATGGTAAATGTTAGAGGTAATGGCACACAAAAAGGCATTTACATATAAATAATGAAGCATCTAAGTTGCCAAAAAAGACTATCTCAAATACCCCATTGTGATTAGTTGTCATATTTTACATGTTATAATTTGTTGCTTATGAAAGCTCCATATTTTAAGTGCCATTGACTAGCTCTTATTTTTCTAATATTAATTTAGGTGTTGGTGGCCCTCCGTTTCTTTGCAACTGGTGGGTACCAGCGTGGTATGGGCCTAGATTTTTGTACTGCCATGAGCCAGTCCTCAGTGAGTAACTGTGTTCGGCATGTTACGGATGAAATTTGCAGGAATCTGCAGGATGAGTGGATCCAATTTCCCAAGAATAATAGGGAAAGGATCCCAATAGAACAAAGGTAAAGTAACATCAATTCATAAACCTTCTTCCAAAGGCATAAGAATTAAACATTTAACTCATGAAAGTCTTATTTTCAGTTTTCGCACAATGATTCCTTTCCCGGGAGTGATAGGGGCCATAGACTGTACCCATGTTGCCATTGTGACTCCCCTTAATAACGAGGAAGGATACAAAAACCATAAGGGTTTCTATTCCCTAAACGTGCAGATGGTAATGTTCTGTCATTTTCTTCTAATCTCTTGTACAGGTTAAAAAGCTTCATCTCATGAACACTTATTTGATTTACTTTTAGATATGTGATAGCTCCATGAGGATTATGAATGTGCGTGCTTACCCTGGATCAGTTCATGATCAGTTCATATGGAATTTTTGTCCGGTAAAGAGGATTATGAAGGAAGCCCATGATCAAAGGCAGGGCAGATTTTATTTGCTAGGTAAGGTGTATTTCTACCCTGAGGTTATGATAAAAATAATATTAAGGTGGCTTTAATTCTGCCCAAGCTGGAATATATATGCAATTATGTACTTTGTTTTATAGGAGATTCAGGGTATGCTCTGGAGCCTTGGCTGCTCACTCCTTTACCCCAGGCTGATGTAGGCACACCGGAGTATAGATACTCTGAGGCTCATTGTCGTGCAAGGAGTGTGGTGGAGAGGCTCTTTGGGGTTTTGAAAGGACGATGGAGATGCCTTTTGAGGGATAGGGTTCTCCATTATAATCCTGAAAGGGCAGCGAAAATAGTATTGGCATGTGCAATATTGCACAACATCATGTTACACCACCGGTGAGAATCTACTCTTAACATTTATTCAATACATTTTTGAAGGTACTGATAAGTTTTTCTCAAAATATCCCAACAACTACAATGAACTCTCTAATTCTTCAGATTGCCCCTTCCTGAGATAGAGTTTGATGCAGAGAGAGATGATGGCAACTTAATGGAGCATGGGGAAAGATTGGCTGTTGCTCGTCAATACCAGAGAGAAATAATTGCCAATTATTTCACTTAATTGAGGTTTGTTTTCATTTCTTAAATCATATTTTTACACATCAATTCAATTAAAAAACATTCCTTATGAAAGAAATGGATATGTATGGAAAATCATATCCTCTCCTTTGAAACTGCTGAAAGGTCATATTTGTCATTCATGAGAACTGCAGTGAATAGCACCTCATATTTGAACAACAGTAGTTACAAAGCTAAACATGATTGTCACATTAGATTGGAAGAAATTATTTATTTTTTGGTATAAAATTCCTAATTTTTTGGCATTTTCCTTTTCAGGTGCATTTCATTATAAATTATACTTACTTCATAATTTAATTCATGTAACTTTATTTTTTCAATTAACTATGTTTTTAAATATCTATGAAAATAATAAATACAAACAAATTAACTTTGAAAAAAGAAAAGGTTGCATCTCCATTATAACATAATAAATAAATATAACGATTTATATGTATATATATATGTGTGTGTGTGTATGTGTGTATATAAAGTTGAAAAAAATCACATCTGCTGTTCTACTGCTACCCTCAACAGTGCCACTATCTCTTGCTGACCTTCAGCTACGTGATTCAGGGAACTGGCAATGCTCTGCAGATACGAAAAAGAAAAGTATGATAAGAATGTTCTTCCAATTTCATTATATTTTATGTACCTTCAATTGCATTGACATGCGTGCTATATTTTTAATGCATTAAAGAATTTTTTAATGAACCACAGTCACTGGTCTTATTTTGTTAGCTTGCTGATTTTTTGTGTGGATGAAATTGCTCACACAGACCTCCAAGGCCAGCACTGTCCTCTTGTCCACTGTGTCAGTTTGTTCCCCTAAATCTTCAAGGTCTCCCATAACACCTTTTGCCCTTTTTCTTTTCAGTGACGAATGAAATACGTATCATAATATGTATTGAATACACCCTAGTTCTACTGGTATTCAAGGTTGGACGTAAAGCAGTATCCAATATGAACATAATACACATTGAATACTTCGTGTAATACTTTCACAATATGTAGGCATTGAATTCACATTGTGCTGGCCACCATTTATTTAATATCACGCATTCTTTAACCATAAATGAATTATTTATCATCGTTAGCCCTTGTGTTCGTCTGCTACCGAAAATCGATCACATGACCGCTTTCTGGCCTTGGATTGGATGGAAAGATTCGTGCAGGGAACGGAATGGACGGACCACAGAGAAACAGAATGGAATAATGACGCGAGCATAAATTTCTCATACTCTCGGTAGCGCCTCGATTTCGCCTACGTTGAGAACTTCGCCTAGAGATACGTAATCGCTGGGGGCGAAGTTTTTGGACGTTACAGAGCGCGACGTTATGAAGCACGGGATTTTACGTAATCACCCTACTGGAACAATGACACAACAAACAAAAATGAACACTACAAAGCAAACACTACACCTTTAAAAGTAATTGGGGGGAAAAAAGAAGAAAAATTACCAAATCCCAATCATGTAGGACACACCCATGAATACCATGCATGCCTTGAAACCCGACACCAATTTCATAGATACTCATGCATGCAAAAAAAGGCATTGCATGCAAGTCACACGTTGATTTGAACATGCAGGTAATAAAACAATTAAAAAAAACTATCGACCTACTCTGAATATTACCTCTATAATTATTACCGTTATACGCGATGTTTAACGTTCTGATCACGAATCGTACGCGGAAAAAATGACATTTTAAACCTGTCCGTCCTGCAATCTATCTCCTAAATTTTATTAGAATTATCGAGCCTACCATAATAAGTCGGAGCCAGCAATATATGATTAACGTCATTAATGAAATGTCCCTCCTTAAATTTTCCCAGAAGATTAAGTCTATAATTCAGCCTGCGTTGTGACAGCGATTCCCATCCCAATTCGGCTAACATACCAGACACACTGCTTTCCCTATCGTAACACCCTTTTACATATCTCGCCGCTCTTCTTTGTACTCGATCTAATTCGTAAATTAAGCCTGCTTCATAAGGGTCCCATATGCTCGCAGCTAATTCTAAGTGTGGTCTAACAATTGAAAAATAGCAACGTTCCTTCACCCTCTCCTCACTTTTCCCTAATATTCTTTTAATAAACCCCAACTTTCTATTTGCTTGACTGCATATTTCCCTGATATGTTTCCCCCATGATACATCTACATAGTAATGATACAATCTACATAGTAATGAGGGAACGTCATACCTAATTCATTCGGATACCATACACTGGCTACATATTCAAGGTGGCGCTTAGCTAGTGAAAAGTAACATCGCTCTTTTGTTTTGTCGTCACATTTCCCGTGTACCCTTTTAATAAATCCTAGATTTCTCTTCGCTCGGCCGCAGATTTCCCTACGTGATGCGTCTTCTCCACGATAAATTTTTAGTGACTGCTAGTCACTAAACTCCTAAGTACCTTATGGCTAAGCACCCTAAGTACCCCCTGCCACACACCCTCGCGGTGGCTTGCAGGGTATCGTGTAGATGTAGATGGTTTCAACGCTTTCGGTTGTCGTGTTATTTTGCTATGGGATCGCTCTATCGAATTGTTCCCTTTCCAAAAAATTAACAGAAGAACACTTTTTAAGGTTAAGTTTTTGTAATATTTTGGTCGACAGTAGTCGCCGAAGTACTCGTGGCACAACATCGAATCGGCTGATTCGTCCTCATTCCGAAGAAGCGCTGCAGGAGCCGCCGCTGAAACTGATTGGGTGTAGTTTCTCATCGGATGACGGCCGAGTAGGCGTTCTCGCTGCGGGCAATCAAGTCGGCCTATCGACGCTTCCTCTTCTCCCCATTGGGCCTTGAAATGTGAATGCATTAACTGACGGAGAAGTACCCTCCATCAAAATTTAAAAAAGCGGCTAAGAAAGAATGTTATAAGTCTAAAAACTGACATGTTTTTCGACCATTCTTATTTATTGCCGGCAATTTGCTCAACTTGCTAAGTTTTAAGAGTTAATTTATGCATCTGCACCATTCTCAGTAGTATCCAAAAGTCATTTAGAACGACTGATGTTTGAGTTAGGATTCTCCCGTCACTGCTGACCTTCAGTTCGGTGCCCCCGGTCTCTCTTCTTACCCCCACCTACCTTCCCGAAACACAGAATGCACCCCTTCCCCTTTCGCTATCAATACCCTTTTAACCTGCATACTTCCTTCACTTTCCTTTATCAGCATTCACACACATCTTTTATTGCATTTGCTCTGTATTAATTGTCTCTCAAGTTTATTTTTTAATCTTCAACAAAAATGACAAATGTTGATGTACATGCAAATTTTTCTGTGTTAATGGACATTACCATCAGCACGTCGTCATAAGTCATCAATCCTGAGATTGGTTTGACGTTACTCTCCACTGAATTCTTCTCCTATCTTCTACTCTCTTCATAATTACGCATTTCTTCCCTTTCACATCCTTCGTCACCTGTTCCATATATCTCGCAGGAGGCCTTCCTTTGCCGTTCCTCTAGTCAACTTGTCTCTCGGCAACTGTCTTTTAGTCTATTAGATGAATTAAATTGGGAATCATTGTCAGATCGCAAGTTGAAATTTAGACAATCTTTTAAATAAATTCCTAGACCATATTTTCAGTGATGATGCTAAAAATATTTTGCGAGCCCCAACTTACTATGATAGACTGGACCATAATCACAAAATTAGAGAAATTAATTGCCGAACTGACAGATTCAAAATGTCCTTTATTCCTCGTACAATTAGGGATATGAATAACGGTAAATATATCCAATACGAGTGTAGCAATGGATAACATTGGTAGCTGCATGTTGGTATGATGACTTGAAGCTAACCCAACTAACAGCATGCTTTTGCATTTTTGCTTCGCTATTTTTATCATTTTTTAGATAGTGTAGGTTAGAACAGTACATAAATAATAATCTTTTTTATGGATTATATGTAGTGCTATTTTCGTGAGAATTCATCGCCTGCCACACACCTTTATGGTGGCTTGCAGGGTATTATGTGTATGTAGATGTAGATGATTGTCTTCATCAAGCCACCATGATCTCATTATGCGGATGAAGTTGTCCCGTCTTCTTCTTGGAGTATTAAGAAGACTTCTCTTTCCTCCCAACCTTCTAAGGTGTTGACGGATACATGTTGTTGAATACCTACGCATCATCCTTCTCGCAGTTGGAAGCTTTTTGATGGCTGAGAATGCTCCACCACAATGAAAGGAACCGAAAGAGACTTTGCTCACTTATTCGAGACGGTTCTGTCTTTTTCCTCTAAAATCCTTTGCTACTGTTTATTTATTGTAATATTTTCGTAAATATCATAATTTCTTTGGTAACAATCAAATTATATACGAGGATGGGGTAAAGTGTAATTTCTTGAATGTGACCATGAAAATGTAATTAACGGATCGCCCTCACATTGCCTCATAGTTCTTGATGCCTCTCACTCTTAACACTTTACATTGTTCTGAAGTGGTCTGCCCGGAAGTTTGGAGTGGTCTGTGCATGTCAACGCGACCTCCAAAGACAGCAAGGGGTAATGTTTGTCCAGGAATAATACTCCTAAAGCATTGGGTTTTCTTTAACCGTCTTTCGTATGCAATTGAAATTGAAAAGGTTCTTTATTGTTCTGGGACTAGAAGTCCCATGGAACATCGAAAAAAATATTAAATGCCAAAAAGAAAAAAAAAAGAGATAAAGCGAATGGAGTCAAGTCAACAGCCGTACAATTACATAACATAGCAATATAGCACATATAAATTAACAGTAAATAATAGATACGAATGTAATGAGTACATAACCACTAATTGGTTAATGTTTATTGGTTAAACCATTATTGGTCGAACCAATAATTACATAACCATTACAATCATAACCACTACATAAAATTGAAGAAAACAGTTAAAGGAAAAAGAAATTTACGAAAGGCAGCATAAATAATGATTTAAATGACTTGAAAATAAAGCATTAAGTAACAAGGAATATAAATTAATACGCACAATATCAAGCATTTAAGTTAGATAATACAATATAACAAGATAGCATAAAAAAACGAGTTTGTGAATCCACATTTCAGCAGAGTTGCATACATTTTCAATAATATTCCTCTTAAACCTCGCAATGGGGAACATGCATGAATTTTGTTTCTCGAAGATTAATGATGTACTTGATGCGAAATTTTCTCACCAATTTAAATATATAAGCCAAATTTTTCTCACCCACCACAAAGATTATTAAATTAAATTAAAATGTTCCCGGAAATTGACGAAAGTCACGTGACCTGAAACGCCTTCTGACGTCACTGCACGGTATAGGTTCCATATTGCTACGGAGATAGACTTTTATTTTTAAAATAAAACGAAGTGAATATATTGTTTTGAGGTTTTTAGCCGTTTCTCGAAAGAAACGATGGCTGAAAAAATACTTAAAAAATCACATTCCGGCAATTTCCTTTGGTTGACTCCCTTATGGCGGCGATCTTCTAAAAAAAACAGCGATTGCGTAGACGCAGTAGACATTTTTGGGTACTACACTGGCATTATATAATAAATGGACGATTTGCTCGTTACAATACATGCAACGTAAATAAAAAATCGAAATACAATCGTTTATTGCATAAAACAAATGAGATAAATACATACGTTATCGCTAAGTATTCATTTAACAACTTACCTCCACGCATAAACAGATAAGCAACGCCCTTAGTGATACCGTGCCGTAACGTCATGCGATGACGTCGTGTTTTTAAGCTGCCGAAAAGGTACAATTTTCGAAGAGTAATATCTTCTAGTAACGCCACTAAATTCTTCAGCGAAATTTTCGCCAAGTACATTTTAGCTAATAAACTTCACATTCAAAGAGTTAGAAAAAATAGTGCATGTTCCCCATTGTTGGAGAGGTTCTAACATTGTCTACTATCTAAGGCAAGATCTCATTTTCTTCTCTTTGGCATTATTTTCTTTGGTATTTTAAATAATTAAATGGAAAGCAGTTTAAGAAGTCTGAAGGACTGAAACGGACACTTCTTACTGTTCTCAACTCAACGCATTCGAGAGCTTCCTCACAAGTGAGCTTGCCTCGACCATTTCTCCTTCCGCGCTGAGTATTCGTTTCCCCGAGGAAAGGTTGGATTGAGTCATTCGGCGTCTTCTAAGTGCGCGGCCACGACCAACGACGCCCACCAAATCGCCATCTCGTGCCTTTGAATCGGAGAGCAGGTTTTTTTTTATCGCTGACAGGTTATTCCGAAATCTATGATAAAAAGTGTTCGCGATCTCCAGGAGGTATTCTCTATAATAAGTGGCTGTCAAAACTCAACAACTAAAACTCGATGAAAAAATGCTCTTTTCACATGTTGCCAAAGATGTCTATTTGACAGGGATGTTTTTGCCGAGTCAGGGTTATCAAGGTCCTTTCACTCTACATCAGTCTGGAGAAACACAGGATTTTTAAATAAAGTGGAATATTATTTCTGATATAAAATATGTTCATGGTCTTGAATTTACTTATCTTTCTTTGTAGAAGTGAATTAAACATTCGAGAAAAAAGCTGCCTTTCTTATTATACTGATGGCTTTACTTCAAGTAGGGTTAGAGATGATCCGATAGGATGCTATGGGATCCTATGGGATTATCAGAAGGATCTCATGGGTTAATCAAGATCGGCATCCAGAATAGGTAGATTTTAGCGGTGAATTAGAGATGTGAACTTCTTGCACAACGTAGTCCCAGCCTCATGGCTATGTAATCTTACGTGTCCATTCCCTTGTGTAATCTAATTACTTTTGCCTGTTCGGCGTTGCTTAATTACTGTAACTACAATTATTTGCCTGATCGGCGTTGCAAATGTTTTTTTGCTGATTTTACTTTTTGCCTGACTGGTGGACTCTTTGCCAATTATATTGCTCTGCTTTTTGTGTACTTATTGCTTTGTATTTGAGTTAATGAATTCCTTGTGTTGTTTTGCACGGTATGGGTTTGTTTTTGCTAAGCGTGAATTGTTGAAGTGAACATACTTATCATTGAGTGTGACGTTAAATTTCTAACTCTCCTCTTTCGCGTAATTTTTGGCTGTTTTCAAGTGCGAAATTGAACTATTTAGTGCTCTCTTGTACGAATCCGCGATTGCTTTATATATTTTTTGTGTTTTTCGCACTAAAGTCTTAATTTACTATAGTCTTCAAAATGGAAAATTTGCCTGATCTGCGTTGCAAATGTTTTTTTTTGCCTTAAATACAAACTTTAATGTGTGCAGCTATAGAGAAAAATAAAGTACGTCAACACGCATAAAAGAGCAGTGGAATTTGAATGTTACTCTTAAAAAGGGCATGTTTTCTCTAAACGTGAATCAGATATATTAATTTTTTTCTTCCGAGTAATGTCTACACATATAAGCGCTAATATTTAAATAAACAAGAAAAAAATTTAACTTAATCCTTTTAGTATCACGCTAAAACCTTCGTGCACCAGTCGACACGGGTGCATTCCACTGATGAGCAGCAAAGAGGAGTAAAATCATCTTCCTTGGTGTGGACGGAAGTTCACCTTTCCTGATGTGCGGTCCGCTATCTTCCGTAATTATGCTGAACAAACGAAGCGAACGCAAGACATCACTCGAATGAACAGGCTTCCACTGGTTTGTTAAATGAACCAGAGGAATACATATACTAACGGAAATGAGTGTAGAAAAGCAACGAGGGAGAAATGGGAGTTTTTTTTTCAACTCCGCCAGCACTTGTCATTCCCAGTGAGCGTATTCTTCCGCCCTTACCACTCGACCACCACCCTGGTTTAATATTTATTCATTTCATTCCCTCTTCAATTGATTCTTTTCTTGACAGTCTCCTATAGTTTTCTTTTAAACTACGTGGATAACGTCGCAAGTCCTCGTTATCACTACATGTAGAGAAGAAAGGTCCTTTTAAAATTCTGTATTAGTAGATAGTTCATAGGATGTTTCATCACATCGATATTTTTCTTGGAAATGACATCAATAAGTCGTGCCTTGTGCAGACCTTCGGAGACAATATTAAATGGCTTCCAGTCCCAACTTCGTGGAAATTCATTCTGAATGAGTGGTAAAACTGTGTAGAATTCCAATTTAAAATATTTGGCACAACTAGATTCGACGCAAAAGCGTCACGTGTTCGGAGTGAACAGTTTTTGCACCGCTGTTATTCTATCAAAAAATGAATCCATTCAGGTTCTTGCTTAGACTGATGGGATAAGCATTAGGCGTATACATCTGCATCAGCGTTATACCCTACGAGGGTGTGTGACGGGGTGAAAGATCAACATGCAAACATTAATGACATGCAAGTAAAGGGTACAATGCTATATCTTGATGGAACATGCTGGATATGATTCGCGTGTAACTTAACGGTTATTGTCTATATAGAAATGAAGTAATTACTTATGAAAGCGGCACTTATTTAAATGCATTAATCAATATTTCTCAGCATATATGAGTTGTTTATGCTAAAACATGTTTCATGCATTTCAGGCTACTCTAATAATATTTCACCTATCTCTATACCACGTTGCATATTATGTTCTCTTGTGGTAGCCAGGAAAAATGACATTCTACATCTATCGACTAGACAGCCTATCTCTCAAATCTTGTTTCTCAGATCAAATCTAGCATAATACGACCATCCTTCTCGGTATTTTTCTAACGTCATCTGTAAGCATGTCAACTTCAAAATCGCTTAAAAGATTTAGTCTAAAACTGTAAGTAAGTACGAAGCGAAGTATAATTTTACTTGGAGCATTAACTCAAGGGACAAAATGCAGCAGCACAGTAGCAAGTCCCTCGGAGAAAAACTTCTAGTTGGTCACTCTACGAGGAGTCGAGGGTTTTTTTGTGTTCTTGTTAAGTTTGCTGAGTTACTACCATCAGGAATGTATCGATAAATACGGCAATGGACGAAGAGAAGGAAAGAATTCAATGATTTTCTCTTTATGATTCCTTTATCTCGGAGTGAGTCACATTTCCACGGCTCTAAAGCCATCCCTCTTCATTTCTTCGGAGGCTGTACTCTCCCTGTTTGTGAGGGGATGGAAAAATTCGCGTTCCGCATAGCGCTGTCTAAGCGTCCGCGTTGGTGCTGCCTCTTTCAGATGAGCGGCGTAAAGCGATATTACTCTGGCCATCCCCTGAATTCTGATCTGCTATCCCCTCCCACTTCTTCCTTGCCGGACTGACCTTGTCCTGACGTTTGACCTTTCTCCCCTGGCACTGAATGTTCCCGACGTCTCCTCTCGAAAGTTTTTTTTTCTTTCCTCGGCCGTGAAAAGAAGAGGGATTCCCTCACCGGAGGAGCATCTTCGGAGCCTCTCAATCCTGAGCGACATCGCAGCGCGGCGAAAAGAGTGCCTCTCCTCCCAAGGTCTTCCCGAAAGTGTTCTTTCCTTTCTCCGCTCGTCACCGTCCTCCTCCGAAGCGGCGGCGGTGTTCTCATTCCACCGCACGCCTCGAAGCCATCTCGCCACACCGAATGCGAAATTTCAACCCTCGAGCAATTCGTCCCATCGCACATTTCCCCCGCATCATCCGAGTCGGTCGCCAATCATTCCCACGTTCGCTGGTGCCAAACAAAAGAGGCACGAAATGCGGTGGAAAAGACCGTGGAGAAGAAGATGGGGCGCGATGAAATATTAGGGTACATTCATCATCCGCGGACGCCTTCAACATAGGCATGTGTTACGAGCGCTGAGGGCCCTGTGATTCCACTCTCGGAGTGGAATTTCCTCTCCTTATAGCACTATCGCTGTCAGATGCAATGATAATTTTCATATCTTCACTGCGGCCGCTCTTCCCACTTCGGCAACGATCGCCCCAATTTCTCAACCTTGCATTTCAACTACATCTATGTAAAGCAAAGTAACCATCATACAAGGGGTAAGGCATCGGTGGGGAGACCAATCATTGCATCATCAACATCAAGGTCAACAATCCTAGGATTGGTTTGACGCAGCCCTCCATTCGATTCTTCTATCGGCCAACCTCTTCATATTGACGTAGTTCCTCTCTTTCACGTCCTTTACGACCTGTTCTATGTAACTCATACGAGGCCTTCCTCTTCCATTCTTCCCGTTCATTTTTCCCTCGATGATTGTCTTCATCAGGCCATCGTATCTTAAGATGTGGCCGATTAAGTTGCCCCGTCTTCTTTTAATAGTCTTCGTCAGACTTCTCTTTTCTCCCACTCTTCTTATGACTTCTTCATTTGTCACTCGGTCGATCCATTTTATCTTCATAATTCTTCTGTAGCACCACATTTCAAATGATTCCAGCATGGACTTCTCTGCTGCTGTTTTTGTCCATGCTTCGCTGCCATATAGTAGAATGCTCCAGATGTATGTTCTAATGAAATGTTTCCTCGCTTCAACGCTTGTATTTACAGCTGTAAGCAGAACCTCCTTCTGGTAAAATGCCCTTTTTGCTTGGGCAATTCTACTGGCAATTTCTCTTTTACTTCGTCCATCGCTGATTACTCGGCTTCCCAGGTAACAGAACTCTTCCACCTCCTCAACTTTTTGTTTTCCTAGTTTAACAATGTTCCTGGCTTCCTTTCTCCTACTGCATACCAATACCTGAGTTTTCTTTTTTTTGATCTTCAGATGATATCTGGTTATTGTTCTTTCCACTTTTCCTAGTGTCTTCTTTAAATCTCATTGTTTCTGCCTTGACTGCTATGTCATCGGCGAATCGTATCATGCTGATTTTCTCCCCATGGATATTCAATGCATAACATACCATGCTTAAAAAGTATTTCTAGCTATATTCTAGTAGAAATAACCATTTAAAGAACAAATTCTGCACAAACATGTTGTTCGTTGGGTTAAACCTCATACCAACATGCAACTAACTACCTAGGCCATTGATACACTTGCATATACTTAAATATACTGTAGAACATATTCACTACTATTTACATACCTAATTGTAAAAGGAAATAAAGAAATTTTGAATCAGTCGGTTCGGCAATCAATGTATCTAATTTTATGTTCATATCCAGACTACAATTGGAAGTTGGAGTTCAAGAAAATATTTCACTGATGACGTTAAAAATATTTTGCAAAATTCATTTTATGGATTAAGCTTATATTTAAACCTACGGTCTGACATTAATTTTTATTTTAGTCAATCTAGTGTAATGGTAGCGCTGATATAATTATTAAAACGCCCTTTTAAACATCATGCCGATCTTCGCTAAATTCGCATTTCCCTATCTACACACAATCACTTGCAATCTGTGTGGTAAACAGCGTGGGTGCCACTTTTTGCCCGCTACCCCTTATGGATGACCAACTTGACCTCCCGAGGGTGTCTTCTCTCATGTTCACCGGTGCCCACGATTAGCCTTGAAGGCCGGTTCTCTTCGAGTTCTTCCCTCTCCTCTTCTCGAACCGCTTTTTTGAGATCAGCGGAGGGAGGGAGGCGGGGAGTTCAGGGATGATTGACCAAGCCTTTCTCGGCTGGACACCCAACCGCACTCGTGTGCAGCGGTGCACGCTGGTGCACGCGAGGAGCAGAAAGGGCGCTTGGTGCGCGCGGCAAATACTCTGCAATGCTATTCCACCCCACGGTACTCAGGTCGTCGTTTTTCTCGTCTATTCGACATCTACATAATACACTGCAGGCCACCATAAATGTGTGTGGCAGGGGATGAATTCTCACTAAACATACACTAATTATCATGAATAAAAAAGGATTAGTATTTATATACTCTTCTAAACTTCTCCTTTTAAAAAAAAAGATAAAAATAGCATAGCATTCATGCAAAAACATTCTGTTAGTTGCATTAGCTTCAAGTCCTTTTACCAACATGCAGGTGCTCCTATTGGATGTATTTACCGTTATTCATATCCCTAATTGTGCGAGGAAAAAAAGGACATTTTGAATCTGCCACTTCGGCAATCAATTTCTCTAATTGTGTGATCATGGTCCAGTCTACCATAGTAAGTTGAGTTTCGCAAAACATTTTTAACATCATCGCTGAAAATATGGACTTGGAATTTATTTAAGAGATTAAGTCTAAATTTCACCCTGCGATCTGACAATGATTCCCATTTTGATTCATTTAATATACTGGTTACGCTAATATGGTTACCGTACCGTCCCTTTGCAACTCTTGCCGATCTTCGCTGCACACGTTCAAGTTCATTATTTAAACCGATTTCGTAGGGATCCCATACACTGGCAGCATATTCCAAATGAGGTCTAACAAGGGAAAGGTAGCTGATTTCTTGTACATGATCGTCACATTTACCCAGTATTCTTTTGATGAATTCCAGTCTACGATTCGCTGGACCCATTATTTCACGTATATGTTTACCCCAGGAAAGATTATGTGTCAGTCTCACTCCAAGATATTTAATGGATTCCACGTTTGTTAATTCATTATTACTTATTTTGTAAGCTAAAGGAGGAGAGATATTTTTTTTAAAAATTCATTGCAAGACATTTTTTAAATTTTAATTCTAACTGCCATGCATCATTGTGGAGTGTAAAGTTTTCTTTTTCGCAAATCAAAGTGTGTCCACTCTCAAGATCAAGCTGGGTGGGTGCGTCACCAACCCCTCCGCCCGTTTCGGGGCTGAAATGTTTCTCCGAAGCAAGTGGCGCCGGAGGAGGCAGACGGCCTTGGGGTTGGCGATTCCTCCTTTTCGCTCGGGCATTTCCTTACCTGCCTCAATTGCTTGCTTATCCATCAAGTGTCAGCGGATTGTGAACGACGGACGACCTCCGGCCGAAGAAAAGCAAATTTCGGCCGCATGCCACTCTAAGCACGCCTCCGCATCTACATAATAACGCTGCAGGCCACCGTAAAGGTGTGTGGCACGGGATGAATTCCCGGGCTGTGTGTATCATCGCCAGCTGGACGGCGGTCAACACCACCATGCCGAGCGCAATTCCTCTGAAGTGGGCTTCAGTCGCTCGGAGGGTGCTTAAATTAACGTTCGCGTTCTAAACTGGACGATTATTTCTGAGGGTACAAAGGTTCTACCACATTGGAGGTAGTTGGTATTAGCGGAAGAGTTGTTGGACTCCTGATATTAGGTTCCTGCTGGCTTTTAGTTTGAAGGAAATGAATTATTCTTTTCCCTTTACCGCTGTAAATAGTCGCGCTGGACGGTCAAATTTCGCAGTACATTTATATTAATCTCGACATTATATGTTTGCTGGCTGAATCTTGGAAAGGGTGAGGGGGTGTTTTTTGAGATCCCGAATCCCCTCGAGTCCGGGCCCGAGGAAGGGGTTAAAATGGACGAATTTAATCGGGAAATCACTGACTAAATGATGACTGATCACTTGCTAATTACGGAACGATAGATTAACAAAAGTGCAATCCTTTTGTTATATAAGGTCTGGAATAAGACTGACACATGATCTTTCACTTACGCCTAGGTAAAGCACTGGGGTAAACACATGCGTGAAACAATGGGTCGAACTAATCATAGACTAAGATTCATCAAAAGAGTACTGGCGTCCACATGTGACGATAATGCACAAGAAAAAAGCTACTTTTCCCTTGTAAGACCTCATTTGAAATACACTGCCAGATTATGGGATCATTACGAAATAGCCTTAAATACAAACTTGAATGTCTGCAGCGAAGATCTGCAAGATTTGTAAAGGGACGGTATGATAACTATATTAGCGTAACCAGTCTATTAGACGAATTAAAATGGGAAAGATTATTAGACCGTAGGTTGAAATTTAGGCTTAATCTTGTAACTAAATTCCAAGACAATATTTTCACTGATGACTTTAAAAATGTTTTGCGAACCCTAAGTTACAATGGTAGACTGGACCATAATCTTTAAATTAGAGAAATTGATTGCCAAACTGTCTGATCCAGAATGTCCCTCTTACCACCACCAATTGAGGATATGGGTAAATATGTTCAATAGTACATTTCTACAAGTGTATTAACGGATAGCAATGGTGGGTTCATGTTGGCATAAGGACTTTAAGGTAACCCAAATGACAACATATTAGTGCACGCCTGCAGTTCTATTTTAATATTTTTTTAAATTACCAAGTTTAGACTAGAACATAATTACTAATTTTTAGAAACATGATATATGAAGCATATTTGGTGTGAATCAGCCCCTGCCGCTTACCTTTATGGTGGCTAGCAGGGCTTTATGTGAACGTAGATGAAAGTCATTTCAATGTGAGGACTAAAAAGACGACCATCGTAATAATTCTATAATATTCCCTATGTAGTGTGGTAGTCACTCTGGTGGCTTCTCTTTGATGCTTATGTTCTGAGAGTGTTTTGGTTCTTTGTGTGCATACTTCACACAACATTGTGATTTTAGGTAGGATTTAAAACTTGACTCTTGACGACCTTTGCAAAATGGGAATGCCTTCTGTTTCTGAGTTATTACAACTCATGATTGAAGAAATGAAATGTGAGAATGATTTTAAGTTTTCCTGAACTCTATTGCAATATCTGTATTTTCTGTGGTAAATGAAATTTTAACTTTGTTTCCTTCCACAGATTTATTTTCCTGGTACGACATGTTTCGACACATCAGTGTCAGCGGTGGTGTCATCCATCGGAGGGTGGATCGGTGTCATCATCAGGTACCTGATGGTGACACCGATGTATCGAAACATGTCGTACCAGGAAAATAAATCTGTGGAAGGAAACAAAGTTAATATTTCATTTAAGAAATTCAACTTCCACCTAGTTGAGCCTGATTCTATGGAACATATTTTCTGTCCTTTTGACTGTTGTGCATTCATATTATGTTATAGTTTTGGTAATGTCTTTTATTTGAAAGTTTCATGCAAATTGTTATTGTCCATGATAATTTTTAACCATGCTTTAAGTAAATTTTCTATTTATCACACTAGGGCGTGTGTTACTGGTGTAAATGTTCAGTGTATAAGATAATTTGAGTAAATAACTAGCTTTTATTCCCGGCCCAATCTCGTCGTGAGCGTAGAATGACTTCAATCTAGGAAGAACAGTTGTGGTCCTTGTTGCCTACTGCTCCCCATCCTCAATTAGTCTCTCTTGCTTGTTTCAGACGGCCGCCTGACGAGGAAGGCCCCTCCCTCGTACGCTGATGGCGTCTACATGCTCGCCGGGCAGAACAGGCCGAGCCCAAGGAAGCTGAGCCAACTATTCATGAAAGGAGAGGATGGGTTGGCGTCGGCACGCAATCGGACTGCCCTCCTCGCTTTTTTCGGTAAGTTGCAGCCACCGGAAATTGACGGCCTTTGAGGAACCAGTCTCCCAAGAACACGTTGAGAAAAAATAGGTTCATATAATATATTCTTAGCGAAATCTGTCTTCAGCCGCAGAGGAATGGTTTTAGAGTGCCCAATAGTGTTCATGATGACGAGAAAATGTATTTAAGGGCCAAATATTGACTTAGTGATTGAGTTCTAGGAATGCTGCAGTTGAATGAAGTTGTTTCACAAACAGAAATAGAGCAAACATTCCTAATATAAAATTACTATTGTCAATGTCCATGATAATAATAATAATAAAAGGTCTTTATTGGGGCGAGATTGAGACAAAACTGTCCCTTCTGCCATCTAACCCCTCGTCAAAATAAATATATAAATCATACAGTGATCTTTACCTAAAACAATTACAATTGATTAGTATACACTACTACAATATAGAGAAACTGATGTCCGCGCTAAAACCGGAAAGATCGCCGTAGAAGTAAAAGGCAGAAAACTAAAAACGCGTTTTTGTTCAATAGCTTAAAGTCAACTGCGCTCTAAACTCAGGAATTTTCCGATATTATCAAAACAATACGTTTTCGTAATTTGTCATCCAATCTAACCAATGGAGCTATATGTTTCATTTTCACGTTTTTAAATTTGAGAGAGACTAGCTTTCAAAATTAGAATAACAAATCCCCATGTTCTACCGCGCGAAGCGTAGGTACATTTTTCAGGTTTCGCCGATTAAACACAACTTTCATAAATACATAAGAATCCCATGATTTTGATTTTCATTATCATCCATCTATCAAGGCTATATCTGTGAATAAAATGGTCCAGCGTTAAAAAAAATGGCCATCGCCAAAAATATGAAGTTTAGGTTGGCATCATTGTTGCATACGAGCGTTGAAGTCTCCTCTCAAAGAGTGGCTCCTGAATTGATGCTCGAATTCTTCTCCCCGTCATATTTGCCGGGAATATGCCACCAAGGAGAAAACAGTGTATCGTGCCCAGAGGTGCCTCGGGGATGAATCTTTGGACATTCTTCTGGACGCGTGTTGGCGATGTGAAAGCGACATTGTTAATACGTTTTAGTACTCGGCGATACAGCCAGGTGTACCCTATCTTCGGCATCATTTATGCATACATACGTTTTTTCCTACCAGTTTTAATGCCCTTCCTAGTCACATTTTTTTAAAATTCAATTACATCTATTGGAAACCACTAATCACGCTCTCATTAAGGAATGACTGGTGCTGAACTACGAGGAAACACTGTTGAGTATATCAGCTGGCAACCTAATGTTTGTCGTCAACTGTCTTATTCCATTCAGCTGATAATCAACTGAAGGTGATGTTGGAAAGATCATGATGTTGCAATATCTTCAATATTTTATTCTATATGCCTAGCAGAAGTTGTAGCTCCCTTCACACTCTAAAGCATTTCGATTTGTTCCTCTAATTGCTGTAATTGTGAAATCTAGTGTCCTGATAATTAGAAACGTAAAAATCAAAACGGTAGTTCGGCTAGTTAGATCTGCTCACAAATGATGAAAGCGTTTTTTTTTACCATCTCGACAAATCTGCAGATAGTCCCGTCTGATTTCATTAATTTTTTCAAGCGGTGATTAATCCAAGTAATTCCTCTTTTTATGGCGCAGTTAACTTGAACGTCTTTTTTTGCGCCAAAAGCTTAAAGATGTGTTTTAAATTTCCACCTTATTTCTACGGCGATCTTTACGGCTAGCGCCGATATGCATTACCCCACTTTGCGGCAGTAAGACATTGACGATGGCAATTTTATATGTGAGTAAGTTAAGCAATTTTGTACTATAGTATGACAGCTCACCACAGTATGGTATAAACTATGATATTTGTGGTGCCATAATGAACAGATGATTGAAACGGCGGCAGTAAGCGTAAGGTTTTTATCTCGAGGCTGTCGCCATTCCATCTTATGTGGAAAATTCAACGTTTGCTGCACTGTGATAAATTTCGTTGCATAGAGTATTCGGAAATATTTTGGCGCATTCTCTCGTGGTGAATATCGAGCACATTAGCTTCCTAAATGTGTTTCCTAGAAGTGTGGCGTTTGTTACTTGTTTATGACGCTGCTATGAAATTTGAAATTCATGTTTTTATTTACAAAATATCGTCACAATAGAATAGCTACCATAGAACAATGAGGCAAAATTTCAAAGCAGTACGTTCGAATCTTGTTCTTTTATACACTGACGAAAAACATTATTTTATATTCTTCGTGAGAAATATAAAGGTTTTCGGATAAATCTTTTCGAAGAGCAAATAATACTCTTGGGAAACCATTCGCATTCGCTTCCGTTCGGGGACGACTGCTTGAGTCAAGTTGTCTGAGGAATCTTATTAATTTAAGTACGAGTATATGCCTGCTAAGTGATCCTTGCTTCACAAAGAAAATTACCTAAGCTATTGAAAGTCATAAGTAGCACAAGAAATACGATGGAAAGTCGAAGGATTTATTTTTTATGATAATTTTAATCAGCTCGACGATGGAGTCAATACAGGATTTACTTTAAAGAAATAAATTCATGTACTCAAAGAATTTACTAATGCATAACACCATAATATTACTATCAAACGTTATGTTATAATATTTTAGTGAAATATTCTTTAATATCTCTTTAGTAATGATATTATTCATACGCCATACATTTTGGCAACAGCGACCGCAGCGCCACTAGAAATCAACTAACGCATTTCGTCTGCTATAAGCGCATAAATTGGTGGATTTAGCGAAAATTACGGTGTGTTGATAACTTTTTTTTCGTGTCATTTTATTCCTTGACAATTTACGCATAAAATATCATTTTTTTGCAAAAATGACATGTCACTATGGTATTTTTAAATGTTATATTCCCATGTGATGGCCATACTCGCCGTTAATCGTTATGTAATTTCAAATGTAATTTGTGCAAAAAGGAGTATGGGTTGGTATAATTATCTTTACACTATTAGATAGAGGAAATTTTTATTCTTTTAGTGCTGAAAATATTAAAAAAATGACATGACTTTCACTTTTCGGATCAACCTCCCTTATCTTCAAAGACCGCTCCGACAGCAATCCACTCCCGGGGACGGATGTCCGAGTGGAGGAGTGTTCTGCGGCTCGCCGTCCGTGACCTTTGGGTGTCATTGTCGTTCGTTGTGTGCCCGCAGGTCAGATGGTGTCCTCGGAGATCCTGATGGCGAGCGAGAGCGGGTGCCCCATCGAGGTGCACCGCATCGACATCGAGCAGTGCGACGAGATGTACGACAGGGAGTGCTCCGGGGGAAAGTACATCCCGTTCCACCGCGCCGGGTACGACCGCCGGACGGGACAGAGCCCTAACAGCCCGCGCGAACAGGTGAGCCACTGCCCCTCTCCCCCTTCAGCGGTCCTCGAGATGCACTGAAGACGAAGATACTGTCCCTGTTCCAAAGCATGCCGATTTAATTTAGGGTGCGGAACAGCTTCAAATCTATCAGTTTCTTATGCCAAGAAGTCCTCATCCGCGTCAGAACGAGCAAACGTTTGTGATTAAATGACATGTGTAGGAGAGGAAGTGAGTTGAAAAGCATAATTCACTCACACATTCTCATGTAGATGTGCATTATAGTCCTAAAAATTGCGTATATTATCCCAATCTTTGCGTGAACTCTGATCTCATAAATTATTCACTCTCACTTTTACCTTGTTAGACCTCATTTGGAATATGCTGCCAGTGTATGGGATCCCTACGAAATCGGTCTAAATAATGAACTTAAACGTATGCAACGAAGATCGGCAAGATCAGTAAAGGGACGGTACGATAACCTTATTAGCGTACCCAGTCTATTAAATGAATTAAATTAGGAAACATTGTCAGATCGCTGGTTGAAATTTAGACTTAATCTCTTAAACAAATTCCAAGACCATATTTTCAGTGATGATGTTAAAAATAATTTGCGAACCCCAACTTAGTATTATGGTAGACTGGACCATTATTACAAAATTAGAGAAATTGATTGCCGAAGTGACGGATTCAAAATTTTCTTTTTTCCTCATACGATTAAGGATAAGAATAACGGTAAATATATCCAATACCAGTGTAGCAATGGATAACATTGGTAGCTTCATCTACATCTTCATAATATTCTGCAAGCCACCATAAAGGTGTGTGGCTTCATGTTGATATGAGCTCTTCAAGCTAACTCAACTAACAGAATGTTTTTTCATGTGTACTTTGCTATTTTTATCCTTTTTTAAGTAGTGAAGTTTAGAACAGTATATAAACACTAAACTTATTTTATGCATGATGTGTAGTGCATGTTTGGTGAGAATTCACCCCCTGCCACACACCTTTATAGTGGCTCGCAGGGTATTATGTAGATGTATGATGACTTATCATTTCTTAATCGATTCCCATTGTCTTCCTCAGCAATGAGTTACCGCTTGATGCCCAGTGCGTTGGTTGGTCGGGTGCATGCACCACCACGCAGAGACTGATCGAGCACCAAGTAAAACGGACGTCGATGTCATTTTCAACTACCTGACTCTTAAGTCTATGCTACAAAAACGTTTGAGTCCACAAATAGTATTAAATGAATGGCGCCTTAAGCTCCTAACATCTGACATGAGTCTTTCTACGCATGTATGCTGGACAGGAAGCGTTTCAAACGATTGTGTTACACATTTCTCACGACTCTTCAAGTAATTACGAGCCCATTAAATTCAATGAAAATCCTTTAGCGCTATAATGCAACGATTCAAAACTTCTGCGGTTGAATCTATGCCCCTATATTACATTTACATATCGAGTAATGCGATTTTGGCGGTATCTGTATGTTTAGAGGTGTACCAAGTAATTAACTCTTGTCTTAACTAGTCTTTTGGGTAAACTAGCCTTAAAAATTATCCCACGAATAAAACTTCTTATAGCTCTATATTCATTAAATTCGTTGTATAAAATTTAATTTGCCTTTTTATGAGTATATCCCCTTCCAGGCAAGAACACTACCACTAAAATTGATGCAACCTTCTCACAATGTTGTTTGTGAATGGCATTGAAGGAAAAGCTTTATAAATCTGCCTTCGATTGTGTTTCGTCACGCCAATGTAGTCAGGATAATGCACGCACAGGCACAGGTAACCATATTTTATGTCTTGAGAAAATGAAGCAAATGGTTTAAACGAGAGGGCTAATATTTCAATGCAAATCATTCCCCCATCCGCTTAGCGTCTGAACGCAAATAGTCCGCTCACAGATTTGTCATCTTTATTTTCGCTCTCGACCTTGCGAACGCACGCGGGAGGAGGAAGCTCTCGTGTCCCGTCATGCTCTCTTAAGAGTGACGACCATCCACTTCACGTCTGAGAGCGTATATGTATATATATGGATAGACCTTGGCAGCCCGCTTTTCGGCGTCCGTCAATCACTATTGTTGTAATTTATGCTACTCCAATGTTTCCATCTGTGAGCTTGTCTTCTGCGCTTATAATGTACGCAAGATGTCGATTATTGACCGTAACATTGAAGCTTGTCGTAATGGTCCTTGAATTCATTTAAGTTTCGGGTTCGAACTCTAAATTTCGTCCAAAAGTTTCGCTCGATGCATTGCTGCATTTCAAGGTATTTGCGTGTTGTGCTAGGTCGAAGACCGTTCTTCTGATTTAGCAATTTTGTGGGAAGACAATAACTCTTTCTTTGTACTTTCAAATTTTCATATATACCACACATTGCAGTGCACTCTTTGGCAGTTTGAAAATGGTGGATTGTCAAAACAAGAGTAGCACACAACACGCAGTCTTTGTATTCATTGTTGTCACACCTATCGTTTTAATGTCATGTAAATCTGCACTTATGAAACAAAAGAAAATAAAAGTAGCATTGAATAAGGTGACATGTAGAGGAAATCGATATAGTTAACAGATGGAATGGAATTTAAGGTTAGGTGATCTTAAAATATCAGTAATTCCAATTTCGATGAGAAAAAAATGTGCAATCAGACTAAAAACTCTTCAGGTCCTAATTTTAATAGTGCCAGGTGCTTAATCGATAGAACTGTGTGTACGGTAGTTTTCGCATTATCATTTATAATGTATAGAAATCGGTAATCAACTCGTCATCGGCTTATCGGTTTTTATCATTAATGTCAAGTTGCCATGCGCTTAGAAGTGAAAAAATTCTTACTTGTTTTCTCGTACGCACCTTGTTCTTAGTATTCTTTTTTCAGTCTGTAAGTGCTGAAAAGCCTGCATATCTTATCCTTGATTCATTTACTTAATATTACCTTTTCCCGGTATTATTTTTAATCAATACCACTTCATTAATCATTTTTCAGTGTGGTTTGTGGTGTTCAAAGTGATTACCAGTTTATCAGGATGTGCGTCTGAAATATTCCCATCTTTCGACAAAATCCTATGCTACCTTGCCGCTTAATTATAAATAATTTATATTTCCAATATATTCTGTTATAGTGATAGGAAGCCGTCATTGCACATGTTCCCTTGGTACTCGGAAACAATTTGTAATTATTATTAATAAAGATTATTCAAAGTTAATACATTTGAAAGCGGGTGAATGCTTAGTGACTCCGATATGATTCGCTGCCAGTAGGCCCTATTATGGCTAAAGAACAGGTGAATGCTTCTTAGGCAGTATATTGAATTGAAGTAGCCATCGAGCATATGAAAGCCATTTATATATTCTCATATTAAGAAAAAATTACGTGGGAATCACTCTGAAGTGAGATCGGTGGGGGAAAGACCTTCAAAAACACAAGCTCTGTTTGATGACACATCTCAATCTCTAAAGCGAGTTATACTTGGGATATATTTTTACCCAGCTCATGGGATAATGTGAATAGTATCATTATACTCAAATTTATTTTTCAATGGTTAAATATTGAGTATGAAGCTCGCGGGCATCAGTGATCGCATTGCGCATGAAAAATGTCAACTCGGTTATGTCATATGCATTACTCGTTATAATCCAAAGGAAAGGAAAATATTTGGCAGCAATTGATTACTTTTTTAATAATTATACTCTTCTCCTGACTGATGGCAGTAATTAAGGAGCATACGTTTTTTGCACTAAATGTGGACCTTATATTATCAGCTACATATAATTCATCAGCTCTGGGCAGCCGAAGATATTATAGTCGTGATCCGATTATGACAATAGGTGCGAGGGCCGGTCGGATGACTTATAAATGACAATTTAAATTATTTCGCGAGATTACGTTTGTGCTACAGCTGAATTATTAGGAAGCCCTTCATTCAAGGTAGTAGGGAACTAAACGAGTTATTTGTTGCAAGCTCAATCCTTCATCAATAGACGATCGACTTTGCTTTAGTATAAGCAGTCCGCTACCGATAATTTACTATGGAACTAAGAATTGAATGAATGCCTGTTATCACAGTGCATAGGTGCTATTTTTACGGTGCTAGTGATAGAATTACTTTGGTGATACTTCCACAAGGAAGAAAAAACTTTGTATTTCCACATGAAAACTTTTTAATAGAAATACGACCGGTTTCACCCGTTAGGGCATCATCAGGTGCATGAAATACAGACAACCACAAGTATGTATACCCTCACGTTGGGTTAGGGGAGTGGGGTGGGTAAGGGGAGGAATGGAAATGGGTGAGGGGGGGCACTGACACTTTTGTGTGGTGTTGAATCCGGTGGGGCGAAACGTGCAACCACTTCTAAGATGGGGGAGGGGAGCACTTTATTCGCCAAGTTGTGTCTCTTTCCGTGGAGGAGGATTTCCAAGTGTTCAAGGGCATCTAGTCTTCGCCCTTTTCTTTGGAAGTGGAGTGACTTGGAAATCACTCCAATGCCCTGCGTCAATTAGATGTTTGGCGAAGTGTGACCTGTCGGGCTGGTTGTATGAGTAGGAACGGATATGTTCCTTTTTCCTTATATTAAAACTCCTACCCGTTTGTCCGATGTAGAATTACTGCAATCTCCACACTGCAGTTTGTACACACCTGAACTTATTTCGGGGTCTTGGTCACTATTATGATTGTTAAAAATTGAGCCTAGATTTTTCTTCGTATAAAAAGCTATTCTATACTTTGACTTCGGGAGAAGCTTCGTCATTTTTTGAGTTGTTCCGTTTAAAAACTGTATTCTCACCCAGCGGGTTTAGTTAATATCATTGGGCAAGGTTTTTTAGATAAGCCTACCAGCAACATTAAAAAAGTTTTTATTTGGAAGTACAAAGTTTATTCTTCCTTGTGAAAGATGAATTTCCATCAAGTTACCGCCGAAACTGTCAATTTTATTTCATGATACTTGGCGAATACTTCCTCATTGGATACCGGCTGACTCATTTCACTGCTGAGCATTATTTCATTTGCTTAATGACAGAACTGTAATGTGCGTACAGTTCGCCGGCGCATCTCGGGGGAGTGAGTCGGCGGAAATAAGGGGTCGAGGGAGGATTTCGCAAGCGGTGCCTCCGAGGAGTCGGCTAGCTTGGGTTGGCCTCAAGAGGCCGCAGTGCGGTTAGCGCTCTCTCTCTCCCATTAAGGCGAATGCCGCCGACCTTGATACACTTGGATGCCGCCGGCCCCACTCGTGATGAACCATCAATTTGGACTTCTCAAACGCCTTCCCTCGCATGCCGGAAAAGTTTTTACGATCAGAAGGGACCATTGCTCAGCCTTGATGCTCGCAAAAAACACTATGATGTATTATCGCCCAGAGACTTCCAATCGAATGCATTTCATTATCGATCAGTCTTTCGCGTCGAACGTGCTACCGGTTGGTCGGTGTAGAATTTATCGCACCGTTATTGAAGGTAGTTAATTACAGTATCTAAAGCACCATTACCGGTAAATTCATATATTTTTCGCAAATGTAGGAATGCTTACCTTGCTTTCAATTCAGTGCAAACGAATGTTTATAAAATTTCGCGCAAACGGGATGATATTGAAATGAAAACTAATTTGAAGTGATCCAAGAATAAATAACTCGTTTACAGTGAAGTTTATTTATTTATTTGTTCATGGTTGCCTGTAAAGGTTGTTTCAATTTGGTTCGAATTAGAATAGTTTACGATATATAAGAAAAAATTGTAATAAAACATTTGTACAATACATTTCAGATATTTATGACAAAATTATCCCTGAACAGTATCAAGCCCAATATTTATGTTACACGCTGAAATAGTATAATCATTATTCTTCTCTTACTTCCCGATTTAGTAGGACCTAATTTGAGTGATATCAAAATGACATATATATAGAGATAAACCTGAATGAACATGCTTCATTCATATTTCATGCTTTGAGATCATCATCATCGGTCAAGAATCCTAGGATTGGTTTGACGCAGCCCTCCACTCGATTCTTCTATCGGCCAACCTCTTCATATTAACGTAATTCTTCTCTTTTACATCCTTCCCAACCTGTTCCATGTATCTCATACGAGGCTTGCCTTTTCCAATCTTACCGTTCACTTTTCCCTCGACTATGGGCTTCATAAGGCCATCGTGTCTTAAGATATGGCCGATGAGGTTGTCCCGTCTTCGTTCTATAGTTTTCAGCAGACTTCTCTTTTCTCCCACTCTTCTTAGGACTTCTTCATTTGTCACTCAGCCGATCGAATTAATCTTCATCATTCTTCGATAGCACCATATTTCGAATGCTTCCACCCTTTTCTTTTCCGCTACTGTCATCCTAAATGCCTCACTGCCGTCAAGAAACAAGCTAGAGATGTACGTTCTGATGCATTGTTTCCTTCTACGCTTGTATTCACAGCTGAAAGTAGATCCTTCTTTTGACAGAATGCCCTCTTTGCGTGGGCTAGTCTGCTGACTATTAACAAAAAAATTGCATTTCATTGGTGTTTTATTAAATATCATTCATCGCACTGCGAATGCACTCCGCCGAAACTAAAAGCATGATGGGTTTTGGAGGTCGCAATTGAGGACGCTTAATCCCATTAAAGTCACGTTAAAAGCTAATTGCGAAACATAGATGAAGGGGAGGCTGTTTACCCGTCGGTGTAAAGGCGCCTTTTGTCGCGGAGGCCGCGTGTTCGAAGCCCATCCCTCTCCCCATTCCATCACAGGCCAGTGCCTGGAGGGTTGTGTTTGAAACCGTCGGGATTATCTCGAATAGGTAACCAAGGAGTCACGTGGTATAAACACGAATGGTTCGCAAATTTGGTGTGTTAAAACCGCTCATTACAACCTCATTCATTGTTCACACTTGAGTTTTATCTCATTTGTGGGCTCTATAGTCGAGACAGATGAGAAAAGCTCAAGTGAAAATAATTAATGGCCTTGTAACGAGCGATCCAGACGCACTAAAAATGCAAACCATTCGTGTTTGTACCGCGTGACTCCCTGGTTACCTATTCGAGATAATCTCGACGGTTTCAAACACACCCCCCCGGCCTTTCTAGACTTCCCGTCATCCGTTTTCACCTGCGCGCCGCTCCCCGGGAACGAGAAGAAACACTTCTTAACGACCTTGCTCCGCTGCGCTTTTTCTTTTCATCTTTGTGTGACGCCTGGACCTTGCCCACCCAACGGCGGCGGTGGACTTCATCCTTTGATGGCCACTCCACACCTGAATATTAGTTCTCCCTAGAGGAATCCGAGGCACTCTACGGTTGGTATCCCTTCTCGATGGATACGTGCGCCGCCGACGAAGGCTCGAATGGGGATGGGGGTCCATTCAGCTCTCTCTCTCTGCAGTCCGTGTCGTTCCTTTTAAGACGCTGATCAAGATATAATAAGATAAGATATGTTTATTTACTGTGGGATTTTATAATCCCATGGAGCACAAGTACACGACATTTACATTTATTTAAATTTTAAGCTGCTCATTACATTTACAAAAACCAGTCATGAATTAAAGTCTACTATTAATGACATTTATAAATTGTATTCCCGCTGTTGGGAATACAATTTATAAATGTCATTAATGTGTATGAGCAGTCAGCTTCCGATAATTCACTATGGAACTAAGAATTAAATGAATGCCTTATATCGTAGTGCGTAGGTGCTATTTCTACGGCGGTAGTGATAGAATTCCTTGCGTGATACTTGGTGTCTACTTTTTCTTTTTATATTTTAAGATGAATGTGCTTCATTCATTTTGAAATATAAAAAGAAAAAGTATTCACCAAGTCGTGAATATGATAGTAAATGGTCCAAAAACGGTTCTGGGAGAAACACGACCTTTGCTCTTCTGCAATTTTATGGAATTTAATGTGGACCATAAAAAAATTATTTCATAGCTTTTGCAGGCCCAAGTGATTCTTCAAATTTCTCAAGGTGAGCAGTTATTTTTGCAGTTAATTGTATTTCCTGCGCAAAATCCTGTGATTTTGTAGCTATTACATGAAGTAATAGCTACATAAAGACATGCAGGAGACATAATATTAGGGATAAGTATTATCTCTGGAAAAATTACATAAAAAGATTAAAGGCATAACACTTAGTATGCTTTGTATAAACAGCCACTAATATTACATAATTTGCAGAAAATAAAACAAAAAAATAAGTAAATGTTGCATTTTATATATTAATATTTAGAGCTTTAATACTGTTTCAGAGCTCTCTTGAATGCATACACAGTTGTCAACGAATTTATATTGTGTAGTATTCTTTATATTCTGTACTATTTATTAGAAATAGTGGTTGAAATCACCAGAAAAATGTTGTTAGTTGCTTGATTCAGATACATACAATCTTGGCAATGAATGCTGTCTCTGAATGCTTAACTGTCTAAGCCTCATTTTCCAAAAATCTCTGATTATTTAAAAATCTTTGCTCTTCTGCAATCTTATGGAATTTCATGTGAACGATAAAAAAATGATTTCATGGTTTTTGCAGGCCCAAGTGATTTTCCTGCGCAAAATTCTCTCCAGAGCTTAACTGCGAATCATTAGTAGACTTTAATTCATGACTGCTCTGCCTACATCAGGTAGTAATGCATACCCCCCACGATTGTTTGGCGCGTTATCTAGCAGTAATCCTGAACTATTGGCCTTTGACTAGAATTACTGATAATTTTGGACGACTCACTCGATGCTAATGAACGCTTCTATTCGGCATGCAAAATTAAGGTATTAATTTTGCATGCCGAAAAAATCGCTGTCATTTCAAAACATTTTTATATTAAAATCCTTATAATTAGATCGCATTTATTGCAGTTGCATCTGGGAAACGATGCTGTTTTGTGAGCGAATTATCTCGGTCGATTAAGAGTAAAAGTGGCTATTCGACTCATCATCATCATCATCAAGGGTCAACAATCCTAGAATTGGTTTGACGCAGCCCTCCACTCGATTCTTCTATCGGCCAACCTCTTCACATTAACGTAATTCTTCTATTTTACATCCTTCACAACCTGTTCCATATACCTCATACGAGGCCTGCCTTTTCCATTCTTCCCGCTCACTTTTCCTTCGACGATTGTTTTCATCAGGCCATCGTGTCTTAAGATGTGGCCCCTTAAGTTGTCCCGTCTTCTTTTTATAGTTTTCAGCAGACTTCTCTTTTCTCCCACTCTTCTTAGGACTTCTTCGTTTGTCACTCGATCGAACCATTTTATCTTCATCATTCTTCGATAGCACAATATTTCGAATGCTTCCACCCTTTTCTTCTCCGCAGATGTCATCGTCCATGCCTCACTGCCGTAAAGAAACATGCTCCAGATATACGTTTTGATGAATGCTATTCGACTGTTTCCCATATCTGCCAGGCTGTTTTATCAATAGTCTACGATTTGCCCCTACACTTTTCTTTTGAGTAGTAATTAATCGGCTTCCCAACGAGAGAGAATGTTCAAGCCCATGAAGCACAAAGTTTCCTTTTCCCGAGCCGCCGAGCACTACTTCTCACCTCGTACTGAAGCCCCGATCCGTCTCGTCTTGAATTACCGCCTTCCATTACTCGCCTGTCCTCGAATGTGGCCAACGCACACCCCCCCCCCCCCCCCCCCCCCCCTCGCCTTCGCCTCCCCCCACACCCTCGCCAGGCTGTCTCTAGCGGTTCTCGCGGAAGCCCGGTCGGAGAGCGTCCTTCACCCAACTTCCACACCCCCTCCCTTTCTCAGGCGACCACGCCCTCTGGGGAGAGAGCGGCCCTCCTGAAGGCATCGCCCCTCCACTCCGCACGAATTTCTTCCTCCCTCTCGTGACGTTGCTTTCGAAATTAGAATTAAGCTCAAGAGGGTTACAAATGAGGAAGAAGTGCTTTTCTTAACGTTTCGGGAAGAATAGCCCTCGTGTCTCTTAGGCTATCGCTTCGTGTAAAAACTTAAGATGAATTTACCTTCTCACGATTAAGAAATTTCACAGATTAAAATAGTACATCTACATCTACACGATACCCTGCAAGCCACCGCGAGGGTGTGTGGCAGGGGGTTATAATCACAAAGCATGCACTACTCACCTGCAAACAAGCAACTATAGGGTCTCATGCAACTAGAGTGTTAGTATCTATAGTATTTAAGGGATTAATACATGCATCGTGAACTGCAGACTACTCTAAAATAATCCCCTACCTATCCCTTGGCTATGCTGTCTATTCTGTTCTCATATAGTACGAGGGAAAAATGCCATTTTGAATCTATCGGTACGACAATCTCTCTCTCTAATCTTATTTATCTGGTCGAATCTAGCATAATACGCTGGTGTTTTTAATATGTGCCAAACATATTCAGTGAAGCTATCCGATTGAAATTTCTCTAATAGGTCTGATCTGTACCTTAACCTACGCTCTGATAATGACTCCCACCCTTGTATTAATTCTGAAACACTACTCATCCTATCGTAACCCCTTTTAACGAACCTAGCTGCTCTACGCTGCACACTGTCTAGTTCTCTGATCAAGCCTAATTCATTCGGATCCCATACACTGGCTGCATACTAGAGGGGGGGCCTTAGTATGGATGAATGAAATCTTTCTGCGTAAACATACGTACGCAGTAACCACGTAAACTGGGATTCATCGAGAGTGTTGGGTAAATGTGACGATCGTGTACGAGAAATCAGCTACTTTTCCCTTGTTAGACCTCATTTGGAATATGCTGCCAGTGTATGGGATCCCTACGAAATCGGTCTAAATAATGAACTTGAACGTGTGCAGCGAAGATCGGCAAGAGTTGTAAAGGGACGGTACGATAACCTTATTTGCGTAACCAGTCTATTAAATGAATTAAAACGGGAATCATTGTAAGATCCCAGGTTGAAATTTAGACTTAATCTCGTAAACAAATTCCAAGACAATATTATCGGTGATGACGTTAAAAATATTTTGTGAACCCCAACTTACTATAGTAGATTGGGCCATAATTAAAAAAATGCGAGAAATTGATTTCCGAACTGACAGATTCTATTTGTCCTTCTTTCCTCGTACAATTAGGGATATGAATAGGTAATTGTTTTCCTAGTTTAACATTGGGTTTTCTCCTCTTGTCTCTTGCTACACACCATTATCATAGTGTTCTGCTTACTGATCTTCAGCTGATATCTGGCCATAACAATATGTTGCTGGCTATGGCTGGCAGTCCATACATGGCAACGTGTTAGATATGATTAACGTGCAACCAGATGGTATGCTTCTGCATAGTAATGGAGTGATTACTTGTTGGAAAAGCTCTCACTAAATATGTTATGTATTTCTCTAGCATGCATGCTATAGAGATATTTAACCCGCTTCATGCACTACAGTATCAGCATTTCACTCACTTATCCCTTTTATAGGCTGCCTATTGTTCTATTATGTTACTCGGGAAAACAGAAATTTTAAATATATCGGTACGACAATCTCTCTCTCCAATTTTCTCTATCTGATGAAAGCCTGCAAATATGTAATGCATGTCTATGATATTTCTGAAGTATTTCTTTGCAAATTGGATTGGAAAATTAGAACTGGTGATTTGTTTCTTTGCTAGATATTCATATAAATGTCGTCTGGTACGTATTATGAGTAAACTTTAGTGGATGTACGTAGTGCATGATTGGTGATGACTAACTCCCTGCCACACACCCTCGAGGTCGCTCGCAGGGTAGTCAGTAGATATAGATACAGCCTTAAATATCCCCCTCGGTTCTACGACAATGCGAGTAGAACTCCCTGAGTTGACGAAGTTGCGAGTGCAGAAACTTCCGACTTAGGATCGCGGGAGGATGAGGCTTCCAAGTAGATCCATTGGCCGGATAGTACGGAATTTAAAATTAGCATCTTATGTAGTATGCGTCTCAAATAATATTTTAAATACTTTCAAGTGAAGTTTTAGGGATAGAATCAATGTTGCGTTGAAAGCGGCGTGTCGAAAATTGTGATTTGACTTTTGAGGGAATGACAATAATAAAGGTATGTAGCGCCTTACAAGGATTTGGTCGAAAACGGTGCTGGGATGCGAAGTATCCAGATATGGGGAATAAAGAATGAAAGGGCTTGTTGTGCCCTTGTTTCTTGGCAAGGCTGGAGAAAGACGACTTGTGGTAATGGCCTTATTGGGCCACTTAAAAGCTCCCTTCTATTCTCATCAATCTAAAAAGGGGCTCTGATTATGTGAAGTTGCCGAGAATTTTCCTTGGCATCCATCATTGATTACAAATAGGATCAAATGTATGACATATACATGGGTCATTTTTACTTAGTGTGTTTAAACGAAAAGGACACAGGCAATTTTATTTAATTATTAATCAACATTGGTAAATAGGCAACCGTACAATAACAATATCTATTGTTATTTTAGCTTTATAAACCACCATTTTAGGCGCATATGAAGATGATAGTGTAGCGGTGACTGAGCAAGGTTATTGAAAGCAACGATGGTGGCGACAGTGTTCCGGAAACATTAGAATATACTACCTTTAGTATATAATTAAGAAATATTCTTCCTAATATGTTCTCGAGGATAAGGTAATTGTAGAAGAAGAGATTTTGTCATTCATCTGGCTCATAAAGGGCATGATTAAGTAGGAATGTTTTTTCTCGAATAATCCCGTTCTATCGTTTAATTTATGGAACTTTTTCTGACGTTGCTACTTAAGATGTATTTTTCACTTTGGCTTTCTAACTCGAATTAATAAATTACCCACTTGATTGCTTTAATTTTAATGGCCGCTTAATTTACGGTTCTCATTTAAGTACCGTTTCCTCCGGTAGAGGCAGTAAATCTCCTGAGAGGCATGAGTGTGTAAGGTCTCGCATCTTGTGAAAGTGTACCCTTGTGTTTATTACTGCTCCAACAATCCGCGATGGAAAGCATTTTGCGTAAGCTAGCTCGGGGAAAACGAAGAGGAAAACAAAAGGTCCTCTTACTGTCCAGCCGCCAGAGAAAAACATGTTTTTCAGGAAAAGAATATTTTCCTACGGATCATATGGAAAGATAATCCAGTTCCTGCAACTGCTAAGATAAACATCCGGCCAGAATTCCTTCAAAAATAAGCTCCAAAAATTAAACAATTTTTGAATTTTGGATACTCGACTTACATCTACATCTACCCTGCAAGCCACCATAAAGGTGTGTGGCAGGGGGTGAATTCTCACTTTTACATTTTGAATCTGTCAGTTCGGCAATCAATTTCTCTAATTTTATGATTATGGTCCAGTCTACCATAGTAAGTTGGGGCTCGCAAAATATTTTTAACCTCATCACCGAAAATATTGTCTTGGATTTTATTTAAGAGATTGAGTCTAAATTTAATAATAAAGATGTACTTATATGTAGGAAGCATCCCATAGAACAAACTCGTTGACTCAGGCCGGCCATGCTTTCCGAAGGCCGAAAGTAATTCAGAGCCCTTCGCGGAGGGCCTTTTCCCTTCAGGGTCGTTGGCAGCGGAGGACGCCTCGCCGCGGCCAAATGTGACTCCGCGAAAAGTTGGCGAGAGTTGTTGGAGGGGGAGAGTGTCTCTGGAAGGGGGGCACACCTCTGTTGGGCGTGATCTTGAGGATGTCTGAAGTGGAGGAAGGGGAAAGCAGGAAGAAGGAAAGGAGGGCTGGGAAAGGAGGATGTGTTGGTGGTGCCTTGAAGGTCGGCGGAATGCTGCCCCTTAACATTTAAGATCTCATTTGGAATAATAATGCTGCCAGTGTATGGGATCCCTACGAAATCGGCCTAAATAACGAATTTGGACGTGTGCATTGAAGATCGGCAAGATTTGTAAAGGGACGGAATGATAACCTTATTAGCGTAACCAGTCTATGAAATCAATTAAATTGGGAATCATGGTCAGATCGCAGGTTGAAATTTAGACTCAATCTCAAATAAATTCCAAGATAATATATTCAGTGATGACGTTAAAAATATTTTGCGAACCCCAACTTACTATGGTAATAATCACCATAACCACAAAATTAGAGAAATTGATTGCCGAACTGATAGATTTAAAATGTGATTTTTTCCTCGTACAATTAGGGATATGAATAACGGTAAATATATCCAGTACGAGTGTAGCAATTGATAACATTGGTAGTTGCATGTTGGTATAAGGACTGGAAGGTAACCCAACTAACAGCATGATTTTGCATGCATGCTTTGCTATTTTTATCTTGTTTTAAATAGTGTAGTTTTGAACAGTAGGTACATAAATGCTAACCCTTTTTTATGCATGATATGTAGTGCTAGTTTAGTGAGAATTCACCCCCTGCCACACATCTTTATGGTGGCTTGCAGGGTATTATATAAATGTAGATGAAATACACGGTGGCTCTGGGTGGACCTGGAGTGCGAACCAGACGCTATAGAGAGGGGTAAGGGGTGAGTGTGCAGAGGGGAGAGACCCTGGTCCAGGGATCGGTGCCAGTGGTCGCGAGAGAGTGTGGGAGAGGGCGGCAGAGGAACTGGTGCGGAACCGAGAAGTGCCGTCCACTGTATTTGTGTTGCCAGTGCTCAGGATTCGAGCTTCAATCTCGTTAATGAGAGTAATAGTTATGATATGTTCGTTGATTAAGCATTCCCAGGTTGATGTAACATTCTTTACGAGGGTACGGTGAAAAGTTCTCGTCCTCACAATGAAAGACTGCGATTTTCATTTAAAAAATGATTTTATTTTTTTACGTAATCTCCCTTGACCTCAACACACTTGGTCCATCGTTTCTCCAACATCAGTATTCCTTACCGGAAGTGAGAGTCTGGAAGGCCGTGAAAATATCCATCTACGGCCCTCTCAATTTCTTCATTGGACACAAAGCGCTTCCCAGAAACAAATTTTTTCAAGTTTGGGATGGATGGAAGTCTAAGAGTGCTTAATAAGGAGAATAGGGGGGATGGCCGAGCTTATCGTACCCCAAATCCCGTAGATTTCCCATCGCCAACGCATTTTTGTGAGCAGGTGCGTTGTCCTGGTGAAAGATGATTTTTTTCTTCATCAACCCAGGCCTCTTGTCGCGAATTTTGGCATCCAGCTGGTCAAGAAGGTTAGAGTAATATTCGCCTGTAATTGTTTGCCTTTTTCAAGGTAATCAATTAACAGGATCCCTATCGCATCCCAAAACACACTGGCCATGACCTTTCCGGCAGATACGATCGACTTTGCTTCCTTTGGTGCTGAACCGCCAGCTTCCACCCATTGCTTTTTCTACTGTTTGGTTTCTGGTGTGTAGTGGTGGACCCATGTCTCATCCATGGTGACAAATCGCCATCCAAAATTGGTCGGATACCTCTTGAATCGGTCCAAACATTGCTGTGAAAGTCGTTTGCGAATTTGTTTTTGATCGGCATTCAGCAAATGCGGCACCCACCTTGCGCAAAGCTTTCGCATCCCTAATTCTTCGTGCAAGATGTTTCGCACCCTTTCTTCCGATATCCCCTCGGCCTCGGCTATCTCACTCACCTTTACTCGCCTATCGTCCAACACAATATCGTGCACTTTTTCAATGATTTCCGGTGTGGTTACGGTTTTTGGCCGTCCTTCACGTGGGTCACCTTTGAGGGATGTGGGACCACGTTTAAATTCAGCTGCCCACTTTTTAACGGTCGACATTGAAGGAGCAGAGTCCCCGTACACTTTTATTAACTTCGGACGAATTTCCTTAGGGGTTAATCCATCCAAAACGAGGAATTTTATGACCGCACGAAATTCAATTTTAACGATAAACAATAAAGATAACAACATAGCAATATTGCACCAATACGTGTAAACACACTGGCTGATAGAACAAGTTGAAACTTGTCTTACAAACTAATGACACATGCACCCATTCAGGAATTATAAATTTTCGCTGATTGTAACACCATCTCTGTGTCAGGCCGAGAACTTCTCTCCTTACCCTCGTAGTTCCCTTATTTCGTGTTTTATAAAATTCACAAACTCACTTTGGTTTTTCTGGATCTTCATCTTGACGCGATCCAATAACTCCTTTAGGATAGGAGTGGAAACCTCATGTTGACTCCTGTTGTGGAGAGATCCAGGGTCCAGGGCTCGGCCAATCATCAACTGGTGGCACTTAGAGCTGTCGGAAGGTCTCCCACGAAGCGACATCTCTTATTATCCCCAATATAGTCATTATTTCAGTGAGATGTAACAACTGGGCCTGTTGCAGTGGTGTCCACGACTTTGATATTTGCTTCATATTGCAAAATGGTTAGTGGAGAACAGGTACTGTTATAGTTTATCCTTCCATTTCTTTGCATTGGCCTCATTAGTAAACAATAAGCTCAATAACGGCTTTTGTCTGGTCTAAATTGACATTTTCTAGCGAGATGTTGAGAAACAAATCAGATAATAGAGAAAGAAACAGGCTGTCGCAGTTGTCCACAGTTTTATTTGGCATAAGATACCCCCAGAGTTTCGACATTTCGTGCCAGTTACAAGTGTATGTTCATTTTTATACCGAATCCAACCACGGAAGAATACGACAGCTTGTTTCTGTATTTTTCTCCTGTACAACACCATCTTCAGGATGGTGAAGAACACCGAACACCTGAAGATGGTGTTGTACACTGGTGGAACACCTTAAGATGGTGTTGTACACCGAAACCGGTCAAATTAAAAATCCTTATTCTTGTGGAAAATTGCCAGTTTTTTCTTTCGCTATGATATTCCACCAAATTAAGCATGAAACTACTACCTTTATGCATTTGACCCTATTATGTAGCATGTCTCCATTAGATATCCTAGTTGCATGTCAATAGTGCATGTTTGGTGATCTTCACCCCCTGCCACACACCCTCGTGGTGAATCGCAGGGTATTACGTAGATAGAAAGATTTAGATTTACACCATGCTTCGAGTGTGCCGCGACCACCGTTTGATTCCTCTCCCATGCCGTGGCACATTCCAGTGGTGATTCGTGGGCCTCTCTAAGCTTTAAGGTGCGGCAGGGAAGAGCTGCGGCGTGGGAGTGGCTGTGTCGCACCCCATGCCACCTGGATGCAATTTTATTCCGGATTCCTCCTCATGATCCCCGAACTGCTTTTGCCGACGCTGACCACGGCTGACCTTCGCGGCTAATGGGCATTCGAGGTTGCCACAGACCAGATGCTCCCCGCGGTGTTTCGAAATGCACAACAACGGCCCATTAGCACTGTCTGGTGAGGAATTTTGTGTTCACAAGCGCGTTATGTATTTTTGCTCGTCTAGGCCGACTCCTTTCGCAATGTTTGAGCAATCCAGGTTCAGGACTTTCGCCGCATTAATTCGGGCGCGAAATTACCCTGGAGAGTGGCAACGGCATTCCTCGGTTCGGCATTTCTCTCTTACATTCCCCTCGGGTTCGACTTCACCATCTTCAAGAGAGTCCCATAATCGCTGATAATGAGGATTATCCGCACATCATTTCGTGGATGATTTGGAAGCTTTATCAGCGAGCACGAGCAAAACAGTCCCAAGATTTCACAGCGGAGGGAGCAGTTTCAAATTTTATTGATGAGTTCGGGCAACGCAGCTTACTTTCGGAATGCATAACTTAAAAGAATTTTGAGTCCATGTTACAGCAATGATGATGCACGGCCGTTTGTAACACGGCTTCATATTTGTAAAGTGACTTTAAAAAAGTAATAATGATTAAAAAACGTGAAATCCATTAAATATCTTGGAATAAGACTGACACATGATCTTTCCAGGGGTAAACACATACGTGAAATAATGGGTCAAGCGAATCGTAAACTGGGATTCATCAAAAGAGTACTGGGTAAATGTGACGATCATGTACAAGAAATCATGTACTTTTCCCTTGTTAGACCTCATTTGGAATATGCTGCCAGTGTATGGGATCCCTACGAAATCGGCCTAAATAACGAACTTGAAAGTATGCAGCGAGGATCGGCAAGGTTTGTAAAGGGACGGTACGATAACCTTAGTAGCGTAACCAGTCTATTAAATGAATTAAATTGGGAATCATTGTCAGATCGCAGGTTGAAATTTAGACTTGACCTATTAAACAAATTCCAAGACCATATTTTCAGTGATGGTGTAAAAAAAATATTTTGCGAATCCCGACTTACTATGGTAGGCAGGACCATAATCATAAAGTTAGAGAAATTGACTGCCGAACTGACAGATTCAAAATGTCCTTTTTTCCTCGTACTATTAGGGATATGAATAACGGTAAATATATCCAGTACGAGTGTAGCAATGGATAACATTGGTAGCTGCATGTTGGTATAAGGACTTGAAGCTAACCCAACTAACAGCATGTTTTTGCATGTTTGCTTTGCTATTTTTATTTTTTTTAATAGTGAAATTTAGAACAGTATATATTTACTAATCCTTTTTTATGCATGATATGTAGTGCATGTTTGGTGAGAATTCACCCCCTGCCACACACCTTTATGGTGGCTTGCAGGTTATTATGCAGATGTATATATATATTATAAATAGATACTCTGTTTATTGTGATTTCCGCAAGATGATTTTCACGGTTGGAATCGACGGAGTGACTCTGTGCACGGTGAATAATTGAGAACTTTTCCAATGACTCTTTCTGCTGTCATTGAAGCACTCAAAACTCAAAGCCATCGATGCCCGTTTCTTTTCACCCGTCAATTTTTCGTGGTTCTCAATTATTACTGAAGGGGGAAATTTTCGCGACCCCCGCTGTGCATCTCGCCGATTTTAAATGCCGCTATTATTTCGATTGATTTTTAATGCAACTTCTAAAGCTAGCACTATAAAGTGCTGCTAATGCATTTTTCTCTATCGTCGTGGGAGTAGCAGAGCATTTGAATTAAGTAGGCTCCTCCGAATAATAAAGTTAATGTCATTTTTTGAACATTTCAGGACACTTCATTTTTTGGCTCTTCTATTGATTGGTAATAAAATAATGAGGCCTTTCCATCATATATTTTTAAGAAAAAAGACGTTGAAAATCAGCTATTTTGTGTGTGGTTATATGGTAGAGCATGGTTGTTGCAGTAAGATATACAGATAAATAATGTAAAAGAAAAGTTATTTTGACGAAAAACTAATATAAGATGCGCAATTTTATGTAGAATTCAGCATTGTAAAAAAGTGTTAACCTTACCACACTTGTTTAATTGATATTAATAAATGTTTGCTCGAAAAAATGCAGAAAAGCCTTAGTTGCATGGAAGTGTTTTAAAGTATTTTGTTATCATTGGCAACGGTACTTGTGACGGAACGTGCTTACATGCCTATTTATTAACTTAATTTAGGAATATACCTTACCAAGGTCCTTCTTATATTTTTATGTAATTTTTATATTTCATTGGTTACCTATTGAATTGATGTAATTAATACCAATGCTTCCAAATAGTAGGTGCGTCATTGTTGCCAAACTTTTTCAAAAATATGAATATTAATAAAATTCAAAACAAAAAGTTGTATTTGCAAGGAAATAGTTTAAAATTATGTGAGAAAATATTTAACCTATTTTAGAATACGTATTAACGAGATCGAGCATGTATTCTCACTTTGTAAATTAAACGTGACAACAACACGTCAGTCATGTTTCGAAGTCAAAAGAGTTAAAAGAGCTTGTAAAAAATAGAATGCTGCTACAACTGGTAAAATAACATACTCATACAATTATTGTGTACGCGTTATCACCCTATAGATGATTTTTCATAGAGGATTTTTTTCTCGATCGGTATTTATTCATTAAATAACGTAGCTCTTTTACGGGAGTATGAATCGCAGAGTCACGGTGGAGCCTCCTTAGGGGTCGTGACATGAACGTCGACGGAGGTAAGGACGTCTTGGAAGCGATGGCCCCGCGACTGCACAAGGGCCCAAGCAAGGGCCTCCGCTCCACCCCTCTTTCACTCGATCAGCACCAGAGGTGAAAGCACTCTGTCCCTCCCTCAAATCAAGCATCTGCTGGATCATAGTGTGACTGGGTCAAGGTGTCCATTTCACCCATTGATCTGTAACGCCAAAAACGCCGAAGTTACCGTCAAAATATCTCCTCTGTAAACCAACAGCTCCTGTCATATAAGTTTGATATTTTTCCTTTGGTTTGTGGGACTTTCCACCTGAAAATAAGCTTGGTGATAGAATGCCACACAGTTTCGGAAGAACGTGTTTTATTCTCATAACTTTAATTTTCATCGATAGGCAAACCATCTCTCTCTCCATTAAATCTTCTGCAGAAATTCAAAACGGATAGCTTTACCCAAGATGTTAGGCTATATTAAAAACCTCGGCGTGTTATGCTAGGTTTAACCAGGCAAATAAGATTAGACAGCATAGGCAGAATAGGCAGCATAGTAAAGGGATAGGTAGTTGAAATATTAGTAGAGTAGTATGCGGTACATGATTCATGTATCTACATTAATAACCCATGCATGGTTGGTAAATACAGATAATAATTAATATAAATGCCATTATTACCAATATATCCTATCCAATAGATGTAGATGCATAATATCAACGCTATTTCTGATGAATTATGGGCACCTTTTCTGGGACTCGTCACTTCTATCTGATGGATCACAGATCCTCTTCTATTAAAATGCGAAGTTTACTATTTCACTCTTCCTTTTTTATGTGGGGATTAAATTATGACGGAGATCATGTTAATAGGCATTGAGAAGTTCACATCTTGCCTCGAGAGACTGAATTATTCAAAACTTTTTATAACTGAAAGCTATTGATAAGCAATACAAATTTCAAGAAGATTTTTTTAATGTATGTGCCAGGAATTTTGTTATTGATTGCTTTGGAATAGTTTTGAGTTGATATTCTTAGGGAACTAACTTATCATCATAACCTACACCGACTTCGAATTTGGAGTCGATACTGAAAACCATTTAGGTATGACAGCCTTCCGAAATTTGACGGAAATTGTGTTTTGCAGCTATGTTAACCCATTTTCGGCCAAAGGTGCGAAAACGGACCTTTTTTTTATTTTTATTTTCTGTTTTAGTTATTAACAAATTCATTATGAAGAGTTCTCCACATTTTATTGTATTTATTCTTTTATAGGGTAATAAACTTATTTTACCAGGTTTTTATATTTGTTTCCTGCATTTTGTCATTGATTTTTAAGTTTGCTAAAATTCAGGTTCAATAGAGGGTGATTAAATAATTTCTTACATAAAAATGATAAAGAATGCATATGAATAATTGAAGTCGCCAAAATAGAGCGCGTGGGGGTGGTACCGGCGCGAGATGTGGGGCATGCTTGGTGATATTCACCCCCTGCCACACACTCTCGTGGTGGCTTGCAGGGTATCGAGTAGATGTAGATTTTAAGCACCCTGAATTTTCCGCCGTCATCGTGGTCTCCACTTGGGCATTAAAAATAAACCTCCGCGATAGCACCGCCGCCGTACTCTTTCCGCATCTTTGCTCGTCGGACCTTGCCGGCTGTGAGAAATCGTAGTGACCCTCGCCCAAACCGGAATTCCCTTCGTATCAACCCCTCCTGAGCCCCTTGACCCTTGCCCACCCAATAAAGGGTGACACCGCAGCAAGAACGGACGACAGGTTCACCAGCCGCTTAAATCGTGGAATTCGTGACCTTTACGATCTTCCTAACCTTGGCTAAAAGAAACGTCTCCCTGCGGAGCGATGAAAAATGGGAGCATCAATCACGGTGGGTCACTTGCGTGGGATGGCCTGTCTTCTTCCCCCTCATATATACCTTTACCCCTACCCCCCCCCCGTTCCCCTCCCGCCTTCCCCTTGCCAAGTACTTAACCTCCCCCACTCCGTCTCCTATCCCCCAGTGGACTTCCCACGGCTCAATGAACGGTTAGCACTCCGTGTGTGGGTTATATATACTGGAAAGAATAAAATACTGTTGCTTCTGGTAAACATTTGCGAGCTACCGGATTAACTTCCACCCTGATGTTTTGCATCGAATGTACAGAAAATGGATTATTGGTGAAAGAAAACTTCGTTTACCCACAATATGTGTGTCGTTGAAAATAAAAGAATGTAAATATGTTAGGTTCACATCATATTTAAATAGGCACGACCCGTGTTTCATAACATAGTTACATATTCAGGTGGAAGAAGATGTAACCATGTTATGTTCATGTTGAACCTGAAGATGTAACTATGTTATGAAACCCGGGTCGTGCCAATTTAAGTGTAAAGTGAACTTAACGTAGTTTCAGTCTTTTATTTTCCATTATGGAACGGTATCACATAGTCAAGGCTGAAGTTATCAGCCTTATGTGTACAGTTTATGATCGGTTGTGACTTCAAATCAATTGTGAAATATAAACAAACGGTGGAGAAACAAATTTTCGTTTACTGATTAAGAATCACTTCTGCCGGTGACGTCAGATTCCATCGAGTAGGAGATGGACTTGTTAGTGGATAAATACTCGAAGAAGAGCCAAATGGCGGACGGCGTTGTCTACACGAATCTTCTCTCTCTCGTCGCTCTTAGGTCACACGGAGAAAGCGTCATACCCTGTCAAGTGCACCCCTTTCCATACGTAAGATTAGCGCGTCCAAATAACAGTCGAACTATCCTCGACCTACAACCTCCCCTATCCACCTCCCAGGGTCAAGCAATTTCTTTCACCCACCCGGCAAACAAAAGGGCCAACTCCCCCACCCTCTATCAAACACTCCGTCCAAATAGGTGACAATGAAATTACCCTGAAATAAAATTTGCTTCAAGTTGAGACCTACGTGTTAAAACTACTTACTCCAGAAAAATTTCATTCGAAATAAATTCGCTTTTCTTAATCGACAATAGCACAACTTCTTGCATAACTATATAACTTCCGACATATTTTTTCCTGACGTCCATTTGATTTGTGGTGTCGATTATCGCTCTCGTTCGAATATCTCAGAGGGTGAGGGAGTTATTCTTCCCAAGACCAGAACACGTATTTCCATTGGAATACCTCATGCTCCCATTATTCCAGAATTTTAATAATACGTGATTGACTTGTGTGTTCAAACGACCGTTGTTCAAATTCTTCGGCTAATGGAGCATGAACTCTCAAAAATAGGATTTAAATAATAATGGAATCGTTCAAGTTGTGAAATAGTAAGCAACAGCTTCGTTTGGTAGGCGCTATTATGGACAATTAAAAAATCTGTTGACTTTTGAAAGTATTCTAATTCTATCCCATTAGTTACGCACAAAATACCAGCGTCACTCAGCGCAGTAATTCGTAGTAATTCATCGCCTTATTCCTTCAGTAGTTCGAACATTTTTTAGCACTTGTTTTCATTTTTGTGTCCGTAATCTGATCAGAATTATTAATGAAGATTTTTCGATAGACTCCGTGGAATATGGTACCAATCATCACTAAAATTGTGTAAATGTAACGATCATGTACGAGAAATTAGCTACTCTTTCCTTGTTAGACCTCATTTGGAATACGCTGACAGTATACTGGATCCTTACGAAATCGGTCTAAATAATGAACTTGAACGTGTGTAGCGAAGATCGGCAAGATTTGTAAAGGGACAGTACGATAACTTTATGAACGTAACCAGTCTATTACATGAATTAAAATGGGAATCATTATCAGATCGCAGGTTGAAATTTAGACTTAATCTCTTAAATAAATTCCAAGACAATAATTTCACCGATGACTTCAACAAAAATTTGCGATCTCCGACTTCATGCAGTAGACTTGACCATAATCACAAAATTAGAGAAATTGATTGCGGCACTGACAGATTGAAATATCCTTTTTTCCTGGTACAATTACGGATATGAATAGCTGTAAATATATTCAATCGCACGAATTCGAGTGAATGAATGGATACCATAGGTAGTTGCATTCTGGTATAAGGACTTTAAGCTAACCCAACTAACAGCATCATATTGCATGTTTGCTTTGCCAATTTTATCCTTCTGAAATTGTGAAGTATAGACTAGCATATTAGGTATTACTAATCCTTTTTATACATGATACGTGAATTATATTCAGTGCATATTCCCCCCTGCCACACACCATTATGGTGGCTTGCAAAGTGTTATGTAGATGTAGATGAATTTTTTAGTAGCCGAATTTCTTCTGCTTATTCCTCGTCGCATCATCTAATTGGATGGCACAATTTAGTATTTGGATAAAGCGCATTAGTTTCCACGTATGTGAACCCTTGCTGGTCATGTTTACAAATCGTGCTTTTTCTATGCATTCGATATCTGTAATCTCTGCCCGTGAAGTGAATGCATTGGCTCTGATGTAAAACACGAGAGGCAGGGAGGCAGCTTCATATGCGTGCCTTGCTGAGTTTCCTGCCTAGCTCTCCCGTCTATTCGCTTCAGAGTGCAATGCGAAGCTCAGCTATTATTTCAAGGGCACACTCTGCTTTCGCCCGTGGGCATCTTGCAGGAAATAGGATTGCCAACACTGTGAGTTGCGTGAAAGGAGGAAACTGAGGATGCATTTGACGACCAACCAGACAAATATGTACCGGGTTTAAATTGCCCTGTTCGTTGGAAACTTTTCTCTTGATATTGCACTGTTCATCCACATTTACATAGTACATTGGATGACATGGTAATTGTTTGCACCATCATTAAGTTATTGTTAGCTATTGCCATTGCTACTTTAAAGAAGTTGTCCCTGCCGGTGTTCCGCTGGACTCAGGGGTGCCGGGAAAAGAAGGCCTGTTATGTGCAGGCCAGAATACACACATTTGGGATATCCGGGAAAACAGAAACAGGGTTGTCGCGAGATCATTGCAGGTAAAAAAAATGTGTTTAGCAGGACCAACCTCTGAATTGGTTTCTCTCACGCCAGACAGATGTTGAAAGCAATGGAAGCGCTTCCTACAACCGAATGCTGTAAAAGGTCGATTATTCTTGGTAATGGAGAGAGAAGCCTTATCGGATAAAGGAAACAATCTAAGAAGGGTGCTCCAAGATTGTAAACTCAGTCTGAAGGGTGCAGACAACATGTAAAGGCTCGGGAATCACTGCTTTAAGCTAAGCTGAATGAATACTCCCGAGGAAAGTAAAGTTCCTTAGCGTGCACTATAGCTTCCAATCTCAAGCAACCACCCTAACCTTGCGTAACAAGGAGTACAATAACGTCTTACTAGTAGAAATGGCTTCAATATGCTCGGGGCTGCATTTTAAACTCGTGAGTGAATATGTAAAACCAATTACACTGGGCAGAATTTTCACTCGTTCATATTGGCCGGGTCTCGAACAATTCTTATCTGCTAATTTCTATCTTTATCTACCGACTTTCTGGCAAGCCACCTCGGGGGCGTGTGGCAGAGGGCGAGGTTTCACCAAATATGCACTATATTCATAAAAAACATATACTACCAACCGAAGAAGAGATTTCTACGAATATCATGCGGGACTCAAAATTAAAGTTTACTTTATCATCCACCATTGAAAGTTATAATTCAGAGCTGCTATACACGTGCTAATAATTCATGCAGGCATGCTTATATCATGAAAGAGAGAAAACACTAAAATCTTAATTTCATCTACATCTACATATTACCCTGCAAGCCACCATGTTAGTGTGTGTCAGGGAGTGAATTCGTGCGAAGCATGCTCTACATATCATGCATAAAATAGGATTAATATTAATATTTTAGTCTCAACTTCACAATTTAAAAAAAGATAAAAACAGCAAAGCAAGCATGCAATTTTCTCTAATTTTGTGATCATGGTCCAGTCTACCATAGTAAGTTTGGGTTCGCAATATATTTTTAGCGTCATCAGTGAAAATACTGTCTTGGAATTAATTTAAGGGCTTAATCTAAATTTCAACCAATGGTCTGACGATGATTCCAAATTTAATTCATTTGATAGACTGGTAACGCAATTATGGTTATCGTATTGTCCCTTTACAAATCTTGCCGATCTTTGCTGCACACGTCCTATTTAATTATTTAGGCCTATTTTGTATGGATCCCATATACTGGCAGTGTATTTCAAATGATGTCTAACAAGGGAAAAGTAGCGGATTTCTCGTACATGATCGTCGCATTTACCCAATTTCAGTGAAGATTGGTATCATAGTCTACGAAGTCTAGCAAAAAATCTTCATTAATAATTCTGATCAGATAACGGACACAAAAATGAAAACAAGTGCTAAAAATGTTCGAACTACTGAAGAAATAAGGCGATGAATTACTACGAATTACTACGCTGAGTGACGCTGGTATTTGATGCAAAACTAATGGGATAGAATTAGAATACTTTCAAAAGCTAACAGATTTTTTAGATGTTCATAATAGCGCCTACCAAATGAAGCTGATGTTCACTATTTCACAACTTGAACGATTCCATTACTATTTAAATCCTATTTTCGAGTACATGCTCAAGTAGCCGAAACCGAATTTGAACAACGGTCGTTTGAACACACAAGTCAATCACGTATTATTAAAATTCTGGAACAATGGGATCATGAGGAACTCCAACGGAAATACGTGTTTTGGTCTTGGGAAGAATAAATCCCTCACCCTCTGAGATATTTCAACGAGAGCGATATTCGCCACCACAAATCAAACGTTACGAAAAAATGTATCGAAAGCTATATAATTATCCAAGAAATTGTTCTATGGTCGATAAATAAAAGCGAATTTATTTCGAATGAAATTTTTCTGGTGCAAGTAGTTTCGACACGTAGGTCTCAACTCGAAGCAAATTTTCTCTTAGGGTAATTTAATGTGATCGTCACATTTACCCAATACTCTTTTGATGAATCCCCGTTTACGATTAGCTTGACCCATTATTTCACGCATGCGTTTACCCCAGGAGAGATCCAGTGTCAGTCTTATGCCAAGATATTTCATGAATTCCACGTTTGTTAATTTATTATTACTTATGTATTAAGTGCTTGGAGAATAATTCTTCTTTTTCCAAAAATTCATTACTGCACATTTTTTCTAATTTAATTTCAACTGTCATGTATCACTCCAATTTTCTTTTGCTTGGATGTCATCATTCAAATAATGTTTGGGCTTAGAATTTCCCCGTTGACTACTACGTCATCGACAAATATACGAACCTTACCACTTTATTGGTAACATTAATATATAGAAGGAACAAAATTGGGCCTATCACACTACCCTGTGGCACACCCTAAGTAACTTCAATGTCCGCGGAGGTAATGCCGTCTAAGGAGACGAGTTGTACTCGATCATGTCAGTTAGTCATTAATACAATATATACTATTACTGTGTAACGCATAATATTTTATTTTCACTAGTAGAATCATAATTGTATGCTTAATTAAGGTTTATTAATTCCAGTGCGTACAATAACATTATCATGTTAAGTTAAATTGTGCTTATGAATGCATCATCGTGGTTGGAAGTTGTTATGACCACGAGTTGCACTTGTGCATGTTAGTGGGTAACTCCGTTGATGTTATGGCTGGTCGTATGCCATTCTTGAGTTTCAAAAACGCCTAAGGCCGGGATTACGTTGAACGTTTTCTGACGTGACGGAAACGGACGATGGCGGAGAACGCCAACCTAGCGGCTCATATCACGATCGACGACAGATCGGAAACACTGCCGTTTTCCAATATGGCGGCGTGGCGAACATTCACCTCTTGGGTTCAAATTGGTGTAAAACCGTAAGTTTTTACCTTTTTCTAAACCTTTTCTAACGTGAGTAAAGTATGAACATAGCAGGTAGTGTTGTGAAAATTTCATCGAAAAAGGAAGATTTTCAGTGGTCGAAAATATTTTTTATAAAGTGTCACCCATATCCGAACATATTACTCCCAACTTGATTCTCAAGTCGCTCGTGATTGGCTGATGGAAACCATGGAATCGGGTTGGTGTGGTGGCTAGAGTACTGGCCTCCCATCCAGAGGGTTCGATTCCCGGCACTGGCAGATTTTTTCAGCGGAAAACCGGCACCCCACTTGGGTGCCTAGAGGAGGGCATTTCAAGTTCAGTACTCCGTCCGTCGGATGGGACGTTAAGCCGTGATCCCCTTTTGCGCCTTTCGTTAAGAGTAGGCTAATGCCGACGCCGGGTTTCTCTCCACCCTTCATCCGTTCCCTGAAAACTCCTACCTTTACCCAATTACCCACCTATCCTAAATGGCGCAAATGACCTCAGCTGTCGGTCGCCTCCCCTAAATCACCAACCAACCAACCTGAAGGAAACCAACGCGACGGGAAAGCTAGACCTTGACAAGCTTTGCTCAACGTATGTCAACGGCACGTCAACGTCCGTCCGTCGTGATTAGCTTCATTGCGTTTCCATTCTCCTAACTTCAACACCGCCACCGTACGTTTCCGTCACGCCAGAAAACGTTCATCGTAATCCCGGCTTAAGTGGTGTTTCGTGGCTGAATTTCAGTTACCCCCTATGTGGTCTGCGTTTGTTGCACGCATCGTTTGGATGTGGAGTAGTCCTGTATCTCCTCTCTCTGTGTCTCTACCTTTGCAGACGAACCGCATGACGAGCTGGATCGACGGCAGCTTCGTGTACAGCACGAGCGAGGCGTGGGTGAGTTCGATGCGCTCCTTCCACAACGGCACGTTCCGGTGCGGAGAGGAGGACGAGGAGGGGGGGGAGGGGGTGGGCGCCAAGCGCTGGATGCTAGAGGGGGAGGACGCGGAGACGATGGCCCGCTCCCAGATGCCGCCCCGCAACAAGGGCCGCGTGCCGCTCTTCAACGCACCCGTGCCGCACGTCCTCCGGAACCTCAGCCCCGAGCGGCTCTTCCGTGAGTACACTCCTTGCTATACCCTCTCTCTCTCTCTCCACCTGAGGTCAGTGTCGTCTCTCGGATGGTCCATCCCACTATATGCGCTATTATCATCACCTCCGTTTTCAAGTCTGTCTTCGCACTAATGGGCGCTGATTCAATCTGGGAGGAAAGGTAAAAAAAGAATGGGAATTAAAGGGAAGAGAGGAAGGGTGGAGAGAAACCCGGAGTCATTCATCTAAATCAGGGGTTCCCAAACTTTTTTGTACTCCGCCCCCTCCTGTTAAAATGGAAACCTTCCGCGCCCCCCTTCACAGTAAAAATTGAGGGAATGTGAAAACAAGTATTACAATGAAAACAAAACATGTATTTTTACTATCACAAAATGCAACACTATAAGTTTCAATTTTAAAAAATTCGGAGAAGAGAAAAAAATCGACAAAAAGCTATATATTTTTGCTATAAAAACGTTTTATACAAGTGGATTGTCAAGTTTTCCAAATATCAAGGTTGATTTTAAAAAATCTACATAGTAAAATTAGCTAAAGGAATGTATGGATTTTATTTACTTAGAAATTTTTATTTTTAACTGGTCTGGCGCTCACGCCCCCCCTGACATGGCTTCCACCACCCCTCCCACCCCCAGTTTCGGAGCCCCTGATCTACATCTACACGATACCCTGCAAGCCACCGCTAGGGTGTGAGGCAAGGGGTGAAGATCACCAAGCATGCCCTACCGACATGCACACAAGCAACTATAGGGTCTCATGATACTAGATTGTTAGTATCTATAGTACTTAAGGGATTGATATATGCATCATGCACTATAGACTACTCTAAAATATTTCCCCTACCTATGCCTATGCTGTCTATTCTGTCCTCTTATAGTACGGGGGAAAATGCCATTTTGAATCTATTAGTACGACAATCTATCTCTCTAATCTTATTTATCTGGTGGAATCTAGCATAATACGCTGGTGTTTTTAATATGTGCCGTTCCTCTTCAGTAAAGCTATTGGTTTGAAATTTCTCTAGTAGATTTAATCTGTACCTTAACCTACGCTCAGATAATGACTCCCACCATAATTCTTGTATAAATTCTGAAACACTACCCAACGTATCGTAACACCTTTTAACGAACCTAGCTGCTCTACGCTGCACACTGTCTAGTTCTCTGATCAAAACTAATTCATTAGGATCCCATACACTGGCTGCATAGTCAAGGTGGGGCCTGACTAGTGAAAAGTAACATCTCTTTTTAGTCTTCTCATCACATTTCCCAAGTACTCTTTTTATAAATCCTAGCTTTCTCTTCGCTCGGCCGCATACTTCCTAGATGTGTCTTCCCCACGATAAATCTTTGGTGATTGTTACACCTAACTACCTTATGGTTTCAAAGCTTTCGATCTTCGTGTTATTATTTTTATAGGATCGCTGTATCGAATTATTCCTCATCCAAAAATTGATAGCTTTTACGAAAAGATGCCATGTGGGCCACGGCTTAGCGTCCCATTCAACGGACGGAGTACTGTGCATCTACGCGATACCCCGCAAGCCCCCGCGAGGGTGTGTGTGGCAGGGGGTGAATGTTGACTTGGCAGGGGCCGAAGATCTGTACTCGAATGTTCTCCACAATACACTCTTGTCCGGGCCGGTTTGCTAATTAAGCACATCTTCCACTGCCGGGATTCGAACCCGAGCCCTCCCGGTGTGGGACCAGTACTCTGAACCACCTCACCAACCCGGCCTCTTGTGTTTTCGTGCTTATATCCTCGGGTAACTGCATTCAAGTGTTTCGAAACTAGTTCTCAATCCTTGAATTTGAGGCTTCTTCTAATTCCAATAGTTTCAGAAGATTAAAAATACGCGGAATCGCTGAGGTGATAACTGATTTTGATCTGAACTAAGTTTGGTTCAATAAGCGGTAGAAAGCGATTGAAGATGCGAAGTTGTTTCGCTTCCCTCTTCCTTTTTACTTGTACTGCTATCTTTAGAATGAATAAAACTTTAGCTCTTTAGAAAACTTTTCACTGCATATAAGTGAGCAGAAACCAACAGATAAAGTTGCCTCCATCTCGTTCCTTTAATACTGCCATTCTGAGAAATCTTGGTTCAACATTTTGATTAAATCGCATCCTTGTGTCAATTTGAAATAAATATAGACCTCGTTTAGAAAAGTCAGTGAATGCCAACTTCCAATCCGCCTTATAACGGAAATCTTGTTACTTTATATGCTTGTTTCAAGATGCATAAATAGCTTTTCAGGTGTAACTGGTTTAACTGGAATTAATCATTATCGGCAATCATATCTGGAGGCTGGGGCGTTTGCTTTTCCGAGCCAGCAACTGCGCTTCGCTTTCGACCGTGCGATGATTTGTCCGGATTCCAACACTTTGCCTGCTGTCCGATGCCTTGGACGGAGATTTTTGATTCCAATAGTCCTACACTCACCTCTTTCCGAAGAATGCGGACCCGCCACCAACTCGATTCTTAAAGAGGTTCGAGAGAAGTAATCGGAGCGATTGTCAGCCTCTACCAGAAGTGTAGAAATGTTGCTCGCGAAGATTCGTGGGAGCTTACCCTCCAGCAACAATGCAACTTTCTTCCTTTCCTCCGGAAGTCGAATATAACTGTACCCGGCATTCTCTTCCTCGTCCGCAGTTACTTCTCCCTCCACGCGCTCGTGTGATAGGTTCGGCCTTGAAGAGATCGGCAGTGATTCTCCGACAGTCGCGTGAGGCCAGGAACGCTATCCGGAAAAGCATGACCACTTGAAGAGAAAGTGGAGGAAATTGGAAAAGAATACTGTAGTAAGTGTTAGAGATGGGTGAGCAGCGGCGTAGCCACGTTGGCACACTGGTTCCCGTGAAATCACCGAAGTTAAGCAACATTTGGGCCCGGACGGAGATTGGATGGGTGACCCTCCTCCATACCTCTCCCGCGGTGCTCTTGTCCCCTGTCTGCAATTCGCGTGTATGTTAAATATGTGGGATGGCACAATGGATCTAAAGGGGTCAAAGTGCCACAAGGGGGCTCCAGAAGGCCCCCACAAGCCCCTACAATTTATTATTTTATTTTATATCCTCATTCTTTCATTTATGGGCCTGACTTACAGACCTTTCCTGTTCTTTTCACTTATAATGACCAAGCATTTAAAAAAAATTCCAGGAATTTAAACTGGAAATGCTTAGACCTTAACTATGCATTTTGAGATTGATTAATAACAACACATTACCTACACCACAAAGCAGTAGGAAAAAGAAAAATAACTTTGCAAAGAGCTGTATCCAATTCCTTAGATAAAGATAATGATAAAGAAGGATTTAGTGCTTTCCCAGCGAATAGACTGTATGAAGAGCTCTCGGGATCTCCACCGGGTCAGGAACTTGAAGTTTGCCGACGTTTCGATGTCCGACTCGGCCATCGTCTTCAGGGCTAATGATGCAGGAAAAAATTCTCGTTCGACGTTGAATCACCGATACTGAAAAGTAGCAATCACAGCCTGTGACTAAATAATTGAAATCACTGTGACTGTGAATTCGGTGAATATAGCCGAATTAGCTCTGGCTGCTACCGCTGCTACCAACTGCACCAGTACAACCAACAAGTTAACACTTCAGGAGAAGGGTTGCATTTCTCAGCCATATATATACGTATTATTATATATCTCCAAAATAATTTTATAATATACAGTATTTTTTTATCACTTGATCGAAGAGTCTTTCTTTTTTATCGTGCAGTTGGACTTACTGGAACGCTGACGTACCGACATGGACGATCCCTAATATGTGATTGCGACTGTCGTTTCTATGCCATGTCAATTCTAAAATGTGATCGCAATCACATTTTATAATCACAGTTATTGTAACGGAACAGTCACATTTAAGGCGGTGACAAGAAAGTCACAGTTAAGGCCATCCCTACTACGTATGCCTTACTCGGAGACATCGCGTCGTCAATACATCAGAGCTGAACGCGAGAAAGGGTGCACAGGCACACCCCCAGCATCTACTGAAACGCAATATGACTAAGCCATTTCCACTGAAATATTGCAGTTGTGAAGGGGGATACATCGATTACATTTCAACCCTCTTTCGTGTTAAATAGTGACATTGTGACTACGTTTTTCAAGCCAACAGTCAGAACTATCATAAGAGGAGCGAATAAATGGAATAGACCAAACCACAAATTAAAACAAAATACGTTTGATTTGAAAGTCTCATAAGTAGAGACAATATTACTTTTCCAAGGAGGGGGGTTTGGGACAAATACTTGTTAATGAAGGGGAAGGGAGGGTATAAAAATAGAGAGAATTTGTAGCAATTTTGAGTTGCGACTGTGACTCTTGCGTTTGAGGCTAATCCCTTAACTGCTTCCTTCTACGAAGAGCGGACCTCCACCTTTTTCTAAGAGTGGATAAATGTCGTAGTCCTTCAGTTCTTGCCATTAATTGTTAAGTGAATATTGAATTAGTTTTACTACTAAAATACCTTTGTTGTGGCCTGGTATTGAAAATATTTTTTTAACATTTTGATGCGGATGGAAAAAAGCACAATGTCGGTTTTCAGTTTTTTACTTTGTTTGCCAAACCAAAAACCAAACAAGGCCTCATTTACCGCGGCATCCAATTTGCCAAAGTAACTGAGAAAGTAATTTTGAACGTCAAAGTTAATTTTTAACTTTAAATTTAGTCAGTTACTTTTAATAAAAGTAACTTCTAACTTTAACTAGTTACTTTTTACAGAGATTAACTTTAACTTTAATCAGTTAATTTTTTTGGTAACTTTACAAACTATGCTGCATAGTAATTAAAGGATTGGTTGTTAATACATGCATCATGCACTACAGATTGCTGTAAAATATTTCCCCTATCCCTTCGCTATGCTACATATTCTGTTCTCTAATAGTATGGGGGAATGATGACATTTTAAATCTATCAGTACGACAATCTTTCTATCTAATATTATTTATCTGGTCGAATCTAGCATGATACGCTGGTGATTTTAATATGTGCCTAACATCTTCAGTAAAGCTATCCGATTTGAATTTATGCAATAGATTTAATGTGCACTTTAGCCTACGACCTGATAATAATTCTCAAACTAATTCTTGTATTAATTCTGATAAACTACACCTTTTAACAAATCTAACTGCACACTGCTCTACGCTGCACACTGTCTGCCTCTGATCAAAACTAATTCTTTCGGATCCCATACACTGGCTGCATACTCAAGGTGGGACCTAACTAGTGACAAGTAACGTCGCTCATTTGTCTTCTCATCTCATTTCCCTAGTACTCTTTTTATAAATCCTAGCTTTCTCTTCGCTCGGCCGCATATTTCCCTTATGTGTCTTCCCCACGATAAATCTTTAGTGATTGTTACACCTAAATATCTTACGGTTTCAACGTTTTCGATCTTCGTGTTACTAATTCTATAGGCCCTCGATCTTAATTTATTTGCAATAAAATTTCACAGTATCTGGCGTGAAATGCTTGAACGGCATATAATATTGTGATAAAATAAAGAGCTGATTACTGCCCATTTGTTTGTTTAACAACTGAACTACATGTTCGTACCTTAACTTCAGTATCTGATGATGACACCATAGTGTGTTAGAGCACGAGTACTTATGTTGTTTCATAAAACAGGGGGGCAGTACTAATCTCTTTATTTTAACATTAAATTATTTACGCTTCAACCGACCTACACTTGGTTTTTTTTTCAATTGTTTTCCGATCGGCCTGACTCTAGTCTGGTCTCCGAGGTCCCGATCTGCTCAACCCCGACCTTTGACCCCACGTGACCTTTTGGATGCGTCGTCCTTCTGACCTTTCGCCGCCTTCCGTGATTGCATTCCACCGTTTGTCACATTCACGTTCCGGTCGAACGATTTCTCGGCGACTACCAGGTGCACGTATATCTTTACTTCCCAAACGTGCATCTGAAGCCATTAAATAACCAAACAAAATTGCCTTAATTATCCCTAGCAGTACACCCAATCCCTACCCTCCCTACCGACCATAAACCTACCTTGTAAAGAGTTCTCCCCCAAGATCCCAGTAGCTACTTTTCCCTTGTCAGACCTCATTTGAAATATGCTGTCAGTGTATGGGATCCCTATGAAATCGGTCTAAATAACGAACTAGAACGTGTGCAGCGAAGATCGGTAAGATTTGTAAAGGGATGGTATGATAACCGTATTAGCGTAACCAGTCTATTACATGAATTAAAATGGGAATCATTGTCAGATCGCAGGTTGAAATTTAGACTTAATCTCTTAAACAAATTCCAAGACCACATTTTCAGTGATGATGTTAAAAATATTTTACGAACCCCAACTTACTTTGGCAGACTGGACCATAATCACAAAATGAGAGAAATTGATTGCCGAACTGACAGATTCAAAATGTCCTTTTTTCCTCGTACAATTAGGGAGATGAATAATGGTAAATATATCCAATCGGAGAGTAGCAATCGATGGCATTGGTAGCTGCATCTTGGTATGAGTATTTAAAGCTAACCCTACCAACAATGTTTTTGCATGTAATTTCTATATTTTTTAATAGTGAAGTTCTGACTAGTAAATTAATACAATTCCTTTTTTATGCATGATATGTAGTGCACGTTTGGTGAGAAATCACCCCCTGCCACACACCTTTGTGGTGGCTTGCAGGGTGTTATGTAGATCTAGATCTAGCCAGCTAAACCCAGCAGCAGAAGACGACGCCGCACCACCCAATCGGCGATGACCCCTTCCCCGACTCAATCCTTCCCTCTCCGGAAGGGGTTTGCCTCAGCTTCGGCAACTTTCACCCCCCAACCTAGTCTAAACAATTGAACATTTCCTTTCGTCCGCAGTAACTGATATCCATAAATAATTTAATAAAAAAAACCCATAATCCCTGAAAATCTGTTCTCATTTTTCCTCACATTTTTAATAGGGTGTTTTCATATTTTTTGGATGCCTGGTCAAAAGGCTATATCCTGCGGAGTAAGTTTTCGAAATCGTTCGATTTGAAAATCACTTTAAGTGTTTTTTCTCATCAATTAAAGGGTGAACATTTTGAACGGCGCGAAATCGGCCAACTATTGCATGCCGGTTAATTCTGCGTGAAGCGTCAAATGCTTTCGCCCTGCGTTATTAAACGTCTGGTCTGTTGTGCTGCTGCCCTCGCGGCAATCTGGGTGGCGGTATTTTTACGACGCGCTCCCATCACAGTCTGTCTCTCTGGAGCTCATGGTTGTGTGTAGGTGAGTGTTGAAGCGAGAATGTGTCTCCCACGCAACTCATGAGTGACCACTCGCCGATAGCTCCAAGGCTGAAGTTCGAAGTGCCTCTGCCCACCGAGGTATAGTTTTCACGGGAGTGTACCTATTTCACTCTCCCGTTGATGCGAAGTCGTCAATGCTCTTAATAAGTTGGGAATACTCTACCATCCATATAGTAGGTCGCTTACTGAATGGGCATGTCTGATAATAGGGATATTGCTTTTTTAAAACACGATAATTGGACAAAGTGTCTTAAACACGGGGTGACTTTAACGGCTGGTCCCATATGCTTCTTTAATCTATGTCTCTCTTGCAATGAATACAATTATTGCTTAAGGTCTTTTAGCTAGCTGAATCATCATCCCTTGAAGTGGTGTTCACATTAATTGCCATGCGAAAAAATTCACCTGGACCGGGAATGGAACCACGGACTTTTGGCTTTCCGGGCCACTGCGCAGACCACTACGCTACCCATGGATCGACCAGGTAAGTAACGGAAGAGTATGAAATAAGAGAAGTCTGCTGACAACTCTAAAAAGAAGGAGGAACAACTTAATCGGCCATATCTTGAGACACGATGGCCTGATGAAGACTATCGTCGAGGGAAAAGTGAACGGGAAGATTGGAAAAGGCAGGCCTCGTATGAGATACATGGAGCATGTTGAGAAGGACGTGAAAGGGAAGAATTACGTTAATATGAAGAGGTTGGCCGATAGAAGAATTGAGTGGAAAGCTGCGTCAAACCAATCCTAGGATTGTTGACCAATGATGATGATGAAATATACGTTCAGCCAATGTTTCTCCCTTTAAAAATAACGTTGATCGGGTAGTTGGCCGCCAGCTTTTGAGGAGAGATCAGATAATTTGAAGGATATTACCGGTGCTTAGCTTCGTGCTTCTTTTCAACATTGCTGTATGATGAATTCTATTGGAACATAGATCTATGAGATTTGGGGCGTGGTTGCTAGGCACTTGGTAGGGAAGTATGAAACAAAACTCCTTTGTTTGCAAGATAAACCACAAATCAGTCTTCTACCCCCGTGACGGGTTGCGGCGTTAAACTTGGAATAAAATGCTGCCATTAAGTCTGATTATGAAGATGTGAAACGCATACACTTCTGAAATTATTAGTTTACAATTCGTGGTTTATAGAGAGTGATTTTTAAAATCGTATATAAAGGTACCTACTTGATGCCTTAAAGGAGCTTCTGCGTATGAGTGAAGTTAAAATATTTGCTGAGGAACATTATTTCTACCCTAGGATGCCAACTGGCGGGTAGCTACCTACGCTAGCGGCAGGTAGCTTTAAGTATGTAAAAAGAGTATTAGGTATGGATTTTCCTCCAAAGGATGTTAAGAAAAAAATGACGTAACTTCGCCGTAGAGGTCAAGACTACGGACGTATTAGCCACATACCCGTGCTATAAGAGAACAGAATAGGCAGCATATCAAAGGGATAGGTAGGGGAAATATTTTTGAGTATCCTGTAGTGCATGATGCATGTATTAATCCCTTACATCTAAATAATACCCTGCAAGCCAGCAAATATACACCAAACATGCACCTAACCCTTAAAACAATCCTTAAATACTATAGATACCAACAATCTGTTGGTATCTATAGTATTTAAATACAACATATTTAGTCAACAACAACCATAAGTTAGGCCTATATTTAAAAAAACCAGCGTATTATGATAGATTCGACCAGATAATTAAGATTAGAGAGATAGATTGTCGTGACGATAGATTCGAAATGGCATTTTCCCTCCGTATTATAAGAGAACAGAATAGGCAGCATGGGAAAGGGATAGGTAGGGGAAATATTTTAGAGTGGTCTGTAGTGCATAATGCATGTATTAACCCCTTAAATACTATAGATATTAACAATCAAGTTACATGAGACCCTATAGTGTCCTGTTTGCATGTCGGTAGTGCATGCTTGGTGATCTTCACCCTCTGCCTCACACCCTCGCGGTGGCTTGCAGAGTATCGTGTAGATGTAGATAGACAGATGTTGGATTTTCAGCGCATGGCGGGCCAGTGATGTTTTGTGACGTGAGAGAGCGGACCAGCGCGTGTCACCTCGGGGATGAGTAAGGAAGGCCTTCGGCGAACGTGGGACCAGCTGTCTTTGTTGGGGCCCTCTCGCGGCGCCTGGAGAGGCCGAGAGGAGAGGCCCCATCGAGACTCCTCGTGCAAACACACCTCTTCTCACTCGACGGACGTCATTTTCGCAAACACATCGTTCGAAGGTGGCGCTCGCTAGCAAATACTCGGGGACTGGTGGTCTCGTCTGCAGCCTCCACCCCTGGGAACATGTAGCAGCAGTGTTCGGCGCCCCCCCCTGCCACACACCCTCGCGGCGGTGGCTTGCAGGGTATCGCGTAGATGTACATTTATTCTACGTTCAAAACTTAGGGGACGGTTACGTGACGTGATATGGCCACCATGCATCGCGTCGAGCAGTTCGTCGTAGGTTAAAGTATATATTAAATCCCCTGTAGAATTTCTCTAGAGAGGTAGGCTTACTGAAGATGTTAAATATTTATAAAGATACCCTACATATATTATGCTATATTTGACCAGATAAACTAGATTAGAGAGATAGGTTGTTATACCGATAGATTTAACATGTCATTGTTTGGCCGCATTGCTTGGTAGCTCTTATATAAATTAGTGTTCACCCCAAGGTTGATTTTTTTCATATCCCTAATAGTAAGAGGAAAAAAGGACATTTTGAATCAGTCAATTCGGCAATAAATTTCCCTAATTTTGTGATTATGGTCCAGTCTACCATAGTAAGTTGGGGTTCCTTTTTATGCATGATATGTAATGCAGATTTGGATATTTGGAGTGTTTTCACCCCCTGCCACACACCTATATGGTGGTTTGCAGTGTGTTATGTAGAGATGTAGATGTGTTCGCTGCGCTACTATGAGTGGGGTGGTGGAGGTGGGAGGGGACGGGAGAGCGTGTCTTCTCGGAAGACGAGCACATGGTAGGGCCGCGGTTGACCTTGGAGGATCTGCGGTGACGTCACGTTTCTCCGTCGCCGACCTCCGTTCTCCTGGAGGGGGAGGAGTCAGTGTCCTTGCACCCCCTCCCCGTAGCACTCCACCCCCGAAAGAGAGACAGGAAGTGCAGCCGATGAGGTGAGGGAGTCGAACTGCAGCCACATTTGGACCGGATCACACCCAGGCACCCTTATTCGAAAAACACATGAATGCGTCGGGGCGCGATAGACCGAGTCGTCGACGCGTCCTACAAAATCATATGCTGCTACTGTGAATGCGTCGGAGTGATATTTGGGAAAAAGAATAGTGCTCCTAACACTAAATACATTTAGGATAGCAGATTAACGAACGTGGAATACACTAAATATCATGGAATAAGTTGGATCTGAGGTTTCCGAGCGTTTCTCAACACTGGTAACGGCTTTCGGGCGTTCCTCCGCGTAGTGTTGTGTCAAGGCGACGAGTTTCTCCAGCCATCCTACTGGCGTCTTCAAGTCGGATTTAATCTGTACTTTAACCTACGCTCTGATAATGATTCCCACCCCAATTCTTGTATTAATTCTGATACACTTCTCAACCTATCGCAACATCTTTTAACGAACCTAGCTGCTCTACGCTGCACACTGTCTAGTTCTCTGATCAAACCTAATTCATTCGGATCCCATACACTGGCTGCATATTCAAGGTGGGGCCTAACTAGTGAAAAAGTAACATCGCTCTTTTGTTTTCTCATCACATTTCCCAAGTACCTACTCCTTTTATGAATCCTAGCTTTTCCTTCCCTTTATCTTAGTAGTTAGTTGCATGTTGGCATGAGGGCTGTAATCAAACCCAACTAATATCATGATTGTGCATGCTTGCATTGCATTTCAATCTTATTTTTTTAAAGTGCATATATCGACTAGAATAGGGTTACTAATCTCATTTAACTTGGTATGTGACGCATGTTTTGTGTAATTTATCCCCTCCCACGCACCCTTATGGTGGTTTGCAGGGTATTTTGTAGATGTCGTTGTAAATGCAACCCCTCCGCCACAGATATGCCTTTAGTCACGCCCTGTGATTTGAGCGTCCGGGGTGGGTGTTTGGTGGTGGTTTGCGAACTCTGCTGTCAGCCCTGGATTGGTTGAAGCCAGGCTGAATTACGCTCTTCCATGCCTTTTAACGATCGCAGCTGGGACCGTTGACCTTGGCTTCGAGGAAGGCAAGCCGTAAATGCATCCTTCCTCCGGACACGCCCTTGGAGCCACGCTCCTCTCGGGGCAGATTCCTCAAAAGACCGCCGTGCGTCGCCCCCTCACACAAGTACCGGGTGCATTCGCATGCCTCTATATTCGGAGTGAAAAAAACAAACAGTGCCGAATGCCGGGCGGTTATACTGTGAGGCACGGGTGGGAGGGAATCGTTCAAGGTTTAATGGCTAATTTTAAATACGCGCTTTACTGCATTTAAAATGCGACTTCTTTTCTCCTGTTTTGTCCAGATCAGAATCGCGTTAAAAGCGGGGTAGGGGTGAGTTGAAGGACGATGGCTTTTCATAAGAATAAGGACGACTTCCGAGACGTCCTGAATGAATCATCATTCCGTTTCTGTGGATCCATCTCGACAAAAAACTTTTGTAATGTGATGAAAATCTTCATCCTTAATTCAGCGGAACTTAGCTCTAACGAAGGTGTAACCGACCAGAGCACTGAGTACTGCATTCATGAAAGGTATTGTATCCTCCTCCTAGCACTTACAAAATAAGTAATAATGAATTAACAAACGTGGAATCCATTAAATATCTTGGAATAAGACTGACACATGATCTTTCCTGGGGTAAACACATACGTGAAATAATGGGTCAAGCGAATCGTAAACTGGGATTCGTCAAAAGAGTACTGGGTAAATGTGACGATCATGTATGAGAAATCGGCTACTTTTCCCTTGTTAGACCTCTTTTGGAATATGCTGCCAGTGTATGGGATCCCCACGAAATCGGTCTATACATATAATGAACTTGAACGTGTGCAGCGAAGATCGGCAAGATTTTTAAAGGGATGGTACGATAACCTTATTAGAGTAACCAGTCTATTAAATAAATTAAATTGGGAATCATTGTCAGACTTAGAAATTTAGACATTGCGAAATTTAGACTTAATCTCCTAAATAAATTCCAACATAATATTTTCAGTGATGAAGTTAACAATATTTTACAAACCCCAACATACTATTGTAGACTGGACCTTAATTGCAAAATTAGAGAAATTGATTGTCAAACTGCCAAATTCAAAATGTCTTTTTACCCTCGTACAATTAGGGATATGAATAACGGTAAATATATCCAGTACGAGTGTAGCAATGGATAACATTGGTAGCTGCATGTTGGTATGAGGACTTGAAGCTAACCCAACTAACAGCACGTTTTTGCATGTTTGCTTACCTATTTTTATCTTTTTTTAAATAGTGTAGTATGGGACAGTATATAAATACTAATCCTATTAAATGCATGATATGTAGTGCATCTTTGGATAGAACTCACACCCTGCCAAACATCTTTATGGTGACTTGCAGGGTATTATGTAGATGTAGATATTGAGTTCGGCAGTTAGTTGCCCTCATCGCTTACGAGCCAGAATTACGCGAATGAAGAACGGCAAAGCCAGTATCCTTCCTCTGGTTGCCAGGGTATATGAAATAAATATTATTCCCTGTTATTGCCTGGGGCGTCGGTACGAAATCGTTTCCTTCGTTCGTCTGCCGAGCGTATCACGTCATCAAGATGCATTTTTTCAATGCTGAGGCGGTGGCTAACTTCATCTTCATATACGCAGTGCTCTGCTAGCCACCGCGACGGTGTGTGGCAGTGGGTGAAGATCACCAAACATGCACCACTGGCGTGCAACTAACAAGAGCTACAATGATATCACTATATGGAAACATGTTAGGCAAAGATGTCGTGTGCAAATAGACGGTTAATGACTAAAAGGTCACGATGTGATGACTGGTTAGAAAGATTTTCACAAAATATATTTATCTGAATTCCCTTAGCATGCGTTGAGTAGCAAGATATCTTCAACCGCCTTTTTTTACGCCTTCCGAATCATTTGTGGGTTAAAAGTCATTGGGCTCAAATTACTGAGCCCAGGCATAAGAAATATTATGAGCAATCCAACGAATTGTCGAAAGAGTTTTCGTTTTCTTCCTTCTTTAATATTTCCTTTATTTGTTTTCAAGTTTTTAGCATATAACTATCGTAATTATCTTGCCCTTATTTCACCTTCCAGATTTAATATTGATTTCGCGGACTTTTCAATACTCTGACCTATTTTCTAATGTCTGCCACTATTGCTAATAATAAAAAATGGATACGTATCACAAAGAATTATTTCAGTGTGTTTCAAGAGCCAGATTGGAAATATTTGCAAAATGAACCGTGCTCTCAGGATTTTTATGCAATTAAATTTGAACCAACTGCTGTCCATTTTTTCTCACTCTGGCTTTAGGGGCAAGGAAAAGTTTGATCTGAAAGATATTGTAATAACCAACGAATGTGAAAAGTTACTTCTAAAAAATTGTTTTCAATAAAAACACTTCGAAGATAAGGTTGAGGATCCTGTGTTCGAAAATGTCGGGACTATCTCGAATGGGTAACCAAGGGATCAAGTGGTAAAAAAACGAATGGTTTGCAAATTTAGTGTGCCTGAATTGCTCGTTACAATATCATTAATTATTTTCAATGGCGTATTTCTCATCTTTCTCGACTGTATATCCCCCATATGAGATAAAACACAAGCGTAAACAATGAATGAGGTTGTAATCGGATGTTTTAACACACTAGATGTGCAAATCATTCGTGTTTATACCACGTGACTCCTTGGTTACCTATTCGAGATAATTCCGATGGTTTCAAACACAACCACCCTGGATACAGTGTAAACAATAGGTCTCGATTAAGAGTGGTTTATAAAATAGCTAGCGTGAAATTGAAGTTAGCATAGCGTGAGCATCTAGAACAAACTGTTTAAGTTAATTTAGTGCTAATAGCTTCTATAACCCAGCCTTTAGTGAGATAAAGATTCCTTCAATATGCATATGCCATCAGTTATCGCAACCAATCACTTCAAGAGGCCAAAGTTCAAAGACGAGGCCATTAGAAACTTGGTGATCATGACCCACTCCAATGATGAGCGAGTAATGAGAAATTATCTACTTTTTCCCTTCCATTCACATGCTTTACTTCCCCAGTCTAAAGCGCCTATTAATACGGAAACAGACATGAAAACACCCACGAGTGATGAGTGAAGAAATGCTATCTCTCGTGAAAAGCACCCGAGAGAAAGTGTGATGTATCCGAGAGCATTATTTTCCCAAGACGGCTGTCTGACGCTACGATTCCTGGAAGGAACTGATTACGTCGTCTGGGAATCCCATTCCACCGTGGGACTGAGGGGGAGGGAGGGGCGGGGGGGAAACGTCCGTTTTGTCGCATTGCCTGGCATCCGGTGTGGAGGGAGTCTTTCCAGATAAGAGTTCGAAGGGAGCCACGCGCGTAGGCTGTCTTTCCCCCCCCAAGTGGAATACGCCCCGCAGTTCCGTGAACGTCTAACGATAATCTCTTGGTCGTTCCAGAATATCTCCTGTCGATCAAACCTCTCCCGCCCACATCGATTCCGGGAGATGAGTTGCGACTTCCCAAGCGATGTAAAATTACTCCCTCGCGCGTATCTTCGGCAGAATCCGGTTTGAGGGAATCGAAAGGGGATGGGAGCATTCCTGCAGCGATTACCGTAAAGGGAGAACGGTTCTTGCAAGGCATCTATTACGTGGGTACCTCACGATGGTCGCTGAAGTATCAAGAACCATCGCAAGTAATGATCGACCTCGATCGATTCTCCCTGTTTTTCGAGGAGCGATTAGTTCGAACGAAGTTTGCCCACGTTGAATTTCCTGCTGCCTCCGGTGGTCATGACCCCGACACAAAATCGCGCTGCGAAAGACGGGGTTTCGTGATCTTCCCCTTGCTCAACTCCTTTCCCGTGGAGGAGTTCTACATCTACACGATACCCTGCAAGCCACCGCGAGGGTGTGTAGCTGGGGGTGAAGATCACTAAGCATGCACTACCGACATGCAAACAAGCCACTGTAGAGTCTCATGCAACTACATTGTTAGTATCTATAGTATTTGAGGGGTTAATGCGTACGACATGCACTACAGACTACTTTAAAATATTTCCCCTACCTATTCCTTTCCTATGCTGCCTATTCTGTTCTCTTATAGTACGGGGGAAAATGCCATTTTGAATCTATCAGTACGAAAATGTATCTGTCTAATCTTATTTATCTGGTCAAATCTAGCATAATACGCTGATGTTAGTAATATGTGGCTAACATCTTCAGTAAAGCTATCCGATTGAAATTTCTCTAATAGATTTAATCTGTACTACCACACACCCTCGCGGTGGCTTGCAGGGTATCGTGTAGATGTACTTTAACCTACGCTCTAATAATGATTCCCACCCTAATTCTTGCATTAATTCTGAAACACTACTCAACCTATCGTAACACCTTTCAACGAACCTAGCCGCTCTACGCTGCACACTGTCTAGTTCTCTGATCAAACCTAATTCATTCGGATTCCATACACTGGCTGCATACTCAAGGTGGGGCCTAACTAGAGAAAAGTAACATCGCTCTTTTGTCTTCTCACCACATTTCCGAAGTACTCTTTTTATAAATGAGTTTCCGTAGAGGAGAAACGAATGTAGAAGCAGTTAGGAATCTTATGACGCACACGTTACAGTTCGTGGTGTCACCACTTAAGGTTTTAGGGGAAATGAAAATTGGTTTAAAAAAACAATTCTCTGTTCCTGTTGAAGTCCGAGAGCGATTCAACTCTTCAATGGTTTGGATACTTGTTTTACGCCCTCGCTTTTATTATGCGTCGAATGCGTGAGATTTCACAGCTACACAATGCGTCTTATAGATGCCGGAATCCACTCGAAATATCATTCTCAACGATTTGAAAAAGGCACGTAATTCAACGATTAGCCACGAATACTTTAGCGGATGATGTGAAAAATTCAGGTGTAAGGTACCTAAAGATCAGTTTTATTTCTAAAACCTGATGACTACAGAAATCAAATTGTTGAAATTTTTAGTTGAGTTTAGAATTCAGTGAAGGCAACTTCGATGGTGCACAATTTTCCATTTTCCCTCAGTACGATTGGCCAGATGATAACAGAACCCGGGGACATGTTGACACGAAGAAGGCAAGAGCTAAAATGCCGGCGAGAAGAGTACTAAAGGAGGTTGGCTCGCGACTGCTTGAGTCAAGTTGTCTAAGGAATCTTCTTAATTTAAGAACGAGTATATGCCTGCTAAGTGATCCTTACTTCACAAAGAAAATTACTTAAGCTATTGAAAGTCTTAAGTATCAAAATAAATACGATGGAAAGTCGAAGGATTTATTTTTTATGATAATTTTAATCAGCTCGATGATGGAGTCAATTCAGCATTTACTTTACAAAAATAAATTCATGTAGGTACTCAATGAATTTACTAATGTATCAAACCAGAATATTACTATCGAACGTTATGTTATAATATTTCGTGAAATATTCTTTAATATCTCTTTAGTAATGATATTATTCATACGTAAGCCATTTTGGCTACAGCGACCGCAGCGCCACTTGAAGTCAACTAACGCATTTCGTATGCTATAAGTGCAGAAATTAGTAGATTTAGGGAAAAATACGGTGGGTTGATGCCTTTTTTTCGTGTCATTTTATTCCTTGTGAAATTACGCATAAAATATCAGTTTTTTGCGAAAATGACATGTCCCTATGGTATTTTTAAACGTTATATTCCCATGTGATGGCCATTCTCGCCGTTAATCGTTATGTAATTTCAAATGCATTTTGTGCAAAAAGGAGTATGGGTTGGTATAATTATCTTTACACTATTAGATAGAGGACATTTTTATTCTTTTAGTGCTGAAAATATTAAAAAAATGACATGACTTTCACTTTTCGGATCAGCCTCCTTAAGTCGAAGTTTTAGGATTCCCCTGTTGGCGCATATCGGATGAGTGGGTCTTGATCGCTTTGCCTTCGGAGACGGGGTTCGTCGCGAAGGAGTCCACTCCCTCATTGTTGATGCCGAGCAATAACTAAACGCCCGGCCTCTGAAGCAGTAATCAACGGCGTGCAGTCTTGAGAACGCCTTCGGATGTCGAGGGAAAGGCAAGCGGTCTTCTCCCTCCTGCACAACGAGTTTGGAATTCCTCGAACAGATCGACACAATTTATAATTTCTGACGCGACTGGATGTTGTGTTTGCTCCTTAACCTTTACCTTTGGCGCTGCGGCGAGCGTCCTTCAACTCCGGGAGGTGCCAACCTCCTCATTCACATTCCCTCGTCATTCACCACCGCTAGGGGTGTGCGATATGCTGTTTTGAATATCGGACGACGATATCTTTCTGATATTGCGGATTCGCCGATGTATCGGTTTCGCGATATGAATGGGAAATATCGTGATATGGACATATCGGGATATCGACATCGGTATATCGACATATTGGTATATCGACATATTGGTATATCGACATATCGGGGTATCGACAAATCGGGATATCAACATATCGAGATATCGACAACTGGAATAACGACATATCGGGATATCGACGTATCGGGATATCGATTTATCGGCATATCGACATCGGGATTTCGGATAGCGACTTATGATATAATAATTTAAGGCGAAAGAGCATATACTTATAGATAATATAGGTTCTTTTCAATTTTTTTATACGGACCATATGAACTGAAATATAACCATTTTTCCTTGGTCGTAGAATGGTGAAAAATTTTTTAATTCCGAGTTATGCTTTGAAAACAATAATTAAATAAACAAATTTGAACTTTTCTTGTTGAATTCGAGTTTTCAGTGATGAAATCGCAACATGGCCATTCCATTCCCTACATCCTAATTTTATGATAAAAAAGTTATACTTAGTTAATAACAATGAAAAATTAGACAATTTAAAACATATAATTAACGATTGAGGAAGTGTAACATTTTATAAGGAAGAGACCGTTTATAGCACTTCAATCCGATCAACCATTGCGGAGAAATTGCGATAAATAGAGACATTATTAAGGTTGACAGAAAAAAACACCGGGATCAGGATATCGTCATTTCGGGATATCGTCATATCGGGATATCGTCATATCGGGATATCGTCATATCGGGATATCGTCATATCGGGATATCGTCATATCGGGATATCGTCATATCGGGATATCGACATATCGGGATATCGACATATCGTGATATGGCGTTTCGAAATATCGAATCCCGATATCAAGTGCATATCGAATATCGTCGATGATATATCGAGGTATCGCACAGCCCTAACCACCACCCTCTCCCGTCGCCCGCGTCCCCCTCCCCCCCTCCCCCTTCCACCCGCTGCTTTCTTGGCGCTCAGTCTTCGCCTCGCCTTTCCTTCCGCAATCTCAGACGATAATGGACGCCGTGAAAATGTCCAGGGGTGTGATGCAGTGGAATTGTCGCGAAATATGCTCGAATCAGCAACTGGCCTGTTTCTCAATGAGAGTCTCTCTTTCTCTCTTAAAATACACGAAAGGATAGCTTATGAAATACTGATTACACGTTGATACTGTAACTGGGTAGTATTACAGCCGATATCTACATCTACAGTTACATAATACCCTGCAAGTCACCACAAAGGTGTGTGGCAGGGGTGAATTCACACCAAACATGCATCACATATCATGCATAACATGGGTAAGCAATTATATTCTAGTCCAAACTGCACAATTTGAAAAAAAATAGCAAAGCAAGCGTGCTATAACATGCTGTTAGTTGGGTTGCTTAAAGTCCTTATTTCAACATACACCTACCTAAGCTATCCATTGATACACTCGTATTTATGCCATTTGATATATTTACAGCTATTCATATCCCTAATTGTACGAGGAAAGAAGGACATTTTGAATCTGTCAGTTCGGCTATCAATTTCTCTAATTTAGTTATTATGGCCCTGTCTACCATAGTAAACTGGGGTTCTCAAAATATTTTTAAAGTCATCAGTGAAGTAATTTGTCTTGGAATATATTTAAGAGATCTAAGTCTCAATTGCAACCTAGGGCCTGACAATGATTCCCATTTTATTTTATCTAAAAGAGTGGTTACGCTAATACAGTTATCATACCGTCCCTTTCCAAATCTTACCGAACTTCACTTGACACGTTCAAGTTCATTATTTAGACCGATTTCGTAGGGATCCCATACACTGGCAGTGGCAACTATAAATAAGTTTAGGTGAAAATAAAAATGGAAAGGATAAAATTAAATCACGGTTTCATGCAGTATGTTCGTGATCTGTTAACGCAGTGATTTTGCACTTCGAAGGGCAGTCCTCCCTTCAACGCCCGTAACTCAGTAATCGCTGAGCGCCCAGTACGTCACATCCAAGACTCCTCGCATTATAAATCGCACGCATAATCCCTCTCAGCCTCGTTTCGTGCTCTTAAGCACGAATTACTCGAGGTCCGTGACCGGTCGTGCACGAATCCGAATGTTGGCGAGGTGGTTTGTGGCAAGTGCACGCTTTTCTCCCGTTAGTCGTGTGGCAGGGCGATGGACAATGGTGCCCTCCAAGTGGCCGCTTCGATTCCTGAGCTGCTGTCGTCATTGCAGGACGTTCGAAGAACTCCCTCTTCATCCTTTGTTCCGAAGCTAAGGCGCTCGCTCAATCATTGCCAAGGATACCGGTGACCTTCGCCGCTGGGTCGCCTCCCTTATTATTTTTTTCGGGAATCTGTGAGTGGTCCCTCTTTAAGTTTCGACCGCGGAACTTCCTCTAGGATATGCATATTTTCATGAATTCGAGGTTGTCGGGTAAGCAGTTGAGGGAGTGAGCCATGACAGCTCCCGGAACCGGCGACGACATAATCTACATCTACACAATACCCTGCAAGCCACCTCAAAGGTGTGTGGCAGGGGGTGAATTGTCACCAAACATGCACTAAATATCATGCATTTAAAAGGATTAGTATTGAAATATTCGTGTTGACTGAAATGTTTAAAAGGACAAAAATACCAAACTATGCATGCAAAAACGTGCTGTTAGTAGGGTTAGCTTCAAATCCTTACCCCAACATACACCTATGCCATCCTTTGCTACACTCGTATTGGATATATTTACCGTTAATCATATCTACGTTTGTACGAGGAATAAAGGACATTTTGAACTGTCAGTTCAGCAATCAATGTCTCTAATTTTGTGATTATGGTCCAGTCTACCATAGTAATTTGGGGTTCGCAAAATGTTTTAACATGATCACGGAAAATATGGTCTTGGAATTTATTTAAGAGATTAAGTCTAAATTTCAACCTGAGACCTGACAATGATTCCCATTTTAATTCATTTAATACACTGGTTACGCTAATAAGGTTATCGTACCGTCCCTTTACAAATCTTGCCGATCTTCGCTGCACACGTTCAAGTTCGTTATTGAGACCGATTTCGTAGGGATCCCATACACTGGCAGCATATTCCAAATGAGGTCTAACAAGGGAAAAGTAGCTGATTTCTCGTACATGTTCGTCACATTTACCCAATACTCTTTTGATGAATCCCAGTTTATGATTAGCTAGACCCATTATTTCACGTATGTGTTTACCCCAGGAAAGATCATGTGTGCATCAATTCGTGCATTCTTCCCGTTGCATCAGCACCGCGCGCTGTGGAGGGGATGCGATTGGCTTGTACGGAAGGAAACAAGGTACTGTAACACTGCCATTCTACACCGAATATTTAATAGACTACCCCGGTCTTGTTGCTGCACAAAATCACCATGATGCCCTTGATGATTTGGCCTCCCGGGTCATTCAGCAAATATTTAGTGTGGAATTGCTGTGTGTGTCCCTACACTATTTCCTATCATAGAAAATTTCCACCAAACAGAACCGGAAATCGTTTTCCATATTGTTTGTGTGGAATTAATGAAGTGTGGATACTTCTGGTGTATCGTCGGACAACTTTTATTTCCTGAATTTAACCAGAAAATGTATTACTGCAATAAACACTAAGCCTTATCAATCATTTTTCATCCACAAAAATCGCATTCCCCTAACAAAAACCTGACAAACCATCAATAAAAGTAATACATAGCAAAAATTAAAAACTGTAGCATTTTGAAGTAATCAAAATGCTGCGAAAATAAATTATAAACAAAAGACTTAAATTTAATATTGGATTGGCATTGTTATGAAAGCGAATCACACCGAGATGCACCGTCTTTTGTCTTCAGAGTATACGAGCCATACGAAGGATCCGTTGGTGGTGGTGATTAAAAATGTTTCCTTGAGACTACGTACCAGGTTTTGAACGTCAGCCAGAGTTTAGGAACGACTTTTATCGTTGAAAAATACGTCCAAATCGATCAATTAGCCTGCTCATACTATGTGAAGTTGAACTTGGTTTCGCTAGGTATTGAGTACATCAAAATAATCAATGGCATAAGAATTCTATTTTCCTATTTTAAAGGCAGTAAGTATTCAATGCTCTTACTGTTTCCGGATGTATTCAATTGCCCAGATTACGGAAGCCAGTCGATCGCTTTTGATATTTGCTTCCAAGAGAGGTTTTATGATTAGAAAGGCTAAAATACGAATACTTGAATACTTAGTTGATTAAAGAGCATTGCTGCCTTTGTATTACTCCATCTGAAGTGTTTTCCTTTCAAATTATTTATAAACAAACATTTGAATTTTTGTACTCAAGAACACTTCAACTTTGAAATGCATTGCATGAGTGTTTTAAATGAGGCTAGCCTCGGGCGATGTTTTCCCTTACGGTTTTATCTGTTGTTTTTGAAAGTGCTGTAGTGTTTTGGGGATAGTGTAGGTAAGAAAAATTGATCTCAAGAAACTTGATCAATATAATGACGAAATTTCAATTCGTGTGTTTATGATGTGAAATTTAGTCATCTATTTCGCAATACATAAAGTTACATTCCGCGGTTATAATTTTAAAAATATAATTTTATTGCTTCCTGAGGCGATAATCACACGTCATTGCCGTTCTATCACTCAATCGTCTTCTAGCGAGTGGGAAGATTGGAGGTCGATAGAGGAGCGGAGTTTGCGAGAAGAGCCATCACTCCGGCCACAGCACACGCGCAGTTCTATTTAATTTACAATGAAGTAATTATGCTCGCTGCTGTTGTCGTACATATGCTATGCATCGTTTTCAAAGTATTTTTAAACCCAGTTCAAAGCCATTGCGAGGGAATATAATCAGCGCAGGGCTGATATTTTTATCAAGTAGCCAGAAATAAACATGGCGGACTAGCAACTAGAAAATTCTGAAATCTGCCAATGTAAACGATCTTGCAATTTTATTCTGCAAGTTAACGACAATAACTTGCAGAAGACAATTGCGGAACTAACTTCCGCAATATTTTTTCTCGGTGTAAACACACCAGCAATTTCTCGCAGAAGTTATTTGCTGAAATAAGTTGCCAGTGTAACCGCAGCCTTATGATGCCGTCTCCTCGTTCATCCTTCGGGTAAAAGAAGACAAAGTGGCTGCCTTAGTAGTTGCACCTGGGATGCGTGTTGAAACTTTGAGGAAAAATTGCTCGGATCGAAATTGCATGGATCGGTGTCAGCATCTCAGTGGAAGGCCACAAAAAAACTTGACTCCGTAAAAAATCGCTTTTGATCGGAAGATTATAAAAAAAGCAGCGCTTATAAATCTCTCGGTGAAAGTGAGCGACGTGAAGTATCAGGTTACGCGAGGCGTTCTTGGCCGACGGCAGATGGCGTCATAACAGCTCCCTCGGGCGAGAGGGGGATGATTGGTGTAGGGCAGAGGATTTCAGGTTGCGGACTCTTTCGCAAGCGTCAGTCATATTTGCATTTTCCCTGTCCGACCCTGATTAAGGAGGCTCCGCCGAATTATGAAGTACATGTCATTTTTGTGAAAATTTAAGGACACAATTTTTGGCCCTTCTATCGATTGGCATTAAAATAATGAGGCCTCTCCATCATGTATTGGAAGTAAAAATACGTGAAAAAGCAGCTATTCTATACGTGGCTATACGGCAGAGAATGGCTTTGGCAGTGAAATATACAGATTAATATGCGAAGAGAAATGTCGTTTTGACGAAAAACTAATATAAGATGTGTAATTTTATGTAGAATTTAGCATTGTAAAAACTTGCTGGCCTTACACCTCTTTTAAACATTAATGGAAAAAAATATTGATATTAATAAATGTTTGCCCGAAAAAAGCAGAAAAGCTTTAGTTACATGAAAGTGGCGCTACAGTATTTTGTTATCATTGGCAACGGTACTTGTGGCGGAACGTGCTTATAAGCTTATTTACCGACTTAATTACGGAATATACCTTACCAAGATCCTTCTAATAATTTTTATGTAATTGAAATATTTCATTAGTTATTGATATGGTGTAATTAATACCAATGCTTCCAAATAGTAGCAGCGTCATCGTTGCCAAACAATTTTCAAAAATACGAATATTAATAAAATTCAAAACAAAGACTTGTATTTGCAAGGGAAAAGATTAAAACTAAGTAAGAAAATATTTACCCTACTTTAGAATACGTATTATCGGGATTGAGCACTTATTCTCACTTTCTAAATTAAACGTGGCAACAGCACAGTTATGTTTCGAAGTCAAAATGAGTTAAAAGAGCTTGTAAAAATTATAATGCAATTACAACGCGCTGTATAATAGTATAATCATACAATTATTGTGCATGCGTTATCACCCTATAGATGATTTTCCATATAGGTGTTTTTCTGGATCGGTATTTATTCATTAAATAACATAATTCTTTTACGGGATTTTGAATCGCGGAGTCACGGTGGAACCTCCTTGTGGTGCTCTGGACTGACGCCTTTTCAAAAACGATGGATGAGGATGGACTTTATTTATTTTTCTGATAGATCGTTGTCTGAGCGCATTTCAGCCCCAGACTCTCGGATCAGCATCCTTGGCGTTCGATCCTGCGTTATCGAGTTTCGCGAGAGCACGTCTTTAGAAATGAATCCCCGCGCCCTTCTTAAGCTCAGCGAGATCAAGAAAGGAGAGAGCACCACTAGAGACCACAACTAGATTTCATTAAATATCTTGGAATAAGAATGACACATGATCTTTCCTGGGGTAAACACATACGTGAAATAATGGATCAAGCGAATCGTAAACTGGGATTCGTCAAAAGAGTACTGGGTAAATGTGACGAACATGTACGAGAAATCAGCTACTTTTACCTTGTTAGACCTCATTTGGAATATGCTGCCAGTGTATGAAATCCCTACGAAATCGGTCTTGAATGAACTTGAGCGTGTGCAGCGAAGATCGGCAAGATTTGTAAGGGGACGATACGATAATTATATTAGCGTAACCAGTCTATTAAATGAATTAAAATGGGAATCATTGTCAGATCCCAGGTTGAAATTCAGACTTAATCTCATAAAAAAATTCCAAAATCATATTTTCAGTGATGACGTGAAAAACATTTAGCGAATCCCAACTTACTATGGTTGGTAGACTGGACCATAATTACCAAATTATAAAAATTGATTGCCGAACTGACAGATTCATAATGTCCTTTTTCTTTCGTACAATTAGGGATATGAATAACGGTAAATATATTTGTGGTATTTCCAGTACGAGTGTAGCATTGGATAACATTGGTAGCTGCATGCTGGTATAAGGACTCGAAGCAAACCCACCTAACAGCATATTTTTGCATGTTTGCTTTGCTATTTTTATCTTTATTTGAATAGTGAAGTTCAGAACAGTACATAAATACTAATCCATTTTTATGCATGATATGTAGTGCATGTTTGGTGAGAATTCATCCCTGCCACACATCTTTATGGTAGCTTGCAGGGTATTATGTAGATTTAGTCCTGTCCGGCAGTTTTCGTTGCCCGACTGGTCTTCAACACCTTCAGTTCCATTGTCCAATTTAGAGGGCATAACATCAAGTAATGGGGAATACGCATGACATTTGTTCCTCTTGTACTATTAATGATGATCTTGATACGAACTTTTCTCACAAATTTAAATACATATAAGCCAAATTTTTTTATGCCAACCATAAAGATTATTAAATGCTGTCATTATATTCCCGAAAATTGACGAGTCACGTGACCTGAAACGCCTTCTGACGTCACTTCACGTATAGGTTCCACTATTGCTATGGAAGCAGACGCTTTGAAAACATGACGCTCTAGAAAACGAAGTGGATATAATGTTTTGAAGATTTCATCCGTTTCTTGATCGAAATGACGACTGAAAAAGGATTGAAAGAAGCGCAATTTGCCATTGGTTGACTCCCTTACAATGGCATCCTTCTTAAAATACAGCGATTGCTTTATCAGAGCAAAGATTACTGGAGTGAAATAAAACAGGGCCGATATTATGTAATTTATGGATGATTTTTTTTTCAATAGGCTCCATGCAACTTAAATAAATATCCAGAGACATTAGTTTATTTCATTAAACGAATGAGATAAGCACATAACTTTTCGCCAAGTATTCATTAAAACAACTAACCTCTTCGTACAACAGATGAGCAGCGCAAATTGTGACACCGTGCTGTGACGTCATTCGATGAAGTCGTGTATTTAACCTACCTAAATTTTTAGAGAGTCATATTTTTGTAACACAGCATCATGCCTCTGCGAAATTTCGCCAAACCTATGTTAGATAATAAGCTTCATTGAGTTATAAAAAAGTGCATGTTCCCCGTTGCAACTACATGAATGATGAGCCCTCACAAATCGACTTCTTTTTATTCAGAAATGTCTCCATTGAAAATTTGCCTAACTTTGCCACAGCTCACTTCAACCAGGAATACTGTATTGTAACGTGGATCTACTTACTGAAGAATTTACTTCCGCCGAAAGACTCCAAGGTATCGAAGGGCTCTGAAATTTCCACTTTCCTATTGAGTTGTCTAAAGGGACTCAGCTCTGATACTCTGATCGCCTCCGTTTAACTGTGCCTATTGTCCCCTAAATGTCGACTCCCTACATGTGCGGGGATGTCTCGTTTCTCAGCAACGGCTTGAATCTCTCTTTCTCTCCATCCGATTCGCAGTGCTGGGCGACCCGCGGACCAATCAGAACCCCGCCCTCCTCTCCTTCGGCATCCTCTTCTTCCGGTGGCACAACGTCGTCGCTTCCAGGGTCCAGGCCCAGCATCCCTCCTGGAATGACGAGGAAATCTTCCAGCGCTCCAGACGGATAGTGATCGCTACCATCCAGGTAAGTTGGAGTTGACGACACCAAGTCGCATCAACTGCGGTCGTGTGAACTTTCAAAATGCCACTTTATGTGTTTGCCGCAACGGAAGAGATTCACCGGAATGCCATCTTAAAAAGGTGGGCTCGGGACACCGGGTCCTTCATGAAGTTTCTCTTTGCCAGTGCAACGTGATGGAGAACCCGGCACGACCTTATCATGGGCCACAGAACATGTATCACGAATATTTTGTGAAAAACCCGTGATGGCGGGTCGAAGCAATCTCTTTATCGTGTGAGATAATCTTTTTAACACAGTTTTTTTTAAATGGAGTAGTTTAGTACATATGACAACTGAGCCGAATTTTAGTGTTGTTTCAAAAAGCCTCCTGTTAATTTAGAGTTCACTTATTTGAAAATAATAAACTGCTGATGTCTTCGCAAGTTGAGAAGAACAATTTTGTTAATGATGCGGCCTTCAATCGTGTAGTTGAAGTAATTCATTTACATCACACCGCACTGTTCAGCAGAGTGACTCGTATCATACTGGCCCAATACAAATGCACCATGCCAAATACACGCAAGATTATTTCTCCACATTTTCAACTGTCATTTATGTACTATTTTGTTCTTAATCTTAATCACATTAGCCTTGTCTCAGTTATAGGGTTTTCGCAGGTTTTTCACACCCCCTTCATGTTTGGGTGTTTTCCTGCAGTGGGTTTTTTTTCCGTGATGGACATCAGCTAATATCCTCACGTTTTTTACCACAACTGTACATATCTTTTACACATACCTTTAATGTTACCATTTGCATCTTGTCGATTTTATATGGTTCTCCTAATCGAAACCTTATATATTCATATTTTTCATATTGTATAACTATATTTTCTTTTCATTGTCATATTATGTTACTAATTTTTTCCTCATTGTAATTTTAATTGTTTTTCTTTTGTAATTTTATATATTTTTCGAGTATTTAGACAACGTTTATATGCATATATATGCTATATTTCATGCATTGACGAGGGTTTAGATGGAAGAAGGGACATTTTAGTCTCAATCTCGCCCCAATAAAGACGTTTATCTATCTATCTACTTTTACCACCTGAGTATTAAATTCGAACGTATCGGGCGTTACTTGGTGGAACACAATTTCAGGCATTAAACTGTCCACTTATTTTTAAAGCACACTTGAGCACAACACGAGCTTAAACGGCTAAAGCGTCATCATCAGGTCTCAACATCCAAAGATTTTTATACACAAGTACAGAAAGTGGGGGGGTAGGAGATTGACCAGTGAGGGGAGAGTAGGAAGGAGCAACCCCTCTTCTTTATAAACCCTCCATCAATGGTCAAGACCCCCACCCCCACTGTTTGTACTTATGTATAAATGCATTTGGATATTGCAATTCATCTACATCTACACTATACCCTGCAGCTACCGCGAGGGTGTGTGGCAGAGGGTGAATATCACCAAGCAATCACTACCGATATACAAACAAGCAACTATAGGGTCTCATGCAACTAGATTGTTGGTATCTATAGTATTTAAGGGGTTTATACATGCATCATGCACTACAGACTACTCAAAAATATTTCCCCTACCTATCCCTTTCCTATGCTGCCTATTCTGTTCTCTTAAAGTACGGGGGTAAAATGCAATTTTGAATCTATCAGTACGACAATCTATCTCTCTAATCTTGTTTATCTGATCGAATCAAGCATAATACGCTGGTGATTTTAATATGTGCCTAACATCTTCAGTAAAGCTATCCGATTGAAATTTTTCTAATAGATTTAATCTGTACCTTAACCTACGTTCTGATAATGATTCCCACCCTAATTCTTGTATTAATTCTGAAACACTACTCAACATATCGTAACACCTTTTAACGAACCAAGCTGCTCTACACTGCACTCTGTCTATAGTTCTCTGATCAAACCTAATTCATTCGGATCCCATACACTGGCTGCATATTCAAGGTGGGGCCTAACTAGTGAAAAGAAAGCAATTGAGCAGTAAGCAATTGAGAGTAGTACTGACGCTTCAGGTGTTGAAACCTGCGTTTAGTACAAATATAGTACATTACAAATAATTGGGCAGCACAACTGGAGCGTTTTATTTATTGCCCAACAGAGTTTATTTTCTCCTTGTCACTCGTGTGCCTGAGTGTTGAGCGGCTCCCTGCAGGATATTCTTTTATCTCCCGACAGAAAATCATCGCGTACGAGTACTTGCCGGCGTTCCTGGGCGAGGAGCTTCCTCCGTACGGCGGCTACCGTCCCGACGTCCACCCTGGAGTGAGCCACGCCTTCCAGAGCGCGGCCTTCCGCTTCGGGCACACCATGATCCCCCCCGGCCTCTTTCGCCGCGACGGCCAGTGCAGATACCGCAGGACACCAATGGGCCACCTGGCCCTGCGCCTCTGCTCCACCTGGTGGGACTCGAACGTGAGTGCTCACAGCCACTGCGCGGGACGGATGCGAGGAAGCGCTGTTCGGCGGCCTCTTCCGACTTCCGCTGGAACAAAATCACTTTCCCCTCGCGAATTAAGGAGGCTCCATCGAATCACGAAGTACATGTCATTTTTGAGAAAATTTCAGGACGCATCATTTTATGGCCCTTCCATCGATTGGCAATGAAATAATATGGCCTTTCCATAATATATTTGAAGAAAAAAGGTATTGAAAATCGGATATTTTATACTTGGATACACGGTAGAGCATTACTGTGGCAGTAAATTTTGCAGATTAACAATGTGAATAGAAATGTCGCTTTGACGAAAAACTAATATAAGATGCACAACTTTATGTAGAATTTAGCATTGTAAAAAAGTGCTCGCCCTACCGCACTTGTTTAATTGATATTATTAAAGGTTTGCCCGAAAAAAAGCAGAAAAGCCTTAGTTACATGAAAGTGGTGCTACAGTATGTTGTCATCATTGACAATGGTACTTGTGACGGAACGTGCTTACAAGCTTACTTACCGACTAAAATTTAGGATATACCTTACTAAAGTCCTTCTTATATTTTTTATGTAATTGAAATATTTAATTTTAGTCGAAAAGTGTCCAATCAAACATGTTCGGTTGTATCAGGCAAATTAATTTTTTTCCGTGTGGAGTTGGGTGTCGAGGGTAAGTTGGTCGTGGGTTCAATTCTCGAATGCGACGAAAGATTTCCTTTCCGTAGCAAGCTCTGTACCCAGGTATTTCAAGTTTGTTCGCATTACGATGGACTCCAGATTTTCCCGGTGAATTAAGTCGATGAAGGTGTCTCGGTTATCCATCCAGGCAAGCGACTCCACGTCCGACGTTTCGAAAGCCTACTCTGCCGTCGTCCTCAGGATGACGAGTGCCATGGTTTGGATGAGTACGAGGAACCACTTTCTCGGACGGAGACCCGACACATCTTCAAGTTCGCATCGTTCTTCGCGGCGTGTCAGTCTTTGTGTCCACGGTCCTGTTCATTGTTGGCAACGGATTTTTGGCCGAAAACCTATGGATTTCATGAGAAAAAACACTGATGCCTAATTACTGCAGTTCAAAATCGCAAATAAAGAACTTGCGACGGAAAGAAAACAATTTCACGTGTTGACGTCTTGAACCTATTACCCTCGTCCAACTTGTCTCGCCGTTCACTTAAAGGATATGTGGTTCTATTTAGAAGCAGTAATTTGCGTTATTTTTCAAGAGTGACTGCTGGAAATTCCAATAAAAATAATTATTATTACAGCAAAACAAATGCCCTAACGCTACATTCCATCTCTGGAATTTGAGTTCTGAACCACGCAATAAATATGGCATTTCAGTAGGCGGTGCATTATACGTAATATCTCCTGTAAGTGGACATTTTTATAGTCATTCCATATAAACGGTGAATATCTTAATGGCTATAATACTATTTAAACTACTCGAAAACTTCAAGTTTCCTGCTAATAACACTCGACTGCATTAAACTCGCATCAAAGATAACATTAAGATGATGGAGAAATTACAATGGTCGTTAAAAACTGGAATGACAGGCACTTGTTTAATTTCCCGTTTCCGTGATACAACCTCCTTAAAATATCTATTACGTGTATGAAGTCAACACCATTCAATGGGGTCGTTTGCCATATTTTTTATCGCCGAATATGATAGAGTTTGTGAAATAAAAAGACCCTTATTTTTCCGTTTTTTGATCCGTCTATTATTTATCGAGTTATAAGCGGCGAAAAACTGATGTTTTTAACACTTTCGGAAAAGTGGGTGTAATGCAACCTCTGACGTATATCGACTTCGTCCAATCACAACTGAGCCCGCGAAGCTACTTTTCCTTATCGCAAAGGGGGGGGACACAGCTGGCTCTCCCAGTGGGAGCGATTGCAACAGGATCTGTGCAAGCAGACCTTCCGAGAACCACCCTCTCCACTCCCTTCCCTTCCCCGAAAATCAGTCAAGAATGGGAGGAAAATGACGTCAATTATATCGAAGCAGCTTTTTCGGTGGGCGTCACCTTTTGCTTATTTTAATTTTTGATTTATGAGTGAATGGTTGTGGTTAGAAGATAAATTTTTTCACTAAAATTCTTTTTTCGTTTCAATCTAACAATTTCGTGCACAAAATTGCGATTTCGGTTCTAAGTAAACGCCCTCATTGTGTGCGGATTAATGCTGTACCTTCCCAAAAACCTAAGTTGGGAGGTTGAAGGATAACTAAGGTAAAAAGTGTCATTTTGGTAAGGGATAAGGAAGTTATTTCGTTGGGATTTTGGAATAGTTTATTGCTTCTGGTGTAGACGGGTGTATATTCATAATTTAATTCTTCTGAGTAACTGATTAGTAGAAGAGTCGTTACCTAGTGGAGAACCTTTGAGAAATCATATTTAATTATGTATATGCCAATTCCTACTATGTGTGATATTTTCAACTACGAAAATGTTTCGGACTTTTGGACCCGTACCATTGATGAGTACATAGTAAATGGATAATGTAGTGATTCACTGAGTAACGTTTTGAACGAGCAGCCCTTCTCCCAAACGCTTTTAATTTGGTGTCACATAATTTATTGCTCAAACTTTGTTGGTTGTTTACATATTCATTTACCTCGCAGGTTTCTTGTGTTCACATTATTTCATTACCATTTTGAGCCCGAAAAATTAAAATTTCGCCATAAAAACACAAGCAAACCTTTGAAACGTAAATGCGAAACAAATTGTAATGCTTGGTGTGTACTTAGAATTTGCCATTCACGGCATAACTTTCCCACATTTTGAAAAGAGAACCACTTTCTCAAAAACTATAACTGTCCGCTCTTTTAGGGATCATTTTCTTGGTTGAAATAATTCGGAATAGATTAAATTCAGTAGTTATTAATCAGGTTAATTAGTTTTGCTTAATTTTTCATGTTTTTCTTCGATGTTTGTGATCATAGAGATTATATAAATTATGGAGATTATATTATTGTAATATTCATGGTTGTGATAATTGAAAAGTTGCTCACTGACTACTTAACTCGTAAACATAAGTTTGTTTGGACATGACTTGACTAAGGGAGTGTGTACATTTAATAAATTTATATATATATGAATCTATTTCATTAATTTACTTTCCCACGACTTGATGTCTTATGGTCACTCTGTGCGCTTGACGACATATTAATGGGTAACAACTGACTACGCTCACTTTAAATAGGGGGTATTGGTCACTTTAAGTGGAGGTGGGCTTTTAGTAAATTGCTGACACCTACATCAAAGCTTTAAATTGACTGGTCACTTAAAGTGGACTTTAACACCCCGTTTCCACTACTAGCGTATATACGCGCGTACCAACCAGCGATGCGTTCCCGCAACAATCGTAAAACTCAGTGCTGCCCTCCCTTGGCAGCTGACTTGACAAGTTGCTGGGTAAAGTAGTTTAAAATACGTTCAGAATTCCAGCGCATTCTTCATATTTTTGCCGTTTTAAAAATTATGATACACTCATTCTCACTTGTTCATCAATGTACAGCCGAAAAATATCAATTTTGTCCAACTTTATAGAATATCGTGATTCATTTTTCTTAGTTTCCGCCCCGCCGCCAGCGCCTAACCAGTGAAAAATGGCATGGTTCGGAACTACGAATTACGATGGTCTTTACGTGCGTTCCCACGGTGTTTGTTGGTCACACGCGTATGTACGCGCGTTCATACGCTAGTGGTGGAAACGGGGTAAAAAGCGCTGGTGTAGACACGGCAGTAGTGGAAACGGGGTAATAGTAATAGAAGATGGCCTAACAATTGAGCAACGCTCCCCGCAGGACGTGTTGTCCGAGAGCACCGTGGAGGAGCTGCTGCTGGGGATGTCGTCGCAGGTGGCCGAGCGCGAGGACACCATCCTGTGTTCGGACGTGCGCGACAAGCTGTTCGGGCCCATGGAGTTCTCCCGCCGGGACCTTGGGGCCCTGAACATCATGCGGGGCCGCGACAACGGCATCCCCGACTACAACTCGGTGCGCCGGGCCTTCGGGCTGGAGCCGGTGACCTCGTGGCAGCAGATCAACCCCAGGCTGCACTCGGAACACCCCGAGCTGTTCGAGGCGCTCAGGAAGGCTTACGGCGACCGCATCGACGACGTGGACCTCTACATCGGCGGGATGCTGGAGTCCAGAGACGGCCCGGGCCCGCTGTTCCGGGCCATCATCCGGGAGCAGTTCACGAGGATCCGGGACGCGGACCGGTTCTGGTTCGAGAACACCAACAACGGGTGAGTCCGTTGGAAGGGGTGTGCCGAACTGCTAATTCCTGCTTAGTAGCAGTTGCCAACAGCTACTGCTGACCCGAACCAGCAGTTGGGATCAGCAGTTCATTTTGGAAACTGCTAATCGAAGCGAACTCAGTGGAAAAAATATTGATTTTGGAGCACTGATTAACTAGACTTAGCAGACGATATTAAACCTACCTCGATATTACTCTTAAAAATTATCATGAAAAACAACTTGAAAATTATGTAAAAAGACTTGTAATTAATTGAATCTTGGATGTAGGTAAATAGAAAAGTTTTCCAAGTAATTAAAAATCAACCTGAATGTTAATAGCTTTACTAACTTTAAGAGATATTGTATGAATTTAAAATCGTAACTTTTGTAATCGTGATCGTGGAGGACTGCGTCAAACCAATTCTAGGATTGTTGACACTTGATGATGCTGTAAATTAACAAAGAGACGAAAAGTAAGAATAAAGTTCAGAAAACGTTTGCTAATATGTAAACACATTGCTCTAATTACTGGCTGAATCCGGGAAAGTCCACCTATACTCTATTTTCCCCGCAGTTGTGGCTACATATCAGCTGTCGAGCGAAAAATCAAATGTCACTGCTAATCGTGGATTCCCTAAGTTGTTGAATTTGTTACGTTTATCATTGGTACGTAATAATTTATAAAATCCATGTAATTTTACGTTTACTGGAATTCTGCCTAAAATTCTTTGCTCCATAAAATCAAATTCCCACTCAAATCTCAGTGGTGAGGAATAAAGGGGAATATGCATAAAATTTATTTCTCGAAGATTAATGATGCACTTGATGCGAAAATTTCTCAACAATTGAAATATATAAGCCAAATTTTTCTACGCCCACCACTAAGATTATTAAGTGATATTAAAAGGTTCCCGGAAATTGACTAAAGTCACGTGACCTTAAACGCCTTCTGACGTCATTGCACGGTATAGGTTCCATATTGCTACATTTATTTTTGGAAGAAAACGAAATGAATATATTGTTTTGAGGTTTTTAGCCGTTTCTCGAACGAAATGATGACTGAAAAATATTTAAAAAAGCACATTCCGACAATTTCCTTTGGTTGACTCCCTTACGGCGGCGTTCTTCTAAAAAAACCAGCGATTGCATAGACGTAGTAGAAATTCTTGGGCACTATACAGGCATTATATAATAATTGGACGATTTGCTCGTTACCATCCATAATACGTAAATAAAAAATCGAAATACAATCGTATATTGCATTAAAGAAATGAGGTAAATACATAAGCTATCGCCAAGTATTCATTTAACAATTTACCTCCACGCATAAACAGATAAGCAACGCCCATAGTGATACCGTGCCGTGACGTCATGCGATGACGTCGTGTTTTTAAGCTGCCGAAAAAGTACAATTTTCAAAGAGTAATATCTTTGTAACGCGACTTAATTCCACAGCTAAATTTTCGCCAAGCACATTTTAGCTAATAAACTTCACATTCATAGAGTTATAAAAAATAGTGCATGTTCCCCATTGCTAGCGGTTCCAACAATAGCGGCGTGAAATTTTATTCCTTCGGCCCCTCTGCGACATCATCCGAACGAATATTTGCGGAGGTTTCAACGATATTTCTCGTATGGCGGTGATTTCAACGGCTGCCATCTTGAGATCTGTGTGTTGAACGCAAGAAGCTCACTCCCTTGACGGAGTGATTACTAATTGACGTTGCTGTGGTGCGGTATTATATCTCTTTTAGTGCCCTCGACCCAATTTGGCAAGTGAATCGGACGCAATAAGCCCAACAATTTCCCAGTCCGCTGGCGAAATAAACTTCGCCGCCGCCGCCGCGAGGCTTATTTCGCCAGCTAGATGGCAGCTGCGGCGTTTGTTTTTTCATCCCGTGGAGTTCTCATTGGGTCTGCCGGTTCGGCTGCAGCGGCTAGTGTCCGGCAAAAGATGCCCCCAACAGCGCATACTTTCCATTCTCTCTATCTCTCGGCTCGTCCGCCAGCAGACGACGATGCTCCGGGCGCCACGGATGGATCATGTCCGAACAGTCGCCTTCAGAGACACGCATCGAGCGTCTTTGGGTCATTCCTTACCATTTCACCAGATTTAAAAAAAAGTTGTTGCAGCATGTAACGTCGGACAAATACTACGGGAGAACACTAATTTCAATAAAGGAGACGCTACTTCTCAGACTCCTTTATTTTTCCTTCTCCTCACAAAATCAACAACCATTCAACAATCCCCCGATTCACACCCCCAGCAACCCACCAACATCTCCCAAACAAAAAAAACAAATGTCAGACGTTACAAGCACCATTTCAGAAAAATTTCAAATTTAACACACTTAGTACTACATGTCTGTAAGGCACAAAACCCATTTTTGTTAATTATTTTTCCATGACCTCAAGGACTTACAGTGCCGCGAAGGTCACAGCTCACCTTAAAAATGACACTTTCAGCAAGTATCGGTAATTAGTGTTACTCAAAAACTACAGGTTGTAGTAGAATGGTTCAAATACCATTTTGATGGTCATAAATTAAGCGTTCATTTAAATTGTTTTTAACAATCTTACTATATAACATCTATGAGAACGATGAGTACAAAGTTTTGATACAAACAGCTGTTTTTTACAACTTTTGCTATTTATTTTCTAAAAGAAGGGTTGTGATCACAAGGTCTATATTTTTGTTATAGTATATTTGGGTACCATAGTAAATGTGTGTAAGAAAAAAGTTGTGTTTGTTAAGCCTTTAGCTGTTACAAGCTTCTGCAAATAGGAAAAATTGAAAATTTACCATTTTCGGGCCCCTGTATCTCTGGTGGGGGACTTATTAAAAATTTGACATTTTCAGTATAATAAGCTATGATTTTTTTAAGAATGCACAATTGGAAGTTATACCAAACTGAATTTGCAAAAAATTTTCTCTCGCTCACTTTGTAGAAGCAATGTATGGATTGATGCATATAAATGTTGCCAGAAATAAATCCAAATAATAATGATAACAATACTATCAAATTAGTGCCTTGAAAGTTGTAGATTTCAGTTTCAATAAGAAGCAGGAGAATATATAGAAATTTGCTTTGGGGGAGGGGGGGGGGGCTGAGGCTAGTGTTGCATAATTTGAAACAAATCAACTTAGCCCGTTCGGTTCCGACATGTTAAAAATCTCTTCCCTCAATTTTCAGTGCTTTCTAGCTAACACTAGCCTTAGCTCCCCCCCCCCCCCCCCCCCAAACACAAAATCCAAATTTTTAGTGCATTCTTAGTATAATCATAGCTTATTTTACTGAAAATTTCAAATTTTTGATAACTCCCCCACCAGAGATACAGGGCCCCGAAAATGGTAAATTTTCAATTTTTCCTATTTGCGGAAGATTGTAACTGCTACGGGCTTAACAAACACACAACTTTTTTCTTACACACATTTACTATGGTACGCAAATATACCGTAACAAAATATAGACCTTGTGATCACAACCCTTCTATAAGAAAAAAAACAGCTAAAGTTGCAAAAAACAGCTATTTGTATCAAACCTTTGTACTCGTCGTTCTCATAGATGTTACATAGTAAGGTGATTAAAAACAATTCAAATGAAAGCTCAATTTATGACCATCAAAATGGTATTTGGATCATTCTACTATAATCTGTAGTTTCCGAGTAACTCTAATACTCGCTGAAAGTGCCATTTTTAAGGTGGGCTGTGACCTTCTTTAAGTCCTTGAGGTCATGGAAAAAAATTAACAAAAATTGGTTTTGTGCCTTTTTGTGCCTGTGCCTTAAAGACATGCAATAGTAAGTGTGTTAAATTTGAAATTTTTCTGAAATGGTGCTGCAACAAACGTTGGTTGAATTGGCGTGGAGTGACCCCTTTGTATTCACTCGCGTGGCCACTTGCTATCTCAAGTTGCGTTCTTCGCATACTCGGGCGTTTTTACATGCATGGTCTGGTCCGGAGACATTAGCGGATTACGAGTTGCTGAGTGACTGCTTCCTTTCTAGGATTCACTCCGCAATCGCCAGGAGGATGACGTCGCTTCGTAATTCTCCAGTCTTTTCTGTAGACTTGGGGTCGAATCTTTAGTCAAGACCCAATGAAACAAGGTCCACACGGATAGGCATGTCCAGGGTCATTTTTCTTTGGGTGGTTGGAGTGTGTCTGGATCATATTATTAAAGAAAAATTATCACAGTATTAAAGCATCGAGACTCGCCTGAAGATAGAAGCAATGGGGTCGTTTACCATATTTTTTAAATTGCCGAATCGGATAGAGTTTGTAAAACAAAAAGACTCGTATTTTTCCGTTTTCTTATCCGTCAATTATTTCTTGAGTTATAAGCGGCGAAAAAATAGATGTTTTTGTCCCTTTCGGAAAAGTGGGCGTGGTGCCACCTCTGAACTATGTTGACTTCGTCCAATCACAACCGAGCTCGCGAAGCTACTTTGCCTTATCGCAATGGGGGGGACACAGCTGACTCCGCCAATAGGAACGATTGCGACAGGATCTGTGCGAGCAGACCTTCCGAGAACCCCCTTCCACCCCCTTCCCTTCCCCTAAAGGCAGTCAAGAACGGGAGGAAAATGACGTCAATGTTATCACAGCAGCTTTTTCGGTGGGCGTCACCTTTTGCTTATTTTAATTTTTGATTTATGAGTGAATGTTGTGGTTAGAAGATTAATTTTTTCACTAAATTTCTTTTTTCGTTTCCATCTAACGATTTCGTGTACAAAATTGCGATTTCAGTTCCGAGTAAACGCCCCCATTGTCTCCCGTCAAAAGAAAAATGCACGCGTTCCTTATTTATATGTGTGCCTGATACAAGTGCAAACGTAGTCACGTCCTCATATTCAACTCCAAAAGAGGACAGGAAAGATGAAGCTGTGACGGAGACCTTGAAACAAAGTGCAGGTTTTTGCAATGACCCTTGTAAGTGTTCTGTTCGCCCTCGATCGGCTCAAGTGTTGAGGAGAGGCCGCGCCAGGAGGAGTAGTCAATACTAGAGAACGATCTCTGAAGCAAATTGAAATAGCATCATTGCGATGGCCAGGGTCTGTTGCATGCGAGCCTGTAAGCGTTGCGCCGGGGCAATGTTATTTCACTGGCGGTTTGAACTGAATTCCTCCGGATTCTCGCTACTTATTTTTGAGATCATTTGTGCCACCCTATGCGACTTTATGATGGCGAAAAATGTCTTTTTGACAGCGTGTTGAACTTTCCGTAATTACAGTAGTGCATTTTAGTCCCTTGCAATAATGATCCTCAATGTGTAGTTCTATTCGACCAGTTTTTGTTTAAACTGTGTCAAAAGCGTCAGTACACGCGTTGAAATTTGATATTTAATCACTGATCTCTCATACAGACTGATAGAAAGCATTTACATCACCATGGCAGAATAATGCTGAAAGAGCAAAGAGAACCATTGTAGGTGCCAATACTTATTCGCGAACTCCTTATTTTACCTTCAAGGCTTTCTACTGCGGCTTACCTTTAAAGGGTAAGATGGCTCTGGTAAGAAAGGTTTTCCAGACTTCGCACGTTTAGTTTTAAGCGTCTGCTGGCATGAAGATAATAAGCTCTACTTTCCACTATTTGACGCTAGAAAGATGACATTTTGTTCGTAAAGTGGCGAAGCTGGACAGAATTGCAGGATCTTCCAAGTAATACGGTGCTGCCATTGCGACAGAGCGCCAAATGAGAAGCAAAACGTGCTTTTCGCTTTACCCAATTGTAATGATAATATCTATGCTTACAAGATGCATGCATAAAAAGGTGTAGGCGTAAAAGAATATTGTAGGCCAAACACGTTTTTGTTGCTTCACATTTTTCCCTCATTTACAAGGACTTTTCCCACAACCGTGGGTGACTTTTGGCTCTATTTAACTCCAATTTTATCAATTTTCTTCCCTCCGTGCTATGCGACAAGCGTCAACGTAAGCATTTGCCTCATAGCGGAATCTTCCAGGCTTCAAATGAAGAAATTTGGAACTGTTTATCCGATTAGCAGCGGACGAAGCGAGGGAATGCCCGAATGGTCGAAAACGTATTTTTTAGGTGAGGTATCCTCCGTAGATGGACCACTCTCCTTGTGTGGCGCTTTCCAGTAGTTCGAACACCTACATCTAAATCTATACGATACCGTGCAAGCCACCGCGAGGGTGTATGGCAGGGGGTGAAGATCACCAAACATGCACTACCGACATGCAAACAAGCAACTGGAAGGTAAAGAACGTAGCAAGGAGGAGAAATGAATGCGGGGCGCCGAAGATCCGGTGTCGATGGCCTCGTGTCTTGTGCTGCTTCCGGTGGTGCATACGCCGGATGTGTTCGGCCGAGGGCTGAGACGTGAGAATGCGTGGGTGGAGGTACAGGGCTGTGCGATATGCTGTTTTGAATATCGCACGACCATATCATTCTGATATCGCGTATTCGCCGATACATCGGTTTCGCGATATAAATGGAAAATATCGTGATATGGATATATCGGGATATTGACATATCGGGATATCAACAATCGGGATATCGACATATCAGGATATCGACATATCGGGATATCGGATATCGACTCATAATATTATAACTTAAGGCGAAAGAACGTATAATTTTAGATAATAGACGTTATTTTCAATGTTTTGATATGGCCCATATTAGCTGAAATATAACCATTTTTCCTTGGTCGAAGAACGGTGAAAATTTTTTTAATTCCGAATTATGGTTAAAATCAATAATTTAATAAACGAATTTGAACTTTTCTTGTTGAATTGGAGTTTTCAGTGATGAAATCGTACCATGGCCATTCCATTCCCTACATCCAAATTTTATGATAAACAAGGTGTAGTTAATAACAATTACAAATCAGATAATTTAAAATATATAATTAAGGATTGAGGAGTGTAATATTTTATAAGGAAGAGATCGTTTATAGCACTTCTATCCGTTCAACAATTACCGAGAAATTGTGCTAAATAGAGACATTATTTAAGAAAAAAACGCCGCGATCAGGATAACGTTATATCGGGATATCGTCACTCGGGATATCGTTATATGGCGTTTCGAAATATCGACTCCCGATATCAAGTGCCTATCGAGTATCATCGACTATATATCGAGGTATCGCACAGCCCTAGATGGAGGTCATCTGCGTGCGTGAAACCTCGACTCCAACGGGAAAAGATCCCGGCCGCCTGGTGGGCTGTGTTTGAAACACTCGAGATTATCTCGAATAGGTAACCAAGGAGTCACGCGGTACAAACACGAATGGTTTGCAAATTTGGTGTGTCTGAATCACTCGTTACAATATCTTCAATTGTTTTTGCTTGATTTTTCTCATATTTCTCGAATATACAGCCCCCATATGTGATAAAACACAAGTGTTAACAATAAATGAGGCTCTAATCTGCGGTTTCATCACAAAAAAATTGCCAACCACTCCTGTTTATACCACGTGACTCCTTGGTTACCTATTCGAGATAATCCCGACGGTTTCAAACACAGCCCCCCTGGAAAGGCGAGCAACGGGTCAGTCGATTGGCGTTTAGGGCATTAAACCCTGAGGGCATGGGTTCGAATCCCGGTAGTATAACATATTTTTCATCGTCAATACTTAAAGCATCACAACATACCAACTAATGTGGCGGGGAATCCCGAGGTGACATATTTCCCTAGCGATGACACCTCGTGAGAATAAGCCGTATTGTGTCGTAGCGACTGAGGGTCTTAGCGAGTTAAGTGCGGCGAATCGGTTGCAGTTTGACGAGTTCCCCTTATTTGCTGAGATTTCTCGCGTCTTGGTCGAGTAGCACTGACCGCGGGGAATGGGGTCGTTTATCATATTTTTTTATTGCCGAATCTGATAGAGTTCGTAAAATAAAAAGACCGGTATTTTTCCGTTTTTTTGATCCGTCTTTTATTTCTCGAGTTATAAGCGGAGAAAAACTGATGTTTTTAACCCTTTCGGAAAAGTGGGCGTGGTGCAACCTCTGGCGTATAACGACTTCGTCCAATCACAACTGAGCCCGCGAAGCTACTTCGTCTTATCGGAATGGGGAGGGGGAGAACAGCTGACTCTCCCAATCGGAGCGATTGCCACAGGATCTTAGCGAGCAGACCTTCTGATAACCCCCCTCCACTCCCTTCCCTTCCCATAAGAGCAGTCAAGGATGGGAGGAAAATGACGTCAATGTTATCACAGCAGCTTTTTCGGTGGGTGTCACCTTTTGCTTATTTAGATTTTTGATTTATGAGTGAATGGTTGTGGTTACAAGATTAATTTTTCACTAAAATCCTTTTTTCGTTTCCATCTAACGATTTCGTGTACGAAATGGCGATTTCGGTTCCGAGTAAACGCCCCCATTGGGCCGGACGTGTGGAGTATTATATGCGTTATGTTATAAAAAAAACGCTTGGCTTCTGATCGCGCTTGGCACCTGATCGAAGGGTCCCGGGTTCAAATCCGGGTGAAGCCTTTGGACGAAAATTCCTCGGAGTGCGAGTGGCCTAGGGTAAGGAACTAGCCCCCCTACCCTGAATGTGTGAAATTCACACGCCTGTGGCTTAGTTCGGGGTGAGCTCTACTCTCACCTATCTAAACCAATCTTCGGGTTGATTCCCTGAGTGAGTGAGTGATTATAAAAAATATAAATTTGCTTGTCCCTTAAGCGAAGCCCTCCATCCCCGCCCCATTCGCCGGCCACAGACTCTATAGAAACCTCACTGCCTGAGAGGAATGTGCATCGATGCCGGCATTCGTAGTTGAATACTTAACGCCAACTTTATGTAGGCAAGAATATTCCCTAGGCAGTCAACTTTAAACACTGATGAAAAATTCTTTTGTGCGGCACTGAAGAATTTGAATGGTAAGAGCTCCTTGTAGATAACTACTTGAGGAAGCAAATACAAACAAGTTTTACCTGTTATTATATAAAAATGTCTACTCTGTAAAAGATCCCGATGACACTCTTTCAGTCATTACTCTTTAAAAGTATAAAAAATCACTCCTCATTTCAAAATAATTGTTAATTGGTCATCTCAAGGGTCAACAATCCTAGGATTGGTTTGACGCAGCCCTCCACTCGATTCTTCTATCGGCCAACCTCTTCCTCTCTTTCACGTACTTTACGACCTGTTCTCTGTAAGTCATACGAGGTCTGCCTTTACCATTCTTCCCGTTCTTTTTTCCTTCGACGATTGTCTTCATCGACGTGTCTTAAGATGTGGCCGATTAAGTTGTCCCGTCTTCTTTTCATAGTTTTCAGCAGACGTCTTTTTTCTCCCACTCTTCTTAAGACTTCTTCATTTGTCACTCGGCCTGTCCATTTTATCTTCATCATTCTTCGATAGCACCACATTTCAAATGCTTCCACCCTTTTCTTCTCCGCTGCTGTCATAGTCCATGCCTCACTGCCGTAAAGAAACATGCTCCAGATGTATGCTCTGATGAATTGCTTCCTTACTTCCAAGCTTGTAAATTCCAGCTGTAAGTAGATTCTTCTTTTGATAGAATGCCCTCTTTGCCTGGGCTATTCCACTCACTATTTCTTACTTGCTTCCTCCGTCGTTGGTTACTCTGCTTCCCAGGTAGCAGAACTCTTTTTAACCTCTTCTAGTTTCTGTTTTCCTAGTATAACGTTGTTTTGGCCTCCTCTCTCTTGCTGCATACCATTTAGTTATCTTCTTATTGATCTTCATATTATAACTGGCCATTGTCCTTTCCATGGTTGTTAGCATCTTATTCAGCTCCTTCTCTGTCTCTATTAAAATATTCATCCGTTTTATTTTTTCTCGAGTTCTATAGTCAGAAATATTTTCTCTCTCGGGTAGTCACGCCATGGTGCGTCGATGAGAACGCAGATGTGTAGAAAATTTTTTGTGTATATAATGCTACAGGGTTCTTATTTTCTAGAGGTATCCAGCACCTCATTTTTAATTCGTGCAATTGTTAGCGAATTGTGAATCCATTTTGAAAGGATAAATGAATTAGAATTGATATTATAACAATATTTCGAAGATAATATTTTTAACTGAAATGAGGGATCTGCGGATGAATCTGTTTGGAAGTATTCGCACATATGACTGAATATATTCACAATAGTTTGTTTTATTAAAACATTTAAATTAAATCCGTCGCCATGTCTCATTTCTTTCTTCATCTTGTTTTCCAGAATTTTCTCGGATGATGAGATAGAAGCCATCCGGAAGATAACGATGTGGGACGTTATAGTCAACAGCACCAACATAAAACCCGGAGACATCCAGAAGAACGTCTTCTTCTGGATGAACGGGGACCCGTGTCCGCAACCAATGCAGCTGAACGCCAGCCTCTTGGAGCCCTGCAAGTACCTGCAGGGCTACGATTACTTCGAGGGCAGCGAGCTGTCGTACATCTACGCCATCATCTTCTTGGCCTTCATCCCTATAGTGTGTGCGGGCGCGGGGTATGGTGTCGTCAAGCTGCAGAACAGGAGAAGGCGAAGGTTGCGCATGCGGCAGGAGGAGAACAACAACGGGAAGTCGGTGGACAAGATGATGGTGAAGGAGTGGCTTCACCAGAACCACAGGCGGTTGGTGAAGGTGAAGTTCGGGCCGGAGGAAGCGCTGCACACGGTGAACCGGAAGGGAGAGAAGCTGAGGACGGTGACCTTCAAGGGCATGGACTCCCTGTCCGTGGAGGAGACGAGGGAGGTGCCGGGAGAGGTGGCCTCCAGCGGCAAGAAGCCGATGACCCTGCTGAGGATCCCGAAGGACCATGACCTCGTCCTGGAGTTCGATTCCACTGGGTCGCGCCGCAAGTTCATGGCCAAGCTGGAGGCCTTCCTGGCGTCGCACAAGAAGAGGCTGGACACCACGCCCACGACCAGGGAGAGGGTCCTGGCCACTGCCGAGACGAGGGAGAGGAGGCAGAAGAGGCTGGAGCACTTCTTCCGGGAAGCGTACGCCCTGACGTTCGGCTTGCGTCCGGGGGAGACGGCAGTGGGGGCGGGGGGCGACGTGGTGGCCGTCATGAGGACGTCCCTGTCCAAGGTGGAGTTCGCCTCCGCGCTGGGCATGAGGCCGGACGCCGTGTTCGTGAAGAAGATGTTCAACATAGTGGACAAGGACGGCGACGGCAGGATATCATTCCAAGAGTTCCTGGACACGGTGGTGCTATTCTCCAGGGGACGAACTGAAGACAAGCTGAGGATCGTGTTCGACATGTGTGACAATGACAGGAATGGAGTGATCGATAAGGTGAGCGTCTTCCTACATTCAATCATCTTAAATGTCAACATTTTTACGCTGTGAACCTCTTCTTAGATTCCCATCTATTCTTTTAGTTCTTGGGGTCCACGATGCTCAACTGCATTTAATATACTAACTACGTAATGTACGTTTCTATGACACGTCATCGTCAGGTAAACTGATAATTACGCTGCGTAGTCGAAACTTAGGTAATACAGTAACTATTCTGTGTACAAAAACAATAAATCTGTTTCATTTGGAGAAACAGCTTCGGCAAAAATACCTGAAAAACACTAAATCCAACTGCTTCTACGGGAATTACGCCAGAAACCATCAAAATATAACAAAAATATAATAATAAATACCTTTATTTACCAGAAATCCCAATTCAAATGAATTATACAAAATTTACATAACAGCACCTCAACATACAGTCAATGGCCATTCCTCAGCGTTTTCGAAGACACTGTCTATGGGTCACCAAAATTTAAACTAAAAGAAAAAGTTCACTGATATCACATTATTTTGTTGCCAAACACTGTTTTTAACTCGGCAATATATTGCAAACCAAACAACACGGAACCCCACTTGGCATATATCAAATGAAAAAGGTCCAAATGCACCACTAAAAATATATGCCACCATATGTGATAGCTGTAAAGTAACACACTATGAAACTTCAAGGATCCTTCGTTCAAAGACGTATTTTTTAACAACTTCGTAATATTACCGGTAACTTCATTTTAAATGTCAACATTTTTACGCAGTGAACCTCTTCATAGATTCCCATCTATCCTTTTAGTTCTTGGGGATCGGGTTGGTGTGGTGGCTAGAGTACTGGACCCGTATTCTCGTTTGAAACGCAACCTCGGTTATCTCCCCAGCAACGAAACCGAGGTTGCGTTTCATTGATTTCCTCATTAGAATGTTTACAAAAAGTTAACGCGAGTCCCGAAAACCTATGGTATCCCTTGGATACCACTAGAGTTTCAGAAAGAGAATAAGGACCCTGGCCTCCCATCCCGAGGGCCCGGGTTCGATTCCCGGCAGTGGCGGATTTTTCAGTGGAAAGTCGGTCCCCAATTGAATGCCTAGCGGAGGGCATTTCAAGTTCAGCACTCCGTCCGTCGGATGGGACGTTAAGCCGTGGTCCCTTTGGCGCCTTTCGTTAAGAGTAGGCTAGTGTCGACGCCGGGTTTCTCTCCACCCTTCCTCCGTTCCCTGAAAACTCCTACCAATTATCCACCTATCCTAAAATGGCGCAAATGACCTCAGCTGTCGGTCGCCTCCCCTGAATAACCGACCAACCAACTTTTAGTTCTTATAAAGTTTTGATTGCTATCATGCGGTTCATATCTTAATTTAGGCTTCAGTAGTCCAAAACAATGATAGCCTATTCATGATAGCCTATTCATGTCCTTGGCATTATTTGGATCATGATTACCCCTCTGAATAAATTGTGGAATGTTATTCTTTCAAGCTGGCTGTTGTTTTACCCTCACATGAATATGATCTGTTGGAAATCAGTCCAATGGAGCTTATACGTGGAATCTAATCTAATAATTTGCCTCAATGTTTGTTTAAATTTTCTCTGGAAAGGTGAAGAAAAGACTCCGTGTGACTAAACTAATGACTAAATACTAATGGCTAAACTTTGAATTATTTTGTGGCAGGGTGAATTATCAGAAATGTTGAGATCATTGGTTGAGATAGCAAGAACTACTAGCCTCTCAGACCAGCATGTAACTGAACTCATAGAAGGAATGTTTAGAAATGCTGGGCTCCAAGAAAAGGACTCTCTCACCTATGAAGACTTTAAGCTGATGATGCAGGAGTACAAGGGAGATTTTGTGGCTATTGGCCTGGACTGCAAAGGTGCAAAGCAAAACTTCCTTGACACATCCACCAATGTTGCCAGGTATTTACCAGCATTTTCTTTGATTGCCATGATCAGTACCTAGGTACTGCTAATGCCTAAAATTGAAACAACTTCATTGTCGTTATTGAACAATGATTATATCATGGTTTTGATAAAATATGCACAGCCATTCATCTGGAATCATAATAACCATGTATCGCAGAAATAAATAATAAATATGACAGTTAGTGTTCTTATCCTGCCATGCATATATTACCTATATACTTTAACACTTGTTTATTTATTACCTTCCTCAGGTTAACTATGAGTTAACTCCTCTATTATTGCCCCTTAATTTACGCAAAAGGAATGACATTTTATATTTCTCTGTACCACTCTCCCTTTTAAATGTTTATCTTTCTGCCCTAAACTACCAAAGTATGGCTGAAAAATGAATCCTTGTAACAACTAGAGTATTGGGCTCCCTTCTAGATGGCCTGGGTTTGATTCTGGCATGTTTTTCAGTGATTTATCGGTCCATACTAGTGCATGCTGTGTGGAGAGCACGGTAAAGTTCAGAACTCTATCTGCCAACATTGGACTCCCTGAATGCCTTATGTCCAGAACAGGCCAATGCTGATTCCCAGTTTCTCTGTTCCATAAATTCCTACTCTTCCCAAATACACTCTTCTTTTAATGGTGCAAATGTCCTCTGCCCTCGGTCACCTCCCTTCTTGTAACAGATACATCATATCTTTCTATGCTTGATTACTATAAATTGTCAAGACTTCATGCACACTGTAGACTGAGCACATAGTTTGTTTACTTACATGCTTGTTAAATTTTCACTTTGAAGGTGGATGATAAAATGTGAAATAGTTTTGCTCATCAAAATTGCAATAAATGTAAGAGATGAGAGAAACAGTCTGTGTGGTGCCATGAATGATTAAAAATGAATTGATTAAATGCCAATCATCGTACATAATGACATTGTAACATGGTGAAGAAAGAACTAACATGCACCATAACCATCAATAATGAGACTATAATTAGTAGTAATTCAGTGACAGGTCCAAGTGTTTTGCAAACATCTTCAGCCAATATTTCCATGTCATTGGTTATATTGGTTGACAAAACTATCTTGTGTATTATGGTAACTACATTACTAAGTACTTCTTCTTCAACTCAAAAAAGTAGAAGCTTGTGCTCATGAATTTTAAGTACTTATACTCACCATGGGAAAATGAGAAAATGTTTCAGCTGCCAAGTGCCATTTAAGAAGACTTCCATGTACTCAAAACATGTTTTTTCCCATTGGCGAGGATAAGTAAAGAGTGCTCTTTCTGATATGGAATGTATAACATACCTATGTGTTTCAACAAGTTGAAAACTATTACTTTTTTCCCTGGTTGGTACATACTTGTGTTGGTCACAATAGCATGTGGTACTCTTGCCTTTTGGACAGATATGAAAATGACAAGTTTGACCTATTAATTGCAATACCCGTGATTTTAGAGGTATTCATGACTGTTACTGCAAAACAATACCACATGTCATCACAGAAAATAATCAACTTTCTTCCATTCTTCAGAATGACCAGCTTTCACATAGAATCACTGCAAGATCAAAGGAGACACTGGTTGCTGAAAAAATGGGACAGCATCACAACCTTCCTGGAAGAGAACCGCCAGAACATATTCTATCTCTTTGTGTTTTACGTCATCACAATTGCACTGTTTGTGGAGCGCTTTATTCGTAAGTATATCAAAGGAGAGTCTATATCATGAAATGATGTTAAAGGCATTATTTTTATCAATTGAAAGTGTTGGCATGGAAGTGCCTCTCATGCCCTGGAAACACTAAAATCTGTAATCCCTAAGGCTGTTGGATTCACTAGTGACTAAATTTCAACATTTATGGTAGTCTTAAGCTCACTTCACCCTGATTTGAGATTTTTTTCTGCTATACTGTACACATACTTACCAATACACTGTTTCGCAAAGGTATTTCATTATACTTGGTAATAAATAAATGAGGAAAATTCATAAACCCATGGTTTATGAGTTTAGTTTAACTGATCAATGTCACAGACTTTAAGAGTATGCTGAAGAAGGAGATATTTCTGTAAAAATATTTGCCCTAGCCACATGCCTTAAAAAGATAAATGGTGGGTCATTGAGATGGAACTTCATTGGCAGAGAACGGAGGAATTATTGTTTGCAGGCATGTCGGAGTACATTGAAGTAATGTGCTCAAAAAGTGGTGAAGGGAGGTTTATGACTTGAAAAAAAGCAGTTAAATATCTGATTCATTTAATGCTCTGATGAAAGCAATGAGGGTTCATTAATAATAGTAATAACAATGAGGATGCATTCAATGTTGAAAGTTTTGCTGATTCAGTTGGTAGAATTGGAAAGATGGGGGAGAAAATATTTAATTACATATTAGTTCTGAGGAGAAATACCCAAGAAGTTTTGGTATATGCGATGAACCATTTTCAGTGCTGTGAAATAAAGGCCTAGTGGCAGCTGGATTACATAAGAGCTGAGAGGCTACCCATTCTGACTCATATGATTTACCATAATCCATTTGAGTAAAACGTTCCCTGTCAAATCAGCATAGACTAGTCCCTCTGCCCCTAAGTTATCTGAAAACCAATACGGTAAGCACGGTGTGCCTTGGAAATGCATCGTTTTCCTCTGAACTACTCTAGTGCAAACCAACTTTCAATAACATTTCCTTGTTTTGCAGATTACTCGTTCATGTCAGAGCACACTGACCTCCGCCACGTGATGGGAGTGGGCATTGCCATAACAAGGGGTGCTGCGGCTTCTCTGTCGTTCTGCTATTGCCTCCTCCTGCTGACAATGTCGAGGAACTTGCTCACCAAATTAAAAGAGTTCTCCCTGCAGCAGTATGTTCCTCTGGACTCGCACATCCAGTTCCACAAGATCGCTGCCTGCACCGCTTTCTTCTTCTCCCTCCTGCACACTGTTGGCCACGTAGTGAACTTCTACCATGTGTCTACTCAACCCATCGAGCACCTTCGATGTCTCACCGCAGAAGTTCATTTTCCATCCGATTACAAGCCCACTATCAATTACTGGCTTTTCCAAACTGTAACAGGTAAGAGGAATTCAATTATCTTCTGAAAGAGAATATATGTATTTATTTTCAACAGATCCAACTAGTGACATCTTTCCTCTGATGAAATTGGGCTCTCCTCATGCATGAAGTCACATGCTTTGTTTTCCAGTGAAAATAAATATTTTGTTTTGTAAAGGAAGAGGAATCCCTAAGTTGTTGGAACATTATTTGGCTCTTATTATCATTTTTCAACAGCTCTAAATATAAATCATTGTTGAACCATTGAAGGTCATTGTGTATTAATATTCTATAAACAATTTATTTTAGGAGTAATATAGGCATATTTTTATGTATTTACTTTGCTGCTTATGGACCTCTTGCCTGCTTTGTTTTTTGACAGGCTCCCTCCCTCTGCTATCTCTTGCCCTCTCTCCAAATCAGCTTCTTTCCGACTAATAATGAACCTGAGTATCCAAATGTCTCTGCAAATGCTTGTTCCATCCACCAACTTGGCCTCCTCTGCATTTTTACTGACAAATATCTTTCCTCTTCAACCATCATTCATTCTCATATTTTTCCATTTTTAACATTCTCATGTTAGCATAACAACTAAAAATAGAATAACGACTTCAGCAAATAGCAAAATGAAGCAAATAGTTCTGTAATCTTGTATACCTAAAATTTTGATTTTGTTTTTTAGGAATAGGGATGAAAAGTACAAGTCCTCTGACCTCACTTTGTGTTCTTCGCTTCATCATTGTGTATCCTCTTAACTTCTTTCAGTCGCAGCCATTCTAATGGGATGTTTCCTAAGTGTCCCTTCCCATCTACACTTCTTACTATGCCTTCTCAGCCTAACAGTGTAATAATTCCTTGGGCCAGACTTTCTCTTCTGAATTGAATTAAATGTAATTAATAAGTGATTATTAAGGGCTTGTTAAGTGTTCTATTTCATTGGATTTTTGGCAGTACATGTGTTTCATTTCTTGCAAAAAAAAAATCTCTGTGACTTAAATTATTTTTTTTAGGGATAACTGGAGTGTTGCTGTTTGCCATCATGTGCATCATATTCGTATTCGCTCACCCCATCATTCGCAAGAAGGCTTACAAATTTTTCTGGATGACTCACAGCCTCTACGTTGCCTTGTATGTGCTGAGCTTGATTCATGGCTTAGCAAGGCTCACTGGAGCTCCCAGATTCTGGCTGTTTTTCATTGGACCAGGAGTAATTTACGCTTTAGACAAGGTTAGTAGAATGCCACATTCTTACATGATCTAGCACTATCTGGCCAATGACTGGACTAGCACAGGTACCGACTTCAATATTTTTCTGGTAATACGACCTAAAAGAGTCATAGACCATCATCTGGCTGTTGTGAGTGGAGTTATAATGTGTTCCATCAATCACGTGCCATTCTCTATGCAACTTCAATCACAAATAAAGATGTGAATTAGAGCAAGTGGCTGATGAGTGAGGATGATTCACCAGCCCAACTCTTGAGAATCACATACACCCATTCATCGTGTAGCAGATGCATCCCATGTCTCAGGATTGATCCTGTAATCCATATATATGTGACCACTTTTTCGAGAGTGGTCACTCTTTGAAAACAGCCATGATGTTAAATCCCTGAAATGGAACATCCTCCTCTGTGTTGCTTGGGACGGAGTTAATAGTGTTGCAATACCTAACTGCTTTAGGAGATAAAACTTCTCCGGAGAGATTGAAACTCAAAACATGGAGACAGAATTGAATGAGAAGGAAGAATGGGGTGAAGTTGCTCACACTTTTAGCTTCGAGGGAATTTCTTTCCATGATTACATGAATGTAGATGAAAACCTTGACGTATATTCCTATAAAGAGGATCCTGACATCCTTGCGGAGACACAGGTGGTAGATGACAAATGAAACGTGGTATCTGGCACTAATGTGAAGGTTTCCTGTATGGAAAGAATTAGTAAATGAGATAGAGGTTTTGGTATATTTAAATTTAGAAGATGGGGAAACTTAAAAATTCTGCGGCAATTTGGGCGAGCAGCTTCCAAGGAAATGAAGATGTGCATTAGACAATAAACTTTGGAGAGTTATTTTACAAAAAAATAATTTTGAATGAAATAATTTTCAGTTACTACCTTTTTATTATTGACAGAAAAAATAAAAATAGTTTGTAATTTGTGTAGTTTGGTATATTTTTGTTTAAATTTGTGTGTGTGTGTGCATGAAGTCTATCTCTGCAGTTGAGCGAGTGCATTTTTTCCTAACAATGCACTATATAACATTTCATTCATGCTGTTAACTGGAAATACACTGAGAGAGTGCTCTAATTTACGATGAAAAAATCATCAGAAATGCCGAACATTATATTGATATTGATAGTGATAACCTATAGATGCAGAGAAATATTTTTGTGCTAAACTTCCATAAATAGAGGTCACCTCTAAGTATGGGCCCAGGCACGGACTTCGTTCTATGGAGGTTTCGTATGCATAGTAGATTTGCTAAGGTGGGTTTTTTGTTTGCATTGTGTATGAGAACGTCCCAGGACCAGGGCTATGGCAATGTAATAGGGAGGTTTTCTAAAAATATCATTATAGGGAGGTTCATTATAGGGAGATTCATTATAGGGAGATTTCACTTTATTTTGTCATCTATAATTTGTGTGTGGGATAGCCAACACTGAAATAGGGGATCCAGAACAACATATTTTAATTAAGGTTATTCATTCTGTGAAATGACATATGCTTAAGGTTAGCCTCAACTTCCCAAGAATGAGAAGATAGTCTTAGAGTGTGGACAGACATTTTTTTACTTCTCTGAAAATTTCTTGCCAAGATTGAGTGACTCTCTAAATTCTAAATTAGTCTCCTACCACAATTCTAACCCAAGTTAATAAATACAGTCTTTGTGTCTGCTCTTTGACAGAAAAAAATCATGTAAGTGCCCATTTAGTTGTTACTGAAGCACATTAATACATAATTTCATCCTGGGTTCACATCTTCAATGCATATATTTATGCTAAATTTTGAATTTTCATTTTTATTAACCAGCAAATTAATTTTTTGTGCTCAAAAGTAAATTAGTATTTTTATATCAATAATGGAGAACCTCAGAGCATGATTATATTGATGTGAATGGATGTCTTTAAGTTATTTTGTGAATATTTTCTTAGACAAAGAGAGTAAATATACACTGGTGTAAATATTTTTCTTTTCCAGATTGTGTCGCTTCGCACAAAGTACATGGAGCTAGATATAATTGAAACAGAACTCCTGCCATCCGATGTTCTGAAAGTGAAATTCTATCGGCCTCCGAACTTTAAGTACCTCTCAGGCCAGTGGGTTCGCCTCAGCTGCACTGCTCTTCGAGACCAAGAGTTCCACTCGTTTACATTGACATCTGCTCCCCACGAAAACTTCCTGTCTTGCCACATCAAGGCACAGGGTCCTTGGACGTGGAAGCTCAGGAACTACTTTGATCCTTGCAATTACAATCCAGAGCAGGACCATCCAAAGGTGAGCACTGTGCATTTTTAGAATGCATTTCTGTGTTCTCTTCAACTTTCGTATGAAAATGCAAGAGACCAAATTCCTTCCATGCTGCTTTAAATAAATTGAAACGTCTCTGCATATGTTATGAAACTGTGTCCATAGAATCCAATGACTCCTCCTTAATGGTAGCAAAAGATCAGGACATGAGCAAAATAAACCCTATAAGAATTTTTCCTGCAGTGTTTCGGAAATAAGTAATCAAAGCTCTTCTCAAAAGTTTTGACAGTCATTGAACTGCAGCTCACTCCTTGTGATGAAAATTTCCTCTGTTAAAAAAGGAAGTCATCACGTAATTCCGTGCAACTGTTAATTTCTGACTGGTTAATGAGCAATATGTAGTGGCATTGTTTGATGTGGCTGGTTTTGCATTATGCTTTTGCATTGGGCTTCCATATGACCCAAGGTTGTATCTTTGACAGGAATATTACATTTCTATGCACTGATACTATGCTTAGATAAAACATGATCTGGTATTTGTTGAAACAGAATTACCTACCATTATCTTTATCTAAGGAATTAGATACAGCTCTTTGCAAAGTTATTTTTCTTTTTCCTACTGCTTTGTGGAGGAGGTAATGTGTTGTTATTAATCACTCTCAAAGTTAGGGTGTCAGCATTTCCAGTTTCAATTCCTGGCATTTTTTTAATGCTTGGTCATTTAAAGTGAAAAGAACAGGAAAGGTCAGTAAGTCAGGCCCATAAATGAAAGAATGAGGGAATATAATAAAATAATAAATTGGAGGGGTGGGCAGGGGCCTTCTGGAGCCCCCTTCTGGCACTTAGACCTCTTTAGGTCCATTGTGCCAATGCACATTTCAACCTGCCCGCCGCTTTGCAGATAGGGGACAAGAGCACCACGGTAGAGGTATGGAGGAGGGCCACCCATCCAACCTCTGTCTGGGCCCAACATTGCTTAACTTCGGTGATCTCATGGGAACCGGCATGCCAACGTGGCTAGGCCCTTGCCCAAGAATGAGGAAAGCGAGGCTTTTATTCTAGTTGCATTTACCCTCACTGTGCAAAGAGGCACAGTAGACTTTAAGAAAATCTTCATTCATATTACTGAAGACTTCTCTGCAGGACCTCGTAACTGAAGAATATATCATACATAATCGTAGCACCACAACCTTGGTGGGAAAACCAAACAGATTGCAGAGTTAATGAAAATATGGCTACATATTACATGAAATTAAGTATGTACTAAGGGAAACTGACTTTCTGTATGAAAATAATTTAAGTAATACTCACACTCTTGTTCTAGTGATGAATTAAGCCTTTTTGTGGACTCATGCAAAACTTTATTATTAATATTGTTACTATAAAGTAGCATCCGCCTCAAAGTCTCCTATTGGGTTTCATAAGACTTGTGCGATGACCGATTTTGGTCAACGATTTTTGATGAAAACATTTCATCGAAATGCTTCGATGACGATGGCTGTCATCGATCATCGGATAGAGTGTACATGATGATCGATGGATGTCGATGATCGATGACTGTCGATGATCGATGAATTACAATGATCGATGACTATCGATGATCGGTGCGGATGTCTCGGTTGGCAGTTTGGCGTGGCTATTAAGTGTATATTGAATTGGGTCAAACTTAATTGAGAAGGTCATGACTTATTTAGTAAAGAGCGAAACAAGTACCAAGTTAAAAATTAAGAAACAGCTCTTTGCTGTGGTGCAATACAATTCTCATATCCGGATTTTCATCGGTGAGTACGAGTCGGTCGTCCAACACAACGTTGCCTGCATCGCTGAAGAACCACTCTGATGACGTTGAAGTGGCAGGAATACAGAGAGGTATTTCCTCGCGTACTTCTGAAGGCGGGGATACACAGTTCCTTCCTGTCCCTATACCAATGTAAGACGTCCGAAGATTTGGATCAAGCTGGGACCTCCCCGTACTTGTGGAGCTCCTTTCTGGAAGGGGTTGTCAGCAGAGGTAGCGTTTCTCGTGTCAGCAGCACATCACGACTCATCGACATCAATGATTTGCATCGACTCATCGACATCGATGATTCACATCGACTCATCGCATTTGATGGTCAATGACATTCATCATCACCGATTTCAGTCATCGCACTGCAGTGACTGAAATCATTGTCGATGACTTCGATTAATCGACTCATCGCACAAGCCTAGGTTTCATTGCTGTCATAATGACCGGAGACTCGAGAGGGACGGGTAGCCACACTGCTGTCACCGTCGGCACAAAGAAGGTGGAAGAACTCGAGAAGGACAGCATTGCTCCTGCAATAGCATCCATTTTTTCACGACTGGGATGCACTTGATATTGTCCGTCAGTGAACTCTTGACACCACCAAGCACGCCCATGATGAGGACTACCAGTTTGACAGAGTAGCCTGCGTACATTTGCTGGAGTTCGCACAGCAGATCTTGATATTTGTACTTTTTTCAATCTCCTTCACTGACACGTTCATTTTGGCCGGTGCCAAAAACTTGATCATAAACATGGCATGCGAGAGATTGCCGATGAGAATGATATCCAACTTCATCAAAATTATTATCATTATATATGTAGTAGGTATGGGGAGTGTAATTGGAACTATAGTTCCACATGCGTAATTATGTTGGCTTATGGCAGAAGAGAAGAGGACAAAATCAACGTTAAACTAGAGAAGCAAAAACTGGAAGAAGTGAAAGAGTTCTGCTACCTGGGAAGCTGAGTAACCAACGATGGACAAATCAAGAAAGAAATAGCAATACTATAGCCCAGGCAAGTAAGGCTTTCTATCAAAAGAAGAATCTCCTTACAGCTGGAAATACAAACGTAGAAGTAAGTAAACAATTCATCAGGACATATATCTGGAGCATGTCTCTTTATGGCAGTGAGGCATGGATGATGACAGCAGCGGAGAAGGAAAGGGTGGAAGCATTCGAAATGTGGTGCTGCAGAAGAATTATTAAGATAAAATGGATTGGCTGAGTGACAAATGAAGAAGTCCTAAGAAGAGTGGAAGAAAAGAGAAGCCTGCTGAAAACTCTAAGTAGAAGATGGGATAACTTAATCGGCCATATCTTAAGACACGATGGCCTGATGAAGACAATCATTGAAGGACAATTGGATGGGAAGAATGGCAAAGGAAGGCCTTGAGTGAGATATATGGAAATAGTGATGAAGGATGTGAAAGAGAAGAAATATGTAAATGTGAAGAGATTAGCCGATAGAAGAACTCAGTGGAGAGGTGCATCAAACCAATCTGAGGATTGATGACTAATGATGATGACAGATTAAAGAATGTCAGATTTTTATCCTTTCATAATGAAGGATGATGGAAAGTATTTCTTTACTGATAAATACTCTGCTTTCTCTTATTAAATTACTAGCATCGAATTAGCTTCTGATTTTCTGTAATTAGGTAACATGTTATCCGGCATTTAAGTTTCATTGGGACATGAAATGTACCTATCCAAGTTTTGTCCAAGTAATGTAGAAAATCAGTTAATAGCCCTTTGTTATCATTGTTAAAGCGTAAAGTCAGATGGACAAATGATATTTTACCAAATGGTATGGGGAAAATAGATGTTAAATTGGTGCAAAATTCATAGGTGGGGATTAAAAAAGGGGAAGTTCATAATTCAGTTTACCTTATCTGCATCGCTCATAACTCACTGCAAGTAATTTGAGGCAATTCTTGACATTGATCACTTGAGATGATGCAAGGGGAATTTCTGTATCTTCTTTTGGAATGACCTATCACTGTTAGTCTGGGAAATACTGTATGTGGAACTTAGAATCAAAAAATATTACAATCAAGCAATATTACTGTACTATGTGACAAAACACTGAGCATAAAACTGTAGATCCTAATTAAGAGGTGATTTGTTCTGTTAAGATGTCCTGTGCCTGGGATGCGATCCAAACCCTTCTGAATGTGCTGAAGATGTAATGGAGCATTTTTATTAATTCCTTTGCTGTTGAAGCTCATGCAGCATGCCTGTGAACCTGAAGATATCTATTTTTGTTGGTACATTTGCATGTAAACCTAAATGAAGAATCACAGTGGTATTGAGGTGCAATTGGTATTTTATTCCTGTGGAACTAATGTCAGTATTCTTTATTTCAGATTCGTCTTGAAGGACCTTTTGGTGGTGGAAATCAAGACTGGTATAAATTTGAAGTAGCTGTGATGGTTGGAGGTGGTATTGGAGTCACTCCTTATGCTTCCATACTCAATGATCTAGTTTTTGGGACATCTACAAATCGTTACTCTGGGGTCGCCTGCAAGAAAGTGTATTTTCTCTGGATCTGCCCTTCACATAGACATTTTGAGTGGTTCATAGAAGTTCTAAGGGATGTGGAAAAGAAGGATGTCACCAATGTCCTTGAGATACATATTTTCATCACTCAGTTTTTTCACAAATTCGACTTGCGTACTACTATGTTGGTAAGTAGAATTTTCTGTTTCTTCTTTTACAGTATGAGCTTTTAAAATTTATTCATGGAATCCTGCTTTCCAAAATTTTTCACATGGAAACCTAAAAAAGGAATGATCTAAAATGTAGATCGCTGAAATTCAGGTTTCTTGTTATATAAGATGGTACCTACGTAACAAGCAGAAATTGAGTACCAAATCAATTTTGACCCAATAATGTTCTTAAAAATACGTAAGGTGTCTCCATTTTTAAATTTCAGTCATTATTATCAACGTTTTTATTCAAATATGTTGTCTTTGATTAGATACCTGAATGTTTTTTTAATTTCCTTGGTATTTTTATGGTCTCTATTTAGATAAAAAAATACTAGGTAGATTAACTTTACCTCCAAAAAATCTTTTTACTGCTAACAGGAAAATGCAATACACATTTTTACTCTATATGAAGCTTAAATGGAGTGTGCATTTTAAATTAATTATTCTGACCAACATAAATTCTTAATTATACAGAAAAATCCAGAAGCTGTGAATAAGATGTAGACTGGTTTGACATGTGGTCCAATCCAATTTATATACCATTCTATCACAGCATATTCAAGAAAAATAGAAATGCTTTTCCTTGGAGCGTGGAATTAACCAGAATGTATTGGAAACTATGTGGTTGTTTAGTTAGCTCCTTGATCAGTGGTTTGATTATGGATATAATTAGTTAGTAGGCATTTGTACCTCATTTTTTATTTTATCCATATTGACAGTTATTTTTCATGAATGTGGGCTGGCATTGTCTTTTCATGGTCCCTTAGCTGTGCTCATGAGTATGGTCACTTTGGGTTAATGTAAGTTTTTCAAACTAAACCTAAACACCATATCTGTGAACTTAATAGAGAGAGGATTTATTTCTAGGGTAAACTGACTGCTATGGTCATTTACACTGAATTTAGTATGATGAGTCTGGTCATTCTTTTTAGTATGTTCGTTCGTTTGATGAAATCACATGTTGATCTAAAAGCAGAAATAGCAGCAATCTACCAGCTTATAATGAACATCGATGCTCTTCTGCATTGTTTCATTTGCTGTGATAGTTCTTCGATTTTAGTTTTATATTCAGGCAATGTTTGTGGACCTCATTATAACTGTGCAATGCATAATTTTTATTTCAGTACATCTGTGAAAACCATTTCCAGAGACTTTCCAAGATGAGTATGTTTACAGGACTGAAGGCTATTAACCATTTTGGAAGGCCAGATATGTCGTCTTTCTTGAAATTTGTCCAAAAGAAGCATAGTTATGTAAGTAAAAATAACAATTAGTTATTTGTGGGCCATTTCAAGTATTGGGTACTTACACGGGCAATAAAAAACAACACAAACCTCTTGACATCTTAACCCTTTCGCTGCTGTGAACGTACCTAGCACGATCGCACGGTAGGCTGCTGTGAACGTACTTTTTCGTTCTCACTATAGCACTTTCACTTTTCCGCCGCATGTGACGTGTAGGTTTCTGGAGAGCCTGCCGCAGCGAAAGGGTTAATGGATGAATTGTTGCATTACTAGAAATAAGTCTGTTAGCCATTAGATTTCTCACTTCTTGATTTCGTACATAATGACTTTCCATGAACTGTCTGTGGTTTTTCATGAGATCAAAGGCTTCTTTGTGATTTGTAAAAGAGGTAGCATCATTGATAGAAAAGTCTTGAACCCTCAGCCAGTATAGAGAGAGCTAACCATTTTCTTTAGCCATTGGAGTTCCATGGTAGACATTGTGTGTTTTTAACACAGACATTTTGAAAAATTAAATTTAAATTGTTAAGATTGAAAACATTTAGAATGTGTCCAGTATTTTGTTATTAATTTTGGTATTAATATGATGAAAACTAGTGTAGGTATATTAATGGCAGAGAACAATTGTCATTATGATAGAAATTGCTGATAATTTGGTGATAGGTGGTAATCTTACTAATCATTGGTAAGATATTCCATGAAATAAGTGCAGTTTTAGGGAAAATGTTTTCATTAGGTATGAAGTTATATCATCTATGTAAGCTGTCTAATCTCATGCAGTACCATCGAAGGTCAAAGATTTGACATGATTGAAGGTTGTCATGATATCTGTTAATAAATGCCCTTTGTCACTTCCACAAGATTAATTTGTGGAAGCAAAACCTATTTTGTGCAAGTGACGAAGTGAATCCATTAATAGATATCATGCAATACCATTTGATTTTCGGATGTTCTTTTTTTATTTAAAAAAAAATATTTTAGTGTACTTTGGGATTACAGGTACGATATTAATTAATTGCTTAAGCAATAATAAGGAGCCAATAACTTTCCTGACAGAATTTTCCAAAATACATATCAAAACTATTGTACTGCGTGAGTTGCTAATAACTGCCAGGGGAGTAAATGGGTTAACTTACCCAATATATAATTTTATATAAAGATCTTAATTTAAAAAACAATGTACATGTGTACCAAAATTTCTGTGTGCTGCTCTTATTGGCCATTTTCGCTAATTCCATTCTAAAATGGTTTTTTTCCATCACATTAGGACTCATAGTAATTTCTGGATCAATGTTTTGATATCAACATACTGGACAATGCCTTCTTAATTTATCTTTGTCAGTACATAATTAACATTAAAAAATCCATTTTTTTGGTGTTCATGAGAAAATATCTATTATTTACAAGTAGAGCACCATGGCTGTCCATGTGGACCTCTGTGAAAATTATAATTATCGCAGCCGTGGTCCAAAAAGACTTCCACCTTATGCATATCATGTCATATTTTTATTGGATGTGAAATACAGTAGTGCACTAGTCCTTGCGAAATGTATATGTATTTTGAATAAACAGAGGAGAAGATAAAATACAAAAATTCAAAAGAAAACACACAAATATTGTATGTCTGGTCCAATAGACAAAACCACAGAAATATAAATCCAATTTCTTGCGTAACAAAAATTCATCACTAGAATAAAATGTTTCCTCAGCAGCAGTACTTAATACAGTTTTTAAATATTTAAATGCTAAGATGTCTCGCCTCAGGAGCCAAACTAGTCAAAGGACATAATTTTAAAATATTAAAAGAGGTACACATGTTGTATAAACGGCAATAGGGCACATTAAGAGTATCCCTGTTTCTAGTAAAGTGGGGGTGTGTATTAGTCCTTGTATATAGGAAACTGATATTTAGCTTCACATTACTCATGCATTTAAAAATTTATATTCTCTAAAGGGTCGAAATACCAAGCTTGGTAAACAGAGGATTACAATGATCCCTTGGGTAGGAAAATGAGATGACTCTGCCTATTTTTCATCCTGAATAAACTTATGGAGGATGAAGAGTGGCCCACTAGTTCCATTCCACAATTTATATATCAGTGGAAGCAGGCAAAGTAAAATACTTGAAACTGGTGGAGCATTTAGACAGCCATATCTTATTTTCCATAGTAGCTAATAAATGAAGTTCCCAACTTAATATATTGTCAAGTTCAAAGCCAAGCAACTTAATAATGTCAGTTGAACATGCTACAGTATTTAACGGAGAAGGCCAGTGACCGAGTTTCCCGATTTCCCAAATTTCAAGATTACCTGCTAAGAAAAGATGCATGCTTCAAATATTATTGATAATATAGCCTTATTCTCTTACTTTTCATTCACAGGTCAGCAAAATAGGAGTATTCAGTTGCGGTCCCAGACCTCTCACCAAGAGTATTATGTCTGCCTGTGGCGAAGTGAACAAAGGACGTCGACTTCCCTATTTCATTCACCACTTTGAGAATTTTGGCTGAAGTCACTCGAGACCCCTGAATGCGTGGAAGGGATTCATCTCCTGGATGACCCTTGCTCATCATCTTCTTCCCAGTGGCTCCAAATACCTTCCCCTGTCCCGTCTCAATACACCGAGGGCTTTCACAATTGGAGCAGTGGTGTGTGCATAGGGCTTCAGCTAGCTGTGCTTGAAGACTAGGAGAATGGATTGCAAAGGAGAGAAAATGTGATAGTTATTTTTTTATTGTATTTTGCTCTGAAGGCTCTCATCTTTTCCTTATGGCAAAAGAGTTAGGCTTTTGCTCAACTTCAGAAGAAAGAAGTATGTATTGTTAATCAAAGGATTAAAAAGAAGAAAATGAACTACAATGGGAAGAGTGTGAGGAGTGCCTGATTGAAAGAACCAAGACTTGTAATTGCGAGAATGTGTAGGTATGTTTTGTTGCTTAATTTATTCAAGTAGAGTCATAATTTTTCTTATCTTTAATGAATGCAATATATTTTCTACGTCCAATTGCATTGTTCAGGTATTGCCAAAAGGAGACTGGTGATGTGGTTAGTTACCTGCAATTGGAGTGAATTCGCTAAGTCATGATTGGTTCATTTTTGTGTAGAGTATGTACATCAAAATTGGTTATTAAATATTATTACAGCAATTTTTCTTCATTTCCTGTTATCATTTATTGCTACTCAAAATGGGGGCGTTTACTCGGAACCAAAATCGCAATTTTGTACACGAAATCGTTAGATGGAAACAAAAAAAGAATTTTAGTGAAAAAATTAATCTTCTACCACAACCATTCACTCGTAAATCAAAAATTAAAATAAGCAAAAGGTGACGCCCACCGAAAAAGCTGCTGTGATAACATTGACGTCATTTTTCTCCCGTCCTTGACTGCTTTTCGTGGAAGGGAAGGAAGTGGAGGGGGATTCTTAGAAGGTCTGCTCGCACAGATGCGTTCGCAACTGCTCCTAATGGCAGAGCCAGCTGTGTCTTCCCCATTGCGATAAGGCGAATTTGCTTCGCGGGCTCAGTTGTGATTGGACGAAGTCGATATACGCCAGAGGTTGCACCACGCCCACTTTTCCGAAAGGGTTAAAAACATTAGTTTTTCGCCGCTTATAACTCAAGAAATAATTGACGGATCAAAAAACGGAAAAATTCGAGTCTTTTTATTTTACAAACTATCAGATTCGGCAATAAAAAATATGGTAAACGACCCCATTTAACTTTTATTACTTATATGTAATCAGATCATTATGGTTTAAGTGAGAGATCACCATCTTTGTTGATACATACCCCTATGCTAATAGACCTGGCAAAAGTACAGTATAGGTGGAGGGTAAGAAAATAACAAATGACGGGCTGTAGATGGATTGTAGTGGTACCTAGGGCAAGCGGTCGCAGTGGGTTGGTCATTTGGAACATCTGAGGGTGGTGAACGTGTAGAACAACTGTAGGGCAAACCCTCCTTACCCTCCATCCACGTCTCCCTGGGTTTTAATGCGAGGGGAGCGGAGTGTAGCACTCAAACCAATGTAGCGTAGGGGAATGGCAGTATGCCTTGCAATCTGTTTCTTCTCTAGTGTATTTAATTGGTATTCAGCGTAGTGATATGACATTCTCAGTTATGCCAAGAATAAAATGGAGGCAATTTTAATGAAATGCAGAAGCTTTTTTAACATTTTTATTTGTTGTAATTTTTGTAAGTGTTGTAAGTTGAGGAATATCAGGTGGATCATCATTTCTAGAGCGATGGTGAGATGTGTTGCCGGCCAGGTAATTCATTTCGCTGCACTGCAATTTATGTCATTGCAGCGATGGAGGGCTACGGTTGTCGCGTAAAGTAAAACTGTGAGATCCTTAGATAACAGTTTATTGGTGCGCTGTCCACGAACAATGGTCGACAAGTTAATGGTCAGCAAAACCAAACGCGGTAATTTAGGTGGCAGCTCACTAGCAGGCTCCTAGGCTCTCTGAGGTTCGAGGCATACTGACTAAGTTGGCTTTGTCCTCTCAGACTTCTGGTGGCGAAACAGGGCGGCGGAAACAAATGACTAGCGCCGTGCGTGTGTCGCCCTGGTGAAAATTTGGCGTCAAGGAAGCGTGAAAAAAGTTTCAATCGGAGCGTCGATAAAGAGTTTGGTGAGCGTAAACGGAGAGACAACGTTGTTCAAAGAAGCGGAGAGCATCGGAGAGTAAATGAAGGTTCCATTTCGAGCGTCACGGAGCGGATAGACGGAGGTACGCATTATTCTCGGGCGGAAGCAAACCGAAAGTGATTAGAGAGCCTATGGAGAGTACGTCCGATGGTCGGAACGTACTTGGAAAGTGATAGACTCGTAATCGAAACGTAAATGGAGCCATGACGAAGCACGTGTGGAAATCTTGCCGTATGCTTAAAATTGAAATTTCGACGTCAATCTTCACTAATGATAATACGCTATTAAAATTGAAATAACATTCAAACACAATAAAGGCAATCGAAGTTAATAAGGAACGCAATTTTAAATATTTTAACGAGTTTGAAAGAAAAGCATTCGAAAATCGTCAATGCAATATTTAATATTGTGGTGAAGAATATCTATTTTTGCTACCAAAATGTTATGAACATTATTGTGGTTCCACGGCTGACAATATATTTTCCATCTTTTTTATTGCCTTCACTATAACAAAAGAGCGACTTTAAACGACACGACTAACTGCTCAAAATACACGAAAATCTTTACCTCAAATTTTACCTACCTCAATCGGTAAAATTTCACAACTACGGTTACTTATTTTTAGCAAAACAAATTGATTACACTGTCCTGATTAGTTTCGAATTACACTCGTTCCTAGAGTAATTCTGAATAACATTCATTACGAAAGTTACACAAGATGAAGAGGATGAATAATTTAAACTCTTTTGCATCCAATTGCCTCTACATTTATTATCAGTCATTAATTATACTATTCCAAGAGGAATCAACGTTTATCATGCATCCATTGTTGACACTGTTACTCAGTTATACATTCTTTGGCTTTTTATCTTCTCCTTAGCTCCTCTACAAAAAGGCTCCTGAAAGCAGCCCGATCAGACGACTTAAATATTGCAATAACAACAAATCTTTTTATTATCACGGCGGTCACGAAGTTACGGCATCTCACAGGTCTCTGTATCATTTGAGCAGCCTCCCTTACCCATGCATAGACCACTACCCCCTCAGAATTTCGTCACTTTCTGTCCACGACTACATATTGGACGAGTAAGCTCGTTTATTTGATGGATGACCTCTAACACTATAAAATAAACGCGATTTTTCGCGTTAATGACTGTTAAATGGTGCACGGATAATCGGGAAACAAGGATAATCAATCGCTGTTTGGTTCAATCCGGATTCATTTCTCGACGGTGCGCCGCCAAAATAAATAAGCTCTCAAAGAAAATCATACAATTTGTCAATGAAAATCTCCTTGCTGCACAAAATAGCGTTTATGACAAAATAGAATCCAGTAGAGCTGTCATGGCTGCAATCAAATGTTCGCAAGCCTCGGGCGGCGTCTTGAAGCCTGGAGTTAGAAATTTAACGAGTCGTTAGGGCCGGCCGTAGTAAAAGTCACGATTGAAGGAATATGACAAAATTTTACTTACCTGTGAGACCACCTCTGGTACACTAAATAGATTGGCGATGCACGGATACTCGGGAGTTATTGCTTGTTGACCCACCATTCGCAAAACGCGGTGGACGCACTAGGTGGCTCTTAGTTCAGCCACGACTAAACGTGTATATTTTTTTTATAAATAGCAAATGATCCATTATGAAATGGAAAACGTCGTTATGCACACGAAATAATTTTTATGCATACTTCCAAAACTTTTACGACACAGTGTCATCATCAGGTTAATGTTAAATATTCTGGGAGGAAAAACAATTTTCTATTTCATTAAGAGGAACCTCTTGCACAAAGTAAAGCCAGAAATCATCTATCGATCGAATTTATCTCTCGTAGTACGTAATTATGAGTTTTCTTCTATACGTTAAGTAATGGTTTTTCAAATAAAGGGGATAGGCAGGGGGATTGATACTTCATAGGTACCTATTTGATGCTAGATACATTGTAACGGTAAGATTTCTAAATAGGGATGAAATCTTTGTAATGTTTAAAAAGTTATAGAGTAAAATATATTTAGATTTGCTATACTATAAAATATATTTAAAGTTAAGTAATATTTCTGAAAGTAAATAAAAATTAAATAATTCTTCTAAAAATATATAAAAAATAAACAAGATCACCAAGGGAGTGGGAGAGTAAACAACAGAACAATGGTGGAGACTTAAGAAGGAAGCAGACGTAAACCAACAAGGGGACGATTGAAAAAGAAGAGGAAAGAAGATTAAGGAGGAAGCGGGCGCGAAACCACGAGAGAAGACGATTAAAAAGGAATAAGAAGAGAGGTTAAGGAGGAAGCTGGTGCGAACCAAGGAGAGGACGAAAGAAAAAGGATGAAGAAGAGAGGTTAAGGAGGAAGCCGGTGCGAACCAAGGAGAGGACGAAAGAAAAATAAGAGAGGAGTGAACGACCGTGAAGGAAGAGGTTACCTTTTGGTGCTACAACGTGTTGGTGCACGACTACTCGTTTAAATACAGACCACGGGGGAACTGAGATAGTAAAAAAAGAAAAAATTTAAAAAAACATGGCGGGAGTGACTAAGATGTGTTACGAGTTAAAAAAAAGGAGATGTACAGAACTTGTTGAGAGGTCGAGGAGTAATGGTACAGGGTAAGAAGTTAGAACTACAAGAACGTTTAAAATGTATATTGGAGAAGTTAGACCTAGGGACGCATGAATTCGTGGCAGAGACAGAAAAAATGGCTGAAAATCAGATAGAGGTCATAGTGATGAAGAGAGATGAGAAGAATGGAGGAAGAACGGAAGGAACGAGAGAAGAAGGCGGAGGAAGGAAGAAAAGAACGTGAAAAGAAGATGGAGGAAGAAAGAAAGGAGCGAGCCAGAAAGGAAGAACAGTTCAGGGAGGAGTTGAAAGAACGTGAGAAGAAGAGGGAGGGAGAACGAAGGAAGCAAGCCAGAAAGGATCAGGGAAGAATTGAGAGAACATCTGGAGGAAATGAAAAAAGGACAAAGGGCAATGAAGGAAGAGTTAATGAAGGAGATATAGGAACGATGGATGAATTTTCGAGGAGAGTACCAGGAAAAACTTGATTCACAGGAAAGAAAATTGGATAAAACTCAAGAGCTGGATGGAAGGAAAAGTTAAGGAGCTATGGACGAAGATAAGAAAGGCTGATCTAGGGATAAGGAAAACTAAGGAACGAGGTGCAGAAAAATGCAATTGAATCGGAAAATATTAGTGGAAAAGTAGACGAAAATGGAGGATTGATTCAGCAATTGTCGGCGGAGATGCGACAACAATCAAATAACAAGATGGCGGAATGGTGTCGACACTTAAGGAAATTGCAAGGAAAGTGAAGGAGAATTGCATCCAAGCTAGCGGGTATGCTATATCAAGTCGCCTCTACAAATTAACGGATGAAGGTGAGGAACAGGTAACTGACAGAATTAAATAATAAATTAGCGGGTATTAAATATAACGTTGTTCCGTTGGATTCTTAATATACAGGAGTATAATTTTGATATTGCAAATGCAAAGATAATGCAGTGGCGGATGTATTAAGTCGATACCCGTGCGATGCACCGGAGAAGAATAGGTTTCCGCAAGAAGAACTGGTGATAGCCATGATTCTCGCCAGAGAACCCTCCGCGGAATTGGCCGATGGGAGTGAAGAATCTTATCCGACAGCAGAGAAAGCGATCCGGGAGACAGGAAGGCGCCGGAAAACTGAAGACGGTCTGTCATGTCAATAGTCCCATGGTGTCAAGAGCCGAAGAGAAGGAAGTGAGGGACAAACGAAAGGATAAACGAGAGGAAGAGAGAAGAATACTGAATATATCCGAAGGGAACTCTTAATGGAGGGAGAGGAAGGTGTCCCGGAAAGGGAGGAAGTGCACGGAAGTCGAAATGCAAATCGAAGGTATGAGAGTGACTGCATTAGTAGACACAGGACCAGAAGAAAAGTGCGTCAGTGAAGAATTTTATTTGGAAAATAGTAAAGTATTTGAAAGTACCCTTGAATTACCTGTTAAGGGATAGATATGATTGGGACAATCGGGAATGGGAGTGGACGGATTAAAAGGCGGATTTTTCCTCATGTAATGGTGGGGGAGATAAATATAAATACAATTAGCACGGAGAAGCAGGCAAGATTTACACGCTTAGAAGAGTTTTGTTTCCTTCATTTAATGTATGCTTGGGTGCCGATTTTTGTGTCCGATCAAAATGATCGATGAGGCATACCAATTTTCATGTTTTAGTTTGTAAGTTTAATGACATGTCATGTCTTTCCAGTCTAAGGAATGAGGATCTGTGCCATGGTTAATTTTCTTTTATCAGACAAGTGTCAATAGCTTGTTTGAAAAATATGACTTTAAATGAGAGTATTTACGTTTCACTTCAATGTTTCTTTTAATGGGGCTAATGTAACGGTGCGATTTCTAAAGTAATGAAATATTTTTAATATTTCTAAAAATAAAAAATAAACAAGATCACCAGGGGAACAACAGAACAATGGTGGAGACTTAATAAGGAAGCAGACGCAAACCAACAACGGGACGATTGAAAAAGAAGAGGAAAGAAGATAAAGGAGGAAGTGGGCGCGAAACATGGAGAAGACGATTAAAAATGAAGAAGAAGAGATTAAGGAGGAAACCGGTGAGAACCAAGGAGAGGACGAAAGAAAAAGAAGAGAAGTAAACGACCTACGGGAAGAGGTTATAGCATGGTTTGAAAGATATAACTATTTTCAAGATATAATGTCTCATTCCTTACGAGGCAGTCAGACTGCTTCGTTTTTTATTAGCCTCCAGTACATGGCCACAACGTCCTTTAAATGAGGCGTTGTGGCATTTAACCCACTTAGAGCCTGGTAGGTGGGTGGCCGAAACGTATAAGGCCGACTCGAGAAGAACAATCCATCTTCCGCCATCCCGTTCCTCCTTTCCACAGCGAAGAGATCGAGTCCCTGAATAACTGCCCTTGGATTCGATGTTTGGCTGGCTGGAGAAGTGAATGGTTCTAACGGTGCGGAAAGAAGAAATTCCCTTCCATTCCCATTCTAGTACCTTTCCTCCCAGTCTGAAGAGCCTATTGGTCCGGAAACAGACTTGAAAACACCCATGAAAGAAGAATATGGAGCCACTTAATGTTTTAACTCTACTAACAAAATGTAAATAATTGCACTTGAGACTAAGTAAGATCTGTCTATAATGCAAGTAGATGGATTAAGGTGAGCTTCCAGTAGGGTTAAGTGAAAATATTCGAAGACAGGAATATCCAAATGCCAACTAAAGCAGTACTGTCTTTGGATGTAATGCAAATGTTCCTGATTTGATCTCTATATGTGTTTTAACCCTTTCTCGTCCTATGATTCCAAATGGAATCAAATCGCTGTACTGCTTCAAGCAACAATTCAGAGCGGACTTCATTCGGTCTCATCAGCTTTGGTACATCATTCCACCACAATGTTTCACAACTCGCCGAAGAAGACGAATTATAACCCTCAACTGTTGCAAAAGGTCGCCAGAAGTAACATTGATGTTCCCCCGGCGTATTATCTGCGCAAAGTGTTCTCGGTCGTGTTAATGGCCGACGTTTCGATAGTCATCTCGAGGATCGTCTTCAGTGCAGATCAGACTCGGAGCCTAAATGAGGGCCACGATATACCTCAATGACAAAAAAAATTAAGGCTAAATACATCCTTGAATTGGAATCCTTTCACTCACTCAAGGTTGTTTTTTTCATTGTCATTCATTGTAAACCTCGCTGAAGAGTCCTGAATGCTCCGTAAAATTCGTAGCATGTATCTACATGCATTTGAAATACGCTGCCAGTATATGAGATCCTTACGATATAGGCTTAAATAATGAACTAGTGTGTGTGCAGCAAATATAGGCAAGATTTGTAAAGGAACGGTATGATAATTATATCAGCGTAAGCAGTCTATTAGATGAACTGAAATGGAAATCATTTTCAGATCGCAGGTTGAAATTTAGACTTAATCTCTTAAACAAATTCCAAGACAATATTTTCACTGATGTTAAAAATATTTAGCGAACCCAAACTTACTGTGGTGGACTGGACCATAGTCACAAAATTAGAGAAATTGATTGCCAAACTGACATTCAAAATGTCCTACTCTCCTAGTATGATTAGGTGTATGAATAGTTGTAAATATGTTCAATGGTATATTCCCACAAGTCTATCAATGGATAGCATAGGTAATATGCTAATTAAATGCGAACATGTAACGACATATTGACATTAAGAAAGCTTTGGCCCGGAAATCCGAAGGTCCGTGGTTCGATTCTCGGTCCAAGTGCATTCTTTCGCATGGCAAGTAATGTGAATTTCACTACCGTTCACGCGGCAGGCTTGGAATATCCTACATGTTGACATAAAGACTTAAAGCTAAGCTATATGGAGTACGTTTGGTGTGAATTCACCCCCTGCCACGTACCTTAATGATGGCTTGCAGGGTATTATGTTAATGGAGATGTACACTATGGAGCTTCACAATACTCTGAGAGTCACCTTGAGGGTGTTTGCAATATTGGCAAGAGGGTTACCGTATCTTTTCAGATCGAGTGCCTAGAATGGTGTTTTCATTGGAACCATTTTCATGGAATCCAACCCTGTGCCTTGTTTCAAAGCATTCTTATTCTTGAGGAACATCTCATCACTTGAGCACTCCGCGCTTAATGTCGAGGTGAAAATGTGGTCTCTCTAATACGAGAAAACGTAATTACGATAGTTGCGACATTAATTTCATATAATGCACTCCTTCCCGGTCAGGCGTGACCTTTGTCCTAAAGACGTCCGTGCTGATGGCTAAGCATTCTCCTGCAATTCACTGAGTGCAGCACTTTTCGTAATGCCGTTAACTTAATCACAGTAAGCGTTGACCGAGCGTCGGCGATCTGTTCGGCCTTAAATTCCACGCAATACCTTGACTATTATAAAATAGCATTCACCACAGCTTGTGCAATTAATGGGGAACTCTCGGTTTTATCCAAGTCGCGTAATCTTCCTGACGACGAGTTCCCTGGTGAGCATACCTCGGTGGCATGGTGATTGGTCCATTATCTCGCGATTTGCGATGCCAAACGTCTTAGCACTTAGCGATATCTGCTCTTCATCTCTTACGAACTCTGGTTCAAAATATGGATTTTAGAATTGGGTTAATCTCAATCTGTGCCGAGGTATCCGAGGTATTCCCGCTGCGATCACAGATAAAAGGAAGAGCATGCGGAAAACAGGAATTCATCCTTCCGCCAATGAAGCCTTTAGAGCCACGAGCTACGAGCACTGACTCTCCTCCCTGACCTTTCTCGTAGGGAGACGGTGCTACAATAATCCGTTGAGAGAGGCCGCGGGGGGCAAGCTCGCCATTATTACATCTACATCTACGTAATACCCAGCACACCACCTTAAGGATGTGTGGCAGGTGGCGAAGATCACCAAACATGCTCCATTTTCATTCACCTAAGAGTTACCAAGGCATGCGGCAATGCAAAAAATATAGTCAGTTATTTATTCAGGGGAGGTGACCGAGAGCGTTTATCGTTTCAGACTTAATCTCCAAAATAAACTCCTAGATAATATTTTCAGTGATGACGTTAAAAATATTTTGTGAACTCCAACTTACTTTGGTATACTGGACCATAATCACAAAAAGTTATAGAAATTTATTTCCGAATTGACAGATTCAAAATGACCTTTTTTCCTCGTACAATATGAATAGTGGTAAATATTTCCAATGACATAATTATGAGTGTATAAATGGATAGCATGAGTAGTTGCATGTTGGTAGAAGGACTTTGGATAGCAATTACTCCTTAAGTGTATCATTAGTTGAGTGGCTGGCAAGTTTAGACTTTTCTTCACATTTTCACGAAAACTTTAAAAGTCTTATTAACTCTTACCTGTAGTAACAAGTTAACTAAGTAGACCTGTGATGGACAAACTACGGCCCGCGGGCAAGGTGCGGCCTCCTGAAATGTTCTATCCGGCCCGCGAGGCATTATTCATTATCCCAGTTCGATCCAAATTATGAGAAACTTTTGGAAAAACAAGTCACGGTTTCATTCATCACATTATTGTTCATGATCATTCAGTCATTAATAGGACTTCAAAACACAAAAAGCACAAGAATTTTGTAAAATGTATCATTTTTATTTTTTAATAAATTATATTGGCCCGCATAATTTTTTTTCCTTTCCTTTGGCCTTTCCCTCTTTAAAAAGTTTGCCCATCACTGAAGTAGACCATGTGTTTTGAAAATAAGTACATACTACAGTCATAAACTACATCGTGTCTCTGCCATTATGATGTACCTAAAGCATATAAATAAAGTGCATAACATTTAAACAAACACACTAATTCCGCACCTGTATTTATGTAATTCAGAAGTGAGAGTTATTAGGTAAACTATATAGGAGAGATTTTTCACGTGGATACGCAGATATTGATATTTTCATCAAATGGGATAAAACCACCTCTTTGGTTTATTTGCATAATTCAAACCAAATTCTGCAGAAAAAATTCGAGCCGTCCAAACAGCCATACCCCTTAACATCGTGCCGATGGCTTTATCCAATTGAGAATATCAACTCCTTAAATATATTCTAAGTGTTTAAAGGGACAAGTTTTATGTTGATGGATTCCACGTTAAAAGTACTAGGTACTTGGAAGGTCATCTAGCAATGCAATATATTTTATGTCCAAAATCATTTCGTTGAATCAATATTTTCATTCCGGTATGCATTCTTTTTTGTCCAGGAATTCTGAAAATTGATCGTATTTTCAAATTATTTATAATTGTTTTCAATGCTCTAAAGGCAGCAACGTTTACCGCGCTAACTAGAGAACTAGTGTCCTTGAATACTGACTCATTACATCGTAACATTTCAACTAGGAAGACATATTCATAATAAAGCAATTGTCATGGGTATTCTTCCACGTGACGTGATTGTGAATAGAATGCATTCATCTACATCTACGCGATACCCTGCAAGCCACCGCGAGGGAGTGTGGCAGGGGGTGAAGATCACCAAGAATGCATTATAGACATGCAAACATGCTACCATAGGGTCTCAGGCAACAAGTTTGTTAGTATTTACATAGCTTTTTAGGGATTGGTTGGTACAACATGCATCATACACTGCAGACTATAAAATATTTCCCCTACCTATCCCTTTGCTATGCTGCCTATTCTGTTCTCTTATAGTACGGCGGAAAAATGCCATTTTGAATCTATCAGTGCGACAATCTATCTATCTGATCTTACTTGTCTGGTCGAATCTAGCATAATACGCTGGTGTTTATAATATGTGCCTAACATCTTCAGTAAAGCTATCCGATTGAAATTTCTCTACTAGATTTAATCTGTACCTTAACCTACGCTCTGATAATGATTCCCACCCTAATTCTTGTATTAATTCTGAAACTCTACTCAACCTATCGTAATACCTTTAAACGAACCTAGCTTCTCTACGCTGCACACTGCCTAGTTCTCTGATCAAACCTAATTCATTAGGATCATACACAGTGGCTGCATACTCAATGTGGGGCCTAACTAGTGAAAAGTAAAATCGCTCTTTTGTCTTGTCATCACATTTCCCAAGTACTCCATCTATAAATCCTAGCTTTCTCTTCGCTCGGCCGCATATTTCCCCGATGTGTCTTCCCCACAATAAATATATAGGGATTGTTACACCTAAATATCTTATGGTTTCAACGTTTTAGATCTTCGTGTTACTAATTTTACAGTATCGCTCTATCGAATTATTCCTCCTCCCAAAATTAATAGCTACACGCTTTATAAGGTTAAGTTCTAACTGCCATTTGTCGCACCACTTTTGAATTGGATTTGTTTTAAAGCGGTATACGGCGTGGATTTAGAAGTAAATAGTATAGGAAGAATTAAGAAGTAGAACTAAGCATTTTTCCCCCGTACTATTAGAGAACACAATAGGAAGCATAGCAGGGGTATAGGTACGTGAAATATTGTAGAGTAGTCTGTAGTGCATGATGCACGCATTTAACAACCATGCCCTTTATTATTATGTAGTTACAAACCATGTAGTTGCACGTGACCCCGTTATCTAACATGTTTCCATCTGGTTGCTTAGTTGCATGCCAATAGCGCATACCCCCTGCCACACACCCTCGCAGTGGCTTGCGGGGTATCACGTAGTTGCAGATATAATACCAACTTTACGGGGTGAATATGCACACCAATTTGACACAAAGTAGAGATTTTATTACGTATAAGCAGTAGGAGCGAGTCTTCTGTGGTTGAGATTCTGGAAATGGCCCTGAGTCTCACGCCACCTCGAAAGAGAGTCGGTGTTGACGGTGGAGGGCTGAGAAGGTTAGTGATTGGGAAGTGAGTGGCGAGGGAAGAGACGCGAGAGCGACAACGTCTTGGGCCGTGAAGTAAGGAAGTGCCTCAGGAGAAAAGGAGAGTTTCAGGAGGTCCAGAAAGCAAGATGGCGAGGGCTTGATGACAGCGGAAATGCATGCAAATGGAAGGCAGAAATCAGCAAGCGTTGGCAGTTTCCTTGGCCTACTCTCAGCGGCGAGGCTTTTATCGCGTGTGCCATCCGACAGCGGAAATTGCTTCGAGGGTGGTGAGTACTCGATCGCTCGCATTGGAACGGATTGGGGACGAAAGGAATCGCTGCGATACAGTCTGAGCAGTCGAAGCACCTTATGAAGTAATTACACACTCTATGAATTGCTTCCTCGAGGAAATCAAGACAAAATTTTACTGTGCTTTAAAATTAATTGTTACCGAACTTTGGCACAAGTATGTTCAGCATTCCTCTTTCAATCGTTCGCACTTCCATTTTGCAAGGGTACTTTATGAGTTTTTCTCTTTAACCATTGGACGTGAGCCGACGGCCGTTCAGGCAACACCAGTGGAAAGTGAAATTCCTCTTCTCCACGAGTCGTGGCTTCCTCGCCAACTCCTCCCCCCTCACAATCCCCTCGTCCTCCCGCCCCTCAGGGTCATGGCGAATCCCCTCGTGGCCTTGGACTCCCCCTTCCTCCATCCATATGTCTAAGGGTGTATCTCTCCGCCTCTGTATGGCAGGGGCAATGTCCAGGGGCAAAGAAGGGGAATGCAAGCATTGAAAAAAATGTTTTTATGTACAAACTCGTTTATTTAGATTTTTTAGTGAATTCAGTGCGCTTAAAATTGATTTATACCTTACGTTAGTTTAAAAATAGATTCTAATTCTAATGGACAGTTTTTCAGAAAGTAATTGTTTAATCGTTCTAAAGGTTTGGTAATTTTTCTACGTCTATAAATATGTAATTCGGTGTCCTTATGTTAAAGCTGTTAATAATGTTAACCTCTACGTTTCATAGCATGTTAGTGTCAATAGCACTTCCTTAGTGCATTAACCAGTGACGTAATAAAGATTTTCCAATGCGTCCAATCGCCTTATTTTTTTGCCTCTGGAATTCCGAGAGTAATGCACAATTTAGGACCGATTGAAGTTGTTCCGTCCGCTGCGGCACTCCTCAGGGCCACGCGGGTGGCCAAGGGAACGAAGCCCCGGGCTCTTTCTGCTCCAGTCCGGCCTTCCCCCTCGCATCCCCTTTCGCTGAACCTTCTGCTCAGCTCAGCTCGATGAAAAATGGGCGCCCATCGGAGAGTTCGGGGGGAGGAATGCGGTGTGCCGACCGCAGCCGGACGGGCTCTCTCGTGTCCGCCGTGGAAACGACTTCAGCCGCATGAGGTCATCCCGCTCGCTCGAGATTAGTCACGCCTCTAAAATGCACGGTCATCACGGGCTCCGATCGCGACTTTAAATGGTTTAAGGCCTTCGCCACCCCCGCATCAATTTGCTGCGCCGTTCACCCGACCTGACAGTGGAAGGGCAGGACTTCAACGAGCGATCTCAACACTTGCGAAGATGGCCCATCTCAACATTATTCCTCTTTATAAATGTTGTGACGTTCGAGTTACCTGAATATTGCGGGAACAGCTTAAACATACACTGCAGCGGAATTACCACGAGGAGAAACACGTCTTGACCCAAACCCGATAACCCCTGAATTCCGGCCAGGTGTTTTAACCACACAAGCTACCGAGGTCATGGAAGCCCATGTGGTGAAGCAAAAATAAATTCCGAGGGTAATCTTATGGGGTCTCGGGTTCGAGTCTCGGTCTATACGGATTTTTTCCTTGTGGAAAATATTCTAAAGTGCAAATTCATCGTGTAACCCCTCTAAGGTTTCTCCCTGACACACACCTTTGTGGTGGCTTGCAGGGTATTATGTAGATAAGGTATCCACGGCTATTTGAAATCCTTGAATTTAAACTTGGATTTGATGGAGAAAGTGAACACCAGGGGTTTGATGTCATCAACTCCCTGCTTGGAAAAGAAACGTGTAAGGGACGTGCCGAACGCGGTTACCAGTTGGTCGATGACGTGAAACCCAAAGGTCTTCAAGGAGTTTAAATCCAGTCTATTGGTGTTGTATTTGCCTGAGGTATAAGATATTGAGACGTAGAGGTTAGACATGGGGATAATTCTTTATGCCGTTGGAGCACGTAAAATCCTAAGACTGCAACTTTGTAAGGACGCAATGTTTAGCAGTTTCTCAGAATTAATAGAAGGATTCGGATGGGAATCGTTATCAGAGCGAAATTTAAAATACCAATTAAATCTCCGGCAAAAATTTGATACGGATAGATTCACTGAAGGTGTTAGATATGTATTAAAAACCACTGCGCACAATGATAGATTTGATAAGATAAACAATATTAGAGATATTATATAGATACATTTAAAACGTCGTTTCTCCCGCATACGATAAGAGAACGTAATAGACATCATAGCGAAGGTAGGTAGGTAGGGGAAAGCATTGTACACCGATCAAACATCGATCGCAGGGCGTAAAATATTGCCTGGAAATGCGAATCTCTCCTAATATTCCCTCCAGTCACGTAGTAAACTAGTAAGTAAGCAAGCCGAGCTCAGATGACTATTTAAGCGGAATGGAAAAAATACGAAAATGAATTGATGCAAACACCTTACTACTAACAGTAGGTTAAAACTTACTCAACCACTGTTTTAGGTAGTATATATTTTTTTGGTGTTTTACCCTGCAAAAGTACCATTATTTGCGGCTATTAAATACCCTTATGGAAGAAAAGTAATGGAAACTTGGGCTTCCACATTAAAATCGATAGGAAAAGAAAGACTGACAAAATGGGGGAGCGCTGATCCAGCCGCGGTGCTATTATAATTATATTAATTATATTAAATCCTGTAAAAGGCGCTGCGAACTACAAACAAGGCGGGATTCGACCCCACGACCGTCGCAGGATTTGTTAACTTACCTCCTGTTCAGGTACCCTCCCTTAGGGTTCTTCCCTACGTGAGGATATTTCCGTGCGTAAAAGTACTTCAAATCGTAGCTTCATATTAGAATTCCGCAATAGTCTTAAGAATGTGTGATGGTGGGCCTGGGTGTTTCACTCAGCATAGCTAAAGATCAGCTTTTTATTTATTAACTATAATCATCTATAGGTTACTACATTTTAAACGAATATTCCATAAATACATGAAAAAATATCATAGATTATGAATATTTATGTAAGGTATGAAATTGAAACAACAAAATGTTTGCAAACTGTTCAAGAAAACAAATTGTAAAGCAATCAGTTGAAGATACATTTTCCGCCATTTATTCCCTGACAAAATGCAAAGATTTTGTTTTTAGACCCAGTAAAACGCGGCCAAAATTAGTTTTCCTGGCGACTTGATCGTCAGATGTTAGCCGTGGTTGATATCCGTTGAGAAGTCGAGGTTTCTTGTCGTTAAGTATTTCATCGCGCCGCCGCACAGTGGGGCAGGAGCCCTAATAATTGGTATTTTGGATTAAAAAATGTCCAATTTATATTAAATTTAGGCTATATAAGTATTCGAGGTCGCTGAATACGAATTTGGATTCTAAAAGTTTGCAAAATAAATTTTTCGCAAAAAATTTAGCAATCACATTTTTCCCGTAAAATTATGCAATTGTTTTAATACTTAAATTTTCACAAATTAAAAAGTTCAATGAATCTTATAGGTTAAATAAATAAATATACATTGAACTAGGTTTTAAACAATTGATATAATTTTAAACATATAAATAATATTTACAAATCAATATTACCTACATTGAAAATAACTCGTGTTTACCCCGCCCCATTTCTATATGCATACAATTATACATATTATTGTCACAAACCCCACTTACTACATATAGACAACACAAACATGGCCAACTTATATTTACAATGATATCTGTCATTGATATTATTAATAATATTTACAATTAATACAGTTTTCGTGAAAACAACAGCAAATAAAAGGGCGCAAATATGCTACTCCGGCGATGTTTTGTTTTTAATGGGCTCTCTATTTTCCATCAATAAAATAATGCAATACACTTCTTCTCCGCTATTTCTTCTTTGTTCTCGATCTTCCACAAATTCTCTTTTAACTTTATTTGCTCTGCAATCACACAAACTTGACCTTCTCCCTGTTTATTTATAATGTTTTTTCCCTACGAACATAATATATCACCTTGACGACGGTCATATTAGGCCGTACATCACAATATATTTGTACCCTTTGTAAAAAGAACTTAAAGTCACCAAGTTTTGATCATAAGGTTTTTTTGGGAGTATTTTTTGACAAAATTTGCATATTTACTTGTAGGCAAAGCATTCAAGAAAAGGATAAAAAAAAGTTTCGTTCCTTAATATTGAAAATAAATTGCACTTTTGATTTTCTCAAATGTAAATATTTCTTAAAAACAGAAAATGGACACTTCCCCAAGTTTTGATCATAATTTTTTGGGAGGATATTTTGACAACTTTTGTGTATTTACTTGTAGGTAAAGCATTCAAGAAATGGATAAAAAAGTTTGGTTCCTTTATATTGAAAATAAATTGCACTTTTGTTCATTTCAGAAGCAAATTGTTTTGAATTTGGCCTATAGGAAAAGTATAATGTTGATTTAAAATTTTTGGGGAGGTTTGGGGAAACTTTTTTCGGATCTGGTATATGCATAATTGTATACTTTATGAGGTACAATATATTTTTTAACGGGATATCACAAAATATATATACTTTTGTAAATTTGAACGTGAATTTTTAATAAAATGTTTATTTTTGAACAAGAAATTATGCAAAAAAAATAATTTTGCAAATTATATTTGCTATATATTAATACATATTTCAATAACGCTTACCTTCAGTTACTAAATACATTTTGCAGAACAAGAATCGGGGCAATACACGTTATATTAGAGAGAATTGAAGGTGATGCTGTGCCTGCTCGTTTTCAAATGATGCACTTGCTATCAGTGCAACATTTTCTTATCTTATCTACCAGAGGATTAATTAAAGTGATAAGTACTTACCGAAGATGTTTTTGAATTCGTCAATTATCGGTGTGTCCAACATATATACTCAAAAACCCAATATAGAAAAGTTTTTTAGACTCGTAAATACCAAGTATTAGGGATCCTGCACCACTGCACACTATTTATTCCCTGACATAAATTGCAAAAAGTTTTCATTTTTAGAACCAGTACAATGCGGCCAACATTGCTTTTCCTGGCGACTTGATCGTCAGATGTTAGCCGTGGTTGATATCCGTTGAGAAGTCGAGGTCGAAAAAGAGAGTGGAATCATATGTGTGATACGGCAATAGATATTCCGCGGCAAGAAGGACTTTTCGGGATTTTCTGGCAGCTGCTGTGAGGACCAATGGCAGGTTGTCGTTTCTCTTGCAGACGTTGAGTGCCATTATTGACCTCAAAGTAGAATAAAGGTGTAATGCGTCATTACGTTAATTTTCAGGAATTGTTGTCATAATGTCATGAAGATATGTAGTCAGTTGCCAGATTTTATCAAACCAGACCTTAACGCAGGCCTTCCTTGCATTTTACAATGAGTGTGAATAGATTCAATGCACTCCGATACCTTTTTTCCTTAGGAAGTTCTTGTGACTTGTTTCGTCGGATAATCCCCGCGTGATATCTGCAGGGTTCTCTAACGGAATCTACCGCGAAGACGGCTGTAGAATGCTCGAGGTCGCGTGACGACTGGTCCAGAAAAGAAAACGACGATAGAGCGGGAGAATACTTGGGAGAGTGGTGACACATCTTCTTTGCGAATGAAGACAGTGAAGACACGAAGGGGTCGTTCAAGGAGAGCTTCAATACAGGAGACGAGAGAAGTTGGAGTGCCTTGTGCTGATGACAGGTGAACATTGCAAAGATTGACTGGCGTTCGTTTTCACTGCAAGGGACTGGAGAAGAAAAATTAAAGATCGTTAGAGATTATTTATGTTAATATATTTCAAATACATTCACCGTATTTCTGATTTGATTCCACAACTTGAATTCCATCAATGCGTATACATACCTTTTTCTCCAGTTTCGTCTCTTCCTCCGAGACTAATCCAGCATTTTTAGATAAGAACACTTGGTCACACTGTAAGATTAGCTTTCGAAGAAGGAATTGTAGGGTCTCAACTTCCAATCTAGGTGAGTTTTGCAGGAACACATCAGCTGAACTCCAGAAATCAGCGGTCCGACTTCACAAGGCGAGGATTCACTTACTTGCAGTGAAGGCGTGGAGACAGCTTAGTCCAATGTGACGGGCGAAGAAATGACCACCCTCTGGTCTTCTTAAGGCTTTCCAGTAGTGGGGCCCGATTGCTGAGGATTTTTTTTGCTGCCAATGCGAGGTTCGAGCCAGGGCCCTCACGATACGAACTCTGGTACATGAACCAATCAACCAATTAACCATTCACCTTTGACTGTCACCAACCGAAGACATTGGTGAAACCATTGACCATTGGTATACATCCGGCTGGTAAAGACTGCTGGATTCGTAAATACCTCCCAACGACATGAAAATATTCGTTCGAGGTATATAATAAAGAGCTATTTTATTTGTAAATGATGTTGCAGTCATTGTAGACATGGAATAAACAGTCTTCCGTTGCTTTGGAGAAACTGGAAATATGCATAAAATTCTACCCTTTAGTATGATTAGGACTGAATATGACCCAGATATCTACTCCCATACGTCAAGCAGCATTTTGACGGCGATCCAGCACATTACGAATTATCTAGCCATGAAACTAAAATATTACGAAATAAAATCAACACTGCATGAAGATTGTAAATAACTCGATGCCCATAAAAAATCTACACACTGCAGGGATCACATAAAGGTTAATTCAATTTACACGAATTATTAATAAATGCACGCTAATTTCTTCTATATTATGCTATTAATATTCATTTAATGTATGAAATTGAAGAAACCATTCTGTTAAAACGGTTAAGCCTCCTAAGCGTCCCCGTGGCCGTGGGCCCCCCTCAGGACCAAGGCCCTGGCCTCTCGTATCAACTCTTCAATGAAAATAGATGCGAAGGCCGTCAGGGCCTCCACCGCATCCTCCTCCTCCTCTCCCACCGCCTCCTCCTCCACAACCCCTTCCCCCTCCTCCTCCACAACCCCTTCCCCCTCCTCTACCGCCTCCTCCTCCTCCACAACCCCTTCCTCCCTCCTACCCTCATCCTCGCCTTCCACTACTTCCTCCTCCGCTCCTTCACCAAACAGATCCCCTATACACTCCAACACCGAGTCCTCCTCCCCATCACTACCCCTATCTCCTTCCACATTCTCTACCCCTCCCTCCACCACCACAAAACCACCCTCCGCTTCTACAACGCGTTCAAACAGACCCGTCTCATCCTCTCCCACCGCCTCCTCCACCTCCTCCACAGCAACTCCCTCCTCCGCCGCCTCCACCACCTCCTCCACCTCCACAGCCTCCTCCTCCAACTCCTCCTCCGCAACCCCTTCCTCCTCTTCCACCGCCTCCTCCTCCTCCACTGCCTCCTCAATCACCGCCTTCTCATCTCCCACCGCCTCCTCCTCCACCTCCTTCTCCTCCACGACAACTCCCTCCCCAGGCGTCTCCTCCTTCTCCTCCTCAATGCGGCGAATGCAGCAACCTGAGGAAGATGGAGAAGACAGTCGTCACGCATCTTAAGGAGCGATTAAGGGCGTATAAGAGTTCTAAATCTTTTTAGTTTCTCCCCACTTGATTCCCAAAATGTGTCCTTGCTCACCCCGTGATTAAACTTAATTCACTCTGAGGAGTGAGCATTTCAATATCATATCAATTGTAAAAATAAAATAATAATCATATTTCTATTAAAAAACTCGACAAGCTACGTCGCTAGTGATATGTTACTTATTTAATTGCTGCGGATACTGGCAGGGGATTCCGGGAAGATGAAAAGAACCTTAAACAAATCATGTTTAGATGTTGTTTGATTATTAAGAATTTTTTATGATGCCAAAGTTATCGCATCAAAAGTTATAAAGAAACCGGTAGATTTCTATCGCAGTGAAAAAACGCACGTAATTATTTTTTATGTTGAGTTTTGACAATATACACACAAAGCCGAACTTAAATCCGGGAATCGTTTCTTATCAGCCTTTTTTTTATGACTGTGCCGGGGATAGGCCAAACGTAATGTTACAAACACAATACAATTGTATCCATTTTTCAATATACGGATTGGATGAAATATCCATCATTGTCATGAAATTAACTGTTGTAAAACATTTTAAAGGAAGTTAAATATTACTTACTGCACAGCGCACCCATTGTTCTCAAGTTTTTCTTCCGAAACACTGTTAAAAATAGCTGCCAAAGTTTCAGAATTGCTCTCTCGTTTAAATAGAGTGAACAGATGTCTTAGTTTCTTATGTCTATGTTTGGAATGTCTTAAGCAGCGTTTACACGTAGCAGTTGACTGCTATGACAGTCGCGAGATGCGCGATATACTGATATGATGCGTCTGCACCAACATTTAGGCAGCTTAAAACCAATATTTAGGCGTTGTCATAACAAATAAAAAGCGTTTTATTTCAATAGCGATTGATGCTTAAATTTTCATTAAATTCTTCAAGCAATGAATTCCATTGACGATTATCTTTTGTTCCCATTCTTTAAAGAGGAGAATCTCCCTTTTGGGGAGGAATTTCCTTGTCATTGTATCCAAACTCCCGATATCAGACGTCGTGTATTGCTTTCCGTTGGCGGTTGTTGCGATTGTGTTGGATACATTTCCGCTGGAAAATAGACGGGCTTCAACTATGCTAATAGCTCGAACTACGGTCGATAGTGTTCGACATGTGTCCAGTATCGACCAGAACTCGCATCGCAGTTGCAATTTACACATACGAGTAGGGTGTAACAGTTGTTAGCATTTGACTATCATAGCAGTCAACTGCTACGTGTAAACGCGCCTTTTGAACGAGTGCTAAGGTCGTTTGGTAAAGATTATCATGCACTGTTGTGGCGATGTTCCAGTCAAAATCTGAGAATGATATCATGTAAGTGCAGAATCACCTTCAGAAGTATAAACAATATTATATATGAATGAGTTCGTTCCTTATTTTCAGTCCTTTGGGGATTATTTCACTATCATTGGCTTGTTGCTAGGTTTATTTTTACTTCGGAATTGTACCAACCATTCATTCAGAAAGGGATGAGTTAGTATGTTTATAAAAGCGTCCTAAGATCCTAATATATATATTCAAATTCAAGGGGATGACACCCTACGTTAACATAATCATCTAGCTCAGTCAGGATTTAGAATACGAGTGGTTTCAAGCTACACCAGTTATGGCTTCCACCTGCTTTCTCGTATATATTTTTTATCGTCCATAGCATTCATTTTTGGAAACAATTCCTAATCAGTATTTAGCGTTTTAATGGTATCAGTTCCTAACTATTGTGCACTATTGATGTGTTTCTGCTTCTTATTCGAAAAAGTATACACAAAATAATTAAGATTAAGCATATAATACACATTTACAAAATCTGAATACCTTCGTCTGAACATTGTCATGTATATAGAACTCCATAGCCGTTTTTCAGTTGCTTGTCAAAGCCAAACATAAATTCACTTTACTTTGCTAGAAAGAAGATGAGATCTTCAGAGACAATTCACATGAGTATCCCTCAATGTACAAAAATCTGTGCATTTTCCATAGACTAAACGATGCAAGAACTTTATTAAAAAACGTAAATTGACAATTAAACCTAAAGGCATATTATTAGAAAGGCAATCTTGATGACGTTAGGAGACGAGAAAGTTTTTGTACCCTAGGTAAAATAAAATCATTGATTAACCCGTGTTTTTTCCACAACTCCTTTCAAAATGATACACAGTCAAAAAGGGATGGATTTTCCAAATAATTAACTAACTTTAGCCCAGTTCCAGCACAGAGGAGTACATTGTATCCCTTTCAAAATGCTAAGAATAGGATTTGGGTGAGATTAATAAGTGTGATCACGTGAAAAGAACATAAAGAGATAAAAATAATCTACGGCCTCAGACACTTACCTAGCAGTTTCAATGAATCACAGATGAATTTCAAAAATGATTAGTTTGTGGAAGTAACGTAATAATTCTCAAAGAAAACATGAGCAGAGAGGGCCGATAGAAATCATAAATAATTTTCCTCGCAATACATGGAATAGTAGGAAAGACATGAAGGAACCCAACCACTTCCAAGGAAAGATTTTTCAGCTAAACAAGGCAAGGCGTAAGGCAGGGATGTACCTACACTGCCACCCATGCTTCGCTATTTTTATCTTACTTTGCTATTTTTATCTACTTTGCTATTTTTATATTTTTTAAATTGTGAAGTTCAGTCTGGTATATTAATACTAATCCTTTTTTTTGCATGATATATAGTGCATGTTTGGTGAGAATTCACCCCCTGCCACACACATTTACGGCGGCTTGCAGGGTAATATGTAGATGTAGATGCTCTTTGACGCTTACATGCAGACGATAGTGGATGACGTTAGGGATAAACTAGGAATGGAGTCAAGTAACATGGCCGGAAAATTTATTTGTTGAGTTTTGCTAACGACCTTGCGGTGAATGCAAGGGATGAGGAAGAACTAACTGAGACTCTAGAGATATTGGAAATTGTATTGGGAGAAGGTTTTAGCGATGTTTAGTCTGTGTCGGCCGCAGTAGTCAGGTCAGTGAAGAGCCGGCCTGGCGACTCGGCATTCGAGGGATCGATTCCTGCCAACAGCATCGATGCAGTGCTCGTCTTAGATCTACGCGATGCCCTGCAAGCCATCGCGAGGGTGTGGGGCAGGGGGTGAAGATCACCAAAACGTGCACTATTGGCATGCAACTAGGCTACTACATGGAAACATGTTCGATGCCTCTAGATGGTTAGTATCTACATAGTAGTAAATGAATTGGTTGTTAATTCATGCATCATGTTGACCAGCAATGAATCTTGTGCTACAGACTACTCTAAGGCCCGTATTCAAGTTATGACTTGAGACCATCTTGATGAAGATCGCCTTAATGGTCAAGGCGTGCTTATTTCGAGTCAGCTTTCATAGTTGTCGAATAAGACCGTCTTGATGAAGATGAACTTGATGAAGATCATCTCATTGTCAATAAGACGTGCTTCATGAAGCATTGGCTGAAGCAAATGCTTGTTCCTTCAGAAAATCACCTTCAACGTTACATTTATTTACTTAACAACCGTTGCCACCCCGAAGTGGTAAATTCTAATCTGATAATGGACTCAACCTCGGTCAAGCATCGGCATTACACGCCATTGGAGAAGAAAATTTTTCTCGACACTCTTGCTAATTATAAAAACATAGAAATCAAGAAAGGGGATACTGCGTCAATCAAGGAAAAGGAAGCAGTATGGAAGAAAATTGCGGATACACATGTCCTTGCAGTAAGAGCTGCTACAGCGAAAGCTGAACTGCAGGAGTTCCTCCTCAGAAAGGAAATGAATGAATCATGATTTATTTTCTTTTATTTTTTGTTGATTTTTTTTGTGTTGTATTCAGAAAAAACACCAAATAAAAACAGGTTAAAAATACACGATTTTGAGAAAATAATTTAATATCCATGAAAAACTACATGCATGGATAAAAGTCAATGAAAAATTCTTTCAATAAGAGCATGTCGCAGGGCAAAACCATCTCCTGGCTGCCAGTTTGGTGGTTCTACTGGCACCACTTCATCTTCAACAAACTCACCATCCAAAGGAACTTCATTGAAGATTAATCTTAAGTTATGTAGGACGGCACAAGCTACGACTATTGTGGTAGAGCATTTGAGCTTTGTTGATAGGCCTTTAGAAAGGCAAGGGAATCTCCTCTTCCAGGTGCCAAAGGCCCTCTCTACAATTATCCTTGTTCTGGTTAGAACATTATTATGCCTAAACATTTAAGGATTAAAATTCAAGTATTGTACCATAAATCAGTGGAATACCTTGGAATACCTACTACTTTGGAGTACCTTCCTTTCATTTAATAATTCTATAGAAATGGATATGGTAAGTAAACAGTATCCATAAAAGGCGAGACATTTTGATTATAGTGGGTCAAAATACTTCATTAATAATGTCCATTAAACTTTGTACTAATAATATCCTGTCGCTAGTCAAAATAAATTCTCTGTGCCTCAGTCTCAGGGTTTGCAATGGGGGTCAGTAAAAAAGGTAAGCATGGGCACCCAGCATCACCAACTAGACACCCATCAAGGTGCCCTCCCGAGTACCTCATATGGAGACGGGAATTTTGAAAAATTCGGCTATCATGCTGACTTCCTGGTCATTCAGGAACTAGGTTTAGAAACTCCATAGAAGGACCAACCTATTGAAAGTGATGGGAATTGAACATACAATTCCTATTTGTCATGCGCTTCCGATCAAATCTTTTTACATTACAAACATACTGCTGCATCTCCGGAGGGATCGGGAGACCTCGGTTGTTTGGTTTTTGTAATGGCACCTTGATATGAGGCAATATCCCGTTAATTACCGAATGTGTGGAGAATCTGTACCTCTCTTTAAACTCTCCTTCCCGATACCCATCGAAGGGATCCTGTGCATTCCTCACGTATCGTTTTTGTAATCTTTCGACCGATAAGTCAATGGGATCACCGCGAGGATCATACAAAACACCGTTTAACTCCATTCGGGAGATTAGAGTGGTAGACAGAACAAAAAAGTAAACGATACGTTTGCTCAAGACGAGGTTGATGGCGACTTGATGAAGGCGACTTATTTGCGGACTTATTCGATCAACAAGACGAGCTTCGGCAACTATGAATCCACGCATGCTTGAGCATTTGCTCGTTTGCAATGAGACACAACTATGAAACCTGATAAGCTCCGCTTGAAACAAGACGATCTTGATCAAGCTCGCCTTATTCGACAATGCTTGAGACTGTCTTGTTTAGCGACAATGAGACGAAAATCGTGATTAAGCTTGAACTTGAGGCGAACTTATTCAAGCAAATGCTTAAGTTCCGACTATGAATACGGGCCTAAATTAATTCCCCTACCTATCCCTTTCCTATGCGACCTATTGTGTTCTCTTATAGTACGGGGGAAAAATGACATTTTGAATCCATCGGTATGACAATCTATCTCTCTAATATTATTTATCTGGTGAAATCTTGATTCATACGTGGTTTTTTTTTATATATCTAACATCTTCAGTAAAGCTTTCCGTTTTAAATTTCTGCAGGAGATTTAATATCTACTTTAATCTACAATCTGATCATGATTCCCAACCTTATTCTTGTATTAATTCTGATACAAACATAAACATATCGTAACACCTTCTAATAAACCTAGCTACTCTACCCTGCACACTCTTTAGCTCTCTGATTAAACCTAATTCATTCGGATCCCATATACTGGCTACATGTTGGGTCATGTTACTGGCTACATGTTACAAGGTTGGGCCTAACTATTGAAAATCAACATCGCTCTAATGGTCTTTTCGTCACATTTCCCGAGTACCTTTTAATAAATCCTTGCTTTCTCTCGGCTTGGCCGCATGTTTTGGGGGGGAGAAGTAGCCTAGGGGTAGCGAGTCGGATTGGTAAGCTGAAGGTTACTGGTTCGTTTCCCGATGACGCCAATTATTTTCATGATAAGCACATATTAAAAACACCGGCGTATTATGCTAGATTCGACCAGATAAATAAGAGTAGAGAGATAGATTGTCGTACCGATAGATTCAAAATGGCATTTTTCCCCCGTACTATAAGAGAACAGAATAGGCAGCATAGCAATGGGATAGGTAGGTGAAATATTTTAGAGTACTCTTTAGTGCATGTTGCATGCATTAACCCCTTAAATACTATAGATACTAACAATCTAGTTGCATTAGACCCTATAGTTGCTTGTTTGGATGTGGTAGTGCATGCTTGGTGATCTTCACCCCCTGCCACACACCCTCGCGGTGGCTTGCAGGGTATCGTGTAGATGTATATGTTTCCCGGATGTGCCTTCCCCTGGGTTCGAATAGGTTGAATGATGTGAGCAAATGCTTGTCCCAGACGGCGAGAGGGCCTATCTTCCAAGCGAGAACAATTGAGCCTCGGTGATGAATGCCAACGAAGGCGCTCTCTTCACCTCGAAGAGCGAGATGGTGGTGGACTATTCGCATTCCTTGGGTGTCCGTCAACGCAGCGAGGACACCGTTCGCCCTTGAAGACCTTCCGACGCCCATGCCTCTCCTTCTTCCCCACAGCCATCATTCCCTTCGCCCTAAAACTCACTTTCGCGGCAATATCCGACCAACCTTCATGCCTTGTGAGGGCTCCAAGCTGTGTGTCAAAACGCTCCGGTACATCCACATAATGTCCTGCAAGCCACCCACAATAAAGGTGTGTGGCAGGAGGTGAATTCACACAAAATGTGCATTATGTATCGTGCTTAAAAAGGATAGCTACTTATATTTTAGTCAATGCATAACAATTTAAAAATTATTTCAAGAGAAAATCGTTCTGGGACGGCTGCTTTTTTCCATTTATATGTGATATCTCCTACTCAATTAAACACTGTAAATACATGATATATGCTGCTGACCTACATATCTACATTCACTCACCACTAGACAACATTGTGGAAACCATCAGGAACGAAGATGTAAGAGGAATCAGCAAATGGGCCAATGATAATTCTCTTGTTCTGAATTATTCGAAAACAAAAGCTATAATTTTTGTAAATAAAAATTTTCAAACAAAATAGATAAAGCTCAAGTTCCTCAAGTTATAGTGGGTAATTCTAACATACCATATTGTGATTCAGTTTGTAATCTTGGAATCACTTTCAATACCAATCTAACTTGGAACCATCACATTAATGACATCTGCAATAAAGTTAATTTATCTCTTTACGAACTAAAATATCAAAGGCACTCACTCCCTCTCTCGACCCGGAAAATGTTAATTTCCACATTGATTTTTCCTTCGTTTGACTATTGTTGCCTTGTCTTCAATGACGTCCCTCAAGAACTAGACCAAAATTTACAAAGATTACTATATACTTGTGTCATTTTGTCCCGGACCTTAGGAAAGATCCCACGTGTCGGGGCATTTATTTAACCCAGGCTGGTTAAAACCTAGTGACAGAAGTAAATACTTTTTGGGGGCTTTTCTTTTCTCTCTCTTCCAAGAAAAAACACCGGAATACCTCCTGGAAATGTTTAAGGTTAGGTCAGATGTCACATGCCGGAAATCCCGCTCGGAATACAATGCTTTACACCATCCCACACCCCGTACTAATGTGTATTTTAATTCTTTCTTAATTACTGCGTCTAAATACTGGAATTCCCTGCCCCTACATCTTAAAAGATTGAGGTCCTCACACACATTCATGTATAAACTGTTTAAGACCCTGCATAACAAATGATCCTAGTATTATCTGAATGCCTAGTATATCTCTATGTAACTTTCTGGTTGTGTTTTACCTTCACAAACCAAGGCCCTAATATTATTTTTTTATTCTTGTCAATATTTTTGTAATCTGTTAGCTATGTATGAAGTATATCAATGTTACGTATGTCCGTTCACTTTGTAAAATTTTGTATGTGCTCTATGGGTGATACTCGGAGCAGAATAAATAAATATTCTATTCTATTAAAAAAAAAACAACATGCACCAAAATGCTGTTAGTTGGGTTAGCTATATGCAACTACATAGGTCATCAGTTGATACAATAGTATGTTAAATAATATTGAATATATTCACGGTGAATAATATCCCTTACTGTACGAGGAAAGAAATGAATTTGGATACCTTCGGTTCGACAATCGATTTTCCTAATTTTATTTTTATGGTTCATTCTAGCATAGCAAGTCGGAGTTGGCAGATTGTTTTTAACGTCATCACTGAAAATATTGCCTTGGAATTTGTTTAAGAGATTAAGTCGAAATTTCAACCTGCGATCTGACAATGATTCCCATTTTAATTCATTTAGTAGTCCGGTTACGCTAATATAGTTATCGTGCCGTCCCTATAAAAATCTTTCCCATCTTCACTTCACACGTTCTTGTTCATTGTTTGGACCGATTTCATATGGATCCCATACATTGGCAGTGTATTCCAAATGAAGCCTTACTAGGGAAAATTAGCCGATTTCTCCTGCATGATCGTCACATTTTCCCAGTAATGTTTTGATGAATACCAGTTTACCAGTTTACCACTTTACCAGATTACCTTGACCAATGACTTCGCGTATGTGTTTACCCCAAGAAAGGTCATTGTCAGTATAATTTTAAGAAATTTAATGGATAATGGAATGTGTCGTTTCTTGCAAGAATTAACCAGTAAATTTTAAGAGACGCTTTTTCAGTAAAAAATCAGGCCATATGCGGATTGGTTTCGACGAAAGAAGATACCGTTAAACGCAACAAGGTCTCAGAAATGAAATAGGAAAAATTTACACTTCGTGGGTTAGGATCTTCTGTCACTTTGATTGCCTGTATATTTGAATGCATAGATACTACCATGTAGATACTAACCATCTAGTTGCATGAGACCCTATTATGTAGCATGTTTTCATGTAGTACTCTAGTTGCATGTCAATTCATCTACATCTACATAATACCCTGCAAGCCAACATAAAGGTGTGTGGCAGGGGGTGAAGTCTCACCAAACATGCACTACACATCATGCATAAAAACGGATTAGTAATTATATACAATTCTAAACTTCACTATTTAAAAATGATAAAAATAGCAAAGCAAACATGCAAAAACATGTCGTTAGTTGGGTTAGCTTCAAGTCCTTATACCAACATGCAGCTACTAGTGTTATTCATTGCTACACTCGTATTGGATATATTTATCGTTACTCATATACCTAATTGTACGAGGAAAAAAGGACATTTTGAACTTGTCAGTTCGGCAATCAATTTCTCTAATTTTGTTATTATAGTCCAGTCTACGATAGTAAGTTGAGGTACGCAAAATATTTTTAACATCATCACTGAAAATATGGTCTTGGAATTTGTTTAAGAGATTAAGTCTAAATTTCAACCTGCGATCTGACAATGATTCCCAATTTAATTCATCTAATAGACTGGTTACACTAATAAGGTTATCGTACCGTCCCTTTACCAATCTTTCGAATCTTCGCTGCACGCGAAGTGTAGTCAATAGTTCATGTTATGGTGATATTCACCCCCTGCCACACACCCTCGCGGTAGCCTGCAGAATATCGCGTTGATGCAGTTGTAGGTTCTTTGCTAGTGATATCATGTGTTTCCGTTCATATTTTATTGTTTATTCACTCTTTTTAAACTATAATTAATATAAATATTATAAAAGTAAGACTGGAGAACATTTCCACGGCTTCAAAGCAAGCATGGTGAGGGAGAGACATTATTTGATGGCCGATTTCCCCTTCTAGCGAGTGCTGAAGGACACGTTGGTCCTTGGCTATATTGCATCATGAATGACAATAGAGGAGGGCGCTGGGGGCCACGAAAGGAATCATCTTAGAATATATTATGATTGTGAAAATTTAAATTGTTCCCCACCACTGGGTTATTCTTTAAAATCGTTGCTTCTCTGTTTCAAAAAAAGTCATGTAATTTTAAATGGAGCTTTCCTTGCGCTAATTACAAAACATTGCTTCGAGACACAGTCAACTCCATTCAGCCAACTTTGGTGGAAATCACATGTCTTCGATCTTACGCCAGCATTTTTTTTCGCGTCGTTCACCGCTTTGCTGCATCCTCTAGACCGATTTTTCCCCTTTACAACTGACCGACAGTAAGTTTCCACGTATCGGGATTTTGTGCCAGTCTTCTTAGTTCTTCAGGGCATTGGCAGCCTAGCTCCTTCGCTAACTGTCCCAAGTAATCAGCTCCAGGTCTACCTATTCAGTTTGTTCCTTCTGTTGCACCCTCCAGTACAATAGCAACAAACACCCCGTGTCTCAGTATGAGCCCAATAATCTAGTTGTTTCTTCTCTTTTCTAGCATTCCATGCAGTCATAAGCCTCATCAAATCATTTGACGAACCTCTTATTTTTTTATTCAATCCATCAAAATATTTTCAGTATCTTGCGGTAGCTACTTCGCTACCTTTCAATGCTTTTAGCCCTTCTTTTCAAAAAGAAAATTTATCTCTTTCAAAAAAGAAAATGAAATAAAAATGGGCATGGTACACGATACCAATCCATATATATATATATATCTATATAATTTGACTCACCAGGAGACATTTAGGGAGATATTGTGTCTGATTCTACAAAGTCTGCGTAAATTGAAGCCTTAACTTTTCCATGAACTGAAAATCAACGTTTCATTGGCTCATAAAAGAATGGGGTGGTGACGATAACGCGTGTGCCATTTGAAAGAGGTTGTAACCTTCTTAGACCTCATTTGGAATGTGCTGCCAGTATATGGGATCCTTACAAAATCGGTCTAAATAATGAACTTGAATGTGTGAAGCGAAGATCGGCAAGATTTGTAAAGGGACGGTACGATAGCCTTAATAACGTAACAAGTCTATTAAATGAATTAAATTGGGAATAATTGTCAGATCTCAGGTTGAAATTTAGACTTAAACTCTTAAACAAATTCCAAGACTATATTTTCAGCGATGATGTTAAAAATATTTTGCGAACCCTAACTTACTATGGTAGACTGGACCATTATCACAAAAGTAGAGAAATTGATTGCCGAACTGACGGATTCAAAATGTCCTTTTTTCCTCGTACAATTAGGGATTAGATGAATAGCGGTAAATATATCCAGTACGAGTGATTGGATCCATAGCAGAGTTAGTTGCATGTTGGTGTAAGGACTTGAAGGTAACCCAACTAACAGCACGTTTTTGCATGCTTAGTTTGCTATTTTTATCTTTTAAATATTGCAGTTTAGACTAATATATTAATACTAATCCTTTTTTATGCATGATATGTAGTGCATGTTTGGTGAGAATTCCCCCTCTGCCACACACCTTTGAGGTGGCTTGCAGGGTATTATGTAGATGTAGATGTAACGTATTCTTTCACTGCCTCGTGATGTTCATTCCTTGCCCTTGTAATGAATACATAGCATATTATAGCCTGTAAAAGTTATTTTGGTATCCCATCAGTCACCATTTGAGTCCGTTTCATTCAGCTCATGAGACCATTGTCGCCATTCTTGCATACTTCATTCTGTGTTGCATAACTCTAGCCTCACCTTGCAGCCACAATGTTGCGTCAAACATGCGGCTTATGTTTTTTTTCTACGTCTGTTCAATGCCAGGGAAAAGTAAAAGAACTGTATAGTGTGATAGCCAATCCTTCATATATAAAGCCTCTATACAGAGGCAAGGGCAAAAAAAATTAGGCACTTCCCTTTTATGGGGGAAAGTGATTGTTTTTTAGCGTATTCCATAGTCCCAAATTGAGGGAGTTTGGGCAGTCAAGCTTGTGGCTTCGAAGGTCTCATAAGCTTTCTCTACTTTGCCTTGGTGCCTTGTCCCACTGAACAAGGCCTTTGAACTACGGAAATGAGATCTCAAGGATGTACGTTTCGCAAGGGCTTGGGGTGGTCAACGACATTTGTCACCCATCTGTCAGATATTAAACACGTAATGCTCACGTACTTACTGAAGGAGTCGTCAAATTAAGCTTTAAGGCGCTCAACTGTCAACGTCATATCGCACAGTCTAACTTTACTGCAAACACAATCCTTAGACAAACACAGCTTCCATGCATTTGGCTAAATTTAAACCCACGACCTTTGAATTCCCAGGCAGGCGTTTAACCAACATGACTACCTCCAGCGGCACAACAGCCCGAAACGTGGGGGTGGGGTGGAAACTCCTTTAAAAATCTGTAAAAGCGGGGGGGGGGGGGGGGTGAAGGAGAGGTAATGGGGGTTGCAAAACGTACAGGGGAACATATGTGGGGAAAGAAAGTTTCACTTGCGTTTGTTACGCCTCTCAAGAAGATACGCACGATACGTGACCTTGGTGTGCACTCAATAATTAAATAACAAATAAATGACCATAGAGCACGATTTGTATATACAATCCACACGAAAAAGCTCAAGTTAAAGGCTGTATATCTCAGAAACGGAAGAGGCGATATTCATACAGAGCACATCAGCGTGAAGATAATTCAGTCTTTCGTTTCATGCAGGTTCGACTTTTTTTAATAATTAATTTTGAGGCATCTCTTTGCAGTGATGATGAAAAATAACACAACTTTTTTTTAGAGTCGCAGAGGGCAGCGTCACTTTGGCGATTGTCATAACTATATGAAATAAACAAATGAAAGAGTATTTCGATAGAATATGAATTGTACTTCTGTCATGGTGTCCTTTAAGTTTCAAATGATTTGCTTATATTCGTTTAAGTTATTCTTGCAAATTTACGAAACCGAGTTTTCTCCGTAAGCATGCAACTTTAGAAGTACGCGAACACCTTTGTCTTCCAATTAAAATTTATAATGAGGATCCATTAATGTCATAACACTTGACCATGCCGAAATACTTTATTTGAAATTTATATTTTACGAAAACCAGTTGGGAGTAAAGGTGGAAACGCCGAACAACGTATGCGTTGAGTAAAACGATCTCGAGTTCAGTATTGATTTCAGAAAAATCTGCTCTGGAGAGAAATTTATCTATGCAATCACGTATATGAATAAGTTACATTGCATAGCATTATGTATTTAAGAGAACAAGCTTGAAATGGAAAAACACACTGCAAAACATAGGTAAATCAAAGATAATTTTTATGGTCTACTTTAGTAAATTGTTAATACCGCATGTGGAAAAATAAAATTATTTACTCAAATTCGTCCTTTTAAAATAATAATTGGTGAGTTAAAAGTATTCTTACGGTTTTCAGATGGGGGGACGTATGTTTTTGTGTCGGAGAGGTTTGTATTTGAGTGTCACAAAGCTGATAAGAAAAAATATTGGGACAATGAGCAACATTATTTTGAATAATTATTGCATCGTTTTTATTTTTATATTAATTGTGATTTGTAAAAATCAAAGCGATGCAATAAAATGGCAAAATTTTAAAAAAATCTAGGAAAAGTTATGTATCGTAATTACCTAATTTATTATCATATTTCGGTTGTTTAATTCTAATTGGGATGAGGGTGGTAAGTGTATAGCTGGTGAACGATGGAATATCAGTGGAATGACAACAGATCGAATTACATAGTTAAATGAGTCAACGCATTCAAATACATTTCGCATTTCTCCGCGCGACGAGTTCTCGTCGGATCACTCTCGTGACGTCATAGGAGTGCTTGCCAAGCTTGTATGTGGAGACGGCCTTGTATCAAGTGGACACAAGTAAAACAAACGAATCCTCCCCCCACCCGTTGTTGCGAACCTGGCCACCGCACCCTTCATTATAAGCGCAAGCTAAAAAATCGGGTGAGGATATGATTCTGAGAAACAATCTGAAAAACTTCACCGTCATCCCTGTTCATAGAAATCAGCCACTCGAAATGATTCAGGCTGCCGTGGCCTTCTTGGATTTTAGGTGCTTGAACGGTGCTTGATCACACCATTAATGTCAGCTCCTTATCCGAGGAAAAAGAGAGCATCCTAGGTTGAGGCTAGATTCATGCCCGCGATCCATGAGTTTCCGTTAGTGCGTTACATCTACGTAATACCCTGCAAGCCACCATAAAGGTGTGTGGCAGGGGGTGAATTCTCACAAATAATGCACTACACATCATGCATAAAAAAGCATTAGTGTTTATATACTGTTGTAAACTTCACTATTTAAAAAAGAAAAATATAAAAGCAAACATGCAAATCATGCTGTTAGTTGGGATAGCTTCAAGTCCTTATACCAACATGCAGCTACTCTTATTGGATATATCTACCACTATTCATATCCCTAATTGTACGAGGAAAAAAGGACATTTTGAATCTGTCAGTACGGCAAACAATTTCTCTAATTTTGTGATTATGATCCAGTCTACCATAGTAAATTGGGGTTCGCAAAATATTTTTAGCATCATCCGTGAAAATATGGTCTTGGAATGTATGTAAGAGATTAAGTCTAAATTTCAACCTGCGATCTGACAATGATTCCCATTTTAATTCATTTAATAGACTGGTTACGCTAATAAGGTTATCGTACCGTCCCTTTACAAATCTTGCCGATCTTCGCTGCACACGTTCAAGTTCATTATTTATACCTATTTCATAATGATCCAATAATCTGGCCGTGTATTTCAAATGAGGTCTAACAAGGGAAAACAGGCTGATTACTGACCGTATGGACCGCAGCTGGCTGAAACAATTCGAAATAAACTCAAATGTTGGTAATATCTGAATGAAGTAACGTAGCATTTTCACGTGACCAACATTTCGTTCTGTTCTTCTATAGATGACTCATGTCAATATATTCGATGCATACGGCTGTCAGCCCTATAATGATCTCAGCCTTCTTCTTTTTGGGAATAGGATGGTGATGCTCTTCTCAGAGTCCGTGTGTATCTCCATAGTTGTTGAATCCATCCATTTCTCAGTTGGTATTGTACAGCTTAGCAAATCTCTTCATTTTCATTTGGCTGAAGTAGTACTAAAAGATTTCCTTCCGTTCCATCTTCATTTGACTTCATCAAACTCTTTCAAGAATTAATTCCAATAAAACGGAGACTCGGGCAATTAAATGCCTTATTATCTAACATTTTACCAGATCTCTGAAACTTAAGGGCAACCTTGAGAATAGGAACGTGACGAAAACGAAAGCAAAAAAATTAATGAAGATACCTCTACACCTGCACCTTCATAATACCCTGCAAGCCACCTCAAAGGTGTGTGGCAGGGGGTGATTTCTCACCAAACATGCACTACATATCACGCATAAAAAAGGAATAGTATTTATATACTGTTCTAAACTACACAATTTAAGAAAAGATAAAAATAGTTAAGCAAACATGCGAAAACATGCTGTTAGTTGGGTTAGCTTTAAGTCCTTGTATCAACATGAAGCATTGTTATCCATTGCTAGTCTCCGATTGGACATATTTACCGTTATTCGTATCTCTAATTTTACGAGGGAAAAAGGACATTTTGAATCTTTGAGATCGGCCATCAATTTCTCTAATTTTATGAATATGGTCCAGTCTGCCATAGTAAGTTGGGGTTTGCAAAATATTTTTAACATCATCACTGAAAATATTGTCTTGGAATTTATTTAGAAGATTGTCTAAATTTCACTACTAAATACTGATTACACGTTGATACTGTAACTGGGTAGTATTACAGCCGACATCTACATCTACAGTTACAAAATACCCTGCAAGTCACCACAAAGGTGTGTGGCAGGGGTGAATTCACACCAAACATGAATCACATATCATGCAAAACATGGATTAGCAATTATATTCTAGTCCAAGCTTCACAATTTGAAAAAAATAAGGATGAGTAATATTATTCTAGTTTAAACCTCAATTTTTTGAATAGATAAAAATAGCAAAGCAAGCATGCAATAACATGCTGTTAGTTGGGTTGCTTAAAGTCCTTATATCAACATGCATCTACCTATGCTATCCATTGATACACTCGTATTTATACTATTGGATATATTTACAGTTATTCATATCCCTAATTGTACGAGGAAAAAAGGACATTTTGAATCTGTCAGTTCGGTAATCTATTTCTCTAATTTTGTGATTATGGTCCTGTCTACCATAGTAAATTGGGGTTCGCAAAATATTTTAAACATCATCATTGAAAACATTATCTTGGAATTTATTTGGAGGATTGTCTAAATTTCAACCTGCGATCTGACAATGATTCCCATTTTTAATTCATTTAATAGACTGGTTACGCTAATAAGGTTATCGTACCGTCCCTTTACAAATCTTGCCGATCTTCGCTGCACACGTTCAAGTTCATTATTTAGACCGATTTCGTAGGGATCCCATACACTGACAGCGTATTCCAAATGAGGTCTAACTATGGGAAAGTTGCTGATTTCTCGTACATGATCGTCAGATAGATCAGGAGGAGACTGTATTTGTCTTTTTCTCATATGAATAAGGCAGAATATTTTTAATGCTTGCTTTGATTCTGAAGATAATCACCTTGAAGGATCATTTAATTTATTCTCATTACTGGAAGTGAGCCTTTCGACTAGGGACTTTGATACAAATGCTGACGCCCTCTTCTCACGTTTGGGTTCAAAAGCTATTTAAGGAAGCGGATGTATTTTCAGTGCCTCAAAAACCTCTTATAGAACTCCCAATCATTTCAGAATACTTCTTTAGCTTAGAGTTTCAAACCACAGGGTAATATTCCAATTTACTTCTAGCATATGAACAATAAAACATTGCAAGAACCTCTTCATCAGCAAAATACATACTTTGAAATAAGATACACAAATATGTAATTTGCATAAAACAATGATAACGATTGCAGTGAGGTGAGGGTTTATGGTTCTATCGACTGTCCATGAGGCACAGACATTATAGACCGTTTGTAGTGCTGTCAGCTGAAGAAAGGGAGGAGGATATCGGAGGAGGGGGATATCCACAATGCCTGAACGAACGGGAAAGATTCCTCCATGTCGGGCGGGGCGGATATAAAAACGGCGGTTAGGTCCAATTATATCCTATAAGTTGAGTGACGTTAGTCTTCAATCGGATGCTATAAATTGCGCAAATACTTCATATCCTACGAAAAATTACTCTTATCTTAATTTTTATGGTTCTGGGGAAATCATCCATTCATATATCTACCTTACAAGGTCTGTCTCCAAACTATTTTCAGATTTGGAAGTTAGTTGTGTATATTTTAGGCGAAACTGTATTTTACCTTGAAAACATAATCTTTTCTCACGATTTAACGCCCTGGGATCTTTGATCTGCAATCTTTAACGTTTCCATTCGCGCAACCTTAGAATGTGTTGACGATGCACTTCTCTTGTAATCAGTATTGTCTCTTCACTGCAATTTTATTGAAGCGTCAAGGGATTCCCAGCGAATTGCTGCGTACACGACCACAGGCACGGCGCAGGATAAGAAAGTTCGCTGTGCCAACATTAGGCTTTTCTTTCCCGATTATATTCACCATTCTCGCTTTCTTTATCTCCCATGGCAACGATAATCCTGTCGGGGAAACTACGTGCTCAGGTACCTATCGTTGTCGTTTCTTTTGGATGTGCTCGTTTAATTTTCCATGTTTGAATGTTGTTAAAGTCTTTACTGCATCATAGAGAGATAGATTGTCGTACTGATAGATTCAACATGCCATTTTTCCACGGTACTATAAGAGAACAGAATAGGCAGCATAGCAAAGGGATAGGTAGGGGAAACATTTTAGCGTAGTCTGTATTTCATGACGCATGTATTAACAACCAATCCCTTAATTACTATGTAGAGACTAACAATCTAGTTGTATGAGACCCTATGGTAGCTTGTTTGCATGTCATGCATGGATCAAGAGTCGAAAGATACGGATCAGAGCGGATGAATCGTCTAAAAGACCAGCACATGACCGGCAGTTCACCGTTTGAGATCCGAAGATGGTCACGCCGCCTGGGTGGCGGAGTTTAACTACGAAAAAATGACATTTTATAACGCATTCTCACGAAAGTGAGATAACAAAATAAACCCCCAGGGTAGAGATGCCCGTTCTGTTCCCTGGATCACCTGAGATTTCCTCCGTAGTCCTGACAAGCAGAAAATCGAATCGCGAGGATTTTAGGTAGACCCGGGATTTGAACCTGAGACCCTCCGGTCAGTAGCTCAGCGCTCTACCTCGCACCACGAATCCCAAGGTAGTATCAGTTAAAAGTCATTGTATTAATTATACCTCTGTTGAATTATGAAAATTTTGCTTAAAAAACTTTCTTCTTGGTTTTGCTAGAGCAATGAGCGTTTATTTTCTGAGAAAATTTATAAACGTCCGATATGTAAAAAGTGTTTTTTTTTATTTAACGCACGATTCCCAGTCGGAATTAGTCATTGAAACTATTTTACTTGCATTAACGAATTTCAATACATATATCTTTTAAAGGAAACTACGATACTTTTATTTCCATTTTCATTTTTGCTTCTGAGCCTAATTTACCCTCCCGAAGAGTAGCTCTCGAGCCGTCTTTGACCTTAGAAGGTCATAAACTTGTTTATCGCAGGGTGGTGAGCTTTTACCTGGGATAATCGTTGTATCCATCGCCAAGCGTAACGCCCGCACTTCCTGATCCAGCAAATTTACTGTCCAAGAAATCGGTGCAATTTGGGAGGAGGGATGGTGCACGATGCTTGATAAGTAGGAAGCGCGATCTCAAAGGGCATGAGGAGTGAGACAAGTGCTCCATGCGGTCGGACAGGCACCGATTAAAGCGGTCAGAACGAATTTACCGCGAAGCAGAGTGAAGTGAACGCATGACAGGTCATCGGAAAGTCAGATGAGATCATAAAATTAAATGAAAATCGAAAGAAGAGTGGAATTACAAATGGGATTATATATTTATTCACAAACTTTTAAAAGCCGTACATTTTACAGCCTGTGACAATTTAATTAATTTAACAAGGAATGCCAGGGCTAAAAACCAATTAATTGTATCCTATTACAGGATCACAATATACCATTTTTGGTAAGTTGAATTCCAGACCTCTTTTTTAAATATATGGATGTTTTTTCGGGAGTTTAGGTCCTTGTGAAGTGAAAACATTTTTAACTTTTGGCCGACGCTTCGGAAAATATATTTTTCCTTCTTCAGGCCTTTTAAGTTCTTTAAAGGTGAATTTATATTCAAAGGTGAGATATATTTTCCGAAACTTCGGCCAAAAGTTAAAAATGTTTTCATTTTCACAAGGGCCTAAACTCCCGAAAAACCATCCATATATGTACCATTATACTTTTTATGTAAAATCTTGTGTCCGTGGAATTCGAATCCTCTAAAGAACGTCAAGACAATAGAAAGATATAAACATGTTTGTTTTCGTATTTTTTTAACAAAACTCGATGTTTATGTGAAATTTTGAAACGAATGATTCAGGACGCCACTTCATTTTATGTATTATCAAATAGAAAACAATGAAAAATCCGCGTACATAATTCATTTACAAAGCTAATAACTCTATGTGATTATAATTGCTAAAAAATATTACATTCAGAAATATTATGAGCTGTCATTAATGCTTGTTATTTGGGTGTTTGAAACTATGACTCGTGATTCAACATCTTTTTGATGAGTTTCCATTCAATCAGAGACTTGAAAAATGTAAATGAAATCATGAGCCAGATCTAAAGCTTGGCGTTCATAGGCTATCATTCGTGGATACACATCGTTTTCTAGGTTTTATATTTGACAAAAAATTGGATTGGCGGGAGCACATACGGAGTACCAAAAACGCATGTACCAAGGTTTTAAATATTTTAAAAATTTTAAGCAGATCCTCGTGGGGTGCCGACAGGACCACCATGCTTTATATATACAGGGCACTAGTAAGGTCCAGACTAGAATACGGTAGTTTTGTGTATGCTTCTGCGCGTAGCAGCTACCTTAAACCCATCAATTCCGTACATAACTCTGGTCTAAGACTGGCGACTGGAGCATTCCGAACAAGCCCAGTTGCTAGTATATACTCTGACGCCGGAGAACCTCCCCTGGAGGTTAGAAGGAACATTTTGATGAGCAACTATATCTGCAGGATTTTATCGATACTGAACCATCTCAACTTACTATTTAAACCTCGACTTTTAGACGTTTTTAATTCTCGACCCAGGGCTACTAAGCCTGTCGCCGTTCGTTTTAAAAATCTCATTGACGACTTGGGTATGGAATTTCCCAATATATATCCAACGGAAAATTTTAAATATCCTCCATGGGAGCATCCCCAGACGCAATGCTTGGTAAATTACTTGGGCTTCAAAACTAATATCACTCCAAGCGAACTACGAGTCAGAGCACTGGAGGCAATAGACAATTTCGAGACGCACCGAAAAATTTATACCGATGGCTCCAAAAATGATTCCGCATGTGGATGCGCCTATGTATCACCAGACGCAGGCTCAGTGTCCTTCAAGTTACACCCGTGGTGCACTATCTACACGGCGGAGTTATTCGCGATCAAAGTTGCGCTGGACGCCATAATAGCAAGGAATAAACAATTTCTGATTTGCTCCGACTCCAAAAGTGCGATTCAAGCCATTCGTAGTGGCTGTCCGACTCATCCCTTGCTCCAAAACATTCAATCCGCCATCATGCCGCTTGACGCCAAAGGAGTAAGTGTTAGGTTTCTCTGGATTCCAGGCCATGTTGGTGTTCACGGGAACGAAGCAGCAGACGCATTGGCAAAAGAAGCCCTCAATGGGGAAGAAATTAATTCAGCGACTATCCCGTATCAGGACCTAAAACTATACTTAAAGAATATATTCCTCGCCATTTGGAACAAGACATGGCGCAACACAATATCGAATAAGTTGCGCCACATGAAAGACAACACACGAGCCTGGAAGTCTTCGATCCGGGACAACAGACGGGAGGAGGTAATAGTCACAAGGCTCAAAATCGGACATACAGGCTTGACTCACTCTTTCCTCTTCTCTATGGAGAAGGAACCTCCAATATGCACAGACTGTGATTCCATTTTGACGGTAAAACATATACTTGCAGACTGCAGAAAGTACCAAGATATCCGGAACCGTCTCAAAATGTCTGGAGAACTAAAAACTATTTTGGGTGATGACCCAAAGGAAATTGACAAAGTACTAACGTTCCTCCGCGAAACCAATCTCATCACAAAAATATGACCAGATTTTCCCCTTTTTATACGTTACACACATGATATACTGTGTATAGACAGACCTATAATAGCAAATGAAAGAATTGTTTTGTTATAAGTAATATTCAGGTATAAGCATGCGAAGGTGCGGTATGACCTAAGTTGTCGATGCACCTTAAATCAAACCTACCTACCTACCAATGTAAATGAACTCGACCTCCAGGTACTTTGAAAAACTCGTGTCAATAGAAAAACAGTATTCAATAGAAATTTCAATAAATCTTTACATTGGTTGAGTGCTTCTAATTCTTCTTCGTGAGTAATGCCCCTCTTGCAGGAGGAGAAGTCCCTTCATAGCTCTTGGGGAAAGAATAAAAGTGATTTTAATTATGATCTGGGTACAACACCCCTTAGGGAAATACATAAGCTACAATAAAAGGAGCGCATTTCTATTTGTATTGAAGGTGGCAGAGGAACACAAAATGTATATGCATAAAGTAAATGCATCGATGAGCCCCAGGCCCCGTTGTCTATATTTCATGTTGTATAATGACAGGTGTCTCAATCAGAAACGTGAGTACAAAATGTCAACAACCTCTAACCACTTTACAGTCAACATGGAAGAGACTGTAACCTGACATGACATGAAACAAATGAACGTCGGACAGGGTTACAAAGTATAAAATTAAGTAATCGATACAGAAATGTCATCAGGGAAATAATTCATGCATGGCTAAACAGTGACAGGTAATTCTGGGTGGATTTCGAAGCAAAGAGTTATAAAATAGTGTTTTAAATACACACAAATATTTTCGAGATTTTAGTGAATTTGGTAGCGGATTCCATGTTACTGTAGATCTGATGGATAGATGTGATGGACAGTAGAGGTTAGATGAGTCGCTTCTGGTGGACTTGTTTCGAGTTAAAGGTGGGTTACTGAAAAGGTCGTACAGATAGCTTGGTTCTATCCTAGAGAATAAAGAAAAGAGAAATGTGCCAAATATACAATGACGAAGAAACGCTGTAAGACGGTCGAAAGAACCCCCTGGCGGAATTAGGAAATGTATGATATAATAGAAATGGGGTCGTTTACCATATTATTTAATTGTCGAATTTGATAGAGTTTTTAAAATGAAAAGACCCTTATTTTTCAGTTTTTGATCCGTCAATTATTTCTCGAGTTATAAGCGGTGGAATTCTGATGTTTTTAACCCTTTCGGAAAAGTGGGCGTGGTGCAACCTCTGACGTATTCGACTTCGTCCAATCACAACTGAGCCCGCGCAGCTACTTCGCCTTATCGCATTGGGGGGAGGCACAGCTGACTCTGCAAATGGAAGCTGTTGCGACAGCATCTGTGCTAGTAGACCTTCCGAGTACTCCACTCCCTTCCCATCCCCTAAAAGCAGTCAAGGACGGGAGAAAAATGACGTCAATGTTATCAAAGCAGATTTTTCGGTGGTCGTCACCTTTTGCTTATTTTAATTTTTGGTTTGTGAGTGAATGGTTGTGGTTAGAAGATTAACTTTTTCACTAAAATTCATTTTTTGTTTCCATCCAAAGATATCGTGAATAAAATTGCGATTTCGGTTCCGAGTAAACCTTTGTATTATATGAAAATCTATAGGTAGAAACGAATGGAAATATTTTATGGATCCTGACAAACTTGAAATTGAGCATTTGAATTTTTGTACAAATTTTCAGAAAGGAGTTTTTATGCGCGGGAGTTAATTAAATGTGTCCAATCTCTTTAGTAAATTTTTGCTCTTTTTCTGAGGAGTGTCAGCTAATTGATTTACGATTCATCGAGATCAATCAAGGCACCTTAATTTACTTTCATATTTAATACACACATACAATATACTACACTGTAAAAAGTAGATCTGATTTTGAGGTGCAAAAGCGATCTGATTTTCAGATGCAACAATTTTAAGACAGGGTATGTTGAATTTCAGCAGTAGTATCTTGTCTAAAAATAAGGCAAGTGAACGACTGAAAATCAGACCAGGTGGGACTTATTTTAAGTTAGGCCTATGCTGAATTTAAGACAACCCTGGTCTGGTCGTAATGCGTGTTACTACTGAAATTCAAGCCTACTTTGAGGGGATGTCTTATTTTAAGGCAGTTGCAGGACTGAAAATCAGACCAGGTGGGACTTATTACTAAGACAGCCCTGGTCTCAAATTCAGCATGGGCCATTCTGAAAATAAGTACCACGTCAAAATGCGGGTTGCTATTGAAATCAAAGCCTACTTTTATGCGATGTCGAATTATAAATACTAAATATTTAAACACTTCACACGAACACAAACCAAAACCCAAACGTTTCATATTTTTATTCGATGATACTGTTTCACTGACTAAATTCTTCAATAGAGCAAACGTAAGTCATAGAATTTCCATTGAAATAGATTTCAGGACGGAAATGGGAACACATTGACAATAATTTCAAAGATAATATGAAAATTTGTACTTTTATTGGAAACAAAGTAATCCATACAAAGACTTCAATACCACAGATGTGTGCCAGTATCTACAAACCAAGGCAGGAACTGTCACTTGATGAGGGCGACTATTTATTAGTTCTTACAACGCTGTCACGTAGACAAAATAAGGAAGAATAGTCTCAGGATGCGTCTCTCAGATAGAACTGGCTCCCTTCTGCAAACAAACGAAGTATCAACGCCACATTCTCACACCATTAATTCATCGCACGAAACTTATTCTCCCTAGGTACTTACAATGTAATTTGACAACTTTGAAATCGACATCTCTACACTTCGTAATCCTTGTTGAGTTCCCGCTCCCGGGTTACGCCGTTACGCTCCGCCCGTCAGTGAGCACATTTCTCTGCTATTGGAAGCTTGTATCGTTGTATCTCGCAACCTCAATCATCCAAATAAGTAACGTTTTACGACTCATTTCAGGTTAGGAGTGTTTTGTAAATTAGAGTGTGGTGTGAAAATGTTTTGGTGAATTACAAAATTAGTGAGGCCTGTGGCGTGTTATGAGGAGTGCGTAAATCACGGAATATTTAAGTCCCCTTTTGTGCTTATGTTGGAGGGAGGGTAATGGAGAGGAAAAGTTTGGTGTTGACTTAAATCATAAGATATATAGCATAAGGGGCTATTAGTGCGTACTGGGGATTATTTCTTATTATATTAATGTCTTCTTTGTGCATGTAATACTGAAGTTAGTGAATGTACAAAGTTTGCTTACATAATGTTTGTTTACATCGTGTTGTTCATGATAATAAAAGTTTTTCCAACGCATTGTAAACATTCGGGGACACAATATAATGTGATGGGTAGAATAAAATCTCACCATGATTATTAATAGATAGATTAAGGAAATAGTTTTTATAGGTGTTTGCTTTGACCAGTGTGTTTGTTGGGTAAATATGAAAGTTATTGTTTACTGGTATGCACTTGATAGTACTGTGTGGAAGTGTTACATTTATTAGGCAATCCTACCGTTGATAGTGCTTGAATTTTGTGTGTTTCCGTTATTGTCGTTTTTCCTATGAAATTATGTGTGTAGAACCAACCGGTGGATTATTCTTATAATACATAGGTAAATTGAGGAACAATGAACAACAACTCTCCACCTTAAAGTTCACAGCTACACATAAAAGATGCTTGTACTATGACATGCAAATGTTTTCATTTGCTTTTGTGAACTGGCTTGGGTCATGGCTTGTGTAGTGTCAAAACGCATGATTTTCAATTTAAATTTGTAGACATCAGCTAACAATCTGTAATTTTCCCTCACTCATCCAGTGTGAAATATTTCACAAGTGATCAATGGCACCTAGTGAAAATATATACTTTATTGTAGTTTGGCAGCATTTCTTTTACGAAGCACCTTTTTGCACAACATATCCCAAAACGAGAGTGCCATGAATAGGATTTACTATTTCCAATCTCATTTTGCTTTTATCCCTCACATTGCCCAACTGTACTGATTGGTATTTATATGGAACTATATATATATAGTACACATATGCCCTCTCACATAGATTGCAATTTCTTTATTCAACATTAGAGATAATGCTCCAACAATCCCTAAAGGAAATGTTTCAAATCAAATAATGCTTAATTTTCAATAAGCATACTATAACTATAGTTAGATTGAGTGTAAAAATTTGCATACAGTTAACTATCACAAAAATTAGGGATGAAAACTATTTTTATAGCTGGAGCCTATTTCAGAAATTATCTCCAGCTCTATGACAAATATATTTTTTTCTTTTGCTAAGTGATTTTCCTGTCAGAATTTCAGGTTTCTGGCAACACATATACAAAGGTGTATAAATGCCACTACATAACTTGGAATTCCATTGGCAATACTAAGAAGTAGATGACATATTTTACTTGAGGCAGTAAGGTTATATATTTCATATTGTAGCATGGCAATAATATTCTTGGCAACATTATAATGAAGCTTCAAATGTGAATAATGGCTTGCTGCAGACTTGTTATCACATTAAGCACATATTCGTGTGTTTTTAATGTAACAACATTACATTTGTAGCTTTGTTACTCTACATGAAATTTCAGTTTGACTCTGCTTCACAAATTTGTCTTATCCTATACAGGCATGTCACTTTTTTATATTCATGCTGACAATGTTTTCAAATTTGTCAATCCTTAATACTTGGATTTAAAAACAAACCTCGACTTGCATTCTACCAGAATATTTTCAACAAGCCAACTAATGAAATCATTTTGCTTGAATTGACTGATGACCTCCTAGCGCTCCTTCCACCGAGCAAATTACTGTTTACATAATGTTGAAAACACCGTTACAGATGTGATGTAATAGCTTGAAATACATGGTTGACATGTGATCTAGGCCATTTATTATTATCATATCCCTTAGTAATGTTCTGATTACCATGTCATGGACCACTTATCCAGTATGCAGTAATTACTGCACATTAATGAAGATCTATCACCAGACATTGTATCAATTCCTTCCCAGCATCATCATTCTATCCTTAACTTATGTCCTTCTTAATTCCTCTTCGTAATCCTCCTCTTAAGCAATTTAATAGGAACACCAAGTGTTTAGATAATACCTTTATTGTAAAAGTATAATGCCTTGGCATTTATCATAAAGCAATCATCTTTATAAGGAATGCACCTTTTGTGAGAATTTTTTGTACTAATGCTTGTTCTGAATAAAGTTAGATCAGTTTGACTCTGCTTCACAAATTTTTCTTATCCTATAAAGGCATGTCACTTTTTTATATTCATTCTGACAATGTTTTCAAATTTGTCAATCCATTAACACCTGGATTTAAAAACAAACCTCGACTTGCATTCTACCAGAATCTTTTCAACAAGCCAAGTAATGAAATCATTTTGCTTGAATTGGCTGATGACGTCCTAGCGCTCCTTCCACCGAGCAAATTACTGTTTACATAATGTTGAAAACACCATTACTGATGTGATGTAGTAGCTTGAAATACATGGTTGACATGTAATCTAGGCCATTTATAATTATCATATCAGTTAAATTAGCATGGACCACTTATACAGAAGGCAGTAGCAGTGTTATTCTATTAAGTTGGAAAAAGTTCTCATAAATGGAATTGAATTTTGGTTTCTTGTATTCCAGCGTATCACATATGTGCTATATATATTCCAACATATCGCATATGCTATTGTATCAATTCCTTCTCCCAACTTCATCAATCTACTTTTTTAACCTTTGTTCTCCTTAAGCCTTTTAGTTATCCTCCTCTTAAGAAATTTAATTCATCAAGTGTTAAGAAAATGCCATTAATGTAAAAATAGAATGGCTTGACATGTACCTATCATTAGTGTATCATGTTTTTTAGCTCTTCCGAATTAGATTTGCATTCAGTAAGTGCACATATGTACATTATAGGCTTCACAGGAAGACTTATGCATTGTTTCCTTCATATATTTCATATTTTAGTAAGTAGGTATATAACTTTCCACTGTTTGCATAGGAAGCATTTAAGGTTTCAAATTTTATGCAACCTAAAGTCTTAAAGTTCAACTTTAAATTATTATGCTAAGTACTGCATTTCCTTCAGTGAACATTCCAGGAGAATAAACATTTCTGCTTAATCAATTACCCACAGCATTACTTCCAGGGCCTATTTGCTTGTTACATTTCCTACATGCACTAAGGTACTGACAAAATATTTGAATAGTATTTTTGTTGTAGAAAAGCTAATAAACTATTCAAATAACAATATTCAGAGTATAGGTTCCTATGCATTTAGGTGAAGTATTGGTTCATCGTTTGTACATATAGTACTATGGCACAGAATAACTATCACGGATTACCCATAGCGTGATTTTTTAACATCTGGTCATACAATTTCACTTTTCTTGCTATGTTGAATGTTGGTTTGTTGTCTCAACTTTCCCAGGAGCAATCAAGGTTTAGTTACGATTGAAAATTAAATAAATATTACTCTCACGCTTAAGCAGCTGAAGAGTTCTTTCCACATGTTAAGTTACTTACGAGCTGTTAAAGTTAACGCTGTTTAAGAACTACCTACTTCGCTTACCTTTTTTCCTTCCCAGTTAATGAATAAGTATTGATTGCTTAAGTGAACTTCTAATAGCGAACATCTAAACAACGTGATTTCTTTCCGTTAACAAAAAGTATATCGGAGTGGGTTCTAATGTAATTATTTCTTTGCTCGGCACGGTATTTATTAGACTGATCATAAATTAGGCGACTCTGGATGACAAATACACAATGAAAATTCAAATTTCTCACCTGTACTCGATCGACTAGATTAATATTCAACATTAAGTTATGCAATTTCAACTATTCGCATTATTGAAACTAAACACACAAAGTTATACACATTAAAATAACATTCTAGTCGATAACTTTTAAAAAGTAATTTCGGTGAAGAGTACGACGCTGGTTACGCTCCGCCCATCAGTCTCTGCTATTGGCTGATTAGCTCCAATTGCGGAGCCAACCAAGGCCTGCTTATTTTCAGCGCGGGTGATTTGAATTTCAGATCACAACCATCTTATTTTCTACATGCAATGGTTATGGTCTTAAAATAAGACGGAGGTGTGTCTGATATTCACGCATCATGAGTGTTAAATTCAGACCACTACCTTAAAATCAAACAGCGCTTATATTCAGATCGCACTGAAAATCAGATCAACTTTTTACAGTGTATCGTAACATCGCAAATTCCGTGCGCTGAATGCTCGTGCACGATGGTCACGAAGCACGCGGGGCATGCTTCGTGACCTTGGAAGCAGCAGCGTGGGGCTAATCGTGGAAGGCATTGACGCAACGCTTGCGGACAACTCGCTCGTCTGAGCGATTTTCCAATCCTCACCTCTCCCTTTCCTTGGATCGGACATGCTGCCGTGGACACGCTCAAGTGCTGAAATAGCGTGAGCTACTGTGTCGAGTGAAAAATACAGTACGTACGACATGGATAAAAACCAAGGATGTTTGATCGCATGCATTTTTGAAGAATAATTCGAGTGAAAACAGAACGATCGTGAAAGTTTAGAGTTGAGGTATCACAAGTCCATCGGCCGATTCATGATCAATCCTCTTTTCCGTCAGCGTCTCTTGCAATCATATTCACACGCCTTTTCATTTTCCAGTTGATTAAGAAAAGAAGCATCCATTGTGATTGGTAAAAGACGTCAACTTGGCAGTTAATGTCGACATATTATTACGATATGTGTCAATTTACAAGTAAAGAGAATAATAGGAATCCCTTTTAATGCTTTTGTAAGTAATATGTTTGCGAGACTTATACCCATCCGCACCCTACCTCAGATATACATCTATATCTACATAATACCCTGCAAGCCACCTTAAAGGTGTGTGGCAGGGGGTGAGTTCTCACCAAATATGCACTACATATCATGCATTTAAAAGGATTAGTAGTAATATATTAGTCTATACTGCCATATTTAAAAAGATAAAAATAGCAAACTAAGCATGCAAAAACATTCTGTTAGTTGGGTTACCTTCAAGTCCTTACACCAACATGCAGCTACCAATGCTATCCATTGCTACTCTCCGATTGGATATATTTACCGTTATTCATATCCCTAATAGTACGAGGAAAAAAGGACATTTTGAATCTGTCAGTTCGGCAATCTATTTCTCTAATTCTGTATTTGTAGTCCAGTCTACCATAGTAAGTTGAGGTTCGTAAAATATTTTTATCGTCATCACTGAAAATATTGGAATTCATTTAGGAGATTAAGTCTAAATTTCAACCTGCGGTCTGACAATTATTCCCATTTTAATTCATTTAATAGACTGGTTACACTAATATAGTACCGTCTTATAATACGCTAATACGCTTATCGTACCGTCCCTTTACAAATCTTGCCAATCTTCACTGCACACGTTCAAGTTCATTATTTAGACCGATTTCGTAGGGATCCCATACACTGGGATCATATTCCTAATGAGGTCTAACAAGGGGAAAGTAGCTGATTTCTCGTACATGTTCGTCACATTTGCCCAATAATCCTTTGATGAATCCCAGTCTACGAATAGCTTGACCCATTATTCACGTATGTGTATTACGTAATATATTCCCAGCACTTAGGCTCGTATGACCCTCCGGAATACCCCCACCCAACTTCCTTCCGTCCTCAATATTGCAATTTTTATTCCGTATTATGTTGGTATTGTGCAAAATAATGCCTGATACCTCTATTTTCACCGTAAGTGCGTATCGTCAGTAAGTAACTAGCTATCATAATCAGTGAACAATCCTGAGATTGGTTTGACGCAGCTCTTGACTCAATTTTCCCATCAGCTAATAACTTCTTCATATTGACGTCTTTCTTCTCTTTCACATCCTCCATCATCATCATTGGTCAACAACCCAGGATTGGTTTGACGCAGCCCTCCACTCGATTCTTCTATCCGCCAACCTCTTCATATTAACATAATTCCTCTCTTTCACGTTCTTTACGACCTGTTCCATATATCTCATACGAGGCCTGCCTTTTCCATTCTTCCCGTTCACTTTTCCCTCGAAGATGGTCTTCAACAGGTCATCGTGTCTAAAGATATGACCGATTAAGTTGTCCCGTCTTCTTTTAATATTTTTCAGCAGACTTCTCTTTTCTCCCACTCTTCTTAGGACTTCTTCATTTGTCACTCGGTCGATCCATTTAATATTCATCATTCTTCTGTAGCACCATACTTAGAATGCTTCCACCCTTGTCTTTTCCACTACTGTCATCGTCCACGCCTTAATGCCGTAAAGAAACAAGAAGCAAGTACAAGATGTAGGTACTATCTGATAAACTGCTTCCTTACTTCTAAGCTTCTATTTCCAGCTGTGAGTAGATTCTTCATTTGATGGAATGCCCTCTTTGTCTGGGCTATTCCACCCACTATTTCTTTCTCGCTTCTTCCAGCGCTGATTACTCGAGTGCCAAGGTTCCGATTTGTATTTCTTTCCCCTTATGGTGTGTTCAATCGGATTTTGATAATTGGGTTTCGGTACAGGACTTCACATATTTATAAGGTATGCCTATCTTGTCCTTCATACTGCATAATGCATTATCACATATCATTATTTGGAAGGATTTTTCTCGGGTTTTCCACTAGGTACTTATTTCCGTTTCTATTGTTGCTTCGAGGACCGACTCGTCCACCGTCAACGGCGTTTCTGGAACGAAACGTCGTGACGTTCTGCTCAGGATTTACCAAAAATAGTGTAAATCTACAGCAGGAGTCGCATCAAACTAGCCGGTTACATTAATACTGACGACATATTATAATGTTTGATAACGTTAGATGGAGTTATCATGGCAAAATGTCTCCGTCACCTAATATTTATTGCACAAAAATAAATAAATTCACAAGTTACTCTTGAGAAATGCATGAAAAATGTTGTAATTTATGTTCTTTTTATTATCTTATTTTCTTACGAAGTAGTACAGTCACGTTCACGATACAAGAATTTAATCATTCAACAACATATATATTATTATATCACCATAACTTGGATACCTATCAACATAATTATATCATATTTTTTTTGTTATTGCACATATGAGAAATTTCGCACTCTGGTACTCCTCCTCAATCTCTCATTCATCTATACCCTTATGTTTTAATTTTATTCATTTAACACAATATACAACTTAACGTTATTATCCTTCAGTCAGACCAATTTCTGCTCTGTGTTTTACAAATGAAATACATGGTAACCCTTGGGTGAAAATGTCTGCTACTTGACAATCAGTAGGTAGATATTGAACATCTAACGACTTCTTATTAACTAAATCTCTTACAAATTTGTATTTTACATCGATATGCTTCAGTCTCTTTTGATCCCATTTTGACAAAGAATTAATACAATCTTGATTATCTTCGTATATAACAATTGGATGTTTCACCTCAATTTTCAATTCAATTAGTAAATTATACAACCAAAACAGTTCTGCAGTAGCTGATGCTAGGGCATAAAACTCAGCTTCAGTAGATGAAAGTGCAACTTTTTATGCATGATATGTAGTGCATGTTTGGTGAGAAATCACCCCCTGCCACACACCCTTGTGGTGGCTTGCAGGGTATTATGTATATGTAGATGTAGATGAACTGTGCGCTGTTTTCTTGAAGCCCAAACAACTGCATCTCCAAAAACTTTGGAAACATAGCCTGACACAGACTTTCTATCATTATGATTAGTCTGCATCAGCATACCCAACAACATTGCTATCATTAAGACCCTTGAATAACAACCCATAGTTCTTAGTTCCTTTTAAATAACACAGAACTCTTTTTAAACCAGTCCAAAGAGCTTTAGTGGGTTTGGTCTGATATTGACCATAAAAACTAATTGATGCCGAAATATCTGGTCTTGTTGCTACACATGCATACATAAGTCCTCCTTTCAACTCTCTATGTCTATTATGTTGAATTGGTTCTGATTGAACGTCACAGAATTTACCAGATGCCAAAGTTTCTTTTGTTATTGCACATATGAGAAATTGCGCACTCTAACAAAAAATTGTTAAGTAATTAGAGTGTACTCGTAATTAGAGTGTTCTCCCACTGTGGAACACCTAAATATAAATCATATTAGTGTTGAAGTCCATTGGCTGAAATCTGTCAAAATCCACTCATATAGCTCCTGATTTGATTGATATTTATTTCAACGGATTTATATAAAAAAATTTATAAAAATAGCTCCAAAATGGATAGGAATTTTTAAAATATTAACCCAGAAAAAAAAATGAAAAATCATAGAAAGCCACAATCTAAAGGGAAGAGTACAAAAAATAATAAGAAATGATATAGCAAAAAGAAAATAAAAATTAAAAATCAATATTTTCGAATTTTTTCAAGAATTTGGTTTTGTAGAATTTTAAATATAAGAAATATATTGCTATTAATTAATTGTAAGTTACCTTTTCACGCAAACCACACAAACAGCAGACGCAATACACGGCTATTTTCTCAATTTCTTTCCCCTAAACTAAAAGCGAATCTCACCAGGACAGTTGATAGGGCTCCGTCTGAAGACAGCTATGAAATGGATGGCAGTGGAGCACTGTAGAGTTATGCTCCTTGAGTTACCAAACTCTTTAATTCTCACCGATGCCGAAGGTCTCAAGGGCGCACGCTTGGTGTCACGAAAAGTAGTGACGGGTCAGGCGTGATCGCCCGCTCGCGTCATGGACTCATTTCATTTTTCCGATCGTGATGCTTCAGGCCAGGCGATCTCGCTGTCGTGATGATCTCCCACGACACCCCTCCGTGATTGCCCACCCGAAGGTCACGTTCAACCTGCGCCCGGATGCGAGCACCCACGTGATGCGAGCCTCTTCATAGACGGCACTTCAAAGCGTCCGTCTCAGCTTGAGTGGGATCCGAGACCTTAATTCGCGATTGCATCACGCACAAGAACAAAACCATCTTTTATCGAAGCGATAAATAAACAAACGCTCCTGGATACGAGGCGGATGAGATGGCTGAAATGCTGGAGGGATGAAATTCTTTCCCTGGTGGCAAGATTGGATCGTCCATCATGATTTTGTCTATCGAGTATGGCATATATAAGGAAGATTACTGCAAGTATTTCATCCAAATCTTGCCTTTTGTTCCGTGACAGCCAGGTCGGTAACGTTCCCAACTAACAGCATGTTTTTGCATGTTTGCTTTGCTATATTTATCTTTTTTAAATAGTGAAGTTTAGGACAGTATGTAAATACTAATCCTTTTTTATGCATGATGTTTGGTGAGAATTCACCCCCCGCCACACACCTTTACGGTGGCTTGCAGGGTATTATGTAGATGTTCCGGGTTGGTAACCAAAAGGCAACGGGTTCGGATCCCTCCCAGGGTATGGATATTGTGTTTGTCTGAGTATTGAGATGTTGAGGTTGGATGGTGCATTGAAATCTTAGCCGTTGGGTCACCTAAAACCCAACACTGGCCTTTTATCCGTAAAGTGTATTACGGGAGGGTTTTCATGCGTTATGAACCTCATGCGTAAATTCAGCAAATATTTTGATTTTGAGTTCCCTATATTACCGATAATAATGCTATTTTTGTTAAGTAACAGGAAACCGAGCTCTCTGCTTGTGGACATATGAATTAATTTCTAAAAATTATAAGTGAACTGAAGAAAAATATGTAAAGGTTTTGACAAATGTGAAACCATATTTTATAATTAAAAATACAATTAAAATTTCCAAATATTAGAATTTAATATTGTTTTGAAAATTATTTTTGTAATCATTTATATCGTTCAAAATATCCAAGAAATGTTTCGTCTGCATCAATTTGTGTTATACTACGATTGACATCCATTTTATTTAATATCTCCTGGCATACTTTTATGTAAGCCAAAGATTTTCTGGAGCTAAAAGCACCTGTATACCGTATTTCTCTTCCCACTAGAGAATAACCAATGTATAACTTTTCCAGCATTAACATTGTTATTCGTAAGTCAATGATGACATATTCAAATGCTTGACCTTTGGCCGTACTTAACGCCATAGCAAAAGCTGATCTCTACGGGACTCTGAGGTCATTTCATGGTCCAGCAAAGTTGACCAAAGTTATTATTTGACTAAATCCCTGCCCGATTGTCATCAGTAATGGGGTCGTTTACCATATTTTTTTTATTGCCGAATCTGATAGAGTTTGTAAAATAAAAGGACCCGTATTTTTCCGTTTTCTGATCCGACAATTATTTCCCGAGTTATAAGCGGCGAAAAACTGATGTTTTTAACCCTTTCGGAAAAGTGGGTGTGGTGCAACCTCTGACGTATATCGACTTCGTCCAATCACAACTGAGCCCGCGAAGCTACTTCGCCTTATCGCAAAGGGGGAGACACAGCTGACTCGGCAAATGGGAGCGATTTCGACAGCATCTGTGCGAGCAGACCTTCCGAGAACCCCCCTCCACTCCCTTCCCCCTCCCCTGAAAGCAGTCAAGGACGGGAGGAAAATGACGTAAATATTATCACAGCAGCTTTTTCGGTGGGCGTCAACTTTTGCTTATTTTGTTTTTTGATTTATGAGTGAATGGTTGTGGTTAGAAGATTAATTTTTTCACTAAAATTCGTTTTTCGTTTCCATCTAACGATTTCGTGTACAAAATTGCGATTTCGGTTCCGAGTAAACGCCCCCATTATGGCTCTTTGATGATGTTCTTATATCAGTCGGTATCACTTCATCCGGTCCCATTGTAGAGCCCTTCTGATGTATCCAAGTTCCGTAAGAGGATCATCATATTGAGTCAGCAATCCTGAGATTGAAATGTTGATGGAGACTTGATTGTATGCAGTTCACCACTCAATTCTTCTATCAGACAACCTCTTCCCATTGTCGTATTTCTTCTCCTTTACATCCTTCACCACTTACTTTCTATATCTCAACGGAGCTTTCTTTTGCTATTCCTTCCCATTCACTTTTCCCACAACAAGTGTCTTCATCAGGCCAACGTGTCCCAACATTATCACTCAACTCGTGGAACTCATTGTGTTTGAACAGAGCGTGCTTACCTAGGAATCTCCTGTATCCCTTCGACACGTTGAAAACCATCCTTCACAATTTTCAAATCGTTTCCCAAAGAAAAGTTCTTTTTTACTTGTGAAAATAATGTTTATTCTTTATAATTAATATTATAGACAATAATGGAAATTTTACTGGCCCTTTCTTAGGCTCCACACTTCTGAGAAACACTCTCATTGAACAACCACTCATTGTTTACTGAACTGAGTAAACGAAAGCATTCGTTAATTTTAAAGGACAATGTTAATTATCGATTGGTATCACAGAGAGTGTGGGGTATTTTATTTAAGTAGGTATAATTTCCTCCCATTTTCACCTAGTGGTAGTCCATCTGTTACATTTAAGTCCGTGCCCTTACTCATATAGGCGCTTAAGACTGGCAAGAAAGGCAAAAGGATAAGATTGGTTAGGAAGAAGAATTTTTTGAGTCACAACTCACCAGCCACCCGTTTATTTCCATCAAAAAACAATCTCTGTGTACACCAAGGTTCTCTCTTTGGATCAAAGTAAATTTTAATTACACTTTTCCACCCCTTTTAAAAGGATTTATTCACCATAGTTCCATTACATTTTACATTTTAAGAGAAATGATAATTGATTATAAACACTGCCATTTCACATTAAAAAAATATTCACTACATAGGCGTCATCTTCAGGTTAATTTCCAGAAAATATTTCTACCCTTCAATACAGGTTGTTTGGTGGGAAGAAGGGGGATGATGCCGGGGGTCACCATTAGGGGGAGAATGGGAGCACGGGAGGGTAAGGGCGAGAGGAAGACAGAATGTCGTTTAACTATTGCCTTGATTCAGAATTCCCAAATTTATATTGTGACCATCCGGGATCCAAATTCTTTCCAGTTGAAATACATTTCTTTTTTTTTGAAGGCTAGACGTATTTTCTGTATATACCTACCTACACATGACGGGTTAAATGAAGTGTTAAAACTTAGGTAGTGAACGAATGTTAATGGGGAATGACAAAGTGATTTTAATCAGTCATGAATTATTTCCACAAAGCAACGCCTAAAATGGTTCCAGTAATTTGAATCGCAAGGTACTGCGGATCAGTCCCACCATCTCAAGTCTGAAAGAATAATCATCATCCGTCAAAATCCTAAGATAGGTTTGACGAAGCCTTCTACTCGATTCTTCTATCGGCTAACCTCTTCATATCCAAGTCTTCTTTTTTAGAGATTTTAGCAGACTTCTCTATTCTCCCACTCTTCCTAGTAGTTACTCGTTACTTACTCGGTCGATCCATGTCATCTTCATCATTCTTCAGTAGCACCACATTACGAAAGAATATATCGAAAGAATATTTTTCATATTATTTTTTTTTGTAGCTTATGAAACGTTTGTTCTTGATGGAGAATCAATCATGAGTAAGGTATGAATGATTTTCCATGTTATTCCCTGGGGTTGGCAGGATCCTTTGCTGAATGATCCGGTAGTAATAAAGTACTTGTTGGATATATCAACCAAGTAAAAGGTGACATATTACTTTTCATTTCGGTTCGACCAAATATCCTTTGCAATGCCTGTTTCGATTTCCATTGGTCACTAGATCCTGAGAACATACAGAAATGTGTATGATGGACTCATGCAAAGATGTACAAAGCAAAATCGACCAAAGAAAGATGGAATTAGCTTACAGGGTGATGAGGAATTACTTCAAGGAACAGATCGGAAGATGTAATGCCGTAAGGGACAATAAATGAGAACTTTGAATATAAATTAAAGTGATGAGGTGGAAGAAATATTTGGAGCAACAATGCAACGGAAGGAATATCAATGAGAAAATAATCTAATAGGAAAATGAATTCAAAAAGCATTATTTAGTAGACAAAGTATTGAGATATAACTACGTTTAACTAAGAAATCAAAAGCCTGAGACGTAGAAAGCTAAGTAGCTCAGTAGAAAGCTCGTATTGCTATTTAGGAAGCCCAGTAACCAGAGATGGATAGTCAGTAGAATACCCCAAGTGAAGAATCTAGCGTAAGAAGGATGTACTTACAGCTGGAAATACAAGCTTAGAAGTAGGGGTACGCTCTTTATGAACTTATGTCTGGAGCATGTTTCTTCAAAGAAGTGACGCATGGACGGTGATAGCAGCAAAGAAGTCAGGGATGGAAGAATTCGAAATTTGGTGATGAAAATAAAACGGATCGACCGAGTGGCAAACGAAGAAGTCGAAAGGGGATGATGGTGACGTGACCGTTCGCTTCCTTGGGGTGGTTGTCACGTCACAGCGGCTTACAGCGCCGTCGCAACAGAAGAAATCCTTTTTTTTTTCTCGATCGCCAGATCGCGTGATATGGAACGATTTGCATTCCGACAGGAAATGTCCCATTTTCACTTTCCACGACCCGAATACATTCCGACAAGCTCCCTTTTAATTATACCTCTCGATGAATTTCCTTCTTCCCTCGGAACACTGCGTAAAATATGAGTCCCAAGTGAAATGAATAAACTGCCATCTTAGCTCCACTCTTGCCTTCGATACCTCGTCCCACTTACGAGAGACGATAGAGAGAAAGAGGAACGGGTTTTAAAACACAGATCGTAGGGAAAAGTCTCCCTCTCCCTCCCTCTTAATGGCTTTTGCGTGTGGAATCGCCTTTTTCTTTCGAGCGCAGGTCCTGGATCGGACCGGAAAGATTGAGATGTGGGAAGTGTGGGTTGAGGAGGAGGTGTCGAAAGTGGAGCAGTGCTCCGCGGAGGCTCGGTTGGGAGGGGACGCAAAGGAAGGGTGTTCCTCAAGGGGCGCCTTACGCCCAGCTGCCGTTTTCCTCCGGTACATCTTTCGGGTGTGCCGCCAATCAGGCTGGAGGGAGCCGGTGAAAGTAAATTCCCCAGAGTGGAGCAAGGCAGGCAGTTCATTTTTCAGTCGGTGAATCATCTTTGGGACCTTTTTTCTTCTCTCTCTGAGGAAATGAAGTGAGTTCAGCCATCGTAGGGCATCTCCAAAAGACTCCGTTTCCACTGAAGGCGAAGCTCATCGGCGATGAAGACCTCCGATTCTGGACATCGATTTCGTAACTTTTCTACCCCTTTGTTTCCAGTGGAAAGCAAGTTTGTCTTTTCAAATGTAGCCACAACGACTACGAACTATATAACGGTATGATCTAATCACCGCAATATGTATAATATGGCAAATGTTCACATTAATTTCCATGCGAAAAAATTCACCTGGACCGGGAATCAAACCACGGACCTTTGGCTTACTGGGCCACAGTGCAGACCACTACGCTACCCAGGATCTTTAATTCACATGGGAATTTCAAGGTGCTAGAGGTTGGCCTCGGTAAAATTACTATGTGATTAAGGAATCTTGGGTGGCGTAGTGGTCTGCGCAGTGGCCCGTAAAGCCAGATGCTCGTGGTTCGATTCCCAGTCCAGGTGAATTTTTTCGCATGGCAATTAATGTGAATTTCACTCGCCGTTCGCATGGAAATATCCTACATGGCAACAGTTGCCTGCAGTTTATTTCAGTAAAAATTTATTTTCATAAAGATATACTTGTGTGAAATAAATTTTAAATATAAATAAATAATGCACAAAAATGTAAATAAATATATGCTGGGATGACAAACCGTTACATATTTTATAGGGCTTTCAAAATAACTACTCACCGGCAGTGAACGGAATACGCATTCTAAATGAGTAAAGGCCGTTGTACACGGTACAATTTCTTGTACAAGAACTTGTACAATGCGCAAATTGTATCGTGTACGAGGGGTTCGTACAATTTCTTGTACAAGAAATTAGATCATGCTCTATATTATTGGATGAAACCGTCCAAGATCCACTCAGTAGCTTCTGCGCATGACATGTGACGGTAGTGATGCGTTCGTTTAGTATTCGTAGGTTGGTGTTCTGTTTGCGATCACTTTTATTCCTATTAGCGTGGCAAAACTTCCATTTTTGTCGAACATATCGTGATATTCTTTGTTGCTTCCATATTATGATATTCTTTGTTGCTTCCATATTGTGATATTCGTCGGTCCGATTGGAAGTGTTTTATTTCTCAAAAGATGAGTTGGGCACACTGACAAACATCAAACGTCAACGTAATTAAGATGACGTTATTGAACCAAAAATAAATATATGCAACGAGCGAAAACATGCTGTTTGGACGCAAAATGATGAGTTTCACGAGCCGATTAAAGAGTGCAAGTAACCAATAGTAAAATTTCATTTTATTAATGCTAGGATTAATGGTAGCAAATCATTGTAACCCATGGCAGTATTTTCAAAATACTATCGTGTTCGGATATCGCGATTCAGCTGTTGGACAGAAAACGATATCTGCGCATGTTATTGGCGCACAAATTGCATGAAAATCTTTGATCGTGTACGACCGTGAACCAACTTCTTGTACAATATCTTGGTCCAATCTCGCCGTTCAAATTATTGTACAAGTTCTTGTACAAGTTCTTGTACAAGAAATTGTACCGTGTACAACGGCCTTAAGGCAAATTTTCAAGTGCCCTCATCTTCTTGATGGCGACGTTTCGCCCACTATGCTGAGGGCGTCCGCCAGCCAGGCTGAGGTAGGGATAGCTTCGACATACGAAGCTATATATGCACCCGAAGCTGTCTTCTTTTTAATTTATAAGGTAATCTAAGTAATCCAAGGTGATTTCCAAAGCCATCCAGGACTGGCCTGAGGATACCTCCGGCAAAGTGGGCGAAACGTCGCCATGAATATGATGACGATACCCGAAAACCTGCCTTATTAATCTGAACGCCGCGAAAGCCTACAACAGAAGATGCCTTCCTCCAAATGTTGAAACTATGCATTTCATCCTGGGATGATCACCAGTTTGAGCAAAGTGAAACTGAATTAAGTCTGACATAATCCGAAATCTAAAAAAATAAGAGTTATGCACGAGTGAAGAGGATAGGTCGGTAGGGAAATCATGTGGAATGTTGCGTTAGGGGGTCTTCCATATTTTCTGTAACTCTAGTTTTACGCATCTTTCTCTCCTTCGCTAAAAAGATCCGTAGCATTCTATGATTGATGACTCTACCCTGCATCACGCAATGCTACCAATGAACCCTCTTTTTATGAATGACAAACTAATATTTCTCTTTAAAAACCTTATTTATCCCTCAATACCTTATCATATCGACTAATTATTATGCTACCATCATTATTTTTTGAACAAAAAAATGAATATTCATGCATCTTTCTCCCATTGCAACGGAAGACTGAACTCCGTCCAAGGTGCATCGTCATAATTGGCCTGACCCCTCGCCCCCTCGAGCGTGACGTAATTTATGGACGGCCACTTCAATCAAAATGGAATCAATTACTAGTGGTGGTGCAACCTAAAATGGGAAGGTAATTTTTACTGTGAAGTAAAATAGCAATGAATAAAAAACAATAATAATTTCTTGATGACGATCGCCATCAATAATAGCTACTACTCATCTTGTGAATTGAAACATTCCAGGGAATTGTATGTAAAAATAGATATTAAATGCATGTTTCCTTACCGACAGTTTTTTTCTGGCATCCCTTAAATGACTAATTCACCTAAGGTGCCTTTCAGTGTAGCATCTAAAATTAGGGTCGGGTTGGGTTAGTAGTGAGTGTTGGCCTCTCATAGGGAGGACCAGGGTTCAAATATTTTCCGGGAGCGATATTTTTGAAGATATTTTTTCATTGGTAAATCTAAGTGACGGGCATTCGAGCGCAGTACTCCGTCCGTCCTGTGGGACGTTAAGTCGTGGTCCCCTTGGCTCCTTTTCGTGAAGATTAGGCTCATGCCAACCCCGGGTTTCCCTCCGCCCTTCATCCTTTCCCTTCCATTCCCGTACTTGAACCGTTCCTCACCGTCTGAAACGCCTATTAGTGGGAATACAGGCTTGTAAACACATGTGCTGGTCTGAATTTAGTGTCCGTAGTGAGACCTTTACGTCAACAACTGTTGGAAAATGATTCGTTGGCACTAGAAGCAGCTCGTGCCCGTGGCTCGATTTCCAATCTAGGACACCTTTTTTCCTCCCGCAATCTCCAACATTAGATTCAGCAGCAGCAGACAAGAAAGCAAAGAAACATTTCCTCAGATTCTGACAGCACATTCGAAGTAAACAGATCAGTTTGCAACAATAGTTTAGATGCACTATCCCACAACCCGCCTGTTTTGTTGGCATCACGTGATCTCTGAAGTTTTACATCCATTAGTTTTTAAGGCAAGATCCGCTGCTTTCCCGGCTAACATGCATTAGCAATGAAATCTTCCCGGGTCTAACCCCAGTTTAAACAATCCAAAGTGGCCTACATTTCGAAGTTTGACCCTTCCTCCATCTTCAAGATAAATTATGCTGTATCTTAATTTTGGCTGTATCGTATACTTTGAGCCTTGGGTGAGTTGACACGTTTGTGACTTTGGCCACTTTGAATTTTATGACCTGGTAAAAGACCTGGTAAGAAGATTTTTCTCGGGTAATAAGTGCCTCAACTGCTGAGGTTTTATGAAACAGTTAGACAACTTAACTTGTACGCCAGTATGTCATCATCATCATTGGTCAACAATCCTAGGATTGGTTTGACGCAGCTTTCCACTCGATTATTCTATCGGCCAACCTTTTCATTGTGACGTAATTCTTCTCTTTTACACTCTTCACAACCTGTTCCATATATCTCATACGAGGCCTGCCTTTTCCAATCTTCCCGTTCACTTTTCCCTCGACGATAGTCTTCATCAGGCCATCGTGTCTCAAGATATGGCCGATCAAGTTGTCCCTTCTTCTTTTTAGAGTTGTCAGCAGACTTCTCTTTTCTCCTACTCTCCTTAGGACTTCCTCGTTACTTACTCGGTCGATCCATTTAATCTTCAGCATTCTTCTGTAGCACCACATTTCTAATGCTTCTACCCATTTCTTCTCCGCTGCTCTCATCGTCCATGCCTCACTGCCGTAAAGAAACAAGCTCCAGGGGCCCTATTCTGGTTCTCGTAACCTGCCCCGTAACCAGGGCGAGTCGCCTGTTTCTCGCAAAAAGTGAGACGCTGAATTCTCTTTCTTAACGCATCGCAATCCGTGTTAAACTCCCGCTCACAGGTTACGCTCCGCCAATCAGAGAGCACATTCTTATGCCGGTTCTGCTATTGGCCGGTTACAGCCTAGGTTAGCTATCGCAAGATCTATCACCCAAATTAGTTGCGTGATACGGTTCATTTCAGTTTGGGAGTGGTGTAAACCTTTGAGTAAAAGATAATTTTGGGTGATTTATAACATAAGTGGGGCAAATGGCGTGCTCTAAGAAACTATTCTTGTTAAATTTTTGACGTATTTGTGCTTGTACTAGATACGTATCAGAATGATCGTAGTGTAATGACCTCTTTGTTTTGCTGTTTACATTGTGTACTTCGTAATGATATATGTTTCTCAAATGGCATTGTAACTATTTTGTGACACATTGCTCTTGCCATTTTGTAACACATTGTATCTCACAACTTAAATTCAAGTCACGGTTCATCTCATTTCGGCATGGGTGGCTACGCTTACATTTTAGTTAGGATAGAATAAGTTAGACTTTTGGCAAATCATAGCATATGTGGAGCTGATAGTGAGTACCAAAGATTCATATGTGATATTTTGTCTCGTTTGTGCTTTTATGAATGACGGTTTTGAGTACTTCGTGTTTGTTTACATCGTGTATTATCGTGTTTATAATTGTTTTTAAAAAGCCCTTTTGAGTGTTAAAGGGCAGATTACATTATAAAGGGTATATAATCATTCTCACCTAGGATATTAATGGATAGATGAAGGAAATAGCGTTTTCATGCGTGCTTGTGTCACAAATGTGTGTTACGTTTGCTGGAAATAATGCGTTTGCTTCATTTATGTCCTTCAAAGTATTAGCTTTTATATGTTACTTGGATCAATAAAACCTACCATCAGTATATGTCAGAAGGCGAAGTATTTTTGTGAAGTTGTACGCTCAATGGCTTCTCTTTTAATTTAAAATACTATCGGAAATATAATCAACTTTAGACGTATGATGGGTTCAACATACATATATTTTCGTGGCAAGTAACTAGTGTAGCTTGTTCAGTGTCTAAACCTGGGGGATATTTTCATTTCAAATTAGGTAAGGCATGTTAGCTGACTATCTCTAATTTTACCTCAGTCAGTGTGTGAACTATTTCAAAAGTGATCAATGACGCAAAATGAAAATATATAATTTATTGCAGTTACTGCAACATTTCTTTTCCATTGTGCTATTTGCACACCCTAGCCCACAACCCAGAGTACCATGAACAGGAGTTACTTTTAGTTCTTTTAGTCTTATTTCCCTTTTCTCACTCAAAATTTCCCAAATTCATTGATTAGTAAATATTTGTGAACTACTGGTAAGGCACTCAATTTTGTTAGTTTCATTTCATTGTAGTATACATATGCTCACATGGGTCGGATTTTCTAATTGTAATGGTTGATGTTATGCTTCATTAATCCCTAAAGGTAATGTATCAAATCCTAGATAATATCTGATTTTCAGTATGTATAAGTGGATGTAGGAGGGAGTGTAAAAAGTTCTTGCCATTAAATATTGCATCATTGAAGAGGGAAAAACATTGCTTTAGCTGATATTTATATCAGAAATGTTCTGGTGCTCCATGGCATATATTTATTTCTCCTGCTGGATATTATTTGCTGTCAGAATTTCATGTTTCTGTTCATTACAATACATGCACAGTGATGTGTGATACCATCATAGTTTTTCATTCCATTGACAGTGCTAAAATGCAAATTAAAAGTTACAGATTTAAAAAAATAGCATTATTTATTTCATGTAGTGGAAATGCAAAATTATTCTTGACTACACCATAATAAGGCCCCAAATTTTAATGAACTCAAGCAGCAGACTAGTCTGAGCATTTGGCATGTATCTACATTTTGTGATGTAATAACATCACATTCCTATCTATGTTACTCTACATGAAATAGGTTTGAATGTTTACTCCACTAAGTAATTCACACTAAGAGCATCAGCCACTTTTTCATCTTCCTGGGCAAAATATTTTCAATCCATGATAATCTGCATGTAGCTAAATTCCTGGAACTTTTATTTTTCATTAGGATTTTCACCCATCCAACTTATAAAATCATTTGCATGGATTGATTGATCACCTCCTAGCCCACCTCCAAAGCATACTTTTTTCCAGAATATTGAAAATGCAATTAGTCTTGTGATACAGTGGCTTGAAATTAATTGTTAACCTGTAATGTATGCCAGTACTTGTTATGATATCAGTATGGGTGTTCTGTTGGAATTTACCCTAACTCAGTTGGCAGTATTTGCAGTAATGTTATATTAAGGCACCAGAGCTCTCCCAAATGGAATTAAAATTTGGTTTTTTGTACTCAAACATCACACGTCGTTGTATCAACTCCTTCACCAAGCATCATGCCCTCATTTATTTTTAAGCTTTGTCCTTCTTAACCCACCCTCTTAGTTCTCTTTATCTTAGACAATTTAATCAATCCAAAGTGAAGAAAACAACATTATTGTGACAATAGAATGGCTGGGCATTAATGGTTGGGCTAACATGTATGCAAATAATGCACCATCTGTGAGAATTGTTCCTAAGAAACAAGCACATACCCATGATCTAGTGCATATTAGTGAGTATTTATTCTCTGTTGATACACATAGCACTCCCAACTTGAATTTCCATTCAGTGAGTAGGTGCAGACATATACAATTTGGACACTTCAGGAAGATTTATGCCTAATGTTGACTTCATATTCATGCATTTCTGATTTCAGCTAGTGTAGGCCTTTTAACTAATTGGGTTCAAAGCATGCAAGGTTTTGAAATTTTATGTAACCTAACTTCTTCAAGTACAAATTTATAGTTTATTGCTACTAGAGCAATGTATTTCCTCAAGATTAATATTTCTGTGTAAGTTACTGCTTATAACATCATTGTCAAAGCCTATTTGTTTTCTATATGAACAAAATAATTGAAAATATTCAAATAACATTATATTTGTAATGAAGTGAAAACAATTCTATACCTAATGGTCTAAGTGTGATTAATCATTTACTTCATATTAGGCATATTCTATGCACATTCATATGTTCAAAATGCTGAAGTATAGTGTCATCACTTGCATAGTAACTTGACAAGGAAAATCCCTGACATGAATTTCTTTGCATCGAGTTATAATTAATCTCCTTTTCTGCAATGTTGAATACTGTGTTGACCTGTCTTTTACATTTCCAAGAGTTAACAAAAAGTTGGAATCCAATACTTAAGAAATATTCCTACATTAGCCCATCATTCGACGAGTTCTTTCAATATGTTAACCGCTATTGACTAATACTTGCTTTACTTATTGCTTCACATGACGCTCAATTAACTTAATTCTCTTCATTAGTACAATGAACATCTTATATGGCTATTTAATATGTATAGCTTTCTATTAACAAGAAGTATACCTATCGGCGTGGGTAGGAAAAGAATTATCTGTTTTTGCGACACGGTCTTCTTTGGGTTGATCACAACTTTTCGGCATTTTACTTTATCCTTCGGCGTAAGATAAGAACAATTACGTGATATATTCACACAACCTTATCAGTAGACGATTGCTTAGATTATTATTCAACAACTCATAATGATGAAATTTAATATATTCGTATTTCGAAAATAAAAACATTTGCAAATTCTTTAACTAACATTATGGATGATGACTTACTGTAAACTTCAGTAAACAAAACGACGCATCCCACATTTCATTGCTCATCTGTTCCCTCCCCCCTCCTTGCCATTGCCGGATTGGCCAAAATTGATGACGTATTTGGTATGTCGTCATGATCAGCGGAGAGTCCCCGAAGCTTATCACTTGGGTGATCACGCGAAATGGGAATACGCGGCAAACGCAACCTCGGTTTCGCTGAACGCATGGTAACCTAAGTCACGGGAACATCGAGAATAGGGGGCCAGGTGTACTTAGGACTTCATCGTTACTTCCTCGGTCGATCCATTTAATCATCAGTATTCTTCTGTCCTTATTTTATGTTATGAATAATCCTAAGACGAGTGCTATATCCACAGCCAAGTGACCTCAGAGCTACCACGGCCGGGTTTGAATTCGGAACGAAAGATATTTATCTCAGTTTCAGGAGAATATTTTCATTTTTAAATATCGATTTGCCAAGCTGATACTCCTGCAGTGGAGCACGAAACCAATATGATCCAATGGCGCGAATGTCTTAAAGTGAGGGGTACTCGGGCCGAAGAGTGACCGTTGAAGTAGGTCATCATTTTGCTTCTCTGCTCCGGTCAAGGACAATTGCGACCATGGTTGTACCATGATCTCCGTTTTTAAAAAAGAGAAAGATAAAGGTTGTATTTATACCATATTATTTTTAAATTTGGGAGTAAAATTTAGAGAAGCCACTCTTACTTATCCTCAGAGTCTTCAGAAAACGCTAGGCGCCCCTCTTCCGTGCCTTCATTTCTGTATTTTATACCCGTTTGTGCTCAAGCGCTGCGCTCCACCCCAGCTTAAGAAACTACGACTCTCTTTCTACGGATGACTTATGGATTCCCTGTAAAACCAAACCTGTGACCTTTCACCTGTACGCCATGATCATGCACGTGGCTATTCTCTGAATCAAAGAGAATGATCCCGTAATTATGCAGCCATTAACATGTCACAATTATCAAGTCTACCATTCTGTTCTTCTCACTGCTTTCTAATTTCTCTCCGTTAGTAATAGAAACTAGCTAGTTGTGTTTTGGTGATCTTAATGTAAGATAAAGAGATTAAGTCAAAATTGCGTTCCGCAAGGGTTGTTTTCGCGCGTGAATTGAGTTAGAGACTTGTAGTCCACACCTATTCGAATTCACAATTTTCGTCCGCTACTTGGAGCGGATGAGAGAATTGTCAAATCATATTTGAGATTTATTGCTTATATAATGAATACCATTACGTCTCGCCAATTTAAAATTTCTGTTCATATTTTTTAAGCGTGTTAATCGCAATGTTTCCCAATTTGGGTCACGTTTTACATATTTGTCAAAGCTTTATCCTTCCTTCCGGTTTTTGGCTTACTTAGTTTCCTATAGAGTGATAACATTCTTAGATGCTTAAGTGTATTCTTTAGTGGGAAATTAGTTGTGATTTATTATTAAATCTAATCATCAGTATTGAAATGCGACCCAGGTTAGCAGAAGATTCCATGTTCCCATGGCAATCCCAACATTCATTGGAAGTTTTTTCACTAATGCTCCTCATTTCCCACTTCAAGTTATTCACATTAGACTTAGGATGAGGCAGGTGGAAGCCTAATGGAGGATTGCTATATTCTTACATTCATATTTTGATTTAATAACGGAATGAAAGAATTAAGTTCCACGGCCTTGGAGAAGAAGGGGAGAGGGGGGAGAATTTAACCCACCCCAAAATGGTTCACACCAGCGGAGACACAATATTTTTAAACTTTTTAATATTGAATTACTGAGCTGGATTTAATTTCTTTTCTTTCAATCCCTTACCAATCCAAGTTCCCCTCATTCACTCTCTTGGGAGACTACTTTGAGACAGGCATATGATTTATTTCCCAGGTCCATCATTTCTTTCCCATGGTAATTCGATAACTACACATTTCCACCATTTCATATTTTCTACACTCTTTCCATTTCTTCTCTCTCGTAGCCTTGGAAAAATAAGATACTTGTAATGCTTATCGTGAAACGTTTTCTTATGCCTAGGTTCGTTTTTCGTAGAATAATCCTTTCTCTGTTGGAAAACCATTTATTTCATTAAACTTCCCAAATCTTTTTCTTGCTTCTTCATTGGTCGGTAAATCTGTTATCTTTCTTCTTCGATTTCCAAAACACAAGTGAAACGAAACCTCTCGCTTCTTTCCACCTCGACACAGTATGGGAAATATGGTGGGCAACATTCACTCAAGATATTTTGAAGAATGACTGAAATTGCGGAATTGAAATCCCTGTAGAAAAAAGTATTATTTTTAAATGCCGTGCCGAAATAATTAAAAACTTTTCTTCTAAGTTAGGCTTTACTTGACGGTAAAGGGCTCAATATTTAAGCGTTCTTTTCCACTGGTAAATAGTTAGCCAACTCATGATATCCGCGGGGAAAAGATCACGAGAAAATATCATGATTGAAACCATTACCCGCAATTGATACATCCCCGGCATTGGACTACGAACTGGGATGCGCAATTGTTTCCCGAAGCCACATTTGTGACGCTGTACCAGGTGGTACATCTCGTGCTTCCCGCGACTTTCACTGCTCTTCTGATGGCTGGAATGATGGCATGATATCATACAGCCAAGTTAGCGGTGAACTTCACGTCCGTCTTCGAGGAAGTACGTACACGCGCCTTGCAGCATGTTGACTTTCCAATTTTCTGGTCCTGGCGAGCACGTGCTTTGTTTTCGAATTTTCATCAGGAGCTTCCTTCGCAATTTGAGCCGTAGTTCCGCGATTTCGCGCGCGTTAAAAATCCTTAGAAATAACTCCGACGATGCTTTTGGCGAGTAGAATGAGGAAGAAGAGCTGATTACATTTATTCCCACGATCCCTACGAGACCTCGTGACCCTTCATCTCCGTAGAAGCCTCGCGGAATGCAGATCTGCATATTGGCCACGGATGCGGAGCTAAACATGATAAGCGCGTCTGTTTTTCTCCACGCCACACAGGTTTTGTACGCATCGGACGATTGCAAGTCGTCCGTTCCTTATAGCACTTGTGTTCTGCGTGAGAATGATCGTATTATTGCAATCATTATTTCATCGAAGATGTTTTCACTTTGGATCTTCGGAGGAAGGAATTTTGAAGACCTTTCCTGCTCAGTCCGTGAAACGGCAAACGGTTCTACATCTACGTCTACACGATACCCTGCAAGCCACCGCGAGAGGATGTGGCAGGGGGTGAAGATCACCAAACATGCACTACTGACATGCAAACAAGCAACTAAAGTGTCTCATGCAACTAGATTGTTAGTATCTATAGTATTTAAGGGGTTAATACATGCATCATGCACTACAGACTACTCTCAAATATTTCCCCTACCTATCCCTTTGCTATGCTGCCTATTCTGTTCTCTTATAGTACGGGGGAAAAATGCCATTTTGAATATATCAGTACGACATTATATCTCTCTAATCTTAAGCATATGGTCGAATCTAGCATAATACGCTGTTGTTTATAATGTGTGCCTAACATCTTCAGTAAAGCTATCCGATTGAAATTTCTCTAATAGATTTAATATGTACCTTAACCTACGCTCTAATAATGACTCCAACCCTAATTGTTGTATTTATTCTGAAGCATACTCAACCTATCGTAACACCTTTTAAAGAACCTAGCTGCTCTACGCTGCACACTGTCTAGTTCTCTGATCAAACCTACTTCATTTGCATCCCATACACTAACTAGTGGGGCCTAACTAGTGAAGAGTAACATCGCTCTTTTGTCTTCTCATCACATTTCCCAACTACTCAATTTATAAATCCTAGCTATCTCTTCGCTCGGCCGTATATTTTCCGGATGTGTCTTCCCCACGATAAATCTTTAGTGATTGTTACACCTAAATATCTTACGGTTCACTTCTTTCCTATTGCATCGGGCGAGCTCTTATTGTCCTCTTACTGCAAAAGTTAAGGAACGGTTTTCTACTTTCCAGTCAGATTTTCCTCCCAGTGTCCCTCGAAAAGGATTCAATCCGCTCAGCGCTGGATATATTCGCACACGATTTGACCTCTATCCCACGCACCATCTTCGATGAGGTATAAATATTAAGGACTGCTTGACGAAGGTAATATTTTTATTAGGAGGCCCATGATCCATTGCTAAACATGATGGCATTGTTTCTTTAATATTTTGTATAATGCTTATGCTAAAACTGCGTCGTATCAAAACACTTTGTATTCAATTTTGGATATCCTGTGTTCAGTGTTAGATTATTGAATGACCATAATCATATTTGCACTAGAACAATAAAAATTTTTAATTTCATATAAAATATTATTTTTTATTTCTCAAAAATGCTTTTTTGGTGGTTTCCAAGTTCGCTTAATATTGAGAAATTCCTTTGTTTCTTGTTATCAAAGTATTGTTCCGCATGACTGCGCGAGACATTAGCCACTTTTCCCAAGTTAGATCTCATTTGGGAGACGCCTCCAGTATATGGAATCATGACGAAATAGTCTTAAATACGAGTGTATCAATGGACAGCCTATGTAGTAGCATGTTGGTATAAGGACTCAAAGCTAACTTAAGTAATTCATGTTTTTGCATGCTTCCTTTGCTATTCATACTTTTTTTGATAGTTAATAGTGATAGTTTTGATAGTTTTGATAGTGTAGACTAGAATATAGATAATTACTAATTATTTTTATACATGACAACATTCCATTGTCAGATCGCAGGTTGAAATTTAGACTTAATCTCATAAACAAATTCCAAGACCATAATTTTGGTTATGATGTTAAAAATATGTTGCGAACCTCAACTTACTATAGTAGACTGGACTATAATCACAAAATGAGAGAAATTGATTGCCGAACTGACAGATTCAATATATTCTTTTTTCGCCGTACAATTAGGGATATGAATAACGGTAAATATATCCAGTACGAGTGTAACAATGGATAACATTGGTAGCTGCATGTTGGTATAAGGACTTGAAGCTAACCCAACTAACAGCATGTTTTTGCATGTTTGCTTTGCTATTTTTGTCTTTTTTTTAAACAGTGAAGTTTAGAACAGTATATAAATACTAATCTTTTTTATGCATGATATGTAGTACATGTTTGGTGAGAATTCACCCCCTGCCACACACCTTTTTGGTTTCTTGCAGGGTATTATGTAGATGTATAATACATTTTGGTGTGAATTCACACCCTGCCACACATCTTTATGGTGGAATGCAGGATATGATGTAGATGTATATTGTTTTCGACTTTCATTTTCTTTACCTCGGCGTCTATTCTTCCTCCCTTCTTATTAGCTTCAATTCTTCGTCCCTCTGGCGGCTTTTGATGCGACGTGTAACCGAGGTTTTCTTCTTTTCACGTTCGGATATTTCGAGGGAAACGTAGGTACAGCATGCAACGGTGGTTAAGATGCAGATGGCCTCCTTAGATTTCTTCGCCGCGGTTGTCTCGGTAGTGCAATTTGGACAGCGGTAGGAGTCTGGGAAGATGGCTGGGATTTCAGGCAATGGATGGTGACACGAACAGGAGTATTTGGTGAGCTGGTGAGGCTCTAGGATCAGCGGGATTTAGAGTCGGTTGTGAGCCATTTGTAGATTGCAAACGCTTTAAATTAGGAGGCCGATGAAACTATTTTTTTTCATTTTTCTTCCGTCTTAAATTTGGAATGCTCTAGGCTTGCCTAATAATGTGCGGAGCTCAAATTGTCTTAACCGTCCAGTATGAGAACGCTGGATTTCCGACCGCTCTTCAGAGGAAAAGCAGCTCTCGTAGCAAAATTGGGGTGTTTACTCGGAACATAAATCGCAATTCTGTACACGAAATTGTTAGATGGAAACGAAAAAGGAATATTAGTGAAAAAATTAATCTTCTAACCACAACCATTCACTTATAAATAAAAAATTAAAACAAGCAAAAGGTGAAAACCGCCGAAAAAGCTGCTTTGATAACATTGACGTCATTTTCCTCCCGTCCTTGACTGCTTTTAGGGAAAGGGAGTGGAGGGGGGGTTATCGGAAGGTCTTCTTGCTCAGATGCTGTCGCAACAGCTCCTATTGGCAGAGTCAGCTGGTCCCTCCCCCCCCCCCCCCCCCCATTGCGATGAGGTGAAGTAGCTTCGCGGGCTCGGTTGGGATTGGACGAAGTAAATATGACAATCTGCCGTACATATAACGCAGTAATCTGCTGTAATTTTGAGATCTATACCGCTCTCCACAAGGTTAAAGCCATCTTTAAACACTAACATTTTAACAAATTCAAAGAATTAATTTTTAGGGTTTCCCCGGCAGATAGTTTTAAGGAATTTTTGTCGGGTATCACAGCGGATCATAGCGTTAATGGGTACTAACTTTTAACGGAGTTTATGCACAATAGCAATATTTCACAGAGATTTGGTCAATAAGTGCACAAATGGAGTTATTGCTGTCCTCTTTGCTGCTATGTCATTCTCCGAGATAGAGTTGAATCCATTCGAAAATACCCATCCCTCAGGGCACCTTGAAAGCTTGTAACCGCTTTGCCGTTCAAATTAATGGTAGTGTTCGGAATGCACTACGGTACAAATCCCCTTCACTATATGTTCGTCACACACCTACCTCTGCCTCATTCTGTTTAAAAACAATAAATAATTCTCATCCCTTTTAAGGCCTCCCTGACTCTTTCGCATGTTTCGTGTAATTAAAAACACCATTACGCCATCCATGCCCTCTTTCTGTGCCCTACCAATGCCTTCAATCTATCTTTCTCTCTCCCTTTAATATTTATTCCCTGTCCTTAAACATTGCCAGCTCTTCTTTAGACTCTTCGCATGCAGTTCCCGAGGGTTTTCGGGTTCCTAACGCATTGATTCATCCTGCTGGGCGACAGTTTCGCCGGAATTCCAGTCGGTATCTTCAGGTCAGAAGATGCCGACTGAAATGCCAGCGAAACTGTCGTCCAGCAGGATGAATCAATGCGTTAGGAACCCGAAAACCCTCGAGACATTGCCTGAACACCGCGGAAGCCTTCGAAAAAATCTTTACATGCATGTTATTATTTTCCTCGTACAATTAGAGATATGAATAACGGTAAATATATTCAATACGACTGTAGCAATGGATAGCATAGGTAGTTGTATGTTGGTGTAAGAACTTGAAGGTAACCCAACTAACAGCACGTTTTTGCATGCGTTGTTTGCTATTTTTATCTTAAATTTTTCTAGTTTTATTTTAAATTTAGCAATTTTTATCTTTAATTTTGCTACTTCTATCGTAAATTTTGCTATGTTTATCTTAAATATTGCAGTTTAGACTAATATATTAATACTAATCCTTTTAAATGCATTATATGTAGTGCATGTTTGGTGATAATTCACCCACTGCCACACACCTTTGAGGTGGTTTGCAGGGTATTATGTAGATCTAGATGTTATTAACATGCATACCTACGCTATGGCCTGGTTATTTATGCCACCTTTATGCCACCACTAAAAGCCTCCTCTGCCAAGGTAATTCTCCTTCGAACCTTGCAGATGCTAACTCATTTCTCTGCAAAGATTCCTAAATGGTACCGGGGTATCTGTTTTCCCCTCACTTTACTTTCGCCTGCACTTGGCCACAGCCATTAAGCGATGGAGTAAAATACAAAGGAGAGACTAAAGTGTGCTCATGGCCAAGTGATGTGCGAATGATGTGTTTGCTGGGCTGGTGAGGGAAGCTGAGAGATAAGTCCGCGAAAGGAGATTGACGAGGGTCGGATTGAGAGGCTGGTAGGGATTCAGCGGTGGATGTGAGTGAGTGCAACTCTACGGGAGGCCAATAGCGCTCTGCAACTCAGGAAGACGGGGAACAAGGATGATAATTGCTGTGCAGTGGATGTTTGTTAGATGGAAATGCAGGCAGTGGAACATCAATTCCATATAGCGTAATCACGGTTGACTCACAAATCTGAGGAGTAAGTCCCTCAAGTATCATTACTCGAGGGACTTACTCCTTACTCGAGGGAGGAGATGGAGTAAATGAAGAACATATTCTACGGGAAAAATTACTGTAACGAGGCTGAACATTACGCAGGAAAGAAAAAGCGTTTGGAGCCTATCAAAGTCATCCGCTAGCCTCTCATGTATTTAAGGCAGTTTTACACGGGCATTGAAACTGCGCAAGTTGATGTTGATTCCGTTTGAGCAGTCGTCTGCGAAAGTCCGTGTGGTAGGAAATTGCGAGGACGCTTGCTTGACAGCTTTACACGGTGCAATCGTCGGTGCATTATGTCAGTGACAATATACCATTCAGTAGCGGTAATACCGTCAATATATCGCATAACGTCAAGATCTGTTAAGTAGCAATTAATTGGACGAGAATTATGCGATAAATTACCAATACGATAAAATATGTTTTTAGCCATTGTCTCAACATAATAGTGGAGACCCTAGTCCCGTAATCTTAGCCCAAAATTTGCACCACGAACGAACGGATGTGGGCCAAGGTAAAAGGTTCTTCCTTTACGCACGAAATTTAAGCTTCCACGTGATTAATCACCCATCATTTTTGCACTTTATTCACTAACTAAGGAGTTGAGTGCAAACAAAAACACCCAACTCAATCGTCAACAACCTATTTAATTGCTAGAATTCCCCAGACAGTTCGTTCCCGCAACATCTGCGCCATCTAGTGAGAGAAATAAACTTCAAACTTGCGCGAACGCATGTATCAGATTAGAACATGTTCTAATTTGCTCGCAAGCGTTCACGCTGCCTGTCCTCGCAAGTCGTCGCTTTACACGGCGCAATCTTTCTTGCGCAAGTGTTCTCGCAACAGCCTGCGCAGTATCAATGACCGCGTAAAACGGCCTTTAGGGAGCGAATGCGATCCGCTGAAGCCTGGGCATTCTTTCGGGAGGGAAGTCACGTCGGCGCCCCAAAGGGCGGACGATCGGAAAGAGGGTAAGGCCGCCTCTGGGAAGAATGGCTTCGTCTGGAAGCCTTCGGAGCGCCCCAGCGAAAGAAGGAAGTGAGAGTGTCTTCGACGGAGTGGAGGGGGTGAATGGAGGGGGTGGGTGGCAGGAGTGAGGGAAAACAAATGACTCGGCTCGGGCGCTGGCGGAAGGACGCGCTTGATGCATTGATGGTGGTCGTGCCCCCTATCTCGGAGACTTTAACGAGCGCCTCAGCTCTCTCCTGCGAGTCAGTCAGTAGCCGAGAGATTGCATCCAGACAGCGAATCCCTCGCGGACGGTGAAATATGGCCGAAAATCATGTCTCACGGAGCTGGTAATCTTCCTGAGGAACGGTAGCTTTTATCCTCGGCAATACATTTGGCCTCAGTACACCGCTCCGTGGATAAAGGAATATGAAGCCTATTAGCGAGGCGAATGGATTGTAAATGAAGTCTTGGCAAAGATTAGCTCCAATGATAGGTCGGGCCATTCCGCGGACGGAAGGAATGCTGATGGCACTGCATCAAGTCTAAATCCCGATAGCTGGAAAGAGCCTCCGCGAAATGGATTCAAAATTATATTTTTTGCTAGCTGAATCATCCGTGGAAGCTTCGCCAAAGGCCATGCACTCACAAGATCGGCATTTCACGGAAACCATTTTTTTACTTCTCCAATAAACTGATACTTCCGTTGACATCTTGTAATTGATAAACGAAATTTGCCTTGACGATGAGAATAAAATACGATAGTAAAAGATGAAGGAACATTCAAGGCAGAGGCATTTTACTATCTATGATTTACAATCTTAGCTCCATTCATGTGGTAAGTCACCGTGTTCTTGTTTCTCCGCCTCATTTCCTGAGCAGAATTAAATGTCAAACCTCAGAGTTTCATAAATTATTAGGGACATTGGAACTGGAAAATGGAAAGTTTATGTGAAGGAGATGGAGCAAATGAAGAAAATATTCTACGGTGGAAATTACTGGAACGAGGCTGAACATTACGCAGGAAAGAAAAAGCGTTTTCCCTTGAGCAAGTGGGAGATACCTTTTTCAAGGGATTGCGGGCTTTTGCGGTTCAAAAAAGCAGAAGGCCGGTTTGACGGCGATCATTTATCGATACCCAAATATTGATTTGCACTAACTTGCAGAATTTGACAAAGGAAACGTGAAATACTATATCACCAATTTTTGTCAAAACGGCCTAATATCGCGGAGCACTGTGGTGTCGATTCTTCACATTATCTTTCAACGATCGACTGTCACTTTATCTCATGGAGCACTCAAACATATCGAGTGGTGCAAATGCACAAATTTGTATTTGTTATCGTTCAGAAAAATGTGGACGGAAATTATCCGTAAATATTGCGGTAAGGACTGAATGACTAAATTGTTTCCCACCTTCGGCGGAGGACGAGAACATCTTGCGTAGTTACAAAGATCGCTAAGATCATTCAATTTTTGTCCAAACCTTTCAATGAGTAGGTATCTAATTTAAGTATGTCACATAAGTGAAAATTACGGATATTCACTACCTAAAAAGTTTCCTAGTAGAAATAGGCTGGAAAAAGAGATGTAGAAGGAATGAAACATTTCATGAGAACTTAGATCTGGGGCGTGTTTCTTTACGGCAGTGAGGCATGGACGATGACAGCAGCGGAGAATAAAAGGGTGGAAACATTAGAAATTTGGTGCCACCGAAGAATGATGAAGATTAAATGGATTGACCGAGTACATCTACATCTACATAATACCCTGCAAGCCACCACAAGGGTGTGTGGCAGGGGGTGATTGCTCACCAAACACGCACTACATATCATGCATAAAAAAGGAATAGTATTAATATAGTAGTCAGAACTACACTATTTAAAAAAGATAGAAATTGCAAAGAAAACATGCAAAAACATTCTGTTAGTAGGGTTAGCTTTAAGTACTCATACCAACATGCAGCTACCAATGCTATTCATTGCTACTCTCTGATAGGACATATTTACCGTTATTCGTATCTCTAATTGTGCGAGGGAAAAAGGACATTTTGAATCTATCAGTTCGGCAATCAATTTCTCTAACTTTATGATTATGGTCCAGTCTGCCATAGTAAGTTGGGGTTCGTAAAATATTTTTAACATCATCACTGAAAATATTTTCTTGGAATTTATTTAAGAGATTAAGTCAAAATTTCAACCTGCGATCTGACAATGATTCCCATTTTAATTCATTTAATAGGCTGGTTACGCTAATAAGGTTATCATACCGTCCCTTTACAAATCTTGCCTATCTTTGCTGCACACGTTCAAGTTCGTTATTTAGACCGATTTCGTAGGGATCCCATACACTGGCAACATATTCCAAATGAGGTCTTACAAGGGAAAAGTAGCTAATTTCTCGTACATGATCGTCACATTTACCCAATACTCTTTTAATGAAACCCAGTTTGCGATTCGCTTGACCCATTATTTCACGAATGTGTTTACCCCAGGAAAGATCATTTGTCAGTCTTATTCCAAGATATTTAATGGATTCCACGTTTGTTAATTCATTATTACTTATTTTGTAAGTGGTAGGAGGAGAGCTATTCTTTTTCCAAAAATTCATTACAAGACATTTCTTAAAGTTTAATTCTAACTGCCATGTATCACACCGAGTTTCAATTGCTTGTAGGTCAATATTTAAATATTCTTTATAGTTTGGGCATAGAATTTCCCTGCACACTACTGCGTCATCGGCAAATAGAAGAAGCTTACTTTTTACCACCTTTTGGATATCATTTATGTACAAAAGGAATAGGAGTGGACCTATCACACTACCTTGTGGGACACCCGAAGTGACTTTAATTGCCGGTGAGGAAACATCGTCCAAAACAACCCTTTGAACCCGATCATGCAGAAAATCATTAATCCATGATATAATGTTACTGTCTAACCCATAGGATTTTAATTTCAAAATTAGTTTGCTATGAGAAACCTTGTCAAAAGCCTTCTTGAAGTCGAGAAATATAGCATCCACTGGAATATTATTTTCGCCAGAAACTAAAATATCGTGAAAGTAACGAGTAAGTAATGAGGAAGTTCTAAGAAGAGTAAGGAAAAAGGAGAAGTCTTCCCTACTCTAAGAACAGGAGGGGACAAAATAATGGGGCATATCATGTGGCATGATGGCCTGATGAAGACAATCGTCGAGAGACTAGTGGAAGGGAAGAATGGCAAAAGAAGGCCTCTTAAGAGACGTACAGATCAAGTGATGAAGGATGTGAACGAGAAGAAGTGCGTAAATATGAAGAGGTTGGCCGAAAGGTGAATCGAGTGGAGGGCTGCGTCAAACCAATCACAGGATTGTTGACCGATGATGACGAGGAGTGTAACTAGACAAGCTCAACTTCAAAGAGTTAATTAAAAAACTATCGAAGGTTACAAATGTATTTAAGTTTCCACTTCATTTTGCCATCGTATGTCATGTACTGTGGGAGAAAAAATTTCCCAACAAATGGAGCGTCGCCACTATCGCTCGGGGAGAAAATCGGATTCCTTTCTGACGGTACAATATTCTTTGGTCTCGGCCACTTGGAGCCAAATGCATGTGAGTTCCATGGTATAAGTTTAACACATGAATTTTTTGGAGGGAAAGCGGAAAGAATAGTACTTTGAAACAATAATTTGAAGGAATAATCATGGACAATGAATCAGGGACATGCTTACGGACATGCAGGGAAGAGTTCGGAGATGAAGACGAGTTACATGAAGAGCGGTAGTTATTGATTCAGCGATTGAGAGGAGTGGTACATGGGCCATTGTAAAATACGGGGCAGAAGTTGCATTGAAGGAAGTAAATGACGTTGGTTGGTGTACAACTGGAACATGGAAGTTGAGGGAGAGAAGGTGAAGGAGTGTCCGCGAGGTAAGGATGCGATTTCAGTGAGTGGAAGGGATTTGATGCTAGGAGAGAATTGTAGCAGAGGTTGTGTGGTTTTGAAAAGAATGGTAAGGTTTGCTGGGAGTCAGTAGGTGACCGAAGAGCTGTCAGAGACTATTTTTGCTGGTAGAAAGGGGGAAAGTTACTTTTGTATCGTTTAGACTAAATGTGCGCCAGGGGTGTAGGTAGTGCAGAGGGAAATAACGCTGCGAGGATCAGGATGACGACATTCAGAATTACAGGGAGTTCTGAGGATTTTTTATTTAGAAGGGAATCTGGGTAACCACGGCGGAGAAGAGGGTCGACCCTAACTACATCTACATCTACATAATACTATGCAAGCCACCATAAAGGTGTGTGGCAGGGGATGAATTCTCACCAAACATGTAGGTACTGCATACCATGCATAAAAAAGGATTAGTATTAATATATTAGTCTAAACTTCACTTTTTAAAAAACGATAAAAATAGCAAAGCAAAAAGGCAAAAAAATGCTGTTACTTGGGTTAGCTCTAAGTCCTTAAACCAATATGCAGCTACCAATGTTATCCATTTCTACACTCGAATTGGATATATTTACCGTTATTCATATCCCTAACCGTACGAGGAAAAAGGACATTTTGAATCTGTTAGTTCGGCAATCAATTTCTCTAATTTTTTGATTTTGTGATCCAGTCTACCATAGTAAGTTGGGGTTCGCAAAATATTTTTAACCTCATCGCTGAAAATATGGTCTTGTAATTTGTTAAAGAAATTAAGTCTAAATTTCAACCTACGATCTGACAATTATTCCCAATTTAATTCATTTAATACACAGTGATCACACCAATTGAAATTGGAGCTTGGATAGGAGCAAGGTAATTCCTCCAATTGAAATTGGAGGAATTACCTTGCTTGTAGGTCATCATTTAAATATCCTTTATCGTTTGGGCATAGAATTACCCTGTACACTACTGCGTCATTGGCAAATAGACGAGGCTTACTTTTTACCACCTTACTGATATAATTTATGTACAGAAGGATTAGGAGTGGACCTATCACACTACCATGCGGGACACCCGAAGTGACTTTAATTGCCGGTGAGGTAACACCGTCCAAAACAACCCTTTGCACCCGATCATGCAGAAAATCATTTATCCATGTTATAATGTTACTGTCTTCGCTGATCTCTTCGCGTTGTCTTCGTCGCGAGTCCTCGGAAGGCCCAAGACAAGGGAGGCGAATGCGAGGAGTTGGACGTGAGGCCCTTGACCCAGTTGTGAGGCGTGCGCTGGGAGATTGGAAGGTTGCTGTGAGGGGGCCGAAGGTTGGTGGGTGGGGGGGGACCTGTTTTGGGGGAGAGAGTTTCCCTTTCTGGGGGCCACCCCTCCTCCCCCTCTCGCCCCTTCCCCTCGGAAGCACTCTGACAGCCTCCAATCGGAAACTGTGCCGCGCAGGAAGGCCCACGGGCAGCGGGAGATGAGTGCCCCAAGTCCGGAAACAAGATCATCAGACTGTCCTATCAACAGATTTAAAATGTCATTTTCCCCGCGTACCATTAACAGAAACTAATTGGCTACGTGCAGGACAGGACAGCTGGGGGAGTTACTGATGGAGTGGAGTAGATGAAGCATGTTGTAACATTACAAACCCATGCATGATAGGTAATAAATACATTTAAATATATGAAGATAAATGCCTCATCTCATCTCTGAAGAAATATTACTTTGCTCTCTTGGCTGCTGCTGTGTCTAATATTGGAGAATGCAGGAGAAAAAAGGGTTTCCTAGACCAGAAATCCAACCACGGACTTTTGGCTTTGTCTAGTGTCAACGAATCATTTTCCAAAAGTTTTTGCCTCACAGATCTTATTATGAATACTAAATCGAGATCATCGTCTGTGTTTTCAAGTCTGTATTCTCACTAATAGACATTTAGACTTGGAGGATAAGTACAAGGATGGGAAAGGAGGAAGTGAGGAGAGAAACCCGGCGACGGCATTAGCCTACTCTTCTACATCTACATCTACATAATACCCTTCAAGCCACCATAGAGGTGTGTGGCAGGGGGTGAATTCTCACTAAACATGCACTACATATCATGCAAAAAAAAAGGATTAGTATTTATGTACTGTTCTAAACTTCACTATTTAAAAAAAGATAAAAATAGCAAAGCAGACATGAAAAAACATGCCGTTAGTTGGGTTAGCTTTAAGTCCTTATATGTACCAACATGCAGCTACCAATGTTATCCATTGCTACACTCGTATTGGATATATTTACCGTTATTCATATCCCTAATTGTACGAGGAAAAAAGGACATTTTGGATCAGTCAGTTTGGCAATTAATTTCTCTAATTTAGTGACTATGGTCTAGTCTACCATATTAAGTGGGGGTTCGCAAAATTTTTTTATCATCATCACTAAAAATGTGGACTTGGAATTTGTTTAAGAGATTAAGTCTACATTTCAACCTGCGATCTGACAATGATTCCCATTTCAATTCATTTAATAGACTTGTTACACAATTAAGGTTATCGTATCGTCCCTTTACAAATCTTGCCGATCTTCGCTGCACACGTTCAAGTTCGTTTATAGACCGATCTCGTAGGGATCCCATACACTGGCAGCATATTCCAAATGAGGTCTAACATGGGAAAGGTAGCTGATATCTCGTACATGATCATCACATTTACCCAGTACTATTTTGCTGAATGCCAGTTTACGATTCGCTTGACCCATTAGTTCACGTATGTGTTTGCCACAGGGAAGATCAGGTGTCAGTCTTATTCCAAGATATTTAATGTATTCTCTTAACGGAAATGAGCCCAGGGAACCACGGCTTAACGTAACATCCGACATACGAAGTACTGTACTCGAAGTGCTATCCACAGAGCACTGAACTATACACACCCTGCAAGCCACACACCCTCGCGGTGGCTTGCAGGGTATCGTGTAGATGTAGATGTAGATACTCAATAACCAATGATCACTTCATATTTTCTAACGTGTTTTTATGTAGTAATACGAGGGTAGCCTTTTAAGTGTTGGGAATAGAACGTTCCTTATCCCCTAGCAACTATAAATGGTGTTTATAAACAACGTTTTGAGTTGGTTAATGCCCATGCAAAGTTTCATTAAGATCGGCCTGATAGTTTTAAAACGGTGGCGTGTCAAAGATCCCAAGTAGCTGTACGAGATGGAATTAAGTCATGAACAGTACCGAACGATAATTTTCTATAGCTTTCGACGAAGCCTCACCCAGCAAGAATGCGTCGCAGAACTTTTTGTTGTTTTTGACGAAGAAGCACCATCAAAGACAACCATTTATCGCTGGTATGCAGAGTTTCAGCAAGGACGCTCTAGCCTCAGTAACGAACCGCGTGAAGGGCGACCAAAAACCGCCGTCACTCAAGAAAACGTGGTTGCTGTACGTAACATGGTTCTGGAAGATCGTCATGTTACATACCGTGAGATTTAGGCTTCATTGGACATCTCAGGGACCTCTGTTCAAAAGATCTTACACCAAGAGTTAGATGTTGAAAATTGGTTTCCCGCTGGATACCGCACCTCCTCACAGAAGAACAGAAAGCAGCTCGAGTCAAATGGTGTTGAAATACTCTGCAACGATTCAACTCAGGAGCATCAAAGCACGTTCACAACATCGTAAGTGGTTAATAATCATGGATCTATAGCTACGAGCCTGAATCAAAACGCAAATCTTCAGTATGGGTCTTCCAAAGTGAACTCAAACCGACAAAAGTTGTTCGCTCTCGCAGCGTTGCCAAGAAAATGGTCGCATCGTTCGTAGCCAAATCAGGGCATGTAGCAACGATTGCTCTTAAAAATCAAAGAACAGTTAATGCTCAATGATATACGACCAATTTCTTGCCAGAAGTGATCGTCGAGCTTCGGAAAATAACCCAAATCGACGCATTACGCTCCATCACGACAATGCAAGCTCACACGCCACTCGAGTCACAAAGTCGTTTTTGGAACAGCAAAACGTCGAAGTTCTTGATCATCCTCCATACAGCCCGGACTTAAGCCCCAAAGATTTTTTCACATTCCCCAGAATCAAGAATATGCGACGAGGAAAGCGCTTCCAGACGTCTGAAGAAGCGGTCGATGGGTAGTCAAAACATCCATTTTGACTACCCCTACTTCGGAATGGAATAAATGCTATAACGACTGGTTCCATCGAATGCAAAAGTGCATTGACTATCGCGGAGAGTACTTTAAAAACAATTTTTTAAAAATGCGTTATTGTACCTCTTATAGTTTTCTTCATTCCCGACACTTAAAAGGCTACCCTCGTATCGTTATGGCTCTAGGTTGCAAGTCGGCGGTGAATGTATGGTGAACTTCACCCCCTGCCATTCACCCTCGTCGTGGCTTGCAGGGTATTATTAGATTGCATATGTAGACGAAACTAACCGCTTGCAATATATGTAGGCACTGACCTCTTGCGGGACGGATGCATTATTTCTAGTAAATTAACTCAAGTGAGGTATTTACAAATAAAAACCGCGTTTGTGCGCATGGCCGACTTGAGACAAAATGTTTACTCAAGCGAGAGAGAGCATTCCGTCGCCCCGCCCACTTGTGAAAGCCTCTTGTAACACATGTCTTCATCAGTTAAACGTAGTTTAAAAATTAAGTGGTAAGAGAGTAGTAAATTAGCCTGTTGGACATGAAGTAAGTTGTCAATCCCCGAATTAATATAAAGCGTATATTCTATTCCCACGACGCCCCTCTCTTCGTGGGTGGCTCGGGCCTTAAGCCACGGAAGCCTGATTGTGCGGATGCACCGAGAAATGTTTGTTTAAAAGGGTTATTTGCGACGAGCAAACAACGGAGTGCTCCCGACTGGAAGTCGACGCTGCTTGCTTTTCAAAATGTATTCAACCTCATTTGAGCAGACATATTTATGCCCGTGAAAGTGCTCATTTTTCTCCGCAGAGCACACATGATGTTATTCCTCGGCTTTCACCGATACGCGCCAAGAACCCCCTGAGGAACGACCGAGAGATTCTTCCAAGCCAAAGGTACAATTTGTGCGTTGATCAGCGGGACGAGACGAGACTTCGAGGATCTGCCTCGTTCCTCGAGATTCAAATTGTGACATTATTTTAGAAACACACAGTGCGTGTACAGTGATAACAATTATTTTCTGAACGATGTATAATGGCAATCAGAACCCACTGAGGCATTCATATGACGAGAAATCAGCTTCTTTTCCCTTGTTAGACCTCATTTGGAATATGCTGCCAGTGTATGGGATCCCTACGAAATCAGTCTAAATAACGAACTTGAACGTGTGCAGCAAAGATCGGCAAGATTTGTAAAGGGACGGTACGATAACCTTATTAGCGAAACCAGTCTATTAAATGAATTAAATTGGGAATAATTGTCAGATCGCAGGTTGAAATTTTGACTTAATCTCTAAAATAAATTCCAAGAAAATATTTTCAGTGATGATGTTAAAAATATTTTACGAACCCCAACTTACTATGGCAGACTGGACCATGATCACAAAATCAGAGAAATTGATTGCCGAACTGACAGATTCAAAATGTCCTTTTCTCCTCGTACTATTAGGGATATGAATAACGGTATATATGTCCAATCGGAGAGTAGCAATGGATAGCATTGGTAGCTGCATGTTGGTATGAGTACTTATAGCTAACGCTACTAACAGAATGTTTTTGCATGTTTGCTTTGCTATTTCTATCTTTTTAAAAAGTGAAGTTCTGACTAGTAGGTATATTAATGCTATTCCTTTTTTATGAATGATATGTAGAGCGTGTTTGGTGAGAATTCATCCCCTGCCACACACATTTGTGGTGGCTTGCAGGGTATTATGTAGATGTAGATTATGTAGATGACTCCATCATATAAATATTCATGACATCGAAAACAGATATCAATAACCAGGTAATTGAATTATAGTTGTATGTAAATTAAAATCTTTTAAATAATAAGCACCAGTGCATCAATTTTAAGTTAAAGAAGGAGAAAGGTGGACGGCTGAACTTTTCAGAGCTGGAAATATCGATAATCAGTGGCAAACATAAGTTTGGAGTGTTTCGTAAAGAGTGCTATAATGACACGGTTATCCCCAGTGACTCACTTCATACAATGTCAAATAAACTGGCAGCCTTTAATTCGTTGATCCATAGACTGGTGTCCTTATCTCTTCAACCCCCAGAATTCCACAAGGAACTCAGAATAATGAAACACATCGCTTCATCCAACGGTTATAAAGACAATATTATCGACAGGATTCTGAATAAGAAACAACAGAACGTATAGCTTTAAGAAATTTGAATACACTCTTAGTGCCCCCAAATAAACCCAAAAAGTGGTGCAAATTACTGTTTATTGGTGACCTTTCGTATAAAATTGCGAAATTGATCCCGAAAGACAAACTTAAGTACTTATTTTTACAGCCCAATCACTTTAGAAAGGTTATTGTGCTGAACTAAAGACAAACCACTTCCCTCCCTCCAATCAGGAGTGTAGAAAATCAAGTGCTGTGATTGCGACAAAATATATATTGGCCAGACGGGCCGAAACTTCGCCATCCGCATGTCGGAGGAGCACAAGAAATGTTGGGAGAAAGGAGACTCCACCTCTCTCGTAGGGAAACACTTTCCTCGAAGAACGCCACACTTGTGCATTTGACCCGGAGATACTCCATGTGGAGAGGAGGAAAGGCCAAAGCCTGGACATGTTAGAAAGATTGGAAATTGTGCCGGGAGGAAGCAGTACCCTGTGGAACGAACAAACGTGTCACGCCCAACTCCTCACCATTCCATTTCCCAAGCGTCCGTCCTTTCAGTAACCACTTCACCCCTCCACCGTCCTAATTATTCCTTTCCCCACCCCCACATCTACATCTACATCCGCACGATACCCTACAAGCCACCGCGAGGGTATGCGACAGGGGGTGAAGATCACCAAGTATGCACTACTAACACGCAAACAAGCACCTATAGGGTCTCATGCAACTAGATATGCGATCACAATGGTTTAATGCTAGGAATAGGCTCAAAAGAAGAAAATAACGTTCCGAATTGTCGTAGCATTTCCACGAGTTAACCTTTCCTCCACGAGGATTTATGGTATAGGACTCGTAATTGGAATAATAATATTATCCATGAGATTATTACTTGTATAATACCAATACAAATATGGTATTGACCACGCAGCCTCTTCCCTAAAATCTGGCCTAATGTCTGAGCCTACGTTAAGAGATGACTAGTGCACGTGACTAGTGCAACACAAAGACGAACATAGCTTTGTGATTTATGTTTAACTTTAAGAAGTTATAAACTATAGTGTGACTGGTCAATTGTTGCTATCAACCACCCGTGGTGAAGGCTTGGGTCTCCTTCAACGCCGAGGCTCGGACTCCGAGTTCGGGCGCCTCCCAGGTACGGCACGAATCGTAAAGTGCCTTTTCGGATCACATCCCTGAGCTCAACTGGTAGAGCACCTGGCCGGAAATCAGGGGGACCGGGTTCGAGTCCCGGTCAAGACGAATGATTTTTTTCTCTGTGGAATATTTGCTATAGTGATGCTTATCTCTAAATTGCAACAAAAATCCATTTTCCGTTCTCGTCCTATTGAAGTGGGGTCATGAAGCGTCTTAGTCCTCGGGTCAACTCGTCCACCTGTTCCAGCGAACACGAAGTCCGGCTCCTCCGGGGGACATCCGGGGGTGCTTCCGAAGGCGCACGAACTCTTCGCTGACTCGCCCCAAGAAAAGGGAATAAAAGGCGTGCGATTCAACTCGACGACACGACAACGTGTACGGCCCGACAGGCGACTGACTCTGCGGGCAGCGCGCGCTTTTGCACTTTCGAAGCGCACGCATTTACATGCGCGGCGCACGTCAAGTTCGATCGGTGAAGGTCATCTCAGAGTTGAACGTCGGGAGGATGGAGGACCTGGTCCCCCAAGGCACGAGGACTAGAGGATAATTAATGGGAGGCTGTCCATCCCATGCGAGAACGGCCCTTCGAAATTTCCATCCGTCTCTTCTTACGGAGCGAAACTTTTAGCCGCGAAAGGAAACTTAGTTGGCGAACGATCACATGAAGCCTTGATTTATGCGATTAGAGGGGAGAAGAGCGAGAGGAAATGTCTCGCAGAGGTGGAGTTCAAAACAAAAGGATCTTCAGCTCAGCGTGCGTGAGAGATTAGAAGCAGAGGAGGAGGAATCACGGGGGAGCAAATACCAGCAGATGGCTCGTGCCAAGGGCCTTCCTCGCAATCTGCATCACAATACCAATCAGAACGCATTTCGTGGGGTTGTAGAGTGAAACTTTATTCCACGACCTTGGTCTGTAATTTCCTGGATCTAGTGTATTCCCGTTTTGTGCGATCGTAGTAAAATATTTAACTTTCTAGTTACTTAACCTTCTGGTAATGATTTTGTCAATTATGATTCCTGATAAGAATGCGATTTCTGGTGTGGAATCACTCGTTATCACAATCTTTATCGTTAACGCTTACCGCTAGAGTTAAACAGGGTAAATAATAACCGTTGATAAAATTCACTCCACTGATTGTAATAAGCGATTTGAAGTGCTGGGCGAAAAGTGAAGAATGGAGATCACGTTCTCTCTGAGATAAGTAAAATCAAAAAATAACGATAACGCTAGCGCACGCGTTATGAAGATCCATGATCGAGGCCCTGGTCCCCATTTCTGAAGCGTTCTCGTTGGTGTCCCTAAGGGATCATATTATTTTGAAAGATTTACTAAAGCTTTATTACAGGGCCATATTTCGTGGCCGAAGGGGCTGTCTGGGGGAGCTAGTTGTCCAGAAAAAAATATAAATTTAATGCACTCAATTCTCTCTAAGTTTAAAGTGAGTTTATGAGTGTTTAGCTTTCAAAATGGAAGAATTAGATGAAAACGAAATCTAGGAACGAAGGATGAAAAAGAAATACTGAAGGTGGAAATGCGGAGTATGGACCTTGACGTATTAGGAATCAGGGAGATGAAGTAGATGAGTGATGGGAAATGGAAATGAGAGAGAGGATAAAGACTACCAGAACTCTGTACTCAACCATAGATTAAAGAATACTTCTCTTTAGTCTACGGATGGCATGCTATTGCATACTAACACAAGTGTTCCTTAAGCTATGACACATCACAGCATAATAGTACTAAGACTACCACCGAATAACTTATACATGAAAAATACCAAGATAATACAAGATTTTGAATTGACTTCCTGTTATTCAAGCACAGATTCAGGAACCAGTTGAAAAAGAAGAAAATCCGGGGGCAGGTATTGACAGTGACCACAACTCAGTAATGATGCAAAGTCATTTTAAATCCAAGAAATAAAACAACTAAGATCACATGGCAAATATAAAAAAATTGAAGGAAACTATACATCGGTTAGGCCCTTCTGCGGGATTAAAAACTAGTTGGAAGAGTACGTAAGTGTGAGATCAGAGAAAGAGAGCGATAGGAAAACATTAAACATGAAGAACAGGAGGCCATGGCAAAAGGAGAGTAGCCAGGATGAGGCCCAGGGTCATAGAATAAGTCATAGAAGAAGAGAGAAGAAACTACAAGTATTCTGAAACCAAAGAAGGGTCACTCCGTATAGCAAAAGAAATGGAACGAAATGAGTCACAAAGCGAGGAAAGATATAGTGACGTGGATGAAGTGCATCGATGCGAAGATGTGCAAAACAACCTTGCACTTGGAAAGGAAAGGAAATACTTGTATCGATCATGAAACGGAAAATATCTCAGTTTGAAGGTGATTGAAAAGAAAATGATACCGGAGAAGATCACATGGAACATTCATTCTTTGAGTAAAACTTCGACACATCAGTTACGGACATGTGGATATATCAGAAATCTTTTTGATTTTGAAATTGACGATGCGTTTAAAAGTAAGAAAACTTTCTTTTTTCTATTAAGACATGTATCTGGATCACCCAGTCCTAGATAGCAATACTCGCTCACCTCCCCTAGCTGGTCTTGACCTCCTTTCTTCTTTAGCTCCACTCCTTCATTTTCTCTTTATTGATCTTCTAGTGATATCTGTCCAATGTCTATTCCATATAATCCAGATACTTTAAATCTGTCTCTACCATGATCGCTATATCATCGGGAATCGAAGCATGCTGATTTTCCTCCGCGATATTCAGTCAGTTTCTTTGATTTCCGCAATGACCCTCCCTACACAAACATTTTAAATTACGGGAGACAGTGCCGATTCCAGATTCATTCACTGCCAATTGGTTGTTATACAAACTGTGGATAACTCTTCTGTCATTATAGGCAACTGCAAATACTTTTGCTGTACCAATCATGGAATTCAATTCCACGTTGTCAACTGACTTCTATAAATCTACAAAGCTTTGTTCTTCTCCATTCTGTGATTATTCTACAGACCGCCATTGCCTCTACTGTATCCTTGTTTTTCCTGAATCCAAATCGGTCCTCATCCAGAAATTCGTCAGTTTATTGATCCATTTGTCTGTATAAAACTTGTGATACCTCACCACCGAACCGTCATATTCAATAAATCATATACAGTAACTGCTTGCCGTGAATGGAATAACCTTGATTGTACCATAAGAAATTCACCATCGCTCACTAAGTTCAAGAAGTCACTGTACAAAATTCTCCCCCAAGTTCAACAGGGAGACAATTAACATACACTGTGTAATCCCAGCAGAGTGACACGTATCATACTGGTGGCCAAATAAAATGCACCATGCCAAATACACGCAAGATTATTTCACCACATTTTCAACTGTCATTTATGTACTATTTTGATCTTAATTTTAATCACATTAGCATCGGTTTTTCACACCTCCCTTCATGTGTGGGTGTTTTCCTGCAGTGGGTTTTTTTCCGTGATGGACATCAGCTAATATCCTCACGTTTTTTCCCATAACTGTACATATCTTTTACACATACCTTTAATGTAACCATTTGCATCTTGTCGATATTTTATCGTTTTCCTAATCGAAACCTTGTATTCATATTGTATAACTATATTAATTTTTTATTCATTGTCATATTATGTTACTTATTTTTTCCTCATTGTAATTTTAATTATTTTTCTATTGTAATTTTATATATTTTTTGAGTATTTAGAACAACGTTTATATGTAAATGTGTGCTATATTTCATGCATTGACGAGGGGTTAGTTGGAAGAAGGGACTTTTTAGTCTCAATCTCGCCCCAATAAAGACGTTTATCTATCTATCTATATAAACCTTGTCAAAATCGTCGAGGTACGTGTAGTGGTGTTGATAGTCCTAAAATATTCTCAACCCATAGCCTTTCCTTTTTTGGGAATGGGGATGGTGATATTCTTCTCCAAATCCTCGGGTATTTCTCCCGTTCAGTGTATGTCGAATATGGTATTGTACAGCTGGGTGAGTGTCTTCTCTCCATTATTTTTTATTAGCTTGGTCCAAATATCGCTAATGCCATAAGTCAATTTGCCGCAACTTCTTTACTGCTGTTGAATTCTGATCTTGATAATGAGCCTCCGAAATTATTCCTTTTCACTTCATTTTCCTCACACTGTAATATGCTAACTTCCACAGCATCGGAATGGAGTCGTCTTCATTTGGTCGTAAGGCCCTGACTCACACTCTTATATGTGAATATGAGATACCTCCAATTTCAATTAATATGAGTTGAAACGTTCAAAGAAAAATCTACTTGGCTGCTTCCACATGTATTTTTATTTCCTTGAACTAAGATATTTCTTTGAACGTTCCATATATGAAGGATTTCCCCCAAGTTACGCCCGCTACAATTACTTATAATATGAGTTGAGATCAAATCAAAATATTAAGCTTGATGGCTACTCGAATTTTGGTGAGATAAATGTGATTCCCTAAGTGTTTTAATTTATTGTCCATCGATTGTCTATTCAATGTCATGCTCTTTATTTTCACATGCTAATCTCAGTGGGTAAGTGCATGTGTTTAATAAGATAGTTTTCAGAATTCAACCTTAGGTAAACCATCAATATGGGAAAGGTGCCCCTGCTTTCAAAGGTGACGAATTGTGATTCATGACGCGATATAATAAAACTTTTGGATGATACGCGACTTGTTCTTTGCATTGCAATTTATATTTTCCCTCCAAAAGACAATTTTATAAAGACTTTTGAACTATTACAGCGATAAACTTCAAATCAGCGATTGAATCACAACGCCAAATAAAGACCGACGCGAGTTATTCATTTTCATGCAAATACATCCAACATTTCGACCGCGATACTAAGCAGTCAATGCAGTAGAAGTTGATACATAGGAAATACACATTCATTCAGAGTCATCCAGTACTGTAATAAAATAGTGTTCTCTTCTATAGGAACTTAAAGGGGAGGAAAAAACATAATTTTCCAAATGGAAGCGTAAAAATACACGAGGGTGACCGCGTTGTCGAAGGTTTATTGCTTGCAAATTTTATAGCGGGCCACAAAGCGTTCTCTGGCTCCTCCATTAGGCCACTGGAAAATGCTGCAGGTGGCTCAGATATTACTCCTGGACCACATTAAAGCAAGCCATTAGCATGATGGTGAAATACTTGGTGGTGGTTCGGCGAAATGTCTCGGAATCGGAATACGTCACTGGCGTTTTTTCTCACATTTTAAGGCTGCCAGGAAAAATCATGAACGTAATTGTTTCTCCACTGCAAGTTGAGAAACATTCAATGCCATCTGTCAGTGATATTGAACCTAATAAACATTTTGAACGGAAGATGTATGTACAAGAATTTCCGGAACACTTCTCTCAGGTTATTACACCAACGCTGCCATTGCAGTTTAATTCTCACATTAAAACGCAGGAAAATAGTGTATTATAATCCAATGTAATATCTACGCAAAATTGTACTGGAATAATCTTTTATTTCTCTTTCAATCCTCAAAATTCATAATTGTTCCTCCCTATTAGTGTCGTTTAACAGCAGTAAAAATCCCTATGAAATAAATTCTTAATTTTATAATACTTCCATCAGGTTTTCAACATTTTTCCGGCGCAAGAACGATTCAAACCCGTTATCATAAATCTCTGGTTTGGAGAGGTTTCGGTCATAGCCGCTCGGTGCGAGTGTAAGCCTTCGAGATCAGTCACAGTGTCCGTGGATTTCAGAATAGGGTGAAATCGAGACTGAGGGCAGCCAATCAATCTCCGCGTTTCTCCTGCCTCCTGGGGGTGTCCTCTCCTCTTTCGTCGTGATACCTTACACGGTGCCATTCGGCAGCGAACCGCTCGTTTGCCCCCGTCTATAGCTCGCTGCAGGACAGGGCATCGAGGGTACTCCAAAAGATTTCCTATTAAAAGATATATATTTTACTTCTACGTCATCATAAAAGTGATATTGGAGACTGTGAATATCTTAGCATACTGTCAGCATCCAGTTCATTAATGTACTTGTAGTGACACTGGTTTGCTCAACTTAAAATACATACGTTCCTTGAAAAACTCATCGTCTACCACTTCCGCGTGAAAAAATGTTAATTGAAATAGGAGTATTAATTGGATGACACATGCCAAGTGACAGAGTAATCGCAGCAAAAAAGAGCTGTCGCAAAATTAGAACACCCACTCCTAGTAAGTTCCAATGGGGGCGTTTACCCGGAACCGAAATCGCGATTTTGTGCACGAAATTGTTGGATGGAAACGAAAAAAGAATTTTAGTGAAAAAATTAATCTTCTAGCCACAATAATTCACTAATAAATCAAAAACTAAAATAAGCAAAAGGTAACGCCCACCGAAAAATCTGCTGTGATAACATTGACGTCATTTTCCTCCCGTCCTTGAGTGCTTTTAGAGGAAGGGAAGGGAGTGGAGGGGGTTTCTCGGAAGGTCTGCTCGCAAAAATCCTGTCGCAATCGTCCCATTGACAGAATCAGCTGTGCCCCCCCCCCTTTGCGATAAGGCGAAGTAGCTTCGCAGGCTCAGTTGTGATTGGACGAAGTCGATATACGTCAGAGGTGGCACCACGCCCACTTTTTCGAAAGGGTTAAAAACATCAGTATTTCGCCGCTTATAACTCGAGAAATAATAGACGGATCAAAAAACGGAAAAATACGCGTAGTTTTATTTTACAAACTCTATCATATTCGGCAATAAAATATGGTAAACCACCCCATTTCCTTAAATTTTCCTCTTAATGTTGGCCTTTTATGTCAGGGCGTATTTTCATGCAAATTTTCTCGTCTGTCCGCATAAAGTACCCACTAAAATTTTTATTGCGTCCGGAAAAATAATCGGAAATTGAGGTTATTTCCCATCGTTGGCTATTATGCAGCGGTACAAGTTGGAAACTGACATTTGGGAAATTAGGCCCTCATAGGACTTGTGATCCGAAGTGGCAACCCATCGCTATTGCTCGTATAATTGAAAGGATATGGGCAATGGAATACTTTTTTCAAAATATTAATTGCAAATATATCTAGTCCAATTCCTGAGAAATTATATCGTACTTGTTAAAATACTATGTTTGTTTTCTACAGCAACTGCTGAGATTATGTTGCGCCGTCTATCCAAACTTAATACTAAGAAATAGCCACAACATCTGAGGCCATGAAAGTATTCAAGGCTCCTTGGTTGCTCTTCCAACACGTTACCAACCTGGCTACCACAGCCAGGTTACGACTCGTTAGAAATTATCGCTGGATGTGATTTCGACGTTTCTCTTCCGGTAAATTAAAGCGCGGTGTCTAAGAATAGTTCTGGAGGGATAATTGCTTCTTCCGTTAGCACTGCATTCAAGTTAGGATCCTCTGTAGGAGTAACTATTCAAGAAAACGACTTAAAGGGTTGTTTCACGTCTTCTTTGAATCAAATCCGTCAACTGCCATTACTTGTAGCTCTCGCAAAGTGTTGAAACGCCTTCACAAGTGCCTGGAACATTGGAGTTAATTTGGTGCAGATACATCGAGACATTTATGTTCGCAAAGCGTCTAGGAAATCATGCCTACGGTGGTATGGTGAGCCTACGACTTCCATGCACCCTTTCTCTTTTTTTCTTTTTCTCAGTATAGGCGAGAAAATTTAAATGGACTTCGTGCTACTGTTTTCTGCTTTTAAATTTTTTTTGCTCCCGAAATTTTCGTTTTTTCTCATATAATACAACATATTTCGTCCCGCTACTTTCATCTCTTCCTCATCCTGCGCACCATCACTTGCGTGCTCAAATCCCGACAATTTTTTCGTCCTGAAAATTCCGTTTCGTCTCGTCCCCACACTTTTCTCTGTACCAAAATGTTTATCCCGTTCCGTCCCAGCAAATCCTTCGTCTCTGGGATGATTTTTCTGTCTCGTGCCAAAACGTTGCAAGCCATGGTTACGATAATGTCACCATAAACCTCCATTCACATGTTTTGTAACCATCCATGGCGTCAGTAAAGGATTGCACCATAACCTTTGGTCATCTGTGTCTAAATGTAAGCCACCAGAGCATTGCGCAGTGTTTAACTCGACCCTTCGTGCAGCCAAAGATTGGTGCTCTTTTGGTGCTAAGCCCACTAGGTACAGTGCGTGCCAAAGTAACGCATCAAGATTTGGAGCTCCTTGGAGGACCTGTGATTTCCTTGTAATATCTCTTTGCCAGAAAATCACACTGCTTGAGTTAAACTAGACGGGTCCAAAGACGGGTCTCCAGGTTTTGAACCCGGGACTCAGGAGGCCGATGCCGTTGCCCTTTTGCCTTCCGTATGTTGATATCACTGCAGCCGTAGTGAAAGTTACTCAGGCCAATCCGGTACTGAAATAATGAAGGTAGTTAGATCATCGTAGTGACTCATCTCACGTAGGTACCTTCTCTTGCAGTAATCGCGCGCTGTTCATGGATCAATGTCACCTCGTTTCGGACGTGCTCTGTTATGAAAGTTGTCATCATTTAATATGTCCTATATTCTGAGACATTTTCGGCAGGAGGCATGTATATTACCCCCTGCCGCACACCCTCGCGGTAGCTTGCGGTAGCACGTGGTATCGTGTAGATGTATAATGAATTCACATTGGGTTTTATTTTCTTACTTCCTTCTTGAGTTCCATTCTCTTAAAAGGAATCATTATCTTTAGTCAACCGTCCTAAGATTGATTTGACGCAGCTCTCCACTGAGTTCTTCTATCGGCTAATCTCTTCACATTCGCGTATTTCTTCTCTTTCACATCTTTCATCACTTGCTCCGTATCTCTCATATGAGAACTTTCTTTGCCATACTTGACATCCACCTGTCCTTCAACGGTTGTCTTCATCAGGTTATCATGTCTCATTATTTTGCCGATTAAGTCTTCTCCTTAGGGTTTTCATAAGACGACGATATCTTCCATGATGAATACTAAAGGTTTATCGTGGGGAAGACACATCCGGGACATATACGGCAAACCCAACAGAAAGCTATGCTTTATTAGAGGATTACTATTGAAATGTAGCGAGAGGACTAAAGAACGATGTTACTTTTAATTTGTAAAGCCACACCATGTAGATGTGAGACTTCTCTTTCTAAGTAGTCTCAGTCGTAGTTCTTATAGTCAGTAGGGTGATCTCTTGACCTGGGCTATTTCACTGACTATTTCTTTCTTTTTTCGTCCATTGTTGGTCGGCTTCCCAGGTAATAAATAGTTCTCCTTCACCTACACAAGTTTTTGCTCTTCTATTTTAAGGCCGGTATTGGCCCTTTCTCCTGCTTCATAGCATAATCTTGGTGTTCTTCTTATTGATCTGTAGCTGGCATTTGGTCATTGTGCTAGAGTATTCTAATCCTTTCTTGACATTTGTTTTATAAGAATGTAAGCCAGTATTGCTGTATGTGTAATTTGAAGGTGAACCCAAAAATAGGCAAAAGCCTTAGGATTCACCTAAAGTTCCAAAATTCTTATTATATTCTTTTTTGTATTATTTATAACTTGATGGAGCAATAAAGAATATTATTATTATTTCTTCCCTCTTTGTCTCTGCCAATGACTGCTAGGTCATCGGCGACTCGCTGCATCCTAACTTTCCCCGTGGATACTCACTCCCGAAGACTCCTCTTTGATTTCATTGATGGCATTCTCGGTGTAAGCATTAAAAATAACGGAAAACACATACTTGATTTTGAATACTTATATCATTGCCACGCATACATACATTCTCCGATGCGCTCCGTTGAGTATTTCAGCACTTGACTCCACGAGTCCTCCGTAAGCACGCGTCACGGAATCACTTATTCGTTGCGTCATATTTAGTCGTTCTTTCAGCCAATCCATGGGAGCAGTGATTTATTAGAGATGGATGTTGAGGGGCGGACGGAGTGGCGAGGAGTGGGGAATTTTGTGGAGGGTGGGGGGAGCGTGAACAAAGTGAGCATCTGCTCATCTACATAATACCCTGCAAGTCACCTCAAAGGTGTGTGGCAGGGGGTGAATTCTCACCAAACATGCACTACATATCATGCATATTATAGGATTAGTATGAATATATTAGTCTAAACTTCACTATTTAAAAAGGTAAAAATAGCAAAGCAAACATGCAAAGACATGATGTTAGTTGGGTGAGCTTCAAGTCCTTATACGAACATGCACACTCGTATTGGATATATTTTTCCATTATTCATATCCCTAATTGTACGAGGGAAAAAGGACATTTTGAATCTGTCAGTTCGGAAATCAATTTCTCTAATTTTGTGATTATGGTTCAGTCTCCCATAGTAAGTTGGGGTTCGCAAAATATTTTTAACATCATCACTGAAAATATGGTCTTGCGATTTGTTTAAGGGATTAAGTGCAAATTTCAACCTGCGATCTGACAATGATTTTCAATTTAATTCATACAAAAACTGGTTACGCTAATAAGGTTATCGTACCGTCCCTTTACAAATCTTGCCGATCTTCGCTGCACACGTTCAAGTTCATTATTTATACCGATTTCGTAGGGATCCCATACACTGGCAACATATTCCAAATGAGGTCTAACAAGGGAAAAGTAGCTGATTTCTCGTACATGATCGTCACAGGTACCCAGTATTCTTTTGACGAATCCCAGTCTACGATTATTTCGACCCATAATTTCACGTATGTGTTTGCCCTAGGAAAGATCATGTGTCAGTCTTCATTCCAAGATATTTAATGAATCCACGTTTGTTAAAAATTATTACTTACTTTGTAAGTGGTAGGAAGAGAGAAGTTCTTTTTCCAAAAATTCATTATAAGACATTTTTTAAAATTTATTTCTAACTGCCATGTATCACACCAATTTTCAATTGCTTGTAGGTCATCATTCAAATATTCTTTATCATTTGGGCAGAGAGTTTCTCTGTACACTGCAGCGTCATCGGCAAATAGACAAAGCTTACTTTATACCACCTTATTGATATCATTTATTGAAACATCCATCATCTCCTTCGTCTCGCCGGCGAATCTTAAACCCGCGCGTCTTGAGCAGTCGCGGTGCATTTCAAAGGACTCTGTGCCCTCTGAGGATGCCCTCTGATTGGACGGTCGCGGCTTGCTCTTCTTCTCGAGTCACGTGACCCAACTAATGGTTTAGTGCTGCTGCCAAGTGGGAGAACAACCGGAGGAGGACTGCACTCTCGGCCCGGCACTCCGTAAATATCCATGAAATGCCATCCTCATCAATGTGGGTCATTCGAAACCTCAAGATTTTTCCGGTGATCTCAACTTCTTGGAGAAACATGACTACAGTCTCAGACCATCCACCTGCTGATCCTGCCTTCGGGAGGAGTGGGACAAGTCACGATCCCGTGGGCTGACAATAAATTCTGTCAGCAGCAAACACGGAATTCGCATCTAGAGTTAATCCTCTACGGCTCCGTGTGTGCGCGTGAAATGCTACTTTGAAATCTAAACGTTCTATTTAATCGTTAATTCTCTTCGGGCACGATCTTCTCTCTGTTCATACTTTCCGTGTCCATCTATCATTCTGCAATCTACATTTACTCGATACCCTGCAATCCACCTTAAAGGTGTGTGGCATTCATACCAAAATCACATATAATGCATAAAAAGGATTATTAATTGTATTCTAGTCAAAACTTGATAATTGAAAATAGAAAAGCAAGCAGGAAAAAACATGCTGTTAGTTGGGTTAGCTTAAATTCCTGATGCGAACATGCAACTACCTCTGCTATCAATTGATGCACTCGTATTGGATATATTTACCGCTATTCATATCCCTAATTGCAGGAAAGAAGGACATTTTGAATCTTTCAGTTTGGCCATCAATGTTTCTAATTTTATTGATAGATCGAATCTGTGGTTGATGGCAGTTTCTACTGCCATGATGCTGGTGGCCTTTGGTGTAATGATTCTCGACACACAGGTAGAACAACCGTCATAAGCGAATGGCTGTTCGAGTAGCTCCAAGTATCATTACAAGATTCATTACAAGTTCAAGGAGAGTGTCCGTTAATTGGGTCTAGGTGGTTAACGAAAATCGGCAAGTAGATAGTCTTTGACTGGTGGTTTATGAATCCATCCCATTATCGGGTTATATATCCATTTTTTAAACAAAAAATGACCTTGAATATATTGACTGTACAGAGCACACTTAGAATAACACGATTGGAAGATTAAGGCTTAGACTAGTGGTGTAATACTAAGGCCAAAGCGTAACAAGGGTCTTGGATCGAGGCCGCACGTAGGCATTTTATTTTTACTCTGAATTTTTGTATGATGACCTAGCCTGGTTATAAATATTTTCTATGTGTTTATCCGAAATGCGTTTTAAATCTTTTACGTTAAAGGTGCGCCGGAAAATGTCACCGGTCTGCTGACACTCGACCAACCCTCCGCAAATCCTGAAAAAAATTCACATTCATCCTGTACCGGGAAAGCATGTACCACATGCTTTAATTTACGTTATCTCCCACGCGCAACAGTACCACAATAATCTCCTAATAAACCTGAATAGGTACTGTGCGCCGCACGGTAAGAATCAGTGTTCGTCGACACCTGATGATGGTGCTTAGCGCCGAAACCTGGGTCGTGAGTTTATAATTTTATTGTAATTTGTAAAAGTTTGGAATAAATCAATTGTAATATTCAGCATGGCTTCAGTAAGAGTAGGTGATACACATGTGATACACAACTTGCAATCTTTTCTCACGAAATTTTAACTCCTGGCAAATAATAATTTTCCTGTGGGTGCTATATTTCTCGATTTCAATAAAGCTTTAGACTAGGTGTCTCATAGCGAACTAACTGTGAAATTAAAACCTTTTGGGTAAGACTGTAATATTGTATCTTGGATAAATGATTTTCTACATGATCGGGTGCAAAGGGTTGTTTTGACGGTGTTGCCTCCCCGGCAATCGAAGTCACTTCAGGTGTCTCACAAGGTAGTGTGATAGGTCCACTCCTGTTCCTTCTGTACATGAATGATATCAATGTGGTAAAATGTAAGCTCCGACCATTTACCGATGCTGTAATAGGATACAGGGATATTCATTGCCCAAACTATAAAGAATCTTTAAATGAAGATACAGAAGTAATTGAAAACTTATGTAATGCATGGAAGTTGGAATTAAATTTGAAAACATGTTTTGTAATGAATTTTTAGAAAAATAAAATTTCTCCTCCTAACACTTGCAACATAAGGAATAATAAATAAACAAACTAGGAATCCATTAAATATTTCACACAACTTAAATGTTTCATTCCATTTTGGATGAAAGGTAGAAGTGGCAACGTGTGTCCCGCATTGTATTATTAGAAATCCCTCCTTAGGTACATTCATAGTATGAATAAACTGTAGAGCAAGTATGGTGATAACACACCCACTGCCAAGCACTCTCGCGTTTGCTAGCAGGGTTGTCAGTTGATATAGACGATCTTTCTTCTGGCAAACACATGCGTGATATCATTAGTCCTGCTAATCGTAGACTTGGATTCATCAAAAGAGTACTCACCAAATGTGACGATCGTCTACGAGAAATTAGATACTTTTCCCTGGACCTCATTTGGAACACGCTAAGGCCCGTATGCATAGTCGAGCCTCCTCCTCCGCCTCCATCTCCTCCTCCGCCTCCATCTCCTCCTCGTAGGAGGAGCGAGCAAGAGAGGACACCTCAATCGCGTTGCACAGTTGAATGAGATGTGTACGAAATGGGCCTAGTCACGTTGAGCCACCGGTCCCATCAGATCAAGTTGGGCCCGGACGGAGGTTGGATTGGTGTCCCCGTTCCATACGTCTACCGTGGTGCTCTTGTCCCCTGTCTGCAAGTGGCAGGCTGGTTAAATGTGGGTTGGCACAATGGATTTAAAAAGAGGTCCAAAGGGGGCTCCAGAAGGCCCCCGCCCACCCCTGCCATTTACATATTCAGATGAGATCCTTACAAAACAGACCTAGTTAACGAACTAATGAGTTTTCAGTGAAGATCAGCGAGATTTGTGAAGAAATGGAGTGATAATTATATTAGCGTAACCCGTAATAGGAATCACAAACAGACTGCAGGTTGAAATATGGACTTAATCATGTAACCAAATTCCAAGACAGCAATTCACTAATTACGTTAAAAACGTTTTGTGAACTACGACATTCTATAGTGGAATGGATCATGTACATGAAATTAAGGAAATTAAATGCCGAACCGAGAGATTCAATATATCCTTCTTTCTTTAGACAATTAGGGATATGAATAGTTGATGATATATTCAATAGTATACGTAAAAGAATACAAATAGAGAAAATAGGTAGTTTCATGTTGATGCAAGAACTTTAAGATAACAATTGACAGCATGTTTACGCATTATTGATTTTCCATTTAGATCTAATTTTAAATTGTTATATTTCAACTAGAATATAGTTAATAATCCTTTTTAAGGAAGTTATATGATGCATGTTTGGTATGAATTCACCCTCTGCCACACACCTTTATGGTGGCTTTCGGAGTTTAATGTAGATGCACAGTAAGAAACGAATTTTTTCAGCATAAAATATTTTTTAATGCAGTGTATCTGGTGCAAAATCGCTGCGAAAGTCGAAGCTTATTTCTGGAGAGAATACTCAATTCGGGTTGTACCTACCTTTGAAATTCGTAGAAAATAATTTAAGGCAGCAGTTGACAAATATATAGATACTGAAACGCTGGTGATGATTGGGATAGTAGATATGATGGGCTGATTTGGGATGAGCATGGAATTAAAAGGTGTTGCCTAAACTGGGTGTCACACATTGACGCTTAGAGGAACAGTTCTCTGCTGAGTGTTGAATATCAAATATGAAGCGAGGGAGGAATGCAGTCGTCTCTATCCCGTTCACGAATAAATTATGCGAGGCTTGCACGAAAAGAAAGTTGTATGCGCAGACTAGCTTCAGGAGTGGTGCAGGAAGGGGAATGATTGGTAGCTTACTAAAGGGCGCACATTTCCTTACCTAGCGCTTTGAGGAATACTAACAGGGAAAAGGGTTTTACCGCCGCGATCGGAAAGAGTAAAAGTAAACAAATTTGAGGAATACATGTAAATATGAGGGGGGTAAAATTTCTTTGGACCTTTATCATCCAGTAGTTTCGCATTTTGAGGAATAAGTTAAATTCACCCAGTTCCATTCTATCATGATGATACAATCACTTAAAAATGAAATTTACTAGTTTTTATTTTAATTAGTTTTCCCGATAGAAGAATGCCTACTATGTTTGATATCAATGCAGGGCGTTTCTATTAAAGTTAATATAACGCGGCACTTAGGATTCCAGGATGAATTTGCATTATAAAACATGTTTCAGGTGAAAATTTCGAACGATCTCTTCACGAGGCTATTTTTAATCTGTTCAGGATGCGTAGTACACTCTTTTAAATGTTTTGAGCTAGTTAAAAGCTTCTAAAATAACTGTGAGAAGAACTGCGAAAACTAGAATTTTTTTTGCTTGATCAACGTTCAACTTACATACATTTTATATTCGGTGACATCGAGAAAAACTGTTTGTTCTAGGGGCCATATATTGAGAAATATTTAAATTAGGAAGGCTGACTGGTAATGAAAAATGTTACGACAGCACATCAATAGCGAAAGTATTCATTCGAGTATAATTAATTATTTTTGACATTGTATTTGGGCCCAAATGTGTGGTACTAAGTGGGTCGCAAGTGAAATGAAGATGATAGTAATACTTGTAACGCGAGCGGAAGTACTCACGGGAACAATGAAGAAGGCCGTCCTTCTCGGGTCCCTCCACCTGCTTCGTGCGCGTGACCCTAATGCGCAGGGTATTTCGCGCCCGCGTGAAGGCTTATCCCTTCGGTGGTGGACTTGGCTACCAGTGGAGGCAAACCCTCTCGAGTCTCCGGCAATAGAGCCCGATGCTAGCCGGAGACTCGGAGGTGGAATTTACTAAAAAGTAATCTATAATGATAATAAATTTTAATCACCCTGGGTGCAATGCTCCTAAGAGCAGAAGTTGTACGTGTGTGGTAGCTAAAGTGTACAAGAATAAAATAAATTCAAATTTAAACAAATTTGATACATAGCAATTCAATACGTTACAATAGAGAGAGTAATTCATATGAGCTGTTTTCTCGACATCTTTTAGTAAAATTTATATTTTTTTAATAGTTATGAGCTCAGGTCAATTAGAAATAAAAATCCAAATCTTTTGTCGTTTCGGATATTAATGCATCCATCTTCAGGGCTTCAGGTTTGTTGATATTTTATCAACAAACTACATAAAATAAGTTTCATGATAAAAGTTTGTTTGTCAAGTTTGATTCAGTTTGCTGTTTGTTCAGGACTTCAAGTTTGTTTATATTTTATCTACAAGATGGATAAATAAATATCCGAAACGTTGGATAAAGTTTTGGATTTTTAATTATAATTGACCTAAACTCCTGACTACAGAATATACTATATTTAATCACAAAATTGAGAAAGGATTCAACGGATACATAATTGAATTCCCCTCTGAGATCAAGGGATTACTCGTTGGCCTATTTGAATCGGTGCTCAGCCAGTGGATCCGTCGCAGTGGGCAGATGCGAACTGGACCACTCTCTCGCTCTGGTAGCTGAGGGAGCTCTCGCCTGGCGGAAGAAGTCGGCGAAAGTCTATTTGGCGACTTTATGAGACTGCCAGGTGCATTTCCTGTTCTTGTTTTCTGGCCTGTAGGAAAAGTAGGAAAGGCATGGATGGAGAAGAGGCCAGAGGAAAGTAACCAAGGCATCAGATAAATGCGTCTTCCGGCGCTCTCTAATCTTTCTTATCATTTTCTCGCTTGGATGAGTAAAAAAAAAAAAAATTAGCACTTTTCCACAATGTATTTAAAATAATAAAATTACACAACACGTGTTTCGGCTTACTAAGCCAGCATCAGGTGTGCACAAATTCTTAGTAAGCCTAAGTATCCTCAGTAAGCCGAAAAACGTGTTGTGTAATGTTATTATTTTAAATACATTGTGGAAAGGTGCTAAAGTTTTTTTTTACTCATCCAATATGACTAACTTCCACTACGTGACGCCTGATACTGTGAACTGTATTTTCTCGCTTGCCTCCGGAGAGGGGAGTTCTCCGCGGGGGACGTCGGCGTCGATTAGTCGACAGCTGTGTGAGAATAATCTGCGTCCGGGACAGTTTTCTATGACAGGGCTTGCATACGTGTTCCAAATTCCGATGGAATAATCGATGCCAAGGAGGTTTTCAAGATGATGGCATGTCCAAAGAGGGACTCAGAAGAGAGCGGAATAAACTCAATACTTTGATCAAGTGGACAAGGACTCGACAAACTTTGAAGCTACAAAAGAGACAAAAACCTCCCTTCCACAAACATTTGAAAACTTTTCAAGAGCCATGTATATATTTAAAATGAAAATAAATTAAAGAAAATAAGGTAGGGCAAGTGCGACCACTAAATAGAATATATATCGATTTCAATGGGGTCGTTTACCATACTTTTTCATTGCCGGATCTGATAGAGTTTTTAAAATAAAAAGACCAACATTTTTCCCTTTTTGATCCGTCAATTATTCCTCGAGTTACAAGCGGCGAAAAGCTTAAGTTTTTAACCCTTTCGGAAAAGTGGGTGTGGTGCATCCTCTGACGTATATCGACTTCGTCCAATCACAACTGAGCCCGCGAAGCTACTTCGCCTTATCGTAATGGGTGGGGACACAGCTGACTCTGCCAATAGGAGTAGTTGCGACAACATCTGTTCGAGCAGGCCTTCCGAGAACCTCCTCTACTCCCTTCCCTTCTCCTAAAAGCAGTCAAGGACGGGAGGAAAATGACATCAATGTTATCAAACAGCTTTTTCGGTGGGCGTCATCATTTGCTTATTTTAATTTTTGATTTATTAGTGAATAGATGTGGTTAGAAGATTAAGTTTTTCACCAAACTTCGTTTTTCGTTTCCATCTAACAATTTCGTGTACAAAATTGCTATTTCGGTTACGAAAATAATAAACGCCCCCATTAGCTACTGGACGTTTTCTAGTTTAGTTACAAACAAGAGACTAAACACATAACATTTATGACAATCATCAAATGAGATAGTGTGATTCCCTTTCTTTCCTTCTGAAAATGCAATTTTTCATCATTGTTTCTTATTTGGTCGGTAAGGGGTTGCACTTTCGCCGTACACGATGATGTGTGATGCATTTTCACATTACGATGGAAAATGGGATCCTAACATGTGGTAAGTACGAGTTTCTCAGGCATTTACATCTATATTGCTTCTTAAAATTCCACTTCATGTTAAACTAGTTATAAGGTATGAACTCTCATTTTAGATTACGTAAATGAATCATTTTCATGTATGCTAGTTAGCCAACGAAATGGAATTTTATTTAAAAACATTTTATCAATGGAAATAAATTCGTTAATTTCGCACATATCAATTTAAAAGCATATTGATAAAAACCAAAGGTAAAGATATTAGATAAGTACTCATAAAAATGAATATAATGCAATATGAAAACATATTAGAATACAAACTAGAATTTAATGGACAAGAGTTGCTACTGAAAAGTAGCTAATGCTCAAGGTAAGAACAAAAACGGAATGACGACCAATGAATTCATGGCAATGGGGGCGTTTACTCGGAACCGAAATCGCAATTTTGAACACGAAATCGTTAGATGGAAACAAAAAACGACTTTTCGTGAAAACATTAATCTTCTAACCAGAACCATTCACTCATAAATCAAAAATTACAATAAGCAAAAGGTGACGCCCACCGAAAATGCTGCTGTGATAACATTGACGTCATTTTCCTCCCGTCCTTGACTGCTTTCAGGGGAGGGGGAAGGGAGTGGAGGGGGGTTCTCGGAAGGTCTGCTCGCACCGATGCTGTCGAAATCGCTCCCATTGGCCGAGTCATCTGTGTCCCCCCCTTTGCGATAAGGCGAAGTAGCTTCGCGGGCTCAGTTGTGATTGGACGAAGTCGATATACGTCAGAGGTTGCACCACACCCACTTTTCCGAAAGGGTTAAAAACATCAGTTTTTCGTCGCTTATAACTCGGGAAATAATTATCGGATCAGCAAACGGAAAAATACGGGTCCTTTTATTTTACAAACTCTATCAGATACGGCAATAAAAAAAATATGGTAAACGACCCCATTGAACGATTAAGTAGCATTGTAGATTTATTTGTTTACTTGAAATTATAACCCGTGATAGGTAGGCAAACATTTACCTTTCACAGCGGCCAACAAATGGTTTAGGCAACATCCTTAAAATTTCACCCCTTGTTATTTCACTTAGAATCTTCATTCTGTGGATAGGTGAAACTGGTTTCAAGGCCAAAACATGTTCTCAGGAAGCACACCACGATATTACCTGATTAATTGATCTCCAGAATCTCTCCTACGTAATGAGCAACTGACTTTCTGCAATGGAACTTAGCAAGATCCCAATCTCCGACTTAAATTTCAGCTACCTCATTCGATATCTTTAGTCTTTTTATTGCATCTTCTCTTTCATCTGCTGTCACATCATCTACATCCTCCATCAATAGATACGAACCCTAATGCCCTATCATAATCAATCTTGGAGTTCTCGGCGATTACATCTGCAGTTTTTCTATTAAAATATTTATTGGTGGATTCCCTTTTACGCGATTTTTCATTCATTTGTTGGCTAATGTATTCCCCTCTTACTACTTTTGCCCCTTTTTCCTCTCTTTTCCTTTCCCTCCCTCTTTCCCAGTTCTAAAGTGTTTGAGAGGACAGTAGTCAACTAATATATTGTCAAAAAAGTTTACTTACCTTTGGGACCACTGCGAAGGCACCAAATAGATTGGCGTTGCACCCGCAGCCCGGATAACATGCGCGCACGGATAATCGGCAGTTCACGGTTTACGTTTCGAGGCATGGGTGAAATATTCGTCTCCTGAACTCAGCATTGTACTTCAGAGCCCCTCAGCTCCAGTGTAGCTATGTAGCCCATAGCTAATGGGCTAAATAATGGCACATGAAAGCTATCAAAGTTCGAAAAGTTTCCTCCGTCAAACATCGTATTAATAGAAATTCTGAAGATTCAGGCGATATGGAGTGGAAACGAAACATGATAACACAGAAAGAAAAACACGAGCCAAATCCACAAAAATAAACTTTACTACGACCCGGGTTTCACAGTATTACAGCATCGTCAGGTAGCGTATATCAAAGATGCACCAACATATATGAAAGGACAAGATTGGGGGGGAAGAGGGAGGAAAGGGGAGGAGAGTGGGAGTGGACGGTCATTGGTGGTCAACAGAAGTAACCAGTGTGGGGGGAAAAGGAGTGTGGGAGACGTGGGCAGGAGTAGGGGTTACAAATGAGTGCCAAATGTAAAAAACAAAAGTCTGGGAAGGTTCCTTAGAAGACAAGACCTTCCCTAGAAGTTGGTTGCAGCACCGGACCCCGTCCGTTGGGTGCTGCAACCAACTTCTAGGGAAGGTCTTGTCTTCTAAGGAACCTTTCGAGAATTTTGTTTTTTATATTTGCCACTCATTTGTGACCACCTCACCCCCTGTTAACCACTCCTTCCCACACTCCTTTTCCCCACACTGGTTACTTCTGTTGACCACTAATGACCGTCCACTCCCACGCTCCTCCCCTTTCCTCCCTCTTCCCCCCCCCCCCCCATTTTGTCCTTTCATATATATTTATGTTGGTGCATCTTTGATATACGCTACCTGACGATGCTGTAATGCAGTGAAACCCGGGTCGTAGTAAAATTTATTTTTGTGGATTTGGCTCGTGTTTTTCTTTCTGTGTTATCATTGTATTAATAGTCGTTTTATAGGTTCCACAGGGAATCCTTCTCGTTGAGTAATCTGCCACTACGAGGCATGTCGTGAAATACGCGCGAAAATGGAAAAACATTACAACACACTTAGGTAAATGAACGGTTAAAACTAAAAGTTTTTAAATGAATAAACTGAATAAGTAATTTTAAATTAAAAGTATACCACAATGAATCAACTGAATAAATGTACCTCGGATACTATGTAATTAAAAGCTTTCATGGAATGCACCGCCTGCTTGAAATTGTCCGTAGCGCTGCCTAGTGGCAGGAAGAGGAATCACATTACACGTCTAATTCACCGCCATGCTATAGTTAGCCGTCACGTTTTTGCACCGTTGCATTTTTTTCCCTTTTTAATTAATGAGGCGAAATACTTAACACCATTTTAAATACGAACTGCTTAAAATATGCACTCCAGAGGTTATAAACCATTGATCGAGATAATAAAAAAATAATAGGAAACCCAACGACGGACGAAGCAAGAAAGAAATAGTGAGTAGAATAGCCCAGGCAAAGAAGGCATTCTATCAAAAGAAGAATCTCCTTACAGCTGGAAATACAAGCTTGAAAGTAAGGAAGCAATTCATCAAACGTATATCTGGAGCATGATTCCTTACGGCAGTGAGGCATGGACGATGACAGCAGCGGAGAAGAAAAGGGTGGAAGCATTCGAAAGATGGTGCTATCGAAGAATGATGAAGATAAAATGGATCGATCGAGTGACAAAATGAAGAAGTCCTAAGAAGAGTGGGAGAAAAGAGAAGTCTGCTGGAAACTATAAAAAGAAGACGGGACAACCTAATCGGCCACATCTTAAGACACGATGGCCTGATGAAGACAATTGTCGAGGAAAAAGTAAACGGGAAGAATGGAAAAGGCAGGCCTCGTATGAGTTTCATAGAACAGGCCGTAAAGGACGTGAAAGAGAGGAACTACTTTGATATGAAGAGGTTGGCCGATAGAAGAATCGAGTGGAGGGCTGCGTCAAACCTATCCTAGGATTGTTGACCCTTGATGATGAATAGGAAACCACCATATTAATGGCGGTAGCAAAGATTCGCTGAAAACCTCAGCGAAGCTGTTCAAAATAATCCCCTGCCCACGTGTGTAGCTTAAAGCCTGCATTGTAATACATGAAGAAGAGACCCTCAAGTATTGCCGTTGGATGAGTAAAAAACTTTAACAATTTTCCACAATGTATTTTAAAATAATAAATAATAAAATTTATTATTTTAAAATACATTGTGGAAAATTGTTAAAGTTTTTTACTCATCCAATATGTATAAATTCCAATACGTGGCGCCTGATACTGTGATCTATATTGCCGTTGGTTGAATTTGGATGTCTATAATCTGGCCGAAGTGCAGAACGAAGCGTTCAGTCGATCGGCATCGAGAGGATCATTCGAGTTCCGAGTTAAAAATCGAATTCTTTCGTATTGGTAGACGGGTGAAATTTACTTAGAGATGAGACTGCATGTATGCCATTGGGTTGACGTACCTAATCGAATAAATAAAGAGATGTTAAGCTTCCAACCGTAAATACGAATAAATACGGGATTAAAATAGATGTATCATGATTGAGGCAAACAACGGTCTTTCTGTTCACTGTATCAATTGCTGTCTGATTGCCCGAGAAGATATTTCAAAACGAAGATAATCCACAAATGTAACTATAAGGAATAGGAAATTCAAAATGGGGTTATTTTGAATGTGTAGTTCAGGTGTCGGCAACCTACGGCCACACGTGGTTCTTTGGGTGCGTATACATGGGACTCTGAGGTAAAATTTATAATTAAAACTATAGTAGTTTCGTTCACTTTTGCATATGTTGCCATCAGCAAATTAAACTATCGTAGTACCTAGTGTGCTAATGTAAACTAGGCATAGCACGTTAAATTTAAAAAAAAAAACTATTAGCTAATAAGGATATAATACGCAAGGGTTGGCCTCCCTCCTGGGAGATGGTATTTTCATTCTAAAAGTAGGTGGTGTACACGCAACAATGCCACACATTGTAGCCAAGCGGAAACTTAAAGAGTAATGAGTTATTTTTTATTCAATTCGATCAAATATATTTTGATGTAGAATGATTTTATTCACCATACTGCTTCTAAAACACTCCCGGACGAATTATTAGCTCTTTGGGTTGACGAATATTGATTGTTTTCAAATAACCTCCATCTAATTACCTTTCGTGTTCAACTTTTTTCGCCTGCAGGCGTCTCCAGTTTTTTTTGCTAGTGTTGAGCCATTTAACATGACTCAGAGAATGGGTAACATTAGTAGGGCTACCCTAAAATTTTGTTTGCCAATCAATCATTTTAGAAATAATAGCCTTCGACCAACTTATTTTTAACATTTTGTACTCTTTCCTTGAAATCATTTATTCCAAACTTTCATCCACTAACTGAATTTAATAAATCCCTCATTGTTGGTTTAAATGTCATTCAAGTTCATTTCCTCTGAAGGTTGTCATTGGCTAAATGTGGGTGCAATAATTTACCACGAAAGTACTTGGTACAATTTGGTTTCTTTTTATGACATTTCAAACTGATTTCATTTCGAGAGTTCGTCAGTGATATCCATATATTTTTCTGATGTCTGTATGTAGCATCTGATCATTCCTTTCTCTTCCCATTGGAGTCAGATTTGAGATACATTTTTCATCTGATCCGTATGATTATTATCGATACGAGATCTTTTCCGGGAAAGGCATTTGTATGCTTAAATCATTCCCTTTATCTCCCTTGGAATACGATCGACTCCCACGCAGTAGTTGAAGAGCACTGTGACCTTTTATGAGGTCTCGTTTCCGTCTTTACTGTGCCGTGTTTAAGATCAGAATCACACACTCCAAGAGATCAATCACGCTTAATCAGCGCTGCTTTCCACGGCGAATATCTTTGTTGCCTATCCTCATCCTTTCGTGCACGCCTCACAAAGAAGGAACAATACTTTTTCTATTTCCATTGGGAATAATCTTTTGCAGCGATAAATTCATTTTTAAGCAATATTTGCGTTAATACAGAGTTATTCGAACACCTTGGATTTTTACTCATATGTTTTGGAATCATAAAGAGCCAACTGGTTCTGGCAAGTCAACTGCATTGCTCTTTTATAGTATCTTAAGCTATACGGTGATCTTCCTATGAGTGCAGAGTGCTCAGTTGACCAGCCGACTGGAGTAATGCATCCCAAGTATCCAATAGGAAATAGGTTCCACATTCTTCGTGCAAAGGTAAATTACTGGTTACAGAGAACGGAGAGATAACTCTTGTGTAACAATTGTACTTTTCTAAAAACCAGTGGAGAGTTATGTAATCGGAAAATACATTATCTTGAACCAATTTTGTGTTCCTTGGCTTTGGAAGCGCATTTTAACAGAAAGATGTTGCAATTTTACACAAAAGTAAAAACTTATTTCGACTAGTTTCGATGCTACTTCATCATTGTCAAGTCTTGACAATCATGTGGTAACATCGACACCATTCCACCACGTCACACCTGAATCTGGTTCGTTTGTTTGGAAGCACCATTGTATTTGCATTAAATAGAACTATAGGAGAGTCTTCTCAACGCATTGCGTCTCTTGCTCTGCATTTTAGTTTACGCATACTCCATCTAACCATAGATTTTTAAACCTCAGATGATTCATGGTAGGAGTACGCTGAGAATTGATCGACTCCCACGATCAATTCTCAGTGATATCGCAGTATATAAGGTATATATAATATATAGTACTATGTGCAAAACTAATTTGGTCAGTTGATCGGACATAGGTCTTATGAGTTAGGTGAATGCTAGGATAGGAATGTAGTTTAGGCAGTTGTTCCTGAATGGACGAGAGAAATGACAAGTGCAATTAAATTAAATGTACCTACTTATATTATGTAAAGAAAAACTTATCAAATCTTATTTCATTTGACGGTTTGTTCTTTTTATGTTAGTTCATTCTCCAATCGGCATTGCATCTAATTAGGAAAAACATTCGACCAGTTAATGCGCGGGAAATTCCCCAAGCTTGGTGACCCGGATCATGTTGTAGTGTTGGATATTTTCCAAATACTTGTGACTTTCTGTTGCCTCAAAGAGATTTGTCCCAGTTAAATGATCATAATTTTCAATCCGAGGAATGTGTGTGATATGCAGTCTTCGTTCCCCCTGACCCATATTTCATTTCAAGCTATCGTGTTTGCAATCCCCACCAAAAGGTTAAACGTAATCATTATCACAACTACTCCTATGCACTGAGATTTACTTTTCTTAGTATAATATTTGATACTAGAATCAAATGGAAATTGGCTTCTTTCCCTTATCATTGTCCATTTATCATTGATTTGCCATTTCACTGAAGCTATTTTCTGCCACTATCTTATGCTAGCTTCTCTCGCTCTCACAATCATCATTTTGTTTTGTCAAACTGCACTTTCAACTACTTGATCTTTTTCGTTTGGTCCCTCCAAGACTCATGCTCGTTAACTACTAAGCTTTCTCCTCTTGTTATTGATCCTCACTCCTATAACTCGTGTGATATCATCAAATACAGTATTAACTTCTTCTTTATCTTCGTAATCCGTTGTGCCTTCAGTGCAAAAGTCGAGTTTCACTCTTCCACATGGATATTCGTACGAATCGCTTAGAGGATGTTTTCCCTTTGATTTTCTCCACCGCTGCAGCCGGAATCCCTGGGGAATCGCTATTAATATGGGTATCACGACCTCATTAATTCGCTGTTGTCTCCGGCTTCTGTCCCGACGTCAGTCAAACGATATGCTTGTTCCCTGAAGACGTTCGCTGCAACGCTGGAGAAGTATTAAGAGGAGTATTCCGCCCCTTCCCCTGTCCAGGACGCAGCACATTTAAGCCGTCTTCCAAAGTTTTGTTTCCACCCCTGCATATCCACTTACAGCTCCAGTGTACACTGTTTTGAGGCTTCCACACCAGAAACCTCATTTTTGGTCCACTTTATTTCAGTTATTCCCAGAATTCCGAGTCAACCCTGACGAAGTAGCTGCACTAGATATCGCGTTGTAAGTCCGTTGTAAGTGAGTTATAAACGTGTTGTAACAGATTTCCAACAACGCATTTGAGGTTGAAATTTAGACTTAATCTCTTCAACAAATTCCAAGACCATATTTTCAGTGATGATGTTAAAAATATTTTGCGGGCCCCAACTTACTATGGTAGACTGGACCATAATCACGAAATTAGAGAAATTGATTGCCGAACTGACAGATTCAAAATGTCCTTTTTTCCTCGTACTAATAGGGATATGAATAACGGTAAATATATCCAGTACGATTGTAGCAATGGATAACATTGGTAGCAGTATGTTGGTATAAGCACTTAAAGCTAACCCAACTAACGGCATGTTTTTGCATGTTCGCTTCGCTATTTTTATCTTTTTTTAAATAGCGTAGTTTTGAACAGTACCTATACAAGAACTAATCCTTTTAAATGCATGGTATGCAGTACCTACATGTTTGGTGAGAGTTCACCCCCTGCCACACACCTTTATGCTGGCTTGCAGGGTATTATGTAGATGCAGATGCACTTGAAACGCACTTCCTTCGTCAGAGAAATTCTTCGCCCTTGCCAGTTTTCCAGTCTTCTGATTCCCCGAAGTGTTTTTGCACTCGATTTCCTCTATCCGCAATCTCCCACTTATCGAGGCTGACGTACTCTCTCTCTCCATCTCTCTCTCGAATCGTCGCTGCCTGAGGGAATTGAAGGAACGCCGAGGAGATCTCTCCGTCCAACGAGTGACCTACATGTACTCAACATCCACGCTTCAGTAACTGGATAAAGCGATGGCTTTGAAAGAATATTTAATGATAAAAAAAAGAATGGAATCAGTAACGATGGCATATGAGATCCTCATCTTCCAGGAAAGTAGACAAACACAAGTACATTGGCAGAAAAAATAATGGTATTACCATGAGAAGAGTGAGATCAAGGAGAAGAATACAAAGATCCAGAAGGGTATTCAGAAAGAAGATTGCAGCAGTGGAAGATTTGCACGAAGAGAAGGTTGGAACTGAAGGAGTATTTTCGGAAGTGAGCTGTTAAGAGTGGGTGAAGGAATACTGGAGGAAGAGAAAGGAATGGAAAAGGGAGAGAGTAAAAGGAGTTCTGTGAACGAACCCAATGGATTGCTGAAACGGAATAAATAAGTAAATATAGTCAAAATAGTAAAACGGGAAGATTGGAAAAGGCAGGCTTCGTGTGAGATCATGGAAAAGGTTGTGAGGGATGTAAAAGAGAAGAATTACATCACAATGAAAAGGTTGGCCGATTGAAGAATGGAGTGGAAAGCTGCGTCAAACCGATCCTAGGATTGTTGACCAATGATGATGATGATGAGTTCAAATAGTCAAAATGTGTGGTGCGACAGATGAAGAACCTGCCAGATGCTTCATTTGCAAGCATTTGCACAAAACGAGGGCGTCCCATTTATCCGCGAATCTTGAGCTCAGTTCTGGATTACTCTGGTGTCAGGGGGAACGAAAAAACACGATGCACATCATCACAATGCAATGGCTTTCTTCCACTCGACATCCATTTACGCCCGCGCGGCGCTTATCAATCAATCCCTGCCTTCCCATCCTGCCTCACCCTCTCTCTCTCTGGATTACAGGAATCTCTATTCGCCTCCCCCCACCCAAATCACCTCCCAAAAGACGCTCCCTCCCCTCCAACTCAAACAAAAAAGAAGACGCGCCCGCGGGCCGCAGCGGTGAAATCGGGGAGTCGTGAGCGCATCGCTCTTCGTCACCTCCACTCGCCTTTAGGGTCTCCGTCGCGGCGTAGCCGTCTGAGGAATCCAAGTTCCTTTAATGTGGACCGGCAAAATGGTTTTTATGTGTTCCCCCCAAGTGAATGACTCCTAGATATTTAACTTGCTCTGAAGTACTCTATGAAATCCTGTCTATTTCGTATTATCCTCACTCTTGTTCATAACTTCCCAAGCGTATTCAACTCATCGTCACAAAACGCAGTGGAACCACCGCCGAACACATTCAGTGAGCAAATGCCCGAAATAAAAATGTCATGTCGTTGAATAGAGCAGCAGTTAAAAAATTTAGTAAAAATAAATCACCAGGTTCCGATCTTATTCCTTCCAGAGTATATAGAACATTAGCTTCTGAAATAGCCCCCCATCTAGAAATAATATTCAATAAAACACTAAAGAACCAACCATTACCCAAGGATTGGAAAGTACCTAATGTTACACCTAAATTTAAAAGCGGTGATAGGGAAGAACCAAGTAACTACAGACCAATTTCACTCACGTCAATCTCTAGTAAGATATTTGAGCACATTGTAGTCAGTTCAATCATAGGGCATTTGGATAGTCAGAGATGGCTCATAAACAGCCAACATGGGTTCCGGATAGGTAGATCTTACGAGACAAAATTATATTTATTCGTACATGATATTTTAGTCTACGGCGAAAATAGTACTGAAGTGGATACGATATTTTTAGATTTTAAGAAGGCATTCTATAAAGTTCCTCAAGATAATTTAATCTTGAACTTAGAGAGTTTTGGTAAAAATAACGACATTGTATATTGGGTAAAAGAATTCTTAAGTGGGCGAGAGCAAGGGTTGTCATAGATGGTATCATGTCGTACAAATCAAAGTCACATCCGGAGTTACCCAGGGTAGCGTAATAGGTCCGCTTCTATTTCTTTTATACATAAACGATTTGGGTACCGTAGTTAGTAGTAAGCTTAGACTTTCTGCAGACGATGTGGTAGTGAATAGGGGTATATGAAAAAAGAAGGCAGGAAATCGCTTACAAAGGATTTAGATGCAATTCAAGAGTAGTGCGGCAAATGACAGAACTTAACCTTAAAAAGTGAGTAGCTATTACTTTTTGGAGGAGAAATAATTCGATAGAGCGATCCTATAAAATTAATAACACGAAGATCGAAAACATTGAAACCATAAGGTATTTAGGTGTAACAGTCACTACAGATTTATCGTGGGGAAGACAAATCCGGAAAATATGCGGCCGAGCGAAGAGAAAGCTAAGATTTATAAAACGATTACTTGGGAAATGTGATGAGAAGACAAAAGAGTGATGCTACTTTTCTCTAGTTAGGCCCCACCTTGAGTATGAAGCCAGTGTATGGGATCCGAATGAATTAGGTTTGATCAGAGAACTAGAGAGTGTGCAGCGTAGAGCAGCTAGGTTCGTTAAAAGGTGTTACGATAGGTTGAGTAGTGTTTCAGAATTAATACAAGAATTAGGGTGGGAATCATTACCAGAGCGTAGGTTAAGGTACAGATTAAATCTGTTAGAGAAATTTCAATCGGATAGCTTTACTGAAGATGTTAGGCACATATTTAAAAAAAACAGCGTATTATGCTAGATTCGACCAGATAAATAAGATTAGGGGGATAGAAACTCGTACCGATAGATTCAAAATGTTATTTTTCCCCCGTAACATAAGAGAACAGAATATGCAGCATAATAAAGGAAATATTTTATAGTCTGTAGTGCATGTTGCATGCATTAACCCCTTAAATACTATAGATACTAACAATGTAGTTGCATGAAACCCTATAGTTGCTTGTTTGCATGTGGTAGTACATGCTTGGTGATCTTCACTCCCTGCCACACACCCTCGCCTTGGCTTGCAGGGAATCGAGTAGATGTAGATGTAGGACTGTTTACCCCAATAGCTCATTGGCACGGTACACTTTTTAAAATTTTGTTCTAGTGCTCATTTCTTCCACCAGTCCGAAATCGTGATGAAGTAGCTAGCCTCTATCCACGTAATTATTTATTTCTCTATGCATTGCTGTGACATCCGTTAGCAGTCTGATGTTGCTGCAATGCGCGGGAGAATATTGAGTCTCCTATTGAGGGAAGCATATCGGACTGCTATAAGTTTGGATGGAACGGAGTACGTCCCAAATCCCTAGCATCTTCAATAGGACCTGTTTGAATGAAACGTTTACGTTTGTTCAAACAAATATACTCTCAAAAGTGGTTTAATTCCATCACCTCAAGTAACACATGTCATCTGGGTCCTACGTAAATTAGGAAAAAAGTAAAATTAACTGCAATTGCACATTAAATACAGGGTGCATTCCGAAAGTAATGCAATTGAATTTCCCGCGCAGCTCCTTTTGGTAGAAGTGGGATCGGACCACTTGGAATAGGTGGAGGGGACTCTAAGCTTTGCAACAATACCGGTGTCAGTGCTCTCCAAGCTGTGGAAACGGCAGGACGTTAGTTTTTGTAAACCTCTGCGCGTCAACCGTGTCACGAAAAAAATGGAATCGACGATCGAGCAACGTTACGCGATTAAGTTTTGCGCTAAACTTGAAAAATCTCTTGAGGAGACTAACAAAATGATTCTTGAGGCTTACGGTGACTCTGCTCTGTCCTACTCACAAGTTTCGAGGTGGTTAAAGGCCTTTAAGGAGGGCCGGGAAGAGGTTCACGACGAACAACGCTCTGGGCGGCCGTCAACCAGCAAAACCGACAACAATGTGGCTCGTGTTCGACAATTGTTGGACTCTGACCGTCGATTGAGTATCAAGATAGTTGCCAATGAACTGAATTTGTCATCTACTGTTGTGTTTCGCATTGTTACTGAAGATTTAGCGATGAGGAAGGTGTGCGCCAAGCTCGTGCCCAAGGTGTTGTCAGATGACCAAAAGACCAACCGAGTGGAAATTTCAAGCGAACTTTTGCAACGTGTTGAAATTGAACCTGATTATTTGGACTACGTCATCACTGGTGATGAAACCTGGGTTTTTGAATACGATCCAGAAACAAAACGCCAAAGCTCTGAGTTGCACACCGACCAGTCCCCCAAGCACAAAAAGGCAAGAATGAGCAAATCAAAAGCGAAAACAATGCTCATTGTCTTTTTCGACAGCAAAGGAGTGGTCCATAAGGAGTTTGTTCCTCAAGGACAGACAGTGAACTCTGCCTACTACGTGGATGTGCTGGAAAGACTCCGAAAAAGGGTCGTCAGGACGAGAAAAGACATCTCCACTACCTGGCAACTCCATCACGGCAACGCACCTTGCCACAACGCGCTACGAGTCCGCGAGTTCCTGGCCAAACACCAGGTTCCAACGCTGCCCCACCCCCCCTATAGTCCTGACGTCGCCCCAGCACACTTTTTTTTGTTCCCTCGGATTAAGGCAGCCCTGAAAGGAAACCGTTTTTCGTCCATAGAAGAAATCCAATCAGCGGTGACGAAGACCTTGCAAGAGGTGCCAGAAGACGCCTTCCAGGGCGCGTACCGGTCATGGCAGAGTCGTTGGAAAAAATGTGTAGAGGCCCAAGGACAGTACTTTGAAGAATTTTAAGTGTTTGCGCAAATCTGTTCAATAAATTACTTTAAAAAATAATAATTGCATTACTTTCGGAACGCACCCTGTATGTATAGTTAAATATGTAATGTGGTCGTATAATAAATATTTAATGTGGAGCTGCAGTGCATTTAACTCATTTCCGTAGCATGGAAAAATTCCACAAAGTGAAGGCGGAAACAGTCTCCTATACTACGTAAATGCCTACATCGACACAAAATGATTAGAATCCGACGAATGACTTAACCTTTCGAATCTCATCAAAAATAAGGGATAGCGTAGCTTTTAATGAGTGCATATGAATGAATTTTTGGTAACAATCGTAATCCCTTCCCTAAGATAGATAGACGAAAGTTTCAGATTAAGACTGTGAAACTTTCGTCCACGTCTAACCTCTGATACGTGCTCTGTTAGACAAATTAATGTCGAAGAATAAAGAATTGAAAAGAATGAGGAAATGTCCGTCAGCGTGACTTTCTTTGGAGACATTTCGAGGAGGAAACATCCGGGAAATACTAAGCCTGGCAAGCCGTCGATAAGTTTTCTTGAGAAGGGTTCTGCGTAAGTGCGTTGATAAAGCCAGGAACGGATGCGGCGGCTCCTAACCCAGATAAATCTCATTCGTGATAAGATGAAATGGATGGAATCCGCGCGAGGTAGGCAGAAGTGGGTTGGATGGCTTAGAACGACCCCTGATGAACCACACCCTGCCAAACGCCCTTGGAAAGGCTACGAAGGCACTAAGTGTGTAGATGCTTTTTCCGGACTTTATATGGAAAGAAATGGTCATCTGAGTCAGCTTTCTACCGTGTTAAATCACCATTTCCATAAAATTACCGTCTTCAGTAAATATATGCACCGAGATAGGAGATATCTCGAGTGTTTTAGTTCCTTTTAAACGGGCGATTTGGAAATTTTGTCAAAAGTGTTTTCGGGATGCAGTTAAGAGAGAATCACTGAATTTCGATGCTGCCTCGTAATGAATCGTAAGTACATACATTTCAGTTCGCATGTACTTGAAGTATACGCCGTCGCTACTCTTCCTTGAAGCATGGCATCGTGTTGCTGATTTGAAACTCGTCTATCTATGAAGAAACCAATGACAAAAGCGAACGCCCAGTACCAAGCACAGTCATCATCATTAGTCATCAACCCTGAGATTGATTTGACGCATCACTCCACCCGAATCATCTATTGACTAATCCCTTCATATTTAAGAATTTCTTCTCTTTCGCATTCTTCATTACTCGTTCTATATATCTCATGCGAGGCCTTCCTTAGCCATTCTTCCCGTTCACTTGACCTTCAACGATTTTCTTCATCAGGCCATCATGTCTCATGAAGTGGCCGATCAAGTAGTCCCGTCTTCTTCTAACGGTATCCAGAAGACTTCTCTTTTGTCTCTCACTCTCCTTAGGACTTCCTCGTTACTTACTCGGTCGATCCATTTAATCTTCATCATTCTACTGTAACACCACATTTTGAATGCCTTCACTCTTGTCTTCTATGCAACAGTCATCGTCCATGCCTCACTGCCGTAAAGAAACATGCTCCAGATGTACGTTCTGATGAATTGTTTCCTTACTTCTACGCTTGTATTTCCAGCTGTAAGTAGATTCTTCTTTTGATAGAATGTCCTCTTTTCCTGGGCTATTCTAGTCACTATTTCTTTCTTGCTTCGTCCATCGTTGGTTACTAGGCTTCCAAGGTAACAGAACTCTTTTACCTCTTCCAGCTTTTGCTTTCCTAGTTTGACGTTGGTTTTGACCTCTTCTTTCTTACTGCACAGCAATGTCTCAGTCTTCTTCTTATTTACTTTCAGCTAATACCTGGCCATGGTCCTTTCCATGGCTACTAGAGTCTTCATCAAATCTCTCGCTGTCTTTGCTATGAGGAATTGCAGCATGCTTATTTGTTCTCCGTGGATGGTCACTCCCGAAGACTTCTCTTTGATTTCATTGATGCTCTCTCAATCTAAATATTAAAAATTACAGGACACAGTACACAGACTTGTCTCACTCCTTTCATTATTCTTGCTTTTTCACAGCTAGGTCCAGATTTCATCAGAGCAACTTGGTTTTTATACAACTCGGTACTCGGCTTCTCAGATAACTAAAATTTTCGTCCTCCTCAATTTTTTGTCTTCCTAGTTTAACATTTGTCCTGGCTTCTTTTCTCCTACTGCATACCAATACCTTAGTTTTCCTTTTATTGATCTTCAGGTGATATGTGGCCATTGTCCTTTCCTTATTTCCTGGTGACTTCTTTAAATCTCCTTCTGCCATGTGCTATATCGTCGGCGAATCGCTGCATGCTGATTTTTTCCCCTAGGATATTCTTTCCCAAACGTAGCCCACTTATTGAGAAGATAATGGAAAAGAAAAAACCGACGCTCGTTGGATTTGGGCACGGAGAAGCCTTTTGACAGCATAATTGGTAATTAAATGCTCTTGACCGTAAATAAAATTGGAGTGACATACAGTGACCGAAGAGTTATCCTTAGTTTGTCTAAAACCAGTAGACTTTCGTCAATCAGGACCCTGCAGTGGAGAAGCAAAAATAAAAGAAAGGAGTGGGACAAGGTTGTACCCTGCCTCCTGTGCTTGCGTAAGCAAGAAGGAAAAAGCCTGTGGAACAGTTGCAGTTCCATTCGTTTTATCGGGACTTTCGCGCAAATAATTACTTTCTACACAATGCAATCAGTGGTATATTTGGGGCACTTCCTCGATCAAATTTCATTTCAATTTAAAAATGTTTGCGTGACGAGTTCAAAATACTTTCAATCCTTCGGTAATAAGGAATGCGCGCTCTTCCGTTCCATGGTTTCTCATCTTACGTCATAAAGATCTTGTTTTCATGCTTCACTCTTTCACCAAATGCCGACGGCAAAAATGAGCGAAATGTATAGTTTCAAGGACTTATTAAAATTCCTCTGCAAAGATTCTCTTCCGTGTTTCAAGAGAAAGTGCCTTTAACATCCCCTAGGCATGAAAGCCTCTCGTCAACAGAGAAATATGCGGTCGTTTCTTGGTAAGTTACATTATCATAGTTTTATTTCTTCCTGTACTACACTAAACCGATTGAATTTACGCGACATCAATTAGTAGAGATTACGCATTATGATAACAAATATTCAGAGACTTAAATAAATTTATACATTACCGATGGTATACTTTGAAAAACTGTATAATTTTTGTGGAGGCATTTTAAGTGTGATCCAATGTCCATGGAATTTGGTCGAAATACTTATTTTTAATGAAGGAAAAAGTATTTTCCCGTGTGTGGCGATCTCTAACTCCCTCTGCCGTACCTTTCTAAACACGCCTATTGCAAATATGAATTGAGTCATTTATATTAATTGACAACTGTCGCGTTGAAACTGTCCTTCACACTTAAATCACACCTCCAGTTAGAGCTTTGGAACTCACAGCACTGGATCGCGGCCATCCAAAAGAGAAAGAATGAGGAAATCACCCTCCTCCACATATTATATCTTCCCACTTCCTGCGAGCGAGCAGAGTGGACCCCGAACGAGAACGGAGATCACTCGACTCCCTGACCGCAAAATCGCCAGGCGGTACCGGCAGATGATTGCAGATTCTCATCTCAGGGCATTTCAACTGGAAGGGGGCTGTGCCCATAATCTAGAATGCAGTCAATCCTGCTATAATGACGCGACTGTCACCTCTCTCCCACTTAAAGATGACAAATCTTTTGAAAAATGCCAGCTGTAAGCACTCCCAAATCGCTTCGTCTCAGCTGGCCTCCATTGCTATACTTTCCAGCTATTCCGGCTCTCGCACTTGTGGCTGATCACATCTCACGTTCCCCCCGCCTCGCTGAGAGTTTATACGAATGTACGTATCCGAATTAATGTATAATCCATTAAATATCTTGGAATAAGATTGACACATGATCTTTCCTAGGGCAAACACATACGTGAAATTATGGGTCGAAATAATCGTAGACTGGGATTCGTGAAAAGAATACTGGGTACCTGTGACGATCATGTACGAGAAATCAGCTACTTTTCCCTTGTAAGACCTCATTTGGAATATGCTTCCAGTGTATGGGATCCCTACGAAATCGGTCTAAATAACGAACTTGAACGTGTGCAGCGAAGATCGGCAAGATTTGTAAAGGGACGGTACGATAACCTTATTAGCGTAAGCAGTCTATTAAATGAATTAAATTGGGAATCATTGTCAGATCGCAGGTTGAAATTTAAACTTAATCTCTTAACAAATTCCAAGACCATATTTTCAGTGATGATGTTAAAAATATTCTGCGAACCCCAACTTACTATGGTAGACTGGACCATGATTACAAAATTAGAGAAATTGATTGCCGAACTGACAGATTCAAAATGTCCTTTTTTCCTCATACAATTAGAGATATGAATAGGGATAAATATGTCTAATATGAGTGATTGAATCCATAGTATAGGTAGTTGCATGTTGGTGTAAGGACTTGAAAGGTAACCCAACTAATAGCACGTTTTTGCATGCGTAGTTTGGTCTTTTTATCTTTTTAAATATTGCAGTTATTTATATTTATTGTATATTTATTATATTAGACTAATATATAAAAAGTAATCCTTTAAATGCATGATATGTAGTGCGTGTTTGGTGAGAATTCACCCGGTGCCACACATCTTTGAGGTGGCTTGAAGGGTATTATGTACATGTGTGTGCCCTGCCGGATATTCGGGTCGGTGGTTGTCGTATGTGCCCACGTCCCCTCAACGGCAAACGAAGGAGGCGCCGCAATGGCACAGGGTTGATGCTCCTCTCCACCCACATAACCCCGATGGGGCACTGCGCTCACTCACTCTCTCTGTGCCCAATCGAGGCGTTGGGGGGGGCGGGAGAGGGGGGGGGAGGAGAAAGAGGGGTGAAAGGGGGGGAGGGGAGGGGCCTGGAGAAAGGTGAAGGAGAGAAAGAGAGGAGGGGGATGGCTCTTCACTGAGAGTCGGCCAGTGTGTCTCGATTCGAGAGCGATGCACGAGTGGTGCGGACACCATCTCCAACACCACTCATCCACCCTTCCTCGCGGGCGACGGCAGCCCATGGGGTGTCAACCCGGTGCTTTCGTGAACCGTGACAAATGAAGGCGATGAGCCGCGCGCGACCGGCGCGGGTTCCGTCTTGAAGTGAAGCAAGGTGGCTGCATTCCCCAACCCTCCTCGGGTTCGAGTTCCGGTCGCATCCCAGCGCTAAGGGTGCGCCGACGACCCAGCAGTGCAGTGGTGCACGGTCCCGTTGGTGCTACCTCGAATAATAATAATAACGCGTGCGTGTGTGTGCTGCCCGCCGGATTTCTCTTCCTTCGATCTCGGATGACCCGACTTGACGCCGTCTCGCCAGGGCGCGCGAGAGTCGACCTCACCGTCCGACGCGACCGAGGGATCGAATCGTGTAGTCCCTAGGGTCGAATGCCTCAGGGAACCTCGATCCCCTTCGAGGAAATCCCCCAGTGTCTGCAGTGAGTCGCCTGATCGCTGTGTGTGTCCCGTCTTTCTCGGAGTCGCCCTTCTTTTGATTCCTGCCCCGCTTGCCCCAGTGCCACTGCCCCCTCCTTTCGAGTGTTAATCCCGACCGCCCCTGGCTGCGGCCCCTAGTGGAAGTGCTGGAGGGAGGCGACGCCGGCCCTCGGCAAAGGAGGATAAAGCAGATCGAAGCGGAGCTCGATCCCGGGACTCTCGCTCTGGAGGTGCCAATGACATGATAGCACACCAGACGCTGCAGCTGGCGAGGTAAGGAAGGATTATGTTCGAAAAATGTGAAAAATGAATCTGGAATAAAAAAACACGCGCGGGGAGGAGAAAGTGGATGTTGATGTGAGTGCGTCCATGCGCCTGTGTGTTGGCGGAGGAGGGTGGGGAGGAGGGGAAAGAGAGAGTGTGGCGCTCGGGGAGGAGAAATGACGTCTCCTCCCTCTTCCCATTGGCTCGCGCCCCTTTCCTCTCTTCCTGCTGGCTGGGTCCGATAGCAGTTCCGATGGCCAGCCCCGTTTGACGCAGTCCAACTTGGTAGCCAACAAATTTAATTGCTGTGCACTATATTGGGTTGAAAATTGTCCTTACGTTCCGCATGGCACCACCAATGTTGGGAACAATATTGGTCGTAACAATGCTCGTGCATCCCGCTAGAGTACGCCAAATCATCTACATCTACACGATTACCTGCAAGCCACCGCGAGGGTGTGTGGCAGGGGGTGAATTCTCACCAAACATGCACGCTTAAAATAGGAATAGTATTTATATATTAGTGTAAACTGCACCATTTAAAAAAGATAAAAATAGCAAACTAAGCCTACAAAAACGTGCTGTTAGTTGGGTTACCTTCAAGTCCTTACACCAATATTCGACTACTTATGCTATGGATTGATTCACCCGTATTGGACATATTTACCGCTCTTCATATCCCTAATTGTACGAGGAAAAAAGGACATTTTGAATCTGTCAGTTCGGCAATCAATTTCTCTAATTTTGTGATTATGTCCAGTCTACCATAGTAAGTTGGGGTTCGCAAAATATTTTTAAATTCATCACTGAAAATATGGTCTTGGAATTTATTTAGGAGATTAAGTCTAAATTTCAACCTGCGATCTGACAATGATTCCCAATTTAATTCATTTAATAGACTGGTTACGCTAATAAGGCTATCGTACCGTCCCATTACAAATCTTGCCGATCTTCGTTGCACACGTTCAAGTTCATTATTTAGACCGATTTCGTAGGGATTCCATACACTGACAGCATATTCCAAATGAGGTCTAACAAGGGAAAAGTAAGTTATCTCTTGATCATGTTCGTCACATTCACCCAACACTCTTTTGATGAATCCCAGTCTACGATTAGCTTGACCCATTCGCTTGACGTCATATGAAATCAGAACATAATGGGACGATGGCTCATTGAAAACGATATAGAAGAAGGAAATAAAACTACTATTCATTATTGTAAGCATTAGAAGTGTCTGTGAAGGAAATTTTAAGCTAAAAACTGCCCGGAATTGAATGCCGAAGAATCAGCATTGATACGTGTTGTTGTTTTGGTCACTAGGTTACGGCAACGCTAGCCTCTGATTAGCCGGTAGAAAATAGAACGCGTCCTACAATCCAATATTGGGTTAGATAATGTCGATGTGATATTGGGATATGGCGGGAAATCTGTGAATGTGGCAAGCGAAAAATAATCCAATGTATCCAGTGGATTGGCCAATTGATTGGGGCAGATGTCGGCGGAGGTGTGTTTGCAATTATTTTATGATTAGTTAAGTCGCGAGAGAAAGAGATTCAGCCGTCTCTCACCGCTTTATACTCAACGCTTTGTGAAATCAATTGAAAGTATCGATAGGTTGTGAGGAAAACCTGCTGTCACATGCATCATCACCCGCGTTCTATCAGACAATGGAGTATTATCGCATCATTGAGTTTCAGTCGCTAGAGAAGACGTCAGACCTAAGATCCTTGGACAAATACAGCCCATCCATACCCTGGGTGGGAATCGAAATCGGGACCTTAAGGTCGCCATACTTCCAATGGGAAGACGACCCGGCCACGACAGGAAGAAAATGATTTGAGGAATGCTATTTTGTGCTCGTCACCGTTTTCTTCTCTCTGCTCACAATACACAGAAAGCGAAGGAGAAAAGACGTAAATTAATTAATGGACACCTTGCTCTTGTAGTAATTTAAAAACTTAAACATTCCCCCAACATTTGTGTGAAGGTCTCTCGGGTTTCACACCGGGTCAGGTTCTCCATATCTTCCTCCGACGTTTCGATGCGCGACTCGCCCATCGTCTTCAGGGATCCAGCGGGCAATTTTGGATGGAATGACACTTGGATTCCTGGATCCCTGAAGACGATGGGCGAGTCGCGCATCGAAACGTCGGAGGAAGATATGGAGAACCCGGACCCGGTGACCCGGGTGACCCGGAAATTCTGATCCGGTGTGAAACCCGAGAGATCTTCACACATATTATTCGCCGGGAAAACACCAGATCTTACATTCCCCCAACATTATTAGCTTCAAAGAAAAGGCCGTACTTTCAATTCTTCGCCATTTTACGTTATCCCTAACTTCCTTCTCAATCAAAACCTTTTGAAAATACATCGCTCGTTTAATCACCACTACCATATTTGCTCCATCGTCCATGTCATCCACAATTACAGTTCTGGTTATCCCTCTTCCACACTTATCTAGGCATTGGGTGTCTTCAACGTTCACTCTTTTCCATCCACTTCCAACCACTTTCGTCACACGAATATATGCATATTACCTTCCTCCTCGATGACCGCTAGTTTACATACCGAACAACTCCCTGCCTTTCCTCCAGTGTCATGAGAAAAATGCTATGGGCATTGTATGGTAAAAAAAGCTTCATTCATGTGCTTCAGATTGTTAATTTATGATTGGGGATGTAGCTCAGAGGTACAGCGTCAGCTTTGCAACGTTCAGCGCTTTAGTTTGTACAGGCACGTCCAATAAAAAGTTACCACTTCAGAGCCGAAATGTTTCTGTCAACTCGGTGATTTGACAACGCTGCGTCACGGCTTCCCTCTGGCGGAGCCTCGCGCAGCTCTGACCGAAAACAAACCCCTTTCCCTCCTCCCCCCTTCTTTACCTTGTTAGTAGAAGGGACACAGGGATTACTGAACGGTCGGTCTTCTCATATCCTAAAGAAGGGCACTATGGTGGGCACTCCATGGTCGTTTTTTTCCGACTTGCGCTGAACTACATTTGCAGTCCTGAACATATCTCTACGCTCGCCACCGTCGCATAGTGGTCGAAAATCGGAAAAAGGTGGACAAAGTTCAAAAATAGCTTTCTTTGAGATATAACTTTAAACTTCCACCAATACTAATAAAAGATTACTAAATAAGGATTAATACATCATTTGACATGCTTTTCATCTATTAGTCAGATACAGGGGCTCAAACATCACCAAATTTCCAAATAAACACCTGTACTAATTTATCTCCGAATGTCTTCCAAGTTAATTTGATGGTGAGGTTAGGTGAGGAATTTGATTTAATAAAGAAAAGCATGATCTATTAACACGAGGATTTGCTAAATTATCTAAGCTTCAAATATTTTTTAAACATTTTAGCGCAATTCCATTAAAAATGTCAATGCACTGCATGTTTATGGGTTTTTCAGGCTCCCTTATCAAATTCCTCAATATCAGATTACTGCCAACAATGTGAGTCTTGCACCGCACCTGTCTGACCCACCCCCTCGCTACCCCACAGCTTTTCAAGAAAGCTAACAGCGCTGATACCCTGGACTGTACTCCTCTTCATCCCTTCAAAGCTTCGCTAGCGCTGTTTAAAATCCCAATGCGTTCTCTGCCATCCCCTCTCCTACCCATCCATCTAACCCCAATCACAGCTTTTAAGAGCACATTACCTTTCAGTACTTCATCTATCCCCTCATATGCCTCCCTCGACACCGTAAGATACGTTAGTTAAGTACCCAACTTCGATCCTAATGCGTCTTCGTCTTCTTCAACTTCTCCATTCTATTTTCCAGATCTCTGGAGCCGCTAACCTTAGTCATCCTCCCTTGACGGCCAAGTTTCGTTGTTTCACGGCGCCGAAGTCCACTTTCCTCCTTTGTATACCTTCCTGGGGTAAACACATACGAGAAATAATGGGTCAAGCGAATTGTAAACTGGGATTCATCACAAGAGTACTGGGTAAATGTGGTGATCATGCACAGGAAATCAGCTACTATTCCCTTGTAAGACCTCATTTGGAATATGCTGCCAGGGCATGGGATCCCTACGAAATCGGTCTAAATAACGAACTTGAACGTGTGCAGCGAAGATCGGCAAGATTTGTGAAGGGACGTTACGATAACCTTATTAGCGTAACCAGTCTATTAAATGAATTAAATTGGGAATCATTGTCGGATCGCAGGTTGAAATTCAGACTTAATCTCTTAAACAAATTCTAAGACCATATTTTCAGCGATGATGTTAAAAATATTTTGCGAGCCCCAACTTACCATGGTAGACTGGACCATAATTACAAAATTAGAGAAATTGATTGCCGAACTGACAAATTCAAGATGTCATTTTTTCCTCGTACAATCAGGATATGAATAGCGGTAAATTTATCCAATACGAGTAGCTGAATGTCGGTATAAGGACTTTAAGGACCCAACTAACAATATTTTTGCTTGTTTGCTCTGCTATTTTTATCTTTTTTTAAATAGTGAAGTTTAGAACAGTACACAAATATTTATCCTATTTTATGCATGATATGTAGTGCATGTTTGGTGAGAACTCACCCCCTGCCACACACTTTTATGGTGGCTTGCAGGGTGTTATGTATATGTAGATACCAATATTACATTCAATATAACTGCATATCATTTCAGAAAAACCAGAATTATTTCAAATGAACAATGACTAGCTTTAAGCGCTTTGATTGACTTCAAGCTATGTTGATAGCATAGAATTCTCTTGTCGATACAAAAAATTTCGAGGAAGTTATTCGATTGAGGGATATCGAATCATGTTTCCGCCGTTGAGACTTTTCGTTAGTCGAGAGAAAACGCTTGTCTTCCCATCGTCACGTGATCTGTCCCAATTAAAATGACCAGTTGAATGACTTTTTACTCAATGTTTTAAACAGTTTCTTTGCATTTAGTGTAAGGATATTTGAATCCGGGTGAACGGTACTCGTAAGGAATACAGTTCGTGCACTTCGTCGGGAGGTACCTAACTTTCAGGTCAGCGTTCAGCAACTTCAGCAGTAATATCTAGCCATTAGTAGAGATGTATTATGCGGTGAAAGCATATTCACCTCCCAAGTGGTTTTCTATGCGTTCCAGAAGCTTTTCAGGTTTCAATCCAAGGGTGCGTGTGTGTGTGCGGATGGCGACTTTCCCTCGATTACCCTCGGACGGTTTCCACCGCCTCCGGGTGCAGAACAGGGAAAGTTGGTGTGCAGAATACTCATTGGAATGAAATACCCAAGAATAAGGATTACTGTGAAACCCCAAAAACCTCGGAAACTCCTAAATCTCGGGCGTTCAATTGTTTGCGTGTACCAATGTCTGTCGGGCACTTTTGGAATACATGCCGGACCATTTGCCGACCAGATGAGATAAATTATAAAGATGGAACGTCTGCTATTCGGGCTCCATTCTCCTTCACTCTCTCAATTTCCTGAACCTTTCCTACTCTTCCCTACTCCCCTCCCCACTTTTTCAGCACGTAAAACCGTGATGAAATCGCTGTAATCTGCTCGTTTACCATTTTTTTTATTGCCGAATCTGATAGTTTGTAAAATAAAAGAACCCGTATTTTGATCCTTCAATTATTTCTCGAGTTATAAGCGGCGAAAATGTTTTTAACCCTTTCGGAAAAGTGTACGTGGTACAACCTCTGACGTATATCGACCTCGTCGAATCACAATTGAGCCCGCTAAGCTACTTCGCCTCTTCACAATGGGGGGACACACATTTGACTCTGCCAATCGGAGCAGTTGCGACAGGATCTGTGCGAGCAGACCTTCCGAGAATCCCCCTCCACTCCCTTCCCTTCCCCGAAAAGCAGTCAAGGACGAGAGGAAAATGACGGCTATGTTATCAAAGCAGCTTTTTCGGTGGGCGTAACCTTTTGCTTATTTTAATTTTTGATTCATGAGTGAATAGTTGTGGTTAGAAGATTAATTTTTTCACTAAAATTCTTTTTTCCTTTCCATCTAACGATTTCGTACACGAAATTGCGATTCCGCTTTTGAGTAAACACCCCCATTGTCAGCTCATTTTCCTATAAAATTTATTTTTCTCACACCTAAAAGAGAGCGATATTAAATTCCGCGTCGTATTTGCCGGATGCTCTTGTATAGCCAAAATATTACCGGAATCAAAATACCGAAAAGTGTTCTATTCGCCACTTCACTAAGTTTTTGCTATTTCCTTTTTTTTTCAATTCGTCTAAAAAGGGAATAATGACATTCCTCACGTGTCGAGAGCAGGCGTTGTGTGACTTAATAAGGGGCTCGTGTGGGCGTTAAAAGGAAAACTATGTCAAACTGCCATAACCGAAATGTGTCAACGCAACATTGAAATCCGCGAAGTTGCAGACCGAAACAGTTTTTATTTCGCTGTTTGCTGTCGTTTCCTGCTTTTCACTGGCGGAAACTATTCTCGCTCCCAGCGAAAGTCTTAATGGATCTCACATCGCGTGCGGAGCATTTAATCACCGCTCTCAATACTTTCCTGGTCCATCGGATGGCGGTCGCCAAGGGAGGGCGTCGTGCATCTCGTAGTTGCCCTGGCGGCTGCTGTGTCCCAGACTCCCTGCACCAACCCTCCGGGCCATCCCCTACATTAAATATCTTGGAATAAGACTTACACATGATCTTTCCTGGGGTAAACACATACGTGAAATAATGGGTCAAGCGAATCGTAGACTGGGATTCATGAAAAGAATACTTGGTAAATGTGATGATCATGTAAGAGAAATCAGATGCTTTTCCCTTGTTAGACCACATTTGGAATATGCTGCCAGTGTATGGGATCCCTACGAAATCGGTCTAAGTAATGAACTTGAACGTGTGCAGCGAAGATCGGCAAGATTTGTAAAGGGACGATACGATAATTATATTAGCGTAACCAGTCTATTAAATTAATTGAAATGGGAATCATTGTCAGATTGCAGGTTGAAATTTAGACTTAATCTCCTAATTTAATTCCAAGGTAAAGTTTTCACGTGATGACGTTAAAATATTTTGCGAACCCCAACATACTGGACAGACATATGGTATACTGGACCATAATTGCATCTTCATCTACCCGATACCCTGCAAGCCACCGCTAGGGTGTGTGGCATGGGGTGAAGATCGCCAAGCATGCACTACTAACTTGCAAACTAGCAACTATATTGCCTCATGCAACTAGATTGTTAGTATCTATGGTATTTAAGGGGTTAATACATGCATCATGCACTACAGAATACTCTAAAATATTTCACCTACCTATCTCTGAGCTATTCTGCCTATTCTCTTCTCTTATAGTATTACAAAATTAGAGAAATTGATTGCCCATCAGACAGATTGAAAATATCTTTTTTTCCTCGTACAATTAGGGATATGAATTACGGTAAATATGTCCAATACAAGTTAATCAATGTATGGCATAGGTAGCTGCATGTTGGCATAAGGAGTTGAAGGTTATCCAACTATCAGCATGTTTTTGCATGCTTACTTTGCTATTTTTATCTTTTTTAAATCGTGAAGTTTAGACTAGTATATTAATACTAATCCTTTTAAATACATTATATGTATTGCGTGTTTGGTGAGAATTCACCATCTGCCACACACCTTTATGGTGGTTTGTAGGGTATTATGTAGATATGTGCGCAAACCCCAGTGGCCACAGGAGACTTCGATAACACTCCAGACCAAGAAGACTCCAGTTTCCGCTATTACCAACATCGTCCAATCTCAAAGTTTCCTCACTTTTCCTCTTACGTGGGCCTCCTTGAGACTAGCGCCTCCCAAACGTTCTTACTTCTTATTGAGCGTGTACAGAAAAAAAATAGCGTGATAATATCGTTAGCGTAGACGCATTGTGAGAGTCGGAGAACTCTACCGTCAATGGCGTTCAGAGAGAAAATTAGTGAGAAACCGTGTTATGTTACGGAAAAAATTAGCCTAAGGTTGGTCGACTTTGAATTAGCGTTAAATTAACCTAAAATCGCAGTGTCGTAGTCGTTTGTTTCAGCGTCTTTCTTCAGTTTTTTTGCTAATATCTGCCACGCATCATGGGAAGAAAAGATCTCGGGATAAGTATATGACATACAACTCTTCTTTCCTCCTGACTGCACAGCAGTTTTCTTGAATATGTGACATGAGATTTCCAGAATCTTTCCGACAATGAATTCTGAAGAATATGCTGAACGCTTAGCATACGCTATTAGTTCTAAAACAATTGACGGGATTGGTCAGTCCACGCCTTTCTTTTATGAACGCCCCCGTGAGTGTTATGTCAATTTTTCGTTGAGTACTGGATGATATCAATATGCAATCCTCGGAACGTAACAGAGGAAGGGAATACGGGTTGTGATAAATGTGCCTCTTGGGAACCAGCAAATGCTGAAATAAAGTTGGCGAAGCCCATCATGAAAACCTTGCCTTCCCCCGAAGGAAAACAGAAAAAAATCCGCCTTAAGCATGTCGTCCTTGATGGACCGTAATTTAAGGCGAATCGGACCCTTAGATACTCCTCGAAAAATCGCCTTTTTGGAATACGGGGAAGCGCGGTGGCCTGTGGTTCGATTCCCGGTCCAGGAAACATATTTCTTCTGGAAATTTTCAGCACACTTACTCGCTGTTCCTAACGGAAACGTAACATCTTACATGTTTCATCTACATCTACATAACACCCTGCAAGCCACCATAAAGGTTTGCGGCATGAGGTGAATTCTCACCAAACATACACTACATATCATGCATAATATAGGATTATAATTATTATGTTATTCTAAACTTCACAATTTAAAAAGATAAAAATAGCAAAGCAAACATGCAAAAACATGCTGCTTGTTGGGTTAACTTTAAGTGCTCATACCAGCATGAAGCTACCAATGTTATCCATTGCTACACTTGTATTGGACATATTTAAGGCTATTCATATCCCTAATAGTGCGAAGAAAAAAGGCCATTTTGAATATGTCATTTCGGCAATCAATTTCTCTAATTTTGTGATTATGGTCCAGTCTACCATAGTAAGTTGGGGTTCGCAAAATATTTTTAACGTCATCACTGAAAATGTGGTCTTGGAATTTGTTTAAGAGATTAAGTTTAATTTTCCACCTCCGATCTGACAATGATTCCCATTTTAATTCATTTAATAGACTGGTTACGCTAGTGTGGTTATCGTATCGTCCCTTTACAAAGGTTAAAGTGGTGTGGAATATTGTCTAAATTTCAAGCGCGCCATGTCCCAACTGCAGATACGAATGGGACGGCTCACGCATGTGTCTGGGTGGAAGGACGTCGTCTCCCCCCTCCCCTTTCATCCCTCCTCCCCCTTCATCCCTCCCGCAGGCAGATGACCGAGCGCTGCAACAGGACTGCGCACTCAAAAGGGAAAGTGAACGCCCGGAGCCGGGAAGGAAGCGGTCTACTTCTTATTTCTCGTCCTGGATTAGAGGACTGCATTCTTCACAAGGCTCTCTTCGCCGGCAGAGAGCGGACTTGACCCGAGGGCGCAATCCCGCTGCATCATGGGAAGGAGTCCTCCCAACTGCACCCGATTGAGAATCGACGACTCTCTTGTCGCCCTCGTCCCTTTGTATCCCCACGCTCAGATCAACCTGGCCCCCCGCGTTCCAAGGAGTGAGTTATCTCTAAACATGCAGTGACAAAGTACCAAGGGACTAACATGAGAAGCGTGTTCATCAGGCAACTAAACAATCCGTATGTGCGAAAGAATTAAGTTTATTGATTTATTAATTTGTTTCTGCTCAAAAATCGAGTGGGTTTACCCGACCTGAGACTGATCTCGTCTACATCTACATAATACCCTGCAAGACACCATAAAGGTGTGTGGTAGAGGGTGAATTCTCACCAAACATGCACTACATATCATACATAAAAAAGGATTAGTATTTATATACTGTTCTAAACTTCACTATTTAAAAAAAGCTAAAAATAGCAAAGCAAACATGCAAAATCATGCTGTTAGTTGGGTTAACTTTAAGTGCTCATACCAACATGCAGCTACCAATGTTATGTATTGCTACACTCGTATTGGATATATTTACCGTTATTCATATCCCTAATTGTACGAGGAAAAAAGGACATTTTGAATCTGTCAGTTCGGCAATCAATTTCTCTAATTTTGTGATTATGGTCCAGTCTACCATAGTAAGTTGGGGTCTGCAAAATATTTTTAACATCATCACTGAAAATATGGTCATGAAATTTGTTCAAGAGATAAAGTCTAAATTTCAACCTGCGATCTGAGAATGATTCCCAATTTAATTCATTTAATGGACTGGTTAGGCTAATAACGTTATCGTACCGACCCTTTACAAATCTTGCCGATCTTCGCTGCACAATTTCAACTTCATTATTTAGACCGATTTCGAAGGGATCCCATACACTGGCAGCATATTCCAAATGAGGTCTTACAAGGGAAAAGTAGCTGATTTCACGTACATGATCGTCACATTTACCCAGTACTCTTCTGATGAATCCCAGTTTACGATTCGCTTGACCCATTATTTCACGAATGTGCTTACCCCAGAATCTCATATGCCGACGGTGGACCTCCCGAGAAAAAAAAACATTATTTATTTTCTTCTCGTGGCATCTACCCATCAGCTTTTGTATAAACACTCAAAATAGTACCTTTTCTTTGTACTTTTCACCTTTTTTCAACAATCATAACGTCTGAAGGTCACATATTGCGATGCGGCATATTTTCCAGTATCTCCCGCTGCCTTAGAAGACACTATAAGCTGGTATCACTTCTATTTGGAATCATTCAAATATTTTTGGAATTATGAGAACATGCCTCAAGTATATTTTCCGTTGAAGGAGTTAATTTTTCATTTTTTGTAAGAGTTGCATCTATACATGTCGGCATCAAGAAAAGTATTGTCGATAAACTTTGTTTGTTACGTCTTCCTCTAGATAAAGCCCTGGAGTTTTCTCGCTGCAGTTATAAGTTTGAATAAGGTTGAGATGCCTCTCCCATAATTCATAACTTTAAGTTGTTTAAGGTATACTATTTGAATCAACGAACGCCCTGAGATGATGCTAGCGTAGTCAAGGTTTTCCTAGCATTTTAATTTTAAGCGTATATTTTGATCTTCCTTAAAATAAATATTTTCTCTTATTTCTAAAAATGGAATACCGCTATCTCTTTCACGGAGCATTGTCCAAAATTCACCTCTTGCAATAAAAGAAATAAGGCCCTTCCATAATTACACTAATTGCTTCAAATCCAAAACTTGAAACACCCTAAACATATCCGGTGATGTTCATGTTTAAGGCGTTATTTCTATTAATCCTTTTTCTCTGAGAGCCGAGATATAGATTACGTTTTTTATTAATATTTTATTCCATGTAGTATTAAACTCTTTTGCGGTAGTATTTCTGTTATTGTAAGTGTCGTATCTTTCAATAAGCATAAAATAATTTATGGTTTGATTCGAGCAACTAAGTAGATAATTCTCTAAAACCACTTCATGAACGTTAGGCAGCCAACTTTCAAAATGTCAGTATTCATCATAATTATCAAAGCGCCGAAAATGATTTTAGAAATTCAGTTTTAATATAGATGTCATAAAATTGACATCTCCTTATCAGGTGATATGGTATATTCATACTATCCATATTTATGATCCAGTCTCCAGACTTAAGTTTGGTCGCAAATTGGATTCGATACATTGTAACACTTGCTAAGGTATCTAATGGAGAGGTCTTAAAATTTAATGAAATTTGCTGATTGATAGACTGAATAATACTGTCATAAATTAACCTATTAATCGTTTACCCTCTTATAGAAAACGACCTTCATGTGTCGGATATGCTACTTGTTCCGAGAGCTGTGATGTTGAGGAGAATGAAAGTTGCTCCTGGCTTGGGACACCCATGCCAGGTAGGTCGAGTGCATAGGAGCCAGACGAAAGCTTTGGCTATCGTCCTCCTATGTGAGGCAACAGCAGAAATATGTCCGACTCCAGAGCGACTGTTGTTCCATTGCAGAAATAGCGCCTCGTTTAAAAACATTGGAAAGGCAAGCACCTCGAATGTATTTATCCAAGGATTTATATGAGCATCGGACGAGAGAGAATTCAATCTTGGTTGATATGGGTGCCAGGTCACTTGAGCAGATGTCAATTCTAGCAGAATGGGAATGCTGGGAGATCCTTGTTAGTGGCTATCGCACGGAAGCGTAGAGCAAAGGAATAAACTGATCGGGTATGGATGAATCTTAAATTTCGACAGCCGATAGAAGAGAAGTTAGGGGCGTTTACATCTACATTTATATGATACCCTGCAAGCCATCGTGAGGGTGTGTGGCAGGGTGTGAATATCACCAAGCATGCACTACCGACATGCAAACAAGCAACTATAGGGTCTCATGCAACTAGATTGTTAGTATCTATAGTATTTAAGGGGTTAATACATGCATCATTCGCTACAGACTACTCTAAAATATTTCCCCTACCTATCCCTTTGCTATGCTGCCTATTCTGTTCTCTTATAGTACGGGGGAAAAATGCCATTTTGAATCTATCGGTATGAAAATCTATATCTCTAATCTTGTTTATCTGGTCGAATCTAGCATAATACGCTAGTTTTTTTAATATGTGCCTAACATATTCAGTAAAGCTATCCCATTGAAATTTCGCTAATAGATTTAATATCTACCTTAACCTACGCTCTGATAAGGACCACCACCTTAATTCTTTTATTAATTCTGAAATACTACTCAACCTTTATTAATTAAATAAGATTGGCAATTTTCCACAAAGAAATCTTTACTTCGACCGGTTTCGATGTGATACATCATCATCTGGTTTCATCATCATCAAAATTGGCAATGCTATTTAACTATGTTATTCCACCATATAACGCCTGAACGACTCTTTTACTACTCAACCTATCGTGACACCTTTTAACGAACCTAGCTGCTCTACGCTTTACACTGTCTAGTTCTCTAATCAAAACTAATTCATTCGGATCCCATAGACACTGGCTGCATACTCAAGGTGGGGCCTAACTAGTGAAAAGTAACATCGTTCTTTCGTCTTCTCATCACATTTCCCTAGTACTCTTTTTGTAAATCCTTGCTTTCTCTTCGCTCGGCCACATATTTCCCTAATTAACCTACCCCAGGATAAATCCTTAGTGATTGTTAAACCCAAATATCTTATGGTTTTAACGCTTTCGATCTTCGTGTTATTAATTTTATAGGATTACCCTATCGAATTATTCCTCCTCCAAAAATTGGTAGCTACACACTTTTTAAGATTAAGTTCTAACTGCCATTTGTCGCACCACTCTACTGCTGTTGTTTAAGCTGTGGTTTGGGCACAAAACTCGGAACCCGCTAACTAGCAGGTGGAGAGGGAAAATGTGTATGTAACTAGACTGAAAGAGGTAAGATACAAAGTGAGCGGAGACACGGGCAAGGGAAGTGAGTGAGATGTAGGGAAACAGCTGCGGTGTAAAACGCGAAATCAGAGGAAGGGGTGCTCTATGAATGCTCGATATGTTTCTGCATATTTCGTTGATTTTAAAAATAAGTACAACAGAATTAAGCGAAAGAATTAAATGAAAAGATTACGGAACCTATGAGTGGATTTCATCGACAAGGAACTGATTTGCAATCACACGGACCAGGGATCACAAGTTGAGATCACCTTTGGATATAAATAGAAAAGAGAAAGACTTGGAAATAAATAACCACCAAAATATTTGTATATAAGTTACTGACTTCAGCGAGATAGAATGTTTGCACTTTGAAAGTTAATTTGAATTTTGAAAGTGGCTGCGTATGTAAACGGATTGAGACTCTGTTAGGGCAGTAATGGAGCAGGAAGTGAAGAACGACTGTCATCTAGCGGTCCTTTATTTACGTTTGAATTCTAAAGAAGTTAAATGTTTCACGAATGAAGACGGGAAGGGAGCAAGTTAGTTTGATTAGACGGAGAAAAATGGAGAGCACTACAGCTAATGACGATAGCAGCAGCAGAAGAGCGAAGACTGAAAGCATTAGAAATGTGGTGCTGCATAAGAATGAAGAAGATTGAATGGATCGACCGAGAAAGTAACGAGGAGGAAGTACTAAGAAGAGTGGGAGAGAAGAAAGTGTTTTGAAAAAGAGGACGGGTCACTTTAATCGGCCATATCATGAGACATGATGGTGTGATTAAGACAATGGGGTCGTTTACCATATTTTTTTTATTGCCGAATCTGATAGAGTTTGTAAAATAAAAGGACCCGTATTTTTCCGTTTTCTGATCCGACAATTATTTCCCGAGTTATAAGCGGCGAAAAACTGATGTTTTTAACCCTTTCGGAAAAGTGGGTGTGGTGCAACCTCTGACGTATATCGACTTCGTCCAATCACTACTGAGCCCGCGAAGCTACTTCGCCTTATCGCAAAGGGGGGGACACAGCTGACTCGGCCAATGGGAGCGATTTCGACAGCATCTGTGCGAGCAGACCTTCCGAGAACCCCCCACCACTCCCTTCCCCCTCCCCTGAAAGCAGTCAAGGACGGGAGGAAAATGACGTCAATGTTATCACACCAGCATTTTCGGTGGGCGTCACCTTTTGCTTATTTTAATTTTTGATTTATGAGTAAATGGTTGTGGTTAGAAGATTAATGTTTTCACTAAAATTCGTTTTTTGTTTCCATCTAACGATTTCGTGTACAAAATTGCGATTTCGGTTCCGAGTAAACGCCCCCATTGTCGAGGGACAAGTGTGGCAAAGGAAGACCTCGAATGAGAAACAGAGCAAGTGATGAAGGGTGTGAAGGAGGAGATTTACGTAAATGTGAAGAGATTAGCTGATGGAAAAATTCAGTGGAGAGCTGCGTCAAACCATACTGAGGTTTGTTGACTGATGATGGTCATGGGAAGTCAGTTCGACTAACCTGGGAAGAATGGAGAGTGCTACTACTAAATGAATTGCGGTGAATTCTCGGAACCGAAATCGCAATTTTGTACACGAAATCGTTAGATGGAAACGAAAAAAGGAATTTAGTGAAAAATTAATCTTCTAACCATAACCATTCACTCATAAATCAAAAATTAAAATAAGCAAAAGGTGACGCCCAACGAAAAAGCTGCTGTGATAACATTGACGTCATTTTCCTCCCGTCCTTGACTGCTCTTATGGGAAGGGAGTGGAGGGGGGTTCTGCTCGCACAGATCCTGTCGGAATCGCTCCCATTGGCAGAGTCAGCTGTCTCCCCCCCCCACCCCCCCATTGCGATAAGGCAAAGTAGCTTCGCGGGCTTAGTTGTGATTGGACGAAGCCGTTATACGTCAGAGGGTGCACTTTTCCGAAAGGGTTAAAAACATCAGTTTTTCGCCGCTTATAACTCGAAAAAGAATTGAAGGATCAAAAAACGGAAAAATACGGGTATTTTTATTTCACAAACTCTATCAGATTCGGCAATAAACAAATATGGTGAACGACCCCATTGACATTTGATGAGGAAAAATAGGGCGTGGATAGACTTGGAAGGGGTGGGTCGAATAATATAGTTCGCCGGGAAGGTTGTTGGAGGAAGAGGGAGTGTGTGTAGACTAGCTTCTGTGGAAGTGAGGAGGAAGTTCAAAGAAGGGACTGGATTGAGAGGGGGAGGGAGAGAGATGAACTTCCGAAGGCCGTGGTGAAGAGGAGGTAGGTACGGCAGACGAGGAAGGGGATTGTTCGTTTGAATGGGAATGTGGAGAGGGGAGAATACTGCAGCATCTTGAGAGAAGAGGGCGGAGTGCGAATCCGGCTTCTGGGGAATGCGGAGAATCATTCATCATGGTGCATTCGCGAATATTTTCACCCGTAGGAAACGTATTATAGCAGTATTTCCGTCTTAACTGTATTTTTTTAAAATTTTTAGTTTTCATCCATAGAATTCATTAATGTTCTTCCCTCACAAATCACCATAGGCATCATCTTTGATCTGCCCATTGCATAAATAGGTTGACTATATCAATTTGGTCTACTGAAAGCATTAAAAAGAAGACGAGCTAGCTTAATGGGCCACATCTTGAGACACGATGGCCTGATGAAGACAATCGTCGAGGGAAAAGTGAGCGGGAAGTATGGAAAAGGCATGCCTAGTATGAGATATAAGGAACAAGTTGTGAAGGATGTGAAAGAGAAGAATTGCGTCAATGTGAAGAGGTTGGCCGATAGAGGAACTGAGTGTAACGCTGCGTCAAACCAATCCTAGGATTGTTGACCGATGATGACGCTCTTTAATCAAATCACGTTATGGAAAGGGATGTAATTGTATTTATGGGAAGAATGGAAAAGGCTGGCTTCGTACGAGATATATGGAGCAAGTTGTGAAGGATATAAAAGAGAGGAGCTACGTCAATATGAAGAGACTGGCCGATAGAAGAATCGAGTGGAAAGTTGCGTCAAACCAATCCTAGGATTGTTGGCCGATGATGATGATATCAGGTTGTAGGAAATAAAATACTAGGTCCCACGAGGCAATGGGCACCAATGGGTCGGGTTTGTGTAGTCGTTAGAGTACTGTCTTAGAGGGCTCCCCTTACAGTGCTTAGAGTACTTACTTAGAGGGTACCGGATTCAAATCCCGAGAGTTGAAAATATTTTCATTGGTTGATTGTTTACTGGAGAACATTGGAGTTCAGTACTCCGTCCGTCGGATGGGTCGTTAATCCGTGGTTTCCTTGGCGTCTTTCGTTAAGAGCAGGTTAATGCCGAGGCCTCTTTTCTCTCCACCCTTCCTCCTTCGCTTTCCATGCCTGTTCGGAAACGCCTGAAAACCACAGATAGATGTGGCACCATTTACACGGCAGGACCACGAGGAACCCGAAATGAGAACTGAAGGAATCCCAAACCTTGACCTCTGCGACCACGTTTTAATGAAGGCAAGGAGTTGTGAGGGAATGGGTTGTCAAAGTCCGCTGTGAAAGAACAGAGCATTTTTCAGATTTATATTTTTTTTCAAGGAGTGATCAAGTCCTCTCTCGCATCCTCAATGATTTCAATGGGAAGCAATAGTCACGACTGAAATTCGACGAGGAGTTTTGAATGTAAATGTGGCTGTAAAATGGCCGTATCAAAAAAGAATCGGGAAGTGGGAAAGAATGAGCATTCCCAGGCGAGTCGTTCCCAGCGGAACAATGTCAAGCACTCCCTTCCATTTCGGATGCAAATGCGAGAAAAGTGTTCGCCTGCCTTGCAGCGAAGACTTGGCACGCGTGAGTGACGCCCCCGTGTGTTCCCGAACCGTGTAAGCATGACGCATAATGTTTTCCAATGACAGTTTCTCCCCGTTTTCCTTTTCAACGAGCCGCTCGGCACCGTTGCAAGACTCCGGCGCGGTCCCCTTAAACGCTGCCGATCGATCCAGCGACTCATTTGCATCCCTCGCGCGGATAATGAAGACCATCTTCACCACCTCCCCCCCCCCTCCCCCCCCGCTCGCAATGACGGAGAAGGTTTTGTACGAGGAGGAGGACACGAGAGGAATTGTGCCCGGATAAAACTTTCTCTTCCAAGAACTTTCTCCTGGAAATACCGGCCCTGGGATTTGCCTAGACCGGCTGAATGCCTTACGTTACCCGCCGCCTCCTCAGAGACAGACTCCGTTTTAATTGCTTTGAGGTTACGTTCTCTGGCTCGCGTTTCCGATGAAATTCAACACGCCCCCTGTATGAAACGGACATTTAAAATGGCGAAGGCATTGCGAGAGAGCGGGCGAAATGCGAATGATATCTCTCAGACGCATTAGACGGAGATCTTCAAACAATCGTCCAGTCGCGAAATTGATGATCGCATCTTTGTGGAATGCCGTAGTGTTTGGTATTCTTGGCATATTTTCTCGCTTTGATCCCTGCTTGCATTGGCTCATGTTTCACAGGTGACGTAATTTTTGCAATAGCTTACTGATGTAGCTGCTGGGAAAATTCCACAATTTCCACTCATTCCTTCCTGAGACTGATGTCAAATTCCATTTTTCATTTTTCTGACCCATATCAATAAATGGGTGTGTGCAGAAGCATCTAAATTATTTTCCCATTTGAATATAATCGTAAGTATGATGGATGATGACGTATGCCTACTTCTTCCCCGATAAATGGGATAATGATTCTGAGAGAACGAGTTTTAATCCAAATTGTGTTCAATTTCTATTTCTCAATCCATTAATTTAAACATTCATACTGTAAATGATCAAGCTACCTATATGATTGGATGTGATTTTCATGGTGTGCATATCAACCTAATCAGAATGGTGTAGGAAAATCAAATTATTCTTTTCAGCATCTAGAATCGACTTGCTCTTATTTCCCGCATTTGAGGTGATTACGAAAAGCCGAATATTCAATCTTCCATGGTGGTCTACCGAAAGTAAAATTTAATTCTTTTAGGACTGTGCTATATTAGTAAAATAATCTAAATTGTCCCTTCATCTCGTAGATGAGAAATAGTAAAACAGGATTGAAACCGGCATTTAATTCCCATGGGACGCAATTGCAAAAACTTGGCTTTGCGTTGATAGGAGAAATATCAACAACATGCGTCGCACACTAATTACTACAACACTGTCTTACTGTGTGTAGAAAAGTTTTCTACACTTACGTCCGATAACCCTTACGGGCCCGATGCAGCCCGAATGAGTGGTTTGAATGAAATTGAATGAGCGTGTAGTCATCTACATTTACACGATACCCTGCAAGCCACCGCGAGGGTGTGTTGCAGAGGGTGAAAATCATCAAGCATGCGCTACCAACATGCAAACAAGCAACTATAGGGTCTCATGTAACTAGATTGTTAGTATCTACAGTACTCAAGGCATTAATACATGCATCATGCACTACAGACTACTCTAAAATATTTCCCCTAACTATCCCTTTGCTATGCTGCCTATTCTGTTCTCTTATAGTACGGGGGAAAAATGCCATTTTGAATCTATCAGTACGACAATCTATCTCTCTAATCTTAATTATCTGATCGAATCTAGCATCATACGCTTGTTTTTTTTAATGTGCCTAACATCCTATGTAAAGCTATCCGATTGAAATGTCTCTACTAGATTTAATCTGTACTTTAATCTACGCTCTGATAAAGACTCCCACCCCAATTCTTGTATTAATTCTGAAACACTACTCAACCTATCGTAACACCTTTTAACGAACCTAACTGCTCTACGCTGCACACTGTATAGTTCTTTGATCAAACCTAATTCATTCGAATCCCATACACTGGCCGAATACTCAAGGTGGGGCCTAACTACCAAAAAGTAACATCGCTCTTTTGTCTTCTCATCACATTTCTCAAGTACTTCTTTTTTTACAAATCCTAGCTTTCTCTTCACTCAGCAGCATATTTCCCGGATGTGTCTTCCCCACGATAAATTTTTAGTGATTGTTACACCTAAATACCTTGTGGTTTCAACGCTTTCGATTATTGTGTATTAATTTTATAGGATCGATCTATCGAGTTATTCCTCCTCCAAAAATTGATAACTACAGACTTTTTAAGGTTAAGTTCTAACTGCCATTTGTCGGACCACTCTTGAATTGCACCTAAATCCTTGGTAAGCGATTTCCTGTCTTCTTCTTTTGATATACCCCTATACACTACCGCATCGTCTGCAAAAAGTGTAAGTCTAACGTTTAGGCATTTCATTGTCCCGGTATTTCTCGTTGACAACTTCCTCCGAGGAGGACCGTTGCGTGGAAGACATCGACGCCAAGGATGAGGAGAGGCGTGGCCGTTTGCTCTTGGCCGTGGGGACCCGCCACCCATTCTGCCCGCTGTTGAGAGGCGTTGTTCCAATTCCAGCCGAGAGGGGAAGAATGTCGACCTCCATGGAGAGAGCACTGCAGCAGCCACCGAAGACGGAACTTCTGACTCACAGTAACATCCCTCGCAAAGAATCCACAATTGCATCACAACGAGGATCCTCCTTTTCCATTGGTTTCCGTTTTTTAATGTCTTCAGGAGCGAATACAAAAGTTTTGAAGCACAATTAAGGTCAGCATCATCAGCCAGCAATCCTCAGATTGCAGCTCTCCGCTCGATTCTCCTATCAGCTTATCTCTTCGTATTTCTTCTCTTTCACATTCTTCATCACTTACTCCATATATCTCATTCTGGGCCTTCCCTTGCCATTCTTCCCGTTAACTTGTCCTTCGACGATTGCCTTCATCAGGACATCGTGGCTAATGAATTGGCCGATTAAGTTGCCCCGTCTTCTTTTTATAGTTTTCAGCAGACTTCTCTTTTCCCCCACTCTTATAAGAGTTTCCTCGTTATTCACTCAGGATGGTTAGTTGGTTGGTTATTCAGGGGAGGTGACCGACAGCTGAGGTTATTTGCGCCATTTTAAGATAGGTGGGTAATTGAGTATTGGTAGGAATTATTTAGGGGATGGAGGAAGGGTGGAGAGAAACCCGGCGTCGGCATTAGCCTACTCTTAACGAAAGGCGCCAAGGGGACAACGGCTTAACGTCCCATCTAACGGACGGAGTACTGAACTTGAAATGCCCTCCACTAGGCACTCAAGTGGGGACCGGTTTTCCACTGAAAAATCTGCCTTGCCGGGAATCGAACTCGGGCCCTCGGGGATGGGAGGCCAGTACTCTAGCCACCACACCAACCCGATCCCCTTAATTCACTCAGTACATCCATTTAATCTTCAACATTCTTTTGTGGCGCGACATCTTGAATGCTTCCGTTCTTGGCGTCTTGGCTGCTGTAATCGTCCATGCCTCACTGCCATAAAGCGACAATCTCCAGAAGTAAGTTCTGATGATTACTTCCACACTTGTATATCCAGCTCTAAGCGGATTCTTTTTTGGTAGAATTCCCTCTTTGTCTGGGCTATTCTAATGATACAATTAAGGTCAAGAGTATGAATCAAAGATGTCAATTGACTTCATTTTTATTTGAATTCAAGGATTATGTTTTGAGAAAAAATTGATGTTTTTGCGAATGATTTGATTTCTAAGTTTGTATTAAGCTTGGGGACTCAGCACAGTGCATTCCTCACAATCCCTGCGTAATCTCGCATTAAATTCAAATATTTAGGGTCTCTTTTTTCAGAAAGTCGTCGTAGACACTTATGAATTTTCCTACCGTTGGGTGGCTGTATTTGACGTGATCTGCACGCATCAACGCCATTATGTTGAACTTTGAGTGCGGTACCCATTGAGGTTGAGGATTTGGTTGCTGACAGCAAGATGCTGGGATGAAATAAGAGCAGGGTTGAACTTCCTTCTGGTAATTTTATATGTGCAATTTAATCGCTATAGGTTATGCGAGGGAAATCATGGAAAAGGCACCGGAAAAATACTCTTTTCTGACCCAGAATTAATAATTATCGTGCACCTTGCGGTACCTTTGTGAGGGTGACTTCTACTGGTGAGAGGGCCACCCTGGCACTTTCAAACTCTCTAATCAGTTCGTGAATGGAGTATCATTCTCTCGCGTGATAACCAGGAGATCTCAAAAAGATTTAGGCTTCAGTGGATCACGCAACTTGAATTGATCTGCACGAGTTGATCGATGGAGCCCTACTGCTGACATCCAGACGACAACGGTCACACTAAATTATTAGTTGATATATCCGTTTCGAAGTTAATAGGATTTTACGAATTACAAAACTACTTTTAAAACTTTTGGTATGAATTAAAACTGTTTCCTGCACAATGTTCATAATTATAGGATTTATTATGGTGAAATTAGAAGTCATTGTGGGAACAAGTTGCAGGCCTGCAAGTATGCAAATGTAGATCATCATATTTGAAGGCCCGAAAACCGGCTCTTTTTTCAAATAAAGTTCAGTAAAATTTCATCTACGGTGATTCAAAATTGTCAATCCACATAAATGAATGTAAAAATAAATATTCTACGGGATGAATGTATTTGCATTGGAATTGGTCCTCTCTTTTGGAAGATACAGCTTCTCAAGCTCAGGTGTCCTGGCTTTTTTAACAGACAATAGACTAAGTCACCTATTGGCGATTCTTCACAAACCGGCCGGACACCCGTCACCGTGCGTTCTTCTTACGTAATAGCGTGAGGCAGGGGGAGTTTGGTGTGGATTCACGCCCTTCCACACACCTTTATGGTGGCTTGCAGATGTACAAGTATATGTCAGTGCAGTGGAATAAAGGAGACCTATAGAGAGTACTGGGATTCAGGGGGAAAGAGTGGAAAGAGAGATTGATAATACTTTTGGAAAGAATTCTGGCTCTGTTCGTGTTGTGCCCATGGAATGGGCCAAGGATTCTGTAATACGTCAATTCAAAAGTTAATTTCAATTCGTCACTTTTTGTCCAATAGGTGTTAAGAGAGGATGGAATATATCAGAATTGTCGGCCTCAAAATTGATCGACTTAAAATATTCGAGAAGAATTCTTTTCTTTAGTGCGGAATGCTCGCATTAGCAGAATTACTCCAAACTTCTCCAAACAAATCCTTCAGAAAATTGTGGAAAAACCAAGTGGTTGCCGATTGATAAATCCTTCAGATAGTCGAGTCTGTTCGTTCAATAATGTATTTCACAAAAGATGATGCTAATGCAGATTCTGATCACGAAATCAAAGTGCGTCTTTTTCAATAATTCGGCACTAATTTTGATTGAATTTTATTTTTTACAAAAACTGAAAAAAAACGTATTTTTTTAACCAAGAAAAATGTTTCTCTCCAGTGAGAATCAAATTTTCTTTTTTCTTATAATTTCCCCGAGTATTCCGTATAAATCCCTGCTCTTAAACGTAATGCATTCATGTTCTGCCTTGTCACCAAGTTGGAACCTCTTTAAAGCAAGCTATATGTAAGTTCTTCCGTTTTCTCCGATCAAGTTGCCATTCTTTGATTTTAATTCCTGGCTCATTTTTCTTCTATCCTCATTCAATTAGCTCCTACTTTGTGCGAAATTTCATTGCATATAATTCTATCCAAGAAAGATTTTCACGGGCCTTCGATGCGATTAACTCGTGATTCGCTTTTCTCATATCTGGATTCAAACCTTTCATTTCATCGCTGAGCTCGGCTGATTCGCTATCCTCCGATTGGTACCCCTTATTTCGGTTTTACTGAAATATGTTTGGAAGTGTTCAAAAATTCATTCGGCATCGGTGGCTTAACTCAACACTCATCCGGCCTGGAGGGCGTAACGCTTTCGGGACGTTCGTCAAAATAGAAACAGAATCAGAGTTTCCTCCGCTCCCTCTATGTCCTTTTTTAATGCATCTCTAATCATTTTTTATGCATGATATGTAGTGCATGTTTGGTGAGAATTCACCCCCTGCCACACACCTTTATGGTGGCTTGCAGGGTATTATGTAGATGTAGATGTGTGTGCGATCAAAGGAAACATTTCGGGCGCGCTAGTTTATGATAGACCTGATCGCTCGAGTAGGTTAATATTCAAACTGCATTCAACTGGGGTCTTTAAACTATGAAACTTTTCTGAGATGCGGTAGCGAAACTATGAAATTCCTTCAGTTTACAAAATTAAAGTTGTATGAATTTTGATTTGAATTAGAGTCGTATGTGATCGTCATCATTGGTCAACAATCCTAGGATTGGTTAGAAGAATTGGTTCTTCTAACACTCCTTCTTTTACCTCTTCCTTCAAAACCTGAACCATATATCTCCTACGAGGGCTTATTTTTCCAGTCCACCCGTTCACTTTTCCCTCGACGGCTGTCATCAGACCATCGTGTTTTAAGATATGGACGACAAAGTCTTCTTTTTGGTATGTCCCAAATGGTGTCATCCCATGTTCTTAAGTTTTTATCACAGTAAATGTCAATAGTGTTCCGCCGACAGTGGATAATTCTGCGTCCCGTCCTTGCAATGATTCCTGTAGCCAAAAACCGAAAATCGGCAAGGTTTGTAAAGGGACGGTACGATAACTATGCGTAACCAGTCTATAAAATGAATTGAATTGGGAATCATCGTAGGTTGAAATTTAGACTTAATCTCTTAAATAAATTCCAAGATAATATTTTCAGTGATGACGTTAAAAATATTTTGCGAACCCCAACTTACTTTGGTAGACTGGAGCATAATAACAAACTTAGAGAAGATGATTGCCGAACTGACAGATTCAAAATATCCTCTTTTCCTCGTGCAATTAGAGATACGAATAACGGTAAATATGTCCTATCGGAGAGTAGCAATGAATTGCATTGGTAGCTGCATGTTGGTATGAGTACTTAAAGCTAACCCTACTAACAGAATGTTTTCGCACGCGTAGTTTGCTATTTTTATCTTTTTTAAATATTGCAGTTTAGACTAATACATTAATACTATTCCTTTTAAATGCATGATATGTAGTGCATGTATGGTGAGAATTCACCCTCAGCCACACACCTTTGAGGTGGCTTGCTGGGTATTATGTAGGTGTAGTAGAAACCAATGAGTCTTTATTTTATATTCTTCTCAAACACTTCATACCTTCCACCCTACCTCAAGTTCGTTACCGCCTTCTTCCTCATCATCACACATCGTGCTCTCAGGAAGCGGCTTTCAGGAGTCCATTATCTTTCTACACCTCATCCATTCCACCTTTTCTGCCTCCGAATTTCGACCCAACTTCCTCGTCTTACCCAGCACCAAGAAAAGAAATTTATTTTCCCTCCAAGCAGCTCACTTTCTGAATCGTCATCCAAATCCACTTCAACTCGAAAGCCTTCGGACTCAAGTGTTCGCTCTCCTTCCTACAATATTGTTATTTCGCAATCATAGAAAGCCACACTCCATATTGAAGCCTTTACCAATCTTTTCTTCTTCACTAAGAATTCCAGGCATCAAAAACTAATAAATAAATAGCATTTAATCTTAAAAATTTCAGGCGTAACTTTGATAAATTGAAAAAACTATGCAGGGCATATGAAGAACTTCGTATATTCCACATAAATATTTTATTCCGACCCGGGTTTTGACTGCCCTGCAGTTATTATCAAGTAAATTCCGCATTTTGATCTGAATGAAAAAGAGGACCCAAACTAATATCGATCTATAAGCATGGTATCTCCTTGATAATAACGTCAGGGCAGTTGAAATCTGGGTCAGAATAAAATATTTGCGTGGAATGTACGAAGTCGAAGTACGCATTTTAACGTGTGCAGCGAAGAGCGGAAAGATTTGTAAAGGGACGGTACGATAACCTTATTAGCGTAACCGGTCTATTGAATGAATTAAATTGGGAATCATTGTCAGATCGCAGGTTGAAATTTAGACTTAATCTCTTAAATAAATTCCAAGAAAATATTTTCATTGATGATGTTAAAAATATTTTACGAACCCCAACTTACTGTGGCAGACTGGACCTTAATAAAAAATTAGAGAAATTGATTGCCGAACTGACAGATTCAAAATGTCCTTTTTCCCTCGTACAATTAGAGATACGAATAACGGTAAGTATGTCCAATCGGAGAGTAGCAATGGATAGTATATGTAGCTGCATGTTGGTGTGAGTACTTAAAGCTAAACCTACTAACAGAATGTTTTTGCATGTTTTCTTTGCAATTTCTATCTTCTTTAAATAGTGTAGTTCAGAACAGCATATAAATACTAATCCTTTTTTATGCATGATATGTAGTGCATGTTTGGTGAGAAATCACCCCCTGCCACACACCTTTATGGTGGCTTGCAGGGTATTATATAGATGTAGATGAAGTCCTTCTTTTCCATGCCATACCCTTAATCTCGGATTTTCAGCCCTATGCTGTATGGCAAAGTGGTTTAAAAAATTCTATCTAAAAATGAGAAGTGCTCCGTGGTCGTTTCCGCGGTGGGTGCGAGCGATTCTTGGAGAGGTGAGGGAGGGCAAATGATTTCGATTGACCGTTGTCCGGCGCGCGGGGCGGCCCCTCGGGAATTGGGGCAAGGAGGGGCGAGGGGCCGTGTTTTGCTCGTGTGCCGCAGAGAGAGCGCCGTGTTCTGCCCATTGTTCCTCTGGAATCCACTCGCGCGCGCGTCCATCCCATCTGAAGCTTTCGAACACTTTTCCTTCGCAGAATACAAAATCAATTTAAAAACCGGTTATGTATTTCGCTGCCGGTGGGTGCTATGGAAACGGAATGCAGCGGGTACACCTATCGGGCGGCTTTCGAGTGTCATGTTTCGACCACGTTGCAATTTCGGAATGCGCAATATGCCTCGATATATTAGCATTTGGAATATGCTGCCAGAGTATGGGATCCCTACGAATCGGTCTAAATAATGAACTTGAACGTATGCAGCGAAGATCGGCAAGATTGTAAAGGGACGGTACGATAACCTTATTAGCGTAACCAGTCATTTAAATGAAGAAAATTGGGAATCATTTTCAGATCGCAGGTTGAAATTTAGACTTAATCTCTTAAACAAATTCCATGATCATATTTTCAGTGATGATGTTAAAACTATTTAGCGAACCCCAACTTACTATTGTAGACTGGACCATGATCACAAAATTAGAGAAATAGATTTCCGAACTGACAGATTTAAAATGTCCTTTTTTCCTCGTACAATTAGGGATATAAATAACGGTAAATATATCCAATACGAGTGTAGCAATGGATAACATTGGTAGCTGCATGTTGGTATGAGGACTTGAAGGTAACCCAACTAACAGCATGTTTTTGCATGTTTGCTTTGCTTTTTTATCTTTTTTTAAATAGTATAGTTCAGAACGGCATATAAATACTAATCCTTTTTTATGCATGATATGTAGTGCATGTTTGGTGAGAATTCACCCCCTGCCACACACCTTTATGGTGAATTTCAGGGTATTATGTAGATGTGGATGTAGATATACGGCTTGGATCGTCTTTTTGGTCAAGCTCGACTAATATTGAAATTAAAGTCGCAGATGAATTAGAAATATAAAGGCGCGTTTACACGTATCAGTTCACTGCTATGACAGTCAACTGCTAACAACTATTAAGCTTCACTCGCATGTATAAATAGCAACTACAATGCGAGTTCAAGTCGATACTGGACACATGTCGAACACTATCGATCCTAGTTCGAGCTATTAGCAAAGTTGAAGTCCGTCTACTTTCTAGCGGAAATGTATCCAACACAATTGCCATACACGACAGAATTTGGTTATTATAAGAAGGATATCCCTCCCCGAAGGAAAGATTCTACTCTTTAAAGAATGGGAACAAAAGATAATCGTCAATGGAATTTATTTCTTGAAGAATTTCATGCAAATTTAAGCATCAATCAATATTGAAATAAAACTCTTTTTTATTTGTTATGACAACACGTAAATAGCGGTTTTAAGATGTATACAAATTGGTGCAGACGCATCATAGCAGTGGCGATATAGATATATCGCGCTTCTCGCGACTGTCATAGCAGTCAACTGCTACGTGTAAACGCTGCTTAAGATTTGAGAGTTACATTGTCTTACCGATAGATTTAGTGTCATTTTGTTCCCGTGTGACATAAGAAAACATAATAGGACGTATATAAGAGGGATAGGTAGGTGAAATATTGTTATAGTGGTGCATGGTGCATGTTTTAGCATTTGCTAAACCTTGCATTCTAAATCAGAATCACTTCATTACCTTGTAGAAACTAGCTATGTAGTTGCACTGACTCTTATATATAACGAGTTTCAATAAGTACTAGTATTGCAGGTAGTACATGTTTGTAATTCTTCACCCCATGCCACACACTCTCGCGATGGCTTGTAGGGTATTAGGTAGATTAATGCAATGTGGGGTCGTGGTGGCCTAGTGGGTAGAGGACTGAGCCACTGACCGGAGGGTCCCGGGTTCAAATCCCAGGCAAGAGCCTTTCTGGACACCCCCACCTAAAAACCTCGCGATTCGATTTTGTGTTTGTCAGAACTTCATAGGAAATCGCAGGCGGCCAAGGTAGAGGAACTGGCCTCCCTATCCTGAATGTGGGAATTTCACACGCCATTGCTTTGTACGGGGTGAGCTCTACTCTCACCTATCAAAGACCAACCTTCGGGTTGAATCACTGAGTGAGTGAATGCAATGTGGATGCGTTCCATATGGAACCGTGTCAGTATTTTTGGTTGGAACAATTGTATCCCGGAGTGAAAGTCAAATCTCCGTTTCTTTTTCTCGCAAACTCAAAATGTTGAACCGGAGGGTCTCTTTGGTCGGGAGCTCTCCAGGAGTACCAATACCCAAGGACTCACAATCACCGCAGTAATTTACTGGACCCCGCTTCTCTCCCAACGTCGCACAGTTGTGTGAAATCGAAATTGTATTCCTAATGTTAGAATGTTTTTTTTTCAGTCGGGAATTAGAAACTTCGCATTATTATTCTCAATTTGTTTGATTTAAAATGTTAATTTCCCCAGTTCTCATAAATTATTAATTTACAACGGGGAATAATTAATCAATTTTCAATAAACGGACCCCTTACATTTTCACGGAAAATCTATAAAATCATGCTGTCACTGAACCTTGGAAGATTGGGGTAAAAATTAATACAATGCTGTAGAAAATTTTCATGTCTTTAATTAAGTGTACCTACGTTACATGATTTTATCGTAATATTACCATGGCTATAAAACGCAATTGTGGACCCTATTTTCTGTCAATTGTTTTGTCTATATGCCGTAAAATACTTGAAAGCTGCGATCATCTACAAAGCGTAACTCACATCACGATATTCTGCAAAGTATCCTGGGTGCTGGTGTTTTTAATCTATGGCTAACGTCTTCAATAAAGGTATCCGATTTTTAGTTTCTGTAATAGATTCTGTTTTTCTTCTGTAAGGTTCTAGATTTCTGTAGGATTTTAGATCTTCTTTAGATTTCTGATTTTCTCGGTGTTTCATAGTGGTAGGCATATCGATAATGAAGATCGATTCACGGGAAATTTCCAACCGACGCAGCTGTTTCGATGGTCGGAATCGTTTTCTTACGTCTGTCGTCAGGGGACGCCATTACTGCGATACAAAAATATCGAATTTCGGGATCGAATGTCGATACTTCATGCGCATCATTTGCCTCGTCTTTGGAAGAATGCGTGCAGCAATCTGAGATGGCATGCATTTACCTATTGGACTATCGAATGCCTTCGAGGACACCAGGCAACAGCTAGCTGGGGTCACATTGCCTTCACCTTTCTCCTCCATTGTTATACTTAGTGAAAATGGTCACAGGTATTATGTCGCCTTTAAGCCGGTCAGTTGCGGTTATTTTCGGAAGTGTCGGAAGAAAATCAAGTGTAATCATTACTTTTTTTATTGTAACGAAATACCTTTTGTCTCAGTAGAACATTATCCTGAGCTTTTAAAAAAAAGGTCTACTCTTCTATCGCTGAATCCTGCATTTTTTTTTTTTTTTAGGTGTCGCTCAGAAAACAAGGTTATCTCACTTCCTTAGGCAAATTCTTTGATTTATTTGGGATGCGTTGCATGAGAAATTAAGGTATTTGACGTAAGGAGTCACCAAAAAATTCCTCGCTCTTTTCCTTCCGAGAACTTAAGTTTGTGAAGCGCTCAAGAAATTATTTCATTTGAGTCATTCAGTGATTGTTAAGTTCCGCTACGTCGATCCTGAAACTATTTCGTTGATCTTTAGAGTCTTCGGAATAGGAATCCGTTGACGACAAGGCATTATGTTTCTACTTCTACCTGGTAATGGTTCCCAATGTAATACTTCTAAATGAAATCTTGTCATCTGGTTTCCACCGTACATGCGAAATAATGAAAGCTTACCATGAGTGTACCTCGGAGGGTGGTCATTTTATTCCAAGCATTCGTCCTCCTTCTATTCACACCCTCCCCAATGGGGACTCCATTACTGCTATCATCATCAAGAGTCAACAATATTTTTCATTTTATTATTCATTTTCATACAGCATACAAGGAAATATTTATTATATAATAAAAGCTACGTATACATATAACAAAACGAATCATCAAAGTTTTGTATAAAGGGTTTTGAGATACTGAGTATCTATCTTTCATTTTTCATTATCATCAAGGGTCAACAATCCTAGGATTGGTTTGACGCAGCCCTCCACTCGATTCTTTTATCGGCCAACCTCTTCATATTAACGTAGCTCCTCTCTTTCACGACCTTTACGACCTGTTCCATGTAACTCATACGTGGTCTGCCTTTTCCATTCTTCCCGTTCACTTTTCCCTAGACGATTGTCTTCATCAGGCCATCGTGTCTTAAGATATGGCCGATTAAGTTTTCCCTTCTTCTTTTTAGAGTTCTCAGCAGACTTCTCTTTTCTCCCACTCTCCTTAGGACTTCTTCATTTGACACTCGGTTGATCCATTTTAACTTCATCATTCTTCGATAGCACCACATTTCGAATGCATCTACCCTTTTCTTCTCCGCTGCTGTCACCGTCCATGCCTCACTGCTGTAAAGAAACATGCTCCAGATATACGTTTTGATAAACTGTTTCCTTACTTACGCTTCTTCGCTATTCTACTCACTATTTCTTTCTTGCTTCGTCCATCGTTGGTTACTCTGCTTCCCAGGTAACAGAACTCTTTCACCTCTTCCAGTATCTGTTTTCCTAGTTTAACGTTGGTTTTGGCCTCTCTCTTGCTGCACACCAATATCTTAGTTTTCTTCTTATTGATCTTCATATGATAACTGGCCATTGTCCTTTCCATGGTATTACTGCTATAAAAAACCAAAATATCACTGCGTATGCACTAATAAATACGAATCTACATTGTAAGAGAAACGTGCCACTTAATTTAATAACCAGCCACATAGCTGCACATATTATATGGAAGACTTTGAACAGTGAGGAGAAAGCTTCTGGAAAGAGAGGAGAGATGAAAAAACTGGAGCACCAACTTCCGCTTCGGTCCGTTTTACACCGGGATTTATCATATGCAAATTAATGCCATGAATGTTCTGCACTAAAAGGATGTGAAGTGGGTAGGCCTATCGATAATGAACATCGATTCACGGGAAATTTCCGACCGATGCAGCTGTTTCGATGGTCGGAATCGTTTTTTACGTCGTCTATCGTGTTATATACATAATTGAGAAAGCAAAGCATGAAGTATATATAAAATGTGGCAAAAATGTGAAATTGAAGGATAGAGGAGAGAAATTGAGGTCTGCAAGAGTGCTTCAAGATGAATTGTTATTAAAGGACTATGAGATCTTTGGTATTTTTCAAGGAAGACGTTGGAGTAATTTAATACTGTATTAAATCTCACCAGTCACAATTTAAAAAGGTCAGACACGACAAAGAGAGGAGCAATTTCCGCTGAAAATAGGTTCGGACCTTGTCGACCCTTTGATGTAAATGTTGAATATCGTAATATTGATATTTTCCAATTCGTTTCCGGCTAGCATTTATCATTTTAATAGCTGCATACATGAATTCCATTTTTCCGATGGTTTTTACCTGATATACTCGGCAAAAATTCGTTTCAGTACGACAAGTTTAATTAGGCCATACGTGTGTAGCAGTACCACAGCAGTACCAATCGGAATATAAAAATGGACCATATAAAAGCTAGTACACACGTGATATTTGTTATAATGTTTCCCAGTTCGCGGTAGTTGTGATAACAAACACGGGTAAAGTGAAATCCTGAATGGAATGAGAGAGAAGTCAAGGGCCATTGGAAGTATTTTAACAATTTTTTTCATATTTAGTTTTCGTGTTATATTCCAATATTTCATTCCTTCATGTTGTCACAAGAATAATAAATAAATTAAGTATTTGAAGAATGCCTATTTAATGTATTACAATAATATCTGGCTTCAACCGAAACGTGATTAATTGAAAATGGTCACCAGAAGCTCGTCAATAAATAAGTACACAGCTAATTGAATCCTTAACTGCTTTCATTTAAATCACCTTCAACCCGATCAAAAAATGGGATGGACGTCGCGGGCTTGTATCATACGATCATTCACGGAACTATTCGATAAAAAATAGAAAATGTTCTAATTCTGATCTCAAAATCATGCGCATGATCTATCATGCGTGGAAATTTTCAGCTTAACACGTAGCATGAACGTCATGCGCATTATCATTCGTGAGATCATTCACCGTGTAAAACTGCCTTAAATCTGCATTATGCGGCGTTGTTTCGAAGGGGTCTTCAGTAGGGCTTTGCGATATTCTGTTTTGAATATCGCATGAAGATATCATTCTGATATCGCGGATTCGCCGATATAGCGGTTTCGCGTTATAAATAGGAAATATCGTGTTACAGACATATCGGGATATCGACATATCGGGATATCGACAATCGGAATATCGACATATCGGGAATTGGAAATCGACTTATAATATAATAATTTAAGGCGAAAGAGCGTATAATTTTAGATAATATAGGTTCTTTTCTATTTTTGATACGGCCCATATGAGATGAAATATAACCATTTTTCCTTGGTCGAAGAACGGTGAAAAATTTTTCATTTCCGAATTGTGGTTTAAAAACAATAAAGAAACAAATTTGAACTTTTCTTGTTGAATTCGAGTTTTCAGTGATGAAATCGCACCATGGCCATTCCATTCCCTGAAATCAAATTTTTATGATAAAAAGGTTTATAGTTAATAACAATGACAAATTAGATAATTTAAAATGTATAATGAACAATTGAGGAAGTGTAGTATTTTATAAGGAAGAGACCGTTTATAGCCCTTCAATCCGATCAACCATTACAGAGAAATTGCGCTAAAAGGAGACGTTATTAAGGGTGACTAAATAAAACACCGGGATCAGGATATCGTCATATCGGGATATCGTCATATCGGGATATCGTCATATCGGGATATCGTCATATCGGGATATCGTCATATCGGGATATCGTCATATCGGGATATCGTCATATCGGGATATCGACATATCGGGATATGGCGTTTCAAAATATCGACTCCCGATATCAAGTGCATATCGAGAATCGTCGACGATATATCGTGGTATCGCATTGCCCTAGTATTAGGGGTCACTAATTCCAGGGGCAATCACCTGGTCATTCATTATTTCTGACCCTTGTGGAATGGGAGGAAGGGGATGACCCTTGAGTCACTCTCTCGGCGTTGCTTCTTGCGTTTTTTCCTCCTCCGTGACGTAACCGCGTTCGCCAACTCAACTCCCCCCCCCCCTCCAGAGAGCGTCTTCCACGTCGCGTCCTAGTTACCTCTTGACCATTATCGCCGCCTCACGACTCCCTCTCCCCCCGCCTGCGCGCGCCGCTAACTCCACCAAGGACAGATGCGAACGTAGCCGCGCACGTACTCTCCGCGCATCTCCCTCTGGAGAAGACAAGTGACATCTGCGGCCCGCTACTCGGTTGCTCCCCCTCCCCCCCCCCCCATCCAGGAATTCGCGGAGATGCTTTCGCTTTCGCCTCTCCGCGCCTTCGGTCGTTTTGACGGAGGATCATTTGTCACTTCGCGGAGGCACGCTACCCTATCCTCTCCCAACGGCCATATTTGGTTCTCCCCATTTCCTATCTCGCGCGAGGTTTCTGGGACTGTCTTCCATGACCTCCTACCGAGTTTCCAACAGCCACCAGTGGCTTTGAGAAGACGTTTTTTATGTAGACGGCCCGAGGATAGGGCCCTCTGGGAGTACGAATTGTGTAGAGCGAAGGGTTGTCCTGATCTTCTGGCAGTTATTTCGGAGAGGCGACCGACGACTGAAGCCGTTTTCGCCAGTGAGCATATAAGACGGAGTGAAGGAGGGAGCACCTGAGTGAAGAATTATATCTAAATCTACAATATACCCTGCAAGCCACTGCGAGGGTGTGTGGCAGGGGGGGGAAATCACCAAGCATGCACTATTGACATGCAAACAAGCAACTATGGGGTCTCATGCAACTAGATTGTTAGTATCTATAGTATTTAAGGTGTTAATACATGCATCATGCTCTACAGACTACTTTCAAGTATTTCCCCCACTTTGCTATGCTGCCTATTCTGTTCTCTTATAGTGCGGGGGGGAAATGCCATTTTGAATCTATCAGTACGACAATCTATGTCTCTAATCTTATTTATCTGGTCGAATCTAGCATAATACGCCGGTGTTTTTAATATGTGCCTAGCATCTTCAGTAAAACTATCCGATTGAAATTTCTCTAATAGATTCAATCTGTACTTTAACCTACGCTCTGATAATGATTTCCACCCTAATTCTTTTATTAATTCTGAAACACTTCTTAAACCTATCGTAGAACCTTCTAACGAACGTAGCTGCTCTACGCTGCACACTGTCTAGTTCTCTGATCAAACCTAATTCATTCGGATACCATAGACACTGGCTGCATACTCAAGTTGGGGCCTAACTTGTGAAAAATAACATCGCTCTTTTGTCTTCTCATCACATTTCCCAAGTACTCTTTTGATAAATCCTAGCTTTCTCTTCGCTCGGCCACATATTTCCCAGATGTATCTTCCCCACGATAAATCTTTTGTGATAGTAACACCTAAATATCTTATGGTTTCAACGCTTTCGATCTTCGTGTTACTAATTTAATAGGATCGCTCTATCGAATTATTCCTCCTCCAAAAATTAATAACTACACACTTTTTAAGGTTAAGTTATAACTGCCATTTTTCGCACCACTCTTGAATTGCATCTAAATCCTTGCTAAGCGATATTCCTTTCTTATTATTTTTGATACCCCTGTACACTACCTCATCGTCTGGAAAAAAGCTTACTGCTAACTACGGTATCTAAATCGTTTATGTATAAATGAAATAGAAGCGGACGCGAATTAGCAGTCAGCGGCTGTCCACAGAACAACTAATGTCGGTAGAATCCTTGTGAAGATGATTTGCATACGCCCTATGCACAAATGCGTGATGCCATGGGCAAACATTTCGGGTGATACCGAAAATTGATATTCTCGTGAAGCCGCTGCGGCGGTCGACAGCGGGACTCTGCCCTTGTTCACTTGAAAAAGAATGAAAACTGATCTCCTCAAAAATTTCTATCTACCCCTAATCTACTCGGGATACATAAGAATAAATTAATAATTGGATATAAATACGTTTATTATCTTTATATCGTGGAAGCATTCGAAATGTGGTGTTACCGAAGAACAATGAAGATAAAATGGAACGACCGAGTGTAAACGAAGAAGTCCTAAGAAGAGTGGGGGAAAAGAGAAGTCTGCTGAAAACCCTTAAAAGAAGACGGGACAACTTAATCGGCAGCATCCAAAGACAGGATGGCCTGATGAAGACGTCGAAGGAAAAGTGAGGTAGAAGTATGGAAAAGGCATGCCTAGTATGAGATATAAGGAACAAGTTGTGAAGGATGTAAAAGAGAAGAATTGCGTCGATGTGAAGAGGTTGGCCGTTAGAAGAACTCAGTGTAGCGCTGCGTCAAACCAATCCTAGGATTGTTGACCCTTGATGACGCTCTTTAATCAAATCACGTTACGGGATGTAATGGGGGCGTTAACTCGGAACCGAAATCGCAATTTGTACTCGAAATTGTTAGGTGGAAACAAAAAAAAGAATTTTAGTGAAAAAATTAATATTCTAACCACAACCATTCACTAATAAATCCAAAATTAAAATAAGCAAAAGATGACGCCCACAAAAAGCTGCTTAGATAACATTGACGTCATTTTCCTCCCGTCCTTGACTGCATTTAAGGGAAGGGAGTGGAGGGGGGTTCTCGGAAGGTCTGCTCGCACAGATCCTGTCGCAATCGCTCCCATTGGCATAGTCAGCTGTGTCCCCCCCTTGCAATAAGGCAAAGTAGCTTCGCGGGCTCAGTTTTGATTGGACGAAGTCGATATACGTCAGAGGTTGCACCACGCCCACTGTCCCGAAAGGGTTAAAAACATCAGTATTTCGCCGCTTACAACTCGAGAAATAATTGACAGATCAAAAAACGGAAAAATACCTGCCCCTTTATTTAATAAACTCTATCAGATCCAATAATAAAAAAAAATATGGTAAACGACCCCATTGTATTTATGGCACATGGCTTATTGGTAAATTAAATCCTTATTTTTTTATGCTCCGACTATATGTGAGGAAGCAGCATTCCTTCTCAGAAGAGCTAAGTGCTTCGATGATATTTTCAATCTTAAATGATATTCTGTCGCCCTTGTCGACGCCCGAGCAACGCGTATTCTTCCAGTGTTCTCACTCCAGTCATCACAAACGGAGGTCATGGAATTTCCTGGGGATGCTTCCATGTCCACTCTTTCGGTCTGTAAATGCGACACCGAATTGGGAAGATTCCTCATGAGCGGGATGGTGCCTTATCGCGATGCGGAGAACGCCTGGTTTGCGGCAGTGTTGCGCTTGCGTGTGCTTCTCAGAACAGTGGGCCACGGACAATGCCTTTCACTGTGGAAGGTCGATTGGCCCCGCAACTGCATTCTTCAGAACAGTCGCGCTGTCCGACGGCCTTTCCATTGCGCTGCGACTGAGGGTCCATAGATATTCCGAGCGATTTCTTCGCAACCATTTCCACAAGCGAAACATCTGGGCGCAGCAATGGACGTGCCGAATTTACATTGAGCCCCATAGCACTAACGTTGAAAATGGGGTCGTTTACCATATTTTATTTATTGCCGAATATGATAGAGTTTGTAAACTAAAAAGACCCGTATTTTTGCGTTTTCTGATAACATGCTGTTAGTTGGGTTACCTTGAAGTTTGTATACCATCATGTAACTACCTACCTATGTTATTCATTGATTCGCTTCTATTTATACTAATTTATTTGTTATATATACGGCCATTAATATGCATGATCGTACGAGGAAAGAGGGACATTTTGAATCTGTGGGTTCGGCAATCAATTTATCTAATTTTACGATTATGGTCCAGTATGCCATAGTAAGTTAGAAGGGCGGTTAAGCTGCAGAGGTATTACGGATCAGTCCATTGGGAAGGTGTATTGGACATGCGAACGATGATCTCGTCTCCAGGATAGGAGAACGCAGTTCAGGAGTGGAGATGTTCCACGGAAACGGAATCAACCCTCCACCATAAATGTGTGCATTCCACCGGCCTTTGTACTCTCACCGCACGGTCACTCAAAACTACCCTCTAATGAGCCAAGGCTATCATTTTACACGAGAGTTTTGGGAATGATACTCATTTAGACGAGTTAGTTTTGAGCTTTACATTAGTAAAAACTCAATATTACGAATGAGAAGAGTATGATTGTATACGTAATTGAGAGTGAAAAGTAAATCTAAATAAGGAAAGATTTTTAATAATTCCTACGAGCAATAAAACTGAAATGAGATAATTTTAATCGATATGCATTCCAACTTTTTATTAATATTATTTTATTAATACTCTTATTATTTATTAAAGTATTTTTCAATCAAGTATGTGAATCAGTCGCAAAAAATCTTAACGGAGTTACTCGCTGATTTGCTAAACATAAAGACTTCCAAGTAGAAAAAAGTCATCCACGGAAGAAATCCATCGGAAAGGCGGATGCCCCGTAACTATGAACTCTGCTGCGAATCAGGGAATCCGAGTTTGACTCCCATTCAAGGTGAATGATCATTTTCTCAATAGAAAATGAGATATTATGAATTGGAATACATAATAACTCAACGGTTTTTAATGTTATTATTAGGGATGGGAAAAGTACCGAAAAAAAGTAACTGGCCTCTCAATTACAGTAACTCTTTTAAAGTTGTAATCAGCTACAGGTCCGAGTACATTTTTATAAAAGTAACTACCTACAGACACAAGTAGATAACAAATACTTTTCAAATATTTTTACAAATGGATCTAAGAGTTCAAAGCAGGAGGATTTAGTGCACGCTGTTTTTTAGTCGAACTATTATTTAAACACACTATTACAGATACTGAAGCTCTCGCTCCGAACTGGTAGCTGCGGAAAAAGAAACGCCCCAACAACGGAGCGTTTACTGAGCACCGCTCGGCCAAAAGGACGAAGCTAACTCCCTCCTGCCTCAAATCGCCATCCCGTGAATGCCGTATGGAATTGTATAATTCTCCGTCATTCCATTGACATAGTTAAAGATGTCCGCAAAAATAGGAATGTCATCTCATTCAGAGCTCCGTAAAAGTCGATTTTGCCGGAGACTTTCAAATGCGATGACGACAGTAATGGAAATTCTGAGAAGACGGCCTCGCGCCAGTGTCAAGTCGAGGGAAACTAAATCTCACTTTTCCGAAGTGCAGTCAAAAAATATTGCTTTTTTTTGCAGCCTCGGAAATTCATTGCCATTGTATTGCGGAAGGCATTTTCGTACAATCGCCCGAGAGTGGATCAAGGTTTAATGACTCGTTCATCCAAGGAAAACCTTGAATTTATAATTATATTTTTCCTGATCTCCGGCGCGTTCTAGAAACTTTCTGACTCTCATAGAGAGCGATGAATTATCGTAAAAATGTCTTCGGCCTGAGCTAATTTCCGCATGAGCACAGGCCTCGGAGGATTTTGAGATCAACTAATCCGGCACACGTCCTTCTTCTGGGGTGCTTTTATCCTTCTGGATTCATGCATCATTTTTTTAGCAATTCAGGGAAGGGTGTATAAAGGTGTATCTCATGCAGCGTGCGTCAGGTGTGACCCGGATAAAAAATGGTGGCTGATAATGATTGTTCCTGAAACTATAAAACGGAAACTCAAATATAAATAATATCTGTTCTGGTATTTTGAACACTTTTGAGCATTGATAATATTTTCTGCAGAAAATGCATTCCAAAGCTTAATCATGCTATTTGATTGACTTAATTATTTACGTTTATTTTTAAAATCCAAGGAAAGAGAGTATTTTATAGCTTCTCTTACGTCTTTACCATTCCGTTACCCATTATTCATATCCCATTACAAAGGTAATTCTGTGTCCAATTAAGAAATCCCAAGGTCCTTCGAAAAACAACCCTTCTAAGTGAAAGACTATACAGTGTGCTTCTTTTCTAACCGCAAATCATGTTGTGGAGGGTAGTGAATCTCTTATTCGATGAGTGGTGGCAATACCGTTGGAAGATGATGGCTCGTCAGGGCGCCGCGTTTTCTTCGGAAAAGGTTCCTCCTCTCCGGTACGGCCGATCGGATCACGGAGTGCGGCCCGCGCTTCTTGAAGCCCAAGCTGAAGACCCCTGCTGTTACCCTCAGTGGGTTAGCTGGTCATCTCAGGTCAGCGCTAATGACAAGTGCACGTCGAATGGAAATGCAAAATCCATTTTCAGCTGACGTGCTTTTTTTACGGACTCGAGTGGGTTTGGAGAATAGAGTACTGGCTTATAAATCCGACCTCTTGGTATGAGTCCCGATAGTACATCTGCATCTGCATAATACCCTGCAAGCCACCAAAAAGATGTGTGGCAGGGGGTGAATTCTCACCAAACATGAACTACATATCATGCATAAAAAAGGATTAGTATTCATACACTGTTCTAAACTTCACTATTTGAATAAAGATACAAAAAGCAAAGCAAACATGCCAAAACATGCTGTTAGTTGGGTTACCTTCAAGTCCTTAGTCCAACATGCAACTACCAATGTTATCCATTGGTACACTCGTATTGATATATTTACCGTTATTCATATCCCTAATAGTACGAGGAAAAAAGGAGATTTTGAATCTGTCAGTTCGGCAATCAATTTCTCCAATTTTGTGATTATGGTCCGGTCTACCATAGTAAGTTGGGGTTCGCAAAATATTTTTGACATTATCACTGAAAATATGGTCTTGGAACTTGTTTAAGAGATTAAGTCTAAATTTCAACCTCCGATCTGACAATGATTCCCAATTTATATCATTTAACAGACTGGAAAAAATAGTTTCCTCCCGGGAATGCTTCAAGTAGCGGATACTTCAAGGAGTATCCGCTTCCCTGACCGATTATTGTGTACAAAGCACTGCACGTTCAGTGTACTTCCGTCTGATAGGACGTGGACTCCATTCGTTGAGAGCAGACTCAAGCCGACGCTGGGTTTCTCTCCACCATTCTTACAATGCAAATCAGTCCTATCCATGCAGAGGCCTCCAAATAGCAATCGATGTCTTCCTCACATTTCCTTTGATGTCTTCTTCTAATGAAGGAACCCATCAGCCTACTAGGCGGCATAAGGGGCCTTCGCCACATCTGTAAGATATTTCTCTCCTGCTCTGAACGGCAAGCATGCGCTTCGAAAACTGCCAGAGGATAAATGTTTGTAGTGCCGAAAGTTCTTGAAGGTCCATCCTCAATGGGCACTATGGTGAATGAAACCTTGCTCCTAACACATCATCCTAGATCAGGATGGAACTGAAATCAGGATCGGCGAGCGTCGTGACCTGAGGATTGGCTCGGCATGCCAAATATCCGTGGTTCGATTCCCGGTCCTGGAAAATTTATTTCACGGACAACTTTTACCGCAGGGCTCTCGGGAGTTAGAATAGGTGCCTTAAACATCACAGTAGTTCGATCCCCTTGAGGTAAATAGCTCGTCTTTCTCGAATGCATCAACCTCAGTGAGATCCTGTCGGGACGCCGTCGCAGTTGTCACGAACAGGACTCGGCGTTCATTGGCACGAGCGCTCTCGAGTTGAAGGCGAAATTACGACCAAAGTGCCTTCGTCCGCCACTCCCCCGCTATAACAGCCCTCTCTCCCCCCTGGGGGGCTGTGTTTGAAGCCTTCGGGATTATCTTGAATAGGTAACCAAGGAGTCACGTGGTATAAACACGAATGGTTCATGAATATGATGCGTTGAAACCGCTGATAATAACCTCATTCAGTGTTTGCACTTGTGTTTTAGCTCATCTGTGGGCTCTATAGTCGAGACACCTGAGAAAAACTCAAGTGAAAACAATTAATGATATCGTAACGAGCGATTCAGACACACTAAATTTGCAAACCATTCGTGTTTGTACCACGTGACTCCTTGGTTACCCATTCGAGGAATTCCAGTCATTTTCGAACACAGCCCCATGTCGGGGATTGTGTTTGAACTCCCACAGTCTGGCCTTACTAGCTTTGCTTCTCGAGGCAAATCCCTAATCCGGCATCACTTCAGTCCCGACTGTGCCGGATTAAAGATACTCAGCTGTAATAAAGTAAAAACTTGAGAGCCAACTTCAAAGTTCAACGAGTTTAAGAAAGTAAAGCGAGGCAGGGAACTAGATTTGAGTGGAAGTCGTCTGAAGCTTGAAAGTAAACGGATGGAGACTCACGGAATGAGCCGAAAGCGGTGAACGCCTGCCATCTACCGGTCGTTCATTTGCGCTTGCACTCATGAGGGAATGGCGTGATTTACGAACGAACTCGGGAAGGAAGCAAGTCAGTTTCATCAGCCGGGGAATACTGGAGAGTACTACTACTGAGTAAATGGCGGTAGAATGACATTTGATGAGGAAAAAGAGGGTGAGGATAGACTTGGAAGGGGTGGGTCGAATAATATAGCTCGCCAGTAAGGCGTTGAAACCATAAGATATTTAGGTATAATAATCACTAAAGATTTATCGTGGGGAAGACACACCCGGGAAATATTCGGCCGGGCGAAGAGAAAGCTAGGATTTATAAAAAGAGTACTTGGGAAATGTGATGAGAAGACAAGAGAGCGATTTTTTTTTCACTAGTTAGGCCCCACCTTGAGTATGCAGCCAGTGTGTGGGATCCGAATGAATTAGGTTTGATTCGAGAACTAGACCGTGTGCAGCGTAGAGCAGCTAGGTTCGTTAAAAGGTGTTAACGATAGGTGTAGTAGTGCTTCAGAATTAATACAATAATTAGGGTGGGAACCATTATCAGAGCGTAGGTTAAAGTACAGATTAAATTTGTTAGAGAAATTTCAATCGGATAGCTTTACTGAAGATGTTAGACACATATTAAAAACACCAGCGTATTATGCTATCGATCAGATAAACAAGATTAGATAGATAGATTGTCGTACTGATATACCTATTCAAAATGTCATTTTTCTCCCGTCCTATAAGAGAACAGAATAGGCAGCATAGCAAACGAAATATTTTAGAGTATTCTGCAGTGTATGATGCATGTATTAATCCCTCAAATACTATTGATACTAACAATCTAGTTACATGAGACCCTTTAGTTGCTTGTTTGCATGTCAATAGTGCATGCTTGGTGATCTTCACCCCCTGCCACACACCCTCGCGGTGGCTTGCAGGGTATCGTGTAGATGTAGATGAAGGATGTTGGAGGAAGAGAGAGTGTGTGTAGACTTGCGTCCGTGGAGGTGAGGAGGAAGTACAAAGAAGGGACTGGATCGAGAGAGGGAGTGAGAGAGATGAACTTCCGAAGGCCGTGGTGAAGAGGAGGGAGATACCTACGGCAGACGAGGAAGGGGATTGTTCGTTGGAATGGGAATGCGGAGAGCCATTCATGGCGCAGTCGCGAATATTTTTACCCGTACAACGTTTGCAATGGCCAAGAGTGGTGGAAGATCCCAATCATATGGAATAATGAGTAAATTTTTCAATTGAATTGTAAGCTACTCAATAATTCTCACTCCTCGTCTCCAGTTTATTCATATTAGGTGAAGTAGTGGATACAGTGGTTCTTGAAATTTCCAAAGTCTTCGACAAAGTATCATACAGTAGGCTAATAGCAAAACTTGGGAAATTCAAGTTAGATAGAATGGTAGAAAGAAGGAAGGAAAACTGTTACGGATAGAGCCCCTTTTGAGGGTAGAATTCAGCGAGTTCGAGTAGGCAATAAACCCTCTGCTGAATCCTGACTCACATCTGGTGTTCCTCAGGGCAATGTATTTGGCCCTCTCTTATTTGTCTGATATATTTATGACCTCCCTGATTGTATGAACTCGGAATGTTCGCTTATTCTCTGATGACTGCATACTCTGCGGAGAAATTAAAGACGAGCTTGACAGTGACGCCCTACAGAATTATATACAGCAAGTGGAAAATAGATAGCAAGCAATGAAATGGAAATAAATATTTCAAAAAGCAAACCTTCTCTAACAGCGGAACTGGCCTGACTACGAAATACAAAGTAATTGGAGAAACGATCCTAACTAGCGGAAATTGTAAATACTTGTGTGTATAGACCTAAGATGGGAACATTGTCTATATTGTTGGAAAAGCGTTTTCGTCGCTCCATTGGGTCATGCGAAATCCCAAAGGAAGCAACAGGGCTACAAAAGAAATGGCTTACATAACTATTGTTAGGAATCACACGAATATACACGATTGTCTCGAGACACACAGGCTGTTAATAATGACGTAGAACCGCGGATAGGCGAAATTGTATGGATAGAGATTTCACAAAAAATCCATCCACATCCATCACATCCACATAAAATAAACTCAAGGAACAAATTACTAACACGGCAAAATGTTTGTTTTTAAAGAGACGGCATACGCGACAGGTACCGGCTGCCTGATGAACTTTTTGAGACCTTACCCAAATCCTTGAAATCTTTTGGGACTAAGCGTATTTAAGACAAATTAATTTAAATAGTGTAATGTGTTTAATCCATTAAATATCTTGGAGTAAGACTGACACATGATCTTTCTTGTGGTAAACGCATACTCGAAATAATGCGTCAAGCTTATCGTAAATTGGGATTCATCAAATGAGTACTGGGCAGATGTGACGATCACGTACGAGAAATCAGCAATTTTCCCTTGTAAGACCTCATTTGGAATATGCTGCCAGTATATATGATCCTTACAAATTAGGCTTAAATAATGAACTTTAACGTGTGAAGCGAGGGTCGGCAAGATTTTTAAGGGGACGGTATGATGATTAAATTAGTGCAACCAGTCTATTAAATGAATTAAATTGGGAATCGTTGTCAGATCGCAGATTGAATTTAGACTTAATCTCTTCAACAAATTCCAAGACCATATTTTCGGTGATGATGTTAAAAATATTTTGCGGACTTTAAAGACTATAAAGGACTTTAAACAAATGCAAAGACATGCTGTAAAATGCAATTTACAGCATTTCTTTGCATACTTGCTTTGCTTTTTTTATCTTTTTAAAATTGAGCAGTTTAGACTAGTATATCATTACTAATCCTTTGTTTATTTTTTAACTTTATATATTTTTATCCAAAGAGGTGGGAGGTGCTATCAATCCCAAAAAACGAATCTGGTCCTCATTGTCAATAATAGACAGACATTCGTATGCGCCCTCCCTTCAAACCTCCTTTGTTTCTTCTGGCCTGAGTGTTTTTAAATAAAATTCTTATTTTTGTAAATGCCTAGGCATGCGTCCAGGCAGTAATTGTATAATTACATCGGTTTAAATTATATTCATAGTTTTGATACTCACTTGGAGACATAGTTAACTCCATAACACAGGTTTTTTTTTCGCCCACATATGAAACATTTTAAAATGCCTCAAAACAATTTGTAATTATTATATTTCTCCCTCCAATTTCAACGGGCACCTTCAGCTACTGTTGGGGATCGGGTTGGTGTGGAGGCTAGAGTACTGGCCTCCCATCCCGAGGGCCCGGGTTCGATTCCCGGCAATGGCGGATTTTTCAGTGGAAAACCGGTCCCCACTTGAGTGCCTAGTGGAGGGCATTTCAAGTACAGTACTCCGTCCGTCGGATGGGACGTTAAGCCGTTGTCCCCTTGGCGCCTGTCGTTAAGGCCAATGGTGACTGCCCCTGAAACGGTTTTTCTTCTCGCAGCTAGGCAAATAAAGTTATCGACATGAATCTTTCACCATCACCTTTTTTTGACCAATGAAATTCTTTTGTGCTTTTTACATTTTGCAAAAAATTAAGAAACATGATAAAAAATTACCAAAATGGCAGAATGCGTTGTTATTTATAGAAATCGAAAAACTACGAAGTTTTCGAGTTTCTTCATAAATCAGTTCCAGTTTTTAAAATAATATTACGAGTAGGTAATAACTAGTAATTAGAATAATTAGAAGTCGCTAAAAACGCGCTGCTAGGAGCGTCCCTTGCGGCGAAATCAGGGAACCATTACGAAGCACCCGAGGAGCGATGAGGGAGGGGAGGGAGAGATGCCGCTGGAGGGGGAGGGCCATGCTGCTGGAGGCGTTTAAGGGGAGGGACGAACGAAAGACAAATCTTGCAACCAAGGAGAGTAGAGAACAGGAGGCCGAACGCAATACAATAGCTTTGGTCCGAAGCGCCGGCAAGGTTCCAGTTACCAAAAGAATCCGCAGCGCGGCGCCACCGTTAGTCTTCATGCCATGTTCGGTGTGAATCGTACTGCCTCACACGTAAAAATGAAGGCAATGTTGAGCCCGAAATAAACACGCGAGGCAAACAGATACATTTATCAAGCACTTCTGCTGAAAACTCAAACGGTGAGCACTTGAGTAAGCTAAGGCTTTCAAACAGAGACCTCATTGCACTGGAGAAATTTGCTATCGCGGCCGTATCCTCCAGAAGCAAAAGTGCCACGCCCCCTCAAAAGTAGAGGGATTTATTTATACATGTACTCCGCGAATTAAACATATAGCATCAGTACGCTATGATTTGACCAAATAAATGATTTCGATGTGACACCTACGAAAATTATAAGCAGAAAAACGGGATCATATTCAATAAAAGCAATATGTAACCAACTCTTATTACTCCACGTTCCGAACCCTCTTGCAAAACCCGATGCTGGCAACGAATTCCAGAAGTAAAATTAATCGCACCAAAAATAAACAGGAGGACACTCTTCATTAAAAAAACAGTATTTTCCATTTCACAGCATTTTTTTATTCACAAACCATGACCACAATTGCAACATTTTTCAAAACATCATTCGGCGTCAAACAAGTTCACAGAAAGTAGAGGGATAAACAACAGACTGATTAGAACAAGTTAAAATAAAGGAATGAATGAGAAATGTGAGTCAGGAGCCTTGTCCTCCTGGTCCATGCCTCCCCTACTTCTTGCAAGTCTGATCAGTGCGTCTCTGATGTACGTACTACTATTCATTAGCCACACTGAAAGAAAAGTAAAGAATTTGTTATTTGAAATACATGCTACTACGGGAAACGTACTTGAATACACACAGGCTAGACACTATGACAAGAATTACTGGTGAGCTACACACTTCACTGACATTCCAGCGCACTTTATGATTCAGGATAGACAAAAAGAATCACTTAAAGCTCTATTACCACACTCTCAGCGACATGAGGAATGCAACAAAATGGAATGTACACTAGGCTAGACACTATGACAAGAATTACTGGTGTATTGCCTTAGCCCACGTAGCCAACAGTCACTCATCCTGTAGAAATAGATATCAATCAACGACTCCACAATGGAATACAGCTAATAACTTCCTTGTTAACGTCATTTGATTCACAAGAACTAATTGCAAGTTGAGGCACCATGAGGAGAAGTAGAAAGTTGCATCTCCAATGTCGTTGTTGCACCAGAACGGAGGATGTGCATGCGGAATCAGTTTCAAGCTTCGCATGCAAATATAGAGTTTAATTCGAAAATTATGATAGCATACAAATTGAACAAATTCTATCAAACTGTCGTTTTTGGCATAATGATTTACAACACCGCTAACGTAAACACGTACAAAGTCACTTATCGTTACATTAGCCCCCATCACAATTGTACGTACTTAATAAATCCTAAAATCCAATTACAGAGACTAATATAATAGTTTCTATATTTGATAAAATTGCTTTGAAGGTGCCAATTTGAAAGAGATCGGTTGATAAAAGGTGCGTGTAACGAATATCTACAATGCTTGGCTAAAAAAATACACGCAGGAACGATTTCAATTTCCAGTTGTTCAGCAGTAAACTACCTACCAACTTAAACGAAAAGTTAACGGTTTATTCTAAGGTAAAGGAAACATACTAGAGGAAAGATGAACTTTTGGGAAATAGCATTTGTCCTCCATGCGCATGAAGCAATGTCGAAAACCAAGATTGTGTCATATGTATTAACTTAGTTTCACCTTAGAATTGAATAGAAAAAATACATGAACAATATCATCCATAAACAAGGCAAATTCACAACCGCATCAACATTGCACACTACAAACCACCACAGGGTGAAGAGGCATGGGGTAAACCATCTTCATGTATGCATCTTCAATAGAAATTAACATTAAAAACGAAACATATTCGTGTCACGTACTATTATTGAATGATTGGGCACGAACCTCCCCTGCCACACACCCTTGTGGTGGCTCGGAGGGTATTACGTTGATGTAGATGAACCTAGCAAATCATATTAAGGGAATCTTCACGATATTCGAAACGGCATATGAAAACAAGCAAGTCAAGATCAAAAAATGTTATCGATTATTCACTTTAGCATCATAATAAACAATGAAAACATTTGTGATGGTTCGATAAATATTAACGAGAAAACTGGATGATGTGACTTTGTCTAGGCAACGTGCTTTCCTTTACACGCGTGGAATGATAAAAAATGTTATTGATAATTCAATTTAGTATCATATAAACAATGATAACTTTTGGTTATAGTGCGATCAATGTTAACGAGAAAAGTTGATGATGCTTTGTCTAAGCAATGTGCTTTCCTTACACAGGAGGAATGCTCATGTTCGAAAAGCATTATTAATCTACCTATATAATATTCACCGGAAATATTTACCAGTGTACATGGAGTAGTTCAAAAAAGAGGAAAGGAATGTGACCCTTCATGAGAAGAGAAAAAAGTGATGCTTACCTTAGGCTGTGCTTTGAACAGGCTGGCATTTCTCACACCTTTTTCCTTATTGGCCTTGCATTGACTCCTGTAGCCACTGGAACATCCAGACACAAAACAATTCTTGCTCATTTACACAAAACTTTGACTGCAATAAGGTTTTACTTCCAGAAATTGCTTGATATATACTAGACGCACCTTGCTCCACCATGCAAACGCTCAGTAAAAGACTGCTAATGTAGCATGAAGATCTGCAACAGCGCCTCTTGCGGTCGTGAAAAAAACTCTTCCCGCCACCGAACCTTGCCGAGGATCCGGACCGGTTTTCCACCCCTTCCCTCTATTCCGTTCGGCCTCCTGTTCTCTACTCTCCTTGCTTGCAACCTTGTGTTTTTGCTGAGAAGAGAACAGGGCGCAGGGTATCGCAAGATTATGCGTCCCTCTTCGTTGCTCTCCGTCCGTCTCGACTTTTGTAATCGAGAGCTATTTCCAAGTGCCTAAAATTAGCGTAAATCTTTCAAGAAATTTTTCTACAATCAGTGAGTCAAGAAATAATTTACAATTAATTTCTTCGATTTAAATTATCTCTAAAAAAATATATTCATGGAAACTGCCAGATAGGACCATCCTCGAAGTAAGAAATACGTGGTCTATTCTCATCTTCAAAACGAAAGAAAAGGTCTGCCAGGAGTCTCAGGAAATGGCAAGGGAAGTAATTATTTGGTTGATGACGACTACAATGAACCAATTCTTCAGATTTTGTACGTTTTTTGTTTTCATCAAACCGATTCTCAGAAAAATACGGGTTTCTGCTAATGACCTAGCCTTACCAGAACAGATTAAACATTTGAGATTTAAATATAATTGTTGTCCATGGCTGATTTGACTGTTTCATCACAGTATGTTTAGACAGTGGTTTCATCAGTTTCATCTTAACATACATGAGGAATGCGAAAATGTAGCCGTCACTTTTCTAAAAGTCATTTAATTGTTAGAGATATTATTTTACATTTCAAGAGACGCAATGTTTGTTTCCACAAAATCCGATGAGTAAACCGTGGTACTTTCTGTGAGAGTTATCTTCAGCCTGCAATCGCCACGTCCTATATTCCTGCATTATTTTTTTGTAATTACTAATTATAATAATTAGTAAAACCCCCGGTAATCATGAAGAAATGTAAATTGAATTTTAAATCTAATAAAACTGAAAAAAAGTGATGGCAAACTATTTTATGAAGCAAAATCTGCGGCAAAATATATTTAGGCCTTCTCAAAGTATAAAATAAAGTTATTTTTAATTTTCTTTACAAACACTGCATTGCTTTTTTCTTTTTTGTTGTGAAATTTGCCGTGTTCTAAATCTCCCTTATTTTTGGTCAAGAATATGGAAATCTCCCTTATTTTCTTCAAATATAGTTGTTGGTCACCATAAGTGGATCATCACGTGGCATGGAAGCTGACATGTCTGTTCAGGCATTTCGACGGAGCGAGGAGATGCAATTACTTTTCTTGCAATACCATTTCCTCGTAGGCAGTGGTGATTCGAGTGCTTTTGAAAAGGTGCGTGAATCCGTTCAATGTGGGAAACTGGTTGAGAAAAGTGATTGTTCTAATCACGAGGTTAAATGTTATACAAAATCCATCTTCAAAATTCTGGATGAACACCCCGAATTGAAACTAGTTCTAACAAAAGAAAGTAAAAGAAAAATATGGCTGCGACTCACTAGTTGACTAGACATCTAAAAAACGGGCCGCTTCACGTATTCAACAGCACTCGAATTGCAAAGTATATAACTGCAATGATCAGGAGGGGAGGGAAAACATTTTCAACGACAAGGAGATGGGTGCCCTGGAAAGAGTCAACGAATTATTGAAACCCTAGGTATGGAAATCAATTATGCTAGCCATGATTGATACTAGTAATCTGGCATAGAATTTTATGTCGTTAGTGGCAAAGTTTGTGGGAGGCAAGCAAGTGAACCGCGGAAAAAGTAGTTTGTATGCTCATCGTGTGCAGGGTGCAGGGGCTTGATTTTCAGCTGGGACCAGTGTGGAATTATTCTGCGTAGAAAAGGATATGTGGAAGAAGCCCTTTCAAAAGTATACACAGACTTGGCGAGCAAAGGCCTAAACGCTTACAGTCAACTAGGAGGTGCCTTGTAAAAAAGCCTAAGAGGAAAGTTAGGGAAATTTATGAGGCAAAAGAAACTAAGGATTATGGAGAGTTCTGTCAGAAATTGGACATAAACGAATAGGAAATGGATGTAGAAATCGAAGAGCTGACGAAGAAATTGACGGTTGAGGGGTCAATAGAAGCTCTTGAGAGAGATGTTAGCCGTGGTGAATGTGAAATATAAATCCTACTCCTTTATAAGTTGCGTAAGATGAAGAACAACACTTTATTTATTTATTATTTACACACTATCGCTAGGCAGCAGTAGCGACAATACAAAAAACAAAGCACCCCCCATCATTCCTGATAGGTGGCACCACCCACTGATGTGGATGAACGTACCATTCTAACAAGAGAGGCGCGGGTCCAAACCGAATGCGAGCAATGGTTTGATGAAAGACGGAATAAATTGACGTAATCAAATTTTGGTGTTATTTGTAGGAGAAGGAAAACCACTTGTGAAAAGACTGTTTTATGCCGAGCCATTTGAAAATGATGCAATGAGATATGGTAGCCTAAATGAACTTAATGCGATTAAGAAATATGAGGAGTTAACGGGTAGTAAGAGTGTCCGTCCTTTTTGTTGATCCCGAACACTGTTTCCTAGCAGCAACACCTGATGGAAAAACAAATGATGGGGCATCATTGAAGTAAAATGTCCAATATCATCGGAACATATGACATTAAAACAGGCAGCTAAGGAAATAAAGTGTTTTTGTTTGAAAAAAGATCTTAAACTCAAGAAAACCCAATGGTTTTAAACCATAATTACTGCGAAATTCAGGGACAATTATATGTTTCCCGATATTCCTTTTGTAATTTTATGGTGTGAACTCCTATTGACTGTAAAATCCAAATAATCTTCCGGAATTGTGAATTGTGGAAGAATCGCATGGAAAACAATTTTCTTGAATTTTATAATAAAGCCTTGCATCCCGAAATAATTGACCCTAGACTTCCGATCCATGGAAATATGAGAATCGGAAATAAAAGTTTGAACAGTGTTAAAGTAGGTACATCTATTATTACCAAAGATGAATTAATCACCTATAAAATTTTTAAAGTTTCCATTACATGATACTGCCGGCAATGTTGGCTAAAGAATAGGAAATCCATGTTAATGCACCGAATTACTCCTCAGTCATTAGCAGGCATCAATCCGAAAATTGGTACCTATGCTGTAGCTCTACATTCTGCACTCTTCTCAACGAACCTCTTTACTCCCTCATACTTTCTTACCTTTACGTATCCATTTATTTGCCTACGATAATCTATCCTTGGCCTTCCGTGGTAATTCTATCCGCCTACTATTCCTTCAATGATTGTCATCAGGAGGCTGTTATGCCTCATAGTATGTCCGATCAGTTTATCTCCTAATTCAAAGCATCTACAGAAAACGTCTTTCCCCAACTCTTCGTACAACTTCTTTATTCGTATTTCAGTCTGTACGTTTGATCTTCAATAATCTTCTACAACACCACTCTTTTCCATCGCTTCCAATGTTCTCTATTCTGCTGCTATTACTGGCCAAGCTTTTCTGTTAAAACATTCAGGTTTGACTCCTGACAGTAATCAGTTGTGAAAGTTTTTTATTGAATTTTGCTACGAGTATAACATATGCCCCGCAGCCTTTTCTGAGCAGGTCAAAGGGTTTCTGCAAGTATCGAATGCAGGGCGTAATTTTCTGCCGGGTCCAATTGTTCTGGCCGGAATATGATCCACGTGAGGACTTTGCTCCTATCACTCTACTCTCTACTACCCGTTTAACAATTCTGCATGTCACTCGAGTTCTGTTACAGCCGATTTGATATCAAAGAATGCCTACCTGAAGCCTTTTTTACTCTGTTGATAAGTATTTTATTCCAATTTTGCCTAGAATAAGCTGCGCTATTTTACAGAGGGAACAGAACAAGGACTCCTTTTTGAACTCCGTTATGAAGTAACTTAACGTATAACACTTCAGCATAGAAGATAGAAGCAGGTATTTAGCACACATTAGAATGCTATAACATAGCATTCTGGTTCGCCACCTGAAAAGTGATTCAGACATCTTTCGTGCCGTCATCTTCGTAGGACGGAGAGAAAAGAAAACTAAAGCGGATGCAGAGGACATGTTGGGGGAGGGAAGATATTTGGAAATCAGGATAAGACAAAGCATGTCACTGGGGCGAGTAGATATAAGGTGGCGAGAGGATGTTGAAGATAGCTGTTGAGGGTGGAATGCTTCGAAAAAGGAGAAGAGGGTTGTGAAGCATGTCAGATGAAGGGTGTTGGAAAGTGGTCCGGATGCAAAAAAAGTACGCCGAGATGAGAGGGTTGACAGTGAATGGAGATGCTTTGTCAAATCCTACCTTTATTCTGTAAAAGAACTATGATAAATAATTATCATAGCAATGGTGATTTGTGATGCGCTGCTGGACAGCAAATTCCTAATTCCTCTCCTGTCGACCCCTTTGAACTCGTCTTATTTCCTACCTTCCCACGTGCTGTAGAATATTTTTCATTTAGTAAGAGCGATGTGGATTGTTTTCGAGGCTACCCAGTGGCTTCTGATGAACATCCTTGGGATTCGAGGCTTTCGCCGCATTGCTCTATTTTTAGGACTATATTTTCGCCAGTCATCATGCAGTCCTCTTCCGATACAAATAGTGAAAAATAAATTGCAGAAAACGATGAATAAAGAATAATGACCAATGCTTGCGACGGCTTCCCAGTTCCCACAGACAAGGATAGGTTGCCCGTTCACGCCCGAGGCAGCCGAGGCGAGATATTCTGGCTAGACGCAGTCCGAGCGAGACATTGTAAAACTGCTGCGATGTTGCAATGTTAGGAGCGGGGCAAGGGTATGGGCGATGTAGGGGAGGGTGCAAACGGTGTCCGAGGGGAGACGAAGGCCATATTTGGAAATGGTCAGGTCACTTAGTTAATGTCATGGAGCGCTGACAGTCATCGACTGTGGTTCCATCTCGGCAGGGGAGATTCACACCATAGGCCACTCACCATTCGCCTTAAGAGTAGGCTAATGCCGACGCCGGGTTCCTCTCCACCCTTCCTCCGTTCCCTGAAAACTCCTACCATCACCCAATTACCTACCTATCCTAAATGGTGCAAATGACCTCAGCTGTCGGTCGCCTCCCCTGAATAACCAACCAACTACAATTTCATACGTTAGTGTGCACCAACGCCACTGTGGTATAGGTACCATTGCCTGTATGAATTTTATTTTCTGGACATTATTATTATTACTTAAGTGCACCTTAATTCCCATTCGTGTTTCGCATGTAAGTACCTCGTTGATATTGCCAATGCGAGCACTGTATTGGTGGAATGCAAATGTTTCAACTCATCTCACTAAAATTTGAGTTAATTCCTTCATTTATGCCGTTAATTACGTTTTGCATAGGAGAGAGGACCAAGTACTCACTTTCGTTCATTCCATTTTGGCCGTTTTATTCCTTCTAAATTGCTGTGGTCTTAGTTTCCTAAGCCATTGCAGCAGCAGCAGCTTACTAATAGGGCTCCCGACCTTTATCCTAATACTTTTTGAGGGGTAACACTTTCGCCTCCACGCCTTGTCTTTGTTCTTCCGCATTACGAATCCAAAAGCCTTAAGAGTTGTATTTCTCTAAGAGAGAGCCCGCGAGAATAATGGGCCCAAAGCCCTTGCCGCGGACCTTCAAAACTGTAGGTCCCATGAGTCCAAAGACTTTTCTTCCACCGGCACTTCGTATCCCTATCACTTTTGAGGCATGAGAGAGATGTGTTCTCTTCTTAATTTTTAAGTAGATAAGCAGCTGAAAATGTTTTATTTTTTCAAATCGTACCAAATTAAAAATAACCAGCAGAGGATATGAAATGATATTTATATTCATCCAATGATTCTATTCATCGTATATTTTTACTTACATTTATAAAGACACGTTAATTTATTTCAGTCATTTAAGGCATTCTACGATGTGTTTTAAGTAAGTTCACATTGTTTTGGCTGCGACCTGGTACCACACCCTTGCTTTTTTTTTGCCATTCCACTCCTGCGACATTTGGGACCCGAGAGATGTCCTTTTCTTAATTTCCGTCCGCGTGCACCATGGTCCGACGTGCCGTGATGCTCAGCGCTTCGTTCGCTGCTAATTGTGCATCTCGCCTCTTCTCCTTCGCCCTTCGCTCGCAGGATTAATCCCCAAACTAGGGCCCCTTCGTCACATCATTGCTGACCATTTGTATAAATTCATCCCCGATGTGAAATTGGAAATAATATGTTGATTGGACACAACGATCCAGTTGAAATCGGCACTGAAAAATTTATTATGACTACACGTAGAATAGTTGATGATATTCCTAGTAGCTCTTATTGAATTTTTGGAGTCTATAAAGTAATTTTCAATAATGGATTTCCTAGCGTTGAATGTAAGTTCTCTGAATTCCTTATGAGCGTTCAGCTAGTGTAGATTACATCACCAAATTTACTCTGAAAATGTAGCTTACGGACTTACTTTTAGACGTAGTCACGTGTTTAGGAGAGATTATCTCAAATTTATCCCTCGGTTTATCTTGTTTTACCCTTTTTATAGGAAACACAGCATTGCATTGATGCATGCGAAATATTTTGAGGAACGTATCCAATTTTTTTCACCATCTGCTTCACACTTCATTCCAGGAATTTTGTTCACCATGATTGAACACACCATGATAGATGTACTAGAAAACATATCCATAAATTCTGGATCCGGTTTCAGTGACAATTATCAAAATTTTCTGGCCACTTATGTCCGCAATGGCCAGGTATGCCTGTTTTGAATTGTTTGTATTCCAAACATTAGACTGGAATAATAGGGATAGTCAATGAGGGAACAGAGTTCAGCGTTATCCTAGTGGGTTCGGTATAAGATAGATGTCATAGATGTCATAAGAGATTCAGAAGATCACTCTGCATTGGAGAGTCATTTAAACGATGGACGCTAAGATCACCAAAAACTATTATACCATCTGCATTTTCCACCATCGTAAACGTAAGTGCATCCATAAATAATCAGAATCAGAACATTTAACAAAAACAGATAATCAGAACATTTAACAAATGGAGGTAGGTACAGAGAAAATACAGCAAAGTTTTGATGATGGTCTTTAGTAGTGTAATTACGTGTTCGCATACTTTTTCAATGGAACCGTTAAAACGAAAATTAGCCATTTGAGGTTACATCATAGGAGCACACCTCCACGCGTACACTGCAAACAACAAAAAAAAGCGATGACATCATCAGTCATCAATGGCATACACGTTAACTTCACCTTGTAGTATAGTCAGTGCCTGATTCCCATTTGCCGAATGTAAAATTCAAGAAATTCAAGAAAACAGTGGAGAACAAACACATGGTAGGTAGAAAAATTGAAGGAGGATCAACATCAGCAGGCATTTCAAAAGGCGGTGGGAAACATCATAGGAGAGGAACTGACTAAGAAACCAGAGGAAGAACGTTGGAAAACATAAAATGTGGACTACAAGAATCCGCAAAAGAAGTTCTAGGAGGAAGAAAAGTTGCCAAGAAGAAGCCATGGATCACAGAGGAAGTCTTAGACTTGATTGAAGAAAGAAGAAAGTACAAGAATGCGAAAACTGAAGAAGGGCAGCTCTGCTACAAAAGAATAAGGAGCGAAATAAGTCCCAAAGCCAGAAAAGTTAGAGAAATGTGGATGAACAATCTATGCGAAGATGTACAAAACAACCTTGCATTTTGAAAGGTGGACGCGGCCTTTAGGATAGTGAGGAACCACTTCAAGGAACGGAGCGCAAGATGCAATACTATAAGGGACAAGAATGGAGAACTGTTGATTGAAAATGAAGACAAAGTGAAGAGATGGAAAGAATATCTGGAAGAGTTATACAACGGAAACAATCTTAACCCAAAAGTCATCGAGGAGGAAAGCGAAGTCGAAAAGGATGATGTGGGAGCATATCATCCTTTTCGACTTAATAGTAAGTATTATATATGGTGATACTTACTGATATATATAATAATAGAAATAGCAAGATCGGAATTCGACGCTGCAGTAAAGGACCTTCGGATGAATAAGGCTTCTGGTATTGATGATATTCCTGCAGAACTATTGAAAAATGCAGGAGAGAAGACACTAACTCATCTTTACAAAATCATCTGCGGCATGTACTCAACAGTTATTCATTAACGACTCAAGCCCATGAATTTTATTTCTAAGGCTTTGTCTACTGATTGAGAGGAATAGTAGGATCTTTTCTGCCCTAGGCGATTTTTACCATAATTCTGTACTACATCATAATTTACATACATCAGGAATTGAGGAGTAATGTAGCCGGAAGAATGGTAGGTCTGATCTTTGTAGTTTTCCTTGGCGAAACCCTTGATATTAATTTGAATTAAAACACCCTCAGAAGACAGAACAAAAGCGCACTTCGAAAACGTATCCATAGCAGCAAGACAAGATTCGGGTCAAAATTAATATTGCTGGTATCCCAAGGAGTCACGCATGAAGAGTTGCACCTCTCGCAGTATTGCGTAAATCTCACTAGCAAACTTTCTTAGTGGCTGGCTTACTCTCGAAATCACACACCGCGAAGAGCTGCCAATTAAAATTCATTTTTGTCATTTAATCCGGCGTGCCGCTCTCTCTCTCTCTCATACATTTATGGCCTCGGAGCTATGAGATATCTCAGCTAAATTCTAACATGATAATTTCTTGTGAGAAATATTGCATAAGTTTTGTAAACAAGTACTTGTTACTACTTTTTCCCTCCTCAGTCATTTCTTCGTTGGGCACTGGTCTATGCTAAGAGGTCCACAGTCGACTTGATTTCTGGAGTATTGAAGTCACCCGTCCTCCATCCCTCTCCCGCCTTGAGGCGTTGTAATCCCCCCTCCAGGGAAATTTGATCTCTCGCCTCCGCAGGAGATGTGAGGAATCTTTTGCTCATCTTCGAGTGTCGAAATACTCGATGATGTCTGGTATTTACGTCATTCACGGCGAAGACGTGAAAGTGAGAAAGCATCGTCCACCTGGCGGCCGTGGGGTTGAAATAATTTCTCTGAGATCCACCTTGGGGTGAATCCCATGGAACTGTGCCATCTGTAAATGCTCTACTTCCACGTCGCTTCTACGTGGACACACCGTGCTCCTGAAGCGCGTTCCAAATATTAGTCAAGCTATGGGCTATGGTTTTCAGTGGATGAGCGACGTCATTATGTCAACGTCCAATTTGTTATTCTCTGGTAATTATGTACTAAGGAAAATGCCTATTGATAGTGAAGAAACGATAAATGTATACATGCATCTAATTCAAGGATTGCGAACTAGCCGGGAATTCCCTAAGCGGAGTCACCCGCTGAAAATGCAAAGTAGCTGAATTTCCACAAGGAAAAAAGCCATCTCTACCGGGATTCGAACCCGGACTCCCCCTGATTTCCTGCCAGGTACTCTGCCAGTTGAGTTACCGAGGCCTCCTTCTCCCCTGTGGAATGCGGTATTCAGGGGGTTTGAATCTTGGTTGAAGTGGATTTCTTTTTCTTTCTTTGTGGAAATCATCTATATATAACAATAAAGCTGGTCAAGGGCGTGACAAAAGTATTAGCACATAAATAAAAGACACTCACAAAGATAGTTTTCCGATATTTCGGGTGGCCACTACCACCTTTCTCGAAGGAGAGGAGAGAGCTGACTGAGGTTAGAATTGACAGACAGTTCTCTCCTCTCATTCGAGACAGGTGGTAGTGGCCACTGAAATATCGGAAAACTATCTTTCATCAAGAACGACATTCATTGCGATTATATGTAAGAGGTGGGTGGTTGGTAAATATACTATCGATATTTTTTTAAATCTATTGAAGGAAATAGTTCTGACAAGAACTAGTTGCTTCAATGGATGCTTGTCTCATGATTTTCGTCACTAACGGATTATAGTTAAAATCTGAAAATAATTTCATGAATTTTTTCTAACAGTAATTACCTAAAACATAGTATTACGCAGAGGAGTATTTGGTGGAGGCAGATCTTTATTCTTGTAAGGTGCAATTTACTCGCTGCGGCACTTAAGTCTTCTTGAGCACCAAGACTTTTCATGGAAAATAAATATGTTCCTCGATCTGTCACGAGAGAATTATCTTGCACCTTAAGAATACGAATTAATTGAAACTTTCAGTCTCAGATGTGTAGGTCGAATTCTTTCCAGTGGAGAGAAAATTAGCCATTTCCATGCTAAATATTCATAGAACATACTTCTGATTTCTTTGAAGAAGCATGGAATGGATGCTATATACAATGGATACATTTTGCATAATTTCTAATTTTATCCCAATATTTTCTGCAACCACAGTTAAAAAAACAATACCTTTGCTGCAGTGATAAATTATTCATTTTAAATTCTTAAGGAAATCAGAATGAGATTATTTTGTCCATTTTTATGACTGTCCCCTTGAATACCAGTGCAGTGAACCAAAGAAAGCGACTCATTTCCGCTTCAACTATCGTGAATTGCGACGATAAAATTAACCTGTCGCTCGGAGGATGCCATTGGTTATTCGGGTACAAATAGTCCTGGAGTTCATTTACTTTTATTGGAGCAACGCAGGATTCTCGTAGCGCCTCATAATCGGCCGTTAAAATTTTAAAGTGCTTCCAAAGTCGACGAATCGCAATTGTTTGAGGAAGGTCTCCTCGATCGCCTCTCACCCGAAAGGTGCCAAACTTTCTCCCGTGTCGTAATTTTAATTCCCACCTCGTGATTTGCGTGTTTCCAGCGGGATGCAGTGGGGGGGGGGGGGCGAGGGGGCGAAGGGGGGAGGGGCGGGAGGGGGCACAAAAGGTGCGAGTTGCCCCCTCTCAACCTCCAAGGTCCAACCCAAGGGCTCCGCTCCTCGCCTGGCTTCGATCCAGGTTGACATCGATTGCTCTCGAAAGGGAGCGAGTGCCGTTCGAACGAATTTGCCAAACCAGTCGACGGCTCTCGCTCGCAACGAGGGTGTTATTACCCAACGGGGATTTCAATTACGTGTCAATATTTTCAGTGCATGCAAGACCTCGTCCCCCTGCCTTGGCGACCAACCTTCATTGAACTTAACTTAATTCATATCCCTGTTGTCACCGGGATTTAGTTCAGAATGCAGGGGAAGCTAACATTATTGCTGCTAGAAAAGTGCTGTTCGCTTTCCCATTGACCGTTTTAATAACCTGTTCCTGCAAAAAGAAAGCATGGAAATTGAGTGCATCATCCTTTCTTTCCTCTCCAAATGATGTACTTGGGAAGGTGAAATATTATTTTGTTGATCCTACATAGTGTTTTAGAGAAAACTTACCAGGGTGTGAAGGAATTAACTCGTAACAGGGCAGAATGGAGGACTGCAGTAAACTTAACCTAGGACTGAAATACTGGTGATGACCTATAGTAGGTACTGGATTATTCCACAGTGATATAAAAATTCAGATCCAAGTCTTCTTGAGCGAGAGGTGAATGCCCTTACTATACTTACTCACTGCCCTAATTCTTTAAAAAATTTGTCCATGAAATAGAGTTACTGAATATTAGTTGTACACTCTGTAGCCAAAGCACGAACAAAATATGATCGCAGTTTCTTGCAGCTATACTCGATTGACTTTCGAACAAAGTTGGAGCGTTGACCGATCATCATGCTTGGAATAATAAAATTGATTCTGGCCGACATTGTGGAAGTTCTTGCCTTAGATTCATATCATTAGCCTAAGGAAATGTAACTTCCTACTTCAATGAACCGTGGTAGTTTATTAAAATCGGACACCAGTTAACTGACGTTTCGTTTAACAAGTACGAATATGAATAGAATGGGCATCAAGAGTCTTACGCTGGTAGAATACATTTACATAATACCCTGCAAGCCACCATAAAGGTGTGTGGCAGGGGCTGAATTCACACCAAATATCGATTTAATATCATACATAAAAAGGATTAGTAATAATATTTCAGTCTACACATCGCATTAAAAAAAATAGCAAAGCAAGCATGCAAATGAAGGACAACAAGAGGAGATAGTCATGTGCTATGTCATTGCTTATGTGAACGATATGAAATGCATGGTTTGAAAACAGTGAAATACTTGGGTATAGTTCAGTTATCCACATTGGCGAGAAGTTAAAACAAAAATAATAACATCGCAGATGACGAACGGAGACTATTTGCAAAAGTCTGTGGATGGAATGAAGGATGATATTTTTGGGGCAATTTGAAGTGAATGATGGATTTAATCTGGGATTTTACGCTTGTCACATTCAGCAAGTCACGAATGGAAAACTACAAATCAAGTCGTTGAATCGCACTGCCATAATATCTGTATTTTCCTTTCGGATTACACGTTATAGCGCGTCGTCACTCAAACTTTTTTCTGCTAAATGTATCCGTCAGACAAGTGACAAGGGCGAAATATTTGGAACGAATTGAGTAGTTCGATAACCTTGAAAGAATTATTTACAACTTAATCGTATCCCCAGATATGTGTTTTGATGGTGGGTGATGGTAGAAGTATTCAGGAAACGTAGGAAGGGTGGAGTGAAACCCGGCGTCGGCATTGGTCTACTCTTAACGAAAGGCGCCAAGGGGACCATGGCTTGACGTCCCATCCGACGGACGGAGTACTTACCTAGAAATGCCCTCCACTAGGCACTCAAGTGGGGACCGGTTTTCCACTGAAAAATCTGCCACTGACGGGAATCGAACCCGGGCCCTCGGGATCGAAGGCCAGTACTCTAGCCACCACACCAACCCGGTCCCCCACGCATTCCTTCCCCTCGATGAAGGGAATCGGGAGAAGAAAGGCCAAGATATTCGATATCTATTCAGATGCGAGAAAATATCATATTTATTATTATTAAAATTATTATTCCCTTAAATTAAAATTATATTCTACGATCAGTGTATTTGGTATCAATCATTATTTCCCTCGACTTTTAAGTCTCGTTTATAGTGGTTACGACGGTTTTATAATGGATTACATTCTTCACCGTTGTTCATCTCATTGTTGAATGGTAACTTTAAGTAGACGTTCCCTTCGTCTATTTCAGATTGCTGAAATACCTAGTCTATTCGCGTGAGATTAGCAGAAAGCTCTTCTTTTGGAGTTGGGAGGAAAATCCACCGTTTCCCATTGCGAAATGCGTGCCCTTCGTTGATTTTGAAGGTAAGTGATTTGGAAGTGTTTATTTTTAGTGATTACTAAGAGTGATTGCGTTTTATTCCACTTTCACTCATTTCCGTGGCATTGATCTGTTTGATTAACTCATTTCATTTGCTGAGAATAAGATGAATATATTTGCTTATTTGCTAAAATAATTTTTATTTTTCAACGGTACTGAAACATCACCATGTTTGACCAGGTTTTTGTTCATTATATATGATTAATTCTTGATAAGGAATTTGGAATTCTATATTTCTATTGAGAAAAAAAGTTCTGAAATGCAAAAATATAAGACTTCATTGTTCAAAGAATTTTCGATTTCCTGTGGATACTTTATACTCTAATAAACTCTGTAATACAGGTTTAACTTTTGATAATCTAAAGACAAGGATTGCATTATAATTCGGTCAGTCGCGGGAGATATTCCTGAAGAAATAGTAGCATTGGTGCTGCATAGTGAGACTCTAAATCTATTGTCACGATCTCACCATTTGTTTTGCACTGGTATCACGTGCAATGCTGTCTTGCGTGTCTCAAAGTGACTTGCATCGTGACTTCGTCCCGTCCTTTCCATTCTGCTTCCGTGCCTGGTACAAATTGGGTATTTCTCTCCGTCGCTTGTTTCTACGTTAGCTGAACAGTATTGTTCATTTTTTATTCCAGTGTATTCTGAGCCTTCACTATTTGTGCAGCGAAGATCGGCAAGATTTGTAAAGGGACGGTATGATAACCTTATTAGCGTAACCAGTCTATTAAATGAATTAAATTGGGAATCATTGTCAGATCGCAGGCTGAAATTTAGACTTAATCTCTTAAACAAATTCCAAAACCATAATTTCAGCGATGATATTAAAAATATTTTGCGAAGCCCAACTCACTATGGTAGACTGAACCATAATCACAAAATTAGAGAAATTGATTGCCGAACTGACAGATTCAAAATGTCCTTTTTTCCTCGTACAATTAGAGATATTAATAGTGGTAAATATATCCAGTACGAGTGTAGCAATGGATAACATTGGTAGCTGCATGTTGGTATAAGGACTTATAGCTAACCCAAATAACGGCATGTTTTTGCATGTATGCTTTGCTAATTTTATCTTTTTTTAAATAGTGTAGTTTTGAACAGTACCTATACAAGTAATAATCCTTTTTTATGCATGATATGTGGTACATGTTTGGTGAGAGTTCACCCCCTGCCACACACCTTTATGGTGGCTTGCAGGGTATTATGTAGATGTAGATGTATTGCCCTTCCACTAATCCTCCACTGTAGAAATGCATTATGCTCTTGTTCAACTAAGAAATGTGTAATAATATCAATATTGGATTCATGTCATGATATCAGAAGGTCATGTTCAACAAAAATATATCGCAAGGCATTCGAGAAGCAACATTATTCAGTAAACTTTTTCATCTTGGAAACTGTTTTCTTAGTTTTATAGAACTGTTGATATGTTTTCATGCGATCACTCTGAAATTTTATCCCTAAGCAATTTTTACTATTAAAGTGTATTGTACTCCGAATCCTTTCATAAATCCTTGATATCGCCATTTGATTCGTTTATGCATGGGTCTTCGAAACTCAACATATTACATAAAAGCCACCACTAGTTCAAGGGGATCTGTTAGAAAAAGCCTTTTCTTTTCTGAATTGTGAATTCAAGTTGATGAAACAAACCCCGCGAGAAGCATAGCTAGAGGGAAACTCTCGTTTTCGTCTGGAGTTGCAAAATACGGTGTCCACTGACGACGATTTATGGGGCGCGGACGGATCCCTCGAAGGAGGAATAGAGTGTCGAACGCCAGCGAATTGACGAATGCTGTTCGCCGTGGATGTCCCGCCTGCCGTACTCACCTGAGCAGCACCTCCGCGACTTCAAATCCCTTTAAACCACCACACCCTGCCGTGGGACGCTGGATTGCACATCGTTGCCTCAGGACTTCATTTTTCTAGGGTAGAACTGTGAAAAACTTAACATGAAAAAATACAGCTTACGGTTAGATTATTCAAATCTAAGGAGATTAGCTCTGCGGCCTCTTAAAGTGACAAATAAAATAAAATTCTCCAATGGCCGTAAAATTGGCAACCCTCGTCAAGGACAAATTGCTGTTTTGGTTTGCGGGACGGTCAATTCCACTGCAGTGCCCAACTACAGCCTCTCAACCAGAATACCCTCCTCTCTGGTGGTTGACGGGAATGTTACTTCCTCGTCAGTGGTTACATCCTCGTTTTTGTCCTTCCTTTCCGACATTGACTACGCTCTTTTTGAGCTCTATTCTCCCAGTAGGTGTGTCCATTTGAGTGTGTGAGGGAGTGTTTTATCTGAGTGCTCGTGAGTGTGTTTGCGTTCAGAAGCCAGGCATCCTGACCAGAGTCCCATCAGCCCTGGGAAGGATCCCAATTGGGTTGAGTGTGTGTGTCTGTGGTCGTGTCACTGACGAGGAAGTAACATTAACGTAAACCACCACAGGAGGGTTTTCTGGTTGAGAGGCTGTAGTTGGTCACTTCTTTGGAATTGACCCTCACGCAAACCAACACAGCCACAAAAATCTTCGCCAGAAATTATGTTGAATGAGTTTAAATTGGAAACATTGAGTAAAAGAAGAGTCATAAATGATTTACTTTTTTTGCATGATGTAATTTATAATGGCAATTGCATAGAATTGGTTAGGAACTTGAACTTTTTAGTCCCAACAAAAAATGTAAGGCTAAAAAGGACATTCTATATAAGAAAGTTGAACACAAATTATTGTATGAATGCACCTATTAATAGAATATGTATCTCTTTCAATACACTTGCAAGTGAATTAAATATAAACTTACACAAGGAAATGTTTCGCGGACAGATATTGTCGATGTTAGCGACATTATAAATTTGCATGTGACATTCAGCCGGCCTTGACTTTTTTGGTAATTAATTGTACTATTAGTGTATTAAGTTCTTTTTGCATTGTGATTGTAATTATGATTAATTGTGAAAATAGTGTACCCTATTATTGTTTTTTCATGTCGGGTGAACTTAAAAAATTATTAAATGAATAAACTTAATAGGAGGAGTTCAACAGAGAAGAAATCATTGGCCTTGACCGGGACTCGAACCTGGATTTCCTGATTACCGGCCAGTTGCTTTAACCAATCAAGCTACCGAGGCGTCTCCTTCCCCTGCGGAATTTATAGAGGCGTTAAATTACTACAATTGTCAGTTTGGCCATGGATTGAATGCTTACTAAATTTTGTGCGCCTCAGAAAATAGGTACTATGGTCAATTTATCGGTAACGCTTAGATTGAACACAGTAAGTGCAGATGTTGTGACAACGCATTCCGTGATGTGAGTTCTTCCCCATCCATTCTGTTCCCACGGTATTGATATCCGAGCATTCGTGTATCGTCTCAGGGTCTGTTTTATCTGGCATTCAGGTGGCCTATTGCCCCCTTATACTCTTTGCGAAACGCTCCGCCAAGGTCGTCGCTGTTGATTGGGTGAATTCACCCTCTCACCCTCACAAACCGTTTTCCCGCGGTGGCCATTGTCTGCTATTTCTCTAAAATCGTTTCCCATTGTCTCCCTCGTCCATGGCTTTTATCTCGGCACGCATGTCATTCCGACGTAATTTCATGGGACGTCGTCGCTGCAGTCATTTGGTGCGACCTTCTGCACCCAGGTGAAGAAATGGGGACCATTCGAATCCGCAATTGGATCGTTACGACACTTCGGCTTCTCCCGAACGGTAAATCTCGCCTCGCTTGTCTTCGCTGTGGTTTTGAGAGAAATAAACCTGTCTATTTTGATACGAGTCAAACGTTATCATTGAGTGAATTCTTGAAAATAAACCAGCGCCGCCTGTAAATTGTAAGGCAGGTTACTAAAGCATCGCTAGCTCGTGAGAGATATAGAACGAACAAGGTTAATTATGTCTATGCATATATTATTGCGGGGGGAAACACATTTCCCGATTAGTAAAGGTGCTATTTTTTAACGGTTATATTGAAGTTATTAAATAGCGTTTCTTTTATGGCAGTAGTTCAACTATGAGCGAAATTACTTCTATTAAGATGTTAAAATAATTTTACTATGGTGATAGACAATGTTTTTGTTGATTCCCGTTTTAAATTCTATGGTAGTCAATCTACTTACTGTTATTTGTATACAAGTGTTTTTACTCAAGTAGGACCCCGAAAGTGCCTTGTGTTCAAAAGATCCTTTTTGTACATAGGACCGGAATTATATAATAAATTATCAAACAAAATTAAAAAGAAAACGAACAGTACGCTTTTCCTTAGTTCTATAAAAAATTGGTTTTTGTCCTGTAATAACATATATATTTTACTTCGCTAACGTAATTTGTTTTTTTGTTTTTTTTTGTTGAAGTGCCTATCATAAGTATCTAAGTGCCTAAGTATCATCATCTTCCTCATCATTTCCGAGCGATGAATGTGTAACAACTCAAGGCACCCTAAAAACAGGCTTATTGCCTTAGAGTATGTCTAACTTCCAAATTTTCCAATTGTAAAAAGAAATCGTCTTACGTAATTGTATTGGAAGAATAAATCATAATTGTAATTATTGGTCCTCATCGTGGAAATGAAACCTCGTGTCGGTCGTTATCGATTCCGGAGCCCAATATCCTCTTTGTGGGATCGCCAAGTAAATGTAGCTTCCATCTCTCGTGGTATATGATCCAGGATTAGGGCAGGGTGTTACACAAATGATGGAGAGCCCTGCTCGCTAACCTAATTAAGATCCTTTCCGCCCTCAGTGTAGATTGAGTGCCTGTTTAAATGTAGGTTGATCAACGAATGAAGTTGCGGATCGCACGCTTTACTGAATGAAATAGCATCTTCTAATATGGTTTCCCTCCCTGAGATGAACTGTGCGCTTAAAATCATATATTGAGCCCAGTATTGAATCAACATTTGCCTACATCTTATTGCTCATTGGATTTTTAAAATTCTTTGAACACGGCGTTACTAATTACTAGAACAACTAATGTCTCAGATAATATAGTACTCGAAAGCCATTTTCTTTAATATTAATCATCCCATTCACGTAAATTGTCCAATGACTGATTAATACACCTTTATTTGGTAACATTGTCGCCTAAGATTTAATTATTATAGCAATGGTTCTCATTCCAAGACTGTATTCAAAATTTCATACAGCTCGCTTTACATGCTTCGAGCTATTATTATGCATTAATTATTTTGCAATTGTCGTCAGGCAGCTGATTGAAGTAAAGTAAGTTCTTTCAAATAGAACATGCAAACCCTATTAATTAATTCACCCTGATCCTTTTAATCTCTTTTTATGGGTCCCTTTCACTAGGAAGATTAATACTCCATTTGGAACACAAAGTATTTTATACGTATATAGGTGGAGTACTCATGCTATATGGTAATAATTGCTTCACGTATTACATTTTATTGAAAAGTTGAAGAATCTTCACCCGAGGAAAATAACATTGGGAGAATTTTACAAGTGGTTTTGAAGCATCTTTGTACGAATAATTTGCTTAAGAAGAGAACCTTTCATTTTTTTGCATGTCATGAGCAAAGGACGAAACAGGATATCTTCGAACATTTAAAACTTTAAATGCATTCATTCACAGTATTTTATTTATTAATAAAGTTTTCACTACCTTTTCACCTGAGGTCAAAGTATTTTTCCCAATACCCTCACCTCTCCTCGGGGATGAGCTTAAAGCCACCGAGTTCGTCCACCGGGTTGCGGATGGTGGGTCGATCTCTAGATATAGAGGATAGCTGCGAGATAAGCGAGTTAACCCGTCGAATAAGCAGTCGTGGACAAAAAGCGGCGGCATTCCGAGGGGGTATTTGGTCTATTCCTGGGTAAGGTAGGCCTTTAAGTAATGCAAAACTTGTGAAGATGCCGTGACTTGGCGACAGGAGGCCGCAATTAATTACGCATCTCATCACCCGGAGGAGAGGGCAGCAGCTCTCCTTCATATGAGTGAAGGTGGAGACCACAGTGGTCGGTACAGCGGCATTCATTTCACTACAGGCGTGGTAACATTTACTTTAGCGGCTGTAGTACTGCGATGTGGAATGCAAGGGGAAACCACCACATTATTATCAGGAGGAGTTGCAGCTAGTCCACTCCTTTATTGCTTAACATGACGTGATGGTACCCTCTCGAGTGAAATATTCCGGAGGTAAAATAGTCCCCCATTCAGATCTCCGGGCGGGGGCTACCCGAGAGAGAACATCAGTCAAGTATGATAGTCATTTTAGGGTAGGAAAGTGCGATCACTTTGGACCTGCGGGAGATTGGAGAACCTTAAGGTGGAAACGCGAAGAATGAACCTCGTTATATTAGGAATCAGTGAAATGAGATGGCCCGAAGAAGGAGACTTCTAGAGTGGAAGTTATAGAATTATTCACACTGGATCACAAAATGGTAACGCTGGAGTAGGCATAATGCTCAGGAAGAGTGCAGGACTGCGTGTGAAGACCTTCCTGCAGTACAGTGAGAGGATTATAAAGGTGAAGATTGAAACCAAGACTACGGACAACATTGTAGTACAAGTTTACAATCCTACGTCGGACTACGAAGATGAAGAAGTGGAAAACGTGTATGAGGATATCACGGAAGTAATAAAGCACGTAAAAGGAGGAGAGAACTTAATTATTTTAGGAGATTGGAACGCCTCAGTTGGCGAAGGTAAAGATGGAAGAATAACAGGAAAATATGGCTTGTGAAATCGAAATGAGAGAGGAGAAAGCCTTATAGAATTCTGCACACAACACAAGTTGGTGGTGGCATACACTTTGTTAGGAAACCACCAACGGAGAAGATATACCTGGAAAATTCCCGGAGACAGACGAAGATTTCAAATTGACTACATTTTAGTGAAGCAGATGTTCAGAAACCAGGTGAAGAACTGCAAAAGCTACCCGGGTGCAGATATCGACAGTGACCACAACTTAGTGATGATGAAATGCCACTTAAAACTCAAGAAATTGAAGAAATCAATGAAGAACGTAAGGCAAGTAGAGAAACAAATGGAGCCTCGACAACGGCTGACCTTTCAGAAGGCAGTGGAAAACAAGATAGAAGAGGATCTGACTGCGAAATCAAGGGAGAACATCAAAATCGGGCTAAAGGAAGCAGCAAAAGAAGTTATGGGAAGGAGAAATGTTGTAAAGAAGAAGCCATGGATTACAGAAGAAGTTTTGGAATTGATTGAAGAGAGAAGAAAATATAATAATGTAGAAACTGAAGAAGGGCATCTTCGCTAATAAAGAATCAGGAATGAAATAAACCGGAAAGAGAGAAAAGCAAGGGAATAGTGGATGAAGTATCTATGCGAAGATGTACAAAGCAACCTCGCAAACGGAAATGTGGAAATTGCCTACAGGATGGTGAGAAACCACATCAAGGAACGGGCTGCTGGATGTAACAGCATCAGGGACAAAAATGGAGAACTCTTAAATGAACATGAGGATAAAGTGAAGAGATGGAAGGAATACTTGAAAGAGTTGTACAACGGTAGCTATCTTAGAGCGGAAGTAATCTAAGAGGAAAAGTCGATGAGGATGATTTGGGAGCCCCAATCCTAAGACCAGAATTTGACGCAGCTGTAAGGGATCTGAGGATAAATAAGGTTTCGAGAATAAATGATATTCTTGCCAAACTAATAAAAAACGCTGGAGAGAAGACGTTTACTCAGCTGTACAAAACCATATGCGACATGTACTCAACAGGAGAGATACCACGAACTTTAAGAAGAATAGCATCATCCCTATTGCCAAAAAGAAGAGAGCTGAGAACTGTGAACATTTTAGGATGATAAACCTAAAGACACATGCCTCGAAGATATTGACGAGAATCATCTATAGAAGTTCCTGGATGTGGACCAATTCGGGTTCAGAAGAAACAAGGGCACAAGAGAAACGATTTTGGCCCTCAGGCTACTGATAGAGAAGAGAATAGAGAAGAATATACCGACGTTTGATGCATTTATAGATTCGGAGAAGGCATTTGACGACGTGGATTGGAATATGATGCTAAAAATTCTAAAAGAAATTGGAGTATCATACAATGACCGAAGAGTTATCCACAGCTTGTACAAAAACCAGGTGGCCATAATCAAATCAGGACCCAGCAGTACAGAAGCAAGCATAAACAAAGGAGTGAGACAAGGCTGTTCACTGTCTCCGGTATTATTGAATGTCTACATCAAGAAAGCCATCCAAGAAGTCAAATGAAAGTCTCCGGGAGTAAATATCCACGGGGAGAATATCAGCATGCTATGATTTTCCGACATAGCAGTCATGGCAGAAACGGAAGGAGATTTAAAGAAGACACTAGGAAATATGGAAAGAACAATGACCAGATATCATCTGAAGATCAATTAAAAGACAACTAAGGTATTGTTATGCAGTAGGAGAAAGGAAGGGATGGATCAATGTTAAACTAGGAAAACAAAAAATCGAGGAGGTGGAAGAGTTCTACTCCCTGGGAAGCCGAGTAACGAGCGATGGACAAAGTAAAAGATAAATTGCCTGTAGAATTCCCCAAGCAAAAAGGGCATTTCACCAGAAGAAGATTCTGCTTACAGCTGCAAATACAAGCGTAGAAGTGAGGAAACATTTCATTAGAACATACATCTGGAGCATTCTACTATATGGCAGCGAAGCATGGACAGCAGCAGAGAAGTCCAGTCTGGAAGCATTTGAATTGTGGTGCTACCGAAGAATGATGAAGATAAAATGGATCGATCGAGTGGCAAACGAAGAAGTGTTAAGAAGAGTGGGAGAGATGTCTATTGAAAACCTTAAAAAGAAGACAGGACAACTTAATAGGCCACATCTTAAGATACGATGGCGTGATGAAGACAATCGTCGAGGGAAAAGTGAACGGGAAGATTGGAAAAGGCAGGCCTCGTATGATTTATAGAGAACAGGTCGTAAAGGACGTGAAAGAGAAGAATTACGTCACAATGAAAAGGTTGGCCGATAGAATAATCGAGTGGAGGGCTGCGTCAAACCAATTCTAGGATTGTTGACCGATGATGATGATGACCCTCACCTATTCGAGAGTGTTACATATGTCCTGGCTTGGCAGAAGTGGAGTGAGGGGGCAGAATGAATTGAAAAAGGTCAGAAGCAGCTACAGGTGTGCCTGCACAAATTCAAAGTCGTGGTGTATCTCAATTAATTATTAATTCGGCATAACTTTGCTAACACTAAATCCTCCGATGCACATCCACACGGGTCTGGTACATGATTTTGTTTCTACCATCCGTCCGTAGTTGCTTTTATTATCTTCTTACTCATCAGTGAAGTCAAGTGCAGTACATTTAAACGGCGTGAGCAAACTTTAAAAGCTTCAACGAACCATTTGCTACCAGGTAGAAACTTCCCAGTGCTCAGAAGAAAAAGTTAGCGTCTGCTAATTACTTCCGTCCGAGAAAGAGTTTCTAGAGTGAAGGCACGTGTGGGTCCGTACCATATCAGGAGGAATTGTGTAGTCCAGGTGGAATGGACACGGGAGGCTTCGTGAGAATTTCCCGAGCGAGTGCGGACGTGGTATTCAAATGATTTTCTCCTTCAGAAGCCCTGGTCGGTGGGAATCTCTCGCACAAGGCGTTCCGGGAGAAGTACCATGTCGTCCTTCTTCCTCCGGTTTAAATGCTGGGCCAATTGTGCCGGTCCGAAATGAGGAATAGTCCTCATTGGGAGAGTCGATTGAAGCTGTGTTAGGAAGTGAAAGCGTTGCGTTCCTAAGGGAGGTTTCAGTGTAGGTGGTACGACTTTATAGTCCCTAGATGATGAAAATAAAAGAATGGTTGTTATCCAAGGATGAAGTGGAAAAGCTATTTAAAGTTGTTGTGTGATCTTGGTGGTTTAAAATATGTGCTTTCTTTTATATTTAGATTGTTAAATTTTTTTAATTTTTATACTGTCAGTACTGTCATATTGTTCATGCTTCATTCATTTCTTTCATTTATTATTTTTTATATTTCATTGTTTTGAACACAATGTTTGAATATATAAAGTGTTTATTAGCCACTAGATTTAATACTTGTATACATTAGCACCAGCTGCTGCTTTCAATAGTTGATGATGGTAACCCTCACACAGTTTATCCTCTGGGGTACCCCTATATTCCCTCTAAATTGATGTTTTTTGTATTCTTTATATTTGTATGTTTTATTTTTTCTCAGAGGTGGAATAAAAATCATTATTATTAAAAAATATCCACGGTCTGTTTGTAAAACTCTCCACTTTTCATGTGACTTTGGATGAATCAGATGGTCTTTCTTTATTCACTATTTTGAATTATTTTTTACCTTGGTATCAGTAGCACGTGATAACTGAAAATGAATGTTATCCATTAGCCTCTGTAATTAATTATGTTTCAAGGGGAATAAAATTATAAAATAAACGATGAATTGATTCATACCCTCGCCTTACCTAGGTTTGGTACATAAAATAGCCTTTTTATTTAATGTAGACGTTAATATTCATATTCTAAACTCTAATTTGCAATCGTCGTTTCATCTATTTTAGATGTAGAGCACAATCCATTCTTTAATTCCAGCCATTGTAGAGGTGTTGTTAGTCAAATAAAATAGTAGTTTTTTCCACATAAAATATAATTAAAAACTACTAGTAACCTAATAATGTAAATTCTATTTATTCATATGCATTTTAAATCCTATTTATAGCATTTTACTATCTTCTTCTTGCTGCTTGCTTTCGTATGCTTGCTTAAATTTCTAAATATGCCTGAAGAATGTTGTGAAGTTCGATATATCTTAAATTGGAAATTGGATGACGGAAGAGATGATTCAAGCTCAAACCTAACGTGGTTGTCCGTCTCGTCTGAGCCTCCAATACTTCGCAAGCGGTGAATTCTGATGGTGTGGTGTTGGGCAGTCACGGTGCTCCTCCGTGAGCTTTGTTAACAGCTTCCCACGATTTCCAGACCGCTCTAACACTGAGAGCTTCGCCGTCGTGGAAGGACTAGTTCGTTGTGAGAAAGCGCCATTCTCTGACAAGGTGCACAACCATTTGGGTTGGGCGCCTTTGCACACTTTCGATCAGCACGTGGGATTGTGTCTTACGTTTAATTATTTGCCATGACATTTCCTCTTTTAGGAAGAATATATTGTGAATTGACCAGGGGAAGATGCTAAAGAACACTCAAGCACACTATTAACTGTCAACCTTTTGAAACATTTACATCTAGTAGCAGCAAGGGTTTGTAGGATTGGTTTTTAGGAGCCCCAAGCCCTCAGATTATTTTCCACCGTCTAACCTCAGTTTTTAGTCTTAAGGCAAACGCAAAACATTCATGTCCAAAACAATTAGAATTTTTCGAATGTTTTATGCATCTCTTAACTCTATCATTTCTCTTTACCTTTCCTTTTTGGTAACTACTCCCACACATCTTTCAATTCCTCCCAAGCGGACTCGAAAGTAAATTTTCCTCCGCACTTGCTTCTTCACACCATTTGCCTAACTTGTGTTTCCTCGTTCATTCATAAATCCATTCCCTCTTTCGCCGGCAGGTGATTTTTATTCGGAGCTAAAACAACACTTGTTTATCCGAAACAGTCATTAACTTCTATTCCCGTACTCTTTGAGGCATAGTAATTGGTGTGATACATGGCAGTTAGAATTAAACTTTAAAAAATGTCTTGTAATGAATTTTTGGAAAAAGATTAGCTCTCCTCCTAGCACTTACAAAATAAGTAATAATGAATTAACAAACGTGGAATCCATTAAATATCTTGGAATAAGACTGACACATGATCTTTCCTGGGGTAAACACATTCGTGAAATAATGGATCAAGCGAATCGTAGACTGAGATTCATCAGAAGAGTATTGGGTAAATGTGACGAACATGTACAGGAAATCAGCTGCTTTTCCCTTGTTAGACCTCATTTGGAATATGCTGCCAGTGTATGGGATCCCCACGAAATCGGTATATACATATAATGAACTTGAACGTGTGCAGCAAAGATCGGCAAGATTTGTGAAGGGACGGTACGATAACCTTATTAGCTCAACCAGTATATTAAATGAATTAAAATGGGAATAATTGTCAGATCGCAGGTTTAAATTTAGACTTAATCTCTTAAACAAATTCCAAGACAATATTTTCAGTGATGATATTAAAAATATATTGTGAACCCAAACTTACTATTGTAGACTGGACCATGATCACAAAATCAGAGAAATTGATTGATTGATGTCCTTTTTTCCTCGTACAATTAGGGATATGAATAACGGTGAATATTTCCAATACGAGTGTAGCAATGGGTAACATTGGAAGCTGCATGTTGGTATAAGGACTTGAAGGTAACCCAACTAACAGCATGTTTTTGCATGTATGCTTTCCATTTTTATTTTTTCTTAAATAGTGTAGTTTATAACAGTATATACATACTAATCATTTTTTATGCATGAAATGTAATGCATGCTTGGTGATAATTCACCCTCTGCCACACACCTTTATGGTGGCTTGCAGGGTATGATGTAGATGCAGATGTAATATATTTTCTTATACGTATCCATCCTTAATGGATAGAATTCTCTCCCGAATCAGGGATGCTTAATGGATGCTTTAGGGACGCACACGCCTCGTGGTATCGCATTCTCTGGTCAGGGACATCCCTCGTAGACATTTTATAGAAATTATCCCAGTCGATCAGAATACACTTGTCCTTGGAGATTCAAACTTATCGTCAATTGGATGCGAAGGCTTTCTCGGTGCGTGGAGAGTGAACGTTGTATCTTCCGGGTTTGGCCGCGTCCTTGCATTTGGGGCAACAGTTTCGCCTGCACTGCAGCGGGCGTCTTCATGTCATCTACATCTATACGATACCCTGCAAGCCACCGCGAGGGTGTGCGGCAGGGGGTGAAGATCACCAGGCATGCACCACTAACATGCAAACTAGCAACTATAGGGTCTCATGCAACTTGATTGTTAGTGTCTACAGTATTTAAGGGGTAAGACATGCATCATGCACTACATAATACTCCCCTAACTAACTAAGAATATTTCCCCTACCTATCCCTCTCCTATGCTGCCTATTCTGTTCTCTTATAGTACGGGGGAAAATGACATTTTGAATCTATCTGTACGACAATCTATCTCTCTAATCTTATTTATCTGGTCGAATCTAGCATAATACGCTGGTGTTTTTAATATGTGCCTAACATCTTCAGTAAAGCTATCCGATTGAAATTTCTCTAATAGATATAATCTGAACTTTAACCTACGCTCTGATAATGGTTCCCACCCTAATTCTTGTGTTAATTCTGAAGCACTACTACACCTATCGTTAACACCTTTTAACGAACCTAGCTGCTCTACGCTGCACACTGTTTAGTTCTCTCATCAAACCTAATTCATTAGGATCCCATACACTGGCTGCATACTCAAGGTGGGGCCTAACTAGTGAAAAGTACCATCGCTCTTTTGTCTTCTCATCACATTTCCCAAGTACTCTTTTTATAAATCCTAGCTTTCTCTTCGCTCGGCCGCATATTTCCCGGATGTGTCTACCCCACGATAAAACTTTAGTGATTGTTACACCTAAGTATCTTACGGTTTCAACGTTTTCGATCTTCGTGTTATTAATTCTATAGGATCGCTCTATCGAATTATTCATCCTCCATAAATTGATAGCTATACACTTTTTAAGGTTGAGTTCTAACTGCCATTTGTCGCACCACTCTTGAATTGCATCTAAATCCTTGCTAAGCGATTCTCTGTCTTCTTCTTTAGATATACCCCGATACACTACCGCATCGTCTGCAAAAAGTCTAAGCTTACTACTAACTACGGTACCCAAATCAGCTTTTGAAGATTTGATACTCTTGACTCTCTTGAGCTCTGACTCTTTTGAAGATTTGATACTCTTGATGACTCTTTGATCAATCAAATGTCTAAGTGCTTAAGGCCGCATTTTGGCCGGCAGTCCTGTGAAGTCTCTTCCCTCCAAATGGTCGGCTGAGAATGCCTATTTCGTCGACCAAAAAGGTGGGGGGTTGGATGAAAGAGTCCTCTTAGGTTTGGTAGAGGTGCTAACCGTCATCCTAGTTCAAGTTCCCAGGGTGCTTGCTCATTATCGATAGACTCTCGAATAATTAGCATGGTTCTCTGTGGCAATAGCCTATTTATCTTCAAATATATCATAGTCATTATATTGATGAGATTATATCGTAAATAAAATTATTTGCTAGCATTTATTGGGAGGGGATGAGTAAATTTCCTGCTGTGTTTTGGCCTGGCCACTGAGCATTGCAACTCTTTCATTTTGTGTCTTGCTTGTCTTGCAGGGAGTCCACCTCTAAAGAGCGGAGTGCCTATGTTTGTGAGATTTCTAATTCTAATTTATGTTTGAGCTTGCTTGTCTTCCGAGTGGTCTGCCGTATTCAATCATTTTTTCTAGCAACAGTTTCACCCGCTTTGCAACTGGCATCTTCATGCCGATGAGGTGTCGATTTTTCTTTTCCACAATCTCATCAGTAGTCTCATCTCTCTATCTCTCGAGTAGTCTCAATCTCATCAGTAATCTCATAGTCTGTGCAGGATAGTGACAACGCTTGTACCTGGAAAACGACGAATTGAAAGCTTTAAGGTCAATGTCACTTGAACAATATAAGCGAGTCGCGTAATTTCCAACCCCCGGCGCGTGGAGCCGGACCCCAGGCTAGGGGTCGTAAAACTATGCGTATTTTTCGGCGTCGGGGACGGATTTTTGATTTTTCTTCAGTTTAATCTTTATAAGTCTTCAACGAGTTCTTTTTTATTCAGTCGCATGACATATCTATTTCTAAAATGCTAGATATTCTCTACTTTATTTGAAATTTTGTTTGAAAATATCGTCCGACATTTTTTTTAACGTAATAGCATTCAAACATTTTTTTAAATCTTTAAAACTATGACATTATAAAGGCAATGTATTGTGATAAATAATTATGTTATTTTTTACTCGATCTAATCCCTCCCACAACTTCACCATCAACTTAACTTAGAAGAAATTCGGATAAAAATGAAAGGAGTTATTTTAAAAATTTGGCTAAGTTTGAGCCCCTGTATCTAGCTAACAGGTGAGTATCGTGGAAAATGCCGTACTATCCCTTAATTATCGATATTATTTTCAGTATTTGTGTGAAATTTCAAATTAATATATTAAAAAATTGATTTTTTTAATGTATCAATAATAAAAATCAATCAAATCAATCAAATTCACTTTGCAGCGCCTTCATATGGATTCGCCAATATCTTTTGGTTGGCCATTAAAATGACCAATGATTTTTTGGTAACTAGACATCGGAACGGACATTCCTTAAGTAATTAATTTCGTGTAGTATCAACTTAGGAAGCGAAAGAATCTGCTGGATTCGAGCACTGCAGCGCTGCAATCGCTTGGGTGACCTCTCGAAGCACAGTCGGGTCTCGTAATTCCCTTAAGCGGATCCCACGGTGGGACTGCTCGGCGAGGAAGGATCTCACCTTCTCGATGGCGCCTCTCCCGAGACAAGCGCCGCCTCCCCCTGCGTGTCGCAACAGCCTATTGGGGCCCGCTCACTCCGGACCCTCGTCAAGGGTGGCAGGTTGGTCGTGCCCTCAGGGCTCTCCCATCAAACAGCCACGGAGGCAAAGGTCAGGCCAGAACCAGCCAAGAGGAGGTCTGTGTTTTAAACCGTCGGAATTTGTTCAAATAGGTAACCGAAGAGTCACGTGAAGTGAATACAAATGTGTGGTTTGGTGTGTTTGAATCGCTCTGAACAATCTCACTCATTGTTTTTGCACTGAATTTTTTCGTCCATCTCGATAATAAGAGCCCCCAGGTTATATAAACTTCGCGTGGAAACAATTGATGAGATATTTTTGAGTGATTCAAACACAGCAAATAAGCAAACCATTCGTGTTTGTACCACGTGACTCCTTGGTTACCTATTCGAGATAATCCCACCGGTTTAAAAAAACACGCACCCCTTGGTGAGTGGGTGGGGGAAGGGGAATAGGATTAGCTTCCTTCATCAAAGAAAACAGACTTCATTACTTGCAATTCGTGCCCTGCCATTAATGTATAAATGAAACGCAAAAAGTTTGGACTTTAGGATTTCCCAGTTTACAAGAGAATTAAATGTTAATTTTAAGATCATTTGATAAAACTCTGAAATGGCGGGGTGCGCTGCCTTCATGCTGACATAACAGGTAGGTAGTTTACGTTGCGAGGCATAGGAAAATTCGTCTCCTGAACTTACCATTGTATTTCAGGGCCCCTCAGCTCTAGTGAATATTTATTAGTATTAGCCTGTGAAAACTATCAACGCTCGATAAGTCTTCTCCGTTTAAGCATGGTTAATTATTAGTCGTTTTAATAAAGGCTCATGGACATCCTGCTCGTGGTGTTTTCTGTTACTGCGAAGCATGGCGTGAAGTTCGTGCGGCGATGGGCGAACTACGGGGTATGCTTGTGAACGGAATACCAACTGATTTTAAATGAATCAACTGCATAAGTAATATTAAATAAATAAAACTTAATTATAATACATAAACGGAATAAATATGCCTCCAATACTTGTTCATAAGCTTTAACGGAGTGCAGCGTCCACTTGGAAGCGTCCGCAGCTCTACCTGGTGGCAGGTTGAGGAAATAGTTTGATGTCACACCTAGGATTAACCGGCATGCAATAGTTTGCCGTCACGTTTTCGCGCCATTAATTTTTTTCACTTTTTAATTAACGAGGAAAATTGTTAATGTCATTTAAAAATCGAACGACTTAGAATACGTACTCCAGAGGTTATAAACTTTCGATCAATACAATAAAAAAATAATAGGAAACTACCCTATTGGGTGCGGTAGGTGCGGAACTCATTCGGGAGTGCGACCGACAGCAAGAAGCTAAATTAATAAGCTGTTTGATGCCACCTGCGGTCAGACGTGTACTTTCATTTCTAAAGGTCGTTCGTTCAGAATCTCAACCACAGTCTTACGTCCTAAAAGCTGTACTTCGAGTCAAATCGGTATGCAGGTTCACCCTGATAAGTTGATAAGCGACACGCTGTGTCCCGCTTCGAACCATTTTGAGAAGGATCGCCCTTTTTAACTCGTAATAGAGATTCTATGATGTAAGCAGTAGAAGTGTGTGTGTATTCAGAATCCCAACTCTGTTCTCTCAGCTTCACGCTGAAAAGTAATACCACCTTTGAAGGTAACACATCTGCACACCACTCTGAATCGTTGTAGAAATTTTAAGGATGTAAACAAACAACTCCTTTATAGTTAGGACTGTGAATATGGTCGTTAAGGTATTTCTTCAAGGAATGAGTTCGGGAACAAAACCTTGAACCTTGACGCTGGCTGAGTTTCCATCCATGCTATTCTCCAAATAAGGAGGTGTGGTGAGTGATAAAGAATGAAGACAAACCTTTTGCGCCATCCAGTTCAATGCACAAAGAAAAAACACAAAATAGTATAGGTAAATAGAACGAGTAAATCTAGAGAAGTGTTGAAATAATATGAAGAAAAAAATGTTGCAAATGAGAAGTTGTTTCATCTAATTATTTTCTCGAAGTAAATTACCATATTCCCACATACGATACTTAGAGGCTGTTACTGAGGAGAAATTAATGCTTTTAATAATATGCTAAACAGTTTTCATAATTTTCAAACGAGCCTTATAGTTTCATTCCATCAGACAGAAGGAATAAACTTTAGGACTGTTCAGACTTTTCGTAAGCGGTAATGGTAAACTAAATTACCAATGGGCCCGAACATTCTCTTAGGATTATAAGACATGCTGCGCTTTTTCAGTGCCTGAAATTTGATGAAATCACCGTAAAATGTATTCACAGCCATATGTATTACCTATAATTTCTCTATAAGGATTTTGTTTTTTCTTAAAAAAGTACGAATTGAACATCTCTCCTGTTAGAGAGTTACAGCCGTAGTTAAAAGGTAAAATTACTCTTGAAAATACCGGAGGGGCAACGGTCAAGTAAACGTCCGAGAAATTAATGGGTGGGAGGAATTAGATTTATAGGGCTATATTCATTCACATTTTGTCGCAATCATGCCACGTCACGTCTACATTCAGTTGACAGGTATTCACTAGAATTCACAAGGTCCATTAGAGGAGATGATACTCTACGAAACTCAGGAGATGGAAGATGACCAATTTTGCCTCAAATGGGCTCATCAATTAGTGAACTTTCTGTCTCAGCTCTAAATGCTCAAGTCATTCCATCGGTCCAAATGCTCGCATTCATCTCAGTTCGCTGACTATACTCTGTAAGCACCTCGAGGGGACACATGGCAGCGAAGGAATTCTACTGAACATGCACACTGCGTACATACATTTAAGTTCACATATACACCGCTTCACTAAAGGGAGATTCCTATTAATATTATGCGGTGCACACGATGCGAATTCTACTTTCCATCCAACATGCAAAGGGACATTTGAGAATTGCAACAAACGGGCATAATGTATACTGGATTTCGTGCAGCCGTGCTTGAATCTTTAAAAAATCCACAAAATCTTAATACCATCTGTTTTTTGTTTCATTAATCCGTATTAATATTGTGTGTGCAATTTCATTTTCATATTATGGTAAATTTATGAAGTCATCATGATGTGAGAATTAATTATATTATGGTCACTAATTGTTTGTGGTGATCTCTGTGGTGCAGTGTATATGTCTAACCTATGTGACCCTGAGTTTTCAACAATTTAGTGTGGGGCCCTTAAAATGATCTCTGCGTCTGCCTTGTACTTCAATACATCTACATCTACACAACACCCTGCAAGTCACCATAAAGGTCTGTGGCAGGTGCCTTCACACCAAGCATGCATTTCATATCATGAATAAAAAGGGATTAGTATTTATATTCTAGTCTTAACTTCACAATTGGTAAAAATTATTCAAATAGCAAATCAAACATGCAAAAACATGCTGTTATTTGGGTTGGTTTAAATTCATCATATCAAAATGCAACTCTCTATGCTATTTATTGATACACTTGTATTTATACTATTTGATTTATTTATAGCTAATCATATCCCTTATTGTACGAGGAAAGAAGGACATTTTGAATACGTCTGTTTGGCAATCAATTTCTCTATTTTTCTACTAAGATTATGATCCAGTCTACCATAGTATGGTGGAGTTCGCAAAATATTTTTAACGTCATCAGTAAAAATATTATGTTGGAATTTATTTAAGAGATTAAGTCTAAATTTTAAACCACGGTCTGACAATGATTCCTATTTTCGTTTATCTAATAGACTGTTTATGCTAATATAGTAAAAGTTGTCGTCCAGCTTGCTTTCTTCTTGTTTGAAGGTTGTCTCATCCCATTGTCTCAGGCAACGACGGCGTTGCACTTACCCCCATATCACAACAATGGTTCACAACTCTCGCTGATCTCCTATGAATTTTATCTAATCCTTTTCTCAATCTCTTTTCCCACGGCCCCCAATCACAAGAGGCTTATTCAAGTTTTTCCTTAAGTACAGGCGTTATTGAATGTGAAACAGCGGCGGTCGTTTTAAACATGGGCAGTGAGGAGTGATGGAATTTAATGTTGGAATATTTCAATGTTGTTTCCTAGGAGTTTGGATGCAACTATTTGGATCTCGTGAGTGTAAAAGAGCGAATCTTCGAACTCTCCCTCGATGGATGATACCGCTTCAGTGAACGAATTCGCAAAGTGGACACGGCCATGTCGAGTCGCATGTTCACGGTGAAAAGAGGATGGTGATGTCTAGGGCTGTGCAATACCACGATATATCGTCGACGATACTCGATATGCACTTGATATCGGGGGTCGATATTTCGAAACGCGATATCACGATATATCGATATCCAGTTATGACGATATCCCGATATGACGATATCCCGATATGACGATATCCCGATATCCCGATATGACGATATCCTGATTTGGCGATATCCCGATATGAGGATATCCCGATGTGACGATATCCCGATATGACGATATCACGATATGACGATATTCTGATCCCGATATTTTTTTCTGTCACCCTTAATAATGTCTCCATTTAGCGCAATTTCTCGGTAATGGTTGATCGGATTGAAGTGCTACAAACGGTCTCTTCCTTATAAAATATTACACTTCCTAGATCGTGAATTATATATTTTAAAATGTGTAATTTGTTATTGTTATTGACTATAACTTTTTTATCATAAAACTTGATTGCAGGGAATGGAATAGCCATGGTGCGATTTCATCACTGAAAACTCGAATTCAACCAGAAAAGTTCAAATTTGTTTATAAAATTATTGTTTTTAAACCAATATTCGGAATTTAAAAAATTTTCACCGTTCTTCCACCAAGGAAAATTAGTTATATTTCAGCTCATGTGGGCCGTATCAAAAAATTGAAAAGAACCTCTCCTATCCAAAATTATATGCTCTCTCGCCTCAAGTTATTATAAGTCGATATCCGATATCCCGATATGTCGATATCCCGATATGTCCGTATCACGATATTTCCTATTTATATCGCGAAACCGATATATCGGCGAATCCGCGGTATCAGAATGATATTGTCGTGCGATATTCAAAACAGCATATCGCAAAGCCCTAGTGATGTCTTCCACCCGGGGAACCCCCACGAGGTTCAGGCGCGCCTCTATAGAGGGCAGGCCGGAGCGCAGGCAGTGACGTCAGGGAAAAGAGCAGCAACGCGGATGCGACTCCTCTGTCGCGCCCACGCCACCCCCGAGGAATTTTCCACCCTCCCCCACCCTCCGACACGTTGCCTGCTGCCTTTTTCTTTCACGGCCGTCTCGTCCCCTTTTATACTTACCTTTCGCTCGTGCAATCACGGCGACTCTCACCACCTTTCATTCCCTTTCTACGTTCAACCTTCCATCCACTTCCATGTGTCCGGTAAGCAATGGTTATAAACGGTCCTTCGTCAGTTTCCAGCTATGCTTATGGTTTCTAGTGACTGCGCTTTCACCACCCTCAACTGTCTCTCGCGCGCGAAAAGTTTCTTTTGTTGTTCGTTGCCCCCTTGGCGACCGATGCTGGAATTCAGGCACCATCACACAGTGGTCGGAAATCGAAAAACTGGACAAAATTACAAAATAGCTTTTTTTGAGACATAGACTTGAAACTTCACACAAATACTCATAAAAAATTGCTGATTAAGTAATAGTGAGTAATTTACGATGATTTTTATCCGTTAGTCAGATACAGGGGCTCAAACATGACCAAATTTCCAAAAAAAACTCCTGAACTCATTTTTCTCCGAATACCTTCCAAGTTAAGCTGAAAGTGACGTTGTGGGGGGAATTTGATTGAATAAAAATAGCCGATCTATCAACACAATCCTTTGCCTTTACTATACCTAAGCTTAAAATATTTTCTGAAGCACTTTAGTGCTATTCCATTACAAAATGGCAAACGCTGTTTTTAGACAATATTTTCACATAAAGTAGAGAATATCTAGCGGTTTAGGGAGAGACCTGTCAAGTGACTTATATCAGAGCACCCGTTGAAGACTCATAAACACAAAATTGAAGAGAAATTAAAAATAAGTTTGCGACGCCGAAAAATACATATGCTTTTCCGACCGCGCGTCCGGGGTCTGGCTCCGCGCGCGGTGTGGGGCTGGAAGTGCCGTGACTCGCTTACATTGCTCAAGTGACATAAAGCTTCCAATTCGTCGTTTTTCAGCGAATGAGTACAGAATGAGTACATTAATCAATATATCATGCACGTATTAGTAATGCTTAAATATGCATCATGCACTACAGACTACTCTGCAATATTTCCCCTACCTATCCCCTCTTCTATGCTACCTACCTATTGTGTTCGCTTATAGTACGCAGGAAAAATGACATTTTAAATCTATCGGTACGACAATCTATCTCTCTAATCTTGTTTATCTGGTCAGAACTAGCATAATACGCAGGGGTTCTGAATATATGTCTAACGTCATCTGTGAACAAATCTGTTTCGGATCTACTTAAAAGGTTTAACCTAAATTTCAACCTGAGTTCTGTCAGTAATTTTCATTTTAGTTCTCCTATTAAACTCGTAACTCTAATACAAAAATTATAAATTAGGAAATATCGGAAAGAAAGCCGAATGATTCGGTGACAACTAGGTCTGTAACGCTCTGGCGTAACGTCAGCGGTTGGAGCAACTTAATCCAAGATTGCTGCTAACAATGCCTTATTATCTAATGGCACAGGTGGGTAACTTTATTGTATCCGAAGACGGAAATCCACTCGATGCGAGAACTCTCTGTACATGTGCATTGAGTGTTGCATACATACAGGCAGTTCGTTGATTATATTTTGAGAATTTTTCGAAATATTAATGCATAAATATCCACGGCTTAAAAGCAATAACAATGGACAAGAGATCAAAAACGATTGCTAATGTTGCTTTCTCATTTGTGCGTACACCCAAATGGCGTCTTGCTGCATCGTCTACCGGTCATTCATGCTAACATTGTCAAAGGCCCCTCTGGATACAATTTAAGGTCGCAGGCTCTCCTCCCATATATATAAATTATATTATATACATTTATAGTCCCAGTATGGTATGAAAAATAAAAAACGTATCCCATTAAGGTCTGAATAGAGCTGAATGTTCCATAGAGTAAGGAAATAAACCTCTTGCTAATGCGCCTATTATTTAGATTACGACAATTTTGTATTCGAGCCACGAGCTGCAATTTTTGAAGGACGGGACTTGAGGGAAGTTGGTTTTAAGGGTTTCCTTGGCTGTCTCTTTGTGCGCCTTTCCGTCAGGCTTTAAATACTGAAGCACATTAAAATGCCATGATCAAACCATTCCTGAGAGGTTCACAGTATTGAAATCAAGGGTTAATTCGTGCTGTTGCATAGCTTACCTGTTAACCGGTTATACACAATGGTACAACAATGGAAAGCAGCAAATGGGAATAGTGAGAGAGTGGTTGTGGTTGTATTTAATTTTCATTTCATATGTTTGGTTTCGTGTGATTTACGGGTCACTGGCGCGGTATTTTTCCCAGTAAACTCTGTGTGTGTGAGATTCCTTTCATGTGCGTGTGTGAGATTCGTCTCGGCAATCGCAAAGCTAAGTGAGGGTGTGCTTGTCCTTACTTTTAATTATTTTTAATTACGGTTCCATATGAGTGTTGAGTCACTGTCGCGGAATTTTTCCCATTAAGCCCTGTGTGTGTGTGTATGATTGGAACTCAAGAGGGTCACTCACACACTCAGGGTTTACGGGGAACATCCAGCGCCAGTGACCCAACAATCACACGAAACAAAATAAATAGATTGAGAATCAAGCAGAGAGAAAAACACTTGGGTTTCGATTTCGGTGACCCTCGTGAGTTGGTCATGGTCTTGGCACATTTATACGCGTCGCTACTTGATGTTTAGAGGAGCGGCAACTTCAAAGACACTAGCGCAGTGCGACGCTCAGGTGGCGGAGAGTGACAAGTGAATAACGGATTGCGTACTCCCGAGGGGAAGGAAAAGGGGGAAGGTAAGGAACCTCCGTGATCTTCCGTGGATTGCTTATATCAACCGTGATGTCAGCCCCCCCCCCCCACCCCCCCACATCTCTCTCTTTCTTCCTTTTTCTCTTCCCTCCTTTGTTCTCAAGCTTGTACAGGGATCATTTTAGGGGTCACTATGCGTGTGAATTGGGGGTGACCGACATATGAGATCACTTGTACTTCTTAGGATATGCATCTTCTATATTTCGCTAAAACACTGATTATCCAGCTTACACACTCCTCCAATATCCGTAGCACTATCGTAGCCCTTGTCCGTAACATACATAACGTCGTCAATGCATCCGTAACATGCAGAGCGATGTTACTTTTCACTAGTTAGGCCCCACCTTGAATATGCAGCCAGTGTATGGGATCCTAATGTATTAGGTTTGATCAGAGAACTATAGACAGAGTGCAGCGTAGAGCAGCTAGGTTCGTTAAAAGGTGTTACGATAGGTTGAGTAGTGTTTCAGAATTAATACAAGAATTAGGGTGGGAGTCATTATCAGAGCGTAGGTTAAGTTACAGATTAAATCTATTGGAGAAATTTCAATCGGATAGCTTTACCGAAGATGTTAGGCACGTATTAAAAACACCAGCGTATTATGCTGGATTCGATCAGCTAAATAAGATTAGAGATATAGATTGTCGTACTGATGGATTCAAAAAGGCATTTTTTCCCTCTGACAATATGAGAACAGAATAGGCCGCATAGCAAAGAGATAGGTAGGGGAAATATTTTAGAGTAGTCTGTATTATGTGTATGTAAAGTAGTGTGCATGATGCATGCATTAATCCCTAAAATACTATAGATACTAACAATCTAGTTGCATAAGACCCTATAGTTGCTTGTTTACATGTCGGTAGTGCATGTACTTTGTGATATTCACCCCCTGCCACACACCCTCGCGATGGCTTGCAGGGTATCGTGTAGATGTATATGTCAATGAAATCACTCTTTTAATCGTATGTAAAAATGCATACTTAATAAAGACTTAACTTATATCACAATACTACCTCATATTCCATATTATTATGTGTATTATCGTACTTTTCTCAATAAGGTATAGATGTATAGCAAATCACTCGACCCCCCCCCCCCCCCCCCCTCCCTTCCCAGTCTGCAGAAGCATTCGGCCCAACCCCTCCTCTCTTCAGCGTTACGTAAATCAAAAACATAGTGTAACATAGGCAACATTCATTGATGCTTCAATGAGGAGGATTTAATGATGATTGGGTGGGTGGGGTAGATAGATGCTATACCTTCGAAGCGAGGGCGCGGGTTTGAATCCCGGCAGCGGCTAATATTTCTGCAGCCGTTTTACGGTTTTATGGAGAGCACTTCGAGTGCAGTCCTCCGTCCATCGGATGGCACGATAAACCGTGAAACTACTTGGTGCCTATCGTCAAGAGTAATCGAATATTGGCGCTTGGTTTTTTTGCATTCTGCCAGCGTCCCCTGGATTATTTTTTTTCTACCCAATCACCCACCATCGTAAATTGTGTAAATGACCTCATCTGTTTCTCATCTCCCCCGAAGTGCTCCTATGATTGGGTAAAATCGAGAGATTGCTTGCCCAAGAATACAACGGTTTGTTAAGATTAAAACGTCATTAGTTAGAAAAACTCTAAACTTTTCACATCATGATCATCAAGGGTCAACAATCCTAGGATTGGTTTGACACAGCCCTCCACTCGATTTCTCTATCGGCCAGCTTTTTCATATTGACGTAGCCCCTCTCTTTTACATCCTTCACAACTTGCTTCATGTACCTCATACGAGGCCTACCTTTTCCATTCTTCCCCTTCCCTTTTCCTTCGCCGATTGTCTTCATCAGGCCAGCGTGTCTTAAGATGTGGCCGATTAAGTTGTCCCGTCTTCTTGTTATAGTTTTCAGCAGACTTCTCTTTTCTCCCACTCTTCTTAGGACTTCCTCGTTACTTACACGGTCGATCCATTTTATCTTCATCATTCTTCGATAGCACCACATTTCGAATGCTTCCACCTTTTTCTTCTCCGCTGCTGTCATCGTCCATGCCTCATTGACGTAAAGAAACATGCTCCAGATATACGTTTTGATGAATTGCTTCCTCACTTCCAAGCTTGTATTTCCAGCTGTTAGTAGATTCTTCTTTTGATAGAATGCCCTCTTTGCCTGGGCTATTCTACTCACTATTTCTTTGTTGCTTCTTCCATCATTGGCTACTCTGCTTCCCAGGTGACAACTCTTTCACCTCTTCCAGTTTCTGTTTCCTAGTATAACGTAGGTTTTGGCCTCCTCTCTCTTGCTGCACACCAATATCTTAGTTTTCTTCTTATTGATCTTCAGATGATAATGGCCATTGTGCTTTCCATGGTTGTTAGCATCTTATTCAGCTCCTTCTCAGTCTCTGCTATGAGAGCTCTGTAATCAGCTAATCGTAGCATACTGATTGTTTCTCCGTGGATGTTCACTCCAAAACACATCTCCTTGACTTAATTGATGGCTCTCTCGATGCAAACATTAAAAATTACGGGAGACAGTGCACAGCCTCACTCCTTACCTTATTCTTGTTTCTTCTCAGTTGGGTCCAGCTTTTATCACCACTACTTGGTTTTTATGCGAAAACTTTACACATATTCCGAATTTAAATAGCCTGGCGAAAAAGGGCATGTGGATCCAATTGATTTTTGGTGGATGAGTAATAGTGGTTTCCCAAGGTCACGATGTGGCATTTTTATTCAGTTCTCACCAGTCTCTGGGATTGAACTGAAATGCTTGCGAACCGAAATGTGGAGGAATTAGGAACGAAGCAGTAGCAACAGAGTTCAGAGGGCAACGATATTAGAAGATAGTGTCAGTGGCCTCGCTGGGAACAACACTTGTGAAAAATTGGCGAGAGGCCAGAAAATGGAAGGCTATTGGTTATTGAAGGCCGTTAAGGAATATAAAATGATATATATCAGGGCTGAGGGTACAGGAATGCCATTTTGGTTGAAAATGAGGAGGATAGGATAAATTTTTCCTTGAATATGCGAAAGAAAAATTTCAAAAGTGGAGATTAATTGACATAAAAGTAGCAACATAGACTTGGCTTTTTATGTGTTCCGACGGCTAAGGTCATATTACACCGTTTAACCTAATTCCGTAATCCTAAGACAAATGTAACATTCGTAACCGTGATATTTCGTCCGTGGTAGCTAGGTCACTGCGTTCCCGATCTCGGCCGACGAGCAAAAGTGGTGGTGCTTGGTGCATGAATTCTTGCCCCAAAGTTGACACCCCAACAAAACACCACCAGTAGATATTATTAGTATCATTATTACATTTGTTTATTTACCACTATCTGCTTAATCGTAATCTTCCATTCAAATAAAGGTATTAATGGATTTCAATATGTTTTCGGTCAGGACCCTTTCCTCCCTTTTTCTCATTTTACTTTCTCAGCACGTATTACATTCTCCATCTCCCAGTCCGTTTCTGCCTCTCTGATATTTAATAGCACATCCTTCCACAGCCACAAAGCTTCTTGCTGAAGTATATTTCTCTTAACATGATCGAGAGCTCTTCCTATTCCTTAGTCTTCCTCAGGAATCACTTCAACTTTTCTGCCTCAAAACCCACGACTCGATTGCCTTAACTACCACCTTATCTCTATTATCTTATTTTTAGTTTTATTCCTATTCTTTGCAAAATTTTATAAATTAACAAAATTTCTATGCAATGCATTTTATTAATAATTGTAAGTTGAATTGAAATTATTATTTTATGGATGCAAAAAATCTACCTACTCATAATCCGTCTCCCGTCACGGTATTATTTCGGTTTAGGGTCCCGATCAATGTACTTTTTTGTAATAGCAAACCTATGGCATTCGTGGAAACACTACAACATTTTTGAGCTGTAATTATGGCCCCCGAAAAATCGTCCATGTATCGTAGAACTCCAAAGCCGCTTGGATCTCAATGTTCAGTATTTTCAGGAAAGATAATGAAGGCATGTGTATTTTGCGATAGTGAATTGTTTCAGGGAAGGGTACCCCTAGTAAAAGGCAAAGGCTGGAGCTCTCTTGCGGCCTGGACATTTCAACCCTCCGTCCCGGGGGGAATTTATTGCTGTGTGGTCAAGTCTCTTTCAACTCGAGACTTGGGGACTCAAAGAAATATTTTTTCCGATGTAGTAAGTTTTTTATGTTGACGGCTGTGCATACAATACAGCTACTGTATATGAAAGTCTTGCTAATGCATCCACCAGACACATACAACTATGTGATTGGCATCTACGAAGTCTTCCCGAGCCCTGTACTATTTTCACGCTTGAGCGCCGACATTCTCATTGCTTTTGCCTGAAATAAGATTTCTCGTACACGCCAAAGTATTTCGTATGTTATCGTTTTATAAATTACGCTTTGAAAATGTTCTTTCTGTGAAATGCATCCAGATGAGTTTGAGTAAACTAACCAAGTTTTTTCTTGATTTGTCTTGCTTCAATCCGAGGCTTTTTTATGGTTGGAAAATACTGCAAGTAATCAAACGTATTCATGACTGATAGACATATCAATGAATTCAATCACTCATAAAGGCTGCTGTGTAACTGTTGAGAAAGAAAGGGAAGATAACCTCGTTCTGTTTTCTTGAAGGTCTCAATTTCATTTAAATCCTTGAGTTTTATTATTTCAAGTGAAAACGTGACCATAGCAATGCAAAGAACTAGGAGCTGCTACTGAAGGAAAACTATGTTGCACAATCCTTTCGTGAATTTGCAACTGAGGGATTAATTCGGGATGGATTCAACCATTTTCAAAAATTAAGAAACATCTGAATCCACATTGCTAGCCGAAAACGGGCGACAACTGCATTTTAGTATACTGTGTCAAAATGATGGGAATTAACTGCATGACCCGAATTTCAACACTTTCGGAAAGAACTTGTCAAAGTAATGAACAAGTAAACCTATTATTGCCGTTCATTTTGCACGCAGTCGATGAAGTCATGTTAGTGAACCTAAGTATTTCATAAATGCGTTCGATTTCTCATAGCTACTTGAAATTAAGTTTTCATTTTAACTTGTGCCTTCTCTAACGGATTTCATTAATTTGCTCCGTAAATAAAAATACATTTTAATCTAGTTATGACTACCCCCTTATATGAGGAACAAAGCAACATGCGTCAATAGGGAGGGGCTTTTTGAAGTAATACTTGATGGTTGGATCCACGGATGGGAATGGGAGTGCCGTAAAAGTAGTAAAGTTTTATGATACTCGCAGCGGAAAAGAGAAACTTCCTTATGTTCCTCAAACATATAGGAATCAATTCAACGGTTATTCCCAAGAATTGTACCGAAAACAGTATTTTGTATTTGCAAAGCAACTTATTAGAGGTAGGACCAATTTGGATGACGTTTCGTAGTATAAATTGTTCTTTTCTGCCTATGAATGCAGATAAGATTGCAGCAGTGCTATGTGATACAGTGTTCGGGCGAAAGCATTCGGTGGTTGTGTAATAATTCATAATCATCCACAGAATATTGTCCTTCAGGTGCAGAATCGGAGGACACAGCTGCTCAGATGTTAGCACGAGAGGGGTGTGGACGTGTTGGAAGACAGATCGCCTACTCTGTTAGAGCACACTTGACATTGAGAGGTGCGTGCTGCTGTTACACTTCGAGTGCAGCGTGAATATATGTGTGTGCTCTGACCTCGTCCCATTTGCCAGCGAGGCCTTCAACGAGAAGCAGTTGAGCATCAGTGAGAGGGACGGAACGATTGCCTGTATCCTTCCGGTTCGACGCACCAATCCCTTCACTTCCCGATTCCTACGCGCGGCACTGCCCTCTTAAGACATCCTCGTGAGCGCGTTCCGTCTAGGTCCGGTGAAGTCAATTGAGCCAAATCGTCACCTACGCTGGTATGACTCGGCTGTTTACATTGATTAAAGCCAGCGGCGTCGGAAGTGGGGGGCAGGGGGGGCATTCAGCCCCCCCCCCCAGAATTTGCCCCGGGCCCTTGAGAAATGAATCTTCAGTAATAAAAATTAAATTTCACCGGTTTCCAGCTTGCCTTTTCCCTTCTGTTGCATATTCTACCACCTTCATATGCACTTTTAGCGGAATTCTAGTCTCTACCCCCTCCTATCCGCAAAAAGATGCGGGCCCTTTTCATAGGAGCCGGCCCTTTTCTTCAGAGCTTTTCAAGTTTGGCCCCTCCCAGCGAAAATAATTCCGACGCCCCTGAATAAAGCCTAGCTTGAGTGAAGCATGCATCAGCTCCTGCTTGGGATTCACATGAGGAAATGAAATTTAGCTGAATGAGGAGATGCAGCCTATCTAAGAACCTATCTATCAATATACCAAGGATAGAATAAGGTCAACCTCTATGAAATTTAGTTCTTCGATAATTCATCCAACCATCAATCATTTAATGCTTTAAAATGCGTTTTCAATCAAACGAATCCATCCAAAACACGGAAGAAGGACTGAAGTTAATACAAAAGGCAAGATAAATACCAATAATACCAATTATGTGAATTAAATAATTCTATTTGGCCTTTGGAATCCAAAAAGAATACTCACTCAGATTAATGTCCTCGTTTTGCAGGGCGTATTGTAGTTCAATAGCAAAAATGATGGACACCTTTTTCGTAACATTCAATGCATTTTCATAGTTTCCGTCGGTATTCAAAGCAGGCGTGCCTTAAGATTGTTTTACACGGCGAATGATCATGCGCATGAATTAATTAGCGAATGAATTTAAGTAATGAAATAACTTTCTAATGAGTGCGTGTTACACGGCGAATACTCATCCGAATGAACTCCTTGAGTTTTCTGCACTGAAGGATGTGCAACGGCAGGCCTATCGATACTACATATCGATTCACGGCAAATTTCCAACCAATGAAGCTATTTCGATGGTCAGAATGTTTGTTTACGTCGTCTGTAATGCGTGGTTGCTAAATTTGCTGAACCTAGCACCTGGAAGAGGTGAAAGAGTTTTGTTAAGTTAAAGTTTCTATCTTCCTATTTTCTTATAGCATCCGGAATTCTACCAAACATTTTTAAAAGTGAAGCGGCATGGTGAAGCCAGAAGACTAGTATTGTGCGGACGCCGCAATGGATGTTGAATGGAGACTTACCGGATCGGTCGTGGGTTGAAATAGACGGGAGGTCAACGCAGTGTCGGTGCCTCCGTGAGGTCACTGCTAAACGGCGGCGCATGACCCCAACGATCGCTTAGAAGGGATTTAGATAAAATTCAAGAGTGGTGCGACAAATGGAAGTTAGAACTTAACCTTAAAAAGTGTGTAGCTATCAAATTTTGGAGGAGGAATAATTCGATAGAGCGTACCTATAAAATTAGTAACACGAAGATCGAAAACGTTGAAACCGTAAGATATTTAGGTGTAACAATCACTAAGGATTTATCGTGGGGAAGACACATCCGGGAAATATGCGGCCGAGCGAAGAGAAAGCTAGGATTTATAAAAAGAGTACTTGGAAAATTTGATGAGAAGACCAAAGAGCGATGCTATTTTTCACTAGTTAGGCCCCACCTTGAGTATGCAGCCAGTGTATGGGATCCGAATGAATTAGGTTTGATCAGAGAACTATGCAGTGTGCAGCGTAGAGCAGCTAGTTTCGTTAAAAGGTGTTACGATAGGTTGAGTAGTGTTTCATAATTTATACAAGAATTAGGGTGGGAGTCATTATCAGAGCGTAGGTTAAAGTACAGATTAAATCTATTATAGAAATTTCAATCGGATAGCTGTACTGAAATCGGTAGGCACATATTAAAAACACCAGTGTATTATGCTAGATTCGACCAGATAAATAAGATTAGAGAGATAGATTGTTGTACTGATAGATTCAAAATGGCATTTTTCCCCCGTACTATAAGAGATCAGAATAAGCAGCATAACAAAGGGATAGGTATGGGAAATATTTTAGAGTAGTCTGTAGTTCATGATGCATGTATTAATACCCTTAAATATTATAGATACTAACAATCTAGTTGCATGATACCCTATAGTTGCTTGTTTGCATGACGGTAGTGCATGCTTGGTGATCTTCACCCCCTGCCACACACCGTCGCGGTGGCTTGCAGGGTATCGTGTAGATGTAGATGGCAGCGCACCAAGAGGTGAAGTGTAGAATACTCTCCTTGGGAGGTGAAGCGAGCTTCAATATTTTTACCCATAGGAATATGAACTAAATATGTTGGATTTATATGAAAGGAAAATGTAAAAACAGACTGAAATAGCCGTAAATACCTTAAACACATTGACCTTGAATGTTTTTTTATTGAAGACGCTCGAATCCGTCGCTATCAAAATAATGATGTTCTTATGACGTGGATGTACTCTCTCTCTCTCCTTTATAGAGTACCATAAAAAAGGGAAGGACTGTATCGTTAGCCGTCCTTTTGGTTATCAACCTTGGATCTTGATCATTCAAGATTTATTGGCGTCAAATAAACGAAAGGCAATATTTTCTCAATTTCATTTTCCTTGAATCAATGGTTGGAAGACGGCATCGAGACGTTTGCCTCAAATTATTTCGGCCTTCATGAATTGAGGAAACGGTGCGATATGGCTGATTACTCTGCGAATTCCCGTCCGACATCGGCGGCGAGGCGAAATACCGAGAAGGCAATATTCGTGGGATGACGCGCGACACCGCCGTCATTTGTCATCAAACAGAAATATTATTGTGCTTGAGTCACCCGTCGCACTTCCTTGTGTCCGCCGCCGCACCAACAGAGGACGTCGGATAAACGGCTGTCGTCGCGCGAGGCCCGGCGTCGACGCCCACGGCGGCCTCTCTCTGGTGTAGTGGGGGCGAGAGGCCTTCTACCGCCCCCGGCTTCCGCCCCCCGTTCCCGGAGAGTGTTCGGGGCGTCCGCCTCCACGCCCAGGGAGGGGCAATTTTCCCAGGGGGGGGGGTACCAGTAGTTAACAATACCAGGATGGACCATAGTCTATTCCATGCCCTTCACTTTCGGAAAATATATTGTATTGAAGTTTGTGCCACAGTTCACTATACCTCAGCTTCGAGAAAAAAATTAAATGCGAGAGCTGAACATTGATGAATATTATGTTTTTAGAAGCCTATATATTTAAGGAGGCTCCACCGAATTACGAAGTAGATGTAATTTTTGTGAAACTTTCAGGACAAATCATTTTTTGGCCCTTCTATCAATCGGCAATAAAATAATGAGACTTTTCCATGATATATTTGAAGAAAAAAGACGTTGAAAATCAGTTATTTTAGCTGCTTTTCTGCTTTAGTGGTTACACGGCAGAGGGTGGCTCTTGCAGTAAAATTTGCAGATTAATAATAAAAAGAGAAATGTCGTTTTGATGAAAAACTAATATAAGAAGCGCAACTTTATGTAGAATTTAACATTGTAAAAAAGTGCTCGCCTTACCACACTTGTTTAATTGATATTAATAATTGTATGCTCGAATAAAAGCAGAAAAAGCTTAGTTACATGAAAGTGGCGCAACAGTACCTATGTTTTTATCATTGGCGTCGGTACTTGTTACGGAACGTGCTTTCAAGCCTATTTACTAACTTAATTACGGAATATACCTTACCAAGATCCTTCTTCAATTTTTTACGTAATTAAAATATTTCATTGGTTATTGAAATTGTGTAATTAATAGCAATGCTTCCAAATAGTAGCAGCGTCATCGTTGCCAAACAATTTTCAAATATACGAATATTAATACAATTCAAAACAAAGAGTTGCATTTTCAAGGGAATAGTTTAAAACTAAGTAAGAAAATATTTAACCTATTTGAGAATACGTATTAGTGGGATTGAGCATGTATTCGCACTTTGTAAATTAAACGTGGCAACAACACGACAGTCATGTTTCGAAGTCAAAATGCGTAAAAAGAGCGTGTAAAAAATAGAATGCAACTAAAACGCGCTATATCATAGCATACTCATGCAACTATTGTGTATGCTTTATCATCCCAGTTATGATTTTCCATATAGGTGCTTTTCTGGATCGGTATTTATTCATTAAATAAATAGCTTAAGTATGATCCAAACAATCTGGAATTTTTTAAACTTCGATAAATTGGTTGATTTCTGTTGGGCTGAAAATGTTTTACATATAACCTTGAAGATAAATCATAAAAATTATTCCGTATCTCACTTAATAATTTTGGTAGTAATTTCATTATTGATGTCAGCTAGGAATATGTTAATGAAAATAAAGATATTGTTTGAAATTAGATAGTGATAGAGCCGCTTTGTTCTAGATTTTTCATGGCAGAGTATATTATATCACTTCACTAAAAATACATTAAGTATCCGGAATGTTTGAGTAGATAAAGAAGCAAACTGCAAACGAGCGAATTTGGAAATAATGAGCATTAAAATTCTTTTAGAAGGGAAAAGATTCGGTTCAGATGCGTACGAAATTGGTAGGGAAAAGTAATGCCTTGATTTCTTACCACACCCGTACCGAAGTGAATCATTTGCTTCGTAATATTGGCCACGAAGTTTGTTGGTGCCACAGCGTGGTGCATGACGGTTGGTGTAAGTCGCGAACGCAGCCCAACTCTTCCTTCTCCATCACTTTCGAGGTTTCTGCATCGCAACTCCCTTCACCCTTATTCACGCGACTGCTTCCACGCCTTCAACCTCTCAGCATTGGCTCGCCACCATTGGCTGGCCTTCTGGTTCGTGTTTCAGCAGGAAGCACTCAGCTCGTGACGTAATTTATTGGCTAGTCCGGCGTTTCCTTCCTAATGGAGACCGCGCACTATTTTCTATAACTCTTTGAATGTGAAGTTTATTAGCTGAAATTTGCTGGCCGAAAATTTAGCTGAAGAATTAAGTTGTGTTGCAAGGATATTAATCTTTGAAAATTTTACCTTTTCGGCAGCTTAAAAGCAAGACGTCATCGCATGACGTCACGGCACGGTATCACTACTGGGCGTTGTTTATCTGTTTATGCGTGGAGGTAAGTTGTTAAATGAATACTTAGCGATAACGCATGTATTTATCTCATTTGTTTAATGCAATAAACGATTGTATTTAGATTTTTAATTTACTTAGTATGGATGGTAACGAGCAAATCGTCCATATATGCTGTTTTTTTTAAGAACGCCGCTATAAGGGAGTCAACCCAAGGAAATTGTCGGAATGTGCTTTTTTAAGTATTTTTTCAGGCATCGTTTCGTTCGAGGAACGACTAAAAACCTCAAAACAATACGTTTTCTTCGTTTTCCTTTAAAAATAAATGTCTATCTACGCAACAATATGGAACCTATACCGTGCAGTGACGTCAGAAGGCGTTTCAGGTCACGTGACTTTCGTCAATTTTTTGGAACATTTTAATATCATTTAATAATAGCAAATTTTCCATAGAGAAAAAATCATTTGCCTTGACCGGGACGCCGGCCTTAACCTCGTGGACGGTGGCGCCTTGCGCACAACTTAGGCTGCTTTGTGACATTGATATGTCTAGCAGTCCGTTTCCATCTTGTTCCTTTAAGGCTCTAGAATTTCCACTGAGAAAGAGGATGCCTTGGTAGCTCAACTGGTAGAGCACCTGGCCGGAAATCAGGGGGTCCGGGTTCGAGTCCCGGTCAAGGCAAATGATTTTTTCTCTGTGGAAAATTTGCTATTGTGCAATATCAGCGGGTAACGCCGTTAACGTTTTCACGGCTAGTTCGTGGACCTTTGAATCATTTAATAATCTTTGCGGTTGGCATACATAAGTTTGAATTATATATTTGAATTCGAGAGAAAATTTCACATCAGGTACATCAAAAATCTTCGAGAAACAAATTTCATGCATATTCCCAATTGTGGTCGCGTACCGGTCTTTGGAAAAAAAGAGCCCGGCTTCGGAAAATATTAAAAGCACGCTTCCTTTTTAATTAAGAAAATAGATCAGCTGTTGCAATTGTAATGGATCCTTGTTTAGGTTCTGTGCCTGCCTCGGTAGTATGCCTCGTTTTATTTAAAGCCGTAAAAACAATAAACTAGAACCTACAGCGATTCAACCGCATTCTTACTTTTAAATGGATCGGTCCCAAGTTGGAATTTTTAAGCAATATCTCGGAATCCAGAATTCCCGAAACCCCTTGCATGAAATGCATCTGGGATTTTTGCAGGAATTCACGGCGTTTCCCATAAAATGTCGGGTTTAAAGGAAATCATTTTTTTATAACCATACTACTCCCAACTGTTAATATGTACCACTTTACAAACCATTATACTCTCAAAAATATAAAGTAGTACGTTACTATGGAGGATAGTTGTAGAAATTAATGCCTTTCATATATCTGAACGTATGTACCTTGCGATCCCCCATTTGGAATTTGTGGAGGTATGAGTTTTATTAAAATTTCTTTATCTCCATCACAAAGATGTTCCATTAACAGGATTTGAAAGATTTTCCTTTCAATTATACCAAAAAAATTGAAGTTGGAACGTCCTCAATATAATATGATTATGAAAATAATTTTGTATGTCTCTAAAATGTTGTTGTAAATATCGATATTTCGCCAACATGTATGTTTCTGTGCTGATAATCTTTCCGAAAAGTATTTTATTTATTCATCCGTTTGATAATTTACTCCATTTTTATCGTTTCCACTATGTCATGGGTGTTTTCAAGTCTGTTTCCGCACAAATAGGCGCTTCAGACCGGGAGGAAAGGTATAAGGATAGGAGTGGAAGGGATGGGGATAGGATAAGGTCCGAAGCCAATCCATTTCCACTATGTTTCTATGGGTGTTTTCAAGTCTGTTTCCGCACTATGTACACTATTTTACCAGGTTTTAATGTGAAGCCTCCACTTTCGGAGTGTGAGTTTCAAACTGGTTTTCGCGCCAATTATTTCGGTACCGATTATTTTTGGCCTCGGTTCCGGTTCCGGTCCTAAGCTCAAGAACCGGTGGAACCGAGAACCGAAGAACCGAACCGACCCATCCCAAAAATTAAGCATTTGTCGCGGTGGAGTATGACCAGGAAGGGATATCAGGTTATATCACACCATCTAGCGTAACTTAATATTAATTCTGATCCTAAGAAAAATACAAATTCTATGCCTAAGACGGAATATGAACCCGCGATATTTGAGTCGCCTAGGCGACTCGATACCAGAATAGCTATCCTGTTGGATCTACATCTACATCGACATGATACCCTGCAAGCCAAATTGAGGGTGTGTGGCAGGGGGTGAAGATCACAAAGCATGGACTACCGACATGCAAACAAGCAACTATAGGGTCTCATGCAACTAGATTGCTAGTATCTATAGTATTTAAGGGATTAATACATGCATCGTGCACTACAGGTTACTCTAAAATATTTCCCCTACCTTTCCCTTTGATTTGCTGCCTATTCTGGATAGAACATATTGAACAATATTTTTAACCCCTCGTGGTTTATGTTCAGGAGCATATAATAGGCTCAAATTCATTGCTTCAAATGTGGACGAACGTTTGAATTGATTCCCCTACTTGGAAGGAGAATGTAGGCATTTCATTGAGGTAACATTTACAAAGCCCGGGTTTCTTGTAGTTTATTTGCTGAGTGAAACTGGTGCCCTCATGAAAATTTTAATTGCTATTATGGACTTCAAGGTTAATATTAACTTAATTAATTCCAAACAATGTCTTAGCTGGAAAAATAGGTTGGTAAAATTCTAGTGACATGGTGATGATGAGATTTTAGATGGGTATTTATTCCTACAAATGCTTATATAACATTCCAGATATGGGATTCTCAGATCTGCGCATGCAGAAAATTAAAATTCCATTCATCAGCCGTCCCCGATGTCGATTGAGAGAGTCACGAGTTGAGGCCTCTCCCGCAACCGCCTTCCTCTCTGCCTCCTCACAAGACATTGGCATCCCACATTCTTCATATCACCAAATCCTCTTTGTATTCATTGAGTAATTCTGGGCATCGTACGCTTGCCATACTCCGCCTCTCTCTCTCTCTCTCTCTTTCTCAGATTAATGGACGCCCTTCCATGGTATTAACTGCAGTTAGCTTAGGATTTAGTTCCGATGTTCGTCGTGATTTTAATGATTCAATATTGAGGGCTGTTAGCAGATGCGTGAATGTGATCTTTAAGTTAGACGTCATCGTCATAAGTCGACAAACCTAATATCCGTTGGGCACAGCTCTAGATATTGACAAATAGGTTTCCCCGTCTTCTTTTTAAAGATTTCATCAGGAATTTCTTTCCATCCACTTATCTTACGTTTACGAATTCTTCGTTTGCAGCTCGGTTGATCAATTTTTTCTGCATACCTCGTCTGCACAACATTTAACAACATTCTGTACAACATATTTTCTATGCTTCTGAATTCTCCATGAATTGTCTCCTTAAATACTTCAAACGATTTATTTCCCTACTTCTAGGCTTGTGTTTTTAACTCTTAAGTAGATTCTTTCGTAATTAAATGCACTCTACATCTATTTTATTGATTAAATCTTTTCTCAGCCATCTTTAACTCCCAATTAGCAGTGCTCTCTCACATTTCAAGCTTTTGTTTACCGACTTAAATGTTGGTGTTGCTATCTACTCTATTACTGCATTACCTCGGTTTTGTATCTATTGACCCCTAAATAATGTTTGGTGATCTAGCAAAGGTATTAAATAAGTAATACTTTGTTACGTAGGGTCAAGAGTAACATTCGCCCTGAGAAAAATTCCTTAACAGAGATAGGGATTCGAACCCGGATACCCTTGATTTGCGGTCAGATGCTCAAGCTTTATGGAGGTTGAGATGAACTGCAGCGCACGCAATGTCAGAGAGCAGATGTAATTGTATTCACCGTTCGCGGGGCTAAGCTCTTTCTTTCCAGGTGACGTACTTGAATATCAGCGGGTAACTCTGTTAATTCCTTAAGCCGGTTTGATGGATATGCGTACGGAACCGGATTAACGATTTAAATGGTTTCGATTTTTGCAAAAATACTGCCTCCTTCAGTTTTCCGTGAAATCAACCTGCTGATGGACCTTTGAAAGCAAGACTTGAAGAGGTGAAAAACGATATCATAATGTAGCCTCTTTCCTTGCCTTTCCCTCTTCATTTCATTGCCTTTGATTTCATGCAAGTTACATGATTCAGTTGTGATATATACGGAATGCCGTAACCACTTAAAATCACGTTAATCATTTCGCGTGTGCACAGACATATCTTTCTTCGCCTCTCTCACTTCTTGTTTCACACGTTGCCTGCGTGGCCGTGAGCGATGTTGAGGGCCAGCAGAACTTAAGAGCATAAAGTGGGGAATGAAGAGGGGAAGTAGATGTTTATTGTCACTGTAGGAAGCGAAATAGTGGGTCAATGGACACTTCGACGAATCGATAGTAACTGGCGTGAGTGACGTTTAGTGGAGGATAAGAGTCATTGAGGATCAGTATTGGCATTGACCGCAATGCTAATTGGAGAAGGGTAGTGGATGCAGAGCAGTTGAGCGATAGAATATTGAGAGTTCAAATGGAAGCGGGGCCAACGAACCGATTGATTTGTCGTTCATGCTAAAAGGGAGAAATAAGGAACAGGAAGGAGAAGAAACACATCATCATCAAGGGTCAACAATCCTAGGATTGGTTTGACGCAGCCCTCCACTCGATTCTTCTATCGGCCAACCTCTTCATATTTGACGTAATTCTTCTCTTTCACATTCTTTACAACCTGTTCCATGTATCTCATACGAGGCCTGCCTTTTCCAATCTTCCCGTTCACTTTTCCCTCGGCGATTGTCTTCATCAGGCCATCGTGTCTCAAGATATGGCCGATTAAGTTGTCCCTTCTTCTTTTTAGAGTTTTCAGCAGACTTCTCTTTTCTCCTACTCTTCTCAAGACTTCCTCCTTACTTACTCAGTCAATCCATTTAATCTTTAGCATTCTTCTGTAGCACCACATTTCAAATGCTTCTACCCTTTTCTTCTCCGCTGCACTCATCGTCCATGCCTCACTGACGTAAAGAAACATGCTCCAGATATACATTTTTATGAATTGCTTCCTAACTTCCAGGCTTGTATTTCCAGCTGTAAGTAGATTCTTCTTTTGATAGAATGCCCTCTTTTCCTAGGCTATTCTACTAACTATTTCTTTCTTGCTTCGTCCATCGTTGGTTACTCTGCTTCCCAGGTAACAGAACTCTTTCACCTCTTCCAGTTTCTGTTTTTCTAGTATAACGTTGGTTTTGGCCTCCTCTCTCTTGCTGCACACCAATATCTTAGTTTTCTTCTTATTGATCCTCAGCTGATATCGGGCCATTGTCCTTTTCATGGTTGCTAGAGTCTTGTTCAGATGTCTCTGCCTGAGTGCTATGTCATCAGCGAATCGCAGCATGCTTATTTTTTCTCCGTGGATATTCACCCCAGACGTCTTCTCTTTGATTTCATTGATGGCTCTCTCGATGTAAGCATTAAAAATTACGGGAGACAGTGCACAGCCTTGTCTCACTCCTTTCCTTATTCTTCCCTCTTCACACGCCCCTGGTCTGAATGACTGAACGGGAAATAGGACCTGTTCTAATTCCATTCAGTCAAACGTACAATTTCGTTCAGTTTATACAAGCGTTTGTACAAGAAATTGTGTCGTGTAAAGCGGCCTGAAGAATCTCTGGTTTAGAGGCTAGAACGCCGAGAAGGTTCCACGCTCGCAGCATCGCTGGTCAACGCAACTGGCCGATCGCTTGCGTGAGCGCGACAGAGGAATCCATCTCTCCCCCTGGCAGCCTCGCCTCTGAGGAGACCGCCTCTCTTTCTTTCTTTTTTGCCTCCCCGCGAGAGAGCGCTACCGGAACCTCGCCTAACCCTGGGCACAAGGACGAATCCATCGGTTGTTGGAGTGAGGGGTGGGTGGAGGACAGACGGGAGGGGAGGGCGCTCAGCTGTTGGAGGCGGCGGCGGCAGCCTTGGGTTGGAGGAGGAGCGGTCTCTCTCTCTCTCTCGAGGAAGCGGGGAGCGGAGAGGTAAGCCAACTGAGCGGCCAGTAAGCACCTTTCGCTCGAACGATCCGCACGCTCTCTCGAAAGCGAGAGTTCCCCAGAGAGAAGGAAACGAGACATCCGACCCCATCCCAGCACTCTCTCATCCGAAAACCCAAGAAAGCTGCATCCCCTCGCCCGCTCCACTGTGTCACGTCGCGAGAGGAGATCGAATTCGAGGCAGAACAGCTGGGCCGTGTTCCTGGGCGACACCCAGCCGCGAGGACATTTTTGTTTTTTCGTGTTCGCGACCTTTAGTCGTTGACCGAGCCGTGCTCGTTTTCTTCCCCGCGAAGGAGAAAAAAGAAAGAGGCACGGTTTTATTTACCACCGATCCACTTAAATTTCAGCGGTGTTGACAGCGTGGTAGCTTCGTTCCTGGAGCTATTTTTTTGTCAAACGTTTCCCGTATCGGAGAGTGATTGAAGAAAATAATTACTTCGGAATCAGTTTTCGCTCCCTGTTCGGACCACGTCTCGCAGTTGTTGTTGGACGCCCCCGTGAGTGCTTCACAGTGAGTGTGTGTGTGTGTGTGCGTGTTGTTTATATTGTTGCTGGATTCGGAGGAAGTCGCTCCCAGCGCAGTCCTGAACGGGGAAAGGATAAGGAGCCCTCGTCGCTCGCTGACATCACACCCACTGAGGTAAGGACACCTTCCTTCGACTTTGGCACAGTTTCCGCGCGGGAGTATTGGAATATTGAGTGGGGCGCGCGCGGAATAAAACGTGCCGAGCCTTATGCGGAGGAATCGGGCCGACTCGACCTTTACCCCTTTGGGACATCGACAATGCTCGTAGGGTCTTCGGGGGCGGTTTGCCCTCCACCTAATTGGTGGGAATATCAGAGGAGTGGCTGCTGGTCATAATTTAGGGGTTCAAATGCTTGTCGCAGAGATTAATCCGAGTCTGTTGGCCTCACGGGTTCCATTTGACATGACTCACTCTCTGTGTTCAACCCGAAGGTTGGTTGGGAAGGTGAGGATAGAGCCATAGTAAGTCATTGGTGTGTCAGAGTCACTCTTGATATTACATCTATATATATACGTGATACGCTGTGAGGGTGTGTGGCAGGGGGTGAAGATCACCAAACAATGCAACGCTACATGCAACTACTTCACTTTATTGTAATCGTGGGCGCTCATCGAATATTTTTCCAAGGGGGAAGGGGGAGGGCAAGACAGAGTTTGGGGGTTCCCTGGGGCCCTCTGCCAAAACGTTTAGTACATTTGAGGTCAAATTGAGTATACTTTAGGTGAATGGCAATTTTTCTAAATTTGTTACTAAAATATTAATTTAATCCTGCAGTAAACAATAGTAATCCTAAACAATAGGGGGTCGTTGTGGCCTAGTGGGTAGAGCACTGAGCTACTGACCAGAGGGTCCCGGGTTCAAATCCCGGGTAAGAGCCTTTCTGGACACTCCCATTTAAAATTCTCCCGATTCCATTTTGTGTGTGTTAGAACTTCGTAGGAAATCGCAGGTGGCCTAGGAAAAGGAACTGGCCCCCCTACCATGTATGTGAGAATTTCACACGCCATTGGCTAATTACGGGGTGAGCTCTACCCTCACCTATCAAAGACCAACCTCCGGGTTGAATCACTGAGTGAGTAAACAATAAATATTTTCCCCGGGAGACTAAGGGGGTCCGTAGCTGCCCCTGTTCCCGTTACGGGGGCCCATCATAGTAATGAAGTGTTTACTGGGTAGAAGGGTTTTTTCTAAATAAGTGATTTCCAACCTTTTTACATTGGTGGTGCCCTTCAGACCGAGGTTACAATCTTGGGCCACCCTTCTTAGGCTTCATTGCTTATGCGATTGGGCTTCTCTATCCATTACCAAAGAAAGTCGGTGCTTTACAGTAATTAGTCCTAAGGTTGGAAGAATGTGCTTCGAATACTTCCACTATCTGTTACGCTGGAGTGTAACCAATTCAGAAGTTGCTCCTGCGAAAAATTTTCATTTTTCCCGCAGTATAATCTCGCGGCATCCCCATTGCTGTTTTTCCGACACCCTGAAGTACCACGTCGAACCATTTGGGAACCACCGATCTAAATATAATTGATCATTGATTGACAGGTTGACAACAATTGACAGGTTGATAATATCGAACCTGTATTTCCCCAGCACCCATAGATTATAAATATTAAAACATGCTTCATGTACTACGGACTAAATATATTTCACCTACCTATCCCTTTGCTATCCTTCCTATTGTGTTCTCATATATTCCGCGGGAAAAATGACATTTTAAATTTATCCGTTCGATAATCTATACGTCTAGTCCTGTTTATCTGGTCAAATATAGCCTATTACCCAGGGGGGGTTCATAATATATATTTAACTTCACCTGTAAAAATATCAGCTTACTCAAAATTTTAACCTAAATATCAACCTGCGTTCTGATAGTAATTCCATTCTACTTTTTTCCCTGGGCCATCTGTGATTTACCACCAAGTTCTGACGGAAAACCAAAACCCCCATGTAAAATGCTATGAATACAACACTCCGTACGATTTCCTTTAATCACCGTGACGTCTTTACCTGGATTTGAATCCCGGACCGGTCCGTTGTGAAGCCTTTTTCCTCTAGACCACCGCGATAATACACTAAGACACTTTAGGTATTCAATGTACTTAGCTAACGGATACATTCATCTATATCTACACGATACCCTGCAAGCCACCGCGAGGGTGTGTGGCAGGGGGTGAAGATCGCTAAGCATGCACTACTAACATGCAAACAAGAAACTAAAGTGTCTCATGCAACTAGATTGTTAGTATCTATAGTATTTGAGGGGTTAATACATGCATCATACATTTATTATATGTATACATCGAACATCGAACAACTTCTAACTAAGTTGAAGCATTCTAACTTCAACTTAGTTAGAAAATCGTTATTTACTTATCTTTTTCCATCAAAAACTCTTTTGGGTTACCATAATTCCAGCCTGTCACTCCATCTTCATATTTATGGTAATTGAGTCACACTTCCCGTACGATTTCATAATAAGTGGACCCAGCCGAATGTTCATATATTTTTAAACAAATTGTGCTCAGCATCCTAAGGAATTGATTTGGAAGTACATTCCTATCCTCCGAAAATGTAAATTTATTTGATTTCAGTTACTTCTCTGTTATCATCCTTTCTTTTGCTCTACTCCTGCCGAATATGTTTATCCTCTGGCTTCTCTCTTCTCCATTTGCTGATAAAGACGTATCGATAGCTTGTTTTACTTTGGCCAAAGTGAGTTAAAAGTATTCCTCCGCTTCCTTCTCAGTCGAAATGATTTCCCGCAGTAAAGTTCATTGTGAAAAGAAGTTTAAGGTCTTGCCCGTAATTCAAACATAAATTGTAACCTTAACACCTGCTGTACCACTGTATTGAATGATTCAATAGAATAAATATTAGTGACTGGGAGAATAGGAATCAGTATGTCGTATATGGTGTGTCTTCCATTTAATACCGTTGTAATTTCATTTTCTGACATATCACCTCTAGTAATCATAGTAAAAAACTTCTGATGTTTTTTTCCTCTGAATGATTGGACATTATTCTTCACTCTGTTTTGCTGGCGTTTAAATCCGAAATATCAAGTGGCATATTGCCTCCTTTAGCAGACGTCAAGTTTACGACCACGTATATATCTCACTTCGCTTGAACCAAAATTCATTTGCTCGCTCGCTTCATTCACTCAGTAACGGAGTCAATTGAACATATTTTCACCCACTGTCACCCTTGTAAGCCACCTCGATGACGTGGAGTGAGGCATTGCCAAGCATGAACTACGTGCCAGCATTAGTGCTTATATTACTGAGTAAAAGATTAATATATCACGCCAGGTACACGCTGCTAATTTCATTTTCACACAACATACAAGGAAATATTTATTATATAATAAAAGCTACGTATGCATATCACAAACGAATCTTCAAAGTTTTGGATAAAGGGTTTTGAGACACTGAGTATGTATCATTCATCTTTCATCATCATCAAGGGTAAACAATCGTAGTATTGGTTTGACGCAGCCCTCCATTCGATTCTTCTATCGGCCAACCTCTCCATATTAACGTAGTTCCTCTCTTTCACGTCCTTTACGACCTGTTCCATGTAACTCATACGAGGCCTGCCTTTTCCATTCTTCCCGTTCACTTGTCCCTCGACGATTGTCTTCATCAGGCTATCGTGTCTTAACATTTGGCCCATTACGTTGTCCCGTCTTCTTTTTATAGTTTCCAGCAGACTTCTCTTTTCTCCCAATCTTCTAAGGACTTCTTCATTTGTCACTCGGTCGATCCATTTTATCTTCATCATTCTTCGATAGCACCATATTTCGAATGCTTCCACCCTTTTCTTCTCCGCTGCTGTCATCGTCCAAGCTTCACTGCCGTAAAGAAACATGCTCCAGATGTAAGTTTTGATGAATTGCTTCCTTACTTCCAAGCTTGTATTTCCAGCTGTAAGTAGATTCTTCTTTTGATAGAATACCCTCTTTTCCTGGGCTATTCTACTCACTACTTCTTTCCAGCTTCGTCCATCGTTGGTTACTCTGCTTCCCAGGTAACAGAACTCTTTCACCTCTTCCAGAACACAATTTCATGGAGCCCTTGGTGACAGGCAACTATTGATTCGTTACCACTTATGGAGCGCATATATGTTGAAGAAAACGAGATGAATGATATAATTCATTTTTGCATCATTCAATGAAATTAGTTCATTTTGTTTTCCGCTATTTGGGTGTGGATATCTCGGATAGAGTTCAGCATGGCACGAGTGCTGCACTTTCGAATATTTCGCGATCTCTCTGAGCAATTCGGGACTCGCCAAAGAACAGCAGTGACAGTCGCCGCAACTCCTCCGACAGGTGGCTGGCTCTCTCCATACGAAGTTAACCGATTACCACGTATTTGCGACTCTAATCACCAATTTCAAGTGTGAAAATAAGTAATTACATCACTAAATTATGATAATTAAATATACTGAGACTAGGATAAGAAAAACTGGGCGTAACCTGGTAGAAGGTACGAATATCCATATTGAAAACGATCGCAAGTTAAAACTCCACACTTTTAATTGAACACCGAAACAGGTTTCAGAAACTCTTAGCCTTGAAAATGGATCCGAGTTGGTGAAATCCGGGCCGGTGCTGAATTCGAAAAGTGTGGATTTTTTTACCCAGCGATCTTTTACAATATGGAGGTGACACGTAAATTGACAGGCACGAAGTAGGTGAAGAAGATGGAATCAAACCAGAGTGCAACGGGATGAAAATTGACTCAGACGGGACTCGAACCACGGACGTCCAAATTCCCAAGGGTTTATCAGGCTCTTGCAGTGGAGGTGGTTCGGTATCAAGGTTCGAGAGCTGCTTCCTGGAAATCATTTCCTCGTCTTTCCTCTCCTGTTTTCCGAGCGGAGGGATGTCCTCCTTCCGTGGGTGGGGCGCCGTTTATTGGATTCAGCCCCGTCGTGGGGCAAACAGGTGGCTTGCGACACGCCCGAGATGTTATTCCCCAGGCTTGTTTTCGGAAAAGTGTCCGGGTGGGAGGGGGGCGGACAGACACACATCCGCCTCCGACACCACCAAGCGGTAGTCGGGAGAAAACAAGGCTAGTGACGAAAAGACATTCGAGTCTTGGAGTGCGTTGGCTCTCCTCCCCTTCCTCCCTTACGGTGAGTTAGGTGAGTTCTCGCCCACGACAAAGGAGATCCAAGCGGCACATGCGTTAACAATGCAACTGCCCACCCCCCCCTCAACCCCTATACGAGCGATCAGAAGGTACGAGCGGACTAGGCGTGGGCGGTACTTGAAAAAGTACCGGTATTTTAGTGATGAACATTAAAAAGCAATAATAGTACTCCCCCGGTAGTACCGGCGAAAAAATACCGGCATACCGGTACTTTTGTGATTGATCAAATATGTTAAATTGAAAATTAACGTTCGTCTTACCCTAATTATCCGGTATTTCGGCAAATTAAAATTCCAGACAGAAAGAATGCATTGAAAAAGTCATCCACAGGCATTTTTTTGCGGAAATTCATCGGAAAAATGTATCGGAGGCTCGATCGTCTAATAGTGAGAAGGGTGATAGCGACGTCGTTATCAAAGGCAACGTCATACAAACGATTTCGGTAGATGCATTTCAATTTTTGGTGTTTTCCTGGCGTATTTTATGTGTGAAGTGGTGAATGGTGAACATAGTGAGACAGACTCGCTAGGAAACTACTATTTATGGAACACGATGTGAAATAATAAAGCAATGGCAATAATATACCGGCCTTTATCAAATTAACCAATTCAATAAGGACTTGACGAAAAAACAATTATTCATTCATTCATATTTTATTCTACATTAGCACGTATTATTGTATTCTTCATACCTTGGAATGGTGTCAAAACACGTAACAATTCTCACTTTTGAACTTTTTTCAATTAGAATTTTGGCTCCAATTCTCGTAAAATTACTGTGCAAGTTATATTTAATTCGAATGTTTTTATTTCTAATTGATACTTCAAAAGGTCATGGAATATTAAATTCACACAGAAAAAATCATAATCGTTCAATCAATTCTTCATGAATACTGTTAATCTGTTATTTGTGTCGTTGTTGTTAATAGTGCTGTTCGTTAACATCAACTTCGCTTGAAATATTATCAACACTCAATTGTTTTAGTAATTAGTTGATTGATAAAACATAAGATTGCAGTGGTGTCCAAGTACCGTTATATTTCTAGTACCGGTACCTTCGGTAGTACCGCTTTGAAATACTGGCCGGTACTACCGGAGTAAAACAAATAGTACTCGGTACTACCGATTACCGGTATTTTTTTGCCCATCCCTAGAGCGGACAGTTCGGTGGCTGCGGAGGTGCAACGCCAAAGCATCCAAAGGAGCCTGGGGGCTGTTTCCTGTCGGTATCCCTGGTTTGTTATTGCCGGCATGAAAAGTCATGCGTTCAGTCGCAGCTTGACGCTTTTAAGGGGTTTATACATACCTACATGGTGGGGATGAGGGATGTGGGAAGGGGATAAGGGGTTGTATAGGCATTCCGTGCTTTGCTAATGCGGGCGGGAGATAATCGCACAGGTTCATAACGAATTTGTTGTCTGTTGGGAGGGAGGTTTTTCCTCGAAAGTGGGAAGTAAGATTTAGAGCCACATTGGGGAGAAGAACGAAAGGGTCAACCGGATCATCGTTTTGAACATGTGGATTCGTGATTTTGGGGAGAGTGTTGATTTGTGATCAAGGAGAGCATTGAGAGCTCCTGTCACCGCTATTACATACTGTCCGTGCCAAAATCTTGTAGACTCGAGTTTAAACCTAAATAACTCCGAAACCGTTTATCGGATTTTCACGTTATTTACATAGTAATTTAGATAATGTTTGTTGTTGACTGACTACATTGTTATAATAATTTTTAAAAACAAATTTTGGACCTGTTTCTTACGTTAGAATAAAAAAAGGGCCCATTTTTTTAGCGCTACGGCGCCATGCGTCAATTTGACGTATAATAACTTCCGAGAAAAGAGTTTGACAAAAACAAATTTTTAATACAATGTGAATTATATCTTTATTAATACGTATGCGAAGTTTCAAGGTTTTAACTTTAGTACTTATTGGTATGCTATTCCATTTATGACCGCACTTTTTCTCGGCAACTATGCATCATGGCGCCACGAGACTAAAACTGTCATCTTCCTCTTTGAATTTCCAGAGCGAATCGGATATTATCATTTAGCTGAAGTTAGCACCTTATTTTATATCGAATTTCATGTTTCCTGAAAAAACACGCAAGCCCAGAGCAGGACACTCCGCCGGCAACGCTGCGCTTTAGTGGGTAGAGAGCACTTGGCTACTGATCAAAGGGTTCCGGGTTCAAATCCGGGTGAAGCCTTTGGACGACCCTGAACGAAAAAACCTCAGATTGCGAGGTGGCCCAGGGAAAGGATCTGGCCCCCCCTATACCCTGAATGCATGAAATTCACACGCCTGTGGCTTAGTAGTCCAGGGTGATCTCAACCCTCACCTATCCAAACCAACCTTCGGGTTGAATCACTGAGTGAGTGAATAACGTTGAATGAAATCAAATGATACTGCCTCCGTCCGAACAATGTTTCTGAATCCACTTCACCGCATGGGAGACCAGATTTCAGGAGAATTACAAATGTTTTTCCTAATCTGCATTCGGTTCAATCCATCTCTTTCACTATCGGATACGTATATGGTGGAGCTCTCGAATTTAGACTCACATGTGTATCCACTTCTCTCCCTCTGCCACTTATACTTCTTTTGAGGTTATTTTTTTTAAGTCCGCGCTTTGTCGGATCCAAAGGCCTGAAATATATCCAAAGATTTTCGCCTCAGACGTGCGTTCAAGTGGTGAGCTTCAGTCGCGGAGGCGTGATTCTTTCCGTCAAGTCACGAGCCTAACCGCGTCACATTACTCGCTCGTTTCGTTGAGTTATGTGCCGTGACTACCACTCGCGAAAGACATACATTTTCCCATCTGAGGAAATTAATTTATTTTCTACGATCCTCAGTTTTTGAAGCACTTGTCTTTAGGTCAGGAGATAGTTAACTTTTCTTAGCGTGGACGTAAATATGACATAGGAATTGACCTATTGACATTGATTCGATAACCGAGAATCTACTAGATGCTTGAAAATTGGGAATTAGTATTCAAAGGAATATAATAAATTTTCTTATTGATACTATGACCAAAAATCATTTCCTCCTATCTGGAGATTAGCAAATAACTTTTTTTAAATTCAATTCTCATATTCATCATTTCCTCATCTTAAAATTCATCTTCAGTAGTATGTGTGGCTTTAACATTTTAATATTACATCTACATAATACCCTGCAAGCCACCATAAAGGTGTGTGGCAGGGGGTGAATTCTCCCCAAACATGCAAAACATATCATGCATAAAAAAGGATTAGTATTTATATACTGTTCTATACTTCACTATTTACAAAAGATAAAAATAGCAAAGCAAACATGCAAAAACATACTAATAGTTGGGTTAGCTTCAAGTCCTTATACCAACATGCAGCTACCAATGTTATCCATCGCCACACTCGTACTGGATATATTTACCGTTCTTCATATCCCTAATTGTACGAGGAAAAAAGAACATATTGAATCTGTCAGTTCGGCAAACAATTTCTCTAATTTTGTGATTATGGTCCAGTCTACCATAAAATTTTAGTCCACTCGACGTACCAGATGTTAATGTTGATACGGCTGGTTTAGATATGGCTCCAGCAAGGAGCAGCGATAAAAGAGTGAAGCAACCCAGGAACTCAAATCTTTCTCAATTCGGGAAGACAGTTGAAGATATTGCTAAGGGACCCTTCCTAACATTATTGGATGAGCGTCTGCTTACTAGTTAGTGAGAACAGTACAATGCGTTTGATTTTTATTCGTTGTCCGAATATGTTTCTTTGGAGATGTATTCAAGATTGACAGACAAACTTTACGGTAGTGAGAGCATTTTGTTACTTTACGCATGCATAATTTTACTCGTGACATTTAAATTATGACGTTGAATGAATAGTTGAGCAAGGGTTGAATTTTTTCGATCCGGCGGTATATCTTCAAAGCATCCTCATATATTCTAGGGAAAAGAATCTGTCTTTAATTATTTCATTTCCACAAATTCGAGCACATAGCACTGTACTTCTCTTTATAATCTTCCGGATCGATATGCAACCAATAGCATTTGTAGATTCAGCTTCATTACCAGGCGTCGATGACGAATGTATTAACTACTGTTATCGGTTCATCTTGGGTCACATTTATTTGCTTTGGAAATATGATATAATGATGTTTCTTAATGTCGGGAAATACTTCCTTCAAGAAATAGTTCGTAATTTTATAGACTCCGCTTTCATTTTCTTCTTTTTATAATTCAACCAATTCGAAAGAGAGAGGTTCTTAAGTTTTCTTTTAGCGTTTAACCTTTTTCTGGATGGAGAGAGTATCAGTTTCCTTCCCTCGAATGATATCCGAGCTCTGACCAAACCTAGTTCTTCTCTTCATCCGACGGGGAGTTCGGAAAACCACCCACCTCTCACCCCCCTCCCATTTCACCCCCGCCTAACAAGTCTATTAAATTAATTAAAATAGGAATCATTGACAGATCGCAGGTTGAAATTTAGACTTAATCTCTTGAATAAATTCCAAGATAATACTTTCAGTGACGACGTTAAAAATATCTTGCGAACTCCAACTTACTATGGTAGACTGGACCACATTCACAAAAATAGAGAAATTGATTGTCGAACTGACGGATTCAAAATGACCTTTTTTCCTCGTACACTTAGGGATATGAATAGCGGTAAATATGTACAATGCGAGTGAATCAATCCATAGCATAGGTAGTTGCATGTTGGTATAAGGACTTGAAGGTAACCCAACTAACAGCATGTTTTTGCATGCGTAGTTTGCTATTTTTATCTTTTTAAATATTGTAGTCTAGACTAATATATTAATACTAGTCCTTTTTAATGCATGATTTGTAATGCATGTTTGGTGAAATTCACCCCCTGCCACACACCTTTATGTCGCAACTTCGAATCCGTGTTGGCACGGGAGGGCACGGCTTCCCCATAAAACGTCGTCAGGGGCGGTGGCGTGGGTGTTCGCCTCGAAATCCGCCCTTCACTCTGATCCCGTTTCCGGTGACGCATCGCGGCGACCAAGGCGTTTTCCAGAAGGGGAGAGAGGGGTTAGTTAGCAGACGACGGGCAGGGGCCTACGCTAACCTTCAATTCTCCAGTCGACGCGACAACTTGTGCATGAAATGCCATGGCAGGTGTACATTAGGGTGGGCCGAAAAAAGGTTTTTTTTCCGGATCAAATTTGCCCTATGCGGAAAAGTTGTGTACTGATATCAGGATCTCGCATGCAAAATTTCTTCGAAATCGGATAATATTAACCACTGCCGCCCGAGCTCTAAAGTTTAAAATTTTGCGAAAATTCAGGCGGAAATGGGAACCAAACGGTTATGGAGAATAATTTAATGCAAATATTGGAATATTGGTAAATATCAACGATAGATACATGTTTTTAGATTACAACACTGAAATGTGAAGTTTATTTGACGAAATCTATGGTTTATACGATGCCTAAGAATAAACAGCTAATTTAGAGTGTAGGCAACCCACACAACGACAAAATTTTTTACACGCTCCAAGCATCACTTCAAATAGATCACTTTTGGGAGCCGTATTTTGGATAAATTAATATTTTTTCGAATGCAGTTCCTTTATAAATGTCTCATACTTCATTTGGGTATAGATAATACATTAAAACAGACGAAAAAGCGGTACGTTTTGAAACTAACTTAAATTATGGCGAAGAATCACGGCCTGGTATTCATCACAAAGGTGATTCAAACATTTAATTTCCTCGGTATATACTGTAATATCCAATAATTGGTTCTTGCCCCCGTGAGCTGCAGATATTCTTCGCAAATCCAGCGAATTCGTGTGTCGTAAATGCCTGTGAATTAGATTGCAAAAGGAGTGGGTGTTCACTCGGAGACAAAGCGGGCTGCGCGCTGGGAAAGATACTACGAATCAGACATTTTGATACACTAGTGGAGTCCAAACGAATTCTTTTGTTAAAAAAGGCTGATATAGCTACGATCTACTCATCAGAAGATAGTAGCTTTTTCTAAGAACTTTGATAAATTATGGTGGTTCACTGTAGGAAATGAATTATCTCTGTGTACGGCATATACGTGTTCCTCCAACCGGCACTTTCTTGGAAAACCGGGAGTTAACTAGTCCCTAAGCGATAGTAGGTACAGCTAGTTCGACGTGAGTCAGGTATGATAAAGATAGCCAGTGGTAGAGCTAAGGAAAGTATGAACGAGACGGAGGACGGAGGTTATCCTTATCTGGCCCCAGCGATGAGTTGATCGTGAATACTTCGGTGATAAAATGGCATAGTATTCTCATACAAGACCTATTCCATTGTAAACCCCTATAACTGATGTTAAACTCCTTCATCTCATGCTGTTACTATCGTTACTCATTAACTCACCATATTCGTTGCAATATTTTATTTTCCTTGGGGATTCCCATCCGTTGTCGGACAAGATGCGTATTTCACTTCATAAGCTTGAGGTAGTCAGTCAGTTGGTATTCATTGCTGTAAGTGAATAACTACATTGTGCAGCGTACTGTGGTTTCGGTTGCAAGAAGATTAAAGCAATGGCAAAAATACAGAAAAAGCTTGAAAGGTGTGGATAGGAGTGCCTGATATTTGGTGCACCCGTAAAGTTCGCGGGTAATGTTTTGCCTTCTTATGAGGAGATGATGAAAATGTATTTGTACTCTCGGTACATTCAAGAAGAAAGTGGAAATACCGATACATCTGTGCCGGGAATCGCGGAGACGGTGGATTATGCCATTGAAGACATTTGGAATAGATCCTCTATACCAGTTGTCGGACAAAAGCAAATTGTGAGACGAATTATTCAATGCTATGGAAAATACCGCAATAATCTTCGATCTGTCAACAAGAAGACTTTCGTTGATCTGAAGCAAGACTTTCCTCGTCACGCGTATCAGCTGTTTGATGTTGCGGCATGTAAATTCTCTACTGGAACTGATTGTGCTTGTGATAATACCACCAAACTGCCATTTTTAGAACGTGTATTCCTTCAGGACCAGAGAAGTGATAGAAAACTGAATATCAATGCCATTGAGGTCCAGGAAACTAAAAAGAGGGAGAGGAAATAGAATAGGTTAGAGAGAAAAAGATCATCAGAATGAGCCACACTAACTGAGCAAGAAGTTCGTGAGATTTGGAAATACTCAAGTGAAGAAACGTCTGCAGATGAAGAATTACGCGACGCAAGTGATGCTGATGATTTTTTTGGAAAAAATGTTGGTGTAAATAATTTATATTTGTCTAGATTTGCGTCTGCCTGTGAAAGATTCTGTACATCGAAACGAGCTGCTGCAGCACTCGCATCCGCGCTTCTAGTTGATATCGGGATGGTTTCTCAAGGACACCACGTGCTTTTTCAAGTGGAGAATGCCTGGAGAGTCTTTCAGCGAGAAGTCCGGGGAAAATGTTTCATTCCAGGTGGACCACTACAGCAATTCGTATTCTTCGATTTTATGTTTCAACCAAAACTCCTTCAAAAGAACAGATGACATTGGCAACTTCTGTGATGAAAGTATAAACTCCTATGTGGTTCGCGATAAAATTAAGACCACAATGCACGGAAGGCCAGAAGAATATCATGAACATGATACATTTCATGAAATATATGGATCGAGACATCAAATTACGCCTTTACTCAATCATTCGGCGAAACGCTTTTTTTGCTCGCCCAGAGAATGTTCTGCTTGTAATGCTAGCCGAAGAGAGAAGACCGATCCGTGAAATGGCCGTCGAAAAAATATTAAAATCAGAAGAAGGAATTTAGGAAATTCGAACTTCCAACTATGAATTTTGATGCACAAGATTACGTCTACTTAGTTGACTGGAAAACAATAGCGGTAACTCAACCACCTTTAATAGCTGATATCATAAGCAAAGATTTGGGAGATATTCTGAAGGAAGGGGCTTCGTTGAAAGTACCCCCATTTGCATGCCACACACAAGCAGTTGAAGGGATGGTACAAATGATCACGGTGGCGTCAAAATCCGTGTGCAGTCCAGAAAACAGGCATGGATGGGCATTATCATGCATAAAAGGCCGAAAACTTCAACCAAAATTTGAACATAAAGCACAGCATAAGGTATAATAAGAACCAGTGATAGGCAGATACCTAAAAACGTGCCCTATGGAAGGGTGGTTTGGGAGGGAACGGGTGGAACTCGATAGTAGCCACCTCCTCGTGGTGAGTTCTGGGTAGTTTCTCCACGAAAATAGCAAAAAGCTACTTAAATAAATACTTGGTGATCAGGCTGTGCCTTTATCCTACCTTGATTAATTGATTTTTTTGTGATAATAGCTCAACATGCATAAAATTCTTCATCGTAATTGAGGTTAGTTTAAAAAAATTTAACTTTACCTTCTGTTTTAATGTATTATCTATTCCCAAATGAAGCATGAGACATTTATAAAGGAACTTCAGTCGAAAAAATATTAATTTATCCAAAATACGGCTCCCAAAAGTGATCTATTTGAAGTGATGCTTGGAGCGTGTAAAACATTTTGTCGTTGTGCGGGTTGCCTACACTCTAAATTAGCTGTTTATTCTTAGGCATCGTATAAACCATAGATTTCGTCAAATAAACTTCACATTTCAGTGTTGTAATCTAAAAACATGTATCTATCGTTGATATTTACCAATATTCCAATATTCACATTAAATTATTCTCCATAACCGTTTGTTTCCCATTTCCGCCTGAATTTTCGCAAAATTTTAAACTTTAGAGCTCGGGCGGCAGTGGTTAATATTATCCGATTTCGAAAATATTTTGCATGCGAGATCCTGATATCAGTACACAACTTTTCCGCATAGGGCAAATTTGATCCGGAAAAAAAACCTTTTTTCGGCCCACCCTAGTGTACATCTACTCGTACGCAGTGCTCTGCTAGGCACCGTGAAGGTGGTTGGCAGTCGGTTAAGATCATCAAACATGCACTACTAACATCTACATCTACACGATACCCTGCAAGCCACCGCGAGGGTGTGTGGCAGGGGGTGAAGATCACCAAGCATGCACTATTGTCATGCAAGCAAGCAACTATAGGGTCTCATACAACTAGATTGTTAGTATCTATAGTATTTAAGGGATTAATACATGCATCATGCTCTACAGACTACTCTGAAATATTTCACCTAACTATCCCTTTGCTATGCTGCCTATTCTGTTCTCTTATAGTACGGGGGAAAAATGACATTTTGAATCTGTCGGTACGTCAATCTATCTCTCTAATCTTATTTATCTGGTCGAATCTAGCATAATACGATGGTTTTTTTAATAGGTGCCTAACATCTTCAGTAAAGCTATCCGATTGAAATTTCTCTAACAAATTTAATCTGTACTTTAACCTACGCTCTGATAATGATTCCCACCCTAATTCTTGTATTATTTCTGAAACCCTGCTCAACCTATCGTAACACCTTTTAACGAACTTGGCTGCTCTACGCTGCACACCTTCTAGTTGTATAATCAAACCTAATTCATTCGGATCGCATAGACACTGGCTGCATACTCAAGGTGGGGCCTAACTAGTGAAAAGTAACATCGCTCTTTGAAGTAAAAAGTAACAACTCTTACATGCCACTAAGAGTGATACCACTGCATGAAAACATGTTACGTATAGAACTCACGTGCAACTAGATGGTTAATGTCACAAAGTCACGAAGTGATTACTGGTTAGAAATATTTTCACAAAATATATTTATCTGCCCTAGCATACATAGATCACAAATACTAAAACATGCTTCATACACTGTTGACTAATACAACAATATTTCGCCTACCTAACCCTTTGCTATGCTGCGTATTGTGTTCTCTTATGGTACTCGGGAAGTACAACATTTCTTTTCCATTCTTCTGAGTAAATGGATATTTAGTGTGTGGACGTGATATTGATTTATCCTTGGTGTTAGTATTGAAGAAATTCCATTGGACCGTTTTTCAGTAAATAAATCACAAACTTTGTTAAAATTTGATAATATTTCATCGTCCACAAGTAAGTATGTAAACTGAATTTCATACATCATAACTGCTCTTACTGTTGTTTACATTGATGTTTCCGAGTATTTTAATTTCCTGAACACTTCTTTAATGCATTTAGCAGCAAGTTAATAATTGTTTACTTTAATTACTTTGCATTACCTTTCCTTTCTTCTCCTGGAATTACGATATTATGTCAAATTTAGGCAATGTGGACAAGAGTGTAAGCACGTACTGAGCCTTACACCCACTGTCGCACTTGGTGCCCCACTCGAGAGACGCCGAGGACTGAAGGACTCGTCCTTTAGGCATGAGTAAGGTCGCGTCTTGGTGTGGGACGGGTGGCAGTAGCCTCACATGGTCGCGTGAAGCGCTGATTCAGAGGGATTGGGGTGGGGCGAGGCCGGGGAAGGCCCAGCGAACAGTCTAAAGGCCGTTTTACACGGTGAATGATCATTCGAATTAATTCCTGGAATGTTATGTGCAGAAAGGATGCGCAGTGGTAGGCCTATCGATACTACATATCGATTCACGGGAGATTTCCAACCAACGCAGCTGAATCGATCGATCGCAGGTCCATGGGCACGCCAATTAATTGTATAAGCACGAAAAGCTCCAAAAAAAACTATTATAATTTCATTTCGTCCTGCACTTGTTTAATTTGAATCTTCTTCTACCCGCTCACAAAACAAAGACGGACGTCGTGCGCTCGTATCACGTGATCATTCTAGGAATCATGCGATCAAAATTAGAACATGTTCTAATTTTGATCGAATGATCAGGCGAATGAATTTCATGCGAGGAAATATCCGTATTACAAGAGGCATGAACTTCATGCGCATTATTTCATTCACATGATTTCATTCGCATGATCATTCACTGTGTAAAACGGCCTTAATGCTCTGCAGTACATTTGAACAGTGGACAACGCAGTGCCGACGGAAGACCCCGTCTTCGACAATTCGAGCACGCTCCAACTAAGGGATCCATGCAATCGACTGGTCGTGACCCCATCGTCTTCTTACCGAGAATCCCTCATCAATCTACATGTACATCTACTTGTACCCTGCAAGCCACATAAAAGTATGTGGCAGAGGGGTGAATTCTCACCAAACATCCATTACATATCAAATTAGTAATAATATTCTGGTCTAAACATCACAATTTAAAAAAGATGAAAATAGCAAAGCAAGCATGCGAAAACATGCTGTTAGTTGGGTTAGCTTAAATTCCTTATACCAACATGCCTATGCTATCCATTGATAAACTCCTATTTATGATATTGGATAAATTTACAGGTATTCACATCCTTAAGTGTTCGAGGATATAAGGACATTTAGAATCTGTCAGTTCGGCAATCAATTTCTCTAATTTTGTGATTATGGTCCAGTGTACCGTAGTAAGTTGGAATTGGCAAAATATCTTTAGCGTCATCACTGAAAATATTATCTTGGAAATTATTTAGGAGATTAAGTCTAAATTTCAACCTACGATCTGACAATGATTCCGTTTATAGTTCATTTAATAGACTGTTTACGCTAATAAAATGCCGGTTTATAGAAAAAATTTGCTCAAAATCAACTCAAGTAATTAACCTACAATGAACTTAGCGCCCCTTTGGTATTAAAAAAAATTAGTATGCGCTGGACGCTCAATATCCATCATTTTAGAACTTATAACAAATGCTAAGCGTTTATCGTGCATTTTTCAGTACTCGGTGTCAGAAAGTCTCTGGGAATCTTTGTGATTTTAAACTTTAAAATAAAAGAGTCACTTCAAAATAATCTACATCTACATGATACCTACAGGCTATGATTCCTACAGGCAATCGAAAATTGGTGTGATACATGGCAGTTAGAATTAAATTTCAAAAAATGTGTAGTAATGAATTTTTGTAAAAAGAATAGCTCTCCTCCTAGCACATACAAAATAAGTAATAATGAAATAGCAAACGTGGAATCCATCAAATATCTAGGAATAAGACTGACACATGATCTTTCCTGGGGTAAACATATACGTGAAATAATGGGTCACGCTAATCGTAAACTGGGATTCATCGAAAGAGTATTAGGTAAATGTGTCGATCATGTACGATAAATCAGCTACTTTTCCCTTGTTAGACCTCATTTGGAATATGCTGCCAGTGTATGGGATCCCTACGAAATCGGTCTAAGTAATGAATTTGAACGTGTGCTGCGAAGATCGGCAAGATTTGTAAAGGGACGATACGATAATTATATTAGCGTAACCAGTCTATTTAATGAATTGAAATGGGAATCATTATCAGATCGCAGGTTGAAATTTATACTTAATCTCTTAAACAAATTCCAATTCAATATTTTCAGTGATTATGTTAAAAATATTTTACGAACCCCAGCTTACTATGGCAGACTGGACCACAATCATAAAATTAGAAAAATTGATTGCCGAACCGACCGATTCAAAATGTCCTTTTTCCCTCGAACAATTAGAGATACGAATAACGGTAAATATGTCCTATCGGAGAGTAGCAATGGATAGCATTGGTAGCTGCATGTTGGTATGAGTACTTAAAGCTAACCCTACTAACAGAATGTTTTTGCATGTTTGCTTTGCAATTTCTATCTTTTTTAAATAGTGTAGTTCTGACTACTATATAAATACTATTCCTTTTTTAAGCATGATATGTAGTGCATGTTTGGTGAGAAATCACCCCCTGCCACACACCCTTGTGGTGGCTTGCAGGGAATTATGTAGATGTAGATGTGGATGATACCCTGAAAGCCACCGCGAGGGTGTATGGCAGGGGGTGATGATCACCAAGCATGCACTACTAACATGCAAACAAGCAAATATAGTGTCTCATGCAACTGCACATGCAATAATGCACATGAGCACAGATTGTGACACGAACGGCAAGAGCTCGGCAATCCGCATGAATGGGCTTGGGCCAAATATAGTTTTGCTACTCGGGGTTAGTTGAAACCGAAAGTTGATTGGTTTTCCGTATTGAACCGAATCGGTTATCTCTTGATTCCATTTCGATTTTCCATTCGATCCATCGAAAAGTGCAACTCTTCGTCGAAATGTGATTCTCGGCAACGTCGCTTGAGAGTAAGAGGTTCCCCCCATTGGCTGCCTGCGTCTCTCTCGCAAGCCGTCTCTCCTGCACCAAGGTGGCGAGGTCATCACCACACACCACCCCTTGTGTCTCTGGCTGGTGTCAGTAGGTCAAGACATGACTGACCGCCTCTACTGCTTCTTCTTCGCGTGGAATCCAGCTGTGCGCGCTCCATCCATTTTATACAATTGAAGCGCCGACTAATAAACTGAAAGGCTTTACCGGCTGAAATCCGCGAAGACCCTCTGAAATGTCTTCATGAAAACGATGCCTTACTGAATTTCTCCATAAATATTTTCGGTGACAGTTCTGTAGATGTTCTCCCCAAGTGTGTTGGAGTGATACCATGTGAATTAGAATTCCAAGGAGTGGCATAATGATGGCATATTCAATGTCCATCGAGTAAAACACAAGCCATCTTCTAAATAAGGCGATTCATAGATTCCAGTGCAGAAACGAATCAAAAGCGATAAAATTTCTTTTCGCCGCGAACGAGTTTGCTTTCGAATCCAGAGTAGGTAACCTTTTTTCCCCAAAGGTTCCTTCGTACAAATGTTTTCGGGGGGATAGAATATCAGATGATAATCACATCTAAGCTCGGATCAAACGTTCAAAACCTTTCCAGTGCACTATTTTGAAAATATTTTCCCCTATGCTGCAGTTTCTTTAAAAAAAACATTCACTGAAAACGCCACGTTAATTAATAATTCCATAAATCGCCCTCGTAATGTTGAGCCTTATTTTTTTCAATTTCCGCACCGCTAGCAACCGCGTTAACTTTCATTTTCGACGCAGTCAAGCAGAAAAAAGCGAAGGACTCGCGCCCAAGGTGACGACGCTTGTCTCGCCATCTTCTGCCAGCTGATTGGCGCATTCCTTTGCGCGTGCATCCCGGCATGCCTCGGATCTAGAAATTAAGGCCGTTTTTACACGGCCATTGATACTGCGCAGGCTGTTGCGAGAACACTTGCGCAAGAAATATTGCAACGTGTAAAGCGACGATGTGCGAGGACAGGCAGCGCCTCTGCGCGAACGTTTGCGAGCAAATTAGAACGTGTTCTAATCTGATACTTGCGTTCGCGCAATTTTGAATTTATTTCTCACACTAGATGGTGCAGATGTAGCGGCAACGAACTGCTTGGGGAATGCTAGCATTTAAATAGTTTGTTCACGATTGAGTTGGGTGTTTTTGTTGGCACTTAACTATTTAGGTTGTGAATAAAGTGCAATAATGATGAGCTGGGCGATTAATCACGTGGAAGCTTGAATTTCGTTCGTAAAGGAAGAACCTGTTACCATGGCCCACATTCGTTCGTTCGTGGTGCAAATTTTGGGCTAAGTATACGGGACTAGGGTCTCCACTATTATGTTTAGACTATGGCTTAAAACATATTTTAAAGTGGTGGTTATTTATCGCATCTTTCAGGTCCAATTAATTGCTACTCAACAGATCTTGACGCTATGCGATATATTGACGGTATTACCGGTACTGAATGGTATATTATCACTGACATAATGCACCGACGATTGCACCGTGTAAAGCTGTCAAGCAAGCGTCTCACAATTTACTACGTCACGTGACTTTCGCAGACGACTGCCCAAACGGAATCAACGTCAACTTGCGCAGTTTCAATGACCGTCTAAGACGGCCTTTGTTAGAGACGGGTGAGAGGCGAAAGAGGGAGAGAGAGAGAGAGGTCAGAGGTGGCCGCCGTGGAAGTGGTTGGGAAAGCGCAACTCTCGGACAAGCTGCCGCGGGATTTACGCTGCTAATTAGCATGCGAGGGAATTTGATGTCGTTTTCGGCTTCCCATCGAACATCATTTATGTCCTCGGAATCGGTGCGCTGCTCCGCGGTCACGAAGTGGTCGTTAGCGGAGGAATTTGCGGTGGAATTGCCGAGGCGAAGCGTTCGTTTTCCCTCGCCGGCAACGCCCCCCCGCCCCCTATTTGGTTCCCACCGAAATGGAGGGTTGCTGCCCTCTGCACCCCGTGCAGTCATCTGCACCCGGGAGTGGCACCACTGCTCCGCTTTGGTGCGGTCTTCGGGAATGGGATCCGAATGAATTACGGTTGATCAGAGAACTAGACAGTGTGCAGCGTAGAGCAGCTAGGTTCGTTAAAAGGTATTACGATAGATTGAGTAGTGTTTCAGAATTAATACAAAAATTAGGGTGGGAATCATTATCAGAGCGTAGGTTGAAGTACAGATTAAATTTGTTAGAGAAATTTCAAACGTATTGCTGTGGGAATCATTATCAGAGCGTAGGTTGAAGTACAGATTAAATTTGTTAGAGAAATTTCAAACGTATTGCTTTGCTCAAAATGTTAGGCACATATTAAAAAAACCTGTATTATGCTAGATTCGACCAGATAAATAAGATTAGAGAGATAGATTGTCGTACCGATAGATAAAAAAGTGCATTTTCCCCCCGTACTATAAGAGAATAGAATAGGCAGCATAGCAAAGGGATAGGTAGGGGAAATATTATAGAGTAGTCTGTAGTAAATGACGCATGTATTAGTCCCTTAAATACTATAGATACTAACAATGTAGTTGCTATAGTTGCTTGCTTGCATTCCGGTAGTGCATGCTTGGTGATTTTCACCCCCTGCCACACACCCTCCGGGTGGCATGCAGGGTATCGTGTAGATGTAAATGGTCTTCCTTCCAGAGGATCTTCGTGGAACTCACACTACCTAATCATTACCGCTTGCACGAGGGGCATGTTTACTTAAACACCACGTGACAGCAGCCCTATGTTCATCTTCAGAAGGCCCCTGTTCTAGACCGCGGTCCCGAAAGGCCCCTTACTCACTAATTGTCACCGACAATTTGTGTACCAATTGCTTTTCCGGAAAGGGAATGCAATCAAATGCTTTATGATACGTGTCGAAACTATAGAAGCTATGAATGTACCGAATGCATGAGACATTCTATGAGGACTCTATTAGATGTTTTCTCCAATAACTCCCTGACACAATTAGCTACAGCACCTAATAGAGGGGACAACACTCTTGATTTACTGGCAACCAATATCCCACAACATGTGACAATGATTGACACGGTTGATGGAATCAGTGACCACAGAGTTATAACTGCAAAACTCTCGCTATCTTTAGATAAAAATTTTAAACAAAAAAGAAAGTTTTACATTTTTAAAAGAGCAGACTTTGCTAACTTTAAAATTTATTTAAGAGATTCCTTATCGGATTTCAAAAAGTCTTCCATAAAGGTATGTACCAACGATTCATGGAAGTCGTTCATTAATATCATGCGCTCTGGGATCAACAGATTTATCCCTTGTAAATTCAAAAAAGAAAGCACTGAACCTAGGTGGTACAATGCCGAAGTGAGAAAATCCCTGAGACGGCAGCGAATATGTCATGCTAAAATGAAAAAAATTAGTAAACATATGCCCACTGATGAGCGTAATGTAATTATTGAAAATTATAAAATTTCAAAATCCACTGCAAAGTCAGCCCTTAGTAATGCATTTGCAGAATTCAAAAGAAAAACACTTGGGGAACAATTGAAAGAAAATCCAAAAGTCTTCTGGTCGTACGTAAGGGAAGTGCAAGGCCATAAGTCTGCCGTCCATTCACTTAAAAATGATAGAGGTGAAATGACCACAAACACACTCGACAAAGTTAACTTGCTAAATTCCTTCTTCCAAACCGTTTTTAACCCACCTTCCGGGGATTCAACTGTCGTGTTACCTGACCTCTTTCAGCGGTTGATGCAACCAATTGACATTTCCTGTAATGGTATTGAAAAATTACTTAAAGATATAAGCCCCAACAAATCTCCTGGCCCTGATCAAATTCCCTCCCGCGTGTATAGAGAGTTAGCATCCGAAATTTCCCCCTACCTTGAAATAGTATTTAATAAATCCCTCACCGAACACGTCGTACCGATGGACTGGAAAGCAGCCGATGTAACACCCATTTTTAAAAGTGGCGATAGGGAGCAGCCATCTAACTACAGACCTATATCCCTCACGTCCATTTCATGCAAGGTCCTAGAACATATAATTGTCAGTTCAGTCATGGGACACCTAGATAGCCAGAATTTATTGTCCAATGTCCAGCATGGCTTCCGAAAGAGCAGATCGTGTGAAACCCAACTTGCTCTCTTTTCCCACGATATTTTAGTTTCTGGCGAAAATAATATTCCAGTGGATGCTATATTTCTCGACTTCAAGAAGGCTTTTGACAAGGTTTCTCACAGCAAACTAATTTTGAAGTTAAAATCTTATGGGTTAGACAGTAACATTATATCATGGATTAATGATTTTCTGCATGATCGGGTTCAAAGGGTTGTTTTGGACGGTGTTTCCTCACCGGCAATTAAAGTCACTTCGGGTGTCCCACAAGGTAGTGTGATAGGTCCACTCCTATTCCTTTTGTATATTAATGATATCCAAAAGGTGGTAAAAAGTAAGCTTCGTCTATTTGCCGATGACGCAGTAGTGTACAGGGAAATTCTATGCCCGAACGATAAAGAATATTTAAATATTGACCTACAAGCAATTGAAACTTGGTGTGATACATGGCAGTTAGAATTAAACTTTAAGAAATGTCTTGTAATGAATTTTTGGAAAAAGAATAGCTCTCCTCCTACCACTTACAAAATAAGTAATAATGAATTAACTAACGTGGAATCCATTAAATATCTTGGAATAAGACTGACAAATGATCTTTCCTGGGGTAAACACATTCGTGAAATAATTGGTCAAGCGAATCGTAAACTGGGTTTCATTAAAAGAGTATTGGGTAAATGTGACGATCATGTACGAGAAATCAGCTACTTTTCCCTTGTTAGACCTCATTTGGAATATGCTGCCAGTGTATGGGATCCCTACGAAATCGGTCTAAGTAATGAACTTGAACGTGTGCAGCGAAGATCGGCAAGATTTGTAAAGGGACGATACGATAATTATATTAGCGTAACCAGTCTATTAAATGAATTGAAATGGGAATCATTGTCAGATCGCAGGTTGAAATTTAGACTTAATCTCTTCCACAAATTCCAAGGCAATATTTTCAGTGATGATGTTAAAAATATTTTACGAACCCCAACTTACTATGGCAGACTGGACCATAATCATAAAGTTAGAGAAATTGATTGCCGAACTGACCGATTCAAAATGTCCTTTTTCCCTCGCACAATAAGAGATACGAATAACGGTAAATATGTCCTATCGGAGAGTAGCAATGAATAGCATTGGTAGCTGCATGTTGGTATGAGTACTTAAAGCTAACCCTACTAACAGAATGTTTTTGCATGTTTTCTTTGCAATTTCTATCTTTTTTAAATAGTGTAGTTCTGACTACTATATTAATACTATTCCTTTTTTATGCATGATAAGTAGTGCATGTTTGGTGAGAAATCACCCCCTGCCACACACCCTTGTGGTGGCTTGCAGGGTATTATGTAGATAGATAGGTAGATAGATAGATAGATAGAATGCGAAGTTCGCAACACAAATTACTTTCCGAGAAAAGTTAAATCACTTAACGGGAATATCACCCGCATTGGAAAGAGAAAAAAAACTTTTAATTCGATTATGTATGGCATAACCATTGAAACCGAAATTAAAATGTACGCAAAATAGTAGAATAAACGAAACATTTGAACTGTAAAAAGGTAGGATATGTTCCACTCACGTCAACAAAATATCTTAAAGTAGAAATATTTGTAGTTCACTGATAATAGATGAGGCGGCGCCGAATTCCAATTATGGAGCAACTCTCCGAGGCTAACGGCGACGGGGGCATATACACTGTCGAGACGGAAATACCGAGGAAACCTTAATGAAATGTATTCTTCCGAGGATGTGATGTCATTCCGAGCCGCGACCACTGTTCCGTGAACGTTACCTAAGGATAAGGATGACCCCTGAAGGTCCCAAGATTGAATTTCCAGCTCGAAGAAAGCGGGTTGGAGGAGAGGGTACTTAATTACACTTAAGATTTTTCGATGCTGATATTAATGTGTTGAGAACGCCTGAGGAGTTGGACTTCCGCATCTGATATTAAAAAGACACTTATCCTCTAGCAGGTCACGTGGACTAGTATGTGATTGGTGTTATGTATCTACATCTACATCTACATAATACCCTGCAAGCCACCACAAGGGTGTGTGGCAGGGGGTGATTGCTCACCAAACATGCACTACATATCATGCATAAAAAAGGAATAGTATTAATATAGTAGTCAGAACTACACTATTTAAAAAAGATAGAAATTGCAAAGCAAACATGCAAAAACATTCTGTTAGTAGGGTTAGCTTTAAGTACTCATACCAACATGCAGCTACCAATGCCATTCATTGCTACTCTCCGATAGGACATATTTACCGTTATTCGTATCTCTTATTGTGCGAGGGAAAAAGGACAATTTGAATCGGTCAGTTCGGCAATCAATTTCTCTAACTTTATGATTATGGTCCAGTCTGCCATAGTAAGTTGGGGTTCGTAAAATATTTTTAACATCATCACTGAAAATATTGCCTTGGAATTTGTGGAAGAGATTAAGTCTAAATTTCAACCTGCGATCTGACAATGATTCCCATTTCAATTCATTTAATAGCCTGGTTACGCTAATATAGTTATCGTATCGTCCCATTACAAATCTTGCCGATCTTCGCTGCACACGTTCAAGTTCATTACTTAGACCGATTTCGTAGGGATCCCATACACTGGCAGCATATTCCAAATGAGTTCTAACAAGGGAAAAGTAGCTGATTTCTCGTACATGATCGTCACATTTACCCAATACTCTTTTAATGAAACCCAGTTTGCGATTCGCTTGACCCCTTATTTCACGAATGTGTTTACCCCAGGAAAGATCATTTGTCAGTCTTATTCCAAGATAAAAATGTTTTCCCTTCAGCAATGCATTCCATCAAAAACGAACGCGATTTTTTTAAGCTCTGCTCCTGAGTTAATTGAGAATTCATGGAGATTTCAAGCCCATATAGAATTTAAGGCTGGAAGATAATAGTCTGGACAAGCGTTTATTCACATTAATTGCCATGCGAAAAAATTCACCTGGACCGGAAATCGAACCACGGACCTTTGGCTTTCCGGGCCACTGCGCAGACCACAACGCTACCCAGGATCCTTCAAGGATGTAGGTACCTTCATGTATGTAGGTACCTGTCGTTTATCTGAATAATGTATGTACTTAACTAACGCATGCAAACTGCACTGAGGTGTGTGTGTTAAAACTGCCAAAGTGAATTGCAACGAATTCTTAAATCATCATTGACAATTAAATTACTTCGAAACTGCAAAGCATTGAATTTCACAATCATGATGCCTACTTTACGTCGTTCATTCATGTCGTGACGAATAACCTTTTAGTGCATAAGCCAAGCGCGTAAACAGTATTTACTTAACTCACCTCCATAGTGGCTAGCAGGGTACTCTGCCTTTATGTACTAGATTATGTCACCACCTGCTCTGCATCACATGCTCGCAAAAAGTGCATGAATGATGAGTCACGTTCCTCTTTCGTCTGATCGTCATAATCAAATACGGAAAACCCGATTAGGGCCTTCCGGCTTAAATTCAAACATGCACCATGGGAATGATTTCCCAGGAAATCAAAATAGCCGTTTTCTGCATGATGTAATATGTCTCTAATTTATCATCTTCCCATTCAGTTATCCAATTTTTGACCGAAAAAATAAATTACTCTGCTATTCACACTGTTGCGTTGAACACTTTGGTGTATAATTTCATGGAACATCGTTGGCATTCGCATTCGCAAAAAATTGGTCTAAATAATGAACTTGAACGTGTGCAGCGAAGAGTGGCAAGATTTGTAAAGGGACGGTACGATAACCTTATTAGCGTAACCAGTCCATTAAATGAATTAAATTGGGAATAATTGTCAGATCGCAGGTTGAAATTTAAACTTAATCTCTTAAACAAATTCCAAGACCACATTTTCAGTGATGATGATAAAAATATATTGCAAACCCCAACTTGCTATGGTAGACTGGACCATTATCACAAAATTAGAGAAATTGATTACCGAACTGACAGATTCAAAATGTCCTTTTTTCCTCGTACAATTAGGGATATTAATACCGGTAAATATATCTAGTACGAGTGTAGCAATGGATAACATTGGTAGCTGCACGTTGGTATAAGGACTTGAAGCTAACGCAACTAACGGCATGTTTTTGCATCTTTGCTTAGGTATTTTTATCTTTTTTTAAATAGTGTAGTTTTGAACAGTACCTATATAAATGATAATCCTTTTTTATATATGTTGTGCATGTTTTGTGAGAATTCACCCCCTGCCAAACACCTTTATGGTGGCTTGCAGGGTATTATGTAGATGTATATGTTCATTTTAACAAACGTATTTTGATCAGATGTCTACCTCTGGCAGAAAAAACTCCCCGTCAACCTGGAGGGAATCGTATTGGAGTAATAGTTATCCAGTCTATCTGAACTTCCTTTTCTGAACCCACTACTGCATTGGAAATTCCAATTTATTTCATTTTTCAAGGGTCAGAATGTTATTAACAAGTTGGCGTTAGAGAGGGTTCAAAGGGTGTGTCTTTCTTTCGCAATGTGCTTCTCTTTTATTTCTCGAAAGCGAGCAAAAGCGAGTTTGGTCAACATTCTGTTTGTGCGGTGGTCACGATCAGTGAAGCTGAGCCGACTGAATTTACATGTGGAAAGTGAATCGAAGAACAGCTCTCTTGTACGCTTCACTCCCCTGCTGAATTGCTAGAGCCAAAATGCGGAAAAGTTTCTGTTTAAATGCTCATCATGCTGGAATTTTTTTAGTTGAATTTCATTTCAACTGCGTTTAAAAAATAAATAATAGAGGCTAATAACCACGCTTCCCTCACATATTTAAATTTTTTCATTACCTTTATGCAGTATGAAATCAAAATTTTGCAATCGATATGTAATGCTACCAGGAATAATGTCTTCTACGTCATCTACATCTACATCTACATAATACCCTGCAAGCCACCATAAAGGTGTGTGGCAGGGGGTGAATTCTCACCTAACATGCACTACATATCATGCATAAAAAAGTATTTGTATTTATGCACTACATATCATGCATAAAAAAGTATTATATGCTGTTCTAAACTTCACCACTTACAAAAAAAGAGAAAAATAGCAAAGCAAACATGCAAAAAACATCCTGTTTGTTGGGTTAGCTTCAAGTCCTTATACCAACATACAGCTACCAATGTTATCCATTGATACACTCGTATCGGATAGATTTACATTTATTCATATCCCTAATTGTACGAGGAAAAAAGGATATTTTGAATCTGTCAGTTCGGCATATCAATTTCTCTAAATTTTGTGATTATGGTCCAGTCTGCCATAGTAAGTAGGGATTCACAATATATTTTTAACATCATCACTGAAAATATGGTCTTGGAATTTGTTTAAGATTTTAAGTCTAAATTTCAACCTGCGATCTGACAATTATTCCCATTTTAATTCATTTAATAGACTGGTTACGCTAATATAGTTATCGTACCGTCCCTTTAGAAATCTTGCAGATCTTCATTGCACACGTTCAAGTTCGTTATTTAGACCGATATCGTAGGGATCCTATACACTGGCAGCAGATTCCAAACGAGGTTTAACGTTCTGCGTCTACTTCGGGGTAAATTCTCTCTATTGTTTGTGAAAGCCTTTCAGGTAATAAATATAAATTTTGGGAATGGTCTACGGCGTGAACTGTGTTGAAAAAAAGCCTTCCAGTGCAGATCCGATCATTCTGGGACATTTCATTGGCCTGAAGAAAGACTGCAGATACAATCATTGCTCACGTTTCTTTATAAAGTCGACCCTGAGATGCGAATTGCTAAATTCCAGTCCTGTATCTCCAGAAGCATCTCACATTGGAATACGTGAAGTTGAAAGATTAAATTCTTCCGATTGATCTCAATTACATTACGATTTCTTTTTTTTCGACGGGCCTCTTTAGGGCAGTGTGTTCATGAAAGTTTAATTTGAATTCATTAATATAAACGTATGCCTAATTATGCACGGATAATATAATAACACTTTAGTAAAATTATCCTGACAATTTCTTGCCTGACCTGACTGTTACAAATGAAAAAAAAAACATTATCGTATTTTGCTGCTTTGAAATGTGACATTGGATTCCGCACTAGTGATAACTCAACCGTTTTCACTTTAAGGAACACATTTACTCAGCGTTCCTGGGCACTTCGGAAGTAGCAAGCCATCGGCGCTTTTTTGACTCTAAAGAAGCCAAATTTCAGCAATTAAGAAGAGGTTTGCGTAACCTATTTACGCTCGGCAGGCGCTAATAGGTGTTTTCCGCAGTTTCCGTCCGGCTGAGTATATTTGAACACTCGGCAAATAATCAGACGCACGACTGTTGTGCTCCGATTCTTTTCGTTAAAAAGGCATAAGTCTCATAAACCACGAAATCCATGATTCCTGAAAAACAGTGTCCTCGTGAATGAGTCACTGAAAGAAATATGTTTTGACACCCTATAACATTACTGCAGAGATTTCAATGAGAGTACTTTTCTTAACTCGATAAAATACTTTTACAGAAAATATAAAAAAATATTTTATTTATCTTCAGAAAATCAGTCGTGATTGACAGATGCTGCATCATTAATTTGAATTCAATGGAGTCGTTTACCATATTTTTTTATTGCCGAATATGATAGAGTTTGTATAATAAGAAGACCCGTATTTTTCCGTGTTTTGATCCGTCAATTATTTCTCGAGTTATAAGCATCGAAAAACTGATGTTTTTAACCCCTTCGAAAAAGTGGGTGTGGTGCCACCTCTGACGTACATCGGCTTCGTCCAATCACAACTGAGCCCGCGAAGCTACTTCGCCTCATCGCAATGGGGGGGGGACACAGCTGACTCTGCCAATCGGAGCAGTTGCGAAAGCACCTATGCGAGCAGACCTTCCGAGAACCCCCGTCCACTCCCTTCCCTTCCTCGAGAAGCAGTCAAGGACGGGAGGAAAATGACGTCAATGTTATCAAAGCAGCTTTTTCGGTGGGCGTCACCTTTTTCTTATTTTAATTTTTGATTTATAAGTGAATAGTTGTGGTTAGACGATTAATTTTTTCACCAAAATTCTTTTTTCCTTTCCATCTAACGATTTCGTGTACAAAATTACGATTCCAGTTCCGAGTAAACGCTCCCATTGCTTATTGTATCATTCTCTTGGCAGAAAACATTAAATTCGCAATTACAATTTGAAATAGCGCACGTGGGAAAAAAGTTTAAGTTAACTGTTATGGCCACACTCTTCACCATGCGCATACCTGATATCGTCTCTTTTCTACCGGTGAGAAAAGATCCTATCAACCATCATCAAGATTCTTTCAATGGTTTACGCTCTGTAAAAGGATCGAAGCACACTGCATTGCACCAAATGCTTTATGGCACCACGTAGGGAACCGTGGGAGTAGGTATCTTCTTCTGTAATGCATTACATATGCTAGGTATTGTGTAACTGGCTAATGATAGCATTCTTCTCCCATTTTCACATCACATTTTCCAAGTATCATTTTTATAAAATCCCAATTGCTTTGCATATTTCCCGGGTGGGTTACGATGGATCTTTTTTCATCATAACACCAAAGTATTTTTTCTTCTTTGGATGGGTATTGACCACTTAATAATACATATGTTAATTTATGTAGGTTTGGTCATCTTTTTAAAAAAAATCAACTTCCTTCCTTCTTAAGCAAAATCTATCATAATTTGATCTTCTAAACTAAGGTTTTTTCTACCTATGTATTATGTAGTTTTCTCCATAATTTCAATACGAATATGTTTTTATATTCGTAAAATATGTATTATACATACGAAATTTGAAGTTACAATATATTTAATTGTTAATTTCATACTTTATACCATTCATTTCAATATTTTTATTTCACTCATTATATTTTTCAAACTAGATTTTATCTTGGTTTTCAATTTGCTTTTGTTTTTGATGTTGATCTTGTTACTAGGAGGAAGAGTTTGTTATTGTGTTCCCATTGTCACAGTAAGAAAGTTAATCCTTTGAGGTACTAAATTTATATTTGAAAACTTTTTTATCTTTGTAGTATTATAATTATTACCAACTGTATTCCTTACATTGTACTGTAGCCCTGAAGAAGCCTTAATAAAAAGGTGAAACGTCGCCAAAAAAAGAAGGAAGTTGAATTTTTTTTAAAGAGGACCAAGCCTCCATTAATTAACCTATTTAAAGTATTTTTTTTTCAAAGTCAATGTGAGCAATTTTGTATCTATATAGAAATAGTAATTTCGCTCGAGTGAAACATTCTCTTTCCAAAACCTCCCCTCCCTTACCCTCCCCTCTGTTTCCCTCCTCCGGGCGCCCAGGGCCTTGGGCCCGGTCCGTGTGGCGACAAGTTGAGAGGGACCGTCGTCCTTCGGTGAAAAGTCTCGCCCTTCTTGACACATCTCCTTGGAGAGCCTCGAACGCAATGGGCGGTTCATCTTTCCTCGTTCGCCTTGGCTTGGCTTCTTTCGTGGAAAAAAATGCCTGGGAACGTGGATTTCCGAGAAAAGGTGTCTGAAGGAATGTTGAACTCACCCCCGCCGGTAGTATACCGGATCATGTTGAGGGGGAGATTGAATTGGTGTAGTAGTTAGAGCACCGGCCTCACATCCCGAAGGTCTAAGTTTGAACCCCGTCGCGGGAGGATATTTTTTTATACTGATGATCCCTAAAGCCCGAATCACACGATCATTTTTCTCGTCCCTTTAATAGGGATCATTTAAGCTATAGTTTTCAGGGACCGCAAAAATGATAGCTCAAGCTATCATTTCGCCGCTCACACGATCATTTTTACCGTCCCTTCTCGTATCATTTCTGTTCGCGAGATGCGGTTAACAACTTAGTAACTATGGATTATTGACATCGTCGTCGACTGCTTTTGGCTGCAGCAAAACGTTTCTTTCAGAACGTGCGCTCTGATTGGCTAAATGACAGGCCCGAGGGACAGAAAAAAGGACGGGCTCAATTGACGAAAAAAGGGATAGCGATCCCTAATCATTGCCGCTATCCGTTAAGTGATCAGGTCAGTCGATCAATTTTACGTAAAACATGATCGTGTGATTCAGGCTTAATCGAGTAACTTTTTGAGATCACTTCGAGTATAGTATTCTCCCTTTCTGATGAGACGTCAAGCCTTGGCGTCTTTCTTTAAGAGCTGGTTAATGCCGACGCCAGGTTTCTCTTCATCCGTTTCCTGACAACCTTCACCCAGTTACCCAACCGCAACCTCTCCGGCGCAAGTGACCTCCTCAGTGGTCGGTCGTCTCAACCGAACAGCAACAACAACAATCTTTCTACCTAACGGAACTCAATTTACTGAATAAAGATTCTAACGGTAGTAAGGCCGTTTTACATCCGGTAATTGAAACTGCGCAAGTTGATGTTGATTCCGTTTGAGAAGTCGTCTGCGAAAGTCACGTGACGCAGAACATTGCGAGGACACTTCCTTGACAGCTTTACACGGTACAATCGTCGGTGTATTGTGTCAGTGACAATATGACATTCAGTAGCGGTTATACCGTCAATATATCGCATAACATATTTAATCAGAAAAAACACTTTGTTATAATTTCCCACTTTATTTCAGGAAGACTACCCGGGTTTCAGCATGTCATGCCATCTTCAGGTGGCATGCCACACATTCCTGAAATAAAGTGTGGAATTATAACCAAGTTTTTTTCTGATTAAATATGAAGCAGTTCCACAGAGTAACGTCGGAACAGTGTCTTATATATCGCATAACGTCAAGATCTGTTAAGTAGAAATTAATTGGACGTGAAAGATGCGATAAATTACCACCACTTTAAAATATGTTTTAAGCCATAGTCTAAACATAATAGTGGAGACCCTAGTCCGTATACTTAGCCCAAAATTTGCACCACGAACGAACGGATGTGGGCCAAGGTAACAGGTTCTTCCTTTACGTACGAAATTTAAGCTTCCACGTGATTAATCGCCCAGCTCTTCGTTATTGCACTTTATTCACTACATAAGGAGTTGAGTGCAAACAAAAACACCCAACTCACTCGTCAACAACCTATTTAATTGCTAGAATTCCCCACGTTGCCGCTACATCTGCATAATCTAGTGAGAGAAATAAACTTCAAACTTGCGCGAACGCATGTATCAGATTAGAACATGTTCTATTTTTTATCGCAAGCGTTCGCGAAGTGGCGCTGCCTGACCTCGCAAGTCGTCGCTGTAACACGGCGCAATATTTCTTGCGCAAGTGTTCTCGCAACAGCCTGCGCAGTATCAATGACCGTCTAAAACGGTTTTAACACTTATAACTGTTCAATTCTATGGCCTGTCAGCAATCTGAACTCTGCCGTACGCGCCGGATTATTTGGGAAGGGAAGGCAGTACGGCATAACCCTATAAGGTGGTTGGAGCACAGAGTCTTATGCCTTTCCTTCCCCTTCTAAGAGTGCCAGTAGTGACGCACAGCTGTTGAAGGATCCGAACAGGCGTCATACAGGGGGTGACGGTTTGATGAAAAGAGAAGGCTGAAAATGCGTGTTCCAATTGAAGCCACCATTCGAGGTTTATCCTTGGGTGGACATCATTTTACTCATCTGTTGTTTTCCTCATAATTTTTTACTTGTCATTTCTGCCTCGGTAATGTTTACAAATCAATGGTGCGTATTTATTGTGTTCCCATAGGAACTGAGGATACCTGATTCGCATGCCGAGTACGTGATGCAGGTTTAACTTCGCAAAATGTGTAGGAATGAGCAAGATACGCCTTGGGAAATACTATTTCGCGTCTCCTTCGGTTGATGGCATTTTTTAAAGCTAATGTTTATTTTCGGAAATTGTTATAAAGTTGTCTCCTGTCCCGATTGATGTCATCGTAAAACCGGGAATCTTGTGAACTCTCGGTCGACCTGACTTGGCGGACATTGCTGATTAATCAGGAGACCTTTCGAATCACGTATAAGGATAGTTAGAGTTAAAAGTGATGATTTTTTTTATAGTTAGCCTGATTTTAAGTGCTCGTTTTGCGAAAGATTGTTGTCAATGTAATTCCTCCACTGCTAATGTTTGCTCAGGATCTCACAATTTTTCGCGAGACACACTTTTCTCTTAATTCTCGTTTAACGTACGTGTTTACATCGATTTATCAACTATTTTTCATTATTGGTCAGTTCTTTGGGTATCGACCTAAAGGGTGAGTAAAAAACTGTATCACTTTTCCACATTCATATATTTTTTTAGTTTTTTATTACACAACACGTGTTTCGGCTTACTAAGCGTAATTCAGGTGTTCACTCACCCAGCATGCCACATTTCCACTATGCGATGCCTGAATCAGTGAACAGTATTAACCCGAAGTTAAATTCATTTGGCTAATGTTATTATTTTCCAAAAATAATATTTGTAGTGTAATTTAGTATAGTATTATAATATAAATGTTGCATAAATAATAGTGTTTCGATCCTAATCTGATTTACTATTCATGCTGAATTATTTGTTAAGAATTTCCTTCCAAATTTCTTAGAATAGGTGAGAAAGTACCGAATTTACGGATTTCTCTTATTCTCCTGTTTCCTAGGTGTGTTTAGGGGAAACTTCTCGCAAAATTAGGAATTTAACGTCGCACTTTAATATTAACAACAAGTCATATAGCGTCAATTTGTCTACTTCGCGATGGACGTTGCCAATATCGAAAAGTACCTGCTTGAAGATGGCTTGACAGCCGAAACCGGTAATTCTAGTATTAAACAGTGTAAGTCGAAGAGTTTCTGCATTGCGTTTATGAAACCCTCCCACCATGATGTAGCTTCAAATCCCGATTTGATGGGTAGGTATCATTTTGCCAATTGTCGCATAGTATCGTATGATATCGGGTTGGGTGATGTGTCAGACCTGTCGGCGATCGTAGCATGTGCTGTCTTTTCGAACTCGTGATTTCCGTTGCTTCGACCCTTCCCCGGCGGGTGCCGGGTTTCAACTACGCGATGTGCAGGAAAGTGAGGATCCTGTCTTTATATCGCAGTTGCGAAGACAATGAAAGTACGGCTCGAGAAATTTTCCAGGAGTCCGGAAACCACTGTCCATCACGCATCACGTTTCCTTCATTGCTCTGCACGAGAGAGAAAGATAGCACTCTGTATCTAACCTTAGGGATTTATGTCTATCAATATTTTCAATTCAAGGAAGCAAAGTTTCCAAGCACTTCGTTTAATGCTCAAGATGTTTATTAAATATCACCTACATTGTTCACCTGTGAAATTTTATAACGTAGAAAAGTTACTTATTGCACCTTTCTCCCAAGATGCTTCCAGTACTAACCTGCAGCTCTTATGCTAAATATTATTATAAAGACACAAGTTTTAACCCGTCATTTTTCCTTTTGAACCAAACATTTGAGGGCCACACGGGAATTTACTTGGATTTATGTGACTCCATCTATATTTTGCAGAAAATAATAGTAATTGAACTTAAAATCCCCATCAATGGCGTGGAAATTATATCATTGAGTTTAAATTCAGTCATATGAAGGCAAAACTAAAAAAAAAATATAGTATCAAATTTCTCGAGAAAAGGTAAAAAAAAACATTCTTAATGTGAAATCACTAAGTGGAACAGTAGTTTTTTTAGTAAGATTCGTTCGTTAAACAGTTCACTAGCCAGTGATTTTTATTCGTGTTTTTGTGACGCACCGACCAAGATTAACTGAATTGAGGGAAATTGTCCCGCAGAGCTGATAGGCCACCGACTGATTCTGTTAATAACACTGTTTGGCTCCAATCAGCATTGCTGAAATGCCCAGATTTCACGAGTTGGCTGGAATGCGTTCTGGAGAGAAAATGCTCTCGCTGGAATCGGAGAGGCTATGGGATGCGGTGGACAATCGGAACGGCCTCAAAAGACAAGTCCCTGAGTCCCGAAAGATATGACGCGAAGGCCTGATCACTTAGCGAAAACAATAGGCGGCAAATCTCCAAGCCAGCAGGTCGGCAGAAGGTCACCCTCGTCGCTGAGGATGTGCCGCTCACCACCTGCCTCGGAGTGCGGGCGAATTCTCCACAACACCCTCACGATTCCCGTGTGGCGAGACGGAGAGAGCGGCAAAGGTCGCCTGCCTCGGCTCGCTCCCGGCGGCGACTCGCGGTCCAGACGCAGCGGACGATGTACAGGCGTGCGCTTTGAGCACGACATCAAAAGGGGAGCTAACGAGGGGGTGTTTCGGTTGGGAGATTGGCATCTCTCTCTCATTGGCATGTTTTTTAAGGAGGTCGGCTCGCGACTGCTTGAGTCAAGTTGTCTGAGGAATCTTATTAATTCAAGTACGAGTATATGCCTGCTAAGTGATCCTTACTTCACAAAGATAATTACCTAAGCTATTGAAAGTCATAAGTAGCACAAGAAATACGATGTGAAGTCGAAGGATTTATTTTTTATGATAATTTTAATCAGCTCGACTATGGAGTCAATTCAGCATTTACTTTAAAGAAATAAATTCATGTACTCAATGAATTTACTGATGTATGAAACCAGAGTATTACTATCAAACGTTATGTTATAATATTTTTCTGAAATATGCTTTAATATCTCATTAGTAATGATATTATTCATACGCCATACATTTTGGCTAGAGCGACCGCAGCGCCACTTGAAGACAACTAACGCATTTCGTCTGCTATAAGCGCTGAAATTGGTGGATTTAGCGAAAAATACGGTGGGTTGATGCCTTTTTTTCGGGTCATTTTTTCCTTGTGAAATTACGCATCAAATATCAGTTTTCTGCAAAAATGACATGTCACTATGGTATTTTTAAACGTTATATTCCCATGTGATGGCCATTCTCGCCGTTAATGGTATATAATTTCAAATGCAATTTGTGCAAAAAGGAGTATGGGTTGGTGTAATTATCTATACTTTATTAGATAGAGGAACTTTTGTTCTATAAGTGCTGAAGATATAAAAAAAATGACATGACTTTCACTTTTGGGATCAACCTCCTTAAGTGGAGCCTCCGTGGACGTCGATCTCGGCACGCCCGCGAAGGAAGCCCCTGGGCACACGGACAAGGAAGGGTTTCGCTAGCGAGAATATTGAATCGATAAATTCATTGGTTTCGACCGAATTATCGTCATCATCAGGATCGTGAGAGAGAGTGTGCTTACTAGTAGTGATTTTGTAACAGTGTGTGCTTATCGATACATTTCTTGACAATGAAATACCACCACATTATGAAATATCATCTGTAACATGGTGGTATTTCATGGTGGAATTTATTTTTTAGAAGGCTGAATGTTTTGAGTTGAGAGAGTATCTTCAGCGTATTTTTCCATTGGAAGCTTGTTCTCTTTTCCGGCAACACTTATTATAATTATATTTACTCGCGAGCTTACACCAACCTTGCTCCTGGATTCATCAGGCAAAAATGAATGTCTTAGTATATTGATGGGGGTCGTGTTGGCCTAGTGGGTAGAGGACTAGGCTACTGACATGAGGGTCCCGCGTTCAAATCCTGGGTAAGAGCTTTTCTGGACACCCCCATCCCAGGGAAAGGAACTGGCCCCCCTACCCTGAATGTGTGAATTTCACACGCCATAGACGGGAGTAAGTTAATCGAGAAAGTTGGAGGAGCGTGCTGCTGGAATCCGTCGTTCATTTCGACATATTCATACTGCCATGGAGAGTATGTCCGTACTAAGAGGGTTCACCACCATCTAGCCGTAACTCTTTTGCGGTATTTCGTGGACGGGGACCTCAGAGGGCAACTGGAAGATTTTTACCTTGGACCTCATATCACGTTTCCGGTAAACATGCCTCAGGGAGATTGAGTGGAACCTCAATTGATACACTCCCTGCCAATTTTGACAGAGATGAATTTTATGTTGCCACAATATTTATGGGTGCATGGGATCCTAATGAATTAGGTTTGATCAGAGAACTAGACAGTGTGCAGCGTAGAGAAGCTAGGTAGAAGGAGTTACGATAGGTTGAGTAGTGTTTCAGAATTAATAAAAGAATTAGGGTTGGAATCATTATCAGAGCGTAGGTTAAAGTACAGATTGAATGTATTAGAGAAATTTCAATCGGATAGCTTTACAGAAGATGTTAGGCACATATTAAAAACCAGCGTATTATACTATATTCGACTAGATGAATAAGATTAGAGAGATATATCGTCATACTGATAGATTCAAAATGGCATTTATTCCCCATACTATGAGAGAACAGAATACACAGCATAGCAAAGGGATAGGTCGGGGAAATATTTTAGAGTAGTCTGTAGTGCATGATGCATGTATTAACCCCTTAAATACTATAGATAGTAACAATCTAGTTGCATGAGACCCTATAGTTGCTTGTTTGCATGTTCGTAGTGCATGCTTGGTGATCTTCACCCCCTGCCACACACCCTCGCGGTGGCTTGCAGGGTATCGTGTAGATATAGATGTAGATGAATACTTAATTAGGTATAGAACCGATTTCACTAGGTTTAAAACTGCTTGTATTTATAGTTTCATAAAATAATGAGATATCCTCAGACACCATGGACTTTAAGAGGCGTTTAATGGCTCTTATGTAGTGAAGAAGAAAGTATTATAGTGATGACGATGCAATGAGGAATGAATCTTGTCCGATGCTACTCTCCTCGCCCAAGGATAGCTTCTCAAGAATTCGCGAGTCTTCCGGTTGCCGTCTTGAGGACCTCTTCCACGAACTATCTGAAAACGGACAACAGTTACTGTTTTGGATAGGTGGTGAGCCCCTTTTAATTAATAGTCACTCGTTGATATTGCATATTGATACTACTTGATTACTTTTAATACAGCAGACGTTTCCATTTCGAAAGAAACTATGTTCCCACCTCGTTTCTGCAAATCCGTGTGTGTTGTTGAGCGTGTTAAGTGGCAGCAGACATTTGGAAGATGATCTTGATATTTCCGCCTCTTGAATCGACGCCTACAATCGCGTTCCTTTTCTCTTTTGTTTGCGAAGATCTCGATTGTCGATATCACGCTACAATGGCTTCGGTCTTTCAACCTGCGATTACGACGAGCCGATCAATAGCTACCGTCTGCTGCGGAAAGGTGAGTGGGAATTGCCTGGACTCTGCTCTGGCCGGGGAATATGAGGAAGGGCTCTCTCTCGCACTTTCCTTGCATTTCTTGGCAGAGAGCATATCCCCCCAGAACGCCATTCCCCCATCCACCCCTTCCCCCACACTACTCGGTGATCACGGAGAACACGCTCAGGAGATGAAGTCGGCGAAACTCCTCTAGAGCACCTGCTCTGTCCGCGTAGTGCCAGCCGACGTGCAATTCTCAATCACTATGTTACAGGTTTCACTATTAAGGAGGTTCCACCGTGACTCCTCGATTCAATATCCCGTAAAAGAGATATGTTATTTAATGAATAAATACCGATCCAGAAAGAAGCTTATATAGAATCATCGATAGGGTGACAACGCATGCACAATAATTGTATGAGTATGCTATTATAAAGCGCGTTGTAGTTGCATTCTATTTTTTACAACCTCTTTTAACTCATTTTGACTTCGGAACGTGGCTGAAGAGTTGTTGCCACTTTTAATTTACAAAGTGATAATACATGCTCAATCCCGCTAATACGTATTCTAAAATAGTTTAAATAATTTCTTACTTAGTTTCAAACTATTACCTTGAAAATACAACTCTTTGTTTTGAATTTTATTAATATTGATATCTTTTAAAACTGTTTGGTAACAATGACGCTGCTACCATTTGGAAGCATTGATATTAATTACACCATATCAACAACCAGTGAAATATTTAAATTACATAAAAAATATAAGAAGGACCTTGGTAAGGTATATTCCCAAATTAAGTCAGTAAATAAGCTTATAAGCACGTTCCGTCACAAGTACCGTTGCCAATGATAACAACATACTGTAGCGCCACTTTAATGTAACTAAAGGTTTTCTGCTTTTTTTCGAGCAAACATTTATTAATATCAATTAAACAAGTGTGGTAAGGCGAGAACTTTTTTGCAATGCCAAAATCTGCATAAAATTGCGCATATTATATTAGTTTTTCGTCAAAACGACATTTCTCTTTACATTATTAATCTGTTAATTTTACTGCACCAGCCATGCTCTGCCGTATAGCCACGTCTAAGATATCTAATTTTCAAAGTCGTTTTTCTTCAAATATATTATGGAAAGGCCAAATTACTTTATTGCCAATCGATAGAAGCCCCAAGAACTGATGTCTCCTGAAATGTTCACAAAAATGACATCTACTTCATAATTCGGTGGAGCCACCTTAAGCTGCTTCCGCCATGGCTCCGCGCCTCCAAATCCCGTGAAAGAGCTGTGTTATTCAATCAATAAATGCCGATTCAGAAAAATGCTAATATTGAAATTCATCTATAGTCTGATGAGGCATACTCAATAATTGTATGAGTGTGCTATTATATTAAGTTGTGGTAGCAATCCATTTTTTAAAAGCTATTTGAACTCATTTTGACATCGGAACATGGCTGACGTTTTGTTGCCACGTTTAATTTCCCATTTTGAGAACAAATGCTCAATCCTGTTATCCCGTATTCCAGTATGGGTTAAATATTTTTTATTTAGTTTTAATCTATTCACTTGCAATACTACTCTTAGTTTTGAATTTTATTAATAATAATATTTCGGAAAAATATTTGGCTACACTTACGCTTCTACTGCTGCTACCATTTGGCAACGTTGCAACGTAATAGTAATTACACCATGTCAACAACCAACGAACCTTTTTAACTTATATAAAAAAAATAGAAGCACCTTGGTTAGGTATAATTATAAAATTAGGATTATGTCGCCTGCTACGACACTCTGATGTTTTCTGTTCCGTGCTCTCTGATGCGCCCTTAGGTTTAAGGCGCCGTGGTACATGATTATTTTTTCGCTTTCGAGTGCTGAGATGATGGAGATAGTTTTTCCGTCGACCGGTAGAGTTACCAGAGTCGGCGCCTACCCAACCAGCCATATTTTTTTTCAGTGTCTCCTCTACGCTTTAATTCTTTGCGCAGAGGTGATGAGGCAATAACGACCCTTCCCTCTCATCCCCTCTGTCCGCGGAGTTTTCCATTGCTGACCACTAGACGCAATGTTGCCATTTCAACATACGATGGGACCAAACTGTTTGGCAGACTCCACATTATACCATGTGGCAACGTGGAATTCGCGGAAATGCGTTCGCTACGTTTTTCTAAGAACCGAGCCGGTCTGGTCCTAGTGGGGTTCGTAGCTGCAGGAGAACGCGTCCGCGGTCCAAGTCATGAATAGACTTCATTTTTCAGGGTAGCCGCGTTGATTGGTTGTTGTGACAACAGTTTAGCCGTAAGAACTGCAACAAATAGGAGGTGGTCTCAGCTGGTAGCTTGGCTTGCACGTGTTAATGTCTAAATGTGGTAATTTGAAAGTAATATACGTTTGTGCCTACTACAGACCACCCCATTCCGATGTACACTCAGTATTAGAACTCGAGAAACAGATCAGGCACATTAATTCTCATACCAACGAACGACAGATTATTGAAAGGTGGAGATTTCAATACAACATCGATAGATTGGAAAACATGTAGTCATTAGTCTGGGGGTAGGGACAAAGAAATCTGCTCGTCATTTTTTAACCTGTTCGCATAATACGCAGTACATCAAATAGTAAATTTGCATAATAGAAGGGAGAATGTTCTCGATTTACTTGCCTCAAACATCCATGAAAAAGTTATTGAAGTTAAAAATGTCGATGGAATAAGTGACCACAAGGTAGTACACGTTAAATTATCCCTCAATACTGACAAAAATGTAAAATTAAAAAGAAAGATTTGCCTTTTAAGTAAAGCAGATTTTAACGTGACTTACAGACTTCTTTTGAAAAATTCTAAACATCAGAAAAAATAGTGATGCAGACATGGAAAGAGTTCCTCCAAATTACACGGTGAGTGAGTATAAGAGTGAGAATAGGGAACCAGGGTGGTACAACGTGGAGGTTAAAAAAATGTTTAAAACGACAACGAGTTATCCACGCGAAACTAAGAAAAATGTAGCTAATAGCGATCTAAAAAAATTATCGAACGTTACATATAAAGCAGCCGCAAAAATAGCCCTTAGAAAAGCGTAAAGTGGTTTCAAGAGAAAAGTACTTGGAGAACAACTAGAGGGGAATCCGAAAGCATTTTGATCATATGTTAGGGAAGTACAGGGAACTAAAATTTCAACGGTTAATTCCTTGAAAGGGTATAGGGGCGAAATATTTAGATAAGGCTAATTTGTTGAATTATTTTTCCAGAGCGTTTTTAATCAATCTAAGCGTAGTTTGCTCGAAACAATACCAGACCGATTTCAACAAATAATGCCCCCGATCGATAATTGTATCTTATAACGGAATCGTATCCTTACTAAAAATGTTAGCCCGAACAAGAGCTCAGGTCGTGATGAAATTCCTGCTCGTGTGTATAAAGAAATAGCTCTCGAAATGGCACCGTATCTTAAAGTAATATTTAACAAATCCCTCGAAGAACACGCGGTTCCCAAAGACTGGAAGATAGCAAACGTGATCCCAATTTTTAGAAGTGGCGATAGGGAACATCCATCGAATTATAAACCAATATCAATAACGTCACTGTCGTGCAAAATTATACAGCATATGATAGTTACATCAATAAGGGGACACCTCGATAGCCAGGATTTATTGATAACAAATAAGCATGGGTCCAGAAAGGGACGGTCTTGCGAAAATCAGTTAGGTCTTTTCGTTCATGATATTTTAGTTTCCGGAGAAGGTAACGTACAGGTAGACGCAGCGCTTTTAAATTTAGAAAAGCGTTTGACAAGGTTCCCCACTGTAATTTACTCGCGAAGTTAGCATCATACGGGATAGATAGTAATATGGTAGGCTGGATAGGAGATTTCCTACATGAACGCGTTCAATGAATGGTATTAGATGGTGTCACCTCAGGCGAAGCAAAAGTTACATCGGGTGTTCCTCAGCGTGATAGGCCCAATTTTATTTCTTCTCTCCGTAAATGACTTGAATACAGTAGCTAAAAATAGCAAGCTCCGTCTTTTTGCCGATGATGCAGCAGTCATCATTGGTCATCAATCCTCAGATCGGTTTGACGCAGCTCTCCACTGAGTCCTGTCGGCTAATCTCTTCATATTTACGTATTTATTCTGATGCAGTAGTGTATAAGGAAATAAGAAATTAAGAGGATAGTCATTCTTTAGCTAAGGATTTATATGCGATTGATGATTGGTGTGATAGTTGGCAGCTAGAATTAAATTTGAATATATGCGCGATAATGAACTTTGGGAAAAAGAAAAACTTTCCCCAGAAAAATTATTGCATCAAAGAAAAGAAAATATCTAACGTAGAATTTATTAAATACTTAGGCGTCACCAACATTGAAGACATGCTGTGGGGGAAATACATCAGGGAAATAACTAGTGTAGCAAACCATATATCAGGATTCGTAAAAAGAGTTCTAGGCAAATGCGATGAGAGAGTACTAGAAGCTATTTTACACTTGTCAGGCCTCATTTAGAATATGCCGCTAGTATATGGGATCCGTACGAGGAAGGTATGATAAAAGAATTAGAGCGTGTGCAAAGGAGATCCACTAGATTTGTTAAAGGCCGCTATGATAATTGTATAAGTGTTACGAGTTTAATAGAATAACTAGGCTGGGAATTACTATCAGAACGCAGGTTGAAATTTAGGTTAAACCTTTTCAGTAAATTGGAAACCGATTTGTCGCATATTTTAAGTCGATAATTCTTCTTCCCGTTACTCCACCGGATAAACCTTCGTTTTTCCCTTCTTCGGCAATTGCCATATCGTCAAATGAATCATGCAAAGTTTCATCAGCTACTTAATCGTCAATATTGGACGGGGTTTCTTCAATAGCGCAAGAAGTTCCTCCTACCTGCGACTCTGTTCCCATTATTTTGATACGCCTGTTTCGAATAATAGAAATTTGCATACTTACACATGAATATATCATTACATTAAGATAGTGTTTTCACAAAAAATGACAATATTTACCTTTTTTCTTCCCTCCGCTTGGCCAAAAATTCACCCTTTCTTTTTTTCCTCGCCATCGAAAATGTCAAGCGACTGCCTACTTTAATTTTCCGATATCGGTACGCTTCCGATGAAATTTCGAGACTTGACAATTAGTCAGTTTGACTGTTACTAGACACCCCGAGAGCGACAACCTAAGCTGAGACTCAAGAAATAACCCGTCAGTAAAGCAGACACTCCGTCTCACTCGCCTGCTTCCCGACCGCCTTCACTTTCCCTTCCCCCTAGCTCCAACACCTCAAGGTTACCGTTTTAGGATATAGGGTAGAGGGATCGTGCCACTTTTTGAGTAGCGCAGTAGGCGGAGAATGTGTGAACTGTTTCGTGATTTGCACGTTGCTAGAGGCGTATCCCTGGGCTGGAGTTGGCGAAAAACATAAATTACTTTCAGAATATCTCAGCAGCGTGTCTTTTAATAAAAATCAATAATTTTCAAGGATCCAACAGACTAAGCTTGAATCTTGTACTCTATAATAACGAAAGTTAAAAAAATAGCCCCTCTGTCTCCCAATATTTGCAACAAAAAGGTCTATTTTTACATCGAGATATATTTTTAACAAGGCTTATTACGTAAAATCTAGGATTATAGAGTAATAGTTTGATACTCTCTCTTTTAATTACTGAAAACCCCATTCCGATATCTAGCTTCCTGTTGGAGCAATCTTCCTTGAAAAATAGGTCTGAAAAACAGCTATGTATCACGGCCCCTTAAGGAGGTTGGCTCGCGACTGCGTGAGTCAAGTTGTCTAAGGAATCTTATTAATTTAAGTACGTGTGTATTACTGCTAAGCGATCCTTACTTCACAAAGAAAATTAACCAAAGCTATTGAAAGTCATAAGTATCACAAGAAATACGATGGAAAGTCGAAGGATTTATTTTTTATGATAATTTTAATGAGCTCGACTATGGAGTCAATTCAGCAATTACGTTACAGAAATAAATTCAAGTACTCAATGAACTTACTAAGGTATAACACCGGAATATTACTATCAAAAGTTATGTTATAATATTTCTTGAAATATTCTTTAATATCTCATTAGTAATGATATTATGCATACGCCAACCATTTTGGCAACAGCAACCGCAGCGCCACTTGAAGAGAACTAACGCATTTCGTCTGCTATAAGCGCAGAAATCGGTGGATTTAGCGAAAAATACGGTGGGTTGATGCCTTTTTTTGCGTGTCATTTTATTTCTTATGAAATTACGCATAAAATATCAGTGTTTTGCAAAAATGACATGTATTTTTAAATGTTATATTCCCATCTGATGGCCATTCTCGCCGTTAATCGTATGTAATTTCAAATGCAATTTGTGCAAAAAGGAATATGGGTTGGTATAATCATCTTTACTTTATTAGATTGAGGAACTTTAGTTCTATAACTGTTGAAAATAAAATAAAATGACATGAGTTTCTCTTTTCGGATCAACATCCTTAAATTGACGGCGAGATAGAGTCGAAAAGGCTCATGTGTAATTTGAGGGGAGAAAAATTAGGCGTACATTTTGAGCGGATTGATTGGTCAAGTAATCAAATTCCTGGTGTTGAGCAAGACAGAGGAATGTGTTTATTCTCTGGATGGAGATCTGGCAATTCCATTTTCAGGTTTTTTGTATATTCACTCATTCCATATCAGCTTCAAACACGCAAGATTTCTCGATTCAAGTGACCTGGGACAAACACAACAAAATGATGAATTTGCCGAGGGGGAAAACGGTTGTTGCTGGAAAATGCGAATGACACTACACTGTTTGCACTTCTCCTGCCATTTTAGCACTGCGGTTTCTTTTCTCTTCCATAGACTATGGTCGGCAATGCTCGCGAAAGAAATTCCGGCCGTGTAGCTGGCAGGAGGTGCTTATTAACGTTTTTCTGACCATTCCAGCGCTATTATCGTCAACGTTGTTTTTCCAGGAACGGCTGTAGTTCTGCCGTCCACACATGTGGTCGAGACCACTCAAGCATTGAGCATAAAAAGATGAATCCCGTCATTCGTTTGTTCTTTGGGTGTCCTCTTTATTGGAACTCCAAATGCACTCACTTTCCTTCCTGTCAGTGCCGTCATAGTTCGCCCTTTCCGTCGAATTTACTCTTTGTGTACCTGTGTTTTTCATCGTGCGAGAACGCAATATTGTCACAATTACAATTTCCGTCATCAATAGTTTTCGATTCTTCAAAAAGTAACATGCGCAGTAAAATGTTAATATAAAATTGTAAAACCAACAAGTCTTCATTGCTCTGAAATGGACAGATTGATAGATATTTGTTCTTGGACATTATGTCCCTTGGAACAATTAAAAATAAAAATTTTTAATAACTCACAGACTCATAAGTAACATTAATTTTAGAATTGAGGTGTTATCTAAACATCAACTAAACAATTGACACAAGGTCTCTATAGTTGAACAATAATTTATACAAAATAACCAATTTAACAATAATATTTTAACAGACATATGCACATTTAAATTGCATACGCGTTACCTTATACATAGAATTAATTATTTTATTACATTATATAAGATAGGAATGTAACCGCTTCTCAAACATGTAAATTTAAACAGTAAGCATTGTTCCATCAGGTAAAGAATTCCACAGCCTACGAAGTGTAACTTGAAATGATCTACCGAACATTTTGGTACGAAAATTTGGGATTAATAATACATCTGTATTTCATGTCAGTCGTGCATGCGTGTTGGAATTACAGATACTTTTGTCAAACAAATAACTAGGACACTCTGTTTTAATCAATTTGTACACGATCATATTTATTTGATATTCTCATCTCTTTTCTATCTTCAACCACCTGAGTGTATCATTATAAAGATAATGCGATAATCCCTTTCCACCTTATGGTTTTGTGTCATGCGCTGGTTTTGTTAGAAGAACCTAAAGCCTCATTTTTAAATACTAAGCACCATTCACAAGTGTTTTTATTTTTCTAACGAAGTTATTGCAACGTTTATTGGAGTCGTTACATTTTATGGACAAGCGTACTAATAACACCGTAAAGTCTGTATCTAAATACATTGATCTTAAGTGCAGTAGAACGGAAAGCCGCTTCGACATCTAGGCATTGCTGATGCACAAGACTGAACTTCACCTCCGAACGTTAATTACTCCAGCTTGAAAATATCTTGTCCCTGCTGCATTCCTTGTTAATCAGTTTGAATCACGGCCTGATTCCCAGAGAGAATTTATGAACGACTTTCATTGGCATGATTGTTAATGTGATCCCATGCAATTTCCAGAGTTAGAGACAATCACGGGTTTCACATATTCCTATTTCACTTCGTTCTGGAGACTATGAGTCATATTCAGAATCCCGAATACAATCTCGCTTCTACTGATCACGTCCTAAAATCCCTACGAGTAAAATTAGTGTCCAGATTCTACCTTCAAAGGTGTTATCACTTCTCAGCGTGATGCCGGGAACCGAGTTTAGATTCTGACTATGACTGGGACACATCAGGATCTCAACCATAGTCTCTCTTCCACTCCTTACGTCATCAAATCTGTATTGCTAGTTCAAAAGGGAAACATACAGATTATAAAATAGGATTTAATTCTTTCCCGGCGAATTATTTTCGTAAAGTCTTCTCGGGCTTTCCACCGGGTTAAATATTGGTATAACACCAACGTTTCAACGGACGACTCGTCCATCGTCTTCAGGGTGAGTGAGTAAATTAAAGCCGTTGAGGCGTATCTATAAGCCGTTGAGGCGTATAGGGCCGTCCCACCAAGACCTAATCTATCCAGAGAGGAACAATCTGCCATCCGGGCCCTTCGTAGTAACACAGAAGTTACCATCTTGCCAGCAGACAAGGGAAACGCCACCGTTATCTTGAAGACCGAAGACTATCGAAATAAAATGCGAGATATTTTACAAGACCGTGCTTACCGGAAATTGCCTCGAGATCCCACAGAAGCGGTTACTAGAAAAACGATTTCCTTCATCAAGAAGTCTGGTTTACCACCTGAAGATACAAGGAATCTACGACCTGAGGCTCCTGTTCCCCCCAGGCTTTATGGGCTACCTAAAATCCATAAGAAAGGAGTGCCGTTACGACCTATAGTTAGTTCTATCGCTTCGCCCACTTATAACTTGGCTAAATATTTAACAGGGATCCTCTCTCCGCATGTTGGTCTTTGTGAACACCACGTCAAAAACTCAGCCGACTTTGTGAAGATCCTTGATGTTATTCAAGTGAAAGACACAGACATTTTGGTCAGTTTAGATATTGTGTCCCTCTTTACTCGGGTGCCACTCACTGACACCATTGAGTTGCTGAAGAATATTTTTGACGACAACACGGTCAAATTGTTCCATCACGCACTGACGTCTACATATTTCAAATACAATGGCGAATATTTTGAACAAACGGACGGAGTTCCTATGGGATCCCCTCTGTCTCCAGCAATCGCAAATTTTTATATGGAATATTTTGAAGCGAAGGCACTTTCCACAGCTCCTCTACGTCCAAGGTATTTTTTCCGATATGTGGATGATACCTTTCTCATTTGGCCCCATGGGTCTGATGCTTTAATGAAGTTTTTTAGCCATATGAACAACCAACATGAAAACATACAGTTTACAATGGAGATAGAAAATAACGGCAAAATTCCATTTCTCGATATCTTGATCCATCGGAAGAGTAATGGCGGCCTGGGACATAGAGTATACCGCAAGCCGACGCACACAGATCTATATCTGAATGCTCGCAGCCATCACCACCCCTCCCACAAAGCAGCGGTACTATCAACCTTAGTACACCGTGCCAAAGCCATAGCTGACACCGAGAGTCTTCCTGATGAGTTGAGTTATCTGAAGACAACTTTCTGGAAAAATGGATACAGCGACCGGCACATTTCTTCAGCAATTAAAAGAACCTTCAATGCTCGTGAGTCGGAAGAGGCTGAAAAGTCAAAACCTGTAGCCAGGGCCGTTTTGCCGTATTTGTCAACAGTCTCTACCAAGATCTCGAGAATTCTCAAGAGATATAACATAGATACGGTCCATAAGCCAATAAGTAAACTGAGAGACCAACTAGTTAAGGTGAAGGACCCCGTAGGCCTAATGACCCCTGGTGTCTACCAGATTTCTTGCGAATGTGGCCAAGTCTACGTAGGGGAGACTGGTAGAACGATTGCCACCAGGCTTAAGGAGCATCGGAGGCATTTTAGGCTTGGACAACCTGATAAGTCTGCTGTGGCGGAACATAGTATTACTCGGGACCACAGGATAAAATGGGATAGCGCAAAATTAATCTGCCGTTCGGACAACTTCTGGGACAGGCTTGCTAAGGAGGCCATTGAGATCCGGCTAAACAAAAATAATTTTAATAGAGACACAGGCTATAAAATTAGCAATTCGTGGAATCCCATTTTATATAAAATAAAAAACGATAGAACTCCTCCTTATCCAAATTTCGAAGATCCTTCCGGCCAATCAGGAGTAACCTGATTGTTGCAATCGTTTATAGATACGCCTCAACGGCTTTAATTTACTCACTCACCCTGAAGACGATGGACGAGTCGTCCGTTGAAACGTTGGTGTTATACCAATATTTAACCCGGTGGAAAGCCCGAGAAGACTTTACGAATACAGATTATAATTAATTATATGGTCCGAAGCGCTATACAGACTGGTAATACCAATTTTGCAAGGTGAATGTGTACACCGATTTGACTGGAAGTGGAGAATTCAGGACGTAAGCAATAGAAGCAATACTGTAGATGGATTCTGAATTCGGTCCTAAGGCGTGAACAATTGCGTGAAGAACCCGTCGATGTATAATGTGATAGACTAATCCGTAGTCGGACTTATAATGGCAGTCCAGTGAATAGGGTAGTTTCCTTCATCAAAGAAAACAGACTTCATTAGTTGCGATTCGTGCCCTGCCATAAATTTATTTATTTTGCGCAAAAAGTTTGGACATAGAAATCCCAGTTTACAAGAGAATTAAATGTTAATTTTAAGATCATTTGAAAAAGCTCTGAAATGGCAGGGTGCGCTGCCTTCCTGCTGACGTAACAGGTATGTGGTTTACGTTGCGAGGCATAGGAAAATTCGTCTCCTGAACTTACCATTGTTGTATTTCAGGGCCCCTCAGCTCTAGTGAATATTTATTAGTATCAGCCTGAGAAAACTATCAAAGTTGGAAAAGTCTTCTCTGTTAAACATGGTGTTATTAGTCGTTTTACAGGCTCAAAGACATCCTTCTCGTGGTGCCTTCTGCTATGGCGTGAAGGTCGTGCGGCGATGGGCGAACTTCACGGTATGCTTGTAAAAGATATACTTACTGATTTCAAATGAATCAACTGCATAAGTCATATTAAATACATAAATAAAAGTTAATTATAATAAATTAACGGAATAAATACACCTCCGATACTAGTTAATAAGCTTTAACGGAGTTCAGCGTCTACTTGGAAGCGTCCGCAGCACCACCTGGTGGCAGGTTGAGGAAATAGTTTGACGTCACACGTAGGATTAACCGGCATGCAATAGTTTGCCGTCGCGTTTTCGCACCATTGATTTTTTTCACTTTTTAATTAATGAGGAAAAATACTTAACGTCATTTAAAAATCGAACTGCTTAAATACGTACTCCAAAGGTTATAAGCATTCGATCAAAACGATAAAAAAATAATAGGAAACTACCCTATTAAGTGCAATGAAGAGGCGATGTTTGGGGTCGAACACGCATGCGCAATTAGGAGTTATGGAACTAGCAGTGGTCTGGAGTACAGCTAAGTTGGCGATCGGTACCTGGTGTCTTCCTGGAGCTGACGAAAGGGCGGATGTCTTGGAAAGGCCTTGGCGCGAAACATCTACCGAGGAAATCGAGACTTTCCACCACTCCGCTCTCCAACAAGGCAGTTTAAATTGAAACCCATTCCATCCTGCACGCTATTCCATTGGGATTAGGAGAAAAACGGCTGGGCTCGCTCCCAACAATAAGGCCCGTGTTGTGAAAGATTGAGTGGAGGGGGAGGGGACTGGCAGGGGAAGGGGTGGCGACACCTGCGAAGGGTAAACCTCTTCTCTGCTCTCTCGGGATCTTGGAAGCAATTCGCCATTCTTCAGAGCCTGTTGTTGCCTTTGCTGAACAAGGTAAGATGTTGTTTAAGATTATAATCATTGAGGTAGGAAGTTTGTTGGATGGGTATGGGGATTATAATGCACAAGTTATTTTGTTGAGGCAGGATCACTGGATTTTACATCTACATCTACATAATATCCTGCAAGCTCCTTAACGGTGTGTGGCAGGGGGTGAATTCTCACCAAACATGCACTACATATCATGCATTTATAAGGATTAGCATTAATATATTAGACAAAACTGCAATATTTAAAAAGATAACAATAGCAGACTACGCATGCAAAAACGTGCTGTTAGTTGGGTTACCCTCAAGTCCTTACACCAACATTCAACTACCTATGCTATTGATTCAATCACTCGTATTGGGCATATTTACCGCTATTCATATCCCTAATTGTACGAGGGAAAAAAGACATTTTGAATCTGTCAGTTCGGCTATCAACTTCTGTAATTAGCAGATGTTGTAGAAGTGCCGCGCCTCTTAACTTTCGGTCGCGCTTCTATTTGCATATTTCACGGATCCGCACGCGGCCGCACCCAAGTGCGAGAGATGAAGGGAGTGAATTGCCGACACCCTCGCCAACCCTTAGGTCCTCCGCAAAAGGGTGCAAAGGGTGTGTTATTCGCATGCAGCACCACCTGCGCACCACACACCAATCATTATCAATACGCGCACCGTCGTTTTAGTTCTAAGCCGTCCATTAGCTTTCATCATGGTCCATTCATGTTAAAATGAATCACTCATGTTGATGTTCAGGAGAAAATAAAAACGAAAATTTATGTTTGATTCTGTCTTTAAACACGCCGGCAGTGAAAACGGCTACTCTCTGTTATAAAAATAGCGTTTTTTTAAATATTCTTTACGTAATGCTTAAGATCTCAACTAAATAAGCAATTTGACCTGTTGAGAGCAGTATCTTATCGTACGTTGTTTTTCCAAAACAGTTTCGCCAACTCTCCTGCTGACATTGAACAATTTGACCTTTTTTCGAGCATAAATAAGTTTGTGATGTGCTGTACGAGTATATCGCACCGCCATAACTACATCCCATATTCTCATTGTCCTACGTCCCGTAATCTAATGGCAAGTGTACATCTACATCTACGCAATACCCTGCGAACCACCGCGACGGTGCGTGGCAGGGGGTGAAAATCACCCAACGTGCACTATTGACATGCAACAATATTGACAATAGTAGATCGAAGGTTTCTGCGGCGTTGGTTATATTCTATCTGCATCTACATCTACATAATACCCTGCAATCCACCATTAAGGTGTGTGGCAGGGGGTGAATTTTCACCAGACATTACGGCGTTGTTTACTTATAGATCTAACATGCCTTCAAGAAGTAGTTCCATTGCAGCTTTCATGTGCTCTTTGAATACTTCCGGGTTTCCTTCCACGCTGGTTGGAAAAATGACGACAGTTTCGCTGACTATCCTGTGTGCGTATTTACCTTCGACCAGAAGACGCTGACAGGATAGAATGCGAAACTGCTGTCATCTAAAACATCTAGGCGGAAGGGAACCCGGAACCAAGCAGAGAGCATATGAAAGCTGCAAAGGTACTACTTCTTGAAGGCATGTTAGATGTTAATCCTATTTTATGCATGATATCTAGTGCACGTTTGGTGAGGATTCACCCCCTGCAACACACCTTTATGTTGGCGTGCAGGGTATTATGTAGATGTAGATATATAAGCAAACAACGCCTTTGAGGACAAGCATACGATCCGCGTCCTGTAAGGTAATTTTATTATAAAAAGGAGACAGCCAACAGCTAAGGGATTTGAGTGTCTAGAATTGTTGGGTAATTGGGAAGAATCTGGGGCTTGAGAAGGAGCGATGAAAGAATATAACGAAGGATTCAGCTTGCAAGTAGCCAAGGGGACCACATTTTTAATGTTCAATGCCACGGACTGGCAACCCAACTCTCAGAAAATTAGCTGAAATTCTCCGTGTGCCGTCAAATTAGGGACTAGTTGCATGCCACTAAGAAATCTGCCACTCCCGGGAGTGGAGAACCTTGGAGGTAGGGCTGTGCGATACCACGATATATCGTCGACGGTACTCGATATGCAATTGATATCGGGAGTCAATATTTCGAAAGCGATATCACGATATGTCAATATTCGATATCACGATATGTCAATATTCGATATCACGATATGTCGATATCTGATATCACGATATGTCAATATCCCGATATGTCGATACCCCGATATGTCGATATCTCGATACGTCGATATCTCGATATCCCGATATCTCGATATGCCGATATCCCGATATGTGGATACCCCGATATGACGATATCCCGATATGACGATATCCCGATAAGACGATATCCTGATCCCAGTGTTTTTTCCTGTCGCCCTTAATAATGTCTCTATTTAGCGCAATTTCTCGGTTATGGTTGATCGGATTGAAGTGCTATGAACGGTCTCTTCCTTATAAAATATTACACTTCCTCAATCGTTAATTATTTGTTTTAAATAGCGTAATTTGTTATTGTTATTAACTATAACTTTATCCTAAAATTTGGATGTAGGGAATGGAATGGCCATGGTGCGATTTCATCACTGAAAACTCGAATTCAACAATTATAGAAGATTAATTTTTTCACTAAAATTCTTTTTTCGTTTCCATCTAACTATTTCGTGTACAAAATTGCGATTTCGGTGCCGGGTAAACGCGCCCATTGAAACTTAGGCTATAAATGTTTCTGAATTGGAAGAATATCTTCTTTGAAACTGTCCGTTTTAATTTCGTTTAGGAGATTTATTCGGAGCCTTAAACTGATCTTTGAGATCTGATAATGACTCCCAACCTAATTTGTCTAATAAATTTATACTGTACTAAAGCTATAGTGACACATTTTTACGAACCTAGCTGCTCTACGCTGCACCTTCCTGCGCTCGCGTGCCGAAGGCTCCGCGTGGGATGAGACCCAAGTGTTGGAGCAAGGCATTGTGGGAGCCAAGGGATTGCACCCCTCGCGCTTGAATAATGGGGGGATGGAGGGGGTTGTGGAGTGGGAGGAGATATTATCTGTGCATGCGGGGAGTGGGGTGAAGCTCGTATTATGCCACTGCTCTGGTTATGCAACACGGGAGAGCAACGCGGGCGGGAAAAAATTCGAGATAAAGAATGCGTTCGCTCCCTTGAAGTTTTCGACGAACAGAGGCATTTTTTTCCTTTTGGTTTCCTTTTTTTTCGCTCCGGTGGGAATCGGCCTGCTCCCCAGAGTGCAGAATGACCGCGATCGCTTTTTGTTTTTCTCGAAGGCCCGCGTTTAAATTCCGCCCCCATGCGGGCCCCGCTTCCGATTGAAGGGAGGAGGCATTCACTCGACACGCGTGCCGAAAAGCGGTTTTCGCTGCTCTGTGACGTCCTTACGTCCTGACTCCGTCCTTTCATACCACATTCAAGACGCGACGATTTTTGCAATGAAGGCGGTCGGCTTGGGTCGCGTGAGGTAAAATCCGCTGCAAACAGTCGGCGAATGATTTACATCACAGCTGAACTGTGGATTTTCGATATCAAGTTCACTGAGATTGAACACACTTGAAGGAGGTGGACGTTACGTGGTGCAACAGTCGAATCGAAAGTGCTCTTATGGAAGTCTTTTCACTTTATTGAAGCTATTTAATACTCATCATCATCATCATTGATCAACAATCCTAGGATTGGTTTGACGCAGCTTTCCACTCGATTTTTCTATCAGCCAACCTCTTCATTGTGATGTAATTCTTCTCTTTTACATTCTTCACAGCCTGTTCCATGTATCTCATACGAGACCTGCCTTTTCCATTCTTCCCGTTCACTTTTCCCACGACGATAGTCTTCATCAGGCCATCATATCTCAAGTTGTGGCCGATTAAGTTGTCCCGTCTTCATCTTAGAGTTTTCAGCAGACTTCTCTTTTCTCCCACTCTTCTTAAGACTTCCTCATTACTTACTCGGTCAATCCATTTAATCTTAAGCATTCTTCTTTAGCACCGCATTTCGAATGCCTCTACCCTTTTCTTCTCCGCTGCTCTCATCGTTTATGCCTCACTGCCGTAAAGAAACATGCTCCAGATGTATGTTCTGATAAACTGTTTCCTTACTTCTACGCTTGTATTTCCAGCTGTAAGTAGATTCTTCTTTTGATAGAATGCCCTCTTTGCCTGGGCAATGCTACTCACTATTTCTTTCTTGCTTCGTCCATCGTTGGATACTCGGCTTCCTAGGTAACAGAACTCTTTCACCTCTTCAAGTTTTTGTTTTCCTAGTTTGACATTGGTTTTCGCCTCTTATTTCTTGCTGCACACCAAAATCTTAGTCTTCTTCTTATGTATCTTCTTCAGCTGATATCTTATTTAATACTAAATATTAAAATTTCCTTTTGCGATAGTTGTTAGTGTGAGAAGCATAAATGTTGTTCTTTTATAATTAAACTGCACAAGTTATTGGTACTGTCCAATTATATTTAATGTACAGTTATATACACAAGATGTGTTTCAACGCCTAAGGCGTCATAATCAGGTCTGCGGTTACTAGGTGCAGACCAGATGATGCTTTGGACGTTGCAACACATCTTGTGTATGTAACTGTAGGTATATTAGGTATAAGTACGACTCGTACAATACCTCGAGTGCTGTTCCACCACTTTAATGCAGATGGGGTCGTATTCACTCGTTCTCCATGTCTATAACTCAGTAATTCCAGAAACGTGCACCTTCGGGATAGAAATGTGCGCTGTGGGTGGGACGTTGAGTCCTTAGGGACTTCCTGCCGGAAGGTCTCCGGTTCAAGACCGGGGTAAGTCGATTCCGGTGCGCCCCGCAAAACGCGAGCATAGTGTGCTAGTGTCCTAGATTCAAGAGAATGGGGAATATGCATGAAATTTGTTTCTCGAAGATTAATGATGCACTTGATGCGAAATTTCGTCTCCAATTTGAATATATAAGCCAAATTTTTCTACACCCAGAACAAATATTATTAAATGGTATTAAGATGTTCCCGGAAATCGACGAAAGTCACGTGACCTGAAACGCCTTCTGACGTCACTGCACGGTAAAGGTTCCATATTGCTACGGAGATAGACATCTACATCTACATCTACACGATAACCTGCAAGCCACCGCGAGGGTGTGTGGCAGGGGGTGAAGATCACCAAGCATGCACTACTAACCTGCAAACTAGCAACTATATTGTCTCAATGACATTTATATTCCATTTATATTATATAAATGTCACAATAGACATTTATATTTAAAATAAAGCGAAGTGAGTATATTGTTTTGATGTTTTTGCCGTTTCTCGAAAGAAATTATGACTGAAAAAATACTTAAAAAACACATTCTGACAATTTCCTTTGGTTGACTCCCTTATGGCGGCGTTCTTCTTAAAAAAAACAGCGATTACATAGACGTAGTAGAAATTCTTGGGCACTAAACAGGCATTATATAATTAATGGACGATTTGCTCGTAACCATCCATACTGCGTAAATAAAAAATCGAAATACAATCGTTTATTGCATTAAACAAATTAGGTAAATACATACGTTACGCCAAGTATTCATTTAACAACTTACCTCCACGCATAAACAGATAAACAACGCCCATAGTGATACCGTGCCGTGACGTCATGCGATGACGTCGTGTTTTTAAGCTGCCGAAAAAGTACAATTTTCAAAGAGTAATATCTTTGGAACGCAACTTAATCCTTCAGCAAAATTTTCGCCAAGCAGATTTTAGCTAATAAACGTCACATTCAAAGAGTTATAAAAAATAGTGCATGTTCCCCATTTTCGTTCGAACGCAAGCGAGGGTGCGCCATAGGCGCATTTGCAGCAGCATTGGCGCATCGCTGGTCTCGCTCGCTCCGAAAAGCGCTGGCGGTTTGCTCAACGGTGGCACTGGTTCCCAGGCCTCCCTCCCACTCATTCATTCTCCCCCCCCCCCCCCACCTCGTTTCTCTCGGACACCCACTCTCCTCCTCCTTTAACTCGAGTTTGTGGGGCTATTTCAGAGGCCCCCGAATCCATGGCTCGGTCCTTCATTTCCCCGCAAACGAAAAGTTTAATTGCTGCTGCTTCGTGGTCATGTTCGAAGGGATCTATGTGGACGGAATCGTAAGCCCCTTGCTTGTCAGGCAAACCAAAATGTGAACTAGGTAGCCGTGTTGTATATTATCCTGGGACATATGTCTGTATTCTAAAATGTAATTATCTACGTCTACGAATACCTTGCTAGCCACCGTAGGGTGTTTGGCAGGGAGTGAAGACCACCAAGCACGCACTACATCTACATCCACGCGTTACCCTGCAAGCCACCTCACGGTGTGTGGCAGGGGGTGAAGATCACCAAACGTGCACTACTTACATGCAACTAGGATACTACAAACTGGATACATGCTAGATAATAGGGCTCACATGCTGCTAGATGGTTAGTATCTGCATAGTAATAAAGGGATTGGTTTTTAATAAATTTTCGTGCACTGCAGGCGACTCTAAAATATTTCACCTACGTATCCCTTTGCTATGCTGCCTATTTTGTTATTTTATAATATATATACATGATATACCCATACCGTGATAAGAAGTAACCCAGCTAACCAATTTGAGTCCGGATAAGGAACCTTACAGTGGGTTATCACTCTAACGTGAAGTAGGCGCATCGGAGGCTGAATTTTCGTAGCAATGGTCTTTAAAATCACTGTGATTTGAGTCCGAATAGTAAATTTATGTCCACCTCGGAATCACTACGCTAACGCGAATACGCTAAGTGCAAATGCTGTGATGCATCGGCCAACCAATGTGATTCTGGAACGAATCATCTTCGTTAGCCAAAGTATCACTGCATTTGCTGTAATTATTCACCTGTAAAGCCTATTTCTTTTCTTGGAGGAACAGTTTATATGTATTTTATCTCAACACAATGGAAAGGTTGACACATTTACTAAAGGTCCGTGTACACGTCGAAGTTTTTACATCTACATTAATTAAAAATATTAACTGTCGGCGTGTATATAGAGCTCTAGACTGGACTGTCGCTAGAGTACGTTGGGGTGTCCCCAGTCTAGTCTCGGAACGTGAAGACAGGTCGAACCCATTGTCGCACACCGCTCTAGGGAGTTTTTGGGGATGTCGACACCCAGCCGGTTGACGGTGTCGAAGTTTGAAAGGACGAGGGACAAAACGAAACTGCTAATATAAATTCTGGAAGGAATTCCTCTATTGTGGGTGTTGAATTGGATGATTACATACGAGTCGTGCGGAACGGGCCTCGGCTATTGGGCATCTCGCTCGGGACTCCAGTGCTACGGACCCGCCGAGTGATTCAAGGAGAAGCATCTCCCTCTCCCTCCCCCTTTCCCTCGTCCACATTTTTCTTTTCCGTCTTCGATGCTTTCTTTCCATCATTTCATAAGCGGCTACTGCGGCACTCACTGTCCGCGCAAAAATCGTGTTGACTCGAGTATAAGCCTAAATAACTCCGAAACCGTTCATCGGATTTTCACGTTATTTGCATAGTAATTTAGATAATTTTATTGTTTACTGACGATATTGTTAGAATAATTTTTAAAAACAATTTTTGGACCTGTTTTTTACGATAGAGTAAAAAAGGGCCATTTTTTAGCACTACGGCGTCATGCGTCACTATGACGTCTGATAACTTAAAGGACGCTCCGCCGGCAACGCTGCGCTTTTTCTGCGCTACGTTTTTTCAGGAAACATAAAATTCGATATAAAATAAGTTACTTTCTTCAGCTAAATGATAATATCTGATTCGCTCTGGAAATTTAAGCCGTTTTAGTCTCGTGGCGCCATGATGCATAGTTGCCGAGAAAAAGTGCGGTCATAAATGGAATAGCATACCAATAAGTACTAAAGTTAAAACCTTGAAACATCGCAGACGTTATAATAAAGATATAATTCACCTTGTGTTAAAAATTTGTTTTAGTCAAACGCTTTGCTTGGAAGTTATTAGACGTCAAAGTGACGCATGACGCGCAACGCTTAAAAAAATGTGCAGTTTTTGTACTCTAACTTAAAAAACAGGTCCAAAATTTGTTTTTAAAAATTATTCTAACAATGTAGTCAGTAAACAATAAAATTATCGATTGTAAAATGTCGATTGTAAAATGTCGATTGGAAAACCATTCCAGGTGAACCCTGCGTATGTGTATACACTTGCGACACTTCTCGCTGACACTCGGTGTCGACACACGTGCGCGACACTACTCCAGCCCCTGAAACTGCGTTAAGTGCGGACGGCATGAAGGGACACAAATGTCGTCTCTAGGTGTCTCCGAGAATGCGAACCTTAAGAATCGTCCATTAATCGACAGATCCATTTTCGGTTCGAGGACCGGTGATTTTTTTGGCTTTCGCGGTGGTACTCATGTTTTCGAGTAGCAATTGCATGTTGATTATTTTAGTTTTTGTCTCCGCTTTCGCATTAGCTGATTTCCGTACTAGCCCGCAATTTTGACCCGAATGCTTTGATGGAAGGAGCGCAGGGTAAGAGCATCGCAGAGCGCATGAAGGGTTTAAACGGCGGCCGTGCATTGAAGTCTCCGACGCGCATTGAAGTCTCCGCCGCGGGAGTCTCCCGGCGGTGATGCCATCAGGCACGTGTGTCATTGCGCTGCAAGTGGCAGTTGCACCGCACTGCGGAAAACGTGCATTGCAACGAGACCACCTCCAGCTCCACTGGTAGGAGACGTTAATTCTACCAGCGTGAAGTTCCAAAAATACTATGAGTTTTTTTTTTTAGAAATCCCTTTTTTAGATGTTCTGTTCTAGGGCACGACCTGTAATAAGAAGTACATTTGATTAAATAATTTGCTTAGGCTTTTTACATTTTTACCCACCTATACAATAAATAATTATAAATACAAAAGTAAATTATTTTCGAATAAAAGTGATTGAGGCAGGCAGAAAGGGGAAAGAATAAATATTGACAATGAAAAAATGATGTATGGTAAATTGTTTTAATTAAAACATCAAGCACAATTACAAACATGCCTAATTTCCAGCAATACTTTCCAATTCAATATTGGTGAATGATGTTTTGAAATTGTTTTTTACTTACACGAGTACAAATACAAAGTACAATGCAAGTACAAATGCCACAAAACTTTACATCGATATGTCAATTACATTTTACATTCATACAATTTTTTATGGATTCAAGGTCACTTACTATTTTGCATTACCATTACCATTTTTTGCAAATTTTTACGTTCTATTATAGCGCGTTATAGTTTCATTCTATTTTTTACAAGCTCTTTTAATTCATTTTGCCTTCAGAACATGGCCGACGTGCTGCTGCCACGTTTAATTTCCAAAGTGAGAATACATGTTCATTCATACTCTCACGTATTCTAAAATAGGTTAAACATTTTTTTACTTAGTTTTAAAGCATTCCCTTGAAATACGACTGTTTGTTTTGAATTTTATTAATATTCGTATTTTTGGCAAAAATGACGCTGCTGTCAATTGGAAGCATTGTTATTAATTACACCATATCAATAACCAATGAAATATTTAAATTACATAAATAATTTAAGAATGGCCTTGGTAGAGTACATTCCTAAATTACGTTAGTAAATAGGCTTGTAAGCACGTTCCGTCACAAGTACCGTTGCCAATGATAACAACATACCGTAGTGCCACTTTCATGTAACTAAGGCTTTTCTGCTTTTTTTCGAGCAAACATTTATTAAAATCAATTAAACAAGTGTGGTAAGGCGAGCATTTAAAATACTATTTTACAGTACTAAATTCTACATGAAATTGCGCATCTTATATTAGTTTTTCGTCAAAACGACATTTCTCTTTACATTATTAATCTGAAAATTTTTCTGCCAGAGTCATACTCTGCCGTATAGTCACGTATAAATATCTGATTTTCAGCATTTTTTTTTCTTCAAATATATGATGGACAGGCCAAATTATTTTAATGCCAATCGATATAAGGGCCGAAAAATGATGTGTCTTGAAATTTTCACAAAAATGGCTATTACTTCATATTTCGGTAGAGCCTCCTTAATTGAGGAAATGATATAATGATTGTTTTGCATTCCGTTTGCCCCCCCCCCTCCTCCTAGGTACGCGGTAAGAGATTTACAGACGAGGTCGTTGTCCAAACCCTCGCCACTTCCTAAAAGGGTCGCGGAAAAAGGGACACTTATTTTTGGACAAGCAAGACTCATCCACCAATCGCATTTGCTCCCTCTCGCTTGCTCTGCTCCGCCTCCCCCACCCCCTCTCATGCCTAGGAGGAGGAGGAGGAGGTGTTGCCCAAGACGTCCTCCTCACCGCGCGGACGGTTCCTCCGCCGCCATTGTTAGCTCCGGCCACAGTGGCGACTGCGTTCCTACTTGCGATCTTATGTGGGCCACGGCCGACTCCCCCATGTCGAGGTTTGTTCATCAGGAACGATGGTAATGAGCGTGGCTCCGTTAAATGGGCTCCCGAGGACGTAATCAACCCTCCCCCTCCTCCTCCCACCCGCGCATCGCTCCGCTTTTGTTTTCGTCACAGTCTGACGGCGCCGCCGCTGCAGAAATACCTCGTGGCCAGGGCCGGAATCACTGTCGATTTTTAAACTGTTCCATGCGCAACGTCTGGCGTGCTATATATGCTATTTTAAAATATTTTTAATTTTAATTTAATTTAATTTTAATTCTTTACATTGTAGAATACAGTTAAAATTGACAAAAGACAAATAAATGAATAAAATGCAGGTAGGTAGGTACATAGGTTTGGTTTAAGGTGCGTCGACAACTTAGGTCATACCGCACCTTCGCATGCTTACACATGAATATTACTTGTAACAAAACTATTCTTTCATTTGCTATTATAGGTCTGTCTATACACAGCATACCATGCGTGTAACGTATTAAATGGGAAAATCTGGTCATATTTTTGTGATGGCATTGGTCTCGCGGAGGAACGTTAGAACTTTGTCAATTTCCTTTGGGTCATCACCCAAAATAGTTTTTAGTTCTCCAGAGGTTTTGAGACGGTTCCGGATATCTTGGTACTTCGTGCAGTCTGTCAGCATATGTTTTACCGTCAAAATGGAATCACAGCATTTACACTTAAAACATTTACAAATAAAGCCCTGCTAAGCCTATGGCTTGTCAGCAGGTGCTCTTTCTTTTCCACCGAATTTTTAAAAATGAAGTCGTTATAGCTACTGAGATAACTAGTGAAAAATAACATCGCTCTTTTGTCTTCTCATCACATTTCATAAGTAATCTTTTAATAAATCCTAGCTAAGTAATAGTGGTTGAGATGAAAATTGTCAGCATTTCTCGAAGGAGGATAGATTATTCGCTTCGTTTCTCGCACAACTTAAGCATTCGCAAGGAGATTGTACTCATCCAGGATGTGATTGGAATGTGCTAGTACATCATTCTCCTATCCTCCTTTTAGTTTTTCTGGTGTTCAAGGGAGTAGACCGACCACTACGATCGTTTTCGTTCTTAACGACAGGCGCCGAGTGGTCCTGCGTTTAACCACGGTCCTACCTGACTCCTGGAGTGCACAACTTGAAGTGCCCTCCACTGAGCATGTAAGGGGTGACTTGTATACCAATGAGAAAGCCTCCACCGCCGGGATTCGAGCCAGGACCCTTCGGATGGGAGGTCATTACTCTTGCCACCACACCAGCAAGATCACTTTTTCCCATCTAAATATTTTCTTACTAAAATAACTGTGGGAGATAAGCTATCTGGGCATATCCTTTCCCTTGAATTGGTATTTCTCAGATACTTTCTCGATTACATCTACACAATACCCTGCAAGCCACCATAAAGGTGTGTGGCAGGGGGTGAATTCCTACCAAACATACCCTACATATCTTGCATAAAAAAGGATTAGTATGTATATACTGTTCTAAACTTCAATATTTAAAAAAAGATAAAAATATCAAAGCAAACATGCAAAAACGTGCTGTTAGTTGGGTTAGCTTCAAGTCCTCATACCAACATGCAGCTACCAATGTTATCCATTGCTACACTCGTACTGAATATATTTACCGTTATTCGTATCCCTAATGGTACGAGGAAAAAAGGAATCTATCAGTTCGGCAATCAATTTCTCTAATTTTGTGATTATGTTCCAATCTACCGTAGTAAGTTGCCGATCTAGTTGCAGATTACTGATCTGCTGTACTTTTTATGGCATGAGCATAACAGACAGGAGTCTCTGACTTCCATTGCCTCCTGCATTTACGCGTAAATCTTCTTCTAGATTTAAATAATATAGAATCAATCCTAGATTACGATGTAAACACACTCATGCTAGATATTTATGATCTCTCATCCTGTAATAGCACGGATTTATCTACGTAATGATACCTTTCGAGCCACCGCGAGGGTGTGTGGCAGGGGATGAAGGTCACCAAACATGCACTGATGACATGCAGCTGGGAGCTACCTTTGCAGACTAACAATATTTCACCTGCCTATCCCTTTGCTATGCTGCCTATTGTGCTCTCTAACGGTACGCGGGAAAATGGCATTTTAAATCTATCGGCATTGCAATCTATCTCTCTCTAATCTTATTTATCTGGATATATCTAACCTTGGGGTCAAATCTAGGATGCCATAGTGTCATTTCCTTGGCGCTAATTGTCTGTATTAGCTGGGTTTCCGCGGCTAATGACGTAATTTGGACGGGTGGTTGAGGGAATCGTCGCAGTCTGAGAAATTATTCGGAGCGGACCTAATTTAGCGGCACCACTCCGTTCCCACGCAATTCAATTGGTTGGGAACTTCTTTCCTCGGTCCCGGCACAACTTCATTTCTCTTGCAACTGCTCATTACATAGAACTTGTGGTCATGGCTCATAAACACCCATTCCTGAAATTTAGACGTAATCTCCTAAATAAATTTCAAGACCATATTTTCAGTGATGACGTTAAATTATTTTGCGAACCCCAACTTACTATGGTAGACTGGACCATAATCACAAAATTAGAGAAATTGATTGCCGAACTGACAGATTCAAAATGTCCTTTTTCCCTCGTACAATTAGGGATATAAATAGCGGTAAATATATCCGATACGAGTGATTGAATCCATAGCATAGGTAGTTGCATGTTGGTGTAAGGACATAGTGGTAACCCAAATAACAGCCCGTTTTTGCATGCGTAGTTTGCTATTTTTTAATCTTTTAAATATTGCAGTTTAGATTAAAATATTTATATCCATCCTTTTAAATGATTGATATGTAGTGCATGTTTGGTGAGAATTCACCCCCTGCCACACACCTTTGAGGTGGCTTGCAGGGTAGTATGTAGATGTAGATTCCAAGCAGCGCCCACTTTACGTGGGATGTGCTGAATGCCGAATGAATTATCCTTTAAAGGCTCAGCCCTGTTATAAAACATTTTATATGTTATAAAACATTCCCGCCCTGTTATAAAATGTTTTATAACAGGGCTGGAATTATTTTAAGGGTATTAAATATCCTTATTTCTAACAAAGTTCATGTGACACGTATTTATTGTGTACGTCAGCTATATATGTAATGTATATTTAGTTGAGAATTATCCAGCATCAACTGCAATGGACGGGGCGTCGGTTACAGGTAGTTAGAAAATGTTCAGTCTTGTGAAGGAAATTATTTGATTACGTGAATTCTGCCCGCTGACCAAAAATAAATCACAAGGACATCAGACGAACTTCCTTTATTGAGAAAAAAAACTCTTCTTGTCCTTTACTTCTGATCTTAAATAGAGAATTTCTCTTCCTCTTTTTTTCTCTAAAAGAAGCCCGCTCTGACGCAATGGCGTTGCATGGTAGCCGAGAGATTCGTGAAACAGATAGCAACCCGGAATAAGGCCTCGCGTAATTGCGGAGATGGCCGTTATTTCGGAACATCGGTGTCGAAACGACGCTTGTGTTCATTCTTTTTTTTCGGGAGAGACTTGTTTAAAATCACGTAGAATACTGTCGATTGCGAAGGAAGGAAGAGGAAGCCTAGAAAACCCACGTGGTTCACACTAAAGGGATGAAAATGGGACATTAAAAGTTAGTTAAAAGAATGAAAATCAGTTTTATAAGAGATGTTTTCGCAATACGGCAAACTGAATGAAATCCTACATTTGGTGCCCAAGTCGTATTTGTATGAATTTCATGTATAGACAATTGAGCTTCGCTAATAAAAGAGAGTGAAGATATCATGTGCCTCCTTCAGTGTTACAACAAACTAACGAATGTTTTCGAAACGTTTTGCTTCCAAACGCTTGGGTATAATGGTGGTGTTTCGGGTGATTAGAAGGTGAGAATTATCTCCCAATCCCATTCCAGCTTTATCCTTGCTAAATTAATGCCGACTAGTTATTCGTCATCACTTATATACAAACATATGCTCATCAAGAGTTTCAACCTCCGAGTCCAAGCCTAATTGGCACGGAGAATCTTTCGGACAGAAACCAAAAGTTTTTTAAGCCTTATCCGTCGGAAAGTTATAAATTTCGCAATAAAAGACCCTCAATTCACACTTTCTGCTGATAGGAAAAAAGAAAGTTGATATTTAAGAATCCGTTGAGTGTGATCATCAAGTCTTCGTATTATTGCCCGAATGTATTTCACTCAAATGTTGGAAAATGTCACCTTGCATTCTGAACAAAATAAAAGCCTTTCAAAGTCACACGTTGCGATTCAATCGTCTGGCAGTTTTCTGGAACTTTATAAGTTCAGCAACGACCTGGCAAACCGAAGGTCGCGGTTTCGAATCCCGCAAGGGAATCCCAGGACGAGGCTTAAAGGCCGTTTTACAGCACGGTCATTGAAAATGCGCAAGTTGATGTTGATTCCGTTTGAGCAGTCGACTGTGAAAGTCCGTGACGTAGAGAATTGCGAGGACGCTTGCTAGACAGCTTTACACGGTGCAATCGTCGGTGCATTATGTCAGTGACAATGCACCAGTCAGCAGCGGTAATACCGCCAATATATCGCATAACGTCAAGATCTGTTAAGTAGCAATTGATTGGATGTGCAAGATGCGATAAATTACCACCACTTTAAAATATGTTTTAAGCCATAGTCTTAACATAATAGTGGAGACCCTAGTCCCGTATACTTAGCCCAAAATTTGCACCACGAACGAAAAGATGTGGGCCAAGGTAACAGGATCTTCCTTTACGCACGAAATTTAGAACTTCCACGTGATTACTCGTCAGCTCATCATTATTGCACTTTATTCACTACCCAAGGAGTTGAGTGCAAACAAAAACACCCAACTCAATCGTCAACAACCTATTTAATCGCTAGAATTCCCCAGGCAGTTCGTTGCCGCTACATCTGCACCAATTAGAGAGAGAAATAAACTTCAAACTTGCGCGTACGCATGTATCAGATTAGAACATGTTCTAATTTGCTCGCAAGCGTTCGCGCAGTGGCGCTGCCTGTCCTCGCAAGTCGTCGCTTTACACGTTGCAATATTTCTTGCTCAAGTGTTCTCGCAACAGCCTGCGCAGTATCAACGACCGTGTAAAACGGCCTTAAGATTCAGTTTGGTTGGACGGTGCAATATAACGTCAGCAGCTGGAGCACGTCGAAATTCTTTTCTCCTCCTGCCAATACTATTTTCACGGAGTTCGATAACATCTCTCTCATGTACGTCAGCAAGTTTAGGGAATTCCGTGTTCGCAGCAATAGCGAGAGACTTGAGCTGGCTTTTGCCCGCAAGGCCTGCTTCGCGTCCAAAGTGAGCTCGGAAATGCAGTCGCCTGGCTCCCTCCCTCGAGACAGATGACGCGAATGCGACGGTCGTTGCCCAAGGTCAGCCAAATTGGCCCGGGCCCTTTCCCTCGTTGCTCAGTCAACACCCCTCCATACCCGCGACTGACGTGCCTCAATAGATTTCGTGGACGTCCTCTCGCCTCCAGTTGCTACCATGAGCTGAGAGTGACGCGCGTGACTCCAGTCACGGACGCCGTGTTCATCCAGAGGATAGAGACTGCCATCCTTCCGAAGATTCTGTCCTACTGCATATTCATGTCTGCAAAATTTTAGCTTCACCGCTTCGTTGCTTTGATTTCTGTCTTCTTTTGGGACTGCAATTGAGGTATGTCGGGGGAATGGTAGGAAGAGTGTGTTGTATATAATTCCTGTTGAAGTAGGGAAGATTAATATTCATGCATTTCCGCGGGGTCCTTAGGAACGTAGCTACCCTTGAACCCCTACTCTTCCCTTGATTTCTGGAGGTGGAGGAGTGAAGTACTGGGAACAGCATTGTGACTCTTAGTTTCCCTCAAGTAGTGTATTTTTGGTGATACATCTACGCAATACCCTGCCAGCCACCACGAGGGTGTGTGGCAGGGGGTGAAGATCTCCAAGCATGCACTACCGTCATACAAACAAGCAACTATAGGGTCTCATGCAACTAGATTGTTAGTATCAATAGTATTTAAGGGGTTAATACATGCATCATGCACTACAGACTACTTTAAAATATTTCCCCTACCTATCCCTTTGCTATGCTGCCTATTCTGTTCTCTTATAGTACGGGGGAAAATGCCATTTTGAATCTATCAGGACGACAATCTATCTCTCTAGTATTATTTATCTGGTCGAATCTAGCATAGTACGCTGGTTTTTTTAACATGTGCCTAACATCTTCAGTAAAGCTATCCGATTGAAATTTCTCTACTAGATTCAATCTGTAGTTTAACCTACGCTCTGATAATGATTCCCACCCCATTTCTTGTATTAATTCTGAAGCACAACTCATCCTATCGTAGCACCTTTTGACGAACCTAGCTGCTCTACGCCGCACACTGTCTAGTTCTCTGATCAAACTTAATTCATTAGTATCTCATAAACTGGCTGTATACTCAAGGTGGAACCTAACTAGTGAAAAAGTAACATCGCTCTTTTGTCTTCTCATCACATTTCCCAAATACTCTTTTCATAAATCCTAGCTTTGAGGTAGGATTTATAAAAAAAAGAGCTAGGATGGCTGGGGGTGAAGATCACCAGACATGCTCTACTGGTATGCAACTAGGCTACTGTGATATTCACCCCCTGCCACACACCCTCGCGGTGGCTCGCAGAATATTCTATTTTAGATGCGCTATTTAACTTTAGATGCGCTTACGGCAGAGCGAGCTCTTTCTTTACTCGACGCGCGGCTGAGGGTCCTTTCGGGAGAAGAAACCACTTCTGCCAAAGAGGGCGCTATCTCCGCCGGCCGCAGCCTTGCCCCAGATATCAGCCCTCACGGCGGCAGGGAAGTCCAACTCGGCGTGTTTTTCCTGTGAACGTGCCGAGGAAACGCGCCTGGAACTAACTCTCACTCTCTGTCTCTCTCTCCCGTGAGAGTGCGAAGAAAACTGCTCCGTTCTTTCGAAGGTGCTTCGCTTGCAGTGTAAGTGATCGCGGTTTTAATGGATCGGGAAAGGCTTGGTTTAATAAGCCGGCAGTGCACGATGCTGCTGCGAACCCCTTCCAACGTTGGACGCTTGATATTTTGCGGCACAGTGAGGCGGAGCTCTTTCCAGTGTAGGGCTGTGCGGTATGCTGTTTTGAATATCGGACGACGATATCAGACTGATATCGCGGATTCCCCGATTAATCGTTTTCACTATATAAATAGGAAATATCGTGATATCGACATATCGAGATATCGGAAATCGACTTATAATATAATAATTTAAGGCGAAAGAGCATGTAATTTTAGATAATAGAGGTCCTTTTCAATTTTTTGATGCGGCCCATATGAGCTGAAATTTTTCCTTGGTCGAAGAACAGTGAAATTTTTTTTAAATTCCGAATTATGGTTTAAAAACTACACGTTATGAACAACTTTCAACTTTTCTTGTTGACTTCGAGTTTTCAGTGATGAAATCGCACCATGGCCATTCCATTCCCTACATCCAAATTTTATGATAAAAAAAAGTTATAGTTAATAACAATAACAAATTACGCAATTTAAAACATATAATTAACGATTGAGGAGGTGTAATATTTTATAAGGAAGAGGCCGTTTAGAGCACTTCAATCCGATCAACCATTACCGAGAAATTACGCTAAATAGAGACATTAATAAGGGTGACAGGAAAAAAACACCGGGATCAGGATATCGTCACATCGGGATATCGACATATAGGGATATCGACATATCGTGATATCGCTTTTATAAATATCGACTCCTGATATCAAGTGCTGCCACACGAACAGCGAGTGTGTGTGGCAGGGGGTGATCACCAAACTTTCACTTTTGACACGAAACTAGGATACTAAAAGGAAAAAAGCTGCATAAGAGGGTCACATGCAGCTAGATGGCTAGCATTTACATAGTAATGAAGGGATTATTTTTTTTTCAACACATGCATCATACACTACAGGCTACTCTAAAAATATTTTACTTGCCAATACCTTTCTATGCTGCCTATAGTCATCACCAACATCGGTCAACAATCCTTGTATTGGTTCATTTATAGTACGATTGAAAATGACATTTTGAAAATATCGGTATGACAATCTTTCCCTCTAATCTTATCTATCTCGTCGAATATAGCATAATACGCTGGTGTTTTCAATACATTTCTAACATCTTCAGTAACACTATCCGTTTTATTTTTCTGCAGGATATTTAATCCTTATTTTAACCTACGATGTAATAATGATTCCCACCCTAATTCTTCTATTAATTCTGATACTCTACTCAACCTATCGTTACACCTTTTAACGAACCTAGCTGTTCTACGCTGTACACTGTTTAATTATCTGATCAAACCTAATTCTTTCGGATCCCATACGCTGGCTGCATACTCAAGGTGGGTTCTAACTACAAAGTTCGACGCAGCGCCGACGTAAAGTCTTCTATTTCACTTTCCTTGGACAAATCTCGCTGTCTTCCTCAGGAGAATAAAATGCGCGTAAGGCGTTAAAGAGACATTCGGCATGAATAATTATGGCATGATCGGGAGGACACTTGGTAATGCATAGGAAATGCAAATCTTAGTCTATCCTCTTCGAGTTTAGCGAGCTCGGGAAATACTTGGGCGAGCATATCGTGGAATGGGGTCGTTTACCATATTTTTTATAGACGAATCTGATAATTTGTATAATAAAAAGATCCGGTTTTTTCCGTTTTTTGATCCGTCAATTATTCCTCGAGTTTTAAGCGGCGAAAAACTGATGTTTTAACCCTTTCGGAAAAATGGGCGTGGTGTCACCTCTGACGTATATCGACTTCGTCCAATCACAACTAAGCCCGCGAAGGTACTTCGCCTCATCGCAAATGGGGGGAACACAGCCAACATTGCCAATACGAGCAGTTGCGACAGCATCTGTGCGAGCAGACCTTCCGAGAACCCCACTCCACTCCCTTCCCTTCCCATAAGAGCAGTCAAGGACGGAAGTAAAATGACGTCAATGTTATCACAGCAGCTTTTTCGGTGGGTGTCACCTTGTGCTTTTTTTAATTTCTGATTTATGAGTGAATGGTTGTGGTTAGAAGATTAATTTTTTCACTAAAATTCATTTATTTTTTCCATCTAATGATTTCGTGTAAAATTGCGATTTCGGTTCCGAGTAAACGCCCCCATTCTCACCAAACATGTTATTCGGCAGGAGCAGATGAATTAGATGCCACGCACGGGATGTGAGGGAATTTGATTTTTATTTTTTCATCGCATTTTCCCTCACTTTAATTTTCATGAGCGACTATTTCCGGGCAGCACTTTACTCTGTTTAATCATGTCGTCAGATGTCAGTGTTTTCCATGGAGATTAGAAGAGACCATTCGGAATTCGGTCACCAGCCAATCAAAGAATGAGCGGAATGTGCATCTTGAAACCAGAGAGGATCGAGTCTTGTTTTGATTTGAAGCACTTTGAACAACTCCCCTTCAGTTCTGGCATTCACATCTACATCTACATTATACCCGGCAAGCCTCCATAAAGGTGTGTGGCAGGGGGTGAACTCTGACCAAACATGCACTACTTAACATGCATAAAAAAGGATTAGTACTTGTATAGGTACTGTTCAAAACTCGGATATTTAAAAAAAAATAAAAATAGCAAAGCACGTCTCCTTGTCAGAAATAACAAGAATAGTTCTCACAGAAAATAAAACAGCGACAGGAAGAGTTGGTGAAAACAGAAAATCCCGATTTACTACCTATTAGCCTATTCAGTGAGAGGCAATATGTTTGATAGATAAAGGATGAGGCAGGTATAATTCAGTTTTCATCGCTTGGGAAGTCTGCGGAATGTAAACGAAATTAACGCCCAAAACGAACGGCAGTAGGAAGTCCACGCATGAAGACAGACGTAAACACGGGCGTCGCTGGATAGCGAATGGGGTTGACCTCGCTCCGGATTCAACTGAAGCGCCATCTGGAGGGGAGGGCATGCGGGTGCCGGATCACCTGCTCCCGAACCACGACGCACCTCTGGCGACGTGGGGTGCGGTCCAACGACAGCGGTGGTCTATGGTCTAACCTTTGGTCGGACACGACCTTGGCATCAGTTACCCCAGCCATCTTTCCTGGGGTAAACACATCGTGAAATAATGGGTCAAGCGAATCGTAAACTGGGATTAGTCAAAAGAGTACTGGGTAAATGTGACGAACATGTACGAGAAATCAGCTACTTTTCCCTTGTTAGACCTCATTTGGAATATGCTGCCAGTGTATGGGATCCCTACGAACTCGGTCTAAATAATGAACTTGAGCGTGTGCAGCGAAGATCGGAAAGATTTGTAAAGGGTCGGTACGATTACCTTATTAGCGTAGCCAGTATATTAAATGAATTAAATTGGGAAAAATTGTCAGATCGCAGGTTGAAATTTAGACTTAATCTCTTAAACAAATTCTAAAACCATATTTTCTGTGATGATGCTAAAAATATTTTACGAACCCCAACTTACTATAGTAGACTGGACTATGATCACAAAATTAGAGAATTAGAGAATTGATTGCCGAACTGACAAATTCAAAATGTCCTTTTTTCCTCGTGCTATTAGGGATATGAATAACGGTAAATATATCCAGTACGAGTGTAGCAATGGATAACATTGGTAGCTGCATGTTGGTATAAGGACTTGAAGCTAACCCAACTAACAGCATGTTATTGCATTTTTGCTTTGCAATTTTTATCTTTTTTTAATAGTTTAGTTTAGAACAGTATATAAATGCTAATCCTTTCTTATGCATGATGTGTAGTGCATGTCCTTGGTGAACTTCATCCCCTGCCACACACCTTTATGGTGGCTTGCAGGGTATTATGTTGATGTAGATGTAGATAGATGAAATCATTTGTGGTTTGAGAAATAATTTGTGGACATTTTGTTAAGGAAAATTTGACTCTGTATTGATCAGGTGAGACCCTAAGTGTTCTCATAGCCCCATCGCCCAATTGTAAGGTCTACTCTTCGCATCCATAAACACCGCCCTTGCTTTTTCTATGAGCTGAATTCAATTCTTGGTAATCATCTGGCATCACACCCTTTTAGACCGCTCTGATCAACCCCTCCGATGCATCTTGACAATGCTAACTTCAACAGGAATGTGGTACCTTCGTTTTCATGATGTAGCAACCTGCGCTAAAATTTTGAAATTTTTTATTTTTCCTTCATCTTTTCGTTACATAAAAAACTATTTTGATACTCGAATAATTACGTTACGGGGGAGGCTAATTCGATAGCTGTAAGACTACGAACGCTCTCGAAACTTTCGTTCATTTTCTCATCAAATGTGATTTTTCCGTCTCTCTTCCGCTCGTGATGCTTTTTGGAACAATTTCCACTGCTGTTGCAACACATGCCGCTCTCCGCGTTTTACTTGTTGCAAGATTCATGACTTGACATTTTTTGTGTGAGACCCGGAATTGTGAACCGAACTCCAATTGATTAAAAATAAAACTTCGAATAAAATGTAAAATCTTTGATGTAAATCTCCTTGGTGATCTTCATTGATCTGTACCCACGAACTTTAATTGAAATTGTGCGGGAAGCAGAGGAGCTGAGATCCTCACGTCTTGAATCAAACGTGATCTTCACGCAACTGTGTTCGATGCGTTGCATATCAGGGTGATGAATGTAGCCGCGATCCGCTCGCTCACGAGTCATAAGGGAGAACCACTCTCGGACGATCCGATACTGACACCTACCGGGCTATTCTCTTACCAGATCCTTCGGCAGAAAGTCGGATTATCGCGATTGTAGGGAATTTTATGCGGGTGCAATTTGCTTTTACACTGATGAAGTACGATTTCAACTTCTTTTGAGCCCATGGAAGTATTATGATTAGGTTTTGGTCGTGGATTCTGTGAAAGAGACTTGAGACACCAAAACCAGGCGTTCGCTATACGCAAAAGTGTACATCTACATAAATGATCTACATATCTGCTAACTAATGTAGGACATGCTTCCATGTGGTAGCCTAGTTGCAAGTCAGTAGTGCATGTTTGGTGATCCATGAAAAGGATTAGTGATTATATTCTAGTCTATTCTAGTAGCAAAGCAAACAAGTAAAAGCATGCTGTTAGTTGGGTTAGCTTTTAGTCCTTATACCAACATGCGACTACATACACTATCTATTGACACACTTGCATGCATATTTTTGGATATATTCACAGCTATTCATATCCCTAATTGTACGTACGAGGAAAGAAGGACATTTTGAAACTGTCGGTTTGGCAATCAATTTTTCTAAAATTATTTAATTTATTCCAGTCTACCAGTTTGGAGTTCGCAAAGTATATTTCACGTAATCAGTGAATATAATATGTTGGAATTTATGTAAGAGATTAAGGCTAAATTTCAAATGTCATAGTCTTTCAAGCCAGTGAATTTGAAATCAAAAGCTTAAAAGGTTGCAGTGGTCCCTACCGAAAATTATTTTTCTATTCAATCAAAGGATTTACTTTTAGATGAAAATCACATGTATTCATTATCAAGAAAAGCGAAACTTATTATAGGATATCTTTAGCATAAGTAATCCATCCATTCCATTAATAAAAGCATGAACACCGTCGATTTAGGAAGACATTGGTTCAATCGAAAGCCCATGCTCCCCTATCCTAAGAATTTTCTCATTACAAAACTTCGTGAATACACATGGCGAATATATTATTATGACCCTTGCCCAAAATTACGAATTTATTCTTGCCTCACAATTCATAATTTAGGCAGAGAACAGGAAGACGGTTTTTCTCGCATGGCGTTCGTGTTTTGTTGCGTGTTGTTCCGCCAAATCCCATCTTTTTGGAGTGTCCCATCCCACGCATGTCACGACTGTGGTTTCCTTGTCATAATGGCGGCCCCCCAGACCTCGTGCGAACTCTGTGACCCAGTCAAGCATCAGGGAACAGACAAGAAGCGCCCGCCCGCTCGAAAACCACTCTGTCAGAGTCTTTTGTGTCCGACGAGAGCTAACCCTTATCCCGAGGAAAAAACGCGTGACCCACGTTTTCGATTCGAGGAAGTGATGTTGTGCTGTTCGGGACGAATTGCGAAAACTCTCGGGACGGTGTATCTCTTCCACTCCTCGAAGCCTCACGACCTCCAACGCAGATATGAAAGTTGGGGTCTTCTTTTCCTCTTCTTGATTGATTTGCTTCGTTATCGGTGTATTTTTTTTCAACAATCGTCGAGGAACGGGACGAGAGGGAGACGGTGTACTTAGTTGAGCAATTCCTGCGATTAGTTCGAAAACGAATATCAGTTTTCTCTGAGAGGAGAAAGTGAGCAAATATTCTTGCCCTTGAGCGCCAGAAGTTACTCTCTGTTGTGAATTGTTCTCTTCTCTTTTCGGGAAACAAGAGCAAATTTGGGCATAGTTTCACCCGTTGTCTATCGCAATTTTAAGGGCCGAAAGATGTCATTTCTTACCCTAGTAATCAAACATGCATACCATTTACGCAAACGCTCAATGAAATTTTATTTTATGCATCTTCTTCCATAGAATTACAGAAAGTATGATTACAGAATTATTACACAATGTGTATTAGATTATTACTGTCAAAAATGAATATTTTTTAAACATGCCCTTTGAAAAAATTAACCCAGAATGCAATTAGAAGATTACTGACTTTCCATAGGCATGGATAGCTTTGAGATGTAAACTGAGACTTAAAATTAATCGTATAAATCTTCTCACTCAATTAATGTCAGATTAGATATTGACTCATTGTTGTGCTATTATTTATTGAGCACACGAAATTTCAGAGAATTAGAGTAAACGAGTGAACCTAATATTAGCAATTGGCATTTATGGCGAACGGCATTGCCAACTATGCAACTTTCATTTTCGTTCAGGAGCCTCAAGTTCCTATCACCTCGATTATCTCGTGGTGAGTAATTTCATCAAAATAAATTATGTAAAAATGTTTGCATTGGAGGGCCATGTAATTATTACACAGTATTTTTGTGTGAGAAACTGTTCTTCCAGTCTCTTTCGTGCTGTTTCTCTTCCAGCAATTGAATCCGAATAAGCGGGTTTTTGTAGCAGTCTGAGATATTATATCTACTATTACCGCTAACCATGCGAACACACGTAATTATATACCAACAACGAAATTTTGCCCTGAACCGTGGATTGAAGAACCGATTAGTATCAAAAATTTAGCCTGATGATTAGCGTATGTATGTACTTTACTTGGAATTTGTTGAGAAGCAATCCTTTAAAACCAAGGTGTACTGCTTAGGCAATACTGATTAAAGACAGACGCCGTTGAAATGTGCGATTCGATGAACGTAACCCACATTCTCTCTCGATTATCTGGGGCAGTGAGTATCGATAAGCGGCGTTTTTCCGACTGTGCTTTCACTTGCTCCGGCGATAATATATTTTCTCGCTCACCAAGACTTTCCTTTGCCTGTGGTTTCCCCCCCTACGCCTCTCCGATGCTCCTCCTTCATGCATTATTATAATTTCGCATCCCCTTCCTCTCCTGGGTCCGCGATTTGGGGCGAAAGTGACGCCCTTGAGAGTGAGAGGGAGAGAGCGCTGCTGGTGCGTGATCTTGACAGCGACCGACGACGTGTACTTCCCCCCCCTTCCGATGGTGCCTCTGCTGTCGAGAGGGCTTCTGTCTCGTCGGAGGCGCGAGAATGCGGATTAAGGAAGGTGGAGGAGGAAGGTGGAGAAGGAGGAGGAGGTCTCCGGCATTTCCTCTTTTCCCGTGGCTCTCGCCTCCGGAAGACGTTGCGCAATGACCTCGGAAAGCCACAAGAAAGCGAAATGAAGGGAAGATTGTCGATCATATTGACCAATAACACCGCACATTATGGCCACGAGAATACAGAATTAATTTATCTAACTATTGTCCTCCTGATTCGTGGAGACTAAAAACCACTATGTGCACAAACCAAAAATGGAAGATGATGCTCTTTTTGTCAATAGCGTGTGAAATTCACACAGGTGAGGATCATGTACATCTACACCTACGCAATACCGTGCAAGTTCTCGCGAGGCTCTGTGGCAGGGGGTGAAGATCACCAGGCAAACAAGCAACTATAGGGTCTCATGCAACTAGATTGTTAGTATCTATAGTATTTAAGGGGTTAATACATGCATCATGCACTACGGACTACTCTAAAATATTTCCCCTACCTATCCCTTCGCTATGATACCTGTTCTGTTATCTTTAAGTACGGGTGAAAAATGCCATTTGAATCTAACATAATACGTAGGAGTTTTAAATATATATTTAACATTTTCAGTAAATTTATCCGATTGAAATTTCTCTAATAGATTTAATTTGCACCTTAACCTACGTTCTGATAATAACTCCCACTCTAATTCTTGTATTAATTCTGAAACACTACTCAACCTATCGTAATACCTTTCAACTAACTTAGCTGCTCTACGCTGCACAATGTCTGTTGTCTTGGATTGATAGGTGAGGGTAGAGCTCACCGCGAACTAAGCCAATGGCGTGTGAAATTCACACATTCAGTGTAGGGGGGCCAGTTCCTTTCCCTGGGCCACCTGCGATTCCCTACGAAGTTCTGACACGCAGAAAATCGAATCGCGAGGATTTTAGGTGGGAGTGTCCAGAAAGTCTCTTGCCCGGGATTTGAACCCGTCCGGGCGGTAGCTCAGTGCTCTGCCCACTAGGCTACCACGACCCCCTAAGATATAAATAGTGGAAGAAAAAGTTTTTTGAGGGAACATTGAGGTAAGAGAGCTCTGCTTAGAGCGGTAGATAATTTCAAATCTAATAGCGGTGTCAGGTGTCTTCCACGACCGAGGCAAAAGGGTTGCTGAATGCGTACAAGGAATCCTCTCCTATCTCAAGGTGAATTTCTTTCTTACTTACTCACTAGGCCTTTCATTACCATTAGTTCCAAAATGCAAGAGCCCACCCCAATGAACGGGTCTTCACACTCGCCGCGCTGGGAAAACCGAGTGTCTAAATACGACGGCGTGGGCGAACCTTATCAGGAGGACCTCGGCAAGAGAAGGATGCGCTACCACTTCGGAGTAACTGCGTCTTGAGTTGGCGTTTTCTTTGCGTGAAAACTAACGTGATGATCTTAGAAGGCATTTGAAATGGTAAAAGCGACACCTGGGAAATAAAGGGGATTTTTATTCCACTTAGCAATTGATTAAGAACAAGAATGCTTCCTTGGGCATGTGGGTTGAATCTTTGGATGTTTTCTCCGTGTTCCTATTCGTTATTTGTTATGTATCAAGTCATTTCCGAGAGCTGGTAATTTTTTATTTTCTTTAAAATATTTTAGAGGTGTTTCCATCTTTTAAAGAGGCCTATTAGACGGCAGTTGAGACGTACGTGGAATTATAGACCCAGTCCATAAAGTAAATGGGGAAGAGATCGTATTCGACGAGGGTAGTGACGCCAACTCAGTAGCGTCCGATGAGCCCGCGAAGTTACTTTTTGCATTTTGTGCGAAATTAATCACGGGGTTTAATGCCTTCAACTTTCCTTGCTTCACTCCTAATTGGGATGCGGCGACAGAATTGAATGGAGAAATTTAAGGAAACTTCATCCACGCCTGTGTTGGAAAGTCTACCATTCCGACGTAGTCCGTAGAAGATGTAGATTCCGAAGATGATGTAGATGAAGCCGTGTGGCCTCAGTGAGTGCCGTGGGCACGATGGCCGCCAATCCATTAACCAACTGGTTTGCAACCAAATTTGCAACTTTTAAATCTACTATGAGGTAGAAAATAAATACGGTGGAATGATGGTATGAATACTCATTGAGAGATTTCTACAGCTTCCTTTCTTACCACTCAATTCGTCACAAATTTCTGTACGTACCAATCAAAATTGACTGTTGCACACATTTAGGTCCAAGGATGTTTGCAAATTGGGTGTAGATATTTATTATATACTCTCTGCGGAATAGTTAAGCGTGACTTACGTCCAAGCATTGTAACCCATTCAAATAGTTGTTATCATAATCTCCAAAATGAAAGGCATGAAATTTAAGCGCTTGTCGTGGCCTGTGTATCATGTCTTGAGGATGATGGAACAGTTATTAAATCGGCAAATAATTCCTTAATCTCCTCACGATACTCTGGGAGAGCAGAGAATAAAACCTCAAGGATCCATAAATGCATATTAAGTGACCATCAGTTGTTGAATCGGAAATTCTAGAAGGTATTTTGATCGAGTATTCCTGCATGTCCCGTATGAATCCGAGTTCTGCCATGATATATTACTTAAGGGAGTAGGAGGAACGTATTCTTATGTCTTCATCTAAATCTACGTAATACCCTACGAGCCACCGCGAGAGTGTGTGGCAGGAGTTAAAGAACATGCACTACCTACATGCAGCTAAGAGCTACAGTGTAAATACTTCGCGGAAACATTATAGGTATAACATCAAATTGCAAATGGGCGGTTAGTATCTACATAGTAATGAAGTGATTACTAGTTATAAAGGTGTTCTCTGCATATGCATTCAACTGTATTTCCGCAGCATCCATGGGTTAATAATGTTAAAATAATTTTCATCCACCACAGATGACTGTAACAATATTTCACCTTCCTATCCCTTTTCTATGCTGTCCGTTGTGTTCTGGTATGGTGGGCAGGTAAAATGACATTTTAAATCGACCGGTACTACTATCTTGAGTCGGGAGGAAAGGAGGTGAGGACACTCGCTCAGCTCCCGAGATCAGGAAGACGCTTTCGTCAACTCCATTCGGGGTCAAATCGGTGAACGCGGTGTCCTTGCCTGCAGGCGAGGCCTTGTTGCATTTCGGAGAACCACTCCCCTTGGTCCTTCTTTAAAGTTCACGTCTTTCCCCGCTGAGGTGTCGATTGAATCTCAAGGGCAAGTCGAAGTGTGGCCCGCCACAGTCGAGCCGCTGAAAAAAATGTCTCCCCACACTAAACGGCAACAGCTCGGAACAGATTAGCCGCCGTAAAGGCCGTTTTACACGGTCATTGATACTGCGCAGGCTGTTGCGAGAACACTCGCGCAAGAAATATTGCGCCGTATAAAGCGATGACTTGCGGGCAAATTAGATCATGTTCTAATCTGATACATGCGTTCGCGCAAGTTTGAAGTTCATTTCTCTCTCTAATTGGTGCAGATGTAGTGGCAACGAACTGCCTGGGGAATTCTAGCAAGTAAATAGGTTGTTGACGATTGAGTTGGGTGTTTTTGTTTGTACTGAACTCATTGAACATCATTATTGAATAAAGTGCAATAATGATGAGCTGGGCGATTAATCACGTGGAAGCTTAAATTACGTGCGTAAAGGAAGAACTCGTTACCTTGGCCCACGTCCGTTCGTTCATGGTGCACATTTTGGGGTAAGTACACGGGACTAGGGTCTCCACTATTATGTTTAGACTATGGCTTAAAACATATTTTAAAGTGGTCGTAATTTATCACATCTTTCACGTCCAATAAATTGCTACTTAACAGATCTTGACGTTATGCGATATATTGACGGTATTACCGCTACTGAATGGTATATTACCACTGACATAATGCACCAACGATTGCACCGTGTAAAGCTTTGAAGCAAGTATCCTCGCAATTTTCTACGTCACGGACTTTCACAGACGACTGCTCAAACGGAATCAACATAAACTTGCGCAGTTTCAATGAACGTGTAAAACGGCCTTAAAGCTTGATCGGAACCTACTAGCGTGCGATAGAATTTGTTACATCAGAGACGGCTATTTTATCGTAAATATTACGCAAACCCGGAAATGACGATGGTCAAAAACAAGTGAGGGGAATGACTTTGCACTTCGGAGTGACCCGTTTTGTATGAATACTCAGCAACAATTTTATAAATTGGCACTGCCTATTCCTTTTTGCTAGGAAGTGAATAAAGAATTTTAATTAAAGCATTCTTACTTAAAATGTCAGGCAATGTATGTAACCAGGTCGGTTACGCGCTGGCCTGGTAACCCAAAGGTCACGGGTTTGAATCCGACCCTTTGTCTGTGTTGTGTTCTGTTTGTCCTTAGAATTATCGTCTAAGATTAGTGGGCATAACCAAAGACGTTGAACACCTAAATACCGAAGGCTAGTGCTGCGAACTTTCAGCTTCTCATAAGGCCTCCAAAGATTTCCAGTTAAAAGTTACTGGATCTGATCTTGTTAATGGTTAGCTAAATTTAGGTTATATCCTGTAAAAAAACGAGGGTAAAATGCTTTTTGATTTTATTAGATACTTTGACGTAGAAGAATGAGTTACCATCTATGCATTATGTGAATGTAATTTTACCCTTAACGCATTTTGGGTTGGAGGATTACCATATTGCAAAAAAACTTGTATCCTTTAGGCTAAAGTTCATTTCAACTTTGTTTTTCACGATTTTGGCAAGTGAGATTTAGTACTTGCCAGAAGGAACCACTCAAGGATTGACCTCCATGAAATCTCAAGTGAAATCGACCCACAATTACGTTTTCCTGATGACATACGCATCTACATCTACACGATACCCTGCAAGCCACCGAGAGGGTGTGTGGCAGGGGGTGAAGACCTCCAAGCATGCACTACTAACAAGCAAACTAGCTACTATAGGGTCTCATGAAACAGATTGTTAGTATCTATAGTATTTAAGGGATTAATACATGCATCATGCACTACAGACTACTCTAAAATATTTCCCCAACCTATCCCTTTGCTATGCTGTGTATTCTGTTCTCTTATAGTAGGGGGGAAAAATGACATTTTGAATCTGTCAGTATGACAATCTATCTCTCTAATCTTATGTATCTGGTCGAATCTAGCATAATACGCTGGTGGTTTTAATATGTGCCTAACATCTTCAGTAAAGCTAACCGATTGAAATTTCTCTAATAGATTTTACCTTAACCTACGCTCTGATAATGATTCCCACCCTAAATCTTGTATTAATTCTGATACACTACTCAACTTATCGTAACACCTTTTAAGGAACCTAGCTGCTCTACGCTGCACCCTGTCTAGTTCTCTGATCTAACCTAATTCATTCGATTCCCATACACTGGCTGCGTACTCCAGGTTGGGCTTAACTAGTGAAAAGTTACATCGCTCTTTTGTCTTCTCATCACATTTCCCAAGTACACTTTTTATAAATTCTAGCTCTCTCTCTTCGCTCGGCCGCATAGTTCCCGGATGTGTCTTCCCCACGATAAATATGTTGATATTGGAAGTGATGGAACGGCGAGCATGAAATAGGCCCGAGTGTCTGTGACTCTGTGGCAATCGTTTTGCAAGAGAACCAAGCCTCTGGCGAAGACTTAAACCATCAAACTTCACCTTCGTCGCCGAAGGCCGGCATTCCCTTCGTCACGTATCCCACGAAAGCGTCTTCCCTGACGTCACGGCTCGACAAATGAAACACGCACGCTACACAACTCATCCGTTACGCATTCGTTCCTTCAGCGGAACACATGCCGTGTGTCACATACTGATAATTAGGTCAGGGTCAAAACGAAGTTGGTGATATTCCTTATTTTTCCAGCACCGCCCTATTTATTAAGGAGATTGATCCGAAAAGTGAAAGTCATGTCATTTTTTTATACTTTCAGCACTTATAGAACTAATGTTCCTTTATCTAATAAAGTGAAGATAATTATACCAATCCATACTCCTTTTTGCACAAATTGCATTTGAAATTGCATACGAATAACGGCGAGAATGGCCATCACATGGGAATATAACGTTTAAAAATACCATGGTGACAAGTCATATTTGCAAAAAACTGATATTTTATGCGTAATGTCACAAGGAATAAAATGACAGGAAAAAAGGCATAAACCGACTGTATTTTTCGCTAAATCCACCACTTTCTGCGCTTATAGCAGACGAAATGCGTTAGTTGACTTCAACTGGGGCTACGGCCGTTGTTGCCAAAATGGTTGGCGTATGAATAATATCATTACTAATGAGATATTAAAGAATATTTCAGAAACATATTATAAATTAACGATTGATAGTAATATTCTGGGTTTATACATTAGTAAATTCATTGAGTACATGAAATTATTTCCGTAACGTTAATGCTGAATTGACTCCATCGTCGAGCTGATTAAAAAATAAATCCTGCGACTTTCCATCGTATTTCTTGTGATACTTATGACTTTCAATAGATTAGGTAATTTTCTTTGTGAAGTAAGGATTACTTGGCAGGCATATACTCGTACTTAAATTAATAAGATTCCTTAGACAACTTGACTCAAGCAGTCGCGAGACAACCTCCACGGAGACCGCTGGATAATGTAGGTCCATCTATGGTGAAAACGGACTCCTCTGAACGACTCCTCCCTGGCCATGTACAATTTCTATTCGCACGCACGAGAGCGGATCCCACGCATTTCACTCTGGTGATACGTTCTTTCGCCATCTTGTCGCATTTCAACAGATCCCTCTCCGCACATCCTGTCCCTGGCGTCTCATCCCTGTGTACTCTCAAGTGATCGATTGTCGAAAGTGTGAAATCTGTTCCCTGTGGGCTCGAGGCCACCAGGAGAAAAGGATGATGACTGGCGCGGGGGGCTCGGTTTTCAATTTGGGAAAAAACAAACATCACGATGATGCGTCTCTAGCTTTTCCCGAATGAATTCTACCGACATTAATCAACTGCTCTGGTGTTTGCGCGGAGAAAGAGGTCCATGCACGATCCGATGCAGCTCGCGATCGCCACGTTTGGTTCGATAAGTGAGCGAAACAGGAATTATCCACGCCTTTCATTATCCATTTCGCGCGTTCATATCTCTTGTCCTTTGAGGCGCCCATTGGAGACGCCATGCATCACATTCGGTCAAAAGCATTCATCTTGCCGGTTATTCCTCGGTTAATAGCTTCATCTACATCTACATAATACCCTGCAAGCCACCATAAAGGCGTGTGGCAGGGGTGAATTCTCACCAAACATGCACTACATATCATGCATAAAAAAGGATTAGTATTTATATACTGTTCTAACTTCAATATTTAAGAATAAGATAAAAATAGCAAAGCAAACATGCTGTTAGTTGGGTTAGCTTCAAGTCCTTGTACAAACATGCAGCTACCAATGCTATCCATTGCTAATCTCCGATTGGACATATTTACCGTTATTCATATCCCTAATTTTACGAGGAAAAAAAGGACATTTTGAATCTGTCAGTTCGGCAATCAATTTCTCTAATTTTATGATTATGGTCCAGTCTGCCATAGTAAGTTGGGGTTTGCAAAATATTTTTAACGTCATCACTGAAAATATGGTTTTGGAATTTGTTTAAGAGATTCAATTTCAACCTGCGATCTGACCTTGATTCCCAATTTAATTCATTTAATAGACTGGTTATGCTAATATAATTATCGTATCGTCCCTTTACAAATCTTGCCGATCTTCGCTGCACACGTTCAAGTTCATTATTTAGACCGATTTCGTAGGGATCCCATACAATGGCAGCATATTCCAAATGAGGTCTAACAAGGGAAAAGTAGCTGATTTCTCGTACATGATCGTCACATTTACCCAGTACTCTTTTGACGAATCCCAGATTACGATTCGCTTGACCCAATATTTCACGGTGTGTTTACCCCAGGAAAGTTCATGTGTCAGTCTTATTCAAAGATATTTAATTGATTCCACGTTTGTTAATTCATTATTACTTAGTTTATAAGTGCTAGGAGGAGAGCTATTCTTTTTACAAAAATTCATTACAAGACATTTTTTGAAGTTTAATTCTAACTGCCATGTATCAAACCAATTTTCAATTGCTTGTAGGTCATCATTTAAATATTCAATTTAATTATTGAATAGCTTCATACGCATATTAATTAAGATTCTCTAGGAGAGAATACCCCCGTAATGTATTATTATCTTTTGGGCACCTTATAATCGGTGACTTGGAGTTAGAGATTTAAAAAGATGTTTTTCACTCATGGTCATATTTTCAGGAATTAATGTCCTACCTATTAATCCCTTGCATTTTTGATGATGTCGTTATAAGGTGAATTACATTACATAGTGGTACGTACTCTGTTAATCCATTAACCTAGATGCTTCATTGCTGAAAGGTTTTTAATTCTCGGCCTTTTAAATGATTGCCCAGGGCCCTTTGAAGCCCATTTCTTACTTCTTCTTCAACTCCAACTTATAAATGAAATTTTTTTCTTAACCCGAAGGGTAGTTCGTTCGCTGTAGGCAGGTCTGTCCAAACTTAATGGCATTTTAAATCCACACTTGCGGGTGAATTCCTGTACCTTCTCTGGTTCCCACAAGAAGATCTGTTGCCCAGGAAACCAAAGCGTTCGGGTCTAGCTGCGCGTGTCAGACAGTGTTTGTCGCTCTTGCCGATGTCTGGCCTACCTCGCCGCCGCCGCCGCCCTCAAATTCATTTCCGCTAGAGTAGTTGCGCTCCAAGTTGCTGTTTTGTTTGTCTGCAATTGCAATAAAGCCACAGGGTGGGTAGCAGTAAACCTTGAGCTTTCTAAAGAGTGATACGCTCTCCGGCAGGCATGTGATAGACGTCCTTCAGAATACCTGCGAGTTATTACCTTTCACTCGAGTACCAGATATGCCGTCAGAGAAAGAGACTGGCCACGGGTTGCCCTCATACATCTACATCTACATAATACCCTGCAAGCCACCATAAAGGTGTGTGGCAGGGGGTGATTTCTCTCCAAGCATGCACTACATATCATGCATAAAAAAGGAATAGTACCTATTATTATACTAGTCAGAACTTCACTATTTAAAGAAGATAGAAATTACAAAGCAAACATGCAAAAACATTCTGTTAGTAGGGTTAGCTTTAAGTACTCATACCAACATGCAGCTACCAATGCTATCCATTGCTAATATCCGATTGGACATATTTACCGTTATTCGTATCTCTAAATGTACGAGGGAAAAAGGACATTTTGAATTTATCAGTTCGTCAATCAATTTCTCTAATTTTGTAATTATTATCCAGTCTACCATAGTACGTAGGGGTTCGCAAAATATTTTTAACATCATCACTGAAAATACTGTCTTGGAATTTGTTTAAGAGATTAAGTCTAAATTTCAACCTGCGATATGACAAAGATTTCCAATTTAATTGATTTAATAGACTGGTTACGCTAATAAGGTTATCATACCGTCCTTTTACAAATCTTGTCGATCTTCGCTGAACACGTTCAGATTCATTATTTTGACCGATTTTGTAGGGATTCCATACACTGGCAGTATATTCAAAATGAGGTCTAACGAGGGAAAAGTAGGTAATTTCTCGTACATGATCGTCACATTTACCCAGTACTTTTTGATGAATCCCAGTTTACGATTAGAGTACACTCATACACTCCACCTAGCGGATATTGTTATTGGTGATTGGGGGAGGCAACTTTTTAACTCCGGAAACCCTTTACTTCATACCGTTTTATTTTTGTTGGTTTAGATATGTCGATGGCATTTTGTGTTGGTGGACGAGCAGAAAGCCAAGACTAGATTGTTTTTCAAACCTTTTTACATAACCTTTGCTAAAAAAATGAAATTAAAATACTTAATCAGTGGATTATTGTTAATGTTTTTCGACCAAACCATCTCCATTCAAATTCTGAGGCTTCAGGCGTGATAAGGTGGAAAAAGAACATAGCTTAACTTGAAAAATGAGAACTTCCACGGAGAAAAATGTTTATTGCGACCGTTTTCCGCCTAAGGTCTGTGAAAAGCGAAACCCGGTCTCAATAAACATATTTCTCCATGGAAGCTGCTCATTTTTCAAGTTCAGTTGTCTCCATTCAAGACATAGGGACGTCATGAGTTCACAATCTGCAGGAAACTGACTCATATGGATGCAGTCATGCCGAAGTTTTTCACTGATATTCGATGCCATTCGCGTCGTATGTTGATTGAATAGAGCATAGTGTAGTGCTGACAGAAACAGGCTAAAATTTGATTTCAAATTTAGGTACAGGAGTGTTGCGATTATAGGATTAAGATTACTTACTTGCGATTATATTCAAGGACTTTTTTATCATGCTCATCAAAATACGTGAATAACTTTCCAGATCAAAGAACCTTCCCTCGAATGTTGTACTCAAGCTTCAGCATATGTCACAAACAAACTGTAAATTGGTGCTCTGAATTGATTGCTTAAATGAACAAATTCAATTCATCAAGTGAAGTAATGTTAATTACTTATTATCCGTATTCTAACGTTTAAATTTGTTAGTTTAACATCACGATTTCCGCGGAATGATTGAATCATACCATGATATTTGGGAAAGTTGGGAAAAAAATTCCAACGCGTTTAATGTCGTTGGAAATTGGAGGATATACGGATGGCAGTGCAAGTTAGCGGCCATGGAGACCATCGCAAGGTCATCCGAGGTGGTCAGACCCGGAAGTAGGCGTAAATGTCTCAAGTCATTAGTTGTGTAACGTCTGCACGACTTCCGGTACCAGTTGTCCCTCTTTACGTGAAGGGAATGTTTTGCAAAATGCATGCTAACCCGAAGATCTGACTTAAACTTTTTCTGCAAATCCTCCATTACACTTCTGACTATTCCAGCATACGGCGTCCAAAACATCGAGGCCCTTGCTATTACTTCGGTAGAGTGTCATGCAAAGAGGTGTCATGTTGATTTTTAACCGCAAATGTGGAAATTGTTTCAAATGTTGCTCGCACTGTTTACGTTAGAGAACTTTTTGCTTTTTATTTTGCCGAAGTGTTACTTTAGACATTTCCGTGTAAATTAATGCTTATTATTTTATCCTTAATTATTAATGCTTATTATTTATGTGGGTGTGTGTGGATCGAGAAAATAAAGTGGGTCGAAAGGAAGACGAACGATGAAGTGCTAGAATTGGTAGGAGAGGAAAGAAATTTGACAGATGAAATTAGGAGAAGGCAGAAGGTGTGGATGGAAGAGGTAATGAAAGGGGATGGTGTTTTGAAGGAGGTGATTGAGGGAAGAGCGTTGGGTAAGAGGGGAAGAGGGAGGAGAAGAACGGGTAGCTTGGATGGAATAATGGGTGGCAGTAGGGGCTGAAGAGGGACATCGTGTGAAATTTAGGGGGTGGGAAGAATTAAATTTCCATTTAAACCTACCTTCACCGGTAGAATACTAATAATAATTATTATTATTATTTTATCCACCTCGTTATAACTTCTTAATTTTTACTTCGAATGTTAATATTGGCGAATTTCGAGCTTGGGTAAGGCATATGAGATATCCTCATTTCCCATAAAGTAACGAAAGTTTCACTTTCTTCTTCGTTCGCAGATTCGTCCAGACATCGCGGGGTGCCCCTTGGTTCCGTGACTGATCGCCTGGAGAAGGCACCTCACAGCCGAGAGGAGAGGGCCCTTGGTGCCGCGGGGTCCGCCTGCAGAGCCGGGAGGAGCCATGAAGGGCTGGTTCGACGCCTTCAGAAGCGATGGAGGCCCCACGCTGTACGCGTACAGCAACCGCACGCCGGTCACCGGTGACGTGCAAATGGTCGCCGTCTGCGTCGTCTTCTTCGCCATCTACCTCGCCTTCCTGCTCATCTTCCCAGGCGTCCGCAAAGAGGTGAGCCATGACATCCAAACGATTCTCGTTGATCAGGCATTCTCGTCGGCCATATTCGTCCGCGTTTGTAGGCAGGAAAACTTCCCACCCGACTACATCCACACCATACCCTTTAAGCCACCCGGAGGGTGTGCGGCAGAGGGTGAAGATCACCAGGCATGCACTACCGTCATGCAAACAAGCAACTATAGGGACTCATGCAACTAGATTGTTAGTATCTATAGTATTTGAGGGGTTAATACATGCATCATGCACTACAGAATACTCTAAAATATTTCCCCTACCTATCCCTTTCCTATGCTGCCTATTCTGTTCTCTTATAGTACGGGGGAAAAATGCCATTTTGAATCTATCAGTACGACAATCTATCTCTCTAATCTTGTTTATCTGGTCAAACCTAGCATAATACGCTGGTTTTTTTAATACGAGCCTACTGTCGTGGAAAAAAGTCATGACACTCGAGTTTACAAGTCAATGAATGTTGTACGCGTAGTTCCACATGAAAACAAGTTATATCAAAAATTAGCAAATTTCATTCTGCGTTTAACTATGGAAAGTGAAAATTTTTATTTTAACTTGTTAAAATTTTATTGTCTGCGAAACAAAAAAAGTGCCTGTTTTTTCACCGTTTTAAACGGAATGCTCACTTTAAAAATTCATAACTTTAAAAGTATTCATTGGATCGTAACCAAACTTTAATACGACATAAAAGAACCTGTTTTTAACATATGTACAAAGTTTTAAGATAATCGAAGTTGAAATAAAATTGTTGTTGTAAATATTGTGAAACAACTTTTTCTCAGTACTGCGTGGTCATATCGATACGAATCTTGTTCTGTCATGGAGCTTATGGTAATACAAGGCTAATCGGTTCTCCATATTTAGAATTTATTTAGTTTATTTTGTGTGCGCTTACATTTAATTCGGTGTTTCCTACAACAAGAGAAGTGAAGCGAGCGGGAGGAAATGGACGCATGGCCATGGAAATCCGTGCGACGTTGCCGCATTCGACACCATCTATTGCCATCGGACACCGTTTGTTGCATTGTAACTTAAAAAGTTGATGGAAAGGGGTGTATTTTCTTTCGAAAGATAAGAATCCCATCTGTTTAAGTTACAATGCAACAAAAATGAACTGATTCTTCACATGGAACGCGGGGATGGTGTCGAACGCGGCAACGTCGCACGGATTTCCAAGGTCATGCGTCCGTTTCCTCTCGTTCGCTTCACTTCTCTTGTTGTAGGAAACACCGAATTAAATGTAAGCGCACACAAAATAAACAACTAAATAAATTCTAAATATGGAGTACCGATTAGCCTTGTATTACCATAAGCTCCATGACAGAACAAGATTCGTATCGATATGACCACGCAGTACTGAGAAAAAGTTGTTTCACAAAATGTACAAGAACAATTTTATTTCAACTTCGATTATCTTAAAACTTTGTACATATGTTAAAAACAGGTTCCTTTATGTCGTATTAAAGTTTGGTTACGATCCAATGAATACTTTTAAAGTTATGAATTTTTAAAGTGAGCATTCCGTTTAAAACGGTGAAAAAACCAGCACTTTTTTTGTTTCGCAGGCAATAAAATTTTAACAAGATAAAATAAAAATTTTCACTTTCCACAGTTAAACGCAGAATTAAATTTGCTAATTTTTGACATAACTTGTTTTCATGTGGGATTACGGGTACAACTGTCATTGACTTGTAAACTCGAGTGTCATGACTTTTTTCCACGACAGTAACATCTTCAGTAAAGCGATCCGATTTAAATTTTTCTAATAGACTTAATCTGTACCTTAACCTACGCTCTGATATAGACTCTCTCCCTAATTCTTGTATTAATTCTGATACACTACTCAACCTATCGTAACACCTTTTAACGAACCTAGCTGCTCTACGATGCACACTGTCTAGTTCTCTGATCAAACCTAATTCATTAGGATCCCATACACTGGCTGCATACTCAAGGTGGGGCCTAACTAGTGAAAAGTAACATCGCTCTTTTGTCTTCTCATCACATTTCCCTAGTACTCTTTTTATAAATCCTAGCTTTCTCTTCGCTCGGCCGCATATTTTCCGGATGTGTCTTCCCCACGATAAATCCTTAGTGATTGTTACACCTAAATACCTTATGGTTTCAACGCTTTCGATCTTCTTGTTATTAATTTTATAGGATCGCTCTATCGAATTATTCCTCCTCTAAAAATTGATAGATACACACTTTTTAAGGTTAAGTTCTAACTGCCATTTGTCGCCCCGCTCTTCATAGCCGAAGGAAGAGAATGCAAAATTTATCCAAACGATCATTCCAGGAATGAATATTCCATTATATGAATAGATATATTTGGAATAGAATACGTTTGAAATACTCGCAAACATTAGCCGAACAATTATTTTCTCAGATTGTTGTTATTTCCCATCTCAAGATGTCATATGTTAATTCTAAACGTCATCAACTACTTTTAAATAAACTGCTTTATATTGACTTTTAACATAAGTAGTTGAATTACCACGGAGAAAAAAATCACTCGACTTGGCCTGGACTCAAATCCAACACCCCGAAATTTCTGGTCAGGTGCTCTATCACTGGTACTACCAAGATGCCCTCTTCCCTTGCAGAGGCTTTAACTGGAGTACATGTTGCCGAATTACTGTATATACTATATCAGGGGGTTCCGGGTTCGTGTCCCGGTAAAGGCGAATGATATTTTTCTCTGCTAATATGCAATTTCAGCTGGGAACGCCGTTATGGTTTTCGAGGTAAGTTCGCGAGCCTTGAATTTGTGTAGGCTGTGCTATCACCCTCTTCTGACAGTCTCGAACTGTGGTATTTCAACCAATCGGTGTGCCACAGCAGTTTAGGGAGCAGGGAGCGCCAGGGGCGCCACGAGATTATACCGTGGGAAAACGGAAAATGTTTAGCTGGACCAAATTTTGAATGGGTCATTCACACGCCCGACGGATGGAGAAATACAGCACTACATCCTAATCCTAATTACAATAAAGAACCGATTATACTTGATAATGGAGAGGGGAGCGATATCGGATAAATGAAAAAAAAATCTAAGAAGTTTGCCGTCACATGGTAACCTCAGTCGGAAAGGCTCAGCCAACTTTAAAGGCTCAGAATTAATGCTTGAAAATACAGCCTTAATTAATCTATTCATGCAAACAGCACAGGTGCGTTTTAAATTTCCGAGTTTTCAAGTTTAAGCGCAAAGTGATTGCTTGGCACGAAAACTGTTAGTGTTACAGTTGTAGTGATTGTTGGATCGTTCATTACATATAATTAGTGCCTAATTCCATTCGCCAAACATAATTCAAAAAAAACTCTAGCCAGATCCGTAAATTTCGATCCGTCAAACTAATAGCCTCTATTGCATGCACCTGGCGAAGCGTATTTAGTTTATGGACACTATAAGTGTTTTATTTTTCTTAGGAGTAATGCAAATCTGTATTAGCTGATAGTCGTACAAAATCAATATTGAAATAACACCTCTATTTTTAATAATATGTACTAGTATTTATTTTCAGTCATTATCTATCAGTAATTATCGTCATTATCTAATTATCCACAGCGTATCCGTTTTCGTTGCAGGTGCTGGAATCTGTATTTTTTTAGAATCGTTGACATTGTTTGTAATTCCTCAAACAAATATTCTTCCCTCTTACTCAGATTAAAATATGCCGCTGCATTGATATAATTCTAGATTATAATTATTGATATAATTCACAGCGAAATTCTGTTCTGTCACAACATTTTGAATCTTTCAGTTCGGCAATCAATTTCTCTAATTTTATGATTATGGTCCAGTCTGCCATAGTAAGTTGGGGTTCGCAAAATATTTTGACATCATCACTGAAAATATGGTCTTGGAATTTATTTAAGAGATTAAGTCTAAATTTCAACATGCGATCTGACAATGATTCCCATTTTAAGTCATTTAATAGACTGGTTACGCTAATGTAGTTAACGTATCGTCCCTTTAAAAATATTGCCGATCTTCGCTGCACACGCTCAAGTTCATTATTTAGACCGATTTCTTAGGGATCCCATACACTGGCAGCATATTCCAAATGGGGTCTAAAAAGGAAAAAGTAGCTGATTTCTTGTGAAGCGTTAAGAGACTGGCGCCAGACAGTTCCGTAGCGTCAGCTGCTCCATGGCAGTGGGATAAAATGAACTAACTGTTGCGCCTAGACAGACTATGGCAGCTGCTTTGGGAGCAACTTTCAATTGAAATCTAAAGTCTGATAATTTCACTTTTATATTGCACTAATGAGCGTTTCCTTCTGCACTTTCACCGTCAAATGATGACGGATCTGAATCCAAAGATTCCTCATGCAGTTCGGCGTCTCTCGTAAACTGGTCGTCATTCTTCTTCCATTAGGAGTTTCTGGAACGAAGGTATTAGTATTAAAATGACACTGAAAGAAAAACCATCCAGCTGATGGTTATCGCTGATGTTTCAAAGTAAATTGAGGCGATGCGAATTAAGCTGGAATCATTGACTTGTAATGAGTCGTGACTTGTGTCGTAAATGAGATACGGGTCTCCGTCGGAAGTTTCTCACGAAATGTCAGAAACAGCTGAGAAATTATTCTCTGAAACCGAGCTATTACTCGAGACAGAAACTTTCCCAGGATTATTTGAGAGAAATGATAGGTGTGCTTGAGTCCTCGCGGAGCGGAGATCTACATGCTACCCAGGATTCTTCATCCCAGTGGCAATTTTTAACAGAAGCTATAGTATTCAGCACTCATTAGCGCACTGGCCCTGTATATCTAAGGTGGTCCATTGCTTAGATCCGGGTCTAGGCTACCTTTCTACCCTGACAACCTTCAACCCACTCGCTTGCCGTTCAGAGAGGCATGGTGAAAATTGCACGTCACATTGAGGAACGCAATCATTACCATCTGATTACTGTGTGAGTAATAAGATGATAAAACAGGTTTACTTCTTGTAATACCAACCTGATAATTCTACTGCTACGTCCCTGCAAATGATACCTTGTTTTCTCGGCGTTCCATAAATCATCGCAGGAGATATTTGTCAATGTTTTTATGAATACTTTAAACATATCGGTTGATGATAATATTTATTCTTTTACTCTATTTATTTTATCCAGCATGTCAATGGCACGTTGAATGGATTATAACTGGTTAAAATACGCATATATTTTGAAATTCATTCCGCAATGTTAGTGTTTGTCAACGATCTCGGCGCAGAGCTGAATTAGGTTTCCCAAAGTGTTCCCTCTGAGGGAATTTTCCCGCGACGAATCCAAGAGGCGATGGATGTGATTTCAGACACGTCTGTTAAAGTGTGGCCAACTCGGCCGAGTAGAACAGGTAGAAATGTAAGTCGGAAAGAAGGAAACTTACATCTGCTTCTTTATGGGAGTAAGGCATGGACAATGACAGCAGCGGAGAAGTCATTACTGGAAGGAACTGAAATGTGGTGCAACTGAGGAATGATGAAGGTGAAATGGATTGCGGATGAAGATAGTGTGAATATGAATCGTCCAAGTAGCGAACGAAGAAGTCCGAAGAGGAGTAGAAGAAAAGAGGTGCAATGAAAACATTTGAGAGGAGACGACACCACCTAATTGGCCATATCATGAGACACCATGGTGTCATGAAGACAACCGTCGAGGGACAAGTGAACAGAGAGAAGATGAATGGAACATGAGGATCTCGTATGAAGTCTATAGAACAAATGAAGATGGGTGTTGGAGAAAAGACATGTAAAAATGAAGAGGCTAGCGAATGGGGGCGTTTACTCGGAACCGAAATCGCAATTTTGTACGCGAAATTGTTAGATGGAAACGAAAAAGAATTATAGTGAAAAAATTAATCTTCTAACCACAAGCATTCACTCATAAATCAAAAATTAAAATAAGCAAAAGGTGACGCCCACCGAAAACCTGCTGTGATAACATTGACGTCATTTTCCTCCCGTCCTTGACTGCTTTTCGTGGAAGGGAAGGGAGTGGAGGGGGGTTCTCGGAAGGTCTACTCGCACAGATGCTGTCGTAACAGCTCCTATTGGCAGAGTCAGCTGCCCCCCCCCCCCATTGCGATGAGGCGAAGTAGCTTCGCGGGCTCAGTTGTGATTGGACGAAGTCAATATACGTCAGAGGTTGCATCACGCCCACTTTTCCGAAAGGGTTAAAAATATCAGTTTTTCGACGCCTATAACTCGAGAAATAATTGACGCATCAAAAAACAGAAAAATACGGATCTTTTTATTTTACAGCATCTATCATATTCGGCAATTAAAAAAATATGGTAAACGAGTAAAAAAGAATTGAGTTGAGAGTTGCGACAAATCAATCTTAAAATTGTTGGCTGGTGATGATAATGAGGTTTTAATGCGTTGAGGAAGGTAATAATGGACAAAAAATAATCTTCAGCGCCTAATTTCAAAATATGGTAAATTTTATTCTTTAAATGTTGAATAAGTTAATTAAATAGTGGACGATAGTATCGAATATCGGACTGTGGGTTGGTTTCATGGCGGTAGTCTGGAGATGAGAATCGTGACAATTTTCCTAGCGAGGACACGTTTGGATGGAGAACCAATGAAGGCAGGGATGATCCTGTGGCGATAATGTTTTTACATCCTTTCTACATCCACATAATACCCTGTAAGACACTATAAATATGTTGGTAGATAGTGAATTCACACCAAGCGTGCATTACATATCATGCATAAAAAGGATTGGTAGCTCTATTCTAGTCGAAACATTGCAATTTAAAAGAGATATAAATATCAAAGCAAGCACGCAAAAACGTGGTGTTGGTTGGTTCAGCTTGAATTCTTTATGCCAAAATGCAACTGACTGTTGATAAAGTTTGTGTATGTTTTATTGAATATAATCATGACTATTAATATCCATAATTGCACAAGGAAAGTCAGAAATTTTAAGTCTAGCGGTTTGGCAATCAATTTCTATATTTTTATGCTAATGGTATTCATCGTTGTAAGTCGAGTTCGCTTTACCAATGTCGATGTCTGTCTGTATCCTTTGTGTTAGAACATCCATCATCATCTCGTCAAATTTACGAGGTAAGTATAAGTACAGAGGGTACTGAAATAAGAGCGTATCTTTTGCCGGCGAATTGATTGATGATGAAGGTCAGTACTCTGCCCGTCGAATAGGACCTTAAGCCGTGGTCCCCTTGGCGCCTTTTCGTTAATAGCGGGCTAATTCCGACGCCGGGTTTCTCTCCGCCATTCCTCCTTACTAAACTAACTATTACTATTAGTTTGTTTTCAGGCATGTTCTCGAACTATTAGTTCAAGTACATACCTGAAAACACAAGTAAGCCGCTATTCTCTACATTGCTGTATTTCACGGGGAGGGAGGGCATTAGTGACGTACAGAATCGCAACTCGCGTTATTACCTGCATTCGATAGACTGGAGATTGGTGCTGAGGAAGATAGAATTAAGTGGAGGTGAAAGTGTCTTGCCTAGGGTAAGGAGGGAGGTTGTTTGGATGAGAGTGAAGGGATGCTGCTTTCCACGGAATTTAACGCTCTGCATCTCTCACCGGCTCCCCACCGAGTTGGTCACTATGAGCGACAACGACGTCGCAACCATAAATCCGAAGAACAATGCAGAGTTCTACAGTGTCCAAGCATTGACCAAAATATTAACTATTGCAAGAGGACATTCATTTAGTGTTTTGAAAATTCAATTTTTCGTATTTTTAATGATTTATAAACATGCGACTTTTTTACGGTCAAACACTTTACTTGAATACCGACTTTTACTTCATTGAATTTTCCTTTTTAATTGAGGAATAACTTCATTGTAAGTTCTAATGTTGCAATGCTCCACTGTAAAAATAATTTTAAAATTAAAAATCGTTACTTTTTGTATAGGAAAGGAAATGAAGAGCATTCTATCAATACTAAACATATTTTAGAAAAGCTTAAACAATTCTCAACCAATTACAAATATTCCTAACTTCTCGATCATTTTGGTAGGGTCTCGCGTCAGAACTCTAGTCAGTGATACTTTGCTGTTGCTGGATCAAGCTCATAACTAATCAGTGGACAGACAGGAATAATAATCATTCAGATCGACGCCTCCGACCACAATCGACACCTCGTGGTCACGAAAAAAGGTCCTTCTCAGCACCAAAACCTTGTCCAATGATGAAGCATAGGGATAGGGTAGCCGCTGTGGCCAGAGAACTGGCCTCCCGTCTCCTCGGACCCGGTTCGATTCTTTGCTGTTATGTTGTTCAAACTTCTTTGAAATTTTGAGCAAGCTGACTTTTCTCCCACTCTTCTTAAGACTTCTTCGTTTGTCGATAGGTCCATCCATTTTACCTTCATCATTCTTCGGTAGCACCACATTTCAAATTCTTTTGGTCTTGAATTTCCTGCTGTTATTATCACCCATTCGGATGTTAAACAGTTTTTAAGCCTTAAGCCCGTTTTACACGATACTTGATCCAGTACAAGGTCTAGTACACATATACTCGCTAGCATGCTAGCTTTGCAGTATCGTGTGAACAGAACCAGTATACTGGCTGGCATGCATGCTAGCTCGTATACTCGCTGAGCTACTAGATTTCATACTTGATGCGGTACTAGGTTTCTAGTAGGACCTAGTAGCCCAGTAGCCATCGACCAATCAAGTCACGTTACAGACGCTGTGCGAACTTCTCTTTTTTTTAAATTAGTATGGAATCATATGGAATAACCGATTCATAGCAAGTACAAGGTCGATGATCGTGTGAAACCTCCCAGGACGGTTCCAATCATACTAGATTCCGTCCTCAAAATATCAAGTAGCGGCTAACACACTAGGTCTTGTGCTGGATCTAGTACGGTGTGGAACGGGCTTAAGGCTTTGGTATAAGGATCTTAGTCAGAGGGATGCTACACCTGTTCCACGTTTTCACATGCTATCAACTGATGCCGCATCGTGTGAGTGACTGCGTCACCTTCATGGAGTCGTCGACGTCGTAAACGGTCGCGTCGCGCGCATGCGTGGCCTCCCACGTATTGCGAGGGGGGTGGGAAGGGGGAGGCTAAGGTCACTGAGGAGAGAGAAAGTGAGAGCGGGGAGGAAGGGGAAGGGAGAGGGAGGAGGGGTTGTTGCGAATGGGGAGGAGTGGAAGTTGCACTTGATAGCGGGGGCTCACGTCTTCTCCTTATTGGCCGTTCTACACGTCGTTGATGCTTCGCAGGCTGTAGCGAGAACACTTGCGCAGGAAATATTGCGCCGTGTATCTGATGCATGCGTTCGCGCAAGTTTGAAGTTTATTTCTCTCACTAGATGGCGCAGATGTAGCGGCAACGAACTGCCTGGGGAATTCTAGCAATTAAATAGGTTGTTGACGATTGAGTTGGGTGTTTTTGTTTGCACTCAACTCCTTAGGTAGTGAATAAAGTGCAATAATGATGAGCTGGGCGATTAATCACGTGGAAGCTTAAATTTCGTGCGTAAAGGAAGAACTCGTTACCTTGGCCCACATCCGTTCGTTCGTGGCGCAAATTTTGGGGTAAGTACGCGGGTCTAGGGTCTCCACTATTATATTTAGACTATGGCTTAAAACATATTTTAAAGTGGTGGTAATTTATCGCATCTTTCACGTCCAATTAATTTCTACTTAACAGATATTGACGTTATGCGATATATTGACGGTATTACCGTTACTGAATGGTATATTATCACTGACAATGCACCGACGATTGCGCCGTGTAAAGCTGTCAAGCAAGCGTCCTCGAAATTTTCTACGTCACGGACTTTCGCAGACGACTGCTCAAACGGAATCAACATCAACTTGCGCAGTTTCAATGACCGTGTAAACGGCCTTAAGGCCATATATTCATATTTTCAACTAGTCTCACTTCCACTGCTTACGTCATAAAATCTCTACTGCTAGTTCAAAAGGGCATACTATAGATTATCCTCGTTATTATTATGCGAAACGGTATTAGCGTGGTAATACCAACTTTGCAGGGATAATGTGCCAGCCAATTTGACTCGAAGTATATATTTCAGGACGTCAACAGAGTGGAAGCGAAGCTGTAGTTGAGGTTCAGAGTATATGGATGGCCCTTAGGCTCAATAAACAAGTTAAATGGAGATCCAAGACATACAGATGGAAGCAGTAAGATCATCATTATGTAAGATTTGATCAGATTAACTAGGTTGCCGATCAGATAGATTGCCGTTCCGATAGATCCAGAATGTCATTTTCCCTCGTACCATATCAGAACACAACAGACAGAATAGCAAAGGGATAGGAAGGTGAAATATTGTTACAGTCATATGTTGTGCATGATGCATGTTTACACATTATTAACCCATATATGCTAGGGAAATACAGATAAATATATTTAGAGAAAGTCAGATAAATTTATGTAGTTGCAGGTGACTTCTCACATCTAACATGTAGTAGTATCATTGCATCTATTACTGGCATATCAGTAGATATGTACATGTTTGGTGATCCTCAACCCCTGGCACTCACCCTCATGTTGGTTGATGGCTTCTGACGTCACTTTATGCAGCTTTACAGTTTTCAACATGAATGAGAGGTTAAACGATGCAACACAAAGTTTAAGCTCTCCTTCCTGAAGAACCCTCGCGATGGATTGCTAGTAGATGTTACGTAGCCGCAGATGTATATCACATCCATAGCGATGCAGCGGCGGGTATTATTTTTCAGGCAAAAATCGCAAAGCATAAAAGACAGGACCGATAAAAAGAAAATATCAGGCAGCGGAAAAAATATATCAACTGTTTTCCATTATCCGCGAAACGTGAAAACAAACACAAGAACCAAAAATAAATCCATATGTGGAAGGTATAACTCATGCCTTTTGAGACGAGGAGGGTAGAATATAGAGGTTGGAAACATCGCAGCCGATTTATGAAGTCAGCGGCCATCTTGGTAGGCACAGACATTGCAACTCGCGATACTCGCACAAATGAAGTTATTTTGCTTGATGTATTATTTAGAGTAGTAATAAGATGAATAATGGAATGCTTTTTCTAAAATTCGTCAAATAAACAGAGGAACGGCGAAACCGAGCTCCAAGCGGTGTAGTTCTAATAGGGTGGAATTCGGAATAGTTTTAGTTAATAAATTGGAATCCCCAGGAGAATCAAATGCGTTACTTTTTCCCCTGAAATGACCTTATGAGGATTAATTGACGGCGCTGCGATGTCATTTGTTTACGCTTTCACTGTTATTTATGTTTTGGTGTACATGCGGTCTCCACAAGGCACCTCGTACGGAGTAGGTGGGGCCTTAATCCTTCCCAAGTTCCCCTTTTCTCGCTTCACCCATAGGCTAGCATGCCTCCTCCAGTACATTCTAACCTACTAGGTAAAACCCTTCGAGTACCTTTCCATTCAGTTATATTCTCTTTGACTTTTAGGAGATTTATTCACAATACTTTATATCTAATATCTAATTCATCATTTTTAATATATGCCTTTTCTATATACATCTATCTAAATCCACACGATACCCTGCAAGCCACCGCGAGAGTGTGTGGCAGGGGGTGAAGATCACCAAGCATCCATTACCGTCATGCAAACAAGCAACTTTAGGGTCTCATGTAACTACCTTGTTAGTATCTATAGTATTGAAGGAATTGATACATGCATCATGCACTACAGACTACTCTTAAATATTTCCCCTACCTATCCCTTTGCTATGCTCCCCACTCTGTTCTCTTATATTACGGGGGAAAAATACCGTTTTGAATCTATCAGTACGACAATGTATCTCTCTAATCTTATTTATCTGGTCGAATCTAGCAAAATATGCTGGTGTTTTTAATATGTGCCTAACATCTTCAGTAAAGCTATCCGATTTAAATTTCTCTAATATATTTAATCTGTACTTAAACCTACGCTCTGATAATGATTCCCACCCCATTTCTTGTATTAATTCTGAAACACTACTCCACATATCGTAGCACCTTTTGACGAACCTAGCTGCTCTACGCTGCACACTGTCTAGTTCTCTCATCAAACCTAGTTCATTAGGATCCCATGCACTGGCTGCATACTCAAGGTGGGGCCTAACTAGAGAAAAGTAACATCGCTCTTTTGTCTTCTCATCACATTTCCCAAGTACTCTTTTTATAAATGCTAGCTTTCTCTTCGCTCGGCCGCATATTTCCTGGATGTAATATATCTTAATTTTTCATTTTTCCTAATCTTAAGTCCTCCATGCATTAAAATCATGGCCATCTTCAAGTTGTTCAATGAGTTAATTTTGTTGGATTTAGGCCCCCATCTAACGCGATCACTAACTAGACTTGCCGCAGTTCGTTCCTGTGTGGAGGCGACTGTTTTTCGCCATGCAAGATCGGTGGCTTAGTAGGAATGGGTAGGAATCTCCCATGGAACGGAGGAAGGAAGGAGTGAAACCCGGCGTAGGCAGGCTTCGGAGATTTATATTAGGGCTTCGTGTTGTCGCGGTAAGTGAGTGAAGTGTGAAGTTGCATACTTCGAGCATTGGCGAACAATGTGGGCGTTCACTCGGAACCGAAATCGCAACTTCGTTAGATGGAAACGAAAAAAGAATTTTAGCGAAAAAGTTAACATTCTAACCACAACCATTCACTCATAAATCAAAAAATTAAAATAAGAAAAAGGTGACGCCCACCGAAAAATCTGCTTCGATGACATAGACGTCGTTTTCCTCCCGTCCTTGACTGCTTTTAGGTGAAGGGAAGGGAGTGGAGGGGGGTTTTCGGAAGGCCTGCGCGTACAGGTGCTGTCGCACTGCTCCGATTGGCAGAGTCAGCTGTGTCCCCCCCATTGCGATAAGGCGAAGTATCTTCGCGGGCTCAGTTGTGATTAGACGAAGTGGATATACGTCAGAGGTTGCACCACGCCAACTTTTCCGAAAGAGTCAAAAACATCAGTTTTTCGCCTCTTATAACTCGAGAAATAATTGACGGATCAAAAAACGGAAAAAATACGGGTCTTTTTATTTTACAAACTGTGTCAGATTCGGCACTAAAAAAATACGGTAAACGACCCCATTGTCAGTCCTGAAGTAGGTAGCCATGAAGAGTTTCTCTCATGACTGCACGGCAAGTTCACAAACAAGGCGTTGCTAACTTGTCCATTTCCTCATGAGGTTGTTATTTTAGACTTCAGTAAGGAATACGCCATAATATTGGTGGGAAATAAAAATGAATTCAAGATTCACAGCCGTGGAATGCGGCCAGAACCGTGAGACTCTGAAGGAACAGTTTATTCCTAAAGAGTAAACTTAATCCTTGCTAAAAATGAGATCATGTCCGATCCTGTTCCTTTTCCCCAGTAATTGATTGACTGGCTCCGTTTCGCTTTTTCCCCTTGTGCTCTCCGTCGACGGCAGGGGCTATAGGCAGACACCGTTCACGGAGAACACTTGTCATCATGTCTCCGGCTTTAGCACCCCCGCCCTCAATTGTTGTCTCCCCCCCAGTCGTCGCCTCCCTGCCCATAAACCGCCGAGAACCTCACAGGAACGCTGCCGCCTCCCGATTTCGGGAAATTGTTTCCCTCTCGAGCCATTGTGCGGGTTTGTGATCGAAAAAGCGTGCGTAGGCATGGGCGTAGACTGGTGTTTGGCGGTGGATCGAAGCGCGCCGAAAAGAAAAGGCTCTCTCTCTGTCTCTCTCTCTCCGTGCTAGAAGACGTGTTCCCGCGTTACGCCTCTCGGGGCATAACTCTCGGCAGGCGAGCCATTTCAGGCGATGTGAGCGACAGCCAGAGTCCGTGAGACTCGTCAGCTTTCCCTCAAGTCTATGGCATCGCCCATTTGCGGGAACAAAAACTCTTTATTTTCCCATGATACCCAAGCATTGAATAAGCTTCCTAATTAAAGTTGGACTAGAGTCCTTTTTTTTCTAAAATTTTCCCTGTCTTGAGTCAAGCAATAGTTGATCGAATGTTTCCGCGGCTTTGTTTAGGTGCTCTTTGCGTGGTTCCCTCGCACGTAGGTTGGCAGGATGGCTATTCATCTGGCCAACATTGGCGGAAGAAAACCCGGGACCAAGCAGAGAGCATTCAAATAGCATCTGTTTGTGAACAATGGCTGGATTCGCGATGAACAATAAATTTTCTGTTGTATACCGATCGATATTTCTTCCCCTCAAGGATACAGTTGTGATATCAGTGAGGAAACAATACATAAGAACGTATATCTGGAGCATGTCTCTTTATGGCAGTGAGGCATGGACGATGACAGAAGCGGAGAAGAAGAAAAGGATGGAAGCATTCGAAATGTGGTGCTATCGAAGAATGATGGAGATGAAATGGATCGACCGAGAGACAAATGAAGAAGTCCTAAGAAGAGTGGGAGAAAATAGAAATTTGCTGAAAACTTAGAGAAGAAGACAATTTAAATCAAAACTTTGAGGGAAGAACAATTAAATCGGCCATATCTTAAGACACGATGGTCTCATGAAGATAATCATTGAGGGACATGTGAACGGGAAGAATGGGAAAGGCAGACCTCGTATGAGATATGGAATAAGTTGTAAAGGATGTGAGTGAGAAGAGTTATATAAATATGGAGACTGTACCCGATAAGAGAATTGAATGGAGAGCTACGTCAAACGAATCTTAGGACTCTTGACCGATGATGAGGAGAAGTGTAAAACCGTTTTCAAGGCCTGGAAAAAGATGGGGAGTGAAGTATAGTTTGAAAGCCCACATTTTATGTGTTACGTCATTTGTGGGAGGCGACCGACAACTGACGTCATTTGCGTCCCACATTTTAACTTTATTTCCCCTGTTGGTGGAACCAACGCCTGGACCCTGTTGGGGGACCAACCCCTGTACCCTGTTGGTTCCTCTGATTGGAGTAAATCAGCCAGATATGGAAGTAGCTACTGTGGAACTTCTGAAAGTGTAAAATGCGGATCTTGCGAAACACTTTAAAAGTACGTTAATGCATTGAAACGCCAACTACCAGTATCTTACGGAAGGCAAAGAGGGCATTCTATTAAAAGAAGAATCTACTTACAGCTGAAAACCCAAGCGTGGAAATGAGGAAGCAATTTATCTGAGCTTACATCTGGAGCATGTTTCTTTATGGTAGTGTGGTATGTACGATGACAGCTGCGGAGAAGTCAACGGTGGAAGCATTCGAAATGTCGTGGTACAAAAGAATGATGAAAATTAAATGGATCGACCGAGTGAGTAACGAGGAAGCCCTCAGAAGAGTGGGAGAGAAGAGAAGTCGTCTGAAAACTCTTAGAAGAACGCGGGACAACTTGATAAGGAGACATGACGGCCTGGTGAAGACAATCGTCGAAGAACTGATGAACGGGAAGAAGGACGGAAGAAGGCCTCTTATTGCGTGTATAGAGTGAGTGATGAAGGATGTGAAATAGACATACGAAAAATATGGAAGGATTAGCTGATTGGAGAATTGAATGGAGAGTTGTGTCAAATCAATTTAAGGATTGCTGGCTGATGGTGAAGATGAGAGAGATTAATGGCTGTTGTCTTCCCGGTGAGGTTTCTAATCAGCGCGTGCCTATTTCCGCACAACGGATATTTTACAAACTTCTTCCAATTAAGTCATTTAGAGTCCAGTCGTAATCCACAGAAGACCTTGGACAGGATATGTGGAGGTAAGACTGTCACTGCTTGCAGTCGGCTTCGCAGCTTGTTCTTGGAGACGAGGAGAAGGGGGACAATGCCATTCTGCCATGTGTGACGGGGAAGAAAATAGCAGGCCGCCATCACTCCCCCATTCGGATCAACGGTAACAGTCTCGTCTGCGTTACGGCGGCCGTCACGCCTGGGATGGCTGGAGAGTGAAAGGAAGTTTGAGAAGGATTCATGTCATCTACATTCACATGATAATGGAATACAACGGCTTCGTGCTTGCACAAAATATGTTTTATTAAGGCGACCCGGTTTTCGGCGTCAATTCATCATCAACGGTGATTTTTTTCAGGTGATCCCAAAAACCTCTCTGGGGCCTTATTCTCTCGTTACCTCTCGATTATGCTTCACACCCAACTTCCTGTTTCCTCTCCTCAACTGCTTACTACCTGTATATATGCTCCTTCTTAACAGGGAATCAATTCTGAGCCTGCCGTATTGTTTTACTGGGCGTAACGTATTGAAATTTTTCACTTTAGTGACGAGGGTGGTGTAATTGATTGCATTCATCTACATCTACATAATATGCTGCAAGCCTCCATAAAGACGTGTGGCAGGGGGTGAATTATCACCAAACATGCACTACATATCATGAATAAAAAAAGGATTAGTATTTATATACTGTTCTAAACTTCACTATTTAAAAAAAGATAAAAATTTCAAAGCAAACATGCAAAAACGTGCTGTTGGTTGGGTTAGCTTCAAGTCCTCATACCAACATGCAGCTACCAATGTTATCCATTGCTACAATCGTACTGGATATATTTACCGTTATTCATATCCCTAATTGTACGAGGAAAAAGGACATTTTGAATCTCTCAGATCGGCAATCAATTTCTCTAATTTTGTGATTATGGCCCATTCTACCAAAGTTAGGGTTCGCAAAATATTTTTAACGCCATCACTGAAAATATGGTCTAGGAATTTGTTTAAGAGATTAAGTCTAAATTTCAACATGCGATCTGACGATGATTCTCAATTTAATTCATTTAATAGACTGGTTACGCTAATAAGGTTATCGTACTGTCCCTTTACAAATCTTGCCGATCTTCGCTGCACACGTTCAAGTTCATCATTTAGACCGATTTCGTAGGGATCCCAAACACTGGTTAAATATTCCAAATGAGGTCTAGCATTTCTCGTACATGATCGTCACATTTACCCAGTACTCTTGTGACGAATCCCAGTCTACGATTCGCTTGACCCATTATTTCACATATGTGTTTACCCCAGGAAAGATCATGTGTCAGTCTTATTCCAAGATATTTAATGGATTCCACGTTTGTTAATTCATCATTACTTATTTTGTAAGTGCTAGGAGGAGAGCTATCCTTTTTCCAAAAATTCATTACTAGACATTTAAAAAAAGTTCAATTCTAACTGCCATGTATCACACCAATTTTCAATGGCATTGACGTCATTGGTATTATTATACAAATGCAAGCGTTGGAAAATACCTTTCGAGGCTTTTCGATCATTAGCATAGTGTATTTTGTACTATATTGATTGATGATATAAGTAGACTCCGAAGCTCAGATTACTTTTTCATTGGTTTTTGTAATAAATTACACCCTACTGTTACCGTATCGCGGGAATAATTTTACTTTTCGACCAAACAATACGCTCGAGATCCAAGAGGCGAGGAATAAGATGCTTTGGAGATGAACTATCAAAAAGGAAAGTGACAGTAAGTCTCAAGTCTCATCACTCAGCACAGCCGAAGGGAAACCAAATCTTGCTTCACTGCGTCAAACGTCCTAAGAATATTTCAAGAAGGACTGGTTAGAGGGAAGACTGTGTGCGAGGTGTTGGAGCGGAATATATTCCCGGTATGTCGGCTGAATTCTGCCGAAGGCTAGAAAGCTTATATTCATTTCCGGCGTCGCTGGATGTGTTTTTAAAAGTTTTCCCTGCGCGCACTCTCCCCTCCTTGCATGCGCTCCATCTCTCGTCGCGTCTTCACAACTCGAGGGGGGCACAGCCTACGGGGCAATCCCGACGTGACTCTCATGCTCTCCTTTTGGAAAGCACTTCTTCAAGGGGTTGATTGAAGGTGGGAATCGAGGGGCGCAGTGTGAAGAGCAGCGAGACGGATGCCGTGGGAGATATATCCCGCGCTCGCTTAAATACGGTCACTGAAACTGCGCATGCCGCTGCGAGAATACTTCACTCTTCAATCATCATCATGGGTCAACAATCCTAGGATTGGTTTCACGCAGCCCTCCACTCGATTCTTCTATCGGCCAACCTCTTCATTGTGACGTAATTCTTCTCTTTTACATCCTTCACAACCTGATCCATGTACCTCATGTGATGCCTGCCTTTTCCAATCTTCCCGTTCACTTTTCCCTCGACGATAGTCTTCATCAGGTCATCATGTCTCAAGATATGGCCGATTAAGTTGTCTTTTAGAGTTCCTCTTTTTAGAGTTGTCAGCAGACATCTCTTTTCTCCCATTCTTCTTAGGACTTCCTCATTACTTACTCGGTCGATCCATTTAAATTTCATCATTCTTCTGTAGCACCACATTTCGAATGCTTCCACCCTTTTTTTCTCCACTGCTGTCATCGTCCATGCCTTACTACCGTAAAGAAACATGCTCCAGATGAATGTTCTGATGAATAGTTTCCTTCTATTTGCTTGTATTTCCAGCTGTAAGTAGATTCTTTTTTTTAATAGGTTGCACTCTTTGCCTGGTTTATTCTACTAAATAATTCTTTTTTGCTTCGTCCATCGTTGGTTACTCGGCTTCCTAGGTAACAGAACTCTTTCACCTCATCAAGTTTTTGTCTTCCTAGTTTGGCATTGGTTTTGGCCTCGTCTCTATTGCTGCACACCAATACTGTGACTGAGAATACTTACGCAAGATATAATTGCGCCTGGTGTAAAGCGACGAGTTGTGAGGATAACCTGCGCGCTCCAACGAGCAATATTAGAAATATGTAATTTCTAATCTGATACGGAGATGCTATCACGATATTTTCCCTTTTTCTCACTAGATGGCACTGAGGTAGCGGCAACGAACCTCCTCCGGAATCCTAGCGATTAAGGAGGTTGGCTCGCGACTGCTTGAGTCAAGTTGTCTAAGGAATCTTATTAATTGAAGCACGAGTATATGCCTGCTAAGTGATCCATCGAAACAATTGTATTTATACTATTGGATACATTTACGGCTATTCATGTCCCAAATTGTTCGAGGAAAGAAAGACATTTACTACGCCACGGACTTTCCCGGACGACTGCTCGAGGCGGATAGATGGTTCAGACCACATCCTTCGGACCCCATCCCTTCCATCCCTATCTTTATACCTTTCCTCCCGGTCTGAAGCGCCTATTAGTGCGGAAACAGACTTGAAAACACCCATGCAGGACGACTGCTCAAACGGAAGAGGGCATCATCTTGCGCAGTTTCAACCACCGTGTCAAGCGCTCCTACGCTCGCCACTGTTATTTTGAGGCCGAGATGTATGATGGGTGTGTGAGGGAAAGCTTCTCCTTCCTTAGTCCTGAAGCGAAAGAAACGTGTCTCTGCCTGGCTTCCGATTCTGGAGCGATGGTTTGTCGTCTTCGCACCCTGCGACACCCCCTCCTCCCCCTCGCACCGCCAGGATTCGCCATGCACCAAGGTGCTCAACAACGTCTCCCTCTGAATTGGAATCGCGCAGCCGGCTAGCCTCTGCATGCACCGCTCACTGGATGCGGAACTTTCACCAAATTAGCCGCATACCTGGCTTTCCTTGCGGCGTGAAGTGGATTAAATTGCCGCTAGTTCCATGTTCGATTGCGAACGTTCGTCAACTATTAAGTAAGCAGCGAGAAGACGGAAGATTGCGCGCGACTTTGTTCGAAAGTGGTGGTGCTGATCATCCAACATTGCCTTTTTCTCCGCGCGTGTGCCATGGTGATTAACGGCTAGCGAATTGATGACGTAAGAAACAATGTTTGAGGAAGGAAATTCATAACTTTCGATTTCATGTCAATGGGAAAGATCATGATTTGATCATAGTCCGCACTTAGAGGGTAAAAGCAGTGTAATTGGATGGTGGATTAACTTTCCCCGTGAGCAAATATTGCAATATTATTGCATCTCATGCGCGGGAAACGGGTACTATCCAATTGCTCCGGTATCCCGCGAGCTGCTCTCATTAAAATCGAGCTAGTGCATTTGTAGCCACGCGCTTCCCAGCGACGGAAAGAGGGGTGGGATACATTTAAATTTCTCACCCCTGAGGAGGGGACGTGGTGGCCTAGTGGGTAGAGCACTGAGCTACTGACCGGAGGTTCCCTGGTTCGAATCCCCGGCAAGACACTCTCATCTAAAATCCTCGCGATTGGATTATCTGCGTGTCAGGACTTGCGTGTAGGAAATCGCAGGTGGCCCAGGGAAAGGAACAGGCCCCCCTACCCTGAATGTGTGAAATTCAAACTGTAATATATTGCTTATGTATATATCACGCATATTCATTACACGAAACATGCACAGACAATAAATTTTCCCTCACAAAATGCACTTAAAAATTAACTAAACACAAACAAACAACATACACTTCTCTTCAGGCTCGCACTTAACAGGCGAAACACTTTTACACTCTCTTTTCTTTCGAGCCTCTTCTTAAATCAAATCAGCCACAACACAACAACCCAATAATGTCTCTTCCCTCACGAATACTTATTCACCCACACAGACATCAACTGGCTCACAAATAATGCCCTTTCTCAAGCACGCGTCACTTTTGTGTCTACACAACACCGACCGCGTCTAACACACAACTCCCCGATTCTCTCCTATTGTTCCTTAATTACCCTCGCTTGTTTACTTCCATTATTACACTTTGCATTGTTTATCTCGGCTGCTCAATTGTTATGTTACATCACGCCTGTGGCTTAGTACGAGGTGAGCTCTACTCTCACCTATCAAACTTCGGGTTGAATCACTGAGTGAGTGAAACTCGAGGAAATCATGCGTCAAAGAGTGAGACAGCAAAGCTTGACCAAATCTGTTTTCACAAGCGAATAATTAATCCTTGAACAGAGGGTAGCATTAAATGAAAAGATCAAATATGTGACCAGTTAGAAGACGAGTTACGATTGGAACTATCAGTTGCATGTTAGGTACTTCTAATGAAGACAAATGAACTTGTTGAAAACGGCGGTTGAGCCAAAGCGAAGATCATCGAGCCAGCGAAAGTCCTCCTTGGGAAGTGAACTTTGAAGACGTCACAAGACATTTGAGGATCGCATCGCAGCTTAATGGGGGCGTTTACTCAGAACCGAAATCGCAATTTTGTACACGAAATCGTTAGATGGAAACGAAAAACAAATTTTAGTGAAAAAATTAATCTTCTAAACCACCACCACTCACTAATTAATCAAAAATAAAAAAAGCAAAAGGTGACGCCCACCGAAAAAGCTGTTGTGATAACATTGACGTAATTTTCCTCCCGTCCTTGACTGCTTTTCGTGGAAGGGAAGGGAGTGGAGGGGGTTCTCGGAATGTCTGATCGAACAGATCCTGTCGCAACTGCTACTATTGGCCGAGTCAGCTGTGTCCCCCCCTTTGCGATAAGGCGAATTAGCTTAGCGGGTTCAGTTGTGATTGGACGAAGTTGATATACGTCAGACGTTGCACCACACCCACTTTTCCGAAAGGGTTAAAAACATCAGTTTTTCCACGCCTATAACTCGAGAAATAACTAACGGATCAAAAAACGGAAAAATACGAGTCTTTTTATTTTGCAAACTCTATCAGATTCGGCAGTAAAAAATATGGTAAACGACCCCATTCACCCTCCTGGACTTGAAACAGCACCGAATCCCGCGACGTTTCCATGTGCGTGAGTGTGATTCATTGACGTCGCTATCGAGGTGGGGTGGTCGCCTGTGCCGACTGTGCCGACTCTCTGGTGTTTGGTGCGGCGCCTAGAGTATGCGCTGCGGGGACGAGTTTCCTTGGAGGGGTGGAGAGGGGATGGGAGACCAAGTCAGCCTTGCTTGGAATGCCGCCTAACCCCCCCCCCCTTTCCCTTTCTCCCCCCTCCCTCCCCTCCCCATCCAATCGCCCCCTTTCCACTCCGCGCCGCTTGCTTTCTCTTCGACGACGCCATGGAGACCACTCGGAAACCCTCCCCCCCCCCCCCTCCCCACCCTTCGAAGTGCATGATGGACAGATCTCTTCCTGATTTCCCACCTGCCCCTTCCGATGCGCCTCCATTCGATATCGGAACGCTCAATACGTTCTCAACGGATTGTAACTCGGTATATTTTTTGCAGTATCTCGTGGTATGTGTACATTTTTGTAGTTCCATGAAGCTTTCAAATATTTTCCTTCACGAAGGCTAAACTTAAACTAAAAATAGGCCCCTCAAGTTTGTTTCGTATCTATGGTAAATATTACAATTGAATCATGTAATGCCCAGTTCACACGGTGCCTTTTTCCGTGAGTTGTTATCTAGCTGGATTTCGTGCGTGCTTACCAAGCTGGCGACGAAGGTGGTCGCAAAGCTGTCTTCGCTGATGGTTGTCGGTTCACACGTAGCAGGAGCTATCCTCCTTGCTCATCTTCTTAGAGCCTCAGCATGAAGATGTTTACTGTGATAGTTCCGATTTTGAACTGCATATAAACAAGTTTCGTCTCTATATTCTTCGATAAGCACTACAACTTGATCCCTAGTCTATAGATTTGCACTCATTTTTAAACACAATGTCAACAATACAATGCTATCAAAGGCAGAACCTTTATATTTGATCACGTGATGCAAATCTGAACGATGATTGGCCGGAAACAATAGCCATCAGCAAAACACGCAAGGGAAATAGCACCGGACCTAACCTCGAAATAAAGCAAGCTTGATTGGTCAGGGTAGCCGGACAGCAGTCAGCGTTTCCAGCAAGCGAGCACCCATCAGCACTCCACGCAAGAAATCCATCCGGGAAAAACTCACCGTGTGAACAAGGCTTAACATACACGTAATTAATGGCAAAGAACTGTTCTAAACCATGGTATTATTTTTCGACGCAAATTTGTATCCCCCTAAGCTCAGCAACAGATTGAGTGTCTAGATTTTCAGGGAACATTGGAGGAGGCTGTTTTTTTTCGACAAAAATAGTTCAACTTTGATCCTTTGTAAATTGTTGATGCGTGAGAACCAGGAAAAAATGGCATGATGAACTATTATGAATCAATTAATGCAGAATCACCACGCAAAGTTTAAAAGTCCGGACTGGAAAAAGAACTCTGAATCTTGTCCAGTTTCTTTTTCGATTTCAGCCCACTGTGCGGCATATAAGACCGTGGTCCAGACCGCTCGAACAAATGACGGCAATCCGTGCGCGATATGTTTTCGATACGATGTTTTGTTAAACAATCCTAGGATTTGTTTACCGCAGCCCTCCACTCGATTCTTCTATCGGCCAACCTCTTCATATTTTATCGTAGTTCCTCTCTTTCACGTCCTTTACGACCTGTTTTATGTAACTCATACGAGGCCTGCCTTTTCCATTCTTCCCGTTCACTTTTCCCTCGACGATTGTCTTCATCAGGCCATCGTGTCTTAAGATGTGGCCGATTAAGTTGACCCGTCTTCTTTTTATAAGAGAAGTCTGCTGAAAACTATAAAAAGAAGACGGGTCAACCTAATCGGACATATCTTGATGATGGCCTGATGAAGACAATCGTCGAGGGAAAGGTGAACGGGAAGAATGGAAAAGGCAGGCCTCGTATGAGATACATGGAGCAGGTCGACAAGTGGGTATGCTTGGAATATTTCACACGTCTTCGGAATGAAGCACATCCCCTCCGTATTTGTGTCTGTTCATCTTCTCGTGGATGCGCGTCAAACCTCGACAGGCGCCTCTCCCCTTTGGGTGGCGCCGTCCCAACCAGGCGCCCCCTCCCGCGGCGCCTCTCTTCAGGTCCTCATCCCTTCCCTCTCCTCCGTTGGCTATCGCTTGGCTTCGTTCATTCGAGACTTTCGACCCTTAGCCGAGGCTTGTCTTACAGCGGCGTTCAGTCCGTCGCCTCAACTTCTTCTTGTTAAAAATATTTTGCGGGCCCCAGCATACTATGGTAGACTGGACCATAATCACAAAATTAGAGAAATTGATTGCCGAACCGACAGATTCAAAATGTCCTTTTTTCGTCGTACAATCAGGGATATGAATAACGGTAAAGATATCCAATACGAGTGTAGCAATGGATAACATTGGTAGCTGCATGTTGGTATAAGGACTTAAAGCTAACCCAACTAACGGCATGTTTTTGCATGTTTGCTTTGCTTTTTTTATATTTTTTTAAATAACTTAGTTTTGAACAGTACCTATACAAGTAGTAATCCTTTTTTATGCATGATATGTAGTGCATGTTTGGTAAGAGTTCACCCCCTGCCACACACCTTTATGGTGGCTTGCAGGGCATTATGTAGATGTACAAAGTTGTTTGCATTCACCTCCATGTTTTCTGGGACTGTTGCATACCTAAGTCGATGACGTTTTAAGGAAGTTGGAAGACTCTTGCAGGACCTATGCATTCGTAAAAATAGGAAAAGGGGTGAATTTCTATGGCGAAATACAGCGAATCTCCGGGAAGTTAGTTTCTATGGTGATTATCTCTCTGATCATCAATTCAAAAATTATTTCCGCGTAAATATATTTCACATAATCTACGTAGAAATTGAAAAGTTGAAACCAATATTCAGTGTTCTCGTAAAACAATATACTACCTTTGCAGTGTCATAATGTGCCTTTTTGTCTCTTTCCATGACATTGTTTGTATTTGAGATATATATTTATTTGTAGGTGCCTTGTAACCAGATACTACTTACCGAGAAATATATTCCTATATTTTGGATGCATTACAGTCTAAAATCATAAACATAGTTAAAAATTAGTTCTAAATGCCACTGTAAAGCTGATTCCTCATAAGGAGTAATTCTGATGCATTACTGACCTGAGAACAGGCTAAATTGTTTTTGTTCTGCTGAATTTTTCAGGTGAGGCATTTCTCATAAAGAACTATTCTATTTATTGAGAAGAAGAATCGAAGCCTAGAAGACATACTAGAATCTACCTATGAGACTACAGATACCTATGAGGCACATACTGTGTGTTATTCACGAGCTATCATTTGATTTTAGTGGCCTAACCAACTAATTAATGGGGTCATAGAGTGAGCATCTAAATCCAGCCGATTCTTATGCGATACTATGAAATAACCTGAAAACAAAATATTAAAGATAGCAAATGGATGACCGCTTGTTTGCCATTAAAATATAATAGCATTACCTATAGTATATTTTAATATCTTGCTATCTAAAATTCTAGTAGGTTTTTTATAATCGTTAGTCCCTTTATATCATCCGATACAATTATTTTTCGAAGTGAAAGATCCTTAGGCATTTTGGGAGGTTTTTCGCTCTGTGTAAGCTCTTTATATTGACCTATGCAATGGGGAGTTTTCACTCCTACCCCAAGGGAATGGGAAAAGGATTGAATGCGATCGTGGACTCAGGCTTCCATTGCGTGGCTTTTTAGGACTAGACAGCCGTTACATGTGTTTCCACTTCAAGTGCCGCGTGCTATTTCAAGATAGCCTTCTTTAAAGCACTTGCCGACTACAACTCACTTGGTCGTCCACCGAACAGAGTCGCCTCAGAGAGCGCACCACAAAGGTCACCTAATGCCTCCCCTCCCCCCCCCCCCCTCTCTTGCCTTATAGGCGTCGTGATTTCCGGATTACAGAGACGGAGGAACAAGCGCGAGACTTTCTCACGACTTTATTTGCAGTTTCATAATGGCGCTGTTCGTGTATGATATCGCTGCTTTTATTGGTCGAATTCGTGGCGTCATATGGGGCAGGAAGGAAAGTCATCGCCCCATGAAGTTGATACTGCCCCTTTCGAATATTTCGCTTTATTTAAATCTGGTGGATAGTGTCGCAGCACGTCCGTTTGTAGTATTTGTATCTGTTCCGGGAAAGGGTATCTTGTTAAGGTGCATTAATAAAATCCCATTTTGATTGCTTCCAAGGTGACACCTTTTTTTCACCTAGTTTAAAACTAAAACTAGTTTACCTGATAGGTGTCTTTCAGGTGGTAAATGAAAGATAAGGTGGTCGAGCAAACCAAGGAGTCACGTGGTGTAAACATGAATGGTTCGCAAATTGTTGTGTGTTTTAATACCTCTTAGCAATCTCGCTCATTGTGTTAACTTAAGTTTCTGCCATCCACCTCGAGCATAAAGTCTCCGGATGAGTAATGCTCAAGTAAAAACAATGAGATTGTAATGTAAGATTCAGACACGCCATCATTTGAAAACCATTCTTGTTTGTGTCACGTGACTCCTTGGTTACGCATTCGAGATAATCCCGGCGGTTTCAAACACAGCCCCTCCTGCAGTGCTGAATTTTTTGGAAACTCTGCGGAACTATTTATTCATCGGAGTTGACTTAATGCTTAATGGCAGTTGCTAATGTCCTTTCTCTAAATCTGGTGAAATGTTTTCCTTTCAAATTAATTGGCACTGGCAGTTGTTGCTTCGTACAATGGGGAACATGCACTATTTTTATAACTCTTTGAATGTGAACTTTATTAGCTAAAACTTGCTTGGCAAAAATTTCGCTGAAAAATTGAGTTGTGTAGCAAAGATTGAGCTCTTTGAAAAGTGTACCTTTTCGGCAAATTAAAAACACGACGTCATCACATGACGTCACAGAACGGTATCACTATGGGCGTTGTTTATCTGCTGTACGTGGAGGTGAGTTGTTAAATGAATATTTACTTGGCGATAGCGTATGTATTTATCTCATTTGTTTAATGCAATAAACGATTGTATTTCGATTTTTTATTTGCGTAGTATGGATGGCAACGAGCAAATCGTCCATTAATTATATAATGCCTGTTTTGTGCACAAGAATTTCTACTACGCCTGTGCAATCGCTGGTTTTTTAAGAAGAACGCCGCCATAAGGGAGTCAAACAAAGGAAATTGTCGGAATGTGCTTTTTTAAGTATTTCTCCAGTCATCGTTTCGTTCGAGAAACGGCTAAGAACCTCAAAACAATATATTCACTTCGATTTCTTATAAAAATAAGTTTCTATCTCCGTAGCAATATGGAACCAATACCGTTTAGTGACGTCAGAAGGCGTTTCCGGTCATGTGACTTTTGTCAATTTCCGGGAACATTTTAATATAATTTAATAATCTTTGAGGTGGGCGTAGAAAAATTTGGCTTGTATATTTAAATTGGTGAGAAAATTTCGCACCAAGTGCATCATAAATCTTCGAGAAGCAAATTTCATGCATATTCCCCATTTTGCCTTAATATACTTTGTTATGATCTCCGCTTATGAGATTCGTCGCTGAACTAGCCACTAAGGAAGAGGAACATGTTATATTTTTATCCGTTTCCTAGTTTATCCTACGAAATACAAATTGCAAAACTACGGAAGGAGTTTGCGCCATATGTGTCTGCTGTATCTGATTAAAATTTTGCCTCAGCCGTATACATCAATGATCCATTTTAGAATCATTTCAGGTTCTGTTAAAGATAAAATTTCTTCGTTGTCTTATAGGCTCATTAGAGAGAAGATGTTCATTTGTAACCACGTGGAGGTGTTGTTGTTTCACTATTGCTTCACCAAGAGGTGGGAGAGATAGTTATCCGTGGGGCATCTCGTATGTTTCAACACGCAATCTCTAGGAGGCTATCACGAAAGCTCATCCCCCTCTCCCAGAATCACTTCCTTCTCCCCCTCCAGTGTGAGAGTTGATGTCGACACGAATTCTCTCTTTTTGGCTAGATTCTGAGTAGAAGGATGTGTGAAGATCAAGAGGAGTCTAGCCTCCTGGTTAATCCGAGGAAGGCAGTGCGTTGATAATCACGGTGATTTAAATGCACGTATCTTGTACTGTTGACAGAAATCCAAGCTTTTCCTAAAATACGTTAGCATGCAAACAGTGAAAAAGGAGCAAAGGGAACTCAGGGGGTTGGAAGTAAAAGGACTTAAAGCTAACCCAGCTAAAAGCATGTTTTTGCATGTATGCTTTGCTATTTTTATCTATTTTTAAATAGCGTAGTTTTGAACAGTACCTATACAAGTACTAATCCTTTTTTATGCATGATATTTAGTGCTTGTTTGGTGAGAATTCACCCCCTGCCACACACCTTTATGGTGGCTTGCAGGGTATTATGTATATGTAAGGTGTAATAAGTGTGTGTTTTTAACAGTAGCGAAGTTGTAAATGGTGCATCTTAAATACTAGATGGGTAAAGACACAGAGTAATAAAACTTGCTCTGTGGTATAGGAAATACATAGAGAATAATGGCCGTAGATCACTCATTGATAACGATAAATTAATAATGCACGTTTTCTGCGATTGGAACTTAATAATGTTCTGCAGAGCGAGAAACTTCTCTTTTCAGAGCTACAAATGTCGTGACTTTTAATTTTCTGCGATTTAATCTCACTCTTTACCCACAGTGGGATTAAATTAAAAACAAACATTTAACTTCCTTCACTTAAAAGGTTGGTTCCATGGACACCCATTTCAGTGGTTCGCTTAGAGCGATAATAATCTTAAAGAGTCGTGTTCAGAAAGCTTTCCCTATAAATAAGTACTCGTATCGCCTGGTTGATAATTCTTTGCAGGATATGCGGTTATTCTCCCTGGTACATATGACGCTATTCCAACTTTCCAGTCTTTCAAGAATCGCACTGCGAATGAAAAATGTTGAAAACAATAGTGAATAAATGATATCACAAAGAAACGTAGCTGGTATTTCTTAAATGTGATTATAAAGTAAAAAAACCCAATGGGGGCGTTTACTCGGAACCGAAAACGCAATTTTGTAGACGATATCGTTAGATGGAAACGAAAAACGAATTTTAGTGAAAAACTTAATCTTCTAACTACACCCATTCACTCATAAATCAAAAATTAAAATAAGCAAAAGGTGACGCCCACCGAAAAAGCTGCTTTGATAACATTGACGTCATTTTCCTCCCGTCCTTGACTGCTTTTATGGGGAAGGGAAGGGAGTGGAGGGGGATTCTCGGAAGGTCTGCTCGCACATATCCTGTCGCAACTGCTCCTATCGGCAGAGTCAGCTGTGTCCCCCCCATTGCGATAAGGCGAAGTAGCTTTGCGGGCTCAGTAGTGATTGGACGAAGTCGATATACGTCAGAGGTTGCACCACGCCCACTTTTCCGAAAGGGTTGAAAACATCAGTTTTTCGCCGCCTATAACTCGAGCTATGTATAAACTATATTTTTTATTGCCGAATTGCCGATAGAGTTTGCAAAATAAAAAGACACGCATTTTCCGTTTTTTGATCCGTCAATTATTTCTCGAGTTATAGGCGGCGAAAAACTGATGTTTTTAACCCTTGCGTTTTCGCAAAGTATTCATTTAACAACTTAGCTCCACTCATAAACAGATAAACAACGCCCATAGTGATACCGTGCCGTGACGTCATGCGATGACGTCGTGTTTTTGAGCTGCCGAAAAAGTGCAAATTTCAAAGAGCAATCTCTTTGTAACACAACTTAATTCTTCCGCAAAATTTTCGCCAAGCACATTTTAACTAATAAACTTAACTTTCAAATAGTTATAAAAAATAGTTCATGTTCCTCATTCCGCATGGGGTATTAAACGACCCCACGCGCCCAATTACGGCACAAAGTGAGGTGCGCCTACTTAAGGGGTAAAAGATGACACACGTTGCGACGACAAGAATGACTGAGAGTGAATATATTCGTAATGTTCATTGCTTCCAATTCGCTTCAGACCACGAAGGTAAGGGGGTTAAAATCTCCCTCCAATGCCTGATGGCCACATCTCATTCTCAGGGAAACGAAAGATTGCAATTTTTTTAGTGGCACTTCCACGATCGGCATGGCGCCCAAACAGGGCGCAGGGCCACTTAAAATATCTGCCTTCTCCCATCGCCTTTCACCCGAGAGATGGCGTTGCTGTTTTGGGAGATACGCACGGACGGTGGAAAGGGAGGTAGATATTTCCATGTTCGGCCCAGCGAGGGTGGAGTCCGTCCACGGTCACGGGTGGCTGCACTCGACACTGGAGACACGCCCCCCCCTTCCCACCAGCCACCCCTAGGTGTGTTGTTATGCAAAGCGATCCCTCCCCTCCCTCCACTTCGGTCGGTTGCGAGGAAACTGAGCGAGAGGGAGATCGGAGCCAAGGGGTGGACACTCACTCTCTCTCGGAGCGAGGTCGCCCTTTTCTTTGTTCGGGGAATCACGTAATTCGGCGTTTGCGAACTCTGGGAAAAGAAATGCATCTGCAAGACATGTCTCGGTCGAATTCCGTGTCCATTCAGGCGCTGGCGGGCTTCTCTTAATTGCGAGTATCGCACTCGGAAAGGTGTTTTTCATCTACATCTACATAATACCCTGCCAGCCACCATAAAGGTGTGTGGAGGGGGTGAATTCTCACCAAACATGCACTAGATATCATGTATAAAAATGGATTATTATTTATATACTGTTCTAAACTTCACTATTTAAAAAAAGACAAAAATATCAAAGCAAACATGCAAAAACATGCTGTTAGTTGGGTTAGCTTTAAGTCCTTATACCAACATACAGCTACCAATGTTATCCATTGCTACTCTCATACTGGATATATTTACCGTTATTCATATCCCTAATAGTACGAGGAAAAAATGATAATTTGAATCTATCAGTTCGGCAATCAATTTCTCTTATTTTGTGATTATGGCCCAGTCTACCATAGAAAGTTGGGGTCCGCAAAATATTTTAAAGTCATCACTGAAAATATTGCCTTGGAATTCATTTAAGAGATTAAGAAGAAATTTCAAACTACGGTCTGGCAATGATTCCCATTTTAGTTCATTTAATAGACTGGTTACGCAAATTTAGTTATCATACCGTCCCTTTACAAATCTTGCCGATCTTCGCTGCACACGTACAAGTTCGTTATTTAGACCGATTTCGTAGGGATCTTATACGCTGGCAACATATTCCAAATGAGGTCTAACAAGGGAAAAGTAGCTGATTTCCGTACATGATCGTCACATTTACCCAACACTCTTTTGACGAATTCCAGTTTACGATTCGCTTGACCCATTACATCACGTATGTGTATACCCCAGGAAAGATCATGTGATATTTCCTGGGGTCCAAGATCTACATCTACACGATACCCCACTAGCCACCGCGAGGGTGTGTGGCAGGGGGTGAAGATCACCAATCATGCACTACCAACATGCAAACAAGCAACTGTAGGGTCTTATGCAACTAGATTATTAGTATTTATAGTATTTAAGGGATTAATACATGCATCATGCACTACAGACTACTCTAAAATATTTCCCCTACCCTTATAAAATATCCCTTTGCTATGCTGGCAATTCTGTTCTCTTTTAGTACGGGGGGAAAATGCCATTTTGAATCCATCAGTACGACAATCTATCTCTCTAATCTTGTTTATCTGGTCGAATATAGCCTAATACGCTGGTGTTTTTAATATGTGCCTAACATCTTCAGTAAAGCTATCCGATTGAAATTTCTCTGCTAGATTTAATCTGTACTTTAACCTACGCTCTGATAATGATTCCCATCCTAATTCTTGTATTAATTCTGAAACACTACTCAACCTATCGTAACACCTTTTAATGAACCTAACTGCTTTTTCTACAGTTTTAAGTAAAATCCTCAAATAAAAAAGTCCTCCTGATAATACGTTTTGCCACAGCTTGAGGTGTTAGCGCTTGCATCTAATATGTGGGTTCATGAATTATATTCTAGAGACATTTTGCTCTGTGTAGCACTAAATAGAAATCGCAGGAGCGTATTCGAAGAGAAACTGTCATCCTCGCATTTATGGTAAAATGTAACAGGAAGATTTGAGTCCATTGGGGTATTGTTGCGAATACAAGTTATTACAAAACTGCACTTTAATTTTTAGTCTACGGCCGTAATACTCTACTTTTGGACAATACATTGACAATTGATTTTGGCTAAGTACCCCTTACCTCTCAAAGCTCACCGCATTTTATATTAAAATAATTGCACAATGCATTTATGTTTGTTCTCTAACCATAACCTCACTATTTACTAAGGGACAAAGTTATAATTTTTTTAGGATGAAAAAAAATTCCGAAAATAAATCCTGTGCAATGACGAATTTCCGGTGATTCGTCTCCGGATCCGGTGATTTCGGTGGTTCTTGATCGTAACTTCCTTTCAACAAATTCGTCTATGCAGAAGGAAGAAGAAAAAAATTGTATTCTTTGTAATCATTTGTACGTACAAGAAAAATGTCGGCGTTATTCTGCAAAAATAACCTGTATTGCAGTTTTTTTGTGTGAGAAAGATGTTATATTCTATATTGGTCGAATACGTGGAATGACTTGGTATTCTTTAGATTGTTTCCCTTTCCATATCGAATCCTAAACAGTTCTATAAGTAAAAGAAAACGTAAATTCGTTCTTTGAGCTATATAAGCACGATTTTGTCTTCGCAAAATTTTAAACTCCATTTTTAAATCGGGAAGCATAATAGGTACCGTTGACTGTAGTAGACCCTTCACATTAATCACCATGCGAAAAAATTCACCTGGACCGGGAATAGCCATGCGAATCAGGGATGCTGGGTAGCGTAGTGGTCTGCGCAGTGGCCCGGAAAGCCAAAGGTCCGTGGTTCGATTCCCGGTACAGGTGAATTTTTCCGCATGGCAATTAATGTGAATTTCACTGCCGTTCGCGCGGGAGGCTTGGAATTTCCTATGTTTAGGCCGTTGGCTGTTTAAAGAATAATTATGATGAAAAACAATTCCGAAATTAAATTCTGTACAATGACAAATTTCCTTTGATTCCCTTCATCGAAATTTCCTTTCAACGAATTCGTCCATGCAGAAGGAAGAATACAAAATTTTATTTTTTTAATTTTAATTTGTTAGTACTTAACGTATAATCACTTTCTTATAGTAAGCTCGCAAGGGAAATGAGGTCAGTCCTCTGCAAATTGTGAATTCTTCGGTCATCATGAAATTGCCATGACAACGGCTCCCCCCCAATCCAATCTCGGCCCACGGACAGCGCCGACGCTGGGCCGAGGGGGCCCGGCCCCTATCTAGTCACGACCCTCGGACGCAGATCCGGAATATCCCTTTTCCCCTGATAATTCGGAAATCGCTTAAATGGCCATGGCCTCAAATCGAAGGAAAATATTAAATGAAGCCGTCACTTTAATCTTCCATGTATTTAACGATGAACTTAATGATCTCTTCAGGAAAGTCATTTATAAGACGTTTTAACATGTGTCCTTATACATCTTCAGTAATTAATGGCATATCTCAGCCCTACAACAGTAGATGATGTATCGCTCGTGGTTGCACCTGTTCTTCTACATCTATATCCACTGATTACCCTGAACTCGAGGGTGTGTGGCAGGGGGTGAGTCATCACCGTACATGAATGAATGAATGAATGAATTTATTTTCTCCAGTAGCATTACATAAAATATAACAAGACATATATGCATATACTTAGCACGTGGAGATAACTTAGGGTGTCAGAAGGGTACCTGTATATGACACCCTTACAAACATTGGCACATGTGAACTCGAAAGAAAATGGAAAAAAATGAAACAATTTTAGTTTTTAAGTTTTTAAATGCTTTAAACATGCTCTAGGTACATGCACTGAAGTTTAATTATACTACGTACGCCTAAGGAGAGAGATTTCCATGAATATTATGCGGGACATGCATCATGAGTTCTAATTTTCATCGAACATGCAAGGACACATTTGAGAAGCACTACAGATATATGCTTTACGAATATTAGTATGCCATGCAGGCATTCTCAAATCCTAAAATGAAAACAAATCCATCATCTTCATTTCGTCTGTTTATTCCATTAATCCGTATTAATCATAGTGTGCAATGTCATATTATTTCACTGAAAGAAACCCCCCGCTTATTTTAGCTGACTTTTATAGCTCACTGTGAAATCGTTTGGCTTGTCTTCGATCAGCGGGCTCTTCCATAAACATCTCGAGGTAATTCGTGCAGGGGGTGAATATCGTCAATAAGTATGCTATTCAGTCCATCAGATTTTAACAGAGATTCTTGCGGCTTCTGTCGCTGTGTGAGCGAGCTTCCTGCCTCATTTTCCTTCTCCCATCTTCCCGAATGTGAACCTGCTCGAATGATCGCATTCGCCACTAGCTTTCTTTCCGTAATGGAAGCAGGAACAGGACTTAATAGTGACCCAAAAAAATCTCATAATGGTTCAGGGTCACCGATGTCACATTTTTCCCTAAGACTTCACGTTTTATTTTTGTTTTGCTTCCAGTGGCAACATTTTTTGTAAAATATCTCCAGACAAAAGTATCACTCTTATTCCATTTGCTTTGCTATTGAATATTTATTTATCCATGTTCGGTACAGTAATTTGAAATCTGCTGAATGTTTGCCAACATATTCCTCATCTTAGTAAATTCTCATTGTGACCCAGTATATGAGGACTGTTTTTGCCTTATCATTTTTTTATTAATATCATTTTTATTCTTCTATAGACCCCGGCTATAAAAAGTATTTTTTTTTCTTTCGCTACCACAGAGGGGAGGCTATAAAATGCTGAACATTCATATTTTTTCTCTCATTTTCTCCGTTTGGACAGATTTCTCAATATTACCGAGTTAGCTATTCCTCACTCTCAGGTTGGGTCGCCGATAGAAGAAGGGAAGTGCTAACATTAGTTTTTAATTCACGAATGAGAGGTATTAGAAATTTCTTTAATGACTCGATTAACTGTTAATGGATCGGCCTCTCAACAGAGATTGATCCCATCAATCATTGAGGGGAATTGTAGGTCAGCCAGCCAGACCCTTCCCATTTTTTTTGGAGATTAGGATTTTGACTAATGTATCTCTTTAAATCCTGTCCTCCTCATTATCGTATATGGCGTCTGAAGGGAGGGGGGGGGTCACCATTGCCATGTAAACGGGGGTTCTGGGAATTTTTAAAACTATATATTTTTTTACCAATAGAGGGGTTACAACCCCGAAAACCCCCCTGGATACGCCTATGGTCCTCATAACGAGTGAAATGTTTGCAAGCAATGTCAGTAGAAAAGAGCTAGATCATCTGTGTGTGTAAAGTTCAAGGTCAAGCCTGTACGCACTGTAAAGTTCTGAGAAGACTTTTTGTGGGTTTGACGAATACAGTAATGCTGATTCCAAGTGAGGTTGATGCCTTTTAAAAATATTATTTTTGAGTTACACACACGATAGCACATAGCCCAGCAGTAGTATATAAGCATGTAATTTGGTGGCAGCATTGACATAAGTGCATTAATCCCTGCGTTTCCTTTCCTTTGCAGAGGTTCACTACATTCACCAGCGTCACCTTAAGTCTGTTCGTCGGCACGGTTATACTGGGTGAGTATCGAGCCCTTTTACTCTCTGAATATATGTGTAGTTCTCTTTTGTGCCCTAACATTGCCTCGTTTCCCAGGCATAACTCCGCATTGCTCTCTACTACTCCGAGAACATATTCATATTTCCCATTCCCTTTAACCAAGAGGCAATGTAATAGTCGTTTCGGAGTTGAAAGTTTACTCAAGTCCTTAGGCAAGTAATGTTGTGCCATTCAGGCTTGAACTCTCAGCTAAGTATGTAAATATTCTGCAGTTTTGAAGAGTAGGTGTTACATTCCCAGGGCTTCAATCTGGACGCGGAATTAAGAAGACCTTTGTTTCCTTACTCTGACTTCACTTTGATTGGTGAAAGAGTTGCGTGAATGCTGGGAAGGGTCATCACCAAACGACTCTCATTCTCATTTTGCACAGGAGGTCGTTATCCTCAAGAACTCATCAGGGCGCGACCCTTTTAACCGGGAATCTATTGCTAGTGGATTAGTCACCCTCTTTTCCTTTCCGTCACGGCTTTTCCTTCTTTTGCGACCTGAGGGATAGACGCAGGTGCGGGAGTGGTTTGGGGAGGGTGTGGGAGGATGCTCTCCCTGCCCTCTAACAACCACGGAGCGATTCATTTTACTCCTTCCTCCATCTACGTTCTGTATAGTTCATTCATTTTGTGTTAGAGACGGTAATTTCGGGCCTCAGGTAAATTGAGGCATAGGAGTTCATCATCATCATCAAGGGTCAACAATCCTAGGATTGGTTTGACGCAGCCCTCCACTTGATTCTTCTATCGGCCAACCTCTTCATATTAACGTAGTTCCTCTTTTTCTCTTCCTTTACGACCTGCTCCATGTAACTCATCCGAGGCCTGCCTTTTCCATTCTCCCCGTTCACTTTTCCCTCGAAGAATGTCTTCATCAGGACATTGTGCCTTAAGATGTGGCCCATTAAGTTGTTCCGTCTTCGTTTTATAGTTTTCAGCAGACTTCTCTTTTCTGCCACTCTTCTTAGGACTTCTTCATTTATCACTCGGTCGATCCATTTTATCTTCATCATTCTTCGATAGCACCATATTTCGAATGCTTCCACCCTTTTCTTCTCCGCTGCTGTCATCCATGTCTCACTGCCGTAAAGAAACATGCTCCAGATATACGTTCTAATGAATTGCTTCCTTGCTTCTAAGCTTGTATTTCCAGCTGTAAGTAGATTCTTCTTTTTATAGAATGCCCTCTTTGCCTGGGATATTCTACTCACTATTTCTTTCTTGCTTTGTCGATTCCTGGTTACTCTGCACCCCAGGTAACAGAACTCTTTCACCACTTCCAGTTTCTGTTTTCCCTATTATAACGTTGGTTTTGGCCTCTTTTTTTATTGCTGCACACCAATATCTTAGTCTTCTTCTTATTGATCTTCAGATGATGTATGGTCATTGTCCTTTCCATGGTTGTTAGCATCTCCTTCTCTGTCTCTGCTATGAGAGCTCATAGGAGTTCAACGCATTTAATGTGATGAGTGGAATTTCTCCTGCTAGAAATGGAAATGTCTATTTCAGTAGAATTCAGTGTTTGATCTGAAATGGTGTTTTGTTGGCCATAGTTAAAATTACTCAGTCAAACGGCATGCGACCATCAGGGAAGAGTGGCCTTCCGCCATGCCGACAGAGGTTCCCGGAGAGATCCGATACTCAGAGGATCAGCTGAAAGTATTCAAGGACCTCTCCGGATTCGAACCCTAGTCCTCCACTTAGGAGGCTAACGCCCTGCCCATGGGCGAGTTCCGCTGCCGTCCGCGAGAGAGTTGGTGGCGTTTCAAGCGGGGAGTGAGAGTAACTCATTCAATTAGAGGAACTGCTGGACCTCGGCTTTCATCTCCGTAAGTGCCTTTTGACTATTTGACTAGCGTGACTTATGGTCACGCGAGGCACTTACGATTTCATGGGAAAGGATCAGACTGTGGGAACCTCCAGCTTTGAATCTAAATACGATTTTTATCCAACGTTTCTCCTTTTGCAGCAAGAGCAGAACTATTATCTCATTAAATAGAATGGTTCTTTCATTGCTGTTGTTTGGCCGGACTGTAACGGTGCTCTGGGTTGAAGCCTAGAGAGGTCCAATTGAACTCTTTATGATCTCCTGTGGGTATCAGATTCTTGGGATCCCAAGAGGGTACAAGAAAAGGCCGCCCTGTCCTGACGTGTGAATTTCAATAGCTGTTAATAGTCTAAAATATTTAAGCAATTTAATGTTTTCACTATATTTTAGTGTTACTACTGAGAACGGGGAACATGTTTAAGTTGCTACTGCAAGGATTAAAATTCATGAGAGACCCAAAACATCGAATTTAAAGCCGGTTTAGATCTTTACATTGTGGAATAAGCACAAATTATTCGTTGAAATAGTTTTTATTCCAGTAAAAAATAGATTAAATAGCCTGTTATGCGAAGGTAGTCAACTTCCCTACAGGCATGATGGAACTTAATACGAATAGTAAGTATCAGCTCAGTACAACTCAGTATATTTCTTATTTTTATTGCTATTTTCAATAAATTGCAATTGTGATAGAGCTTGAATGAATAAATAAAGAGCATGGAATTATTTTGAACATTGTATAATCGATAGAGAGTTTTATACGGATTAGCTGAGGTTTTAATGGAGTGTACTTAGCATTTATTCCACTCCTTCCTCTTTCCTGCACACATTAAGGTCCCTCAAGGCCTCTATCCCCGGTTTGATAAGTTCTGGGACAACGGGCAACCATGTCTACTCTCCCCGTCCTATTCTTGCCCTTGTCCCATCTGCTTTCCTTAATAATGTGATTGCATGAACAATAAATACTTGTAGGATATTTCAAGCTTGTCGCGTGAACGGCTGTGGAATTCACATTAATTGCCATGCGAAAAAATTCACCTGGACCGGGGATCGATCCACGGACCTTTGGCTTTCAGGGCCACTGCGCAGACCACTACGCTACCCAGGAACCCTAATTCCCATGGCAATTTTTCCAGCGTTGAAACCGCCGAGCGGCACTTAGCGCTGGATGCGGTTCACCATTGGTCGTGGCTTCCTTGAAGCCCTTTCTCCCTTGCGTTGCCATCCTTGATGGACCGCGAGGGGTCAAAAATCTAGTACCTAGAACCTCGGTAAAATTGCCATGGGATTTAAGGATCCTGGGTAGCGTAGTGGTCTGCGCAGAGGCACGGAAAGCCAAAGGTCGTTGGTTCGATTCCCGGTCCAGGTGAAATTTATTACAAAACTAGACGTTTAAGTTACATTTTAAAATGTTTTAAGTTTAAAAACAATTAGTATCGTCCGATGCAATGATAAATTTATGGAAAATTAATTTAACAATATCTGGGTTTAGGCAGTTCGATCGAAGGAATGTAAGAATATTTTGTCGCGAAAGTCTTACGTGATATTTTGCAAGTCTTGGGTGTCCCGGAGGAAAATCATGTCGCGAGATAGCGTAGCGCTTTCGCTGGGCGCCGAAGATCAAGATGGCGTCTCGGCTCACTTCATGCACAACATCGCAGAAATCTCCCACGTGGAGATTTTTTTCATTTCGGAGGAGATAAATATCGCGCCTGGAACCTTCACTCGGTGGTGGCGTAACCAATCGATATTCTGTGGCCAAGCGTGGTCAATGGAGGTCCACATGGAATGTGAGCCAAGTTGTCAAGCTTTCGCCTGCTTTTTTGATCCTGACTGAATTGACTCTTAATAATTCGAAATATCAAAAACCTTCTTTAGTAAACATAACAGCGATGGACGAAGTAAAAGAGAAATTGCCAGTGGAAATGCCAAAGCGAAAAGGGCATTTACCAGAAGAAGATTCTGCGTACAGCTGCAAATAAAAACGTGGAAGTGAGGAAACGTTTCATTAGAACATATATCTCGAGTACTCTACTAAATGGCAGCGAAGCACGGATAATAACAGCAGCAGAGAAGTCCATGCTGGAAGCATTCGAAATGTGGTGCTATGGAAGAATGATGAAGATAAAATGGATCGACCGATTGACAAACGAAGAAGTGTTGAGAAGAGTGGGAGAGAAGAGATGTCTACTGAAAATATTAAAAAGAAGACGGGACGACTTAATGGGCCACATCTTGAGACACGATGGCCTGATGAAGACACTCGTCGAGGGAAAAGTGAGCGGGAAGAATGTAAAAGGCAGGCCTCGTATAGTTATATAGAACAGTTCGTGTGAAAGAGAGGAACTACTTTAATATGAAAAGGTTGGCCGATAGAAGAATCGAGTGGAGGGCAGCGTCAAACCAATCCTAGGATTGTTGACCCTTGGTGATGATGAAGATAGTAAACATAAAACTATGTCGACGAACTTCTTTTGCTTATCAACTCTGAATGGGTTTCAATGCATACGGGTTATTTTAATCTCGAGTTGGATATATTAAGGAGTGAGAGAAGGCTGTGCACTGTCTCCCGGAATTTTTAATGTTTACACTGAGAGTGCCATCAACGAAATGAAAAGGAAGTCTTCTGGATTGAACATTAAAAAATATTAGAATGCTGCGATTCAATGATGACATAGCTCTTATAGCAGGGAAAGAGAAGGAGCTGAATCACATTATAACAACCATGGAAAGGAAAATGGCCAGATATCATTGAAGATCATTAAGAAGATGACTAAGATACGGTGTGCAGCAAGAGAGAGGAGGCCAAAACCAACGTTAAACAAGGAAAACAGAAACTGGAAGAGGTGAAAGAGTTCTGTTACCTGGGAAGCAGAGTAACCACCGATGGACGAAGCACGAAAGAAATAGTGAGTAGAATAGCCCAGGCAAAGAGGGCATTCTATCAAAAGTAGAATCTAGTTACAGCTGGAAATACAAGCTTGGAAGTAAGGAAGCAATTCATCAGAATATACATCAGGAGCATGTTTCTTTACTGCAGTGAGGCATGGACGATGACAGCAGCGGAGAAGAAAAGGGTGGAAGCATTCGAAATGTGGTGCTACAGAAGAATGATGATAATTAAATGGATCGACCTTGTGATAAACGAAGAAGTCAGAAGAGTGGGAGAAAAGAGAAGTAGGCTGAAAACTATGAGAAGAAGAAGGGACAACTTAATCGGCCACATCTTAAGACACGATGGCCTGATGAAGACAATCGTCGAAGTCGAAGGAAAAAAATGGGAAAAATGGAAAATGCAGGCCTCGTATGAGGTGTATGGAGCAAGCTGTGAAGGATGTAAAACAGAGGAGCTACGTAAATATGAAGAGGTTGGCCGATATAAGAATCGAGTGGAGGGCTGCGTCAAAACCAACCCTGGGATTGTTGGCCAATGGTGATGATGAGTGGAATTGAACGAAGCAAAGCGTAGTTTTGTATTTAATAAGCTTGGAATTGATTTTTAAATAGGAAACCTGACCATAAACGAATTTGCATGAAATGCAACTCTATTCAGGGTCAAACTCTCGCGCGGTATACCTATTTACTTTCTACTCTCCGAAACTCTACTCTGAGCGTTATTGGAATCACGTCTTGCGCAGGGAAGTCCCCGCTTCTCTGCTCGGAATGAAGTCACCGAATGACGATCTTTTGTCGGACGAATGTGCCGATGTCAGTCGTGCGTAGAAGCAAGCGCTGATGCTAGAGAGGTTTGAAATACCCCCCCCCCCTCTTGATATATTGCCTGCACTCTCATTTCCCCCCGGTGCGCGTGAATTTGCATAAGAGACACATAATATCACGGATCTGCAAGTGCGGTTTGCTCGTGATTGTATCGTTTCATCCGGCAATTCAATAGGCGGAACAATAGTGTGCATGGTGGAATTCTCGCATCGGGTGCGAGGGGGCGGGGAATATGTGTAAAGGGGGGAGGTGGAAGGATTATCCCATTTATCCTTCTCTCTCTGTGTGGATCGGGGGAGTGAAATATTGCCCGGGGCGGCCGTGACTCTAAGGAGGCTGCGAGGAGCGCCTCTTTCGGATGCGCGGAGAAGATTAAAGGGGTGATTTGTTGGTCGGCACATTTTATTCGCCAAACCGACGGGAGGAGCCCCGCTCCCTGGATAGATACGTGCACCAACTGACACCAAATTCACCTCGGAGGTTATTTTCGCCATCAATAACATCTGAGGATATCTGTGAGCGCATTTTCCTCCTTAAATCTTACTCAATAGCACATGAATAGATAAAGTACCGTTATTGAAATAAAACCCGTTTCATAGCAACGCGCATAAAAACAATTTTTTTAACGAGCTTTGAGGCGTTGTGAATGTACTTCACCTTTAGAGCCTTTCCAATGATGAAACTTCATCTTCTATGAATCAAACTTCCTGAGAATAATGCCACAAGGAATTTAAACTTCGCCTTGGCAGCAAGGAATAATATAACTGCTTCGAATGAAAGATTCGCGATAAAATTTATAACTATAATCTGGCATGGGAACTACGCTGTGTTTTATAATGGATGCGGTTTCATTTTCTTCATTTGAAAAGAATTCTAAGTAGGTAAGCAAGTTGTGAAAGTTTATATAAAGAAGATTTCAGGCTTCTGTTCCACTGCAGTGGATATACATGGGATCGGAATACGGTTTATTCAAATTTGAGGACCATGCACGGTGAGAATATTTATGTCCAGCATTACCCATTGAGCCAACGAAGGGAATCCTTACCCTTTTCCTACATCTACATCTACACGATACCCTGCAAGTCACCGCGAGGGTGTGTGGCAGGGGGGGGAAGATCACCAAGCATGCACTATTGACATGCACACAAGCAACTAAAGGGCCTCATGTAACTTGATTGTTAGTATCAATCGTATTTAACGGATTAATACAGGCATGCACTGCAGACTACTCTAAAATATTTCCCCTGCCTATCCCTTTTCTATCCTGCCTATTCTGTTCTCTTATAGTACGGGAGAAAAATGCCATTTTAAATATGTAAGTACGACAATCTATCTCTCTAATCTTGTTTGTCTGGTCAAATCCAGCACAATAAGCTGGTGTTTTTAATATGTGCCTAACATCTAAAGTAAAGCTATCCGATTTAAATTTCTCTAATAGATTTAATCTGTACTTTAACCTACGCTCTGATAATGATTCCCACCCTAATTATGTTATTAATTCTGTAACGCTACTCAACCTATCGTAACACCTTTTAACGAACCTAGCTGCTCTACGCTGCACACTGTCTATTTCTCTGATCAAACCTAATTCATTAGGAAAGCATCACTAGCTGAAAGTGATATTGCTCAGGCGAATTTTCCTATATTGTCGGCCAAAGATTTTTGATACACCACCGTCTATTTGCAATGAGCCATTAAGTCTAATTTCTTTTAAAATGCATAAAAATTATCTATTTACTTGTAGTAAAATGGAGTTCATCTTTAGTTTACTGATATGTAATCATTTTATTGTAAGCTTCCATAAATTGGAGGTATATATATGCCCGAGGGAGGGATAGGTAAGACAATAGGTATATTGGATTCTTCCAATGTATACCTGTTGGCATAGGTAATATTTTATCCAGGAATTTCTCACTACCAACTAGAAAAACTTGATTTTCAATGGCATTGTTGGGTTACTTTCTTTATGTCCCAATTTATTTACAATTTATTTGATGGTAGGCATTTTCCTCCTTACACAACAGAGGTTTTCCATCGATATTGACTAAAGCTCCCTATTCTCTTTCTTCTTCCACCTGATTCGGGACTTGAAATAATCGTTTTGACGATTGCGCGTCAAGCATGACGGAAAGGAAATTTACAAGCAGAGTCTTTGACCTGTCGCGGATTACTCTTCGATGAAATAGTTCATCTACATCTACATTATACCCTGTAATCCACCATATAGGGGTATGGCATGTGGTGAATTCTCACCAAACATGTACTACATATCAAAAAGGATTAGTATTTATATACTTTTCTAAACTTCACTATCTAAAAAAAAGATAAATAGCAAAGCAAACATGCAAAAGCATGCTGTTAGTTGCGTCAGCTTCAATGCCTTATACCAACATGCAGCTACCAATGTTTTCCATTGCTACACTCGTGTTGGATATATTTACCGTTATTCATATCCCTAATTGTACGAGGAAGAAAGGACATTTTGAATCCGTCAGTTCGGCAATCAATTTCTCTAATTTTGTGATAATGGTCCAGTATACCATAGTAAGTTGGGATACGCAAAATATTTTAACGTCATCACTGAAAATATTATCTTGGAATTTATTTAAGAGATTAAGTACAAATTTCAACCTGCGATCTGACAATGATTCCCAATTTAATTCATTTATTAGACTGGTTACGCTAATAAGGTTATCGTACCGTCCCTTTACAAATCTCGCCGATCTTCGCTGCACACGTTCAAGTTCATTATTTAGATTCTTTTCGTAGGGATCCCATACACTGGCAGCATATTCCAAATGAGGTCTAACAAGGGAAAAGTAGCTGGTTTCTCGTACACGACCGTCACATTTACCCAATACTCTTTTGATGAATCCCAGTTTACGGTTCGCTTGACCCATTATTTCACGAATGTGTTTACCCCAGGAAAGATCATTTGTCAATCTTATTCCAAGATATTTAATGGATTCCACGTTTGTTAATTCATTATTACTTATTTTGTGCGTGCTTTTCTTCCGGCGGTTCACTTATTTCCCTCGCCACTAAGTTGCGCGCTCGTCAAAAGTTGCTCACGCTGAGTGCTGGGTTCGGCCGTTCATCGGCGATGCGTGCACCTCGCCGTCATGGTGCACGAATCCGATCGCCGACCTCGCCCGGGAGAGACAGACAGACCACCACCTTCGAAACTCTCGCCACGCTCGGTTGAACAAGTGGCCGCCCGCCAGGGAATGCCCCGCGCTGCGATTGGTCACCGCCCGCCACTCACCCTCGCGTGCCGTGGACGCTTCGTGGCACGCGCCAGTCACCCTTCGCGAGCGCCCGGGCGAAAAAAGGAACCATCACTCGCTGTAAGGTTTCAGGCTTGATCAGAGAGCTAGGCACCGTTTTGCAGCTAGGTTTGTTAAAAGGTTTTACGATAAGTTTAGACGAAAAGGTCACGATGGGTTTAGTAGTGTATCAGAATTAATAGAAGAATTAGGGTGGGAATCATTATTACATCGTAGGTTAAAATAAGGATTAAATATCTTGCAGAAATTTAAAACGGATAGCGTTACTGAAGATGTTAGATGTTAGAACACCAGCGTCTTATGCTAGATTCGACCGGATAAATAAGAATAAAGAGGAAATCCTCAGGCTTCACTTGGTGGATCCGCATGATAGTAAATAAAATGATTACTTGGTAAGATTCCACAAATTTATTTTTCCACCTAATTAGTGCCCCCCGCTAGTGCACCTCGAGAAATAAGTTTGTGGAATCTTACCGAGTAATCATTTTATTTACTTTGTTTTATTTTCCAGATAAATAAGATTAGAGAAATAGATTGTCGTACCGATGTTTTCAAAATGTCATTTTCTCTCGTACAATAAATGAACCAATCCAAGATGTCTATTAATGAGTACTCTTAGTCACTTCCATAGAATTTTATTTCACATAACTTTGTATTTACTTTGGATTTTAACAGTAATTTTACAAAGTTTACAAAAGAATGATCTTCCGATGTAGGAGAAGGCACCATCAAAGATGCAGGGGCGGAGAAAGTGTGTAGAGGGAGGGAGAAAGTGGAAATATAAACAAACAAGAGCTCCGGAGGTGTCTATACGCATTTGCATTCGCGATCGTCGCGTTGCATGCCGGGGAGACAGCTCACCAACCACCGACCAGTTCCATTTTAAATGCGGGCGTTAATTATTACTTCCTCACGTGTGAACCTACCACCATAAACCCTTCGATGTGCTTGAAATATGATCATTTCGTGTTCTGAGTTTCTGAAAACTATTTCTCAATGTTTAGGATGCAAATTTATCTCTTACCTTGGGGTAAATAGGCGTGCATATTCTCGGTTCATGGAGTCATGTCTTCTGACGTACGGAGCCAGCCGACGGGTTAGAAAGGGTTCGCATAGTTCCCTTCGCTCTTCAATTTTTTTTATAACATAATCGTCCAGCGAGAAAGTTTTTCACGAATGCTGGAAAATATGGCATTGTTGCGTGTTGCAATGGCTATTCATTTTTCCGTTTCGATAAAAAAGCAGATTCTCCTCCTTATCTTTATACATACGCACAAAATCTTCAATTATTCAAAAATCATTATTAAATACGTCTTGTATTGGAGTGACTCTTTACCGAGGACCTTGGTGGTATCCCGGCGGGTAATTCCGATGGGATACGAACAGAGAGTACTAAGATCTTTTCTCTCTGGATTCGCATTCGAGCTGTCTTGCCTGGGGGCTCCTCGTAGACCTCTGCTCTGTTCATGTACATCTACATGATACCCTGCAAGCCACCATAAAGGTGTGTGGCAGGGGGTGAATTCTCACCAAACATGCACTACATATCATGCATAAAAAAGGATTAGTAATTATTTACTGTTCTAAACTACACTAATTAAAAAAGAAAAAAATAGCAAAGCAAACATGCAAAAACATGCCGCTAGTTGCGTTAGCTTCAAGTCCTTATACCAACATGTAGCTATCTATGTTATCCATTGCTACACTCGTATTGGATATATTTACCGTTATTCATATCCCTAATTGTACGAGGAAAAAAGGACATTTTGAATCTGTCAGTTCGGCAATCAATTTCTCTAATTTTGTGATTATGGTCCAGTCTACCATAGTAAGTTGGGGTCCGCAAAATATTTTTGACATCATCACTGAAAATATGGTCTTGGAATTTGTTTAAGAGATTAAGTCTAAATTTCAACCTGCGATCTGACAATGATTCCCATTTTAATTCATTTAATAGACTGGTTATTCTAATATAGTTATCGTATCGTCCGTTTATAAATCTTGCCAATCTTCGCGTTCAAGTTCATTATTTAGACGGATTCCGTAGGGATCACATACACTGGCGGCATATTCCAAATGAGGTCTAAAAAGGGAGAGCACATGTTCCTCCCCTCTTCACTTGGTGGGAGGCAATGCCCACCTATTGACCTGTTGACAGTCGCTTCGATTGGAGCTCCAACGGATGATTTTAGGATCTATTTTGGCGATTGCCCTTGCGAAGCCATGTCAATGGATTCGAGGTCTTAAATGAGGTGAGAAATGACTCCCGGTTGACGACCACATGGATCGTGTCCTTTTCTTCAAAATGGATGCTAGGGTGTTTCCGATTGACAAAGTGACCTCCGCGCTCCAGAGAGGCGAGGCTGTGTGAGCCGAGGATGACCCCGGTCCGGCAGTGACTGTCCCCCGGAGCACAACAATCACGAATCCACCCCATGGCGCCCCCAGGATTCAGGGCTGCATAAGTTAGTGTCTTGAGTTTTCGGTGAGGTTGTAAACCTGGACCTCTCGTTTTGAGGCTGTACTCTTTCGAAATGAACACGACCGGTTCATGATCGATCTCTGGATATTAATGTATTCTGAGATCTACTGTCGAGACTTTGTGATAATAGGCGAGGCGTTCATCCCCATCCCCAATCTCGTAATGGTCTGGAACATGGGTTAGCAAAGTTCATGTCGCACGCCACATATAAGTAGGTGAGAGTGGACCGGGAGTAAAACCGAATATGCTCAATTAAATATCATCATCATCATCATCATCAATGGTCAACAATCCTAGGATTGGTTTGACGCAGCCCTCCACTCGATTCTTCTATCGGCCAACCTCTTCATACCAACGTAGTTCCTCTCTTTTTCATCCTTCACTACTTGTTCCTTATATCTCATACGAGGCCTGCCTATTCCAATTCTTCCCGTTCACTTTTCCTTCGACGATTGTCTTCATCAGGCCATCGTGTCTCAAGATGTGGCCGATTAGGTTGTCCCGTCTTCTTTTAATAGTTTTCAGCAGACTTCTCTTTTCTCCCACTCTTCTTAGGACTTCTTCATTTGTCACTCGGTCGAATCATTTCATCTTATTCATTCTTCGATAGCACCATATTTCGAATGCTTAAATTAAATATCCTACATTGGAATTAGTAAAAGAAACTAGCATGGTTTCCATCACGAATTATGACCAGTAATCGTGTGGTAAACAAAAAACTTACAAATTGGGCATTGTTAAATTTTCTCAGGATGTTCCGGAGAACACAAAACCAAAGCGAGAGCAACTTTTGATTTGATTAAATTATATATCTCCATAAATTTTCATTGGTTTAGAAAATATGTCTCTCCAAAAAAAAGGCAAGTCATTTTAAGAGAGAGGTTTGTCTCTTCTGTCTCAAAATGTCTTCTGTCTCAGATGTCGTCAAATAATAATAATGAACATTTATTTCACACAAAATAGATACAAAAAATAAATAAATAAACATTAAAAGAGAGTGAAACTAGGCAACCCTGTAGGAAACTTCCTTTGTTGTGGTTGCCATTACTTGATTATGGCGTTTTGCGCCAGTTACAAGAGAAATTAAGAAAATGTAATACTAAGGGCTATGCATCTAAACAGAAATCGTGTCCTTGAACATTTAAATTGTCCTTAGATGTAAAAAATCTTCTTATCCCTTATGTGTTACATTTAATTCAGGCACATATTTCACAGCAAATTCCAAATCCAATAAATATAATATAAAGAGCCAATTTACTAAATTACATTTGCATCTACATCTATATCTACACGATACCCTGCAAGCCACCGCGAGGGTGTGTGGCAGGGCGTGAAGATCACCAAGCATACACTACCGTCATGCAAACAAGCAACTATTACATAACTATATCGAATATACATAAATACATGAAAACTTTGAAAAATGAACATGTTAAATTGAGGAGGCTTAAGCCATAGTTCTGAAATATATTTCTATGTATTTTTGTAAAAATAAACAATTATTACTCGGATTTTTTTTCATTTGAATGAATGAATAAGACGTCTTCCCATAAAGTCGCCCGAGGCTGGGAAGAGAAATGGCTGTGGTTCGAAGTGGCTGTACTCTCAGCCAGCCTGTTCCTCGTCCTTGGACGTTGGCTTCCTTTCGGTTTGAAAGTAAATGTGGTGCGATTGCAGGAAGAACGTGAGAGCCTCGCAGTCCGGAATGGCGCGACCTTGCGTCCCTTGTGGCCGCACCACCGGAAGCACGCGCCGCCGCCTCTCCCGTCTCCGATTGGTCCTCTACATTATCCCCCCCCCCACCCACGCACGACAATCACGTGCAATCGCGCGCACCCCGTTCTTCTTTCTTTTCTTTTCTCTTTCTCCCTCATCGTCGACGACACATATTATGATCGCATTCCACCATTTTTGTTGGATGGGATGACTAAAAATTCAAAATAGGCGCTTGCTTATTAAGATGCAGTATCAATAGACATTTGTAATATCTAATGGTTTTCGACACCGCAGGTTGCTGTTATGGAAACTAGAAACCTTTCAATTCAACAAAATAGTTTAATCCCAGACTAGCTCAAATAAATACACTTCAGATATTACACATTTCAAATGCGTCACCTCCTTTCTGATATCTCTCACACAAAACAAAATAATACCCTTCTTAGAATACAAAGACACAATAACTCTCTTCCATCTTCAGGCTCTTGTTTAAATAGGACAGGCAGGCCATACATCACTTTATCACTTTCAGAGCCGCTTCACTGATCACCGACACTCGTATACAAATAAAAAACCCTCTTAAAATTAATACATACAGATTTTTAGTGAGGAGTGGACCACTTAATTACGCGCAGGCTCTCTGATGATTCCTCGTCTGTCTCCTTGAAGTCGAAATAGCTGCCTCCGTCTTCAACTCAGAGATTTCTCAGCCCAGATGGTTGAAGATCATCTCCTCGTGTCCTATTTGGCTGCTATACCGGAATCCTGTCCTTTGCAGATTTCCCTTATTTCAGACGACTCCGCGATGTGGATTCACCTCCGCATGGACCGATTGTTAAAAACGAAACTATAGCTGATAACTTCAGGCTTAACTACATCTACATCTACACGATACCATGCAAGCCACCGCGACGGTGTGTGGTAGGGGGTGAAGATCACCAAGCATGCACTACTAACATGCAAACAAGCAACTATATTGTCTCATTCAACTTGATTGTTAGTATCTATAGTATTTAATGGGTTAATACATGCATTATGCACTACAGACTACTCTAAAATATTTCCCCTGCCTCCTCCTTTGCTATGCTACCTATTCTGTTCTCTTATAGTACGGGGGAAAAATGCCATTTTGAATCTATCGGTACGACAATCTATCTCTCTAATCTTATTTCTCTGGTCGAATCTAGCATAATACGCTGTTTTTTTTTTAATATGTGCCTAACATCTTCAGTAAAGCTATCCGATTGAAATTTCTCTAATAGATTCAATCTGTAATTGAACCTACGCTCTGGTAATGATTTCCACCCTAATTCTTGTATGAGTTCTGATACACTACTCAACCTATCGTAACACCTTTTGACGAACCTATCTGCTCTACGCTGCACACTGTCTAGTTCTCTGATCAACCCTAATTCATTCGTTTCCCATACACTGACTGGTATGCAGTGGGGCCTAACTAGTGAAAAGTAACATCGCTCTTTTGTCTTCTCGTCACATTTCCCTAGTACTCTTTTTATAAATCCTAACTTTCTCTTCGCTCGGCCGCATATTTCTCAGATGTGTCTTCCCCACGATAAATCCTTAGTGATTGTTACACCTAAATATCTTATGGTTTCAACGTTTTCGATCTTCTTGTTACTAATTTTATAGGTACGCTCTATCGAATTATTCCTCCTCCAAAAATTGATATCTACACACTTTTTAAGTTTAAGCTATAACTACCATTTGTTGCACTACTCTTGACTTCCATCTAAATCCTTGCTAAGCGATTTCCTGTCTCCTTCTTTTGATATACCCCTATACACCACCGCATCGTCTGCAAAAAGTCTAACAAGGGGAGTGTCCGAGTTCCGGGTCTAGGATTTTGACGAAATTTGCCAGGCAGGTAGTCCTTGATGAGTTATTTACGAATCACCCCCCATATAGGGTTATATATCCAGAAACTTCGTCAAAAAACGAGTTTGAAATATTTGATTGCAAATATAAAGCCAATAATTAGCTATGATTAATCAGTGTAGTTTGGGTTAGGGGTAAAGTACTCGCTTCACAATGTTGACGTCCCAAGTTCGAGACTTTTCGAGTCCAATTTTTTTTTCATCGCAATTTCGTCGTACGACTTTCCCTGGTTTTACATATTTTTTATCTGTTTACCCGGGATGCATTTTAACTATTTTACGTAATAATTACGTAATTTGCTAAAATTACGTAATAATTACGTAATTTGCTAAAATTACGTAATTAGTACCTAAAATAGTTAATTACGTTATTTACCTAAATCACGTAATTAGTACGTGGCGGAATTACTTCCGCACGCCCTGTCGTTTTTTGTGTATGAAATTAACGGAAGAGCATGGCTAATTATTGGCTTTATATTTGCAATCAAATAATTCAAACTCGTTTTTTGACGAAGTTTCTGGATATATAACCCTATATGGGGGGTGATTCGTAAATAACTCATCAAGGACTACCTGCCTGGCAAATTTCGTCAAAATCCTAGACCCGGAACTCGGACACTCTCCTTGTAAGCTTACTACCAACTACGGTACCCAAATCGTTTATGTATAAGAGAAATAGAAGCGGACCTACTGCGCTACCCTGGGGAACTCCCGATGTGACTTTGATTGTGTCCGACATGATACCATCTATGACAACCCTCTGCTCTCGCCCACTTAAGAATTCTTTTACCACTATGGGTACTCGAAGTCAGATATGCCGTGATACTTTTCCATACCCGGGTCGTGCCTATTTAAATGTTAAGTGAACCTAACAAAGTTTCATTCTTTTATTTTCCAAGAGGCGAAACATAGGCACAAATTGGTGTTTATAACGACCAAACAACTCCATATAAGCACACTTCTATTACTACTTAAATAAAGTAGTCAATAAGAATACTTCAATTTAATTGTATCGAAATATTTATACCGGAATATACGAGGAAATTCTAAAACCAATAAAAATGCGATCGATTATATGCTACCAGTTTGTCCATTATTCTGCATCCTCGAATTGTGGTCGTGTAATTGTCCTCATGCCATCTCTATTCGATAAAATAAAATGTATTTCTCAACATCCATCATGATAGATATCGTTACAACTCGGCACAGTAAATTCAAAGAACATTCTCTGACTTTTATGGTCAGTCTCTGGATAATATTTTTTTCAAAACTACCTATGCCTAAATTTTATGGACGTAAGTGTATCTTTTAAATTACTTAGATATGAAAGCTTTTTTAAATTGCAGTCTGCTCCGCGCACCTTAGTTATTCGTATGATAAGCGAATCACACACTTTTGAGCGTTCTTGTCGAAGGGACGGTCTGGAAGTGAATCATGTCAAATCTTTAAAATTACTTTCCGGCATCACGTTTTCCACTTCGTGAGCACCCCATCGCCGTTCGATGCTCATCTGTTCACGTGCCCCAGTTCTCGTCTCGTCACACTTCTGTGATGAGACGTGCATTGCACTTTTACTTATGCGTTTCCGCTCCCGTGTGCTGTCCGCGCCGAATGTTTCGTTTTTCACGACGGCATTACGTTGAACTACGTGTTACGCGGACGATCGTGAAAAGACTGGTCGTATTGCGCGCACTCTTGTCGTCAATCCATAATCCATTGCTTTAAAGGGAGCGAGGCATGCTAACTCCTTTCACTCGGCATATCTGACGTCAAGACTTTTGCTCTTAATTTCCATCCTTGGATGATTATTAGCTTCATGATATCTAATGGAAGCGTTTACTCGGAACCGAAATCGCCATTTTTGTGAACGAAATCGTTAGATGGAAACGAAAAACGAATTGTAGTGAAAAAATTAATCTTCTAACCACAACCATTCACTCATAAATCAAAATTTTAAAAAAGCAAAAGATGACGCCCACCGAAAAAGCTGCTGTGATAACACTGACGTCATTTTCCTCCCGTCCTTGACTGCTTTCAGGGGAAGGGAAGGGAGTGGAGGGGGGTTCTCGGAAAGTCTGCTCGCACAGATCCTGTCGCAATCGCTCCCATTGGGAGAGCCAACTGTGTCCCCCCCTCCAATTGCGATAAGGCAAAGTAGCTTCACGGGCTCAGTTGTGATTGGATGAAGTCGATATACGTCAGAGGTTGCACCACGCCCACTTTTCTGAAAGGGTTAAAAACATCAGTTTTTCGCCGATTACAACTCGAGAAATAATTGACGGATAAAAAAACGGAAAAATGCCTCTTTTTATTTTACAAACTCTATTATATTCGGCAATAAAAAAATGTGGTAAATGACTCCCCTATTCTGGATTGATGTACAGTAGCCAGTTTAGTCAGCGTACAATGAATTCAGTAGCTCTTTAAATTACATCTCGTAGGACATGGGATTCCTTCCGTTGATTTAGGAATAAAAGTCGATGATTCTTTCAGAAAGTAATCGTTTACACCGACAGAATGACTCTCGAAGACCGTGATCTTAGATGACATCACGACTCTTTGAGGAGCGGCTGCTTTTTCAAAGACAATGCTTATGAGAAACATCTTGAAATGGATTCATAAAAATTTGGTTCTCTGGGCAATCATTTTAATGTATGATGAATATCATGATTTTTTTTTAAATTAGGCTATCCCTTTTTCGAGACAACAGTACCGTCAATAAATATATTTTCCGCTCTCTACGTTGTCCTTTCACCCTGAATATACTCTACTATCCTCGAATTTTATTCCGCTGTTTCTATTCCCGGGTGAATTAAATGTCATTGAGACGTATGCTTTCCGTATCGGGTGTAGTACCTTGTCAGTCACTCATTTGTGTGTAAGAGGTGTCTTCGTTGACAACTTATTTTTTAATGCATTCAACCAAAAAACCAGGGTTAACCGTCTAAAATGGAAACACCTTACTCAGTTCTTTTTTCTTACCGAAAGTAGTTATTCCCTTAACTCTGTGAGTCAAATTCTGACGATGGATTTAGGTCACAAAAAAGTCATTTTGTATTGAAGGCTTTCATTTTTTTTCGAGAAGAAGAATACAGTTTTTAGAATCAGCGGAAAGTGCTTGGCAGCAGATTATCTTCACTTGTTTCACTTTGAATCCACTTTCAACTTTACATTTAATTGTTTGATGACAAAACACTGGCATCAATTGTTTAACGGCTTTGTTTATTTCCATCTATTCGGTGACAGCCTCTATTGGTCACATCCTCACTCTGATCATTTTCGTTAATTCGACAAAACAATTTTGGTGTATGAAACGGCTAAATAATTGCTCTTTCAACCTAATATTTCACCTATTAGCGTATTTTATTATCGTTTCTTCTCATGAAATTTGGAAGCTGCATCTAGGTTAGTGAGGAACCACTTCAAGGAACGTTGGAGAAGGTGCAATGTCATTAGGAACAAGAAAAGAGAATATTTCATTACAAACAAAGATAGAAACTGTATATAGTATATATAACAAGCTGTGATTAAATCTGATGACCGAGTGAATAACGAAGAAGAACATCTAAATCTTTAGATGGTCGGGAGAAAACAGAAGTCTGCTGAAAACATGTAAAGAAGACGGAACTACTTAATCGACCATATCTTAAGACAAGATGGGCAAGTGAGCGGGAATAAAGGCAAAGGAAGGTCTAGAATGAGTTACCTATGTGAAGAACAGTTATGAAGATGTGACAGAGAATATTATTGTGAATATGAAGAGGTCACGTGATAAGTGGAGAGCTGCGTCAAACCAATCGTTGATCGATGGCGATGATTCCCCCATGAGGTTACGTGGGATCCGCAAAGGCACTTAAATCTTTTAGGAGGTTTTCAATTACTTTCAAACCAGTTTTTAGAGTCACCAATCAGTTACCCACGTCTTAATTAATGATCGTTTCAACATTAGACTTCAAATGTTATTTTACTGCAATACATTAATTATAAAAATTACTTGTGTTTCGCATCATTGTGTTCTCAAGAAAATGTCTATTTCTGATTTAATAACCAGGTTTAATAGCGGTGACTCCTTTCACCTTCTTGTTCATGTCTTCATAGGCCTTTCAATTAAATCATGGGAAATTGTGGATAAAAAAATTATTACACTTTGTATTGGTCCACTGTAAATTTTATTATTATTACCCGGGACCATTACAAAGTGTAATATTTTTTTTAATTCACAATTTCACATTGAGAGGATCCACATAGTGAAGCCTGAAGTCATTGTCAATCTTGGGATACCGCTGAACGCATATTTATATTCACTTAGCTTTCCGTTAATTATGAATAACGCCTGTTCTTCCCTCTTCCTTGCTCTTGCTGCTTATTCCTGTGGTGATATTGGATTTCCTTCCTAATTCGGAAATTCTTTAGCTCTCTTTTTCTTATATCACCAGTGAATCCGATGCTTCGAGGTGGATCCTGTGAGTTCTCTTTCAGTTCCTACCTTGATTCCATCATAATAAAATATTCCGCGTTTTATGGTTGAAAATTTTATCAATCCATTTTACTACTTCGCCTCCATCCAAATATCATTTTAAAATGCTCGTACTTAAAATTGATGGTTTCTTTCGTCACTTTATGGAATTTACTTGTATTCATTATTAATGACAAAATAACCTTTGTATTTCCACAATTTATTCTCTCACACTACTACCATGGTTTCGACGATTAACGTCATCCTCTCGTAGAAGAAGTTTTTAGATGTAGAATGTGGAACCTCTCCTGAGGATGACGTTAATCGTCGAAACCATGGTAGTAGTGTGAGAAAATAAATTGTGGAAATACAAAGGTTATTTTGTCATTCATAATGAATGCTCGTACTTCTCAGACTTACTCTGGGTTCTGGTATCTTGCGACTTACTTCATTTTTTGAAAAACTTCGTCTCAAAATTTTAAGCATAAGGTAGCATCAGATATCAGCGTCGTTGTCAAATCTTTTATAGGGAGACTCAGACACTTGAGAGTCTTATTTGCCTGCTTTCCATTTGGTGCGTTGGCATCTTATCGAGGAGTATCGACATCGACATGGCTATCGACATTCATGATCAACGAATGTGAATACCGGATCCCTTAAACGCACTTGCGGGAACGAGGACATTATCTGACGCCGTCGCATGCCGTATAAATATTTATAGTCCTCGAGAGAGAGAGAGAAGAATGGATGGTCACCGCGTGTTAGAAGGCCCGCCGCCGCCGACTGCATACCAAGCAGCAGCTATCCCTTGTACCCTAGCGATAATGCAACCGAGAGCGGTCTTTCCTCGCGGGTACGGCAGGGGTGCCTACGGGCCAGGAAGCGGTCTTCTCTTCACCGCTCCCCACCGTCGATACATCGCTGGGTGTGGAGGGATTGAGAGCCGAGAAATTTGCCGCCGCGGACACCTGCAGATGGGAGACAACTGCGTCTGGATGCTAATTTCGCAGCCAGGGTGTCCGTTTCGAAACGGCATGGGAGAGGGTGTTTTCCGAGTGCAGGAAAGGCACATTCATCTACATCTACATAATACCCTGCAAGCCACCATATAGGTGTGTGACAGGTGGTGAATTCTCACCAAACATGCACTACATATCGTGCATGAAAAAAGGATTAGTATTTATATAATGTTCTAAACTACACTATTTAAGAAAAGATAAAAATAGCTAGGCCAACATGCAAAAACATGCTGTTAGTTGGGTTAGCTTCAAGTCATCATACCAACATGCAGCTACCAATGTTATCCATTGCTACACTCGTACTGGATATATTTACCGTTATTCATATCCCTAATTTTTACGAGGAAAAAAGGACATTTTGAATCTGTCAGTTCGGCAATCAATTAATCTAATTTTGTAATTATGGTCCAATCTACCATAGGGGGTTCGCAAAATATTTTTAGCATCATGACTGAAAATATGGTCTTGGAATTTATTTAGGAGATTTAGTTTAAATTTCAACCTGCGCTCTGACAATGATTCCCAATTTAATTCATTTAATAGACTGGTTTTACGCTAATAAGGTTATCGTACCGTCCCTTTACAAATCTTGCCGATCTTCGCAGCACACCTTCAAGTTCGTTATTTAGACCGATTTCGTAGGGATCCCATACACTGGCAGCATATTTCAAATAAGATCTTACAAGAGAAAAGGAGCTGATTTCTCGTATATGATCGTCGCATTTACCCAATACGCTTTTGACGAATCCCAGTTTACGATTCGCTTGAGCCATTATTTCACGTATGTGTTTACCCCAGGAAAGATCATGTGTCAGTCTTATTCCAAGATATTTAATGCATTCCACGTCTGTTATTTCATTATTACTTATTTGGTAAGTGCTAGGAGGAGAACTATTCTTTTTCCAAAAATTTATTAGAAGACATTTTTTAATGTTTAATTCTAACTGCCACGAAATTTACATTCTTCGCCTTTTGGAAGATGCTTATCTCCCGACTGCCGCGGTTGTCCACTTATCCAGACAGTAGCTTAGCTTGCGTCGAAGCAGACATCTTGAGGACATTATGAAGTGGCGATGGTTTGTTTTTCGTCCAACAGTCGGACGGAAACGAAGATTCTTCGAACCAATCTTCTTGCGCCGCGAAGGTTTTTCGTGTGGATTCGTCGTCGTTGATGTCGTCGGTCGGGACGTGATGTAGAGGACATCTTTCGACAGTTTCTGTCTGTTGGTCGCACGTCGCGTGCGCGAAAAACGTTAGGCGCGCGCCTGAAGGTTATTGTTATTTCTATTTTTTTAAATGGGTCAGAGATGGATTAAAATTTTAAACGAGGAGTTTCTGTGTGCGGCGAATGGAGCGCTCCTTGGATGCCGCTGTCCGGTTTTATTAGTGCGTGAGAGGCGGGATCTTTCGAGAACGCTGCGATCGCTATCAGGTTGCGTGAATAACTGGCGATATTGAGGTGAGAGTTCCACTGGGGTCACGAATCACGCATCGCACGACATGGGATGCTCGGGCATGAGCCAAGGTCGGCCTCTGTCGAAAGACTTGTGTCTTAAGACGTAATGCTGTGACTAATCTAAGAGGCCTCTCACCTCATCCCGATCAACTAGAGCATCAAATATATGTCTGCCATCACACGGCAGAGATCCACGACTCTGATCGACCTTGGCTGCAAATTAAATATCTCCCAGATTGCAGGCGTAATAGCTTTTTTAGATGGCGTCCAGAAATGCTTTTCCAACGGGATCTTATGCATGAGGGCGATCCAATCCATTTCAGAATAGGCGGAGTCGCAATTCCAGCACCTAGGGCGGTGCGATATCACGATATATCGTCGACGATACTGGATATGCTCTTGATATCGGGAGTCTATATTTCGAAACGCGATATCACGATATGTCGATATCCCGATATGCCGATATCCTGATCCCGGTGTTTTTTTTCTGTCACCCATAATAATGTCTCCATTTAGCCCAAATTCTCGGTAATGGTTGATGGGATTGAAGTGTTATAAACGGTCTCTTCCTTATAAAATATTACACTTCCTCAATCTTTAATTATATTTATTTCAAATTGTCTAATTTGATATTGTTATTATCTATAACTTTATTATCATAAAATTTGGATGTAGGGAATGGAATGGCCATGTTGCGAATTCATCACTGAAAACTCGAATTCAACAAAAAAGTTCAAATTTGTTTATAAAATAATTGTTTTTAAACCATAATTCGGAATTTAAACATTTTTCACTGCCCTTCGACCAAGGAAAAATGGATATATTCCGGCTCATGTGGGTCGTACCAAAAAATAGAAAAGAGCCTCTATTATCTAAAATTATATGCTCTTTCGCCTTAAGTTATTATATTATAAGTCGATATCCGATATCCCGATATGTCGATATCACGAGTTTTCCTATTTATATCGCGAAACCGATTTTATCGCCGAATCCACGATATCAGAATGATGTCGTCGTGCGATATTGTAAACAGCATATCGCACAGCCCTACCAGCAGCTCTGTAAATGTGCAGCATACGCTAGAGATCCATGGCCTTTCTTGATTCAGTTAAGTGTACCAGCATCTTACGAAACGTAGATACACCTCTTTTTGTGAACCGAAAATAAACAAAATATTTGTCTACGTCATTGAAAAGTCAATTCTTTTACACTCGACATATATCTCGGGATCCATCGAAAACTTTTCCACTCTTGCCTGCAGATAGGGCTGTTCGATATGCTGTTTTGAATATCGCCCGACGATATCATTATGATATCGCGGATTCGCCGATATATCGGTTTCGCGATATAAATAAGAAATATCGTGATATGGACATATCGGTATATCGACAATGGGGATATCAAAATATCGGGATATCGGATATCGACTTATAATATAATAACTTGAGGCGAAAGAGCATATAATTTTAGATAATAGAGGTTCTTTTCAATTTTTTGATACGGCCCACATGAGCTGAAATATAACCATTTTTCCTTGGTCGAAGAACGGTGAAAAATGTTTAAATTCCGAATTATGGTTTAAAAACAATAATTTTATTCACAAATTTAAACTTGTTGAATTCGAGTTTTCAGTGATGAAATCGCACCATGGCTATTCCATTCCCTATATCCACATTTTATGATAAACAAGGTGTAGTTAATAACAATAGCAAATCAGATAATTTAAAATAAATATAATTAAAGATTGAGGAAGTGTAATATTTTATAAGGAAGAGACCGTTTATAACACTTCAATCCCATCAACCATTACCGAGAAATTGCGCTAAATAGAGACATTATTAAGGGTTACAGAAAAAAAACACCGGGATCAGGATATCGTCATATCGGGATTTCTGCACATCGGGATATGGGGTATCGACATATCGGGATATCGACATATCGCGTTTCGAAATATGGACTCCCGATATCAAGTGCATATCGAGTATCGTCGACGATATATCGCAGTATTGCACAGCCCTACCTGCAGAATTACGAATTCGGTTATTAGTAATTCATTTTTGCATGAAGTAGTTTTTTAGTGGTGCCTATTCTACGGCGTAAATCTTTATCGCATTTCTTCCCTCCTCAAATCAAAATGTCTCTACGTGGGCTGCAGAAGACCTTCCCCCCCACCCCCCTTTCCATCCCTCACCCTGCATTCCTCCTTCAGTAACGGCCTTCGGAGCGACCCTTTGCACCCAACCAAGCAATGGTTTCCTCCACACCCGAGGCGATATCCACAAGTAACTTCATTCCTTGGGCACTGCGTCATTATTCGTCCTCCTTTCTCTCTATTGCACTTTATCCATTCTTCAAGAAACCCATCCATTTCCTCGCCATTAAAAATCTCATTATTTCCTTGTAACTAATCTTCATCTCTTGCGCCGGAGATCCAGTGTGTCTACTTCTACTACTATTTGTTACTATTACAATCGTAAGGTATGTTTACTAATACAAATGAAAATAGGAGCATTCAAGTTCTATCTTAAGTCGTCGTGATTCATATCTTCCTTTGCGAAGTACGAACTGAGTAATTTCATTGCTTTTTTTGCTATGCATCGCATAGGTACTCCTATGTTAAGATTTCACGTGGAAAACTGATTTATTACGACGGCAAGCTACGTCTTAAAACCCTGTGTTCAATGAACTCAACACTGTTCATACACCCGTTACACTGAAGCTATTACTTATCACGACGTTGACTTGAGACATCTTAATCCATGGCTAGTGGATAATTAACGTTAAAAGAAGTAAGAGGTGTCGGTTTGAAGTAGTGGCTAGAGTACTGGTTTGGTGTTGGTTCCATTCTTGGCAGTAGAAAATATTTTTCATCGGTAAACCGGCCCTTACTCAAGTGATTAGTGGAGAACATTCGAGTACAGTACTCCGTCCGTCGGGTGGGACGTTAAGTCGTTGTCCCCTAGGCGCCTTTAGTGAAGAGAAGGGTGATTCCGACGCCAGATTTCCCTCCACTTTTCCTCCCTGCCAGTGATAAACGCCTGATAAATTTCATCCATTGCAGAATAGCTGTACCTAACCTTCCCGAAATCTTAAGAGTAAAAATCATAAAACATATACTTGAAGATAAGCAAATAATGTCTTTAAATAAAAGGTGACACACCCATAAAATGAAATTCAAGTTTTAAATTGTGCCTGCTGAAATTTTGCGCAAATCAAGGGGTTAGCAAAATGATGATGGAGGGAAGGGAGCATGACGCGTTATGGAGGGAAACCACTTTGTTTCAATAATGAGTGACTTGGAATGGATCCCATCCTTGTACCTTTGCTCTCGGTCTGAAGCGCCTATATATTAGAGCGAGTACTACAGACTTGAACACACGGATGAGATGAGAAGAAGAGGCAGATGAGACATGAATGATAGGTTTTAAGTAAATGGTTCGTGCCCGGAGGTCGCCATAGAGTCGTGCTAGTGCGTGTCTCTGAAGCGGAAATTAAGAAAACGACGAAAAGAGAGAAGAGCGATTCTTCAAAGAAGCCGCAGTGACATCACACTGTTGCCCGAAATTGCCCTCGACGACTGCTCCACACGGTGGATCTCGGATGAGCCGAAGAGATCTGTGAAATCAGTGAGTCTCACGGAATAATTTAGACTGATGGCATTTTCGCCCGGGAGCCAAAATTTACCGAAATACCCGATGATCACCCGTTTCGCAACGTGGTGATCACGGCCGCAAAAAAAAAGGCGTTCCCCGTCCTAATATCTACATCTACATAATACCCTGAAATCCACCATAAAGGTGTGTGGCAGGGGGTGAATTCTCACCATACATGCACTACATGTCATGCATTAAAAAGGATTAGTATTGATATACTGTTCTAAACTTCACATTTAAAAAAAGATAAAAATAGCTAAGCAAACATGGAAAAACATGCGGTTAGTTGTGTCAGCTTTAAGTGCTCATACCAACATGCAGCTACCAATGTTATGCATTGCTACACTCGTACTGGATATATTTACCACTATTAATATCCCTAATTGTACATACGAGGAAAAAAGGACATTTTGAATCTGTCAGTTCGGCAATCTATTTCTCTAATTTTATGATTATGGTCCAGTCTACCATACTAAGTTGGGGTCCGCAAAATATTTTTAACATCATCACTGAAAATATGGTCTTGGAATTTGTTTAAGAGATTAAGTCTAAATTTCAACCTGCGATCTGACAATGATTCCCATTTTAATTCATTTAATAGACTGATTACGCTAATAAGGTTATCGTACCGTCCCATTGCAAATCTTGCCGATCTTCGCTGCACACGTTCAAGTTCGTTATTTAGACCGATTTCGTAGGGATCCCATACACTGGCAGCATATTCCAAATGAGGTCTTACAAGGGAAAAGTAGCTGATTTCTCGTACATGATCGTCACATTTACCCAGTACTGTTTTGATGAATCCTAATTTACGATTAGCTTGACCCATTATTTCACGTATGTGTTTACCCCAGGAAAGAGGAGCATTTAATGGGATCCTTACCTTTTCTTTGAAGATATTTCTTGATTATCCTCAAGTTTTTGTCTTACGATCTACTCTTACGACTTTAAGATTCCAGGAAGGGTAGTGTGGCTATTTGGCATTGGATAAGATTCATCCCGCGTTTACTGTTTTTACACCCTTGCTCATTTATCATCCTGTTTCGTCACAACTGATCTCCACAGTTTCTTAATGCTATCTTAACCATTTCACGGTTCTTGAATTAAAAAGTCATGCTTCTCTTGGGTTTCTCTTGAATTCAACATTGTATTGCCCTTGTCATTTTTGATTTAAGTGGTAGTATTGCAGTGAATCATTGCTGAGATTTGAAGCAGAGTTGAAGCAAAAAATAGGGTTGCGTATTCCATTTCCATATGTGAGAGCGCCGCTAAAAAGAAATTGTAAAACTACACGTAACTGTTGGTTCAAAGGGAGAACTACCTGACTCAATCACGACCACAACATTCAGACTCGTTTCGTCAGCATCCGAATAAAAAAAAAAGGTTTAATAGATACGTAAGGGTTTTTACATTATAGCATTCGATGCATTCTTGATTCTTTCATTTTGGCTGAATGGACGTAAGGTTTTCATTCCATCATAGTGTTCTACCCATGAATTTTTACTGAAATTTAAACTACAGAAGAGTGGAACTCCTAGTTATGAAGGAAGCATTCTTTCCATTTTCAATGGTGCATTATTGCTTCTTTTCAAAGTTGCACTTCAATATTAGTGGAACCTTCGCGATTTCGTAAAAACTTGGTCAGCTTTCTCGTCGGTCACGTAACCAGCGTAATTTGCTTACATCGTTGAAATAATGGGAAGCCTTCGGTGGCGTGACATAATTTCGGGTTCTCCTGTTATTTTCGTCTGGCTCGGGAAGAGAAACGTCGGCAGATCGAAATGGAATTGCTCCTTGATTGGTTGGGGAGCTTCTTGATTACTTACGTGTGGGACCCTTCCGTGATGAAATGCGCTCCGACGCCGACTATGATGAAGCGGTAACATCTCGTCTTCATTTCTTCGTGAGAATTAGTGGATTCCAAGATATCTCACAGGAAATAAAAGCCGCCATTTTCTACCTGTCATCACGCTTCATTGTTCTGTTCTTACTTGTTCATATAATTAGGAAAATCTTTAGTGGCGATAACTTCAAGTTGCTGTTCTCAAAATTATTTTGCGGAGAGCGTAATCAAATGACAATAAGTTCTGGTTGCACTAACCCCACATGCAATGATTTAAATCAGCGTGTGAGTGCTACTAATTTATTTCATTAGCCAGAAATTCGCCAAATAATTTTCTCAATCTCTTGGGGGATGGAAACTTGTAATATCCATGTCTAGTTGCCTTTTAAATGTCCACAGTACTTGTTTCGGTAATAAGTCAAGTATACTCAAGTAGTATATGTTTTTTGGATGTTTACAAGTGTGTCGTAAGTAGCCTAGAACTTTGATGACATGATCAGGGTTTTCCATACGAAGCGTATTTCGTTTCCATAAATAAGGAAATGTGATATAAAGCTTGGAAATAAGGAGGCAATTCACTAGAACGTATATCTGGAGCATGTTTCTTTGCGGTAGTGAATCATAGACGATGACAGCAGCGGAGAAGAAAAGTGTGGAAGTATTCGAAATGTGGTGCTACAGAAGAATGATGAAGATTAAATGGATCGACCGAGTAAGTAACGAGGAAGTCCTGAGAAGAGTGGGAGAAAAGAGAAGTCTGCTGACAACTCTAAAAAGAAGAAGGGAAAACTTAATCGGTCATATCTTGAGACACGATGGCCTGATGAAGACTATCGTCGAGGGAAAAGTGAACGGGAAGATTGGAAAAGGCAGGCCTCGTATGAGATACATGGAACAGGTTGTGAAGGACGTGAAAGAGAAGAATTACGTCACAATGAAAAGGTTGGCAGATAGAAGAATCGAGTGGAAAGCTGCATCAAACCAATCCTGGGATTAGAACGAATTGCGCAAAACTACGGCTGCATTGTGACATGATATTTCCCGCAGTCCTAGTTCCTTTAAATCCAAGTTGAATTCCACGGAGAAAGAGGACGTCTTGGTAGCTCAACTGGTAGAGCACCTGGCCGGAAATCAGGGGGTCCGGGTTCGAGTTCCGGTCAAGGCGAATGATTTTTTTCTCTGTGGAACTTCTTGCTATAATCCTAGGATTGTTGACCAATGATGATGATAGCAGGCCAACTAATTTATTTAAATTATTTTACCGAGGCTAAAGAATCCCTTTCGGTGGCTTCGAAATTGGCCGTTAGCTCTGCGAGATTGATTCCCCACTCTTCCTTTGATGGAAAGAAAAACTACTCGGGAGCATTCCACTCGTGATGGACGTTTGAAACAGAGCGATGAAATGAAATTGCGCGCGCAGCAACCTCTCCGTAACGAAAAGAGTCTCGTCTTGTTAGGATCGATGGCCTTTCCTTGATGGGCGACCCAGCGAGCGTGAAATTAGCCCTTCGATGTGGTTCTCTCTTTCCGATCCGTCAACGCCCCCCTCCACCACGGCCAGCAGCTGCCGAGAAGGAATGCACTCACTGTCTCCAGACAATGCCACCGCCGCTGAGATGACTCTCTTCTCCACCTCAGCTACGGACTCACCCGCCCGAGTAGGGCTCTTCGATATGCTGTTTTGAATATCGCACGACGATGTCATTCTGATATCGCGGATTCGCCGATTTTTCGGTTTCGCGATGTAAATGGGAAATATCGTGATATGGATATATAGGGAAATCGATATATCGGGATATGGACATATCGGGAAATCGAGATATCGGGATATCGACATATCGGGATATTGACATATCGGGATATTGACATATCGGGATATTGGGATATCGACATATCAAGATATCGAGATATCGGTATATAATATTATAGCTTGAGGCGAAAGAACATATAATTTTATATAATAGAGGTTCTTTTCAATTTTTTGATACGACCAATATGAGATGAAATATAACCATTTTTCTTTGGTAGAAGAACGGTGAAAATTTTTTAATTCCGAATAATGGCTTAAAAACAATAATTTCATTTACAAATTTGAACTTTTCTTGTTGGATTCGAGTTTTCAGTGATGAAATCGCACCATGTCCATTACATTAGCTACATCCAAATTTAGAATTAGACAATTTAAAATACATAATGAACGATTGAGGAAGTGTGACATGCTATAAGGAAGAGACCGTTTATAGCACTTCAATCCGATCAACCATTACCAAGAAATTGCGCTAAATGGAGACATTATTAAGGGTGACAGGAAAAAATACCGGGATCAAGATATCGTCATATTGTGATCTCCGGATATCGTGATCTCCGGATATCGACATATCGGGATATCGACATATCGGGATATTGTCATATCGGGATATCAAAATATAGGCATATTCGGATATCGGATATCGACATATCGTGATATGGTGTTTCGAAATATCGACTCTCGATATCAAGTTAATATCGAGTATCGTCGACGATATATCGTGGTGTTGCACAGCTCTACGCCCGAGTTTTCCCTCTCATTGGCTCCTCCGATGATCCATCGTCCACGACCGAACGGTCAGCAACGAGGCCGCCGCTCCGGCCAATTTCCCGTGCGTTCGTGGAGCGGCTTTGACCTCAGCGGCTTGCGAGGGCAATCTACCCTTGCCGGTGTATTTTTTATTCCATCGGTTCAAACCAGAAAATTTCTGACGCTTACATCCTCGACAGCATTCGATTGTTTTGATAGACGTAGTTCATTCGCATGTTTTTGCTCCTTAGGTATAAAGGCGCTGTACTTATTCCAAAAACACAAAAAAAACATATGAATTATTTTTAGGCCGTATGTCGAAATGTAAACTTAATCCCTTGAGTACAGGGGCATCGGAACTATTTTCACTGGGAGGGGTCAATCTTGAATAGGGCCCGGCTCTTAAGAAAAGGGCCCGGCTCCTATGAAAGGGGCCCGCATTTTTTAGTGGGTAGGAGAGGGTAGAGACTAGAATTCCGCTAAAAGTGCATACGAATGTGGTAGAATATGCGTCAGAAAGGGAATTGGCTAGCTGGAAACAAGTGAAATTTTTATTAATGAAGACTCATTTCACAAGGGCCCGTGGCAAATTCTGGGGGGGGGGGATGCACTTCCACTTCCGAAGCCGATGTTTGAGTTAATTCCAAGACAATTTTTGACTGATGACGTTTAAAACATTTTGCGAACTCTGACTCACTGATCACGTAATTGAATTCACTTTGAAACATTCCGCAGATTTTTATTAAAACCTACCTAGGTGTCAACCTATCAAGATCCTTGAAAATGACTGTGTAACTCGAAACCTAGGTAGGTTTTAATAAAAATCTGTGGAATTTTACGAAGTGAATTCATTTACGTTATCAGTATGTGGTTCCACGAATTCAAGCCTAGCAATTTGTTATATACTCTGACGCCGGCAGCGGTTGCGGCTTGGTTAAGTACTGGTTCGCCAATCATAGGGTCGCGGGTTCGGATCCGGCCATGGTGGGTTTGTCACCACCCGCGGAATGGATGAGTGTGTGTGGAAGACCTTTTGTGGCAATCCATTGTCTAAGGAGCACCTGTGTGTGCTCTTGTGAAAAGATAGCAAGTTCAATACATATGTGAGAGGTTGACACTCCATATCAGTCGGATAAAATATCAATATTGTGTGAAAATGTGTTTATAAGTGCATCTGATGAAAATAATTAACTTTGTTATATTCCAAAAAAATTTATTGACCAACCGGTTCAACCTTTGATGACGACCTGATAAGGTCGAAACCGGTTGGTCAATAAAATTTTGTGGAATAATATAAAAAAGTTAATTATTTTCATCATGAATTCATTCCACAAGGTGAACTCGCCAACCATCGATTTGATAAGTGCATCTGCATAAGAATGTGAATCAAAGATGTAATCTCTCATTGACAGTGATTTTTTAGGTATTTATTATCAATGTTCACTTCATGCATCAAATTTTTTCCTCGCGAAACATTAAAAACAGAAGATTTGGGAGAAATTAAAATGAAAGTTAGTTGATGTTGATTAAAAAGTCGATTTTTTCCATATCTACTCTCAATTTTTCCGTCCGTTTCCATTGGAATTTCTGCTTAAGTTTTTTAAACAGCGAAATGACTGAGTCATTTTAATCATCAGCGACTAAAGCACTGCGTACGAGAGTGAATTGGATATTTCAACATTTGAATAAGTTTCTTTTAATCGTGTGCATTATTTAAACGCAACCAGAATGATAATGCATCAGTGATAACTCCGGAATTTCCTCTCTCGACCAAAATAAAATATTCGCGCTTTCACTTCTGGAAATGTTAGTGACGATATGTTTTTAATGCTGCAGACGAAAGCTAAAACACAGAGTCGGCACTCTTCGCCCTTTGAAGCATTATTATGTCAATCTGCATCACTGGAGCTTGATGTGGGAAAGTCTTGAGTCGGGATTAAAGGAGTCTATTAAAATTCGCGCGTCCTCGGGGTGCGTTTACACGTAGCAGTTGACTGCTATGATAGTCAACTGCTAACAACTAATAAGCCCCACTCGCATGTGTAAATAGCAACTGCGATGCGAGTTCAGGTCGATAGTGGACACATGTCGAACACTATCGATCCACGTTCGAGCTATTAGCAATGTTGAAGCCCGTCTACTTTCCAGCGGAAATGTCCCCAACACAGTCGCCAACGGAAAGCAATACACGACGTCTGATATCGGGAATTTGTATATAATAACAAGGATATCCCTCCCCAAAGGGGTGATTCTACTCTTTAAAGAATGGAAACAAAAGATAATCGTTAATCGAATTTATTTCTTCATGAATTTAATGAAAATTTAGGCGAAATTTACTATTGCAATAAAACTCTGTTTATTTGTTGTGGCAACGCCTAAATAGCGGCCATAAGCTGCATAGAAGTTAACGCAGACGCATCATAGCAGTAGCGATATAGATACATCGCGCATCTCGCGACTGTCATAGCAGTCAACAGCTTCGTGCAAACGCTGCTTCACGGAGCTAGCGTTCCAAGATCTGAAGCATCGGCTCGTTCAGAGGGCTTCGATGGAGAGAAAAATCGATCGGCGATTCGGTCGAACGGGTAGCCATGCGAGCGGAGGTGTATCTGCGGTCAGGGGGGTTATTTTGTAATCTCACCTTTTTAATGACTCTTTGCTGGAAGGCGGGAGATCCGTTTCGCTCTCTTAATGATCGGCTCACGAACGGTTCGTGAATTGTCGAAGCTTCTGTCGGTAGCGCCATCTGTTGCCTATCTCGGTGTGCTGAAGTTCTTCACGTTGTGCAAATTCCAAAACCGCAATTTAAAATCGTTTGTATCTTTCTCGCTCTTGCTTTTCTTCTAACTCAGTTGCTTCAAGTGGAAACGATGGTGGCTCCATTTCACGTTCTTTACGAAGATGAGATGGGAACTAATGGCAGGCGGAGATAATGAAACGGATCGAGAGTCGAAAGATACGGATCAGAGCGGATGAATCGTCTAAAAGACCAGCACATGACCGGCAGTTCACGCTTGAGATCCGAAGATGGTCACGCCGCCTGGGTGGCGGAGTTTGGCTACGGAAAAGTGACATTTTATGACGTATTATCTCACTAAAGTGAAATTACAAGATAACCCCCCGGATCGATCTTCTATCTAGTGGCTCCATCTTCTCAGCGATGGGTTTCCCCGAGAAATCCTTGGAGCCCGATAAGATCTTAGGTCTCGTCTTCTGACTCGTATGAGTGAGGTGGACAGGTCAAGTGTCCAGATCCAGGTGAATCACGGCTGGGGGGAGAAAGGAAAGCCAGCTGGACCTCCGAGGGGAATTTAATGAAGTCGGCGGCGGTTGGCCAACTGTGGAAATCGGTCGCTCAAACTGGCCGTGGCTTCCTTCCGGAGGCCGATATTGTGTAAAAACAGCGCTGGAATTTATTGAAAATGAACTTTCTCCGACGAGCGTTCTCTGAAGGCGAGTTGTCCGCTTTCGCAGCCTTCCGAAGAATTCGGTGACTTTAGTGGTCGGAGAGGGGATGGAGGGAGAGGGGGATGGTCCGAACGAACTCCACCCCGCGCCGGAGGACACCTTAAGAACTGGAATTAAGTCGCAAATCCGAATCCCTCCAATGGGAACCCAACGCATGGGTGTCGCGGGTTTATTTCTAAATAATATCACCCTTGGCAAAGCGATTAATTGAAGAGTTTTCAGTACTAGTTCATTGTGATGAAGCTGCATTTTGGGATCTCGAAGCCATCATATGCTATATCTGGGCCATACATTGGCTTAAATGGCTATAAATACAGAGCTATAGGTATACATTCGTATAATAAAATAGAGAACCGACCCTTTGCTATTAGTAAAATATGGGAATATAAAGTTTAAAAATACCATAGTGACATGTCATTTTTGCAAAAACTGATATTTTATGCGTAATTTCACAATGAATTAAATGACACGAAAAAAAGGTATCAACCTACCGTATTTTTCGCTAAATCCACCAATTTCTGCGCTAATAGCAGACGAAATGCATTAGTTGACTTCAAGTGGCGCTGCGGCCGCTGTAGCCAAAATGGTTGGCGTATGAATAATATCATTAATGATGAGATATTAAAGAATATTTCAGAAAAAGATTATAACATAACGTTTGATAGTAATATTGTGGTGTTACACATTAGTAAATTCATTGAGTACATGAATTATTTCTGTCAAGTAAATGCTGAATTGACTCCATCGTCGAGCTGATTAAAATTGTCGTAAAAAATAAATCCTTCGACTTTCCATCGTATTTCTAGTGATACTTATGACTTTCAATAGCTTAGGTAATTTTCTTTGTGAAGTAAGGATCACTTAGCAGGCATATACTCGTACTTAAATTGATAAGATTCCTTAGACAACTTGACTCAAGCAGTCGCGAGCCAACCTCCTCTAACGATGGGGGCTTCAGAGTTCTAGCCACCTCACCAACCCGATCCTCGTTCAACTAACAACTGGGTGGGCTTCTCATCAATTGGGATGTAATTAATAAAAAGGTTTAAAAATACGTACAAAAAAAAAGATGGTGGTGGTGATTTTAAAATGACAAGAAGATATTTATGTGGCATGACCCAGAGCTGCGGCTTAGGTCACGATTGTGAGGAGTGTGTGTTCGGTGCTCAGTCACTCGTTTCTAAGAGCCCCTCAGCCGTGATTTATGCCCCGGAATGAAGAGGATGGGGCCGTAATGGCCTCTGCTTGATTAAGCGGGCGTGGCGCCGGTCACGAAGCGGGCGGAGTCATTCTTTACTTGGTGGGCCCTTATCTGTGGGCCCGGGGCGACTGCTCCTTTCATCGCTGGCAGCAGTGCGAGACGAAACACGCCGAGGGGAGAGTGCATCATTCCGCTTCACGTATCCGGTCAATCGGTGAATCTTGGCGAAAGATGAAGCGCTCGTAAAAACCACTCGTCTGTGGTTTTCAAGTCTGTGAGTCAAGAAGAGCTAAGGGGCGCTTCAAACGGGGAGGAAAGTTAAAGAAAAGAACGGGAACGGAAGGATAATAATAGGAGGAGGAGGAAGGGTGGAGAGGCATTAACCTGCTCCTAACGCCAAGGGGACCACGGCTTAACGTCCCTTCCGACGGACAGAGTACCTACTGTACTCGAATCTTCTTCACAAAACACTCACTCTCGGTTTACCAATGAAAAATATCTTCCACTTCCGCGATTTGAACCCGGACCCTCCAGCCGAGAGGCCAGTACTCCAAAACCAACCCGACTTCTAGCAATAAAAACCGAATTGAAATGTGGTTCTCTTAGAGGTTTTCTTTTCTTATCGCTTGTATAAGTTACGTGGACCAATTTGTTTTGCAAAAGGTTGGGCTTCTACAAGGATATAAATTTCCTGCCTGAATTATTTTCACCACTATTTACGGTGCATTTTTTAACTGAATTTAGGAGAGAAGAGATTGGCAATATTGAGAGATATATAGTAAATATATTTAAATCACTTACTCAGTGATTTAACCCCAAATTTGGTTTTGATAGGTGAGGGTAGAGCTCAACCCGGACTAAGCCAATGGCTTGTGAAATTCCCACATTCAGAGGGCAGGGGGGGGGGCCAGTTCCTTTCCCTGGGCCACCTGCGATTTCCTACGAAGTTCTGACTCGCAGAAAGTCGAATCGCGAGTATTTTAGATGGGGGTGTACGGAAATGCTCTTGCCCGGGATATGAACCCGGGACCCTCGGGTCAGTAGCTCAGTGCTCTACCAACTAGGCCACCATTTAATTGCTTAAGGCCAATATAGTTCTTTCATTTCTTTCTAGGCCACCATAAATTTCATGTCTTATGACGTAAATTGCTGGGGAAATTATCCAATTTCTCAATAATGATGTTTAATGAAGCTTAGTTGCACGTCAGTAGTGCATGTTTGGTGATCTTCACCCCCTGCCACACACCCTCGAGGTGGCTCGCAGGGTAGTACGTAGACATAGACATTAACTGGCACATACACCATCTTCAGAGTACATCGCTAAAATGTGAGACCTTTCAAACGGGCAAGTCAACGGTGTAATTTGGAGATACTATGCTTAAAGGAGACTTATAGAATCATTATAAGCCTTGGTTATCGGAGGGTATTCTCGATCCAGGATAAGTCCGTTTCCCAACAGCTGACGTCACACTGGGCGTCGCGTCGTTGTGGCACGCTAAAAGCGATAGTCGATGGAAATTTTTGCGGTCATCGGTTTATGTGATGGAAAGTTAACATGAAACACGATGCAGCCAATTTTATTATGAGTGATAAAACCTCTGGTATTAACTCTCTTTTAGCCACCCCTGGATGAGGAGTAAAGAATCTCTACGAGTGGAATTATGACTCTGAATATTTAGGTTTCAATGCAGGCAACACACAAATTGAGACTTACTCCGCATTCTCTCACGGCTATTGTCCGTCATGAGAGTAGTTCAGTAATTTATGGCCACTTACCTCTGCGGTCAACTGTTGTGAAACATTGCTCCCGTCCGTTTCACGCTTCACCAGTTCAACTCTCGTTCTCATTGCATCTGTTATCATTCACGCGTTGAGTTTCAACAAGTGTGGCTATTTAAAATGCTACACCTGACCACCCAGGCAAAGAGAGCATTCTTTCAAAAGAAGAATTTACTTACAGTTGGAATTTACAAGCTTGGAAGTACGGAAACAGTTCATCAGAACACACATCTGGAGCATGTTTCTTTACGGCAGAGAGGGATGGACGATGACAGCAGAGGAGAAGAAAAGGGTGGAAGCATTCGAAATGTGGTGCTACAGAAGAATGATGAGGATAAAATGGATCGACCGAGTGACAAACGAAGAAGTCCTAAGAAGAGTGGGAGAAAAGAGAAGTCAACTGAAAACTATAAAAAGAAGAAGGGACAACCTAATCGGCCACATCTTAAGACAATATGGCCTAATAAAGACAATCGTCGAGGGAAAAGTGAACGGGAAGAATGGAAAAGGCAGACCTCGTATGAGTTACATAGAACAGGTCGTAAAGGATGTAAAAGAGAGGAGCTACGTCAATATGAAGAGGTTGGCCGATAGAAGAATCGAGTGGAGGGCTGCGTCAAACCAATCCTAGGATTGTTGACCCTTGGTGATGATGACAGCCAACCTCTCGGCAGGTTTCTATACAGAATAACCCCCTCCTCACATACGAGTCAGTCCTCAGTCTTGCCATTATTGACCCTCGTACATAAGACTGATGAAGACGCCACGGAACAACAATGAGCTCCTACCGCGAGTTCTTCAACACTTGTCATTCCTTCCTCTGGCCTCTTAGAGGCAGTGTTCCAACGACGACGCCCGTTCTCTGTCCGCCAATAGCGGAGCTTCACATTCTGGCAATTTCTCGTCTTTTTTTATTTTTATTTCTTCACATCTTTCATTAATATGAGCAAACCTTTGGTGAGTACTGCATCTGTTCTGGTCAAAAAAGTATCCGTGCTATATAATGAAAGCATTCCAACTGCAAGGGTGAGGTGAGTCCGTAGTTTTCCAGTCGTAGTCGCTCTTCTCCATTCTAATTGCAACTTGTGCGCGTCCACTAACTCTCCTGCCAACGTTAGTCCTGCAAGATACGGAAAGTGTGGCAGCCATAACGACTGCACACACTGCTGTAGTCTTCAATAGTTCAATATGTTCCCGAACCCAACCATTATATGCCTTATTACCAACCTGCGCTTTGGCTTTGTAAATATATCAGCTAATTGAAATTGTGTGGGGCTATAATTTAAAGACACTGTTTTTTCTGCCACCTTTTCAGAAATAAAATGATACCTAACATCAATATGCTTACTACGTCTATTTGGTTGACCAGTCCCAATTAATCTAATTGTGCTTTGATGTCCAGATTTAAAATTACACTCAATTCTTCACCCACCAATTCGTCAATAAATGTCTTTGCATATATAACTTCCTTCACACACTCAGCTGCTGCAATGTATTCTGCCTCTGTAAGGGAGAGAGCCACAATAGGTTGTTTACGAGACCACCAGGCTACTGGATCTCCAAAGAACATCAGGACATATCCACTTGTGCTCTTCCTAGTCTTTACGTCACCTGAATAGTCAGAGTCAAGTTTGATCTTCCTTTGTACCGAATACCAAGTAACTAATCAACAGATTATACCCCTAAGATACAGCATGTATCGCACAATACTCAACAATTATCTTCTTCTTTCTCGTTGGTTTTTGTCAAATGGGCATTTCGACTGTTCATCCCGTTCCTCCATCTCTCTTTCTCTAGGTATCAGGAAAATCATCTACATCTACATAATACCCTGGAGACCACCATAAAGGTGTGTGGCAGGGGGTGAATTATCACCAAACATGCACTACATAATATGCATTTAAAAGGGTTTATATTAATAAATTAGTCTAAACATCACTATTTAAAAAGGTAAAAATAGCAAACTACGCATGCAAAAACATGCTGTTAGTTGGGTTACCTTCTAGTCCATACACCAACATGCACCTATGCTATGGATACAATCACTCGTATTGGACATATTTACCGCTATTCATATCCCTAATTGTACGAGGAAGAAAGAACATTTTGAATCTGTCAGTTCGTCAATCAATCTCTCTAATTACGTAATTATTATCCAGTCTACCATAGTAAGTTGGGGTTCGCAAAATATTTTTAACGTCATCACTGAAAATATGGTATTTATTTAAGAGATTAAGCCTGAATTTCAACCTGCGATCTAACAATGATTCCCATTTTAATTCATTGGCTGGTTACGCTGGTATGGTTATCGTATCGTCCCTTTACAAATCTTGCCGATCTTCGCTGCACACGTTCAAGTTCATTACTTAGACCGATTTCGTAGGGAGCCCATACACTGGCAGCATATTCCAAATGAGGTCTAACAAGGGAAAAGTAGCGGATTTCTCGTACATGATCGTCACATTTACCCAGTACTCTATTGATGAAACCCAGTTTACGATTAGATTTCCCCATTATGTGTTTACCCCAGGAAAGATCATGTGTCAGTTTTATTCCAAGATATTTAATGGATTCCAGGTTTGTTAATTCATTATTACTTATTTTGTACGTGCTAGGAAGATAACAATTCTTTTTCCAAAAGTTCATTACCACACATTTTTAAATATTTAATTCTAACTGCCATGTGTGAAACCATTTTTCAATTGCTTGTAGGTCATTATTTACATATTCTTTATCATTTGGGCATAGAATTTCCCTGTACACTACAGCATAATCCGCAAATAGACGAAGCTTGCTTTTGACCACCTTATTGATATAATTTGTATACAGAAGGAACAGGAAAATTGAACTGTGTTAAAAATTGTAGAGGAGTTTAGTTGATTAAGGCAGCCAAGCAAATAATATATTTTTAAAATGCCTTACTCCTTATTAGCGAATACTAACTGAACCTTTGCAAGCTGTTGCTCATGGCACCATATTGTTTTAAGACCTATTGATAAAATTGCATCCTTTTGTAATATTTAATCATCTAATTGCATGTACCCAGGTTCATGCCTGATACAAGGTTTTCTTCAAAAATGGAATTTTTCTCTTTGCCTTAATATGAGACATCTCATATCCTCCATTGTTATTCAATCTCATCTTTGCTCTGTTCTTCAGAAAGATTGCTCATAACTTTTCCTGAATTGGAAAAAATATTAAGATTGGCTGATTCCTTCTTGTTACAAGAGAGCTGACTCCATTTAAAATTCATTCCTGCGTTCTTAAATGCGAGGTAATTTGTTGTACCACTGTATGAAACCTATCCAATGAGACATTAAATTTATCGTTTTTTCCTCTTTATAATCGGTAGCACAACATCAGTGAATCTTCAATGAATCGTGAATATTTCTTGCCCTTGCAAAATTCTGACTCAGTAAATGCCACTGGGAGTTTGAACGCCTCCTCAAAGAAACCATCCTTCTTTCTTTGCTCCTTTCAAGCGATGTCTTTTGATCGTTAATTGTCACGGCTCAGCGTATTAATACATTTGTCGTGACAGTGCTGAGTCTCGCTCTGACTGCTCCCAAGTGTTGCTTCAACCAATTTCGTGATGCGTCGTGATGAACCCGTCATCATTTCCTGCCGCAAATGCCACTCGTGAAATACGTTCATTTTGTTCTTCTCCCGAAGAGTAGCGGCGATCAGATTATGCATTCCTCTACTCCTCCGCAGTGAGTCGTTGTCTCATCGCATTACCCTTCTTTGGTGCGGAGTGAGAAAGGCATTAGTTTCTTTTTTCCAAGAAATACGAGACAAGGATTGATTCCCAAGTATTTATAAATATCCATCGTCCATGACTCTATCTTAAGTCGAGCAAAGAGCGTTCCATCCCAGCTGTAGCTCCCTAGAATCCTGATACATTTCAAACAACTGATGACCCACGGTTCTTGGATCCCCACCTACAAGTCTAACATGTAAATTTTTTAAGTTTTACACGGTAATTGAAACTGCGCAAGTTGATGTTGATTCCGTTTGAGCAGTCGCCTGCGAAAGTCCTTGACGTAGAAAATTGCGAGGACGCTTGCTTGACAGCTTTACACGGTGCATTATGTCAGTGACATATACCATTCAGTAGTGGTAATACCTTCAATACATCGCATAACGTCAAGATCTGTTAAGTAGCATTTGATTGGACGTGAAAGATGCGATAAATTACCACCACTATAAAATATGTTTTAAGCCATAGTCTAAACATATTAGTGGAGACCCTAGTCACGTATACTTTGCCCAAAATTTGCACCACGAACGAACGGATGTGGGCCAAGGTAACAGGTTCTTCCTTTACGCACGAAATTTAAGCTTCCACGTGATTAATCGCCCAGCTCATCATAAATGCACTTTATTCACTACCTAAGGAGTTGAGTGCATAAAAAAAACGTAACTTAATCATCAACGACCTATTTAATTGCTAGAATTCCCCAGGCAGTTCGATGCCGCTACATCTGCACCATCTAGTGAGAGAAATGAACTTCAAACTTGCGCGAACGCATGTATCAGATTAGAACATGTTCTAATTTGCTCGCAAGCGTTCGCGCAGTGGCGCTGCCTGTCCTCGCAAGTCGTCGCTTTACACGGCGCAATATTTCTTGCGCAAGTGTTCACGCAACAGCCTGCGCAGTATCAATGACCGTGTAGAACGGCCTGAAGACATAATTAAGATGCATGACTAAGGGGTAGAAGGTGACGTTGTTGTTTTAGAAATTGGCGACCAAATCAAGGAACTCAAATCCATTGCAATCTTTCTTGAATCGGTCCCCCACGGTCCAATCCTTTTCCAGTTTTGGAATCCATATTGGATACAACTCATTTGGATTGTGTGACATGTAGGAATGTATCCAAATGGATTTTGTTCAGAAGTCTGGTCTTTCACAAGAAAATACCTCAGCTGATACTCAGGTTCTTCATCAAATATCCCGTCAGTTCTCAAGTAGTTCCGTGCATTCAAGAGTATTTCCTTGTTTTTGGAGCCTCCATGCCATACTGCGCCGGCTAATTTCTTCTAATGTTACCCTGTTACCGTTCTATCCATTCCCACCGCGCAGTTTTCCACGCAGTAACCATGTCTTCTCTGCACGTGTTCTTTAATGCCGTGCTGATGTACTGATTATACCGAAGTTGTGCTAAAACCAATAATGCGTGCAGTCTTTATTTCTATATTTATGCCTTGTTTTCTAGCAAGTTAAAAGGATTGTGGACGCCGACTGATTCGGATATGACAAACTCCGTGGAATTTTTTGTAAGAAAAATAATGCTCTGAGTTCGATAACGATGTTTTGAATAAGGAAAAGTTTGAATACTGAGTTAAAACCTGTGCAGAGAAGATTTATGAAAAGCCATCATATTAATGTTACAAACCTTTTGGGAAAATTCGACTGTGAATTGGCGCTAGATCCTTACCGAGACTGAAACTTATTTAAAGGTAATTTTACGTTAATTTGAAGCCGCACTGTCTTCTGATGGCGGAGGAAACATTTGAGAGGTCCTATTTAATAAAGTCGATTCGATAACTAAACAAGATCGGAGAGTGAGATGGACTGTCGTACGGATGTATTTCATACGTTTTTCCTCCCACGATGACGCATGCGTATAAGTATGCTTTTATAGGTAGTCTAACTTTAAGGATATCTGGGAAAAGTTAACTATGTACTCAATGGGGGCCTTTACTCGGAACCGAAATCGCAATTTTGTGCACGAAATCGTTAGATGGAAACGAAAAATGAATTTTAGTGAAAAAATTAATCCTCTAACCATAACCATTCACTCATAAATCAAAAGTTAAAATTTTGCTAAAGGTGACGCCCTCCGAAAAACCTGCTTTGGTAACAATGACGTCATTTTCCTCACGTCCTTGACTGCTTTTAGGGGAAGGGAAGGGAGTGGAGGGGGATTCTCGGAAGGTCTGCTCACACAGATCCTGTCGCAACTGCTCCTATTGGCAGAGTCAACTGTGTCCTCCCCATTGCGATAAGGCAAATTAGCTTCGCGAGCTCGGTTGTGATTGGAGGAAGTAGATATACGTCAGAGGTTGCACCACACCCACTTCTCCGAAAGGGTTAAAAACTTCAGTTTTTCGCCGCTCATATCTTGAGAAATAATTGAAGGATCAAAAAACGGAAAAATACGGGTCTTTTTATTTTACAAACTCTATCATATTCGGCAATAAAAAACTTATGGTAAACGACCCCATTAACGCAAATTAAATGCGCCCTTGAGTGCATAATGTGAAAATACCATTACCGATTTTTAAAAAACCTCTTTATAGTATGATTAAAGGAAAGGATCACTTGGTAAAAACATCACTTTTAATTCAACTCCGGCCCAGGTTTCAGCAACTTAGTGAGCTGGCCTTCACTTAGCCATCTACCACATTCTAGGTTAAAATTAGCTGCAATCGGTCAGTGTTCAAAAAATTGTGGATATTTACCCAGCGATTTTCTTTTTTTACTATGTATGCCCGTAATTTTCACAACGTAACGCCTAAAGTCATTTCTACTATTTATATCAATTACACACCCTTCATATTTACTCAATGGTTTATTTAAACGTGCTGGTACGTGTCTGATTAACGCGAATATTTCCTATTGCATGGTGTACACGAATGGTTGGTGCATGTAGGTACCTTGCGAATATTTAGGGATGACACACCCCCGCATCCCTAGGGACGGGGAAGGGGTTAGGGGGGAGACTGATTCCTTCCCCTCCATTCCCCGTCTTCTTCGGCAAGAGCCAAAAGGGTGGAGAGAGTCGACGCATATCGACCAATCGAACCACTTTCGATTGGTCGATACTATTGGGTGTCCGCGTGGGCGGTCAGGATTCCCAGACATCTCGCCCTTCGCTCTAATTAACGTCTTCGCAGTTGATTCCGTGCTCGTGAAAAGAAAGGCCTAACTGGCGAGCGAGCGCCGCGTGCTTCCGCCGGCCTCCGCTGAAACGATTGGACGCGGGCGGTCGTGAATAACTGGCGCTGCGATCGCAACATGGCCTTTGATTACAGCTAGCATGAGATCCGATCTCAGTCATAGCGCTCGATGGGACTCAGCCTAATTAACTCCTGAGAAACGATACGCTTGGAGTTGCCTAGTTTATTATCCGCCTTAATGCGACGCTAGGGCAAGTGGATGTTCGTGAAAGCACTGAATGTTGTCGAGCAGAAGACGCATTAAACTCTCGGTGAATGGGGCTAGGAAATGGTTGAGACATTCGGGCCGAAGAATGCCTTCTCTCTTTATTTCATGATTGTGGTTTTTTAGCCAGCGTGACTGCTTAGACATGGCTTCGAAATTACTACCAAGAGATGGCAGCGGTAGATTTCGGTTTTAGGTGCTGCAAACCCCTTAGTTCACATCTCACCGTCTCACTTTAATCTTGACTCTAATCGTGCACCTAAGGCGACACAAGATTCATGCTGACCTTTGGGTTGCCAGGGCAGCACGTAAACAACCAGTCCACTGCGGTCAGCGCGATGTCTCACTAAATTATCCTTCTCAGGAGATCAAAGCAAGAAACTTGATTTCGTGTCAAAGCATTTATCTTATTGTGTTTGCCCCTGATATTCTTCGCAACTGACTTCGACTAGCATTAAGTATGTTTTAAATTATATTGGAAAAAGTTTTTAAATCATGCGCTCCTTCTAATCTGGAATTTATAATGTAATTAGTTTTACGGACAAATAATCATGATAAGGAATGCTTACCTTACTTTACTCGAAGCCGAAATCAATATTTTGAGCACTAAATCGTTAGATGGAAACGGAAAATGAATTTCAGTGAAAAAGTTAATCTTCTAACCAGAAGATGTTTGTCATAGGATAAGGATAGATGTTTGTCATAGGATATAGGATAAGATGTTTGTCATAGGAAAAGGAAATTTGTCCTCATGGTAGAACATACCCTATAAATACTGTTCCTATGACTAGGAACAAAATAATTACTCCTACGGATCATGTGTGTATAAATTTATAAGACCCATAGTACATATTACGTCGGGCAAGGGCCTAGCCACGTTGATACACCGGTTCCCGTCAGATCACCGAAGTTCAGCAACGTTGGGCCCGGACGGAGGTTGGATGGGTGTCCCCCTTCCATACCTCTACCGTGGCGTTCTTGTCCCCTGTCTACAAGTGGCGGCAGGTTAAATGTGGGTTGGCACAATGGATCTAAAGAGGTCTAAGTGCCAGGGGGGCTCCAAAAGGCCTCCGCCCACCCCTCCAATTTACATTTTTACATATTACGTCCAATATGCATATAAATACAGATTTAAAAAAAGATGCTCCATTTGCATGGAGGGTTCGCAGTAATAATCCGTAATTTACATCTCGGCAGATATGGTTAACACTATAAAATGCTGTGTAAATATTAGCGGTGTAGTGCATTGCTAGAAATGCTAGCCCTGTTGCAATTTTAAAATTAAGCATAGGCCTAATAAAGACCCAAAATTTCAGAAAATTGAAATATTTGAGGGGGTTGGTAAATCAACTAGTGCGTTGTTACCAATTTTAAATAAAGGATGGATTAGACGTATTGGTTTATTCATTAGTTGGAACGTAAAGGTTCTTGATATAATTCAGTTATTTTAACTACAACAATTAAAGTTAAGAACAAATATAGAGCAGTTAATGTAGTCAAAATATTAATGGGATAATTAAATAATATTATTATTCTATTTTTGTTTTTTACCTGTTCTGTTTTTAGAATTTCATCTGGAGCATCCCTCCCCTCCCCACCTCCAATTCCCCTCCGTCCTTCCTCAAAACAGTCAATGAGGGTTAGGAGGATGACGCAGGAGTCCGTAAAGCAGCCCGTTCTGATTCAGGGTGTCTAATGGCGCCTGTCGTCTGTAAGGCGCCGGGCCACTAACTCAGCGGAGGCCTGAATCGTTCGGCATGTCCAAACTGAACCCGAGTCAGGCGATTTCCTGGAACCAGTTTTTTTGGGAAGACACGAATATAGGGAACGCCCTTTCTATCCAAATTAAGTTTGAATGTCGCACGACGTCGGGGTTTGTTGCTGAGCCCCACTATCCAGTTCAAACGGAACCCTTGAGGTACAATAATATGTCAATACCTTTTTTTTTCTTTATACCTCACTTTCATCGTTTTCGTGATTTCGTGATTACTGATTTATTAAAATTAAACCTGGATTCAGCGAACCTATCGGGTCCGTTTCCCCTACCGTACGTCCTTCATTACGAAAATAAGAGACTATCTAATTTCGTTCTTTTTATCTCTTGTTTCAAGTTTGTTATGTAAACTAGCGTATATGGAAAACATTATACCTATGATCTCCCCCAGTCATCCATACCCAGGGGATTTTCCTCCCACAACACTGGATAACTTTCTCCAACCCTCGCCCTACCTTTTCCTCACCTCCTTTTCCTCCACCTTTTCCTACGTGCGTTGTGAGTTTGGCGTCTGACCTCAACCTAGGGTTTGCTCAAACTTTTATCGGCCATTGCGAAAATTCTTAGTTGTTTATACTTTAAAGTATGTTCAGAGCAGTAGCTTCAGCATTATTACGTTAACATGATGCTATTTAATGAGCAGTAAAATTCTATCAAAAAGAGGAGGATTCTAAAACAAGATTCTGCTTAAAGCTGCAATTTCAAGCGCGGAAGTGAGGAAAAATTGCATTAGAACATATATCTGGAACTCTGGATTTTTCAAAATTTCACAGTGATCTCTTCAGTCAAGAAAATGCAATTGGGATCTTGCAAGGCAGCGGGAGTTGGCGGAGACTTTCCCTGATTTTTTTTCCTTTTCCCAACGGAAATAAATATAGCATGTGTAAGCCAGAGCCTACTCGATATATCTCAAGGCCGTGAAAGGCATCGCCTCTCTTGTACCCATGATGGAGTATTTTATGACTGAGCTGTATGTTTAGCAGTGCCTCTGTATTGACTACTTGTATCTGGATTAAGGGGGTTGGCTTGCGACTGCTTGAGACAAGTTGTCTGAGGAATCATATTAATTTAAGTACGAGTATATGCCTGCTAAGTGATCCTTACTTCACAAAGAAAATTACCTAAGCTATTTAAAGTCATAATTATCGCAAGAAATATTTTTATGATAGTTTTAATCAGCTCGACGATGGAGTCAAATCAGCGTTTACGTGACAGAAATAAATTCATGTACAAGATGAATTTACTAATGTATGACACCAGAATATTGCGATCAAACGTTATGTTGAAATATTTTTTGAAATATTCTTTAATATCTCATTAGTAATAATATTATTCATACGCCAACCATTTTGGCTACAGCGACCACAGCGTAGCATGACGTCAACTAACGCATTTCGTCTGCTATAAGCGCATAAATTGGTGGATTTAGTGAAAAATACGGTGGGTTGATGCCTTTTTTTGTGTCATTTTATTCCCTGTGACATTACGCATAAAATATCAGTTTTTTGTAAAAATGACATGTCACTATGGTAATTTAAAATGTTATATTCCCATGTGATAGCCATTCTTTCCGTTAATCGAATGTAATTTCAAATACAATTTGTGCAAAAAGGAGTATGGGTTGGTATAATTATCTTTACTTTATTAGATAGAGGAACTGTAGTTCTATAAGTGCTGAAAATATTAAAAAATGACATTACTTTCACTCTTCGAATCAACCTCCGTCTCCTTGAAACACAGCAACAATTTCTATCTCGATGGAAACGAAGTGGTACTTTGAAATAAAAATCCGTCGTCTTGGAAACATTGGAGAAGTTCTTCCTTCGCTCATCTTGAGGCACCTGTCGCCAAAGCAAAGAAAGGCAATCACGCCGGATTAACAGCTCCTCTTCCTCACGTTTTCATCAGCACGCGATGGGGAGACAGTTGAGAGTCTCGATGCGGCGGGTGCAAAAATAGTTAATCTCGGGACCGCATCGAGCGCTACGTCATTGTTCGGAAACAAATGACTAAGTTGTGGCCGTTTATTTGCGTTTTCCCCAAGAACTTGCAGCGTTTTGATTTGAGTGCATAAAAAAACAAGGGACTCTCCACACAGATCGTAAAACAAAATCTTGGGATGGAATTTTGAACGCAACTAGGACAAAGAAATACGAGGAGTTAACTCATCTTAAGATTGGTTATAAGAAAACCTCCGCATCTTTTGAAACCAATTGCTCGGGAGTAGTTTTACCAGATTGAATTTCACGCTCCATGTCTTTCTATCGTCAGATAATTACTTTTTGTGGTGTTAGCGGGTAGATAATACGTTTTCTTAGAGTGTGTAGACGGAAATTTGTAATATGGTGAGAACTGGTTGGTTATTTAGGGGAGGCGACCGACAGCTGCGGTCATTTGCGCCGTTTTAGGATAGGTGGGTAATTGGGTGATGGTAGGAGTTATTTAGGGAACGGAGGAAGAATGGAGAGAAACCCGGCGTCGGCATTAGCCTACTCTTAACGAAATGCGCTGAGGGGACCACGGCTTAACGTCCCATCCGACGGACGGAGTACTGAACTTGAAATGCCGTCCACTAGGCACTTACCGGTTTTCCACTGAAAAGTCCGCCACTGTCGGGAATCGAACCCGGGCCCTCGGGATGGGAGGCCAGTACTCTAGCCACCACACCAACCCGATCTCTAATGGTGAAAACATTTCCAGTGCGTAGGAATACTCAAATCCTTCCCAAAACCTGAAGCCATTTATCCTCAGCTGCTGCATTTTCCATTTCTGAAAATATTATGGGTGGCCGACGAGTGCCAAGTCTTGCCTCGGCATAATGTAACGCACAATGAACGGTTAAGTTATCGCCAAGTTGCAAACTGTTGCATTCTCCGGTCGTTTTGCCCCTCCTTCCAGCCCGGGATTCCTAAGTCGCCCTCGGAATGATCGTGGGCGTCTTTTTGTGCAGCAGTAACGAAAGCACTCTCTCCCTTTGGAAGACTTCCAGTGATTGACCCATCGCCGCGTTTTCCCACCAAATGACCGATCCCTTCACCGGATGGATATAAAGAGAGAACTCCGCTCCCTCCCTGAGCGCCAAAGCTACCCTTCACCAAATAAATAAAGCCGTCCATGTCCCATTGTTCCCCCCCCCCCTGCTCCCACCAGAACCCTTTAAAAGGGAAGGGGAGAGCTCAGACTCCAGGATCATTCCAACTGCCCCTTCTAACTCAACCTCTCCGTACCTACCCAGCATAACAACTGGATATCATCGGTCAACTATCCTAGGATTGGTTTGACGCAGCCCTCCACTCGATTCTTCTATCGGCCAACCTCTTCATGTTATACATAATTCCTCTCTTTTTCATCCTTCACAACTTGCTCCATGTATCTCATACGAGGCCTGCCTTTTCCAATCTTCCCGTTCACTTTTCCCTCGACGATAGTCTTCATCAGGCCATCGTGTCTCAAGATGTGGCCCATTAGGTTGTCCCGTCTTATTTTTAATGTTTTCAGTAGACATCTCTTCTCTCCCACTCTTCTTAAGACTTCTTCGTTTGTCACTCGATCGATCCATTTTATATTCATCATTCTTCGGTAGCACCACATATCGAATGCTTCCAGCCTGGACTTCTCTGCTGCTGTTTTTGTCTATACTTCGTTGCCATATATGCTCCTGATGCATTTTCTAACGAAATGTTTCCTCATTGCAACGCTTGTATTTGCAGCTGTAAGCAGAATCTTCTTCTGGTAAAATGCCCTTTTTGCTTGGGTGATTCTGCTGGCAATTTCTCTTTTACTTCTTCCATCGCCGGCTTCCCAGGTAGCAGAACTCTTTCACCTCCTCGATTTTTTTCCTACCTTAACATAATATCGTTTCATATCTTATATTAGCAAGATCCTGAATGTTCAATGGCATTTAGGAATGGCTTTTAGGCCGTTGTTTACACAGTACTGATTTCAGTCCTGAAAATCAAACTCAAATCTGAGCGCTCGAATTTGAATATGGAAGGTCCTCGAATGCTAGGCATTAGCCAGAAAATGTTTTCGGGGGGGGTTCAATTATGACTTTACCCCCCAAAAATATTTTTGGCTAGGGCCTTAGGTTACTGGTTTGGAACATAGAATGAGGGCCCCAAAAATTAACCTTTTTTGCGTGCGTTTTCAATGATTCGGATCAATTAATCCCCATCGATTAATTGGCCAAAATATGAAATATACCTACCTATATTTTTACATAAAATTCTTTTATTTATTTGAATTGAGATATGTATAACCTATTTTTTGGTCACAATTAGATTTTAGGTTTTGTTAAATGTAGTGCTGTAACTTACATATATTTAAAATAGCTCGATAAAATATAAAAGGATTATTTTAATCCTAATTCAACACTTGTATTTATTATTACATGTACTATAGCATAATTGTTCATATTCGAGTATAGTGTGACCACCCCCTACTTCCCGTAATCTTCTCCCGGCTGAACTTTTACGAAGGCAAGAAAAGAAAGGGGAAGAGAAAGGGGGGGGAGAAGGGGGAGGGGAATAATACGTTGGAATCGGGACTGCTGTAGGGTTCCCGCATGACTCCACCGAAAGACGTCAGCAAAAAGAAAGACATAACTCCGAGAGAGTTTTCTGTCTCACAACGGTTTATTCTTCACAAATAAATATGGGACGAATATTATCGTACTTATACCGTCACCCCTTTTCCTCCGCTGCACGTAGGCAAGCACAACCTTAAAAAACATTTGGAAGTCCACTTTCACTGAACTTGACCGGACGAACTGTCATTGCTGCAGCCTTGGCTGGAGATAAAGAGTTAGAGGTAACGCTTTTTGTATATTGGTAACCCTTTACGGATATTGTATGGATATTACTCGCTACTAGGGTTCCAGTATCTCCCACCACTTCGGTATATTCAGAAATACTTCAGATCTATCTTCCTGTAAATGGAATATAAGATTCCTAAAATCGACCAGCGGATATCCCTTCTCCCCGTCCCGTCAGACATAACTTGTTCACGTTTAGACAATAGTAGGGAAAAATTGTTTTAACGTGTGAATGCCAACAATTACTAATCAATAAACTTCTTGTAGTGTCAAATATGAAAATCAATAGTGTGATTTATCCGTAAAATTAAAATAACACATGTACCTACTGCTGACGGTTCCAATTGTCTGGCACAAGCGATATCAAGTTCCTGAAGGTTTCTTCGTGGTTTGCTCATATCATCCAGTGTAAACTGTTAGCCTACGCTCCATCGAGGCAGCAGTACAATTCCGTCAAACACCAGCACACTATTATTGCAGTAGTTTAGCGCATCGCTACACACGACTTGTGCACCTATGACAGTGATTGAATCTGCACACTTGAGGCCCTAGAACATTGTAGAATATTTAGTAGACCTCGGATCTTGCGGAAGTGGTAATGTGAACAAACTATTAGAGCGCCTTTATATATTATATTTCTGCTGTAGCTCTCGGACAGGTACAATCTGTTCCTCTCGTTTTAGCAGGATCCAAATACAGTTTTCGGGCTTACATCAATCAGGTCTCAGATTAGCTGCATCATAACGTAGACTCTATGAAGTGTTTTCAGTATTAATCAGCTTTGTTCTCTCCCGGACGATTATTTTGGTCCATAAACCCCAGGAATGGCCTGTCATTAGGCTTCCAAGTGGGCTGAACCAACAGAGTTTGACCTACAACCATGTCCTGGGTTAAGGATTAGTCCACCCAGGCGAGACTCGAACCCGAGACACTAGGATTAGTAGGCGAGGACTTTACCTCACCTTGGCCGGCAGTTTTATTGATAGTTTAAAATTCCTGAAAAATGGGAAATGTCGCTGCCCAATCCGATAGCAACGCCATTCGCGGCCTTTTCGTGGGCAGTTGCAGTGCCCACCTTTTCTGACCCACATTGGAGCTTGGCGCTGCAGATTCGGTTGAAGTTATTTGAACAGAAGCCTTTCACCGAGTGACGCACAAATTTGGCGCCAGTGCAGTTGGGATGGCGCCATTCATCTTTCCGGCGCCAGCCCCAGCTATCCGATTGGCCATCTCTAGCACCGGCGGTGGCGTGTGAATAGAACACACGCTGCTCCATCGCGCACAATGCGATAGTCAGGCAGGTTAGTCAACGGATGCTGTTTCAATTTCCGTTTGGACTTCGAGTCACATGTTTCGCATTTTATCTCTCCTGTGTGATCTCTTAGGCCATTGAAAATTAGCTGAACTTCCTCAGGGAAAAAATATGTTCGTCTTAACCGGGATTCGAACTCGAATCCTCGTGATTTGCGCGTGGTGCTTTTGGCAGTTAAGCTACCAGAGCATCCTTTCACCATTTCTATAGGCTTTGTTTATTTGAACGCCTCGAAGTTAAATTACTGTTTCTCTTTGTAAGTTTTCCTCTACGTGAATGAAAGGATATTTTTTTCATCGTAATGAGCGTCAGTAATTCGAAAACCCTTCACATTTGCTGAAAGAAGAAATTCCACCACGGAAGAAAAGAAATATGTTGTAGAAAAGGGTAAAAGCATTTGAAATGTGGTGCTACAGAAGAATGCTGAAGATTAAATGGATCGACCGAGTAAGTAACGAGGAAGTGCTGAGAAAAGTAGGAAAAAAGAGAAGTCTGCTGACTACTCTAAAAAGAAGAAGGGAAAACTTAATCGGCCATATCTTGAGCCACGATGGCCTGATGAAGACAATCGTCGGGGGAAAAGTGAACGGAAAGATTGGAAAAGGCAGGCCTCGTATGAGATACATGGATCAGGTTGTGAAGGATGTAAAAGAGAAGAATTACGTCACAATGGAAAGGTTGGCCGATAGAAGAAACGAGTGGAAAGCTGCGTCAAACCAATCCTAGGATTGTTGACCAATGATGATGATCATGAAGTTATCGATTGAAATAAAATTCATATGACCTTAATTTACATTTCAAGTGCAATAGGATTAACGACTGAAATTGATATTTTTTTTCTGTTGCAAAGTATCACTTAATATAGTGTTACTCATCATTTTTCGTGATTCAAAATTCTTTATTTTGTGACCCTTTCATCAATTCTTTTGCTATCTCAGAAAAGCATGTATTTCCAGTGGTCTTTCGCCATCACTTTGAAAGCCGCACAATTGAGCAACAAACTCCCAAATAGACAAAGACACACTCCGGCCGAACTAAGGCAGCCGTTTGGTGTTTCCGGGTGAGCATTTGAATGGATCAAAAGCCGTTGATTTCGCTTTCGGCGCCCAGCTCCGATCTCTGCTCCCTCGCCCGTGGTGCACGTTTTTGAACGAAGGCCAACTGCAGTGGCCTCAGTGCAGGAGGCAAGAGTGAGTCCAGCACCCAGACGACGACGCTTAGAAAGTACGTTTTTCGTGAACTGCAGATATTCCTGGGAAAACTACGCTTGCGCCACGATATGTTTCGCATCAAAAAATTTTCTTCTCTTTTCTCAATCGTTTCTGTTCCCAGTTGCTAAGAAAATAGTCAGTGTGAGTAAAATTTCTATTATTATCTCCTAATGATGGAATTCATCGACGTTTTGTAACAATTTATATTGTTCTTTATTATTAGCTTGTAGATTTAACGAAAACTTAAGGGAAATAGAAAAATTAAATTACCGGATTCAGAATCCTTTTTAAGGGTCTGCGTTTTCTACGCTTGTCATTCTCAAAGTTGTTCGACAATAAAGGCGAGGGCATAGAGTGATTTCCTGTTTTCCCCCTATTAAGACTGTGCGATGTGATGTTTTGAATATCGCACGGCGATATCATTCTAATATCGCGGATTCGCCGATATATCGGTTTGGCGATAAATTAGAATAATCGTGATATGGACATATCGGAATATCGACATATCGGGATATCTGGATATCGACTTATAATATAATAACTTAAGGAGAAAGACCTTATAATTTTAGATGATAGAGGTTCTTTTCAATTTTTTGATACGGCCCATATGAGCTGAAATATAACCATTTTTCCTTGGTCGAAGAACGGTGAAAAATTTTTTAAATTCCTAATTATGGTTTAAAAACAATAATTTAATAAACGAATTTGAGCTTTTCTCGTTGAATTCGAGTTTTCAGTGATGAAATCGCACCGTGGCCATTCCATTCCCTACATCGAGATTTTACGATAAAAAAGTTATAATTAATAACATATAAATTAGACAATGTAAAATATATAATTAACGATTGAGGAAATGTAACATTTTATAAGAAAGAGACCGTTCATAGCACTTCAATCCGATCAACCATTACCGAGAAATTGCGCTAAATAGAAGCATTATTAAGTAGGCTTGTGCGATGACCGATTTTAGTCATCGATATTCGATGAAATAATTTCATCGAAATGCTTCGATGACGATGGCTGTCATCGATCATCGAATAGCGTGTACTCGATGATCGATGACTATCGATGAATATCGATGATCGATGAATGTCGATGATCGATGACTGTCGATGATCGATGAATTACAATGATCGATGACTATCGATGATCGGTGCGGATGTCTCGGTTGGCATTTTGGTGTGGCTATTAAGAGAAGATTGAATTGGATCAAACTCAATTGAGAAGGACAAGGCCTATTTATTAAAGAGCGAAACAAGCACCAAGTTACAAATTAAGCAACAACTCTTTGTTGTGGTGTAATGCAATTCTCATTTCCGCGTTTTCATCGGTGAGTACGAGTCGGTCGTCCAACACAACGTTCCCTGCATCGCTGAAGAACCGCTCTGATGACGCTGAAGTGGCAGGAATACAGAGGTATTTCCTCGCGTATTTCTGAAGGCGGGGATACACATCTTCCTTCCTGTCCCCATACCAATGTGGGACGTACGAAGATTTGGATAAAGCTGGGACCTCCTCGTACTTGTGGAGCTCCGCCAGGAAGAGATGTAGTCAGCAGTGGTAGCGTTTCTCGTGTCTGCAGCACATCACGACTCATCGACATCGATGATTCTCATCGACTCATCGCAGTCGATGGTCGATGACATTCATCGTCATCGATTTCAGTCATCGCACCGCAATGACTGAAGTCATCGACGATGACTTCGATTAATCGACTCATCGCACAAGCCTATTATTAAGGGTGACAGAAAAAAACAGCGTTTAGGATATCGTCATTTCGGGATATCGACATATCGGATATCGACATATCGGATATCGACATATCGTGATATCGCGTTTTGAAATATCGACTCCCGATATCAAGTGCATATCATCGAGTATCGTCGACGATATATCTTGGTATCGCACAGCCCTATTTACCGCAACGTCACACCTCAACCCTTGGTTCCTTTGGTGCGCAATCACTGGATGTGTTATGAATAAGGTATCTCCGCGTTATCGATGATTGAATGATTGGCCCGTCACAGTTGGGTTGGTACCCGTGAGAATGGGGTGCGTGATTTTCCGTCTGACTGACCCCTCTCTGACCTATCTCTCTCTCTCTCCTCGCAGTGGCCAACTACGGCTGCGGCTGGCACGTGGCGTCCACCGACATCGTCAGTTCCTACCGCGCCTTCTCCCGAGAGAAAATCGGAGGTCACTTGGGCGCCTACATCGGCCTCGGATACGTCAACGTCACCCTTCGAGGTAAGTGCACCCTTTGCATTCGGCTGTGACTGCTTCGGTGGCGGGGAGAAGTCTCTTTTCCCTTTACGCCGGGAGAGTTAAGACATGGACTTTGAAGGGGCTTTAGTTTCCCTTCCACCGTTGTCTTAGTCGATCGATACCTTGAGAATTTCACTTCAGTGTTACTGCTACTGCATGCGTCGTATAATCTCTATCGCGAGTTCAATGTTGGTTTGCAAATTCACGTCGACATGCTCCGATCTCAGTGCGGCCGTCTTCGCTGTGCCAATGCGTCACCATTGTGGAGTCACGCGTGATCAAGATATATTTCCCAGGGTGAAATCAGGTATTGAGAATTTGTCTCCGAATATCAAGAGTTTTGTTCGAACGATCCATCTTTCCTAGCTTTAGTACATTAATCTGCATGTAGATTAAGTGAAAATGGTTCGCAGTTTCATGATATAGATCGGATTTGTCATTACCACCGGTTGAGGCAGGTTTGGATAGAACTTCCCAGCTCTGCTTGGCATTTGTGAGTGTCCCTTGGCTACAGCGTATTTTTTTTCGGGTCGCCACAAAATCTCTTCATCCGAAGCGAAACATGAAGCGGCCATCGGATCTGATGATCTCTTGCTGACACTGATAGGCGCTCCTCGTTGCGCTCATCCGCCATGTTTACTCCTCCTGATCCCCGCCGATAGCCGTATTTCCCCCTCTTCATCCATCACATCATCTCCATCCATCTCCACTTCTCGAAACTATTTCCACCCTATTTCTCAAGGGTCCAGGTCTCGCAACAATGGAATTCCACGCTCAGTACAGATCTCTTTTACATAATATTGCTCGATATCCCTGGTCAGTGCTCTCCTCTCTTGCTGAACACCTGTAATGCTGAAGTAAATCCAGCCGGAGACATTGGCCAGCCTCGAATCAGAATGGGTGAGTCCCAATTTCACCCCTCTTGGTGACTCCAAACCCCCTACATCTACATCTACATAATACCCTGCAAGCCACCATAAAGGTGTGTGGCAGGGGGTGAACTCTCACCAAACATGCACTACATATCATGCATAAAACTTGTAATTAAAAATTAAAATAGCAACGCATACATGCAAAAACATGCTGTTAGTTGGGTTAGCTTTAAGTCCTTATACCAACATGCAGCTACCAATGTTATCCATTGCTACACTCGTACTGGATACATTTACCGTTATTCATATCCCTAATTGTACGAGGAAAAAAGGATATATTGAATCTGTCAGTTCGGCAATCTATTTCTCTAATTTTGTGATTATGGCCCAGTCTGACATAGTAAGTTGGGGTCTGCAAAATATTTTAACGTCATCACTGAAAATATGGTCTTGGAATTAATTTAAGAGATTAAGTCTAAATTTCAACCTGCGATCTGACAATGATTCCCAATTTAATTCATTTAATGGACTGGTTACGCTAATAAGGTTATCATACCGGCCCTTTACAAATCTTGCCGATCTTCGCTGCACACGTTCAAGTTCGTTACTTATAGCGATTTCGTAGGGATACCATGCACTGGCAGCATATTCCAAATGAGGTCTAACAAGGGAAAAGTAGCTGATTTCTCGTACGTGATCGTCACATTTACCCAGTACTCTTTTGATGAATCCCAGTTTACGATTCGCTTGACCCATTATTTCACGAATGTGTTTACCCCAGGAAAGATCATGTGTCATTCTTATTCCAAGATATTTAATGGATTCCACGTTTGTTAATTCATTATTACTTATTTTGTAAGTGCTAGGAGGAGAGCTATTCTTTTTCCAAATATTCATTACAAGACATGTTTTAAAGTTTAGTTCGAACTGCCATGTATTACACCAAGTTTCAATTGCTTACAAGCTGTTTAAGAAATATGGCAACCGCTCCATCTCAGTTTCCGCTTAATCCTTCATCGGTGTTGCGGGGTAATATTTTCTAATCCTACTGCCTCTAACTCCATTTTTATCGCCACGCTTTTGCATTCTCAAATTCCCCATGTCCCCATGCTCGAATCAAATAACATTTGCCGAAATCGACTGTCGAATCATTCGACTCAAGCGTTCGATCCAACGATTAAGTTGTTCCTATGGAAACGGAGGAAGCTCCCTCGCTTGCAGGCCGAGGATGGGCCGTATCGATTATTTACGACGGCTCTCGAATCCTTGTGGGAATGCTGCTGAAGGCGGAAGGGATTCAGTTTCTCGGCGAGAAGTCGTGCGCCGTCTCAAAAGAGGGAGTCTCCCGAGATGCTCGCTGCTCCGCGAATAAGTCTGCTTTCTTTTCTCTAAGGATCGATCAATTGCGAACGAACTTATTGTTGTGGTGTCCGCCACGTCGTCGACAGTTTATAGGGTGCAGTTGAAATTTCAGGAAAGTGTGTAGTAAGTGGTCACCAAGGGGTTGGTACCCAATGCAGCACCAGTCTCCATCGGGATGCGTCCGAAGGCAGTGAAAATGTAGCGAGCCCTTATTTATCCGGAATCGCCAACTTTCAACTTTCGTGGCTTATTGCAACACAAGACATGTCTTTTCCTTAGCATTTTTATCAAGGTAAAACGATGATTGATCCGTTGTTTTTCTTTGTGACTGTACACTATGTATTCCTGTTGTTTATTTAGAATAAGTCGCACTTTGTAAAATGACAGACATTTTACAAATATATAAGAATTTAAAATAAAATAATGAGATATTTTCAATGTTCATTTTACAAATATATAAGAATTTAAAATAAAATAATGAGATATTTTCAATGTTCATTTTACAAATATATAAGAATTTAAAATAAAATAATGAGATATTTCCAATGTTGTCAACTCTCATCATCAAGGTGAATGGCGAAGAAATTAACATGTTCCGATTTGCTGATGACAGTTTTAGCAGAAAGTCGAGAGGACTTTCAAGCATCCCTGAACACCTTGGACCAAGTACTTTAAGAATATAATACGTGCATTATAAAGAATAAAACTAATATTCTAGTGTACGGAAGATAGAGGCTGAGGGCAGATATCACAATTTTAGGAGTGAAATTAGAACAAGTGGAGAACTTCACCTACCTCGGCAGCACTATAACTTGGGATGGAAGAAGCTCGACGGACATCAAGAAAAGAATAGCACAAGCTAAGGAGGCGTTTATGGGGAAGAGACAACTACTGTGCTCAAAGAACCTACGGCCGCAAACAAGGAAGTAGTTCATCAAAACATTCGTATGGGGCGTGGCACTCTATGGATCAGAGACATGGAACATCGGGAAAACAGACCAACGAAGAATTGAAGCCTTCGAAACATGGTGCTGGAGGATAATTGTTGAAGATTAAATGGACAGATAGAGTGAGGAACGAAGAGGTGTACAGAAGAGCAGATGAAGAAACCACAATATGTAAAACCCTACGGCAAAGAGGAAACAGATGGATTGGACATACCTTGAGGAACAACAAATTAGTTATAAATATAATAGAAGGGAAGACCAAGGGACAAGTATATAGGGCAAATAAAGAAGGACATGAAAGGGAAAACATATCGGGGTGGGAGGGAATTAACACTGAATAGGGCAGAATGGAGGGCTGCAGTAAATACTGATGATAATGACCTCTCTTTCGGAATACAATAGAGTACAATGGAAGCATCATTTTCCCACTCTTACATTGTAGAACCTTAATCTCTACGTTATTAAGACGCGTTCTTATTCATTGACCGGAATGTTCTTGGGTTAGTCTCTTGGCACGGTCACAACATCAACTAGTGCGTTATAAAATCAGCAGGTTCACTCATATCTTCTTTTTCGATGGAAAGCTTTTCCTTCTCCTGAGTTGCACCCACCTGCTTATCTCTATTTTTCCCTTCGTCCGTCTTTGATTAAATCATGTTTTCCCGGCGAACTTCCTTGAAACTGGATATGTTGACTCAACGTGCTCAATTGCAGTAAATTAAGCTTAATTTAAAATTGAAAATGTTAGTAGTTCGGCAGTAATTACTGGAATTATTCCGGATGTAGATCAATTTGTTTTCGGAGCTGGTGGATGTCTCAGAATTCTCTCAGATGTCTTTAAGAATTTTTAAATTATCGCCAGTTTAAAGTTGGCGCCATGCCATACCGGTAGTTGTTTGCTGATAAAAAATTAATGTTATTTTATAAAATGCTGGTTCGTATTTTGAATTTCCATGAGCCTAATTTCATAGGAGTTCATGCCGTGATTTCGTAGAGCACAAAACGTTTTAATGAGAGACGCAGCCAAAATCCGGAACCTATGCCATTCACGCAATCAGACGGTCAAACATATGATCAGCAAGCTCCTCAGTCTCAGTTAAGGAGGTTGATCCGATAAGTGAAAGGAATAAAATGACACGAAAAGAAAGGCATCAACCCACCGTATTTTTCGCTAAATCCACCAATTTATGCGCTAATAGCAGACGAAATGAGTGGTTGTTGACTTAAAGTGGCGCTGCGGTCGCTGTTGCCAAAATGGTTGGCGTATGAATAATATCATTACTAATGAGATATTAAAGCATATTTCAGAAAAATATTATAACATAACGTTTGATAGTAATATTCTGGTGTTATACATCAGTAAATTCATTGAGTACATGAATTTATTTCTTTAAAGTAAATGCTGAATTGACTCCATCGTCGAGCTGATTAAAATTATCAAAAAAATAAATCCTTCGACTTTACATCGTATTTCTTGTGATACTTAGGACTTTCAATAGCTTAGGTAATTTGTGAAGTAAGGATCACTTAGCAGGCATATACTCGTTCTTAAATTAATAAGGTTCCTCAGACAACTTGACTCAAGCAGTCGCGAGCCAACCTCCTTAAGCTCCTTGCAGGAAGGAAGGGTGTGAAAAAGACCCTCAAATCGGCGCCTGAACCTCGACAGTATATTGGCATGCGAGGTAAAGGAACAACATGGTGAATTGCGATTCGTTCTCGGGCACAATGGCTCGTGTTTTTGTCGGCACTGCTATTTGGGAAATGCACCTCTCGTCCAAACTCCTGTCCGTTACTTGTTCCCGGGAATCACAGCAGCCTGTTTACCCTTCTCTTAGAAAGTGCCGGTGTGTCCAGTGGTAGCATTTCATCTTTTTGCATTCGGCGGCAGTGATAGGACGGGCTTTTCCGTTATTTCCGCGAATGTTCCGATCGCCTTTTTAAGTCTACGTCCACATTAAAATGGAAAATGTCCGATGATTTTCTACTCCCGTTGTGTTTGTACACTTTCGAGACAGTTATTACTTTCTCTGGAGCATTCTCTAGCAATGCTGAGGAGAAGATGCTCGCTTTCTAAAGACCGACAAGAAGTGCCAGAAAAACGCCGGGCACTACTTTCGCCCGACAATGGGAGTAAATGCTTTCAGCATTGTCGGCGGGGACCCACGACCAGGATCATGGGTCTCATTGTTTGCGGTCAATAAACGACGATTGCTGCCCTAGGTGGCGGTTGAAGGAAGCTTCAGGCGGAGACTGCAGAGGCTGCACTGCACACTGCAACTACACTGCAACTCCAAGTGTACTTCAACTGTTAGAAGCCAAGGGAGGGGAGGAGAACTACGTCAGTGATCTTATCCGGTCGGTTTCTAAGTTCAAGACGGAAGCCGCGTTGATATGTTAGCCCCGAGGGGTTATTTTGTAATCTAACTTTAGTGAGAATACGTCATAGAATGTCACTTTTTCGTAGTTTAACTCCGCCACCCAGGCGGCGTGACCATCTTCGGATCTCAAGCGGTGAACTGCCGGTCATGTGCTGGTCTTTTAGACGATTCATCCGCTCTCTGATCCGTATCTTTCGACTCTTGATCCGTTTCATTATCTCCGCCTGCCATTAGTTCCCATCTCATCTTCATAAAGAACGTGAAATGGAGCCACCATCGTTTCCACTTGAAGCAATTGAGTTGGAAGAAAAGCAAAAGCGTGAAAGATACAAACGATTTTTAATTTTAGTTTTGGAATTTGCACAACATGAAGAAATTCAGCACACCGAGATCGGCAACAAACCGACAGAAACTTCGACAATTCACGAACCGTTCGTGAGCCGATCATTAAGAGAGCGAAACGGATCTCCCGCCTTCCCGCAAAGAGTCATTAAAAAGGTGGGATTACAAAATAACCCCCCCGGTCTTGACTTGCGTCGTAACAAAGAACACACGACATTGCGAACGTCTCCAAGATCAAGAAATCGCCTCGTTCACTGAAATATCATTTCTCACACACAGCCGGTGGGCGTGCTTCAGTCTGCTTGTCTTATATATGACGTAAATGCTGCAACTTAAAATACCTTTCTCGCTATTGAACAAAAGTGAACATGAGCCAGGTGGGTCGGCATTATCGTGTGCTGCGCCAATTAAACCCACTTGCCTTTATGTGTCGCTACTCACAGCACCTTCTTAAGGAGCTTCCACCGTGACTCCGCGATTCAGTATCCCGTAAAAGAGCTATGTTATCTAATGAATAAATACCGATACAGAAAAAAGCCCATATGGAAAATCATCTATAGGGCGATAACGCATACACAATTATTGTATGAGTATGCTATTACATAGCGCGTTGTGGTTACATTCTATTTTTTACAAGCTCTTTTAACTCATTTTGACTTCGGAACATGGCCGACGTGTTGTTGCCACGTTTAATTTCCAAAGTGAGAATACATGCTCATTCGTACTATTACGTATTCTAAAATAGGTTAAGTATTTTCTTACTTAGTTTTAAACTATTCCCTTGTAAATACAACTCTTTGTTTTGAATTTATTGATATTCATATCTTTGAAAGCTACCATTTGGAGGCATTGGTAGTAATTACACTATATCAATAACCAATGAAATATATAAAATTGAATAAAAAACATAAGAAGGACCTTGATAAGGTATATTCCTAAATTAAGTTAGTAAATAGGCTTGTAAGCAAGTGCCGTCACAAGTACCGTTGCCAATGATAACAATATACGGTAGCGCCTTTTTCATGTAACTAAGACTTTTCTGCTTTTTTTCGAGCAAACATTTATTAATATCGATTAAACAAGTGTAGTAAGGCGAGAACTTTTTCTCAGTGATAAATTCTACATAAAATTGCGCATCATATATCTCAGTTTTTCGTCAAAACGACATTTCTCTTTACATTATTAATCTGCAAAATTTACTACAATAGCCATGCTATGTCGTATAGCTACGTATAAAATATCTTATTTTCAACGTCATTTTTCTTCAAATATATTATGGAAAGGCCAAATTATGGAAGGGCAAAGAAATGAATTGTCCTGAAATTTTCACAAAAATGAAATCTACTTCATAATTCGGTGGAGCCAACTTAAAACGTGATAGAAGTTATGTTATTTCTAATTTTTAAATTAAGTCGCTTGCAGCCCTCCTCGTGTGGCTACTCGTTTTTTTTCTGTTGTGCCGTCGTCGCGTCCTCTCCCTCATTTGTTCTGTCCGTCCGCTCGCATTTTCGTTTCCTCATTTCAAGATTCGTGTCGCTGCGAGCGCCGGAGATTCCCTAGATCGGCCCGACCCCGCTATAACGAGAGGGGGAGAGACGCGCTCTCGTCACTCTAGGAGGAATTCCTTCGAGATCTAGCCGACGCGTAACCTAGATTCTCTTCCACCCACCTTGAACTGCTGAGGAGAAAACGGACCGCCCGCGCCGTTTCCTCAATCCAGAGTTCTTAAAAGAAAGATCGTTCGGGAGGAGAGCGTCTTGTAGATCGGTCGATCAAAAACATCACTTCAGTCACTGTAAGACTCGTGATGTGATCTAGGTTTATTTCTTAAATTTAAAGGCATGAAGTCCGCCGCAGACACGACCTTCAACCGCGTCTCTCTTCAGCCATTCTCTTCATGTCAGCACAAGAGCCGCAGCCCATTTCCGTCGACATAACTTTTAAGGAGGTTGGCTCGCGACTGCTTGATTCAAGTTGTCTGAGGAATCTTATTAATTTAAGTACGAGTATACGCTTGCTAAGTGATCCTTACTTCACAAAGAAAATTAACCAAAGCTATTGAAAGTCATAAGTATCACCAGAAATACGATGGAAAGTCGAAGGATTTATTTTTTATGATTATTTTAATCAGGTCGACTATGGAGACAATTCAGCATTTACTTTAATGGAATAAATTCATGTACTCAATGAATTTACTAATGTATAACACCAGAACATTACTATAAAACGTTATGTGAAAATATTTTTCTGAAATATGCTTTAATATCTAATTAGTAATGATAATATTCATCCGCCATAAATTTTGGCTAGAACGACCGCAGCGCCAATTGAAGACAACTAACGCATTTCGTCTGCTATAAGCGCAGAAATTGGTGGTTTTAGCGAAAAATACGGTAGGTTGATGCCTTTTTTTCGTGTCATTTTATTTCTTGTAAAATTACGCATGAAATATCAGTTTTTTGCAAAAATGACATGACACTATGGTATTTTTAAACGTTATATTCCCATGTGATGGCCATTCTCGCCGTTAATGGTATGTAATTCTAAATGCAATATGTGGAAAAAGAAGTATGGGTTGGTGTGATTATTTTTACTTTATTAGATAGAGGAACTTTAGTTCTATAAGTTCAGAAAATATAAAAAAATGACATGACTTTCACTTTTCGAATCAACCTCCTTAAATACGAATTTCTTGGTCGCCCTTTCAGTTCTCTCCCAAATATTTGGCTTCCGAAATATTTCGTATCAAGGTGTCATACCGGAGTAGGTCTCCAATCAACTAAACTTTCCTTTCATGAATAGATCTCTTTCCGTATGGACTTGACTTATAGTACTTGCTTATTTGTTTTTCCATCGGTCCACCTAGTTCTTGATACTCTTCTCCAAACCCACATTTCTGCTGCCTCAAGTTTGGTGGTTTCACTCTTTCTTAGTGCCTATGTCTCACATCCAGAGGCGTCGGAAGTGGGGGGGCAGAGGGGGCATTCGGCCCCCCCCCTGAATTTGCCCCGGGCCCTTGAGAAATGAGTATTCATTAATAAAAGTTAAATTTCACTTGTTTCCAGCTTGCCTTTTCCCTTCGGACGCATATTCTACCACCTTCAAATGCACTTTTAGCGGAATTCTAGTCTCTACCCCCCTACTATCCGCAAAAAAAAATGCGGGACCTTTTCTTAAGAGCCGGGCACTTTTCAATTTGGCCCCTCCCAGCGAAAATAGTCCCGACGCCCCTGCTCACATCCATATGTTAGCATACTCCATACAAAACTTTGCAGAAGTTTATCCTAGTCTCAATATTATTATTGTTATTTACCAAGACACTTTTCTTTGTTTAGAAGGCTTTCTTTACTCAAGTTATTCTTCTCTCGACCTTTGAGGAGCTGCTGATATCTTTTTGTAATATACTACCTAAGAGCAGAACTCCTTTACTTCCTCTATCCTCACTTCCCTTATCCATATTTTTCCACTTTCTTTCTTTCTTTTCTACCACCGTGATTTTTGTTTTCTTTGGTGTTTATTTCAAGCTTAGGTTTTTAATGAACTGTTATTCAGGATATGAAGCATCCGACTTAGCGAACAAGGTACTGGCATATATTTTTTCTTCGCGCGAGCGAATCCTTGCTGTTAGAGCAACAAAATCCGATTAGTATCAATCTACAACACTAAGCTAAGATTTTTATTTTTTTTAATATTATGAACTAGCAGTTAGTTTACCAAATAAGCTGAAGTAAGACACAGATTGTGTATGACGTAGCAGTATCTGCATAGATCTATATATATATTTGCATTTATATATATCGGGACTTCTCGAAATGTTCACCGGTTTAATCGGTTCTTTGTTCCAATCCGGTAAATATTAAACAAGAAAAAATCAATCGGACAACGCTAAGAATTCTCGCAGGAGATTCAAATTATGAAAAATAACGATTTTCCTCGAACCAATAGGTACTCTGTTCTTCCAGGGGTTTTGTGTTTGAAACCGTCGGGATTAATTCGAATAGGTAACCAAGGAGTCACGTGGTACGAACACGAATGGTTGCAAAGTAAGTGTGAATGAATCGCTCGTTAAAATATTATTAATTGTTTTCACTTGAGTTTCTCTCGTCTGTCTGAAGTCCCCAGATGAGATAAAACACAAATGTAAATAGTGAGCTTGTAATCAGCGATTTTAACGCAGCAAATATGATAGCCATTCTTGTTTACAGCACGTGACTCCTTGGTTACCTATTCGAGACGATCCCGACGGTTTCAGTCCCCCAGGGGCCTGGCGGTCGGGTGTTTCACGTGGGGGGGGGGGGGAGGTGCACAGGGTTCCCCAGAAGTGGTAGCACCAATAACGTCTTTGACCGATGGTGGTTACCTCAGGGGGAGGGGTAATAAGGAGTTTTTGGTCTTCTTGGCGGCAGGCTGGGAGCAGAGGTACAGCAATGAAAACTATCATTTTAAATTTGCCTTCAAGAGTCAGCCTTAGTTTTAACCCACGGCCTGATAAAGATTTCCATCAGAAGTCTTCTTTTGCGCTTTAAGACACTCATTTATCGGGACGACCTCTCATAAATCTAGAAGTAATCTTCTCTGCTGATGTTCGAACTCCATGATCTAACCTATCTCTCGGGCGAGCTCAAAGGGACGCCAGAAAAGGGATGAACATATTTATTTCTCTTACAGTCTCATCACGTGTACCCTGGATCATTTTTACAAATCCCGATGGGAAAAGCAATTGCTGAGTATGAGAGGTCGTGGAAGGAAACAGTGGACGATGCCAAGACAGGTTGCGCTTTGGCGAGGCGCTTTGATATCTTATAAGGTTACAATCTTGGGGCTCCCTTTTTGATTTTATTATTTATCCAATTGGGATTCCATTACCGTGAATGCTATCACTAATTATGCTAGCACTATCAGTCTCGTAATCTATTCATCAGTGAACTATCCGCGGTAACTTTCATATTTGGCATTCCATAGTTGTCGCGCCGTTTCGTGTTTCACAGGACATGAAAGAGGGGGAATGATTTTTGTGCCAGACGGACTCAGAGTTAATTCCGCAATAATACTCCGCGATGTGACGTCACGAATACGCGCAAAGGCAACCTGTTTCCCGGCAATATCGTTTGATAATCGGGTCTGCCCACTCGTTATAGCGGACCGCGCGCGCACAAACGAACCGGGCCTTGTTAACAATGGTGCGCAGAGCACGAATCCGATAAAGCAATGTCCCAGGGACGCCCAACTCTCCTCACAACAGTGTAAGTGGGAAGGGGGGGGGGGGAGGGCAAGAATGGACTTGCGGCCGGAGACGGCGGCCATTTAAAGCATTTGCAATTCAGATGAACGCCATTTTCCTCAGTGGCATGCATGCGGAGGCATGTCCGACTTCCTCGTGCGAGCAGGAGGGAGATAGCATTGTGGGTAACCCGTAAGGGGAGAGGGAAGGAAGGTTTCCAGCCAGGGGTGTATACGGCAAAGGGCTCAAAATGTAGTACGGCAAAGAAGACGACGCCGCGGAGTAACCCGGCACCGATGGCTCTCATTATGCGAGTGAGTTTGCCGCTGGAGATGATTTACGCGCCCTGCGAACAAGAGATCTCTCTTGGCTTGGCTCTAAGGAGTTTCAGGAGTGGAGCACGAAGGCGTAGAGAATAATTAAAGTTAAATAACACAGCAACCATTCAAATGTCTTGGCTTGATGACTGACCCACTCATTTAATGCGTGGAACGCAATGCATATTCAGCGATTCACAGCAGATTATTGCCAGCATACGTTTCGTGTCCACTTGTTGGGGTCAACTGAAGATTTATGTGATAAATGAAGCAATCATTTTCCTTGAATTAGCGAACGAGGGCGAATTCCATTTCCCCATTCCTATTAAGTGCGCTCTTCCTGGGATCCTGCCGTTAATTTCATTTAAGCGTGCACATACGTCAATTGCTTCTCCCAGTGTGAGGCCAATCGATGGCAAGTAATCAATGGGATTTGATCTCCACTGGTAGTATCATATCGCTCACTTGGTTAATGCTCTCCGTACGCAACAGCGGAAAATTCCAGTAAGGGTTTTCGCGGTTAGTTCGCCATTATCGAATTTATAAGTATCGAAGTAATTGGAGCAATGTATACCTCAGTAGATTCCGAGTAGAAGACAATTTATATCACTGGACACACACTGGAAATTTCTAAAAAAAATATCATATTTCGATAGCGAGAAGAGACTGACCGTATCACCTCGCAGCAACGCAGGGTTGTGAAGTGACTTTCGGACCTTCAATCGATAATTCACTCGGAGACGGCTCAAGTCATCGGGGGAGACGCCAACAACACCTAGGCCTGCCCTTATCGCGGTGGCAGGGCCCAAGCGCTCGTAATTCTCGCTCTAATTGGCGCCAGGGGCCCTTGATCCGTTCTTCTCTCTTGTGGTAAGAGCCATAAGGCACTATCGCACCATCGGCCGTTGCTTGCGGTTGCCGTAAACTGTCCCCAATTACACTGACACACTGGAACACCCACCGCCCGGGTGTGCAACTGTGGCCAATTAGGGTCTCGCCCCAACTGCTGCCTGTTTTTTTATTACATCACATATTATTTATGTTTACATGACGTTTTACATGTTTGCCTTAGAGTTCCAGATTTAATCACAGCTACTTGGTTTTTATACAAACTGAGAATCATTCTCCCGATCATTGTAGGACACTCCAATTCCTTTCAGAAGTCCAAGTATTGAATTCCAATCCACGTTGTCAAAAGCCTTCTCTAAGTCTACAAATGCAATGAACGTCTGTTTGTCCTTCTCCATTTTATCCTTACTTTTCCTGAATCCAACTTGATCTTCACCCAGGAACTCCTCTGCTTTTTGTTCTATTCTTCTGTAGATGATCCTTGTCAATATCTTCGATGCATGTGTTGTCAAACTTATGGTTCTAAAATATTCGCATTTTTCCGCTCTCTTCTTTTTGGGAATGGGAATGATGATGTTTTTATCGAAGTCCCTGGGTTTTTCTCCTGTTGAGTACATGTCGCAGATGGTCTTGTAAAGATGGGTTAATGTCTTCTCTCCAGCATTTTTTATTTGTTCTGCAGGAATATCATCAATTCCAGCACCTTATTCATGCGAAGGTCCTTTACTGCAGCGTCAAATTCCTATCTTAATATTGATGCTCCCATATCATCCTTTTCCACTTCGCTTTCCTCTTCGATCACTTTCGTGCCGAGATTTTTTCCGTTGCATATCTCTGCCAGATATTCTTTCCATCTCTTCACTTTGTCTTCATTTTCAATCAAAAGTTCTCCATTCATGTCCCTCATGGCATTGCATCTTATGCTCCATTCTTTGAAGTGGTTCCTCACGATCCTATTGGCAGTTTCCACCTTTCCAAGACCAAGGTTGTTTTGTACATCCTCGCATAGGCTCTTCATCCGTATTTCTCTAGCTTTCCTTGCTTTGCGACTTATTTCGTTCCTTATTCTTTTGTAGCAAATCTGCCCTTCTTCAGTTTCCGCATTCATGTACTTTCTTATTTGTTCAATCAGGTCTAAGACTTCTTCCGTGATCCATGGCTTCTTCTTGGTAACTTTTCTTCTTACAAGAGCTTCCTTTGCGGTTTCCTGTAGCCACATTTAATATTTTCCCAGCGCTCATCCACTGATTTCTCATTCAGGTCCTCTCCTATGTAGTTTTCCACTGCCTTTTGAAATTCCTGTTGGTGTTGAGCATCCTTTAGTTTTTCTATTTTCCATACATTGTTTTCTTCAAGTTCTTGAATTTTAGATGGCAAAAAATGTTGCAGTAAATCGAAAATAATTATTTATAGTCGTTATAATATTGTTGGAGATCCTTGGTACTTGTACAAGTAATTGTTTTTTTTAATAATGTGGCGACGTATATTTTAGCGATTGAACTTAAAATATGTTTGGTGACGATTATACCTGCTTGGTGTTCCTGAGCTGTGGATGCATATCCATTCCGTATTCCGTTCCCACGTCCATTTCCTCTTCATTCATTGCTGCCATTTTCTTCGCTGTTCACAAAATGTGTAAAATATACGCCACGAAATGATACCTTAAACTTCTTTTTAAACATGTTTATGAATCGCTCAAACCGGAGAAGTATGTGAAATAGTTTGGAATGCAGTATTCATTCTACAGCGCATTAAATTGACAGTAAATTTTGATGTATTCCTATTCCTAATCTTGATAGGTTGAATGGAATTTATACCTTATAACAACTGACTTACATGTGCTTCCATATTCGTGAATGCATTTGTCTGTGTTCGGAAAGTTGGTCTCCGTCTGCTACGCTCCCGGTAAGGTCTCAATTATCTCAGACCGTGACTAATTCACGTCTGCGAGACAAACTGGGGCCAATCTAACGCTGCGGTGTTGATATAGAAATAAATCACTCGATATCTGTGATTACATCGGCGGAACAATGAACCAATCCTTATCAATTGAATTCTTGACTTTAATACATCAGGGCATTAAAATTCTACTTAGTTATTCGGCGCGCGCCTTGTGAGAAAGTAATTTCAATCGAAGCCTCGAAGAAAGGAATGCGTAAGCAGGCAGTGATTATGTCATGGGACGAAGGACATCGACTAAAATCCCATTCGCTCGTGAAGGGACTTCATGCACGGATAGGCCGTAAAATGAGAGCCACGAATCCGCTTTCCTCATCAGAAGTCTCGGTCAATCCCTGCATGGAAAATAGCGCCCTTTTTGCAGAACCGTCCCCATTATGTGCTGCCCCGTGCATCAACTTTCTCTAACGAAATTACACCGGCAGTGAATTTATCTAGCTATTTTGTCCCAGAATCCCACCATTTTTCATAAAAATTAAAAACTTTACCATAACAAATCTCATCGGTATAATTTTTCTCTCTCCACGTGTTTATTTGTTTTCATTCAACTCTTGTTGACAAGTCGCTGGAAGCCATTTTGATTCCTTCTCTCCTCCTCCGTTTGTTGGAAAACGAGAATAACTATTGAGGAGCCCTATCTGGAAGTGCTGGGCGATCCTTTTTTTTTACATCTACATCTACACGATACCCTGCAAGCCACCCCGAGGGTGTGTGGCAGGGGGTGAAGATCACCAAGCATGAAACATGCAAACAAGCAACTATAGGGTCTCATACAACTAGATTGTTAGTATCTATAGTATTTAAGGGGTTAATACATGCATCATGCACTACAGAATACTCTAAAATATTTCCCCTTCCTATCCCTTTGCAATGCTTTGCCTATTCTGTTCTCTTATAGTACGGGGGAAAATGCCATTTTGAATCTATCGGTACGACAATCTATCTCTCTAATCTTATTTGTCTGGTCGAATCTAGCATAATACGCTGGTTTTTTTAATATGTGCCTAACATCTTCAGTAAAGCTATCCGATTGAAATTTCTCTAACAAATTTAATCTGTACTTTAACCTACGCTCTGATAATGACTCCCACCCTTGTATTAATTCTGAAACACTACTCATCTTATCGTAACACCTTTTAACGAACCTAGCTGCTCTACGCTGCACACTGTCTAGTTCTCTGATCAAACCTAATTCATTAGGATCCCATACACTGGCTGCATACTCAAGGTGGGGCCTAACTAGTGAAAAATAGCATCGCTATTTCGTCTTCTCATCACATTTCCCAAGTACTCTTTTTATAAATCCTAGCTTTCTCTTCGCTCGGCCGCATATTTCCCTTATGTGTCTTCCCCACGATAAATCGTTAGTGATTGTTACACCTAAATATCTTATGGTTTCAACGTTTTCGATCTTCGTGTTACTAATTTTATAGGTACGCTCTATCGAATTATTCTTCCTCCAAAAATTGATAGCTACACACTTTTTAAGGTTAAGTCCTAACTGCCATTTGTCGCACCACTCTTGAATTGCATCTAAATCCTTGCTAAGCGATTTCCTGTCTTCTTCTTTTGATATACCCCTGTACACCACCGCGTCGTCTGCAAAAAGTCTAAGCTTACTACTAACTACGGTACCCAAATCGTTTATGTATAAAGGAAATAGAAGCGGACCTACTACGCTACCCTGGGGATCTCCCGATGTGACTTTGATTGTGTCCGACATGATACCATCTATGACAACCCTCTGCTCTCGCCCACTTAAGAATTCTTTTACTCAACATACAACGTCTTTATTTATACCAAAACTCTCTAACTTCAAGGTTAATTTGTCATGAGGAACTTTATCGAAAGCCTTTTTAAAATCTAAAAATATCGCATCAACTTCAGTACTGTTTTCGCCGTGGACTAAAATATCGTGTACGAATAAAGCTAATTGTGTCTCGCAAGATCTACCTATCCGGAACCCATGCTGGCTGTTTATGAGTAATCCCTGACTATCCAAACGCCCCATGATCGAACTGACTACAATGTGCTCAAATATCTTACCAGAGATTGACGTGAGTGAATGGGTCCGTAGTTACTAGGTTCTTCCCTATCACCGCTTTTAAAAATAGGTGTAATATTAGCTACTTTCCAATCCTTGGGTACTGTGTGGTTCTTTAGTGTTTTATTGAATATTATTTCTAGATAGGGGGCTATTTCAGAAGATAATGTTGATGAGATGTGAGTTTGCAGAAGGATTTTAATTGATAAGTGGATGGAAAGGAGAACCAGCGTGTAAGTGCTACACAGTGAGTCGTGGGAGGGAAGAAGTTTATAGAATAAGTTATACTGAGACGTAGCATACCTGTATGGTGACCAGGTCTAAGATGTGGCTTGAAGCCGTGGCAGAGAACTCTGGGTAATTGGAGAGAGGAGATAGGGTTGTCAGGAAGGAACGATGCGACGGAGGAGATAAGTGGAGGTGAAGAAGAACATTGTGAGGAACACAGTTGCATCTGACAGATACAGAAGTCTCTTATGCCTTTCTAGGACTGGGTAAGCTGGTAGAGCACAGACAATAATAGTGAATTGGAGGCTAACTTAACGCGTATTAATTTATGAGCGCCTTTTGTGATCATTCGTTGAGTTGATTATCCTAGTTTATACAATGTTCTACTGCGTTGGGGAAATGATATTTTATTTATTCTTAGGTTTTCAGTACGAGAAAATTTTAGTGAGATCATGGTATAATGCATGGTGAATCATTGATCCAGTAGAGACATTATTCACTCCCAACTCTGTGCGCAGGCGCAAGCAACTCGCGATCAGAACAGGCAGAGAGATAGGATCATCTTTCGCATACTCATATTATAAAGCCTATTGTCCAGAGTCCCGTATTATTCAATGTCTACATCGAAAAAGCCCCCGAGAAGTCAAAGAAAAGTCTCCGGGAGTGAATATCCACGGGGAGAAAGTCAGCATGCTGCGATTCGCCGATGACATAGCAGTCATGGCAGAAACGGAAGGAGATTTAAAGAACACGCTAGAAAATATGGAAAGAACAATGACCAGATATCATCTGAAGATCGATAAAAAAAACTAAGGTATGCAGTAGGATAAGGTAATCCAGGACCAATGTTAAACTAGGAAAACAAAAAATCGAGGAGGTGCAAGAGTTCTGTTACCTGGGAAGCAGGGTAACCAGTGATGGACGAAGTAAAAGAGAAATTGCCAGTAGAATTGCCCAAGCGAAAAGGGCACTTTGCCAGAAGAAGATTCTGCTTACAGCTGCAAATACAGGCGTTGAGCTGAGGAAGCAGTTCATTAGAACATACATCTGGAGCGTTCTACTATATGGCATCGAAGCATGGACAATAACAGCAGCAAAGAAGGGTGGAAGCATCGAAGAACACCATATGGTGTTACCGGAGAGTGATGAAGTTAAAATGGATCGATCGAGTGACAAACGAAGAAGTGTTAAGAAGAGTGGGAGAGAAGAGATGTCTACTGAAAACATTAAAAAGAAGACGGGACAACTTAATCGGCCACATCTTGAGACACGATGGACTGATGAAGACAATCGTCGAGGGAAAAGTGAACGGGAAGATTGGAAAAGGCAGGCCTCGTATGAGGTATATGGAGCAAGTTGTGAAGGATATAAAAGAGAGGAATTATGTTTAACATGAAGAGGTTTTCCAATAGAAGAATCGAGTGGAGGGCTGCGTCAAACTAATTCTAGGATTGTTGACCGATGACGACGATGATGTTTGTCCAGAGATGGCCAATAGGTCCTCATGATTATTAATCGATAAAATAAAGGAGACTTATTTTAGTATCACGAGGAACTTGGCCGCTGACGTAGGTGACCCGTATATAGTTTCGAGGGAATGGTCAAAGAGGTCAGCTCGAGTCCTTCCTCTCGTTGGTGCCCTCGACTTACGTGCGAAGCGGATGGTGTGGTGAGCGAGGTGCGAACCGAGGACTGCAGCGACGTGCTCCGCCTTCGTCTTCCTCTCCAGGGGGGTTGTGTTTGAAACAGTAGAGATTATTTCGAATAGGTAACCAAGGAGTCACGTGGTACAAACACGAATGGTTTGCAAATTTGATGTGCTAAAACCGCTGATTACAACCCCATTCATTGTTTACACTTTTGTTTTATCTCATTCGTGGGCTCTATAGCCGAGAGAGATGAGAAAAACTCAAGTCAAAAACAATTTTTGATAATGTAACGAGCGATTCAGAGAAATAAAATTTTCAAACTATTTGTGTTGGTACCACGTGACTCCTTGGTTACCTAATCGAGATAATTCCGAAGGTTTCAAACACAACCCCCCTGGAGGGAGATTGTACCCCCTCCCCCCTTTCGCCTGGCCCCAAGGATGATGTTGACGACTACCTACCGAGAGAGCGCGCGGCGTGATTAATGATTTTTTGCCCGGCGTCGGAAGAAGAAATATCGCTGCGAGATGTGATCCCTACTTACTGCCTGCGTAATTGAGTTGATTGAGAGTTGATGTGTACGCCTATGAGTGATTTCTCCCGGGAGGAGATAGAGTAATTTGTCTTGGAGAGCTAACCATCGTTTGCTGTGGAGAGAAAAAGAATGAATTGATTCAGTTTATAAATCAATTGATCCTTGGAAATTGAGTTGGAGAAAGGAGGCTTCAAATGCATTATTGCCGGAATAACTTTCGGAAAGTGATTTCTGGAGTAATTTGGCTGATCGTGGGTGATGTTTGGCGAAACTTAATGTAAGCCTGAATCACACGATTCAGGCTTACATTAAGTAAGTTCATAACGCCTGAATCACACGATCATTTTTTACGTCCCAATTCAGGGATAGCTCAAATAATAGCTTAAAAATGATCGTCTGACTTGATCACTTCAGGGATAGCGGCAATGATAGGGATCGCTATCCCTTTTTTCGTCATTTGAGCACGTCCTTTTTTCCGTCCCTCGCGTGTTATATGTGCTTCCGTCATTTAGCCAATCGGAGCGCACGCTCGGAAAGAGTGGAGTATTTTACTTTAGTATTAAAAGATAATATCTCGCGAACAGAAATGTATTCCTCCACAAATTTCAGTAAATAGGATTAATGCCATAACTATGTATTCCTTGGGACTGGACCGCCATTCCATCGTTAACAGATATCAAGGTGCTGTTTATTTATGTTTTGTTGTTATTGACGACGAAATAAATACACAAAAGGTATGGAATTAGAGAACTATGAGAAGGGTCGGTAAAAATGATCGTGTGAGCGGCAAAATGATAGCTTGAGCTATCATTTCGCTCATTTTTGGGGTCCCTGAAAGCTATAGCTTTAAATGATCCCTGTAAAGGGACGAGAAAAATGATCGTGTGATTCGGGCTTAATGAAAGAAAACTCTTACGTTTAAGGTACGAACGGGTTCGACTCAAAAACGAATTATTCAAAACATAATCGGTTTGACACCGAAAGATGACGTTGTAGAGTTGAAACTGGTCGTGCATATGGGAGCATATATACGTAAGTGGAAGAACTACGTTTTGTTTAATTACGTAACATTTTCATGTTCGTCTCAACAGTTACATGCAATGTCGATAGGTAGGTGCTTTTTTGTACGCTCACCGTGGTAGTCAGATATGGTAACATACCAGTCTGACAACTCAAGAGATAGATCGTGGATTCAGAAACCGCCTCGGGCATGGATACGTGTTTGTCTTAAATTTCAATTTCTTAAACTGAGTAATTGATGTTACGCGGTGTGATAAAACCATGGCATTCGGAGCCCATTTAAACCTACATCTATTACGACATATTCGTGGTTATCGCAGTAACATTCTTTCTGTCACAAATTTAAACGGCTCACAATGTCCAGTATTGAATAGAATCTCTGGTGTCGCATTCTAAATCCACGTGGGGTAGATATTTAGGCGATTTTACCTTAATTACAAACAATCAGACTGGTTTTCTGACATGTGCTAACACACCCGATGTAAGTCGCTGTCAGATGAAGTTTTTTTCATTATTAGAGCCGGAGTATTTTTTGCTCGAGCAGAATGTAGTCCTAAGTGCCTCAAATTTGCGATGACTCGAACAATAACTTTTATACATAACTGTCGATGATGCCTATTAGCCATAAGATGCTCTTCAAACCCTCGGCCATTGTCATGCGGTAATTGGGTTAAGATGTCTCTATTACATATTTCCAGACTTCAAGAGAAATTATCAAAATATAAAACCTGACTGGTTTCACTGACATTTCTCTGTTACCTCCCCTATCCTTTGCCTCATGACATTTACATCTACACAATACCCTGCAAGCCGTCGCAAAGGTGTGTGGCAGGGGGCGAATTGACACCAAACGTGAATTACATATCAGCGCATTTATATTTTGGCGGTGCTGTAAAAAGCCGGAATTAAACAGGCGTGGAGCACAACGCTTCAATGTAATCTGTTTATTGTTCAACAGCTATTAACACGATAATACAAGTCTCGATATCAGGCGCGACGGGTCGCTACACTGCACCAGGCGAGCGTTGGCGATAGACTGCTTTTTCTTTCTCCCACCGCTCCTGTGCTGCCGTTGTCATGGTAGCCAGCAACAGAAACAAATGCCTGGCGGCGACCGCAGTGTCGTCAGCCGCCACAATATTTTAGTGTACGCTTCATAATTAGAAAAAAGATGAAAATTGCAAAGCAAGCATGCAACAACCTGTGCTATTCATTGATATACTTGGATCTATGCTATTGGATTTATTTCCAGCTATTCATATCCATAATTGTACGAGGAAAAAAGGACATTTTGAATCTGTCAGTTCGGCAATCAATTTCTCTAATTTTGTGTCTGCGGTCCAGTCTATCATAGTAAGTTGGAGTTCACAAATTGTTTTGTCGTCATCATTGAATATATTATCTTGGAATTTATTTAAGAGATTGTCTGAATTTCAACATACGGCCTGATAATGGTTCCATTTTAGTTCATCTAATAGACTGGTTACGCTGATGTAGTTATCGTGCCGTCCCTTTACAAATCTTTCCGATCTTCGCTGCACACGTTCAAGTTCATTATTTAAGCCAATTTCGTAAGAATTCTGTATACTGACGGCGTATTCCAAATGTGATCGATAACAAGGGAGAAGTAGATAATTTTTCGTGTAACCCGAAGGCCGTTGTTATACATTATCTCTGTCAATCCTCTCTGATGATCGCCACCCAATTACGTCGTTCCGATCGGAATCCAAGCGTCCCCATTCGAAATGCATGAAAACATGCGTGGGTCCATGCGCTCTGTCGCAACCGCTCCAATACATCTACATCTACATCTACACGATACCCTGCAAGCCACCGCTAGGGTGTGTGGCAGGAGGTGAAGGTCACCAAGCACGCACTACTAACATGCAAGCAAGCAACTAAAGGGTCTCATGCAACTAGACTGTTAGTATCTATAGCATTTGAGGGGTTAATACATGCATCATGCACTACAGAATACTCTAAAATATTTCCCCTACCTATCCCTTTCCTATGCTGCCTATTCTGTTCTCTTATAGTACGGGGGAAAAATGCCATTTTGAATCTATCATTACGACAATCTATCTCTCTAATCTTATTTATCTGGTCGAATCTAGCATAATACGCTGGTGTTTTTAATATGTGCCTAACATCTTCAGTAAAGCTATCCGATTGAAATTTCTATAATAGATTTAATCTGTAAATAACCTACGCTCTGATAATGATTCCCACCCTAATTCTTGTATTAATTCTGATACACTACTCAACCTATCGTAGCACCTTTTGACGAACCTAGCTGCTCTACGCTGCACACTGTCTAGTTCTCTCATCAAACCTAATTCATTCGGATCCCATACACTGGCTGCATACTCAAGGTGGGGCCTAACTAGTGAAAAGTAGCATCGCTCTTTTGTCTTCTCATCACATTTCCCAAGTACTCTTTTTATAAATCCTAGCTTTCTCTTCGCTCGGCCGTATATTTCCCGGATGTGTCTTACGATAAATCTTTAGTGATTGTTACACCTAAATATCTTACGGTTTCAACGTTTTCGATCTTCGTGTTATTAATTCTATAGGATCGCTCTATCGAATTATTCCTCCTCCAAAAATTGATAGCTACACACTTTTTAAGGTTGAGTTCTAACTGCCATTTGTCGCACCACTCTTGAATTGCATCTAAATCCTTGCTAAGTGATTTCGTGTCCTCTTCGTTTGATATACCCCTGTACACCACCGCATCGTCTGCAAAAAGTCTAAGGTTACTACTAACTACGGTACCCAATACCCTCCCCCACCGCCAGAAGAGGGCTCTCCAGGGGGGGCTGTGTCTGAAACCGTCGGGATTACCTCGAATAGGTAACCAAGGTGTCGCGTGGTACAAACACGAATGGTTTGCAAATTCGGTGTGCCTGGATCACTCGCTACAATACCTTCAATTGTTTTTACTTGAGTTTTCTCATCCGTCTCGACTGTATAGAGCCCCCATATGAGATAAAGCACAAGTGTTAACAATAAATGAGGCTGTAATCAGCGGTTTTATGACAACAAATTTGCCAACCATTCCTGTTCACATCATGTGACTCTTTGGTTACCTATTCGAGATAATCCCGACGGTTTCAAACACAACCACTCCAAAAGTCGACCTGAGGACCTGCCTTGCTTGCGAGCGACGAAGGCGAATCTTGAGGACCTACAACGCCCTCAATCGCGTGTTTTCGGAGCTCAAGTCCATTGTGTCGAAAGTCTTGTGCAATCGTCTTCCTCTTCCTCGCTCTGCTGCGGCGAATCGCATTTCTGGAAACTTAAGGCGATGGAAGAGAAGCGTTTCTTCGGGCGCCTATTTTCAATCTCCGCGTTGCGGAATTTCATCTCTAAATAGACTCCATCATTTGTTTATATTTCTGACATCACTATCCTCCTGGCTTTCTTGTCTAGGAAACGTAATAGCCGTCTTAGCTGTGCGTGTCGAAGCTCTTGGTTAATCCTTGGTCTTGGTGAAAATTTTGATCTCGTCTTCATATATTCTATTTAAAAATAGGATCCTCCATGAATGGGGGCGTTTACTCGGAAACGAAATCGCAATTTCGTTCACGAAAGAATAAGCCGATTCTGATTTCAGACCCTCAATGGGGTCGTTTACCATATTTTGATTATTGCCGAATATGACAGAGTTTGTAAAATAAAAAGACCCGTATTTTTCCGTTTTTTGATCCGTCAATTATTTCTCGAGTTATAAGCGGCGATAAACTGATGTTTTTGACCCTTTCGGAAAAGTGAGTGTGGTGCAACCTCTGACGTATATCGACTTCGTCCAATCACAACTGAGCCCGCGAAGCTACTTCGCCTTATCGCAATGGTGGTGGACACAGCTGACTCTGCCAATAGGAGCAGGTGCGACAGAATCATTGGGAGCAGACCTCCCGAGAATCCCCCTCCACTCCCTTCCCTTCCCCTAAAAGCAGTCAAGGACGGGAGGAAATTGACGTCATTGTTATCAAGCAGCTTTTTCGGTGGGCGTCACCTTTTGCTTGTTTTAATTTTTGATTTATGAGTGAATGGTTGCGGTTAGAAGATTGATTTTTACACCAAAATTCCTTTTTCGTTTCCATCTGACGATTTAGTGTACGAAATTGCGATTTCGGTTCCGAGTGAACCCATTTAATATACGGTAGCACGGAATTTGTCTAAACGTATCTCCGCAGAATGGAATTCCTGTGCATCGTTTCTGTCGACAGTCACTTATGTTGGCTCTCCGTTCTTTCCGCAGCGCCGTCGGGCTCCAACCGCAGCGAGGACATCGACTTCAACGAGCGGTTCCGGTGGTCGGGTGCGGGCGAGATGCAGGAGAGCCAGAGGGAGGCCTTGGAGCGGGGTTTGCCCTTCCCCATCCTCACCGTGGCCGAGTACCTGAGTGCCGACCAAGAGGGCTTCAACTGGGGACGGATGTATCGCTCCGCCGGCTACTACGCCTCCATCGCCCTCTGGTGAGTACCTACCTATACCTACCTGCTGTGGCGAGGAACCTGCATGGGGGTTATTTTGTAATCTCACTTCAGTGAGAATACGTCATAAAATGTCACTTTTTCGTAGTTAAACTCCGCCACCCAGGCGGCGTGACCATCTTCGGATCTCGAGCGTTGAACTGCCGGTCGTGTGCTGGACTTTTAGACGATTCATCCGCTCTGATCCGTATCTTTCGACTCTTGATCCGTTTCATTATCTCCGCCTGCTATTAGTTCCCATCTCATCTTCATAAAGAACGACACATGGAGCCACCATCGTTTCCACTTGAAGCAATTGAATTGGAAGAAAAGCAAGAGCGAGAAAGATACAAACGATTTTTAATTGTATTTTTGGAATTTGCACAACGTGAAGAACTTAAACTTTCTTAAATCACGAATTGTATATTATCAACAAATGATTTCTTGAATGAAACACTATTGAGAAAATGAAAAATGATGAAACACTATTAACGTAAAATGTAGCGAGAAACAAATGCAATTTCCAATATTGGTATGAAGGAAATTATCGAACATGAATTATCTTGACAGACCATCCGAATAATTAAAATGATAGGGAAAAACAATTTTTCACTCACCTTCACCGTATTCCTCCATTTTTGAAGAAAGCGGTCACCGTTGCCAGGCACTCGTTTGTTTATTCAACAACATAATCTTCGACAATTCACGAACCCGAAGAGAGCGAAACGGATCTCCCGCCTTCCCGCAAAGAGTCATTAAAAAGGTGAGATTACAAAATAACCCCTTTGAAGTGTCACCATTCCCTTCTAGGCTGTATCTGAATTCATTAGCCATTAATTATTTTTTAATCTATCTTTCGCGTTATCGCAATCTTTATAGTTAGAGTAGAACCCTGCGCATGTTAACCAGGGTTAGGGCAGAGTAGGGCATAACGCGAAAGTAGATCCGTGATTCCACACCAGGTTTCTTGACTTAGATGAGAACGTATGAAATTCTAAGCCTGCCATGTGAACGGCGGTGAAATTCACATCGATTGCCATGCGAAGAAATTCACCTGGACCGGGAATCGAACCACGGACCTTTGGCTTTCCGGGCCACTGCGCAGACCACTACGCTACCCAGGATCCCTAATTCGCTAAGGGCTGTTTTGAAGCCCGTAGAAACTTCACGTAGAAACTTGCTTTGAGATGATTGGAGAGAGATAGAGAGCATGATGTTTTTTAGTGCTGATTTTTGCATCTTCACTGGAAGTTTATGTCACCACCATGAGTCTTTATCGTCTCGGCAAAGTTCTCCGTTTCTTCCACCAATCTATTTTGATGACCTTCGCTGTAATATGCATTCATTCCCCCAAAGCTCTCACCACATCTCCCCTCTCACTTTTCCCTCACCGACTGTCTTTGTGTCTTAAGGCATAACCGATCAGGTTGAGTATTCCTTTTTCCGGCATCGTCATGAGGTATCCTTTTCTCCTGTATTCCATTTCAACTGAATTAGCCCTCTATATCGCTTCTTCCTTCTATCGATTCCTGCCTTCTCTACTACTGTTAGTTTCCGTATCTGACTACAATGATTTATTAATGTTTCAGACGCACTTTCTAAAGGCCGTTGTACACGGTACAATTTTTTGTACCAGATCTTGTAGCATAAATTGAACGGCGAGATTTGACCAACAAATTGTACAAGAAGTTGGTTGACAGTCGTACACGATCAAAGATTTTCATGCAATTTGTGCGCCAATAACATGCTCAGATATCGTTTTCTGTCTAACAGCTGAATTGCGATATCCGATGACGATAGTATTTTGAAAAAACTACCATAGTTACTGGGTTACAATGATTTGCTACCATTAATCCTAGCATTAATAAAGTGATATTATACGATTGGTTACTTGCACTCTTTCATTGGCTCATGAAACCCATCATTTATCCTCCAAACATCATGTTTTTGTTTGCTGCATATATTTATTTTTGGTTCAATAACGTCATCTTAAATTCATTGAGGTTTAATGTTTGTCAGTGTGTCCAACTCATCTTTTGGAAATAGAACACTTCCAACGCGACCGACGAATATCACAATATGGAAGCAACAAAGAATATCACGATATGTATGTACAACAAAAATGGAAGTTTTGCCACGCTTATAGGAATAAAAGTGATCGCAAACACAGAACACCAACCTTAGGAATACTAAACGAACGCATCACTACCGTCACATGTCATGCGCAGAAGCTACGGAGTGGATCTTTGACGGGGTCATCCAATAATATAGAGCATGATCTAATTTCTTGTACAAGAAATTATACGAACACCTCGTACACGATACAATTTGCGCATTGTACAAGTTCTTGTACAAGAAATGGTACCGTGTACAACGGCCTTAAGAATGGGTACAACCTGTGCTTATAGTTTACATTAGTGAGCAACCCAGCTTGTAGTCCTCCCCACATTCGCGCGTCGCGTTTTCAGGCAGCCCTCGTGTTATATTCCGGATGCATTATTTAAACATAAACGGAGGCGGGAGTCGCTCTTTATCGTCCAATCTGCTGCGCGGGTCGGAGAAAAGGGATCGTCGATAGCAATGAGTACACACTTTATTAAGTGTGTACTCATTGCTATCCACGCGTTTGTTAAAGCTTGCAGACTTTTCGTCTGACAGACTTGACTGCTTGCATGGCGTGGGCTCATCTATTCACGATAATGTGTACCCAACAAAGTTATTTTGGCTTCAGTGATTAGCCATTATCGTCTAGTACTGCAACAGAAGAGAACGTTTCCTGTGTTATTTCACGAGAGCAGATAAGGGCACAGAGAGCACTTGTGTTCCGATATTGAAACGGCCGCGACATCCAAGGACATAAAGGGAAATCGAAATGTGAATGCGTCGCTTTCCACGCGCTGATCAATGGGGACGATGGCTTCGCGCTCCGCTGCGGATTACTTCGAGTTTTTCAACAGGAATGTGCTTGTTGCTTTCGGTGACCCTGATTATAAATTTCAGCTTTCGCAGACCCTTCTGCCGGCTTTGTCAGGAAAAAATGAGTGCCTTAGTTTGTTGGATGCCTTGTATATTATCGATGTTTGGTGGTCGCATGAAGGTAGACCATTAACCGTTCACATTTGAATGTCTTATTAAACTTTCCATACTTATCCACTATCCCTGATGAGATTTCTCGATCTTTTCGATATGTATCGCTAGTTTTCCTTAAGCAGCGTTTACACATAGCAGTTGACTGCTATGACAGTCGCGAGATGCGCGATACATCCATATCGCTGCTGCTATGATGCGTATGCACCAACTTCTAAGCGGCTTAAAGCAGCTACTTAGGAGTTGTCATAACAAATAAAAAGAGTTGTATTTCAATAGTAATTATTGCTTAAATTTTCATTATATTCTTCAAGCAATAAATTCCATTGACGATTATCTTTTGTTCCCATTCTTTAAAGAGTATAATCTCCCCTTTTGGGGAGGTATATCCTTGTTATTATATCCTAATTCCGTCGAGTATTGCTTTCCGTTGGCGATTGTTGCGATTGTGTTGGATACATTTCCGCTGGAAAGTAGACGAGCTTCAACTTTGCTAATAGCTCGAACTGGGATCGATAGTGTTCGACATGTGTCCAGTATCGACCTGAACTCGCATCGCAGTTGCTATTTACACATGCGAGTGGGGCTTAATTGTTGTTAGCAGTTGACTGCTATGATAGTCGTATGAAGTCGTACTGCTAGATAGACGTGTAAACGTACCTTTATTATCTTGAGAAATATTCTATTTCTTCAGATATATATTTAGTTTCATTCAACTTAATTGCATGCGTTTCCCCTGAACACACGTGTTCCCTGAGGCTATTGTGGTACCTCTTCCTCATCGCTATTCCTTTCTTAGCACAAGCGTCCTTTTTGCATGCATGCATACGCCGAGTCACATTGGGAGGGGGGAGATTTGGGCTTAAGGTGCCAGGGGTGGGTTGGGATGAGGGGCAAGGCAATTTCTCAAATGGGGATGAATGGAAGAAGGGGAGCAGATAAGGCAAGTGGGTGAGTTCGTTTGTGGAGAAGGATCTCTAGTTGCCCTAAGACGTCCAGTCCTTTCCTTTCAAAGTGGAGAACCGGCCAAGCCACTCCAATGCCCAGTGCTCCACTGTCGGACGAAATATCGGTTTTAAAAGATTTAATATGTTCTCGAGCCCTCGTGTTAAAACTCCTTCCCCTGATTTCAGAGTTTTATTTCTTCTCGTTTTTCTTCGGACTGTCGCACTCTTCCTAAGACCTTCCCCTTGGCCCCTGATAAAGGCCAGAGCTTCTCTCTTCCCCCGATACGGCCAAGACACCCCTTCGACGAACTTCCCCGCCCCCGACCCCTTGCATCCTTCCAGTCGCCTCAAAAACCCTTCACGCTATCGCGAGCCAATGGTGTGTGGGCGACCCGGCATTGTAATTCATTCGCTCTCGCCCAATGGCGATTTGATCACAATATGGGGTACAGTGCCGCTCGCTGCATCCATTGTTACGTGGTGCAGGGATTTATTGAATGATAAACGAGTTAAGATGTGCCAGGCAAGGGTCTCTTAAGGAGGTTCCAACGTGACTCCGTGATTCAACATCCCGTAAAAGAGCTATGTTATTTAATGAATAAATACCTATCCAGAAAAAAGCGTGTATGGAAATTCATCTATAGTGTGATAATGCATGTACAATAATTGTATGAGTATGCTATTACATAGCGCGTTGTAGTTGCGTTCTATTTTTTTCGAGCTCTTTTAACTCATTTTGACTTCGGAACATGACTGACGTGTTGTTGCCACGTTTAATTTACAAAGTTAACATACATGCTCAACCCCACTAATACGTATTCTAAAATAGGTTAGAAATTTTCTTACTTAGTTGTAAACTATTTCCTTGCAAATACAACTCTTTGTTTTTAATTTTATTAATTTTCGTATTTTTGAATACTGTTTGGCAACAATTAAGCTGCTACCATCTGGAAGCATTAGTGTTAATTACACCTTATCAATAGCCAATGAAATGTTTAAATTACATAGAAAATAGAAGAAAGATCTTGGTCAGGTAATTAAGTTAGTAAATTAAGTTAGTAAATAGGCTTCTAAGCACGTTCCGTCACCAGTACCGTTGCCAATAATAACAACATACTGTAGCGCCACTTTCAAGTAACTGCGGCTTTTCTGCTTGTTTTCCAGCAAACATTTATCAATATGAATTAAACAAGTGTGGTGAGGCGAGCACTTTTTTACAATGCTAAATTCTACATAAAATTGCGCATCTTAGCTTAGTTTTTCGTTGAAACGACATTTCTCTTTACATTATTTATCTGCAAAATTTACTGCATGCTCTGTCGTATAGCCTCGTATAATAAAATATCTTATTTTTAACGTCTTTTTTCTGCAAATATTTTATGGAAAGGCCAAATTATTTTATTGCCAATCGATAGAAGGGCCAAATAATTATGCCCTGAAATTTTCACAAAAATGACATCTACTTCACAATTCGGTGGAGCCACATTAAGTGAATGAGCGGAAAAATGATTTATGTGGCCCGAAAGCTTTAGGAAAAAAATTAAATTTAATAGCGCGGTCTATGGATCGCTGTATTTATTCGAAGTTTGGCTTGATTAACAAAAATGTTCTTTTTTTAAGTGGTTCGTGGTATTTTCTATTGTTTTCTTAGTCTGTCACGTAATGGCGACGGACCTTTCAAGATTAATTCAATGTCAGAGGAAAAATATTCCGTTTTTCATGCATTCCCATATTTTAATGGCTGTAATGTGACTGTATTTACGCTTCCATTACCAATTTGAAATGACCAACCTCGGCCGAAAACAAGCATTGTCTTGAATTGCGTTTTATTAACGCGGTATATTGTCATAATTAGGTCCGTTTCTCATCAGTCGATGCTGCCTGATTAAAATTATTTGCCGTAAATGCCGTAAATTATGGAGGAAGAGGGAGTAGCTTTCTATTGCACATTATTCATCCCGTGATGTTGAACTTCCCATGATGCACTGCAAATATTGACGTTGACCAGACACTGGAAAATGGCTGAAACAAATGACTGCGACACTGCGCTCTTAAATTAAATTCAAGTTAATTCAAATTCGCCCAATCCTCACGCTATTTTTCCGTAACTTAATACAGGTTTCGCGCTGTTTTTTTTCGAGGAACGAAGTCGCCATTGCCGGTCTCACGCTGCGTGTACGCTGATTTCACACTATTTTCTTGCATTACATCTACATCTACATAATACCCTGCAAACCACCATATAGGTGTGTGGCAGGGGGTGATTTCTAACCAAACATGCACTACATATCATGAATTTAAAAGGATTAGTATTGATATACTGTTCTAAACTTCATATTTAAAAAAAGATAAAAATATCAAAGCAAGCATGCAAAAACATGCTGTTAGTTGGGTTAGCTTTAAGTCCTTATGCCAATTAGTTGTGTTTTATTAGTTGTGTTGCCCTCAAGTCCCTATACTAACATGCAGCTACTAATGTTATCCATTGCTACAATCGTATTGGATATATTTACCCTTATTCATATCCCTAATTGTACGAGGAAAAAAGGACATTTTGAATCTGTCAGTTCAGCATTCAATTTCTCTAATTTTGTAATTATGGTCCAGTCTACCATAGTAAGTTCGGATTCGCAAAATATATTTAACATTAAAGGTAGTTGTTTCAGGCTTGATTTGGTGGAATATCATAGTGAAAGAAAAAATGGCAATTTTCCACAAGAATAAAGATATTTAATTTGACCGGTTTCGGTGTACAACACCATCGTCAGGTGAAAATTAAATCTCAAACATCGGTATATATACAATTTGCAGTGAGGGAAGGGAAAGGTTGAAAAGGGGGGGGGGGTAGGTGGAGGGGAAGTATGGAGGGGTTGGAGGGAACAAGGGTTGAGAATTGAGAAGGGGGTGAAAGGAGGTGGGTGTTGATGGGTAAAACCAAGCAAGATGGCGACCTGGGGATGGCCCAGGTCGTAAAGGGTCTTCGGGAAGTCCGTGCCCAGAGATCCCGTGAAGTCCACATTTGGAAGGGGTGAAGCGGTCCGGGCGTTGGCATCCCCCGGAGCGACGGTTTCTTCGTGTTAAGGGGGGATTAGCTCCTTGGGGGAACTGGTGTATTCTTCCAGATAGTATGAGGGCGTGGGGGGAAGTGGGCGGCTGGGGGGTCCGGTGTTTAGGGTTGCGGCAGCCCTTCTGAAGAGTGTCCGACTCGTGGGAAGGTGATGGAGAGGAGGGGGGAGGGGGACGAAAGAAATTGAACGTCATTGAGAAGATTCTGCTTCATGTTCCTACTTTGAATAATTTCCACTTGCTCCATGGCGTCCAATTTCTTTCCTTTTTCCACTGTGTGGAGCACGTTGAATTTAAAGTCACTAAGGTGGTTCGCATCCATGAGGTGTTTCGCGAATAACGAAGTTTCATTCCCAGAGACGTAGCACTTTTTGTGTTCCCTGATACGGGTGGAGAAACTCCTCCCGGTCTGGCCGATGTATTTGGCTCCACAATCACACTTGATCTCATAAACCCCGCACTTTTTGGAATCTTCTATTGGATCTTTATTAACACAGAGGGCTTTTTGTAGGTTTGTGGGGGTGTAGAATGACACTTTGAACTTGTCTTTAGGGAACTTGTTGGCTATTTTGTGGGAAATTTGGTTGTGGAAGGGAATTTTGCACCATTTTCTCTCTGGAGAACTGGGGCCTGGTAAGAGGGACGTGTTTAATGTTACGGCTTGTTTTTTCAGCTTTCTCCGGAGTAATGTGTCAATAGTGTTAGCACTGTAACCATTCTTCTGTGCAATGTACTTGATTGTATTGAGCTCACGTTCAAAATAGTGTTTGGAAAGGGGAATGTTGATTAGCCTATGGATCATACAATTGAAGCTGGCTAGTTTTTGAGCTATGGGATGGCATGAATCAGAAGGAATGACTTGATCCGTGTAGGTAGGTTTTCGGAAAATTGAGAACATGTGTTTATTATCGCTTATCTCGATTGTGAGGTCCAAGAAATTGATTTTGTTATTCACACCGAGTTCCATAGTGAAGGCTATTGATTGATGTAAGGAGTTGATGAATTGAAAAAAATGTTGTAACTGTCTTTCACTTCCTGTCCAGCAACACAGAACGTCGTCGACATATCTGAACCAGTAGAGTACATTTTTGGAAAATCTATGGTCACTGAGGATTTTATGCTCTAAAACATCCATAAATATTTCTGCGAGGAGTGGGGAAAGAGGTGATCCCATAGCCAGGCCATCCTTTTGTTTATAATATGTCCCTCGGAATAAAAAGTAGTTTTGATCGACACAAATCCTAAAGAGTGAACATATTTCGTTGATGAGATGTTGATTGACATCTGCGGTGGTTAGGATTTTTTCGGCGTACACTAAGGCTTCTTGGACCGGGATAGAGGTGAAAAGGTTGGACACATCGAAAGACACCAGTTTCGCGTTGGGAGGCAAGGTGATAGGCAGAAGGCGTTCGGATAGAGCGATAGAGTTGGTTATTGTAAATTTTGGGTTGAAACCTGAGAGCTGACGGTATATCCCGTTTAGTTTATAGGCTAGTTTTTGCACTGGTGCACTGACACATGACACAACTGGTCTGATGGGGACATCTTCTTTGTGAAGTTTTGGTAAGCCATACAGCCTGGGGGGTAATGGATTCATGGTTGTTAAGAAGAACTTTTCCTTATCATTAAAAAGATGAATGCAAGCAGAGATGGCTTCTTTGACCCGTTTTTGGTAAATGGGGGTGGGATCTTTGCAGAGTATTTCATATTCGTTGGTGGATAGGAAACTTTGGCACTTACTGAAGTAATCATCTTCTTCCATGATGACGGTGCAGTTTCCTTTGTCAGCTCTGCTGAAAATGAGGTGCTTTTCTTCCTTAAGATCTTGAAGTGCCTTCAAGCTGGTGTTCTCATGTTGTGGGCGTGGATGGTTCGAAGATGGGTTCAGCAAATCTTGGGAAATGATGTCCGCTATCAGCTGTTTGACACCTCTGGGTTGGTTAGATAGGGCGACTTCGCAGTCCGTCGCTAGGTTCTTGTAGCGTCTCGTGGTGGTGGGAAGCGAGGGGGCGTATTTCAATCCTTAAACACATGTTCTCAATTTTCCGAAAACCTACCTACACGGATCAAGTCATTCCTTCTGATTCATGCCATCCCATAGCTCAAAAACTAGCCAGCTTCAATTGTATGATCCATAGGCTAATCAACATTCCCCTTTCCAAACACTATTTTGAACGTGAGCTCAATACAATCAAGTACATTGCACAGAAGAATGGTTACAGTGCTAACACTATTGACACATTACTCCGGAGAAAGCTGAAAAAACAAGCCGTAACATTAAACACGTCCCTCTTACCAGGCCCCAGTTCTCCAGAGAGAAAATGGTGCAAAATTCCCTTCCACAACCAAATTTCCCACAAAATAGCCAACAAGTTCCCTAAAGACAAGTTCAAAGTGTCATTCTACACCCCCACAAACCTACAAAAAGCCCTCTGTGTTAATAAAGATCCAATAGAAGATTCCAAAAAGTGCGGGGTTTATGAGATCAAGTGTGATTGTGGAGCCAAATACATCGGCCAGACCGGGAGGAGTTTCTCCACCCGTATCAGGGAACACAAAAAGTGCTACGTCTCTGGGAATGAAACTTCGTTATTCGCGAAACACCTCATGGATGCGAACCACCTTAGTGACTTTAAATTCAACGTGCTCCACACAGTGGAAAAAGGAAAGAAATTGGACGCCATGGAGCAAGTGGAAATTATTCAAAGTAGGAACATGAAGCAGAATCTTCTCAATGACGTTCAATTTCTTTCGTCCCCCTCCCCCCTCCTCTCCATCACCTTCCCACGAGTCGGACACTCTTCAGAAGGGCTGCCGCAACCCTAAACACCGGACCCCCCAGCCGCCCACTTCCCCCCACGCCCTCATACTATCTGGAAGAATACACCAGTTCCCCCAAGGAGCTAATCCCCCCTTAACACGAAGAAACCGTCGCTCCGGGGGATGCCAACGCCCGGACCGCTTCACCCCTTCCAAATGTGGACTTCACGGGATCTCTGGGCACGGACTTCCCGAAGACCCTTTACGACCTGGGCCATCCCCAGGTCGCCATCTTGCTTGGTTTTACCCATCAACACCCACCTCCTTTCACCCCCTTCTCAATTCTCAACCCTTGTTCCCTCCAACCCCTCCATACTTCCCCTCCACCTACCCCCCCCCCCCCTTTTCAACCTTTCCCTTCCCTCACTGCAAATTGTATATATACCGATGTTTGAGATTTAATTTTCACCTGACGATGGTGTTGTACACCGAAACCGGTCAAATTAAATATCTTTATTCTTGTGGAAAATTGCCATTTTTTCTTTCTCTATATTTAACATCATCACTGAAAATATTATCTTGGAATTTGTTTCGGAGATTAAGTCTAAATTTCAACGTGCGATCTGACAATGATTCCCATTTTAATTCATTTAATAGACTGGTTACGCAAATAAGGTTATCGTACCGTCCCTTTATAAATCTTGCCGATTTGCGTTCAAGTTCATTATTTTGACCGATTTCGTAGGGATCCCATACACTGGCAGCATATTCCAAATGAGGTCTAACAGGGGAAAAGTAGCTGATTTCTCGTACGTGATCGTCACATTTACCCAGTACTCTTTTGACGAATCCCAGTTTACGATTCGCTTGACCCATTATTTCACGAATGTGTTTACCCCAGGACCGTCCTGTACGCATTGCAAAAGGGATGGTGGGCTCAGTAGAGGGAGGAAAAGGGTGCGGGTGAGGGATGGGAGCTCTCTGGAGGTCACGATGGATCACTACGAATCACGTTGCTTCTCACGTGAGCGTCTCCCGGGGTGATCACCCTCGCCTTTAATAAATACGTGAATCACTTGTCTACCAGAGAGGGGGTTATCTCGCCTGGCTTAACTCTTGTTTTACTGCGAACGCTGTCACGGGGGAAGCATTTACGGCCTACGACCCAGCGGATGAATTATTTTTTAATCTCTCGGCTTTGCCTTTGTGCTCGGCATCATATTTCACGCGCGCCAAAGCTCGACGGTAATTCGTTGTGTTGCACCTTTTTCGAATCCTACCTTTCGTTTGCTGCACTTCCATCGTCTGAAGCCAAGTGCGGAGGAGGCCATGTTTTGTAATCGCATTGGATTCACTCCAAAAATAATATTAAGTGAATTATCATCCGAAAGAATAATGTACTTGTGTGTTTATTCATGGTGAAATGCAGATTATGACTAACTCTTCGTATACCCGCATCTAGGTTACGTAAAATCATTGTCATAATTTATAGCTTCCAGTTATTTAATTGCCGATTTTAAAGAAAATTATTGCATTTTTCCGTGCGGTTATTATTATGAAGGAATCACGATCGTCATCACAGTTTCTTCTGATCCCTCGTCCCCTTTTTACGAAATGAATTCGCTGAGATGTAGAGACTATAAGTACGGGACAAGCCATCTTATGGGCAGGCTTTCGATGAACTTACTTCCTTTTTTCTCCATCATGAAACGCACGCTGAGACAACGAGTGTAGTCTGACGGCTGTTTTCGAGGCATTCGTTTGCGCATGGAAATTGCGGATTCGATGACCTTTCGGTGCGTATGCCACTGTGTGCGCGAACACCCCTATGACTGGACGACATCGCCAGCTGCCAAATGATCCGTCTCCACTCCCACGCGTTCTCCCCCAGCCGTTTCTGCCTCGCTGGAGGGAAAATAAATAAGGGTGATCTACATCCAAGGAAAGAATCAGCAGGCTTAGAGAAACCTATGCAGGATATTTCAACCCTGCCGCGTGATCTCGCCTTCTTTCTCACCAAACATACACTACATATCATGCATAAAAAAGGATTAGTATTTATATACTGTTCTAAACCACACTATTTAAAAAATATAAAAGTAGGAAAGCATGCATGCTAAATCATGCTGTTAGTTGGGTTAGCTTTAAGTCCTCATACCAACATGCAGCTACCAATGTTATACATTGCCACACTCGTACTGGATATATTTACCGTTATTCATATCCCTAATTGTACGAGGTAAAAAGGACATTTTGAATCTGTCAGTTCGGCAATCAATTTCTCTAATTTTGTGATTATGGCCTAGTCTACCATAGTAAGTTCGGATTCGCAAAATATATTTAACATCATCACTGAAAATATGGTCTTGGAATTTGTTTAAGAGATTAAGTCTAAATTTCAACCTTCGAACTGACAATGATTCCCAATTTAATTCATTTAATAGACTGGTTACGCTAATAAGGTTATAGTACCGTCCCTTTACAAATCTTGCCGATCTTCGCTGCACACGTTCAAGTTCGTTATTTAGACCGATTTCGTAGGGATCCCATACACTGGCAGCATATTCCAAATGAGGTCTGACAAGGGAAAAGTAGCTGATTTCTCGTACATGATCGTCACATTTACCCAGTACTCTTTTGATGAATCCTAGTTTACGATTAGCTTGACCCATTATTTCACGTATGTGTTTACCCCAGGCACACAGTTTACCTACTAAGGTGTTGGTTTAAAAAAATATGTTGGCCCTTTTTTCAAATAATAATTTGGAACTACATTAAAATTTGATAGTTTTTTACTGTCTATAAATATGTAACTCGGTGTTCATATTTTGTAGCTACTAATACTGACTTTTTTTTAGCATTTTAATATGATTTCCACTGCCTTAGTGCATTTAAGAGTAAGGTTATAAACATATATTTAATGCCTGCTTTCCACTTAGTTTTTGCTCCTGGAAATTCCGGAAGTTGTACGAAATTTAGTGGAGATTGACCGAGGGAATTACTTCCGCCCACTTCCGGCCGGTTGAGGCAACATTCCGATTTACACCCCCCCCCCCCTCCCCCCCCCTTATTCACTCTCAGTGACCGCTGGTAATTTGTGGTCGTTTCTGGGGAGTTATTTTGTAATCTCACTTCAGTGAGAATACGTCACAAAATGTCACTTTTTCGTAGTTTAACTCCAGGCGGCGTGACCATCTTCGGATCTCAAGCGGTGAACTGCCGGTCATGTGCTGGTCTTTTAGAACAATTCATCCGCTCTGATCCGTATCTTTCGAATCTTGATCCGTTTCATTATCTCCGCCTGCCATTAGTTCCCGTCTCATCTTCATAAAGAACGTGAATTGGAGCCACCATCGTTTCCACTTGAAGCAATTGAGTTGGAAAAAAGCAAGATAGCGAGAAAGGTACAAACGTTTTTAAATTGTATTTTTGGAATTAGCACAACATGAAGAACTTCAGCACACCGAGATCGGTAACAGACCGACAGAAGCTTCGACAATTCACGAACCGTTCGTGAGCCGATCATTAAGAGAGCGAAACGGATCTCCCGCCTTTCCGCAAAGAGTCATTAAAAAGGTGAGATTACAAAATAACCCCCCTGGTCCATAGTGAAGATCCCCCACCACCTGATCTGAAGGCGTGTTCTACCCCTCCTCTCAGTCCGAAGTAAACATTCCCCCCCCCCCCCCCCCCCTCTTCTCACATCTGCGCCGTGGAGGGGGCTGCCGCTGTCTGTCGAGCGTTTCACAGTTGATTATGGCTGAGAATAAAACTTAGAATTTCTGCTTGAAAAATATTTTTATCAAAGCCTTAAAGGTTATGTGCTCTTTGAAAATTTTATCCATTATTTATTTCAAGAATGCCTCAAAATGGGGGAGTTTACTCGGAACCGAAATCGCAATTTTGTACACGAAATCGTTAGATGGAAACGGAAAAAGAATTTTAGTGAAAAAATTAATCTTCTAACCACTACCATTCACTCATAAATTAAAAATTAAAATAAGCAAAAGGTGACGCCCAACGAAAAAGCTGCTGTGATAACATTGACGTCATTTTCCTACCGTCCTTGACTGCTTTTAGGGGAAGGGAAGGGAGTGGAGGGGGGTTCTCGGAAGGTCTGCTCCCACAGATCCTGTCGCAATCGCTTCCATTGGGAGAGTCAGCTGTGTCTCCCCCATTGCGATAAGGCGAAGTAGCTTCGCGGGCTCAGTTGGGATTGGATGAAGTCGATATACGTCAGAGGTTGCACTTTTCCGAAAGGGTTAAAAACATCAGTTTTTCGCCGCTTATAACTCGAGAAATAATTGACGGATCAGAAAACGGAAAAATACTGGTCTTTTTATTTTACAAACTCTATCAGATTCGGCAATAGAAAAATATGGTAAACGACCCCATTGAGGGTCTGAAATCAGAATCGGCTTATTCTTAGTTCAATCAGCTTATTCTTCGTTCATTTTAATTCCCATTTCCTCTATGTTGTAGCTCTACTATCAAATTGCATTCTTCAATAAATGAATCCAAAATTCTGTTACCCCTCTATTAGGAAATTGTCGGACGAAAGAGTCATTGAGAGAGTCTTCTAACCATCATGCCTTTCATCGCCAGCAATGTTTCAATGAAATTATGTCGTAAAATAAATGCTTTTGAAACGAATGCTACCTCGCCAACGACTTCACATTAATATTTTTCGGTTAAATTAATGCTCTTTTCAATCCATCATTATTGCGAACTCCCACTGCCATCTTCTGGGGCATTCAGAAACCGGTTTTATAATCGCGCGATTGAAAATAATCGATTCGGCACTGTGTTCCAGTCGGCAGTTCGCCTTTCTCCGCCATGTTGTGCCGCTGCCTTGAAAATGACTTTTTAAAGTCTTGATCTTTCATTAATGGTCCCCAATTTCGAGGAACACGTGAGTGAGGAAAGATTTGCGTTCAGAAGGAACGGAAAACACCGAATGAGCGTGTTGTCCATCGAAGACAGTTCCTGTCTGAAAACGGAAAACATTCGAACATCATCACGTGACATCCACGCCGACACACGATTCCCAATCATTCTTCCTCCTTTCCCGATGATGCCTCGGAGGAAGAATCGCAATGAGGGAGTTTCCTTCATCAAAAAAAAACAGAAGTCATTAATCACGATTCGTGCCCCGCCATTAATGTATCCATTAATACGAAAATGATTTGGATCGAGGAATCTCAGTGTTCTAGAGAATTAAATGTTATTTTTAACTTCAATTGAAAAAGCTCACAATGGTAGTATTATGCAGCCTTTCTTGTTGACGTAGCAGGTAAATAGTTTTCGTTACTAGGCATAGGAAATATTCGTCTCCTGAACTTACCATTGTATTTCAGAGCCCCCAAGCTGTAGTAAACACGTACTATTAATTATCGCCTATGAATCTTATGAAAGCTCGGAAAGTCTTCTCCGTTAAACATGGTTAATTAAAAGTCGTTCTAGTATAGGCGCCAGGGCATCCTGCTCGTGGAGTTCTCTGATACTGCGAAACTTAGCGTGCAGTTCGCGCGATTATGGGCCAACTCAACAACAGGACTAGTAAAATGAATACTAACGGTTTTTAAATGAATAAAATGAACGAATAGTTTTAAATTAAATAGATGAAAGTAAATTACAATAAATTAACTGAATAAATGTACCTCGGGTAATAGTTATTAAGCTTTCACGGAGCGTCCGCAGCACCATCTATCGGCAAGAGTGCACGCACCTTTGACGACACACGCATAGTTGACGGAAATGAGATAGTTTGCCGTCGCGTTATCGCGCCGTTGGTTTTTTTCACATTTTAATTAATGAGGAAAAATACTTAACGTCATTTAAAATCGAACTGCTTTAAATGCGTTCTCCGGAGGTCATAAACTTTTGATCAAGACAGTGAAAAAAACAATAGGACAGTAAAACCCCGTTACCACAGCCGCCGCACGCTGTCTTCCTGCCCGTGGCTCCTGTCGTCTGTTTTGGGCATTCATTCCACCGCTCCAATGGCGGGAGATAAATCAGCAGGCTCTCGTGTCGAGAGAAACTCCACGGATATGTCACGTTTGAATTCACAAAATGGTGCAACCCGCGCAAAAGGTTTTCGTCCGCCCGGGTGGTCTTTGGGAAATGGATGGCCTCCCCTCAAAAAATCGTAAATCAACGCCCTCCGCCGCAACACCTTGCCACTGCGCCAATCACTTGAATGAGTAATGCCCCGTCGTTCCCGCGCCGGGGCGTTGAAATCGCGAGCGAGACTCCCGTTCTCGGATCGCCCCCCCCCCCCCCCCCCCCCCCCCCTCCCTCCCAATCGAGATGGAGGTCGACATCCATCGTCACTTTTCGAGGCGCGCGGCGATGCTCGACTGTCACCGTTTCCCCAGAATTCGGTCCGATTCCGAATCAGAGTCTCGCGAATCGCGCAAAAATGGAAAAAGCGTGCATACCAATATTGAAGATTTAGAGCGTATTTCTGGCGTATTTCGGAAGTTAGCATCTAAAATGCATTGCCATTGGAATAGAGTTAAACTGTGAAGCTTAGCAAACGAACATTTTGCACCAGTTAAGGTGTATTTCTCCTTTCATATGCCGATCCAGGGGTCGGAAAACTACGGCCACATTAGGATATGTAGGTATAATTGAGGTATATGGCTCTGAGGTAAAATTGAAAATGAAAAGTATAGTAGTTTTATTAATGTGAGTGTATGTTGTCATCATTAAATGAAACTATCATAGTATCGTGTGCTAATGCTTACTGGGTATAGTACTTTAAATGAAATAGCTCTATATAAGGATACAATTACATAGCATACTTAAGTTATTCTTATTTAAAAATGTAATCATGTATCTTTAAAAAATATTTAAACGCTGGTTAGGAGGTGATGTTTTAACGCTGGTTAGGTCAGGTTTTGGTGATTTCCTATCTCCAAAGTGTGCTGACGCCTGTCAGATCATCAAATTAAAATGTCCTAACTCTGAAATGAATGTCATTTGTTGGTTTTATTATTTCTGGAGAGGACAAATGATTTTGTTAATTAGATGGGAGTGTATAGACTAATTTCGATGATTGCTTGAACTGAATTCATTCAATCGTAGTCAGAATCGCATTGGAGATAACTTGTTTATCATTGCTTTTTCTTCAGGGAACTACAGGGAACAAGAAAGTGAAAGCCACAAGGTTCCAAGGCGTTTCACTATTAGGGAGAGTTAGGACGAAACAATTTTCTACACCAATGTAAAAGTGACATCTTTGGCACTTCCTAAAGTAGCGTTTACACGTAGCAATTGACTGCTATGACAGTCGCGAGATGCGCGATGTATCTATATCGCTACTGCTATGATGCGTCTGCAGCAACTTCTATGTAGCTTGAAGTCGCTATTTACGCGTTGCCACAACAAATAAAAAGAGTTTTATTGCAAAAGTGATTGATGCTAAATTTTCATTAAATTCATGAAGCAACGAATGCAATTGACGATTATCTTGTGTTCCCATTCTTTAAAGAGTAGAATCTTTACTCCGGGGAGGGATATCCTTTTTATTACATCCAAATTCCGTCGTGTATTGCTTTCCGTTGGCGATTGTTGCGATTGTGTTGGATACACTTCCGCTGGAAAGTAGACGGGCTTCAACTTTGCTGATAGCTCGAACTAGGATGGATAGTGTTCGACATGTATCCAGTATCGACCTCAACTGGCATCACAGTTGCTACAGTTGCTATTTACACATGCGAGTGGGGCTTAATAGTTGTTAGCAGTTGACTGCTATGGCAGACAACTACTACGTGTAAACGCACCTTAAGTCTCGCGGTCGATGATGATCGCCATGCCTAGGAGGAGTCGATATTTGTGCGTGATCACGATATGTATCCTGGAAGTGGAGTTAAAGATCGCTCAGGCCGAAACACATGAACACGTCCGAGGACTGCGTTTTGTCGTCCCTTTCTCTCCGTTTCCAAATTGGACTCCCAGGTGGCGTTCGTGTGATTCAATCTCCTTGGTCACGAATATTGACGATCGCGATCTATTTCTGATGTTTTATAGATCCGCTGGCGTTGAATTGCATCGCAAGAGGCGGAATCGTGGCTGCAATCAAGGAAGAGAACAAGAAACTCTTCTGCGGGTGGGGAGAAAAAAAAACTCGAGGAAATCGCCTCTACTTTCTGAGCCATGATTTAGTGCCCTATGGGATGATGTGTCCAATCTTAATTGTTTCGGTGATGAAATTATTTCGCCCTCGATGCGTACTCACCAAGAATATAGCTGCGTTTTCTCATCTAATCTCTTTAATGGTGCTTTACATCTTTTTTTTCGAGCGGTGGATGATCCAGATTTCTCGTGACTGGCGTGAATCTTTTTCTTAATTCCCACAAACAAATGAAGGAATGCCACGATACGTCTGGCTGACTCCGGACCACGGGAGAGAGAGTTGGAATATTTATGTTGGCTCGGTGAATCCATTGAGTTACCCATACTTATACATAACCAGAGTTTATTGGTTTGTGAAGACCCTTGAGAGTCGCTTGCAAGCGCTGTCTTAAGGCCGTTTTACACGGGCATTGATACTGCGCAGGCTGTTGCGAGAACACTAGCGCAAGAAATATTGCGCCGTGTAAAGCGACGACTTGCGAGGCCACTGCGCGAACGCTTGCGAGCAAATTAGAACATGTTCTAATCTGATACATGCGTTCGCGCAAGTTTGAAGTTTATTTCTCTCACTAGATGGTGCAGATGTAGCGGCAACGAACTGTCTGGGGAATTCTAGCAATTAAATAGTTTGTTGACCATTGAGTTGGTTGTTTTTGTTTGCACTCAACTCCTTAGGTAGTGAATAAAGTGCAATAATGATGAGCTGGGCGATTAATCACGTGGAAGGTTAAATTTCGTGCGTAAAGGAAGAACCTGTTTGCAAATTTTGGGCTAAGTATACGTGACTAGGGTCTCCACTATTATGTTTAGACTATGGCTTAAAACATATTTTAAATTGGTGGTAATTTATCGCATCTTTCACATCCAATTACTTGCTACTTAACAGACCTTGACGTCATGCGATATATTGACGGTAGTACCGGTACTGAATGGTATATTGTCTCCGACATAATGCACCGACCGACGATTGCACCCTGTAAAGCTGTCAAGCAAGAGTCCTCGCCATTTTCTACGTCACGGACTTTCGCTCAAACGGAATCAACATCAACTTGCGCAGTTTCAATGACCGAACGTAAAACGGCCTTAAGGGTTTACGAGGATTTAACTCGCACTCCTAGTCATCCATACGAAAAAGTAAAATGTAGTTTATATTCGTACGCTTCATTATTTCTTTTTAATTACCCAAACTGAAAAAAAAACGTTGATGGTTTGTATTTGTCAGGCTCGCGAGTATCACAGTGTTCTTCAAACACTAATTTACATGCCAATTTATGTGGTTTATTTGCTTCTTTTTGAAATGTAGGTTTAAACATTGTGGCGTCATCATACTTCCAATAGCTTTGACAATGATAAGTGAATTCCTCTCTTCTGGAAGGACACATCCCCCGTGCTTTCTTTAAAGTTAAGATGCCGGTTTGTCTCCATTGCTGTGTTGTAAACTTTTCTTCCCTTTGAGGTGCGGAAACCAGCAAACAAATTCGAATTCAAAATTAAATTCACTTTCTGAAGATTAGCTCCTAGTTGCCTTCCCTATCATCCTCTTCTCCATCGGTATCTTCATTTCCACACTCACTTGTTCTTTTTTCTCGTCAATTTCAATGCTTTCCATTTCCTCCAATCTTTTAGGGAGCTCCATTTCCTCCATCTTTTCTCAGCGAGATGAGATCAACAATTAAATCAGGAAAAATCAGCGTTAGTGAATCCATCAGTTAACCGTAAAGTCAAGTGAGGTCGTTTCATTAAAGCGTTTAGAGGTGGATAGTGTGATTTTACACTATTTTCATGCAGATACTACGTCACTCGATGGACTTTCACCCAACGTGAACTATTAAGACAGAATCTTATAAGTTCGTTTCCTGTCGCTTTGACTTCCAACTGCGTCCACAGCAACCAGAGGACTCCCGCGTGTAACGGTCGATTCAATCACTCAGCCACGTAGTTTACATCTACATCTACATAATACCCTGCAAGCCACTATAAAGGTGTGTGGCAGGGGGTGAATTCTCACCAAACATGCTCTACATATCATGCATTTAAAAGGATTAGTATTGATATACTGTTCTAACCTTCACATTTAAAAAAAGATAAAAATAGCAAAGCAAACATGCAAAAACATGCTGTTAGTTGGGTTAGCTTCAAGTACGAACATGCAGCTACCAATGTTATCCATTGCTACACTCGTACTGGATATATTTACCGTTATTCATATTCCTAATTGTACGAGGAAAAAAGGACATTTTGAATCTGTCAGTTCGGCAATCAATTTCTCTATTTTTATGATTATGGTCCAGTCTACCACAGTAAGTTGGGGTCCGCAAAATATTTTTAACATCATCACTGAAAATATGGTCTTGAAATTTGTTTAAGAGATTAAGTCTAAATTTCAACCTGCGATGTGACAATGATTCCCAGTTTAATTCATTTAATAGACTGGTTACGCTAATAAGGTTATCGTACCGTCCGTTTACAAATCTTTTTTAAAGTGCAAGTTTAATGTGCATCTAAAAAGTTTCTGATTCATTAAAACGTGTTGTTGTCTGCGCACTTGCATGTGAAATGTAAAAACATACTGTTAGTGAATTCAAGTAAAAAATCAACCCGTAGAAATGAGTGAAAATCGTAGTTGCGAATCATTTAGTTGCAGTCAACTGGTTCTAGCATAACCGACACTGAGTTTATCTAAGGACAAGGTGCTATATCTTTCAACTCCATTCCTTTGTGTATGATTGGTGAGTATTACCTACGCAAATGCGCCTCGCCGCCATTTTCCTTGGTTGCTTGAGACAGAGCCAAAGTTTCTCTCCCCCCCCCCCCCCTCCTTCCAACACACTCCCCCCCATTACATCTCCCCTCCCCCCCTCCCTCTACGATTGCAATTCCAAATCCGTGCGCTTTCGGGACGGCAGCCATTTTCTCTTTTAATCCCAGGGTTCCGGGCGTCACGAGCAATAATGCAATCTTATTCTGGGATTTATTCCCGATGCCTTCTTGGTGCTCTCCACCCTGAAGGCGTTCCCACAGGAGGATTCCACGAGGCATCAGCCGCCACCGAAACCTAGGGCGAGGTTGAAAGAGTTCACAAGAGGCGATCGAAGACAACAATAGCCTCGAATTTGGACGAATACTGCCTCCCCTCCATTGAGCTGGTGACTCTCCGCCATTTTATAGCATGTCACGAACACAATCAATTTCGCGTTGAACACTCTCTACCCACAATAGGATTTTGCATGTGCAGGAAGTGAATTGTCTGAGGCTCAACCAAAAGGAGTTCTTATATTGTGGCAGGCGTTGCTGAATTTGTCCATTTTCCCGTTCCGTTCAAATACCCGTCGTATGCATTCCTGGAGAATGGGGTCTTTTGCCATATTTTTTTATTGCGGAATCTGATAGAGTTTGTAAAATAAAAATACGCGTATTTTTCCGTTTTTTATCCGTCAATTATTTCTCGAGTTATAAGCGGCGAAAAACTGACGTTTTAAACCCTTTCGGAAAAGTGGGCGTGGTGCCACCTCTGACGTATATCGACTTCGCTCAATCACATCTGAGCCCGCGAAGCTACTTCGCCTTATCGCAATGGGGGAGACACAGCTGGCTCGGCCAATGGGAGCGATTGCGACAGCATCTGTGCGAGCAGCCCTTCCGAGAACCCCCCTCCACTCCCTTCCCTTCCCCTAAAAGCAGTCAAGGACGGGAGGAAAATGACGTCAATGTTATCAAAGCAGCTTTTTCGGTGGGCGTCACCTTTTGTTTATTTTAATTTTTAATTTATGAGTGAATGGTTGTGGTTGGAAGATTAATTTTTTCACTAAAATTCTTTTTTCGTTTCCATCTAACGATTTCGTGTACAAAATTGCGATTTCGGTTCCGAGTAAACGCCTCCGTTGATTTCGACCAAGATATTACAAGCGCTTGATGGCTACTCTTCGTTGAAATTCTGTGAGCCAATCACGCACAACCGCTGAAAAGAAAAAACAACAGATGACCTGTCCGCTGTGAGGGAGTGGGAAGAAGCAATCAATAAGAAAGATGCAATCCTTCTGCTAATTTCTCGGTTACATTTAGGTGTGTGTCGTGTCCTGATAACGTGAGTTTTGTACTCGTAGTCTGGTTCCGATTTGAATGAAATGTGTGAGCGTTTCATTCGATGGAGATTACTTGCAATCAACGCCTGTGATCGCTAAATGCACCGAGGCAAGAATCCGGAACAATGAGAGCAATTAGCATCTTGAGCCGAGCCAGCACCCCGATCCAAGATTAGCCGAGTGCGCTTTCTTCGTTAGGTAAACCGGTGCCCACTCGAACACCCAAGGAGCATGACCTTCCTTCCACTCTTTCACTTCGCCTCTCGGTCTGCCGAGCCATTTCTTCACTTTTTCGTGCAATCGTGACCTGTTCGCCAAATATCCCTTCGTAGTGGTCTGACCTTCAACCTCTTTTTTTCCCGTTCGTGTTGAAAAATTCTGTGTAATTGGGTGGCATGAGAAATTTCGCCTCGCGTTGAGATTAAATGTTGTAATTTCTCTTAAAATATGAATCTTTTGAGTCGAATGGAGTTCACTGTCGCCACCACGCACTTTTTTGAAGTTTGAATATACCTGCGTCTCATTTCATAAGGGGCCTTTGTCACGATCTGTGTCATAAAGCCCTTTCATTAATCATTTCCATATCGCATGCCATTCTCCGATTCTACCAAACCTGAAAATGACAATAATGGTGGTCCTTCTTTTGTTTTAGATATCGGTGTCGTCGGTGTGTATTTCTTTTTCCCAGAGCGTATTTGAACGCGAGCATTTTGCAGTGAAATGCAGAGAAAGTTTCGAGCTAACGCTCTGAACTATTGAATAAGCATAATCCTATAGGCGCGTTTACACGTAGCAGTTGACTGCTATGATAGTCAACTGCTAACAACTGTTAAGCCCCACTCGTATGTGTAAATAGCAACTGCGATGCGAGTTCAGGTCGATAGTGGACACATGTCGAACACTATCGATCCACGTTCGAGCTATTAGCAAAGTTGAAGCCCGTCTACTTTCCAGCGGAAATGTATCCAACACAGTCGCAACAATCGCCAACGGAAAGCAATAAACGACGTCTGATATCGGGAATTTGGATATAATAACAAGCATATCCCTCCCCAAAAGGGAGATTCTACTCTTTAAAGAATGGGAACAAAAGATAATCGTCAATTTAATAAATAAATTGAAGAATATCATGAAAATTTAAACATCAATCACTATTGAAATAAAACTCTTTTTATTTGTTATGACAACGACAAAATAGCGGCTTCAAGCTGCATAAAAGTTGAGGCAGACACATCATAGCAGTAGCGATATAGATACATCGCGCATCTCGCAACTGTCATAGCATTCAACTGCTACGTGTAAACAGCAACTAAACGCTGCTTGTGGCATTTGAGTCTATTCGATTTCGATCCGTCGACCAGGCCCGATCACTCGACTCTCCTATTTAAAATGGACCCTCGAGAAAAAGTGACTTTCTGTTGTTATCTCGGCCTTCACCTCTGTTTCAGTCATTCCCGGCCCCCTGAAATGCGTGGACTGAGATTAAATCATTCAATGCGCGCGTTAAATATGTGTATTTCTAACCGTTATTTTCTCATTTTCGCCGATATTGTCGAGAGCACGAACCGTGCAGGAAGTCAGCGCATGCCACCCGTCCACTGCGCATGCGCCGTCTTTCTAATAAGAAAAATAGTTAGCGACAAGTGAATTCGCGTAGAACACGAGGGAAAGAAAATCGTGGTGTATTATACGAGACGAGGGTTGACAAGAATGTACCTTGCGGACGTCGCACAAATTAACGCAAACTCCAAAGTGACATTTCAGCGCAGAACGTACCTACAGTGCTGAAGTGATAACAATTATTCTTACTTCAGCACCTAGGTACTACTAATTCTACTCGATTATATTGAATCTGAATTTACTACCATGAGTGATTTCTTCTGTGGTTGGCATTCATCTATCCATCTATCCTTCCACGCTTGTGCCCTAGCGTTCGGCGTTCTTGCAGCAGGTCACCTAGACGAAAAAATTAAATACTACGCTAGTAGCAATTGATATACAATATCCCCACAATATCCGTAATATCCAACTATAATGTCCAAACAATATCCAATTTTCATCCGCTAATCTTATATAGATATCCGTACAATATCCCAAGTTGCCACCAAATGCCATCCACATAATATCCAACTTGGATATTAAATAAAAAGGGGATCCCTTCCCTTGCTTCATATTTTTCTCTAAAGATCATTTTAATATTACCATCCTACTTGCTATGAATCAGTAGAGCAGCACTTTGCAATTTTCCCCACTTGTTTTATTTCACCTCAAACAGTTCCGACGTACCTTAAGTCATCACAATTAAAGGCTACGGCATACAGCAGCCTCTAGATACTGATGTAAGGAACGTCAAAACATGGTTGAGGTGAAATAAAACAACTGTGGAAAATTACACAGTGCTGCTCTACTGTTTTATTGTAATGAACTTCCTCAAAGATAACTCGTCTGACATTGATTTTTACTCCCACGTGTTGTTCGATCACAAACTTAAAAATTTATTTCACCATCATTGTAAACTATTGTACTAGAAACATTAATTACAGCATTACATGCGCAATAATAGTATATTTGCATCCTGATAACCAAAATGACCATTCAATATCCAAAAGGCAGTCATAAATTAACATCCATACAATATCCACGCAATATTACATTTAGATGTAATGGGTTATCAAAAAAGCAGTAGTACATCAACAATCAAACAATATCCACACAATATTACATTTAGATGTAATGCTTTTTGGATATTGGTTACATTCCTTGGATATTGGATAAATATCAATTGCTACTAGGGTAGAAATAATATTCACTATACATAATTTGATGATAATAATAATATTTATTAAACGCTCAAATGTCCTTTTACAAAACATTACAATGGCCAGATAGTTACATTGGTGAATAAAAATAAAAATTTAGACATTTTGACGAATAAAAGTTTTGAATACATTTTGTGATAAATGAAAAATATCTGTTAATTTACAAAGGCTGTTATAGTCTCTCATTATTCGAAAAATTGGTAGATAATACATATAATTCGTACATATATAAGGAATGTGAAATAAATAATGAGATAAGTGAACATAAAGTGAAATAAGTGAACAGTTGGAACACTTAAATCAATTAAAGATAAAAGATAAGAGCACTTAATATGATTATTTAATAATGAGTGTAAGAAGATTATTCCCATTTGTTTTCTACGTTCATTGATGTTGAAAATATGCTAACTAAAGACTATGATGAAACTCTAATGATAGGAGACTATAATTTACCTTGTATAGATTGGTATATTCCATCTGAAAACGAGGTAGTCCCTATTGACTGTGATCTCGCACGTAAAGCAAAAATTGCAGTTGACAATGGGGAACATGCACTATTTTTTATAACCCTTTTAATGTGAAGTTTATCAGCTAAAATGTGCTTGGCGAAAATATTGCTGAAGAATTAAGTTGCGTTACAAAGATATAACTCTTTGAAATTTTCACCTTTTCGGGAGCTTAAAAACACGACGTCATCGCATGACGTCACGGCACGGTATCACTATGGGCGTTGCTTATCTGTTTATGCGTGGAGGTAAATTGTTAAATGAATACTTGGCGATAGCTTATGTATTTATCACATTTCTTTAATGCAATATACGATTGTATTTCGATTTTTTATTTACGTATTATGGATGGTAACGAGCAAATCGTCCATTCATTATATATTGCCTGTTTAGTTCCCAAGAATTTCTACTACGTCTATGTGATCGTTGGTTTTTTTTAAGAAGAACGCCGCCATAAGGGAGTAAATCAAAGGAAATTGTCGGAACGTGCTTTTTTAAGTATTTTTTTCCGTCATCGTTTCGTTCGAGAAACGGCTAAAAACCTCGAAACAATATATTCACTTCGTTTTCTTTTAAAAATAAATGTCTACCTCCGTAGCAATATGGAACCTATACCGTGCAGTGACGTCAGAAGGCGTTTCAGGTTACGTGACATTCGTCGATTTCCGGGAACATTTTAATATCATTTAATAATCTTTGTGGTGGGCGTAGAAAATTTTGGCTTATATATTTAAATTCGTGAGAAAATTTCGCATCAAGTATATCTTCGAGAAACAAATTTCATGCATATTCCCCATTATTCATCCATGGGTCTAGTTCAAATCAATACTATAAAAAATAAATATAATAAATTGCTGGTCCTTATTGTTAACCCTAGGGCATGATGAGGTCATTGTAAGAGTGGCCCGCCACAACAATCAGTTTTCGCTCGACATGTTTGTCAAAGCTGATCGACTAATTGTTGCCTTCTCTCTCTCTCCTATCCGCAGGGCGGCGTTTGCTTCGTGGATTTTCATGAACATTTTAATAGCGGTCGTGCCTCGTTACGGCGCCTACGCTATGATTCTAACGGGTGGGCTCATGCTGTGCTCCGTGCTGGTGTACACGATCCTGTTACCGGACCACCCACTCCACGTGCCTTTTGAAGAGGGTGTGCTCAGGTTCCGCCTTGGCTGGTGCTTCTGGGCGGTGGTCGTCGCAGGTAACGTACACCCAAACAAACAAAGCACTTACTGCCTGCCGCAAGCGACTCCATTGTGTTGGGAAAGCAGAGTGACTGAGTACGTAATGGCCGTGCGGGATATCACCTCGCGTGGGCGAAGGGGCTATTTTCGAAGCGATATTTATTCAATTCTTTGCCCATTTGGGACGATTAATCAGCCATTGTGGCGTTCTCATCCGGAACGTCGTTAAGTGATTTTCAAATGTGACTTGAAAATTGAATCACTGACCAATTCATGTTTTTATTTCATTTTCTAAACACTGGAAAATTAGATAGTTATAAATGCGAACACCTCTTCTGTTTTGGTTAGGTAACTACCCGTGAGTCGTCCCAAAAAAAATTGTAAGTATGTAAGCTTGTGTGCAAATTTTTTAGGGTGACTCACAAATAGGTTTTTACGTACTAGAATAAATCAATTGCTCTTTCCGGAAGTTGTGAGGCAAATATATCCCGTGCTGCTCAAAAATTATTTCAATAGTTAACGTGGTTGACAAGAGTAGCCTTAATATTGAAGTAGGTATCTCTTTTAGCAAGAACTGAAGTTGTCCATTAAAAAATTCTCAAGTTTTATCTTCGTATTTTGTGAACATTTTTGTGGACATAGGTTGGTTCTCGTGAAAAATTGATGGTTGATTATCATGAGAAAATTTCTTCCAGAATTCTTCTCAGATACGTAATGTCATAATGTTGGAACCACGATGAATTCGATATTCTCGACATTAATGTGGGTACCATCATAAATCTGCTCGTTGAATCTAGGCAGATTTTTCATTTTGGTGAGAATCACGAATTTAAATTAAACTAATTGTAATGAGGAACTTAACTTCAGTAATCTTAACTCTATAAAGGGTTCATAAGGTTTCAGGTCTTAGCTTTTGGAAAGTAGTGAGGTTTTAGAGGTCGTTTTTCTCTCCAACTTGATTTCATCTTTATTTTTATTCCCTCAAGTTCAAAAAAGAAGACACTCATGGCTCGACCCAGGTTTTAGCGTCCTGTTGCTGCACTGTTGCCTTCCGTTGGAAGACTGCAAATATTTCCAACGTCCTTCTACGACACTCGAAAGTTCTAGAATTCTCAATTCTGCAGAATGTGTAGGACTCCCTGCCTCTTACCTAATGGAGGTATCCCTCCGTTCGTTAAACCTCCTTCAACAGTTACCATTGAAACCAAAGATTTAATTTAATGTGAACTGAAAGGATTCGTAATGTAAATATTAAGCCGCCAGAAATATTACCACACGTCAAGGGACCACACCGCTGGGGTGATACTGCATCGCCTCACTCATTGCGAAAATCTTCATGTCTATTGCAGATTAACGGCAGAGTTTGAAAATCCCTACTCTTGGATCCCAATAATAATATTATTTTAAATAAAATCCAAGTTCCTCCCTCAGACATTACCGTATTTTTACTCGTTTGAGCCGCCTCCACGTGTTTACCATTGTTGGGAAAGAAAAATCACGAGAAAAAAATTATTAATTTGTCAGTTTTATTTTTTGCACTTGAATCTGCCTTATTTTTATATTATCTTAAAACATTCTATGATAAAAAAGTATGTGCGCAAGCATTTAGGTAGGTATTTCTTGTGTAATTTATTGGTTTACGTTTTAATTACGTCACTACGCACGGCGTCTTTTATAAAGGATCTTTTCCTCCACTCAGACTCCGAGCACACGATCACATTATGTTACAAATTCTTAGTCATGTCTTTCATTTGCTGCTTCATGTGCGTACGTGATCATATGGCGTGAAAAATATTGCTGCAGATACGCGAAATCGAAACATACTCCGAATGCGATTTTGAAAAGGTGCCAAACCTCCTCAGAGCAGCTCAAAAGACACAACGTAGGCGCAGCGTTAAATAAAAATCAGGTCTACGGTGTGTTGCCCTACGTACGTTCTATGGTGTGCATGCACACACAAAGTACAGGAGGTCCCAGCGTTACTTCGCCTAGCTTTCACTTGTTTCACTTATAGGCACGTCTCGCGAAATAAGAAGCCGATGATCCGTCTCCTCCAGGGACTCCTTGTAAATGCTCTTTTGAGTTGTTTCAAGTTCGAGTTGTTTAGAGTTGTCGAAAGTGATCCTGATCCAGCCTTTCTTAAAGTAAACGATGTTATGCTAAGAAAGGGGGCGTTTACGATCGGAACCGAAATCGCGATTTTGCTCACGAAATCGTTAGACGGAAACGAAAAATGAATTTTGGTGGAAAAAATAATCTTCCAACCAGAGCCATTCACTCGTTAACCAAAAATTAAAACAAGCAAACGGTGACGCCCACCGAACGAGCTGCGCTAAGGATATCTACGTCACCCACCTCCCCTTCTTAGCTGAGTTGAGGAAGAACGGGAAGGGAGCGGAGGTGGGGAGGGGAGCTCTGCTTGAAGAGATCCTGTCGCAACCACTTCCATTGGCTGAGTCAGCTGCGTGTCCCCCATTGCGATAAGGCGAAGGAGCGTCGCGGTCTCAGTTGTGATTGGACGAGGTGGGTGACGTACGAGTCCTTTGCACGCCCACTTTATGAAAGGATTAAAAACATCAATTTTTCGCCGATTATAAGGCCGGGGTTACGATGAACGTTTTCTGACGTGACGGAAACGGAGGATGGCGGAGAACGCCAACGTAGCGGCTCAATTGATGGCGGCATATCACGATCGACGACAGATCGGAAACACTGCCGTTTTCCAATATGGCGGCGCGGTGAACAGTCACTTGTTGGGTTCGAATTGGTGTAAAACCGTAAATTTTTACCTTTTTCCAAAACTTTTAGCGTGCGTCAAGTGTGAACATAGCAGGTTGTGTTGTGAAAATTCCACCGCGAAAGGACAATTTTCAGTGGCCGAAAAATGTTTTTGAAAAGTGTCACCCTCATCGAAACATTTACCCCCAACTTGATTTTCAAATCGCTCGTGATTGGCTGACGGAAACCAACGCGACGAGGAAGCTAGACCTTGACAAGCTTTTCTCAACGTACGTCGGCGGCACGTCAACGTCCGTCCGTCGTGATTAGCTTCATTGCGTTCCCATTCTCCTGACTTCATCAATGCCACCGTCCGTAAAACGTTCATCGTAATCCCGGCCTAACTCGAGAACGAATTGACGGATCGAAGAACGGAAAAATGCGCGTCTTTTTATTTCACAGACTCCATCAGATTCGGCGATAAAAATTATGGTAAACGACCCAATTAGTTACTAGATGATTTTTAGTTGAATATACCTACTTAAAAATTTAGAAATAATAATCAGATACACCAGTTAACGTCAGTGTTTACTGGTACGAAATTTTGTAGAAGCAAGCTCTGGGCAAAAGAAAAAATAAGCAATGGAAACAATAGGAAATGAAGGGAAAAAGGCGCACGATTCAAAAGAAAATCCGGAAGATTTCGTAGGCGTTCCGGGAAGAAAGGTGCATGTCTTCTACGAGAAATACGGTAATTGAAATCATGTCATGTTCACATATGCATACTAACAGTTGCTTTCAGTCGGAAGCGAAACATCTTTGTTAACTCTATCCATTAACATGAAATATTTTCTTTAGGGATGACCGGATCGGATCTTTAATTTTTCTCGGTTCCGGATTCGGATCCAAAGACACGGAGTAAAATCGGATCCGGATCGTAGATTTTAAATTTTCGCCGTTTAGCGATCGAAGTGCCCCGTGAATGGAATGTAGGTGCGGTAGATATTGACAAGAAGAGGATGTGTAACTAAGGTCACGTAATTAGATGGAAACGTGCCTCGTGTAACGTGGAAACGTTAACTATATTAAAGATGAACTTCTCTGCCAGTCTTTGCTATTCGAAAATGGATTTTTCTAATTTCCACGAACGTAGGTTATTTAGACGGGCATCAATTCTTCAGCAAAGGAATCAGTTCTTATCTTCATCATCAAAGGTAAACAATGCTAGGATTGGTTTGACGCAGCCCTCCACTCGATTCTTTTATCGGACAACCTCTTCTTATTGACGTAACTCCTCTCTTTTACATCCTTCATGCCCTGTTCCCTGTATCTCATACGAGGCCTGCCTTTTCCAATCTTCCCGTTCACTTTTCCCTCGGGCCATCGTGTCTCAAGATATGGCCGATTAATTTGTCTTGTCTTCCTTTTCGGGTTTTCAGTAGACATCTAGTTTCTCTCACTCCTCTTAAGGCTTCTTCGTTTGCCACTCGGTCGATGCATTTAATCTTCATCATCAGGGTCAACAGTCCTAGGATTGGTTTGACGCAGCTTTCCACTCGATTCTTCTATCGGCCAACCTTTTCATTGTGACATAATTCTTCTCAGTGAGACAAACAGGAAGACAGTGCACAGCCTCGTCTCACTCCTTTCCTTATCCTTGCCTCTTCACAGCTGGGTCCAGATTTAATCACAGCAACTTGGTTTTTGTACAGACTGTGTATAATTCTTCGGTCATTGTAGGACACTCCAATTCCCTTCAGAATTCCAAGCATTGAATTCCAGTCCACGTTGTCGAAAGCCTTCTCTAAATCCACAAATGCAATGAAGGTCGGTTTGTTCTTCTCCATTCTCTTCTCTATAAGCAGCCTAAGGGCCAATATTGCTTCCCTTGTACCCTTACTTTTCCTGAATCCGAATTGATCTTCATCCAGGAACTCCTCTGCTTTTCGTTCTATTCTTCTGTAGATGATCCTGGTCAGTATCTTCAATGCATGTGTCGCCAGGCTTATAGTTCTAAAATGTTCGCATTTCTCCGCTCTCTTCTTCTTGGGAATAGAAATGATGATGTTTTTCTCAAAGTCCCTTGGAATTTCTCCTGTTGAGTACATGTTGCAGATGGTTTTGTAAAGATGAGTCAGTGTCTTCTCTCCTGCATTTTTAATTAGTTCTGCAGGAACATCATCAATACCAGAAGCCTTATTCATCCGAAGGTCCCTTACTGCAGCGTCGAATTCCGATCTTAATATTGATGCCCCAATATCATCCTTTTCCACTTCGCTTTCCTCTTCAATGGCTTTAGGGCTGAGATTTTTTGCGTTGTATAACTCTTCCAGATATTCTTTCCATCTCTTCACTTTGTCCTCGTTTTCAATCAGAATATTTCCGTTCTTGACTCTTATGGCATTGCATCTTGCAGATTCTTTGAAGTGGTTCCTCACTATCCTGTAGGCAGCTTCCACCTTTCCACGTGCAAGGTTGCTTTGTACATCTTCCCATTGTTAATCTTCATTATTCTTCTGTAATATCTGTTCTTTTCTTGCGGTGATAAAAATTAACAACTTAACTGTGGGTGCGAAATAGAATAAATGCGTAAATATGAAGATATTGGCTGATTGGACAATCGTGGGGGTATCTGGTTGGTGTGGTGGCTGGCCTCCCATCCCGTGGACCCGGGTTCGATTTTTCAGTGCCAAACAAGTTCCTACTTCAGTGTCAAGTGGAGGGCATTTCAGGTTCAGTACTCCGTCCGTTCAGGATGGGACGTTAAGCCGTGGTCCCCGCGGCGCCTGTCGTTATGGATAATGCCGACGCCGGGTTTCTCTCCACCCTTCCTCCGTTTCCTAAAAACTCCCTCCAATACTCAATTACCCACCTATCCTAAATGGCGCAAATGACCTCAGCTGTCGGTCGCCCTCTTCCCTGAATAACTAAACTAAGGAGAGTCAAGTGCAGAGATGCCTCAATCCATACTTAGGATTGTTGACTGATGATGAAGGTTTTTATATCCAATTTTGGATTTAAAAACTTAAAATTTTGAGGCCTTGTAGGAAATTTTTAACCAGATTTGCTCCAAACTAGAATTTGGTTTATTTTGTTCTGCTGTTTCGGTTATTTACACCAACTGTCTTAACCCTGTACCCTTGATGGCCTTCACTCCATAGAAGGGATTCGTAGTAGTAGTAGTAGTAGAATTGGGTTTATAGGGAGCATCGACAACTATGGTCATTTTGCACCACGCACAATCTAATTTATAACAATAAATATGTAGAAATATAAAGTAAAAATCAAAGGCAGTATAAAAGGTCCAGTTTATGACAATAAATTAGATTTTACTCATGAGGTTTGTTCTTTTAAAAAGGTAATAGCATGACATAGGCGATCAGCATCATCGCCTAGAACGTGTTCTAGGTCGCCGCTGATGCCTAGCCTGTTTTGTGTGTCCCGGTATTTGTCACACTCCGTCAGGATATGTCGCACACCGAGAGGGCAGTCATCACATCGAGGAGGAATTTTCTCTCCTGTGAAGAGGAACGAGTGGGTCAGGGCGCAATGCCCGATTCTTAATCGTGTGATGACCACTTCCTCTCTGCGACTGCCCCTGACGGAAGTGGGCCACCCTGACGTTGCTGTTAAGTGATTCGTTATCAACACACGAGCGCTTTGTTTTTCCAATAAGTTTATTTTTCACTCTCAGTTTCGACTTGTTGTGACGTCTTCAGGCGAAACCTGCAGTTTTATGTTTCTCGCTCTCCACATCTTGACAATCAACCCAACATCACAGATGACATCCAACTCTGTGAGGTCTGCTCCTCTCTTCCCCACAACATACAGAAATCCGCACGCCTTATGCAGTTTCACCTGAAAATTACCCAACAAGTCGAAGCCAGTAGTGAAAAATGTAATGTTTGTGGAAAATCAAAGTTTTCTTTCTTCCACAACTTGACCCTTAACTGGAGACTTAAGTTAACATCAACGTCTGAGTCGAGAATGGAAACTAACAGTCTTTGGGGTTTCCAGGCTGGCACGTGTCCAACCTATCCCCCGCAACCAATCACAGTTATCGTACCGCTTCTTTTGGTTTCATACGCTAGTAACTGATTTTCTCGTTTTGCTTGAAGTGCTTTTTCTCAGCAGGACAGGCAAGGGCATTCCAAGGCATGTTGGAAAATGGCAACTGAAATTGCCATCAAAATTTTTACTGACTCTGCCATGTAGCACTTGGCCATTTTTCTGTATTGATCGGCACAAAAATGTAAAACAGTTTGACTTTATAATTACCCTCATGGGATATACCTAATTTTTACACTTTTAAGTGGGATCCATTAACACTGGCATAGAGGCACCAGGAACAGCTGCCTTAGTAATACATATTCCAAAGGAGAGTAGAAAATAATGTGAAAATAAAACATTATGAAAACTATTAAATCATAGAACTGAATTAGCAAAAAGTCCTGTAACTATAGAATAGATGAATTTCTGTTGAATAAAGAGGAAATGGAGAAAATCACTTAATATGAATGTATATATTTACATATTCTATATAAGATTGTGATGAATCACACACAAATTCTGTGAAAATAATTAACATTTCCTGGATTGGAACTCTGATCTTCATGAAAATCAGCATAGTTTATCATCTACTTTCCATAAAATACGCGTAAGTTTAAGCATTATGATCATTTCAACATGGGACTGTAGATCAAACTGTTTCTTTCATATATTGGGGGGACAGGCAAATGATAGACACACATGCACATTAGGATTCGTTTAAAAGTATTAACATTGCATCATGCATAAGACTTTGATGCTGATTGCAATTCTACCCATTAGCCAACCAATGCCTAATTCCAGAATCTCCCATACTGTACCTATATAGCCTGTATATATTTAACATATTGTTGGATATTGAAGAAAATTTGGATATGTATTCTACCAGGATTGATATACATACTCATTCCACCAGAGCCAACCATAAACTAAACATGCCTTACTGTAGACTTACCAAATTTTATAACCATGTAAACCTGACTATTGAGTGCTATAATATGTTACCTAACACAGCCAACACTGTTGAAAATAAAGTGTTCCGTTCTGTCCTACAGAAATGGCACATAGCTAATGCTCTGTACTCGTTGGAGGAATACTTTGAGCTTGACTTTACCACTGCTCGATTTTAATTCTGTATTATTGCTGTGTCTGTATCTCTGTTCTCATTTATAGATTTATTTCTTTGACGACATCTTACACAATGTATATGTGCAACGGATGAATAAACTTTATTATTATTATTATTAATGTTCTCAAATGTTCCTCTTGGCATTCCAGGTGCCCTCTGCGTTTTCGTCGGCCTCGTAATTGCAGCAGTGGATCTGGTCTTCCCTCATCGATTCTCCACAATTCTGGAAGTTGACTACGACACCCCGTATGACAGGCATATTATCATCGAGGAGAGTCACCACTACCAGAGGAACAATAAGCGAAGAGCAGGAAGTGCGAAGAGCGCTTCGGGAGGCCCCCCCACTTCAAACGGAGGAGGCGGGACGTTAGAGGAGCCACCCACAGCAGGATTAGGCTCCAGGATCCTCAGGTGAGCACCGATTGATTGTGTCAACCACAATCCGTTCATGATCAGAATGGCATAAGTCATTGGGTCAATCGCATGTACCTAGGGATACTGCTGTCTGTAAAGTTGAGGCTTAAGAGTTTCTGGGGTGAAATGAGGATGCTTTTGGTGTTCTCTGCATATCGGGTTCTGCGGTTGCCTATGTTGACTGGGGTTGACAGCAGTTTCACTAGCAGAATTTCTCGTGAAACTGTTGTCACCCCCAGTCAACATTGGGGGACACAGAACCCGGTATGCAGAGAAAAACTGAACGACACTGCGGAAACCTTCGCACCAATGAGGATGCTTTTGATGGGAGAAAGGATTCACTTTGTACTTATTCCACGAATTTATTTAAACCCAACAGGTTTTGAGAATTTAGAAATGGGGGTGTTTACTCGGAACCGAAATCGCAATTTTGTACACGAAATTGTTAGATGGAAACGAAAAAAGAAATTTAGTGAAAAAATTAATCTTCTAACCACAACCATTCACTCATAAATCGAAATTTAAAAATAAGCAAAAGGTGATGCCCACCGAAAAAGCTGCTGTGATAACATTAACGTCACTTTCCTCCCGTCCTTGAATGCTTTTAGGGGAAGGGAAGGGAGTGGAGGGGGGTTCTCGGAAGGTATGCTCGCACAGATGCTGTCGCAATCGCTCCTGTTGGCAGAGTCAGCTGTGCCCCCCCCCCCCCCTTTGCGATAAGGCAAAGTAGCTTCACGGGCTCAGTTGTTATTGGACGACGTCGATATATGTCAGAGGTTGCACCACACCCACTTTCCCGAAAGGGTTAAAAACATCAGTTTTTCGACGCTCAAGAAATAATTGACGGATCAAAAAACGGAAAAATACAGGTCTTTTTATTTTGCAAACTATCATATTCGGCAATAAAAAAATATGGTAAACGACCCCATTGTTAAGAGACAAGGTGTTCCTAATGTATTGGTTTTAAATGACTCTTCCGAATTTAAATGTTCTCCTTTTCCCTCCGTGTTGCACCATGACCGTCCGCAGTCCCTTCACCTTGACCATCGGTGATTAGCAATACCCTCCCCACCTACTCTCCCCCACCCCTGTTCTCCCCCACTACCCCAAGCCACTATCCTACGTCAACTCCCTTTGACCCAGCATTGCTGATTCAATGGCTCTTCCCTCCCTCAACCACTTCTCACCTAACCCCCACCCCCAGGAATTTCGTATATTTATGTGACTTGCACTCCCAGAAATTTCGGAGATTGTACACCTGATGATGACGTGCTAACATCGAAACCGGTTGGGTTTAAATAAATTCGTGGAACAAGTACAAAGTGAATCATTTCTCCCATCATGCCGTCATTCCACAAAGTAGAGCCTGCAACAGTTGGAGGATGCTTTTATTCATTCCTGCAGAAATGGAATTAGTACATACAAGGAATTCCGAAAATTTAAGTTACAAATTACTTGATGCTCAGCATTCCTCTTTCCGGCCCCAGTGGTGGCGGGGTAAATTCCCTCACCTGTCAATCCCAGGGTCATGGGTTTGAGTCCCACCGCCGGGAGGATTTTCACTGTCAGGGGCATGGATATTTGTGATGTCCAATCTGCAAATTGTTAGAGTGGACTTAAGACTACTAAATTACTCCTAAATTGTTAGACAGCACTTTTGTGTCATGATTTAGCAGATTAAATAAAGGCGCATTTAATTTTAACTTAATTGTTTCCTTTTTTTATTGAAGGGCTTGAACCTAATCCTTATTTTTTCACTTGATTTAAAAGAAAGACACTGCAGAGAAAAATGGGGATGCTGGATGCACATCATTAGGTTGCTCGCCCTTTATTTGAACTCTATAAACGTTCTTTAATCTTTCATGCTGAGATAGAGGTTGATAATGTGGCTGTTGGTTGTACCAATGGTTGTGGAAGGTACCAGGGTCCTATTTTGTAGGGCTAGGGTTATGCATATTCTTCTTGATAAAGTTATTGGAATTCCAATTCCCATTCTGCATAGCCAGCCATCTATATTCAATGCCATGTTCAGCAGATGACACATTAAAGTCCATAACATAGGTATAACTACATATTATTCTGTGGCATTTTTTTGGTACCCCCCCCCCCCCTTTCTCCCCCTCGTTGGACATAACCCCTCGGCGGACTAATTACCCTCCGGACTTAGCCGCAGGACTTGCTCGACAGGCGTAGCTAACGACAGGCGGAGCCAACGACGCCAACAACGCCTTTGATTCCAAAATGCATCGATTTCGTCTGCTTCGTTTCTTCAGCTCATTTCAGCAGCTCCTTTCAGCAGCTCCTTTCAGCAGCTCCTTTCAGCCGCTCCTTTCCCTCACCAGAAGCTCTACCACTTATATAGCCCCCCAAGCGCGGAAGAAGACCACAAGTTAGGCCATCGTACGAGCCGTTATTTGGTGTTCCCCCACCGTAGTGAAAAAAGAGTCCCGGATGACCCAATCCTAAGCTTCCACCTCGCCCCCTTCACATCATGCCACCTTTTCCTCCCCTCAATTTGCACCAATGGAATTCCACGTTAAACCCCATTGCACTTTGACCTTCCAGAATATACCCCCTCCTTACCCCAGAGAATACCTCCCCTCTCACGCCCTCTGTTCGAGTCAAGACGGCAAAAGAGACGATATCGAGGCTAGGTGAGAGGAGACTTGGTGATTGTCGAGTCTCCTTAGCGCCATGGACTTTTGGTGCAAGTTATTAGCTTTTCCCGAAATTGTGAAGAGTATTTCAATTTTGTTGGTTTGTACCTTGTCTTTTTTTGTTAAAATACAGTGTTTGATTAGTTAGATTGTCTTACTTTTGTGGTTTTTTCTATTTCTGACCTCATCTTGCTCACCCGTCTTGGAAAGAATATTTGTCCTTTGGACAAGCGTTTCTCGTGAACTGCTGTTCTTCTTTCGAGAAACGCTGCAATTCTCATACTGCTCAAAATATATGATTGCAAGGAATAATTTATTTGTGAAAACTGTCTGACATCAAGGTTTGGTTCATGTCATCTGCTACTGCAGAAATGGAGTTTGTTGCCCTAAATTAATATTCATGGAGAAATGTTTGCCAAAATTCTCCATGCAATGAATATTTATTTTAAAACACAAAGTAGCTACTAGCTAAACATGCTCATCATAATTGATGAAATCAGTGTGAGGATGTTATCAGTAATGTAATTGAAGATTAGAAAATGTCGTTCTTTGATATTTGTGTATTAGGCTCTAATTTCTTTCTTGTATAATTGACAGAAGACTATCTAAAAGGGAAAAGCAGTTCCAGAATGTGGCAGGATTGGATAATGGTGCATTTGAGATGGACCCACCAAAATCACCGTGGCGATACCCACACTTGGTGAACCACCAACGCTTTACTTTTGGGAAACCAGTGGATCAACCGTTTGCCCAGCACAGGGGATTGCAGAGAATCTCTGGCATGGTTGGCCCCGGAGCAGAGCTGAGTGGCGGCAAACCAAACACGAGAGTAGTCAGCTTTAGGCGGCAAAGCCGTCCAGAGCCAGCCATCATTCCTAACTTCCGCCGTAGTGATTCCCAGGACTCGAGCTCCTCCTCGGCAGCTAGCAGTGAAGGCTGGGCACCCAACAAAAGACACGACTCCACAGGCTCAAGTGGTGCATCAAGCCTTGGTCTTTCGTTCCTCGATAGAGGTTTCAGAATGGTTCCCAGTGGGGAGAGCCCAGCGGAAACTAACCCTCCCACAGTTTTATCCATTTCAAACAGCAGTCAGCCAATTCTCAATCCCCTGAAAATAGTGAGGTGAATGGGAGCTTATTTTCCAAAATTCAATTTGTGATGTAGAAATGATATATCGGAGGTACAATGCATTTTAATGCATTGACTCTTATGAAGGCTGTTTCAATGAGTGTTATTCTGATTTAGTGTTTTTGTTCATTTATTTGAGTGTGATGTGCTATTGAGTCTTCCTGGCAATGAACTGAGAAAGTTCCTGCTCATTTGAGCCACTAATTTGTGTGCACTTTGTAAAATAATGTAATACTGTTTATCAATAGATAATTTTATAGACTTTTAGAGAGTCAAGTGGTGTTCTTCGAAAACCCTTGATTAAATTAAATTAATATTTCATTGAAAAACTGATGTCTAAAAACTGTTTTAAGGTGATGACTCAAATTAATTGCTGAAAGAGTTTTAAGCATTGACAATTGCATGTGTATGTATGCAAAGTGAAAATATTTTCATGGCTGTTATTCAATATAGTATTTTCTCAAGACTCGAATTACTCATGGAAAAGAATTTGAAATTATGACCAATGATTAGGTTTACTTGTTGTGAGTAATGAGTCCTGTGCTCAAAATATATATATTTACATGATAGGGTTATCATTTCCTGGTTATCAGGAATATATGTTACCCAATTTTAACTAGCAATTAAGAACTGAAAGATAGTTTGTATTTGTGCCAAATACTGAGAAAATGTCCTTGATGATGATCAAAGCAATGGAAATGTTATATTTTGTAAAATAAATCTTTTGCCTCTATGGTAAAAATCTACATAATATGGTAACCGGTTTTTGTCCTCATGATATGCATTATTTTCTCTTCCTGATTTCATCAGTGTTATGCCCACAAATCCTTTAATAATGAGTCAGCTGATAGGTCATAAACAATAATATCAAAAAGCCCATAGCTAGTACATATCAACATTGACAGGGAATACAAGTTTTTATTACTTTGGTTTAGTATTTTTTTTAACAAGAGCTAAAGTGGAATATTTCATATGCATATAACTACATCACCTTCAAGGAAAGTATTATAAAATTTGTATTAGATACATTTCTTCTAAGATGCTGATAAAAGTGCATTACAAAAATATGCTGAACAGAGTCAGGTCTATTTATTATAGATGCCCCAATGAAAATATTGCAAAGGTTCCTTCACTTTCTCATTTTTGCACTGTAATGAAGTTCTCATATAAGAGCTAAACAAATTGTGCTGAGAGTGTTTAGGTATTTTAGTTTAACTCTGTGATCGTAGGATATAGTCAGTTAATGCCTGCCAAAATTAGAGGGCCGCAAAGCAGTGAAACACATCGTACCGTCAATAAATCTTGTAGAAAAGTACAAAGTGCATTTTCCTGTGGATAAGAGGGTTTTGCTTTTTGTTTGCCTTACTGATAATCTTTCACCATGGTGGAAATTAGGTCATTAAGGAATGTCTATTTTAAAGGGTATTGAAGTTGATAAAATGTGGAATATTATACATTAATGGCATTGTATTTTGGAAACCCATCAGTCAACAAAGCTTCTATGGATGTCACCCTACCCTAGTTGCAAAAGGCTGCTCCCATGATACTTCACATTACTTACATCCAGCCAGCTCTGACTCTGAATTAAATCCCTTAAGCCCATTAAAATTGGAATTTTAAGTAAAACTTCCTAGAAAGCAAAGATCACTTGACCATTATCACTTAACCATTGCACTAAATGTCAAAGCCCATTAGTTATGTAAGAGCAGCTAATAGCAACTAATAAAATCCTTTGTAGTCAATATAGGTATTTTCGTGGTCTTTGGCTGAGTGTAAGAATTTTAAGAAGAAGTGGATGGAAAAAATGGATTACATGGATATCATGTAGATTATTGTTCTCGTGCACTGAGATATGAAACACACTGCAATACGATACATACCTTCCCCAACCATTTCATTAAAGAAAGTTTCTCTCTCTGTTAGTGATCTATTGTGAAAACAAAATACATCTGAAGCTTCCCTGACAAAAATAAACTCCTCCATGGTGGGTAGGCCTACCCTTCAGTGAGGGTAGTTGGATGGTAGTGCTACCTAACGCCTACCCTCCAGTAAGGGTAGACGGAGCATATTTTAGAACATCGGAGGGTAGGCCCTACCATCTGTGGAGGGTAGACAACTAGGGTAGGGCTACCCTCCATGGAGTTACCTTCAATGGAGGGTAGGGCTACCCTCAATGGAGGGTAGGCTTACCCTCAATGGAGGGTAGGGTTACGCTCAATGGAGGGTAGTAGCAGAGAGGTAGATGAAGGGTAAGGCTACCATCCATGGAGGATAGAGCTACCCTCCACTAACCTGGCAAGCCAGGCTAATAATGAGGAAGCAATATTGGAAAAATATAACTTTAGATTTTCTGATCTGCGGAAATGCCGAAGCCCAGGTCAAAGTACAAACGACATATTTTCAACGGTGGTGATGCACCCCACAACACACTCTGGTGCAGTGGAAGAGTACCGCTACCCTTCCCTTACCATCCATGGAGGGTAGGCGAATGGTAAGCAAAAACATTCCCAGCAAGGGTAGTGGAAGGGTAGTGCTACACTTCCCTTACCCTCCATGGAGGGTAGGCAAATGGTAAGCAAAAACATTCCCAGCAAGGGTAGTGGAAGGGTAGTGCTACACTTCCCTTACCCTCCATGGAGGGTAGGCGAATGGTAAGCAAAAACATTCCCAGCAAGGGTAGTGGAAGGGTAGTGCTACACTTCCCTTACCCTCCATGGAGGGTAGGCGAATGGTAAGCAAAAACATTCCCAGCAAGGGTAGTGGAAGGGTAGTGGAAGGGTAGTGCTACACTTCCCTTACCCTCCATGGAGGGTAGGCGAATGGTAAGCAAAAACATTCCCAGCAAGGGTAGTGGAAGGGTAGTGCTACACTTCCCTTACCCTCCATGGAGGGTAGGCAAATGGTAAGCAAAAACATTCCCAGCAAGGGTAGTGGAAGGGTAGTGCTACACTTCCCTTACCCTCCATGGAGGGTAGGCAAATGGTAAGCAAAAACATTCCCAGCAAGGGTAGTGGAAGGGTAGTGCTACACTTCCCTTACCCTCCATGGAGGGTAGGCGAATGGTAAGCAAAAACATTCCCAGCAAGGGTAGTGGAAGGGTAGTGCTACACTTCCCTTACCCTCCATGGAGGGTAGGCGAATGGTAAGCAAAAACATTCCCAGCAAGGGTAGTGAAAGGCTAGGGCTACCCTTCTCTTACCCTCCGTGGAGGGTAGATGGATGGTAAGCGAAGGAGTTCCTAGCGAGGGTAGTGGAAGGGTAGAGCCACCCTTCCCTTACCCTCCGTGGAGGTTAGATGGATGGTAAGCGATGGAGCTCCCATCAAGGGTATACCCTTCCTGGTAAAATAAAATGCCCAGATAAAATAAAACTCAAGTATCAAGTACCCTTCATGGATGGTAAGGGAAGGGTAGCGCTACTCATCCACTACCAAGGGAAGGATAGCACTATAGTGCTATCCTCCCCTTACCCTCCATGGAGGGTAGATGGGTAAAGCGAAGGAGTTCCCAGTGAGGGTAGTGGAAGGGTAGAGCTACCCTTCCATTACCCTCCACGGAGTGTAGAGCATGGGTTGATGGAGGGTAACTACCCACCAGACTACCCTTCCTTTATCCTCCATCTACCCACTACAGAGGAGTTTATTTTTATCGGGGAATTACCATGGCCCTTATTCAAAGAAATCATTCCAACTGGCTAGTTGCTTCCTGATCCACAGATGATGTATACCTATGTATTTAGTTAGCTCTAGTGTTTTCAACTGTGCCAAGCACAGCTTTAGCGCTGGATGGGGATCACCTTTGGTCATGGCTACTTTGAAGCCATTTCTCCCTTGTGTTGCCATCCTCGATGGGCCAAGAGGGCTTAACATCTAGTACCTTGAACCTCGGTAAAATAGCCATGCGAATTAAGGATCCTGGGTAGCATAGTGGTCTGCGAAGCCAAAGGTCCATGGTTTGGTCCTGGTGAATTTTTTCGCTTGGCAACTAATGTGAACCCCCCATATTGGATTATAACTCCAACAACTTCATCAGAAAACGAGTTTGAAATATGTTATTACAATGATAACGCTTAAAGCTACGCATCTTTCACTAAGGGAAGTTGGATCAGCGAGTAAAGTAGGTATCTCATGGCTATGATAAATGCTTAAAATCACCCTCTTAATTAGGAGAGTTGGGTCAGGGGTAAAGGACAGGGTTGTCAGTGTGAACATTCTTGGATTGAAATTACCTCTCTCCATTTCTTTTTCCATCGCAGTTTTATTGTACGATCGTCCCTGATTATAAATATTTTTAACATTTTTATCCAGGATACATTTTAACTATCTTATTTATTAAATCATCCCAATATCATGTTAATGAAAAATCAGTCCATGGTAATATCAAACATACGTCGGCCCAATATCATTTTTATGTCACTGTATAGTGGTGAAAGAATTCTTTTTATCATCAAATTAATATTTGCCCAATATCATCAGCAAATGTCATTTTTATAATGGCAAATGTTATCACTTTTGACATTTGCCGATATCGGTAGCCAATATCGGATTGACCAATAAGTGACATGTGATGGTGTAAAAATGATATTGGGCTGATATCATGATGCTGCTTGGGCAGGGAGCAGTTATTGATAATGATAACTACTTATTTATACTGAAGTGCCACCTAAAAATCTAGGAATTGAAGGACATGTGGAACAAGGTAAAATGGTAAGAGGTCCAACATCGGCTGGTCTTTAGGAGGACTTGAGAAACCTATTAGGAGTACGTGACTCTGAATGCAGTAAATGCAAGATGGTAAAATGTTAAAAAATTTTGTAAGAAGCCGGAAAGCAAGGCGAAACAATGACATAATACAAGGTGAAACAATACATGAAAACTTGGCAAGAAGAAACCTTGGATCATGAAATAAGTCGTGAAATTAATTGATGGGTGAACAAAATATTATAAAGAAAGGAGTAAATGAAGAAAGAAGCCTCAATTACGAGTGATGAGGATGAATAAGGATTGAAATAAGTTGGGAAAGCCATGAAAAGTTATGACATGTGGATGAAAAATTTTAAGCTTAAAAAAGTAACATGACACATGAAAAAGTGGATGCAGTGTATAATATAGTGATGAAACATGCATTGAAGATACGATGCCTTCTTCTTGTCTTTCCCTTCAGGCCTTTTAAGTTTGAAGGTGGTTGTGTTTCAGGGCAACTAGAAGAGGCAGCATATCAAAGACTCAAAATACTAAGCGCTAGAAAATGCTTTTGATGGCTGGATAGACTATGTAAGGTCCATGCAGGTGGTGAGACCCTTGAGGAAAAAGACGAAGACTTTACAGAGGAGCTGTCCCAGATAGCACATTCACATAAATACAGCTGTATTTCTCATGTATGTATACACCTGTATAGATACAGCTGTAATACAGCTGTATTTCTCATGTATGTATACATATGTATAGATACAGCTATAATACAGCTGTATGTGAGGACTTTCGAACCACTTTTAAAGCAAATATACAGCTGTATTACAAATGTATACAGTTGATATACATATGTATTACACATGTATTATAGCTGTGTTACAGGTGTAATGCATATTGTGTGCTATCTGGGGTATGTCAAAGAATTGACTGGATCAAACATGTGGATTGAGCAATTTAGGATAGGTTTCAAGATACTCTTCGCAAACCAGCAGGGAAGAGTACTGGGTCCCAGAAGAATCAGAAAATACATGGAAAAACAATATTTTGCATTGTTTAATTAAAAGTTATCACCTGTGCAACTTTGTTGAGTTGAATGCTTTTTTTATCTTCTACAAGATGGTCTAGACTGGTGAAAATCTACAGGGAAATAAACTATATGAGGTGGGAATCACAGTCCTTCTCAGCAGCAATTCAGATGGGTCCAAAAACATCCACCACTAGTGATAGGAAAATTCAAGAAACTGAGGTGTTTCATCAATGTTCAGTCTCTTCCCTGTCCCCATTCAAGCCAAAGAAATGCATGGATGACCAGAGAGAATTTTCACCAATGACTGTGGAAGCTTTACCACCTGCATGAGGGCACGGAAACGCAATATGATTCTCTTCATAAATGATTGCCCTGCACACCCTCTGTCATGTAGTACCTACATGTCAAATATAAGAGTTGAATTGAGAGAAGCCTGTGACTTTGGCTTCATTCTTGACGATCATCTGCGAGGTGAAGGGTGCAATCCCCAGCTTGTTGGCCAGGTGGCCTTTTTGATGTGACGCGAGTTTTGGACTTTCTGCAGAATATTAACATCGTATGCAGAATTAACGTGTTCCTGCTTCGAGCTGTTTAATAAATGTTCTCTGATGGTTATTTATTTAAATATTGGTATAAAATAACTCTAAATGTTCAGTCATAAATTCGGATTCATCTCCCTGATAGCAAAAAGTGGGATCACAAGATTCTCCACATATTTTTTACCTTCCATGGACCCGAATACAGCTCATATGGCCACTTTACATCGGAAACGATAACCAATAGCAGATACAAAACACACTCAGTCATGCCCTGGGTGGTAAAAATCCGACGCGGGCGGGGCTCGAACACGCAACCGCAGGAATAGCAGGAGAGGACTTTACCCCACCGTCACCGAGGCATTTCACACCTTTAGTAACCCCGCTTCTCTAGTTACCTAACCTCTCTCTCGACCTACATATCACTATTTCCCATTATCACGTAATCCACCCTCCTTTACTGCCTGCTTAGTTCCGCTATTTCCTCTCCTCACTTTTCAGACTCCCGCGCGTTTTCATCTATTTCTCGTGGCAACTCGATAGTCGAGTGTCGATAGCATCGATCCATCGATTGAAATAAAATCGTTTTTACGTTAACAAAAATCATGGAAAACTATTGAGATTCGACACGCCTGTCGTCAATATGCTATTGTAGGGCATTTCTTGGCGTGTAGAGCTGGGCCAAACGCGTGTTGGACAAGTATGGAAGAAGTTTTAGAGGCTGGCCGGAAGAGGAAGAATAGTAATGAGTTTGATCCAAATGCTTCGTGCTCACAGACGAAGGCGAGAACTTTGCACGCCAGCAAGAAATTGAAGTCCGTGAATCAAGCGGAGAGACTTGAGGATGCACGGTAAGAAACATTAAACCTTGTCCTTTCTGAATCCTTTTTGTCTATTATTCTTAAGCCTTTCCTCTCTTTATCCCTAGTGCGCAGTTACTTAACATTCTCGCATAGTAGTTAAAGCGGGCGGCTCTGGTATAAAATAATTTGGCTTAATCGCCTCGTTTAGTTTTGTATAGGCCATTTAGTTTACTTTTCCCTTAATGATTTTAAAACGGCTCTATTGTGTAATCCTCGTGATATCACTCGAGTGTCACACTTCACTCGTCTTCTTACAGGAATACAGGCAACATTATTGTTGAATTTGTAATCTATGCCACTGAAAGTTGTATTTTATAAAACAGCTGTTGTTTTGGTCATCATTGAAAAAGTAACCAATGTGACTACGGTTACCGTCTTGTTTAAGTTAAAAAATGTATGTGGTCCATTAAAAAAAAGTATGTAATATATGTTCTTACTTAAGTACGGTTTTTATTTCACATCTGTCCAATTAGAAGAAATTCTTAACTTCTGAAATTCTTAACAATTATACCTTGTTGCGATTGTGACCACAACCTTATGTCGCATTTGGTATTTTCTTGCTTAGTGTAACGTTCCTCGATTATGTTGATTCCTCCGTGTTTATGGATATTTTATGAAGAAATTATTTCCCCCATTTGTTTTTGCTTGCTTACAGTGATTGTTTTTAATTTTATTCCAGCCTCGAAAAGCTCGTGTTTGGTGAATGCCGAAATGATTTCGACAGCCAGTACGATTCAAAAGATATGGAAGATCTTGATTCCGGTCTTGAAGAAGGAGATGAGTTGGGTAGCGGAGAGGTGGAAGGTGCCATGGATGTTATGACGACATCAGAAGATAAAATTTGCCGATCGTCTATTAGTAAAAAGGCATTACAACCAGCATGGCATGACGACGAGGATATGGCATCAAGGTTTGCAAATGTCTCAAGTCGGTTTTTGAGTACTATATGATAGTTTTAGTAGAATTGGAGCCTTTAGAGTTTGGAACAAATTGGTCCCACTCCTGGATGAAGCCATAGGTAAAGCCTAAGTTGAAATTTACTACTTATCCGCCGTAAAACGTATTGTGGCACAACTGATGATAATTCTGATATACATAGAAGTAAATTGTGATAACTGATAATTCGTTAGGTCTCTATTGGTAATTGTGTGGTAAAAATATATTTTAGACCTGACAAATTGAAATGTCTCAGTCAATGCGAATTTCTTCTAAGGGGTTGTTGGTGAGCCTTACGAGTGGACGGAAATTCAAACAAAGGTCCAGTGGCGTGTAATTTTTGATGCTTATGTTTATTAATGTTGAACATATAATATCCTGTTAGCTTCCATTACATTGCTATGTGAAGTTGAATTTCAATGCTGGGCTGAATGCTTCCCTCCCATCACAGTATCCCTACCTTTGCCCTGATGTGGGAGCAGCATCAATAAATCTTAAAACTGATTCACACATTCAAGTATCCAGGTTGCTATCCAGCATTCACCATTTGTACCCAAGGGGTTTCATTACATCCCTTCATATACAGTTCAGTCTTTCATGTCCAAATATTTCATCAGGCCTAAAGTCAGTTCAATCACAGTTCAGGGGTACATCATGAGAGCTGTAGCAATCTGCTGTCTTCTTCTATTCTTCATTTTAATTAGCGTTACCCTTTCTGTTTTTATGTTTGATGCTATTGGATTTCTCATCAGATAGGGCAGTATTTCTCCCAATAAGTCATGTCGGGGGATAGTTTTTTTCATCTTTGCCCATTACAACTGATCATCATGATGTGAGAAATTTTCACAGTATAGAGGCAGCCAATTTTAGCTCTTAGCTTACACGAATGCAGTAAAACACACCAACAGTCAGTCACTTAAAGCCATTTAATTCTTTCACCCAATGCAACAGTACTAGTGGATATGCAGTAGAAATGATAATAAAATCATAGGCACTGTTTTCAGTGCCTTCATCTCTGCATACCCTCTTAGTTCTTATTAGTTCTCAAAACCCTGTTGCTATCTATCAAAAATGTCCTGACTAAAACATGCCGGGTGATCGGGTTGGTGGGGTGGCTAGAGTACTGGCCTCCCATCCCGAGGGCCCGGGTTCGATTCGCGGCATTTCTGGCTTTTTCAGTGGAAAACCGGTCCCCAATTGAGTGCCTAGTGGAGGGCGTTTCAAGTTCAGTACTCCATCCGTGGAATGGGACGTTAAGCCGTGGTCCCCGCGGCACCTGTCGTTAAGAGTAGGCTAATGCCGATGCTGGGTTTCTCTTCCTCCGTTCCCTCAAAACTCCTACCAATGCCCAATTACCCACCTATCGTAAATGGCACAAATCACCTCAGCTGTTGGTCGCCTCCCCTGAATAACCAACCAACCAAACCTAAAACATGCCGTTATACTTGTGCTATTTATTTTTGAATTATCATCATAAGGAATTCGCTGACAAATGACGTCAAATAAAACTGCAATAAATATACAATAGTGAACATAGGTTTTAATGGTAGCAAAAATTAAGAAACAATTTGTTTTAGGTGGCAGTCATAACAAGAATATCCTCACCCTTAAAAAGTACTGTTGTTGTGCACAACATCTTACTGCAGCCATCAGACTCCTGCGGGTCGATTCTGTAAATGTCATAGGCGTCATAACCATTGGTTTTATGACGGTCCGTCATAAGGAGCGATTCTGTAGATGTCATAGGCGTCATAACTTCGTCGTCGCCGTCATAGCGTATGACGGTCAAAATTCTCCGTCATACCTCAGTCATAGCCATCATAAGGACTCAGAATAGGAGAGTTTTTGTTGAAAAACGGTATCTTGAGGTTTTGTTTTGTAAAAAGGACAGAGATCAAGGTGACAGGTAAAAGCACAGCGATATTGTAATTAAAATTGTGAATCTGTAGTGCTGTAATACGCAAATCCTCCTTACATATTTATTATCGATAGAATGGAAGCGCTCTAATTCCTTGCTATTTGAGAGCAATCAAAGAAATACAAGCCATATGAGGTGCTAAGAGAACATATACATGATCAAATCGTATTTCTAACACTATGCATTCACGAAAGCATTATATTTTAATAATAATAGTATTTATTTACGGGCATGGAGCCCTTTTACAAAAATACAAAGTATGAGAATACAATCAAAGGGTATAGAAGAGTAAACAACACTCATTATCTTTATAATTAGCCTAAAACTACGAACATTTTCATGAGACTTTGTAAACCAAATTTTATAAAATAAATAAATATGAGACAGAATAAAACAAACATTTAACACTAAAATTACAGCTATGTTAGAAGCTAGTGGTCGAGTTAGAAAGGAATTTGTAATGGTCGGTTTACAGAGGGACGTGGGATGAAGTCCGTGGGCTACTTCCAGTAAATGAAGACACAAGGTATATAAATACAGAACCCATAAGTAAGAAAAATATCTACTCCCAAAAAAACATATGATCATAATAGTGATGAAGTACCAGAAACACTACACTCCTTATAGAACTTCAGACTCAGACATTTAGAATAATCCTTGCACACTAAATTATCACAATACCTGTTACGCATTGCACATTAGTGGACTGTTTCAGATTACATCTGTTTTGTAGAACATACACATGATCAAATCGTATTTCTAACAGTACGCATTCACGACAGCATTATATTTTAGTGGACTATTTCAGATTACATCCGTTTAGTAGAACTTCCGTACTACTTATACACTACGTTGGATTTGTCATCATTATAAAACCCATTCGTTCTTAGTTGCTATTCAGCTACATTAATATGAATCCGTGAATGAAAATAACATCAGTACATGACATGCAATCATTACTTTCGAAAGATCTGACTCTAATACTCTCTTGAACGGACTGCATCTTCATTACTTGTTTACAAACATTCCACAGCTGATGAAATGTGTCGAAGGCTCCCATTGGCTTTTCTCATTTTCTTGGGACTACCAACATACGAAATTCTAGATTTTCATGGCAATGCGCAACTGTTCACTCGTCGTCCGTCATAGGCGTCATAAGCCTTATGACGGTAGCTTACGGAATCGCTCGAATGTCATAGCCGTCATAAGGTGCCCGTCATAGCTATCACCCTTATGACGCCTATGACATTTACAGAATCGACCCGCTGGGTCCTAGCATGCCTGAAGTACATGTGTAGGGCTTAATTTTGTGGAAATTTTCCATTGTGGGTAAAAAGAGAGATGACTTCATTATATCCTCAATTCGTGTTTATTTGAATAATGCAGGTTACAGCATATTTCTATCAATTACTTTTAAATAACATCAGAACATATTTGAGGATGACACATTGTACTGAAATGTAGTTTGTGGCAATTAATAATAAGTGGTGGAATCAATTATCCACTCTACTATGGTAAATTTATGGCCCTATCAATTGTGGAAATTTCATAATTTTGCTACTAAGTGATCTCAATGAATGAAAAGGTAGTGAAATGATGTAACTGATGAACTCTCACCATAATTAGCAATGTACAATGTTTATATTTAAAATAATGAGTCCCTCATCTTACCCCAGGTTATTATTGTTACTGACCTGGTATTAATGAGGGGCAAAGAAATAGCGTCTGTCTCATAGTTCTTGGCTCTTTTGCCAGGTAACGTGGCAGATGCTTACAGTTGCATGGTTGGTAACTAAATAGGTATGCCCATTAACTAATTTGTCTGACATTTTGATTTGAAGGTATTGCATGTTTTCCCATCAATGAGCCATTTCACTGTGTGGCTATAGTCTTTCACATTCTTTCTGTGATCATTTAATTTACAAGGCAGCTAAGAACATTCCTAATTTTAATATGCTGAAGCTGTACTTCATGGATATTTCTCTTTGTTACCATAGCTGTTTCTTAACCAATAAATGATCTGGCTTTGCATTAGAAATATTTGAAATAGTTAGTTCCTAACTAGTGATATGATGATGGTTGATACTAGAGATGGGACATTCCAATCTTCGAATCCTCGAATCCCTCGAATCTTGAAAAAGATTCGAGATTCGAAAACTCGAATCTTTGTGCTATTTTCATCATCCGAATCTTTCGAATCCTAAAATATAAATAAACGCTGAATTTTTGATGTAATAACTTGGAACAGATTAGTTTCGACCGATAAAAACGTGCATTACAAATAAGGTTAAACCTCGCTTTTACGTCCCCGCAGAATACGTTTTCCCGCCATTAACGACTTTTCCTTCTAGTCCTAATAATTTTCATATGTCCGCAAATAACATCTTCCCTTTATTTACGCTAGCAAATTTTTTAATGCTTCGCCATTTGCGTTTTACGAGACACTTTTGCCGTGATTGTCGTCCTGGTTGCATAACTGGTGGATGGACTCAACGCTCCGTGAAAGACAAAGTATAAACTCATGCAGTAAGTTACCACTATGAAAGATAAGTAAAATTTTCTCAGATGCACCACCAATTATCGTGACCTCAGTCATCCGTGGAATTGTAATGCCGCGAGAAATTACAGTACACATACGTAATTTTTGTCGAGATTGTTGTCCGGGTTGCATAACTCGAGGATCGGCTGATGCTATCGCATAGGTGACGATTTTTTTTTTTTTTATTTAAGAAGTGTATGCTTTTCAGCATTTGCGGCCTTCTCTTTCTGTTTTGGTTAGGTATTAACACAGATTTTAAAAAATCCTCCAGCCAGACTTCATCGTCATACATCCTGCTAACAAACCAGTAAAATCATCACGTTCTTCTCAACCTCAATTCTTAAGTAGCTTTGATAGGATAACATTATAGTCTCTAACACCTTCTTTTCTCATAATGTTTACCCTAACTTACTAGAATGGCTGGACTCCTGGTCCCAGTTCATCCTTATCTATGTATATCCTTCTCTTCTATTCCCGAGTTCCCTTGCCTATTGTTAGTGCCATGTAGTTCTTGCCACATATTCATTACCCCTATGCTGAATCTCTTGTAAGTTTTATCAGCAGCTCTCCTGACTTAACACTAATGCACAATATTGTATTCCACTTCTTAATGAATAACCTTCTATGAGTACAGAACATGTGTAATCCATATGTAATCTAGTTAATATATTTCCCCATGTCCCCCTGCATACAATGCAATACAATGTTTAACAAACGAGGAATTGTCTCCTGCAAGTAGCTCGTCTATCGCTGTGAATGAGTCATGAAAATGCAACGATATATCAAAAAAGATATCGTTTTTAAACATGCAATTTAGTATCAGTTTAATAACTTTTTGGAAACATATCATCGCTATGCCTCCTAGAACTTTCACATGCTTTCATTTCATGCAAAATATTTTGTGTATCACGTTTATTAGCTCTTCAAATCTTATTTGTATTATTGCAATAAAGAGTTGTATTTTTGAAAACTATTCTTTAATTTGTTTTTCATTATATTCAGCTGCTAAAGTCTTTTCTTTTCTGTTATTATCAAGTTTATATGTAGGATTCGAGAGATTCGAGGTATTCGAGAGATTCAAGAACCTCTAAGGATTCGGGTTCGGATTCGAGAAAATTTAGGATTCGTCCCACCTCTAGTTGATACTGTAATGTGGGGTGTCTTTGGCCACACCCTCACTGTTCCACAAATTCAAACTTTTAAGTTAAAATTTTAGTTAAGAAAATGTTTTAAACAGTATTTGCATGGTTACAGTACATCTACATCTACATAATACCCTGCAAGCCACCATAAAGGTGTGTGGCAGGGGGTGAACTCTCACCAAACATGCACTACATATCATGCATAAAATTTGTAATTAAAAATTAAAATGGCAAAGCATACATGCAAAAACATGCTGTTAGTTGGGTTAGCTTTAAGTCCTTACACAAACATGCAGCTACCAATGTTATCCATTGCTACACTCGTACTGGATACATTTACCGTTATTCATATCCCTAATAGTACGAGGAAAAAAGGACATTTTGAGAGGACAGTATCTTTTAGTTACATACAATTGTTTAGTTACTCCAAACAACTGAGAGGAGTATACATAATGTGTATAAGCTTAAACAGACATAGTACTTTGGATATTATTTTGTAAAAGATGTATATGTTGACGAAATGCATGTTGACTTATTTCGACGTATTTCTTTAATCACAGAGGAGGCTCTGGGGTGTCGGAGAACAACTTGCTTTGGGCGCGCTTGAATCACAGTTCGAGGGGTACTCTGTCTCGTTGTGATGGCACCTCAGACTCTGAAGACTCCGATGATGAGCAGTCTGCCAACTCGGATGATGATGATGATGGCGACCTGTTGCGGGTATGCTGTTGTCGTAGCCAACCTTCTTCACGCTTTCCCATCCACTACAGTCAGCGTTGCTTTCTCCATTTCTCCCTCCTCTCGACATGCTCCAACCTTTGCCATCCACTCCGAGATTGGTCTGACCTCTCCTTCGTGCTCCTCACTCTCCCACTCCAGATGCCCACCTTAACCTGAATGCCTTTTGCCCTCTTAAGGAATTCCTCTGATGGAATCATTTCTTACTTAGTCCCTCATAAATTCTTTCATCCACCTCAGCATCATTGTTTCTAATGACAGTTATTTCAGTAAATATATTATGCCTAATTTATTTGATGAGGCTTTATTTGTTATGACCTGGGGATTTTAAATCTCTTAAATTTTGTGCTGTTAGTCTGTAAAGAGACTGGTTATCAGGTTATCAGGTCCTGGTAAAAATGGCATGCCCAAAAACTTATGAATATAAAATACTCTAGAAACATGATACTGCAAACTTTGGTATCGTGAGAGTTCATTATAATGGAGAAAATTCTTTTGTTCCAACAGTAAACTATCCTAAATGCATGGAACACTTAAGTAATATTATGAAATTTTTTATTTAAATATGATAATGAATGATAATAAAAATGAACAGGGTTTACAGGAACCTGGAAAAGTCAGGGGAAAAGAAAACGGCCATGGAAATACTAGAAAAGTCAGGGAATTTAACGTGTGGTAAGGGGAAAATCGCAAAACATTCAAATTTTGGAATTTATCACCTGAAAATGCCAAGAGATAAAAAACTGTGCATAGGAGCGGAGGGGGGGTGAAGGAGGGGACGACTGGCCTCAGGCTGGCTTCGCTGTGGAGGCAGCCCTATTCTGGTTCTTTCTGGATATAGCCTGCACAATTTATTGAAAAGATTGGTGAAACGTGTGCGCATCTCATTTTCATTGGCTAGCGATTTTGCCAGGAATGCTTTGCTTTGTCCCTCTGGTGACAAAAAAGTTATTCTCAGTTAAATTTGATTTCACTTAGCCAAATTTGTAGAAGGATGTGAGGAAGAAAAAATCAAGATTGATTCAAAGAGCTACTTTAACGTGACATCAGGTTTGAAGGAAAAGCCAGGTTAGCCCTCTTTGCATATATTTTTCTGCAATTAAAACCCTTTCTGAAGGAATATCAATGTAAGTAATCATGATTTTTATTTTGTGGACTTAAAATTGTTGATCTCTTATTACTGGAAGTGCATATGATTAATATGAAAATAAACCGCCAATTTTTCATAAGTTTAGACTTCTCTGCTTCCTCTTTACCACTTTTATCTCTATAAATGACCAAAATCTTGGGAGTTTTCAGGCGCTCAAAAGTCAGGGAAAATCACTAATAATGGTCTGGAAATCCTGGAAAAGTCAGGGAAAATGAAAATGAAAACCCCTATAAACCCTGATGAAATAAAGATTTATCTGGCTTTGAGAACTGAGGTTACACACTGCCACTAGAAATCATCTGTTACTATGGACGGAGTTCAGTAATTTGGGCTCATAGGCGGTCCCCAATGCATGGAAATCATGCAATGAGGTTGGCAGCAAAAGCTTGAACAACCAGGGAAAGTGTCTTGTGTGTTGTATATATTGTTGGGCAATATCTTCTACCACATTGACATCTAGAACCAGCCGTGAGGACCTATTTTTAATAATTCCTACCCACCCTGCAACTTTCATATTTATTAATTATTCAAATTTTTGCTTTTAGATCCAATGACTTACATTTCCCCACCATGTAGGTGGGTTTTGGAGTGAACTGGTAACAGAAGTGGGGGATAACAAAGAAGCAAACAAAAAGCACACAGGCGCTTGAAAAATTCATTGGTGCAAATGTGGGTTTGCTTGGAATTTTGTAAATGTACACTTGATCACCACATTCAGTGGAAAAGTTTGTTTTTATTTAAATAAGAGATGTGTTGATTCTCAATACCACTGATTCTCCTGGGTTAGGTGCCAGCGATCCAGAATTGATCGCCTTAAGTCAATACCCATACTGTCGATACTAGGGATGGTTGGATCTTATATTTTAAATTTTTGCGGCTTAGCGATTGAAGCGTCCTGTGAATGGAATATAGGCGAGTTAGATATTGAAGAGGAGAGGTTATGTAAATATGGTTACGAAATTAGATTAAAACTTTTCCATGCAACTAGAAGCAAAATAAAGATATTTTTTCCCCCACTACCCCGGTATCACAAGAAAAAACCGTAGGATGCCATGAGCCTACATTCGCTGGTATCATGCGGAAATCAAGGGGAAGGTAACACTGAAAAGGAAATTCAATCCACATCTCAATTTCATATTTTCTTTCAGTCATTGCATCGAAGATTTTATCATTCAATTTAAAACCCTTACATCTAAATGCTCACTTTTTTATACTTTTATTGTTTAAATTAGATTTACGAATGCATCACTAAAAAATTAGGGATGGCCGGGTCTAATCCTAAGACCCACATCTGGCATTTCGTTTGCTACTGAAATCAATTCCGAAGACAGTATAAATTTGGATCCGAATCCGAGATTTTTAAATTTTGTAGCCTAGTGATCGATGCACCCTGTGAACGGAATGTAGGTACTGTAGATACTGACAAGGAGAGGATTTGTTACTCGGGTCATGAAATGAGTTGAAAATTTTTTCCATGCTACTATGGCAAAATTAAGAAATACATGTTTTGGCTTTTTTCTCCAATGGCTGGGATGTGCAGGAAAAAAATAAAGCACAATGTCATGCGGGTCAGCTACATTTGCCACACTCACATGGACCGATAATAGCTGGATGGTAGTAGTTAAGAATGGGAGCTAGTATTCTGTCGGTCACGCGTTGGATCCTTAAAATTGCCTTGTAATACCATCCATGCTGTATTCCTAGGGTAAGGCAAGCAGGCAGTTAAAAAAAGATTATCAGAAATTTCATATAAATATGTAAGTCAAAAAGTGAAACAAAAATAATTAAATTTGGTGTTAGTGAAATTGATTGGAACAATATTTAATACAGAATTAAAACTGTGGAAACAATGTGTTAACTTTACAATTTATTTTTAAGTGATGCATTTGTAAATCTAGTTTAAGAGTTAAATGTACAAAAAAGTCTGTATCCACATAACTACAAGGGTTGGAAATTAAGGATGATAAAATTTTTGATTCAATGGTTGAAAGAAAAATTTTAAACAGCAATAAGATTCAGAATAATTCATTATCTGCAGTAAACTACCCCACTCTGCTATTGTCAGCTTACCCGAGTTCGGAGAATGCACCCTACATGTCATTCTACTTTTTTCTTGCGAATAATGGAGAAAAAAGCCAAGACACATATTTCTTTCTTTTGCTTCTAGTAGCATGAAAAAAAGACTCATCCCATTTCGTAAATTGAGCTACATAACCTCTCCTTATGAGTATAAAACTCAAATATCATTTTAAAGATTATTATTAATAAGACACTGCAAAATTAATAGTTTAGCAGCTTGAAATATTCTATAACAATTTTATCATCTTAGAAATTGAATCCCCGGATATTCCATAAATGGAATCTCCTGACTGCATTAAAAAGTTTTTGTTTCTGAAGAAGAATTTGGATTATTTTAAGGATTTGATTTACAACAGTAACCAAGTTAATGTAAACCCATTGTGCACTGAATTAATTTTAGGTTTTTGATTTAAAAGTCAGGAAAGCTAGAGAATTAATGATGAAGAGCCTATGTGAATCAGTACAAAACAACCTTGCACTTGGAAAGGTGGAAGCTGCCTATAGGATCGTGAGTAACCACTTATAAGAAAGGAGCATAAGATGCAATGCTGTTAGGGACAAGAATGGAGAACTTCTGATTGAAAATGAAGACAAAGTGAAGAGATGGAAAGAATATCTGGAAGAGTTATACAACTTGAAAAATCTCAGCAAGAAAGTGATCGAAGAGGAAAGTGAAGCCGAAGAGGATGATATGGGAGCATCAATATTAAGATCAGAATTTGACGCTGCAGTAAAGGACCTTCACATGAATAAGGCCTCAGGTATTGATGATATTCCTGCAGAACTAATAAAAAATGCAGGAGAGAAGACATTAACCCATCTTTACAAGACCATCTTCGACATGCTATCAACAGAAGAAATACCCAGGTACTTCGAGAAAAACATGATCATTCCTATTCCCAAAAGGAAAAGAGTGGAGAAATGAGAATATTTTAGAACTATAAGGGCAAAGTTACTTGTTTTTACGAATAATGACGGATCATGGCAGCGTTTTTCAGATGCTCCGTGCCAGAATAAGGCCCCTAATCATTCATCGTTGGCATGCACATTATGCATTAGGACTACTTTGAATCATAGGCGAATTAGTGCATAAAATATGTCACCAATAAATACATTTGCTTAGTCCACCGAAGAGTAAAAAAAAGTAAATTTGTCATGTACAGATATAAAATAATTAATGTTCAATCATAGCTTGATGACTTAATAAATGTTGGCAATGCCTTTCTCACATGCACCCCAAATTGAGGGGATGGTTGTGGGAGAAGTGGAGGAAGAAATTGGAGGGGAGTCACCAATATATCTTAATATAGAAGAAGTGGGTCATGGTTAGGAGTGAATGTCAGTGACTATCAAAAAAGAGGTGCAGGATGCTTTAGGTGGGATTTTTTTTGTATGGAACACTGCAGCAGTGAGAATCTATTATCATTAAACAAGGTAGAAAATATCATTTCAAAAGAAATTGAAAAAAAAATGAAAGAAACTGAAATTAAAATTTTTTCAGTGAAGAGTTCTTAAGTAAGTTTTAGTTCCCTTGTTTTTATTGTTATAAACATTAAAACCATGTAAAGTCATAACTGCATTCATTTAAATATACAAATATAGTACATAATTAAAAAGACAGCAGCACATATCATTGTTAAAACGTTCCATAAGGTGGAATATAGGTGTTCATTTTGCTGAAACCTCTTTTTATAACGAACCTCTATTTATCAAAATGAACAAAAAAATTGGTCCCTTCCATTTCGATATAAAGAGGTTTTACTGTATCTACTAATTACCCTGCACTTGAAGCTATGTGACAGTGGGTGTTATCACCGAACATGCGACAGAGTTCACTTATACCTCCTCCTTCCTCTGACTGTTCAATAGGTATATGAAGGTAACCTAAAATATCTAAAGCTGTTATGAAATAAATTAAAATTAAATTAAACATGTGTTTATTGATCTGCGAATTTAGGACTGTCTAGTCCTCTCTTACAATTAACAGATTATACATTCACAAACACCCATGCCCCGGACAGTGAAAAATCCTCCCCGGGCGGGACTCGAACCCACGACCCTGGGAACGACAGGCGAGGGTTTTACCCGCCGCCACCGGGGCCGGCTTGTAATAATAATACAGTCAAACAGAGGTTCTATCTTTAATGGTGACAGAATTCAGAGCGACCTGTTTGTGATCTCCAAAGGGTCCCTCACAAGGAGCTTTCATGAGGTGTTATAACCCAATTTGATTCATATTTGACACGTTGATAGTTTCTTGAAAAAATATATTCTATGAAATCTCAGTAATCCAAGACATATGCAACCGTGACATCACTGGATTATCAAAAACACCGTGTTATTGGAAATGTACTGGAAACAAATACAATTCACCAAAAAACGTTTTAAAATATTAATTTAGCGATTAAATGTAGTGACTAACTCTCTCCTTCTGACTGCCTCGGGTGTGAATGAAGAGAGAGAACCAAATAAACCCTGGACACCAGCATGAGTCTACAAAGAACGGTTACGCTTCACTCGCACCAAACACGGGAAAGGAATGAATAAGGGAAATGGGTGTATGATTATATTCATACAGAGTTTTTGAATCTCTCGGGAATTATCGGCCAGCATATGCCGTTTAATCATCACCGAGAACCAGGTAGGAAAGAAGTTGGAAAAGGACAATAAGGAACATGGTATAAGAAATAAAAATGAAAAAGGAACACTTACATTTTAATTTGAATGATGTTTTAGAAGAAAATTGTCTATTGTTTTTTGCTTTTTTTAATGCACATGACTCCATTAAAACTTTTTCTTTTAGTCTTTTAATTGTAAGAATGTCCTTAGCTTTTACACTGCTTTCTTCCGCCCACTTAAGAAATGTATTGAAGGTCATGGCATCATCTTGTTGTACTTTAGGTAAAATCGGCAGAGTATTTGACTCTAGCTCATCCTGGATGTTATCATCTTCTTGCACATTGCTGACTATCTCACTATCTGTCATGATTGTAAAGTTTTCCTCCTCATTTCCGGTTAGCTAACTATTTATGTCATCAGCTGTTGGACCAGGTGATTCATTTCCGCAGAGTTCTATTATAGCTTCTTGAAGATTAGAATTCAAGACTGAATCACCAACACCATTTTTCGATTCTTCTATCGCCTTGTTTTCATTGCTACTGGAAGCTAGTGGATGCAGTGGCCACAATTTCTTCCAAGATGAAATTATTATTTTTGAAGTCACATTTTGCCGAACATTCACAAGATTAAAAGCCACGTCTTTGAGGTTCATTTTTTTCAGGTATTTCTTAATATCATCACTTTTTACTATCAGACTGCATAAGAGGTTCTTTTTATAATGCGATTTTATGTATTGTATCACATTTTGGTCCATTGGTTGTAAAAGTGGAGTGCAGTTAGGTGGCAAGAACATAACCTGTACAAAACCATATCTTGATTTTAGTATTTCCTCATTCAGGTGGCCAGGAGTGTTATCCAAAATTAACAAAGCCTTTGCTGGTAAATTTTTCTCCCTAAGAAATAGTTTTACCACTGGTACGAAGTGCTCGTGAAACTATTCGGTACACACTTCTCGTGTTACTCATCCTCGGCTTTGATTTTTGTGTGTGACTGGAAAGTTTACATTTTTAAATGCTCTTGGGTGCTTAACTTTACCAATTACCAGCAATTCGAGTTTGTGGGTACTATTAGAGTTCGCACATGGCATGAACATAACTCTGTCTTTTGAACTGTTGCAGCCGGGTGCACTTTCTTCCTCTCATTGGACAAATGTTTTATGACGCAGGAGCCTCCAAAATAAACCGCTCTCTTCTACGTTATAAACTTGATCTGGCCCAAGACGTAGTTCCTCTAATTTTTTTCTTATGTTTCAATGAAAGGATCAACAGCTGAGACATCGCATGACAGTTTCTCACCTGTTATGGTGAGAAAACAGATTCCAAAATGCCTTTTGAATTTATCCAGCCATCCATCACTTGCTCTGAAATCATCTTTTTTCATAATTAGGTTGCAAAAATATCTTGCTTTTTCTTGAATAATTTCGCCAGAAATAGGAGTGTGTCTGTTACGTTCTTGCAGAAACCAAGTGTAAAGAGCATCTTCAACTTGGGGGTACTCACCAAATTTTAGAGTCTGTCTGCTACTGGGAGGACTGTCAGTACTTCCCACAAAACACTCAATCTTGTCTGTGTTTTTCCTGATGTCATATATCATAGCACGTCCATTACCATAGTATTTTGCTGAATCGGTTTCTCACCTTTATCGAGTTTCTTGATTATTTCCATTTTAGCACTCAACGTTAAAATTTTATGCTTACTTTACTTTTTCAAGGCCTGACATATTAATAAGGTACTGCACGTTCTCAAATGAAAACACTATGTATAGTAATTAACAAGTTACAGAAACTGAAACATCGCCAGTTTGATTTTCTTAGTCAGTGAAATGTGAAAGGGCTCAAGACTCGTGTACACGACTCAGTGGTTCAAGCAACACGATCCTCATAGAATCGTGTAACTAGGTGTAATCACTCTTACAGGCCGTTTTACACGGTCATTGATACTGCGCAGGCTGTTGCGAAAACACTTGCGCAAGAAATATTGCGCCATGTAAAGCGACGACTTGGAGGACAGGCAGTGTCACTGCACGAATGCTTGCGAGCAAATTAGAATATGTTCTAATCTGATACATGCGTTCGCGCAAGTTTGAAGTTTATTTATCTCACTAGATGGTGCAGATGTAGCGGCAATGAACTGCCTGGGGAATTCTAGCAATTAAATAGGTCGTTGATGATTAAGTTACGTTTTTTTTATGCACTCAACTCCTTAGGTAGTGAATAAAGTGCAATTATGATGAGCTGGGCGATTAATCATGTGGAAGCTTAAATTTCGTGCGTAAGGGAAGAACCTGTTACCTTGGCCCACATCCGTTCGTTCGTGGTGCAAATTTTGGGCTAAGTATACAGGAATAGGGTCTTCACTATTATGTTTATGGATTAAAAACCTATTTTAAAGTGGTGGCAATTTATCACATCTTTCACGTCCAATTAATTGCTACTTAACTGATCTTGACGTTATGCGATATATTCACGGTATTACCGCTACTGAATGGTATATTGTCAATGACACAATGCACCGACTATTACACCATGTAAAGCTTTCAAGCAAGCGTCCTTGCAATTTTCTACATTACGGACTTTCGGAGACGACTGCTTAAACGGAATCAACATCAACTTGAGCAGTTTCAATGACCAGCCTTAACACCAGGTTGAGGCACGCACCAGTCACATGACCTGAGCTGAATAGCGAGCTGAATGCGTAAATGTTCATTTTGTAGCAGACTGTTACTGCAAAATTATGTTCGCCAAACGTCCACCCGATTTAATTAATTTCCATGGATAATTTGTTCTCTTTTCCCAGTTGTTGGTCACGAAACCAAAACTTCAAAAAATTATGTACGAATGGAACAGATGCACACCTACATGCATACTAACGATACAAATACTTAACAATGCATTGCAAAATCTTTCATTTAAAACTGATGAAATTATGTTAGCCTGCCCTGCATGCCGGATTACTAGACGTGTCAGATTACAGAGATTGTACTGTATATGTACTCATTTCAAAAGTGTGTCTTACAATTGTGCGTTCATGGCCCTTAGATTCTTTGCTTTTCTTTTATTCCTGTGCAGCATTGTGGAGACTTGCTGCAAGGGAAAAGGTCCATTGCTTCGGTGCATTTTGGATCGAGAGGAGGATCACTTCCCTCTGGTGTGCTTCGCTTCCGGAAAACCAATGCCCTCAACCGTGGCACTCACGTGGAAGGACCACTCATAACGAATGTCCAGTTCCATCCCACCTCTTCCGTGGCAGCGGTGGCTGGCGTTTCAGGAGTCGCCTCCATTCTGGAGGTTGGTTCTGCACTCTTCTATCATTCTAATCCCGTGAATATTGTAGTAGGAATGAGAAGGAAAAATCACCAAATGCACATCAGGTTCATATCTAATCGAACGACGTCATGGTGAATGAAAATGTGTCAAATGAAATTGTTAACTCTCTTGAGATGCTGCATTAATTTGTCTATTAAAATGCTTATCAAAGATGAGAATTTGATCTATGACTGCCATAATTTGCATATGGGAATTATCATGGATTTTCATACTGTGGTTGCCATGGTCATGCTAAATTAATTTATTTATTAAAAAAAAGTGTAAGAAATAAAAATCAGTCTCATCAATGGCTGTATGTTGACTTTATGAAGGAGAACAGCCTGTAGTACAACTAATTCAGTGTCAACTTTCAAGTGGTTGCTAATTATTGTATGATAATGATTTATTTTATTGGAAAGTGACAGAAATATATTGAACATTATCCACAGAGTCATACTCAGCAGACTTCTTTCTTGGTATACTGTGTGTAACCCACAAAGTCATAGCTCCAGGGATTGTTCTTCAGTCAAATCATTGAATTCACAGCCTGTCATCCTGTGTGGTGAACTCATTTTTCTGCCGGTGTGGTCTTTCAGGTGGATGGTCGGAACAATGCCAAGCTTGCCTCAGTCCAGTTTGAGAGATATCCAATCCATTGTGCTAGATTCTCAAAAGATGGCTCTGAACTCTTGGTTGGTTCTAAAAGTCATTCCCACCTCTTCTCGTATGATTTAATCGGAGGAAGGACGTCTAAAGTACATGTCAATCGAGCACTTGGTATCACTAATGCAAAGGTAAGCAGTATGTATAAATTTCTTGTATCATTGCATGTTAGTTAACTCCACACTAATTGTAATAATGTTTCTTGTTATGTCCTGGTGGTAATGTCTTAATATGCTCTCCTGTAATTTTCTTCAATGATTTTACTGAAATTACCTCAAAGGAGTCAAAATATTATGAGTGATGTGGTTTTTTGGGAATTTCTCCGCGAATACGTAGTTGTCTTCCAACGTTTCCCCTCTGCTACTGGAGGCCTCTTCAGCGTTATGGTGTCTCATCAAATCTTGAAGGTATTTATGTGGGTTTGGGTAGGTGGGGTGGAGGGTGGGAGGGGGTGAGGTTATTACTCTCAAACATTCTGGATTTGAATACAGGAAGCCATGAATTACGTATTCTCTGCCCTCGGTCCCTGTTAAAATTGTTCTTCTTTTTCTGAATCTCTATCCCCTCTTGAGTGACGCGAGTTCGGAAATGTTTGTCTCTGGATAAGACCTTCATGCCGGGAATATCTATCGTGTGCCCATTAGCGGCGTGTCGGTGACTGCTGAGCGTTGAGAGTTCTGGAGTCTAATGGCAGCAAGATGCTCCTTACACCTGGTTTTGATGGTACGGCTCGTCTCACCAATATATACTTTATGGGAACTTTGGCATTTAATTTCATAGACCCCCTCTGTTTCCAATTTATGACGTCCTTTAACACTGCGTATTATATTACGGAGTTGGCTTTTGGGCTTGAGTATAGTTTTTCAGGGTTTATAGGAACCTGGAAATCCTGGAAAACCTGGAAAAGTCAGGGAAAATGAAAACGGCTATGGAAATCCTGGAAAAGTCAGGGAATTTAATGAGTGGTCAGGGAAAAATCGCAAAACGTTCAAATTTTGGAATTTATCACCTGAAAATGCCAAGAAATCAAAAACTGTGCATAGGAGTGGAGGAGGAGGGTGAAGGAGGGGACGACTGGCCTCAGGCTGGCTTCGCTGTGGAGGAGGCAGCCCAGGGACCCTATTCTGGTTCTTTCTGGCTATAGCCTGCACGATTTGGGGAAAAGATTGGCGAAAGGTGTGCGCATCTCATTTTCATTGGCTAGCGATTTTGCCAGGAATGCTTCGATTTGTCCCTCTGGTGACGAAAAAGTTATTCTCAGTCAAAATTGGTCACAGCCAAATTTGTAGAAGGATGTGAGGAAGAAAAAAATCAAGATTGATTCAAAGAGCCACTTTAACATGAAATCAGATTTGAAGGAAATGCCAGGTTAGCCTTCTTTGCATATATTTTTCTGCAATTAAAACCCTTTCTGAAGGCGTATCAATGTAAGTAATGATAATATTTATTTTGTTAACTTAAAGTTGTTGATCTCTTATTACTGGAAGTTCATATGATTAATAAGAAAATAAACCTACAATTTTTCATAAGTTTAGACTTCTCTGCTTCCTCAATACCACTTTTATCTCTATAAATGACTGAAATCATGGAGTATTCAGGTGCTCAAAAGTCAGGGAAAATCACTAATAATGGTCTGGAAATCCTGGAAAAGTCAGGGAAACTGAAAACCCCTATAAACCCTGTTTTTATATTGTATTTAGCAAAAATTCATGCAATCCAGTCCGTCACCCCTCGGATGTATGGCAGGGAAGCCCTTTTTGCTGGTTCGATCTCTTCCAGGGGCGACTTCATCCTCTGTGTTTCGTTCCCCCTGATGGCCCTGTCAATTATCACTCTTCCTGCAGCCGTTGTCAAGTATAGTCTTTCTCAATGTTCTTAGTTCACTTGATCGGTGCTCGTCATCGCTTAAAATAAAAGAACGGTGGCCCATAGTCTTCAGCACGCCATTTGTTTGTCCCGGGTGATGGTGCGAGCTGGCGTGGTGGTACGGTATTGGTGTTTGTGGGTTTTTGATAAGCGGTATGTCTCAAGGATCCGTCATCCTTCCTCATAATGAGCACATCCAAGAATGCAAGCCTCCCATTCACTTCGACCTCTTTCGTGAATTTTATGCTGTTGTGTCTCTGGTTTAGATGATCGAAGAACTACTCTAATTTCTCCCTGCCGTGAGTCCACACCACAAATGTGTCGTCCACGTACCGTAACCAGAGTGAAGGTTTGTGAGTAGCGTTGTTTTAAGGCTGTGGTCTCAAAGCGTTCCATGTGTAGATTGGCTATTCCAGGTGAAATAGGCAAACCCATTGGTACACCTTCCGTTTGTTCGTAAAATGTGTCGTTGAAGTAAGTGGTTGTAAGACAAACTCTTGTGAGGTCTGCTATCCTGTCATTAAAATTCTCTGTTACGACATCGATCACTTCTTCGGTGGATATCTTCGTGAAGAGCGACACCACGTCAAAATTTATTAAAAGATGCTCTGGCTCCAGTTTTAAATTTCAGATGCGAGTGATGAAGTCTTGGGAATTCTTAACGCATGAATTGGGGCAAACCCATAGGCAAACCCATTGATACACCTTCCGTCTATTCGTAAAATGTGTCGTTGAAGTAAGTGGGGCATTCCACTTTCGGCGGAATCATTGGTGCAATGTAAATGGCCAGTTTATGCATTGGAGAATCTATGGCGCTAACAATCAGTCGAAGTGGACAGTTGTCCTTGTGGATTTTTGGAAGGCCGTAGAAACATGGAGTCCAGGGGTCCTGCCACGTCAACTTCTTCAGTTAATCAGGATCGTCAATTTTTGTTTTTGATGAGTTGCATGGTTATGTTTTTAATCTGATTCATGGGATCTTTCTTAACTTCCTTATATGTGTGGCATTTTTTTGGTCCCCCCCCCTCTCCCCTCGTTGAACATAACCCCTCGGCGGACTAATTACCCTCCGGACTTAGCCGCAGGACTTGCTCGACAGGCGTAGCTAACGACAGGCGGAGCCTACGACGCCAACAATGCATCGATTTCGTCTGCTTCGTTTCGTCAGCTCATTTCAGCAGCTCCTTTCAGCAGCTCCTTTCCGCCGCTCCTTTCCCTCACCAGAAGCTCTACCACTTATATAGCCCCCCAAGCGCGGAAGAAGACAACAAGTTAGGCCATCGTACGAGCCGTTATTTTGGTGTTCCCCCGCCGTAGTGAAAAAAGAGTCCCGGATGACCCAATCCTAAGCTTCCACCTCGCCCCCTTCACATCATGCCACCTTTTCCTCCCCTCAATTTGCACCAATGGAATTCCACATTAAACCCCATTGCACTTTGACCTTCCAGAATATACCCCCTCCTTACCCCAGAGAATACCTCCCCTCTCACACCCTCTGTTCCAGTCGAGACGGCAAAGAGACGATACCGAGGCTAGGTGAGAGGAGACTTGGTGATTGTCGATTCTCCTTAGCGCCATGGACTTTTTGGTGCAAGTTATTAACTTTTCCCGAAATTGTGAAGAGTATTTCAATTTTGTTGGTTTGTACTTTGTCTTTTGTTGTTTAAATACAGTGTTTGATTAGTTAGATTGTCATACTTTTGTGGTTTTTTCTATTTTTGACCTCATCTTGCTCACCCATCTTGGAAAGAATACTTGTCCTTTGGACAAGCGTTTCTCGTGAACTGCTGTTCTTCTTTCGAGAAACGCTGCATATGGACCGTCTTCCAAAAGCTGTCGTATTTGTCCTAGTAGCTCTTGGTGTCTAGGATGACAGTGGCCGTTCCCTTGCCTGAAGGAAGGATGACTTATATCCTGGTTCTGCCTTAGATTTCTTAGGGCATGGTTCTCTTCCCTACTTAGGTTCCCATTTTTGCTTGTTCACTCCTTTTGCGTAAAATTATCGCCAATTCAAACCCAGAATGTTCGAGAATAATAACCCAACCCTCTCCCACCCTTCATCCTACCTACCCAAACCCATATAAATACCTGCAAGATTCGCTGAGACACCATTACCCTGAAGAGGCCTCCAGCAGCGGAGGGGAAATGTTGGAAGACAACCACGTATTCGCGGAGAAATCCCCAAAAAACCACTCGGAAGACATGGACCTAGAAAGTTTTAACCAGTCAAAATATTATCATACATAGTCCTAAGGATCTTGTTGGCCTAGTGGGTAAAGTGTATGGCTGGGATATTTGAGGGATGGTGTTAATTCTGCATGCTTTGTGAATCTGGGAATGACTTAAGCCCCTCCCTTAATGCGTTAAACAGAACTTTACTGTTAAAAGCATTCAAAACTGTGTGAATTCTCTTGTCCTCCATTTTGTCTAGAGTTTCGAACTGTCTCCGGATGGTGAGCTCATGGCGTTAGTGGGAAGGTGGGGTGCTGTACACATCCTGTCTGCCAGGGCCAAGGAGTGGATCACTACATTTCAAATGACAGGGGAGGTGAATGCCATGACCTTCTCTTCCGATGGATTATACCTTTACGCTTATGGAGGTAAAAAAACTTGTCATATTTCTCTGATGATCAGCTGCAACATGGGTCGTTGGCCTCTGTTTTTATTTTAAGGTTCTGTTGGAAAGCTTGTTAATATCGTGCACATTAACATGGCCTCCCATTATATTTTTACAGTTCATCATCATCAATTGTGAATCTTATGATTATCATTCATTACATTAATTGTTTCATCAGGGCATTCATCTGGTTCAATTAACAGTTTTCCTGCATTAAGGATATTATTAATGAAACCCATAGAATGCAGACTTGATGTAATATGCAGTGGACTGTAGTTAGGACGTTTGTTGATAGAACATTTTCCTTATGTGCACATTCATTCCCTCAGGTCCGAGTTGCAGTACATGTAATTAATTAGGGTTACTACGTTCAGGTACCTCTTAAGCACATTTGGACTTGACTTGAGTTTTTACAGGAGGACCAAACCAAATTTTTCCCAAGAAATTAACAATACTAAAAGGCATAGGTTAAAGTCAAAGACTATAGCTAGAGACGGGTTGAATAGCAGATTTCTTGAATTCGAATATTAAATCAAAACTCAAATATTCGAGTATCTCAAATTTCAAATACCTCGAAAACTAAAATTGCAATTGGTATGCATAATGTTATACAGTTACTTTATTTGTTGCAATCAGTTGTAAATTGAATATTTATGTGACTTACTATACAAGCGCATTTTTCGAGCTCATTGTACAATCAAATAAAATTCACCGATAATTCAAAAATATCACCGATTGTTAACAGATACATACCTAAATGCTGATAACAATAATCATTTCATTAATATTATAAGATAAAATTATTTCCCACCATGAAATAAAGGCAAAAATTGAGTATATTGGAACGTTTTGGAAATGTCATTGACTAAGAAATATCGATGGTGTTAATGACAACTCTTGCTAAAAGCTGCATTTAGATTCCTCTCTCTCAATAGCCGTGGTCACGGAATCCTACGCTATACATCTTTGAGGGAGTCACATTGAAAAGAAGGCTGCTTTTTGGGAGGCCGGACTCCTCAGAGGTGACTAATTGTCTCAGGGCACCCTATAGGTCCCCTCCCCCTCCAATGCAAAAATCCCTGAGCAGGTCCTTGAGGAAGGGTCTCACCCCAAGCCGTGGGGCTCTCTTAAAACGACCATGCCACGGTCTTGCGGGTCTTTCGTGGTTGGGACAAGTCAAGGGACAGCTGCACTGTTGTCAAATCTCTTCAACTCGGGACTTAGAAAAAATGGGCCCTTTCCCTTTCTTTTTCACATGTATTCAGAATATGCTAAGTGAGAGTAAGGAGAGTCATCAATAATAATTGTAAAAAAATCTCATTTCAAGAGTAGAGTGGCTGCATTTACCTTGTAATAATTATATGTTTTGTTCTCAAAATGAGCTGCATTTGTGGCTGTACCTGTTTGAACTTAGATTTATAAATCAGATTGCTGTTTTCCATTTGATTTTTCAGTGAGATGAACCAAATGATATTTCTTACAAATTGATATTTTTACCTTCTAAATTTTGTCAAAAAATAAGGTACAGATCAAGTATTTTATTTTAAGCCATGTTTATTGTGATGGTTGATCAATTGATATTGAATTTCCACACATTGCTAGACTTAATGGTTTACCATAGTGTAATACATTGTGAATGCGTGTCATTTGGAAATCTCTGAACAGAGGCTGGGGAGGTTTGGGTGTGGAGCATGGCGTCCCGCACCTGTGTGCATCGATTTGCCGATGAGGGTTCGTTTGGAGGATCTGCGTTGGCTGTGTCACCATCCAGTCGGTTCATTGCGTGTGGTTGCCCCTCGGGACATGTCAATGTGTACGATCGAGAGGAGGCGTTAAAACCTTCTGTCGATGGACTGTCGAGACCGTCACCCATTTGCACCATCTCCAACCTGGTCACACCAGTGACTTCTCTGAAATTCGATCCATCCTCTGAACTCCTTTTCTTGTCATCCTCCGAAAAGGCTGATGCCGCACGAATGGTAAGGAAATATTGGCATTTAAAAGGTGTTGTTGGTTGCATTCAGTGGATTTGATTTAATGGCATTTTGATTCAAATGCTCTTCATTTAATTTCTTAAGTTGACATTATGCAGATATGAACTGTTTTGTGATGTGTAATCTTTGCACTCACTACCATAAACAGTGTTGAAGATTTTTTTGTTTTGCAGTGCTTTCTTTGTATTTGTATTCCATGCTTTGAAAAAAGTTGGAAGTTAAATGGGAAATGGAGTATAAATTTCACAATTGTTTAAAAATCAGAAAATTGTTCTAACTTTAACAATTTTTTTTACAGCTATGAAATGTGCTAAAAGAGTAAAATTCAGTTTTACAGGTATCATTTAGTCATATTAGTGACAGCATATTTTTTAATAGCTCTGATAATGTTGCATTTCCATGAAATATGCCTTCAAAGTATGAACAATTGCCATTTTTGCATAAACAAAAGAGGCTATATTTCAAAAAACCATCTTTAAAAATTATGAAAATTGGCTAAAATATACCAATAATGATGAGCATTAAGCCCATGCAAAAAGAGTGGGCAATATTTTTGTTGATAATTAATTATGAATTTTATAAGTTAGTGCATTACACCCATCAGCCAAGTTGGCACATTTTGCCTGGTTCCCATGATATTTCCAATTTTAAAAAGCAATGAGAAGTCTGAAACTCTGAATTAGTCCTAAAAGAGTTAAGAATTCATGACTTTAATTTAGTTATTACTTATTAGTTACTATGGTTTATTTAGTTGCCGTTCATTATATCTCAGATTGAAGCTCTGAGACAATTCATTTTCAAATGAATTGCCTTAATTAAAAAATTAACTTGATAACTTAGTTTGATCACTTGTTATATACATAATAATGACATTAGAAAATAACTACTCACGCTTAAAAATTAATTTTGTGCATATATTTCTTCAGTTGCCTTCACTTCGTTCTTGTCAAATTTGTGCAAACGTCCTGACCGGCCACAGGGAGAAGGTGGTGTTATCTTTAAAAGAATATTTCTAAGTGGTATAATGCACTCATCCTTCTGAAGTGGCCATTTATATCCCTTGGCTGGACCATGAAAGACACAGACACCTCCTGCATGATTTGAGATGGAAATGGCCTCAATGGATTTGATTTAATGGCATTTTTATTCAAAGGCTTTTCATTTAATTTCTTAAGTTGACATTATGCGGATATGAACTGTTTTGTGATGTGTAATCTTTGCACTCACTACCATAAACAGTATTGAAGTAGGTGCAGATCAGTGTTGGTACTTTCATCAGCATGCCCTATGCTACATAGGGCAGATATTGTCTAAGTGGCATTTTTGTTCGAATAACTCAAGTTACCACCTAATAGAAACATTTTAAGCTCACTTAGGTCATAAAACAATATTTGCGGAAAGATCTGGAAGCTCTATTAGAAAATGCAGCCAAGGAGGGTTTCAATGAGAGGATTGTTCAATGGCTGAAGTGTATTGCATTAAATGGAGCCAGTTTTGAAGGCCATGAAATAAATAATTGACTATTATATGCTATATTTTCTGTTTAAGTGAACTTTTCTTGGTACTAATGTGACAGTGTATCATATTTTTGCACATACATATTATAATTCATAATCTAGTTTTTTTGGGTGGTTAAATATTCATTATGAAATAGAGTATTTTATAGGCCACAAAATAAATTCTACTTCTACAATTTTTTCTCTTTTAGTGAACAATTCTTGGTACATGTGTTAGAGAATATATCATTTTTCATACGCATTAATATTTATGGGTTTGAAGTTTTTTAATCAAATCCCGATTAAATAAGTTCATCCAATCTCAGGTTAATTTCAGGTTTTATTCTGAATATGACTGAGTGCGGTTGCTGACAGACTGTGCCAGAAACCATATAGGGAGGCTGTGTATGGGCTTTGGGTTCTCTGTCATGGAGGCAATCTTGGGTGCCCCTTAATTAGTGTTGCATTTAGCCTAGTGATTAATGTAGTATCTGGAATATTGTTGACAATATCTTACCCTATTTCAGTTCCATATGCCCAGCAGGACAGTGTTTATTAACTTTCCTGGGAGAACCCCTAAAATGAATCGCCCGCTCTGTGTGGATATTTCTCCTCATGGTGGCTATCTCTCAATTGGATCCTCTAAGGGAACTGCTTTCCTGTACAGGTAGGTTGGAAAGGCTGCTCTTCAACCAGGATTTGAAGAGTAACTGGGAGATGAGGCACTAAATACTGTTGAAAATTTATGATTTGAATGCGTATGGCTCTAAAATTTATGGTTCATAATACTGGAAAGAAGTGTAATGTTGCACAAAGTGTGGAGTCCAAAGTTATGTTGAGGTTTTTTTTGTCATATAGCTGTCTGATCTGTTCTTGAATTGTGAACTAATTAATTTTAGTTACCTTAGTGCCTGTATCTGCCTGTTTTATTTTTTATTTGCATTTAAATTTTTCTCTAAATGATAACCAGTAGCATGTCTATTTTTATCTTTGAGGTTCTTTCATTTTAGTTGTCAACCACAGACTGCATGTATTGCACCATGAATTTGAATGCTACATATTTTGTACAGTGGACTCTCGTTAGGACGTTCCTTGGTAGCATGTTTTCCTCATCTTCAGGTTCGTTTCCTCAGGTCCATGTCACAGTGCATGTAAATGTTACTGGTTAGCACATTTTGGTTACCCCTTCCGCACACTCAGAGGATGACCAAACCGCCAAATTGGTCCCAGGAAAATAATCACCGTATATAGGTTGATTAGGCAATGGATATCTCACAAAAGTTTAAAACTTGCATTAAAAAGATTGTTATTGCTTACAAAAATATTTAAATAGGTATATTATGGTTTAAAAAATGTTTATGAAGAATAAAAAGGCACATAAAATTCCCGCATTTTATCGTGATATTCATTTGTTTTATCAGTGTCGACTGGACATCAAAACTACACGACCGTCAATACTTTGTGACAGTAAAAGTGAGACAAGTGCTTAGAATTAGCCTGAGGCAAAAAGAAAAGTACCAATTGAAAAGCTCAATATTCTCCTAAAAGTAAACTAAAATCCACGTATGAAGTGCATTGAAATAGCGGCAAAAATTAAAGTTCTGCCATCAAATCAAGTTCATTCAGCTCAATGCATAAGTTTTTCAGCATTTCCGACTTTGCTCCGAACTCGTTTTCAAATTAATATGAGATTCAAATGAGGCATTGTGGCATGGTCACGTGTTATAACGTAAATGGATTCACATTGGAAATTTTAAATTGAAGACGAAGGTGTTCGTATGTCTCCAATATTGCATACTTACGGAGAAAACCTCCTTCGGCTTGCATAAACAAGGTTTCGTCGCAATCTATGAAAACCATGGCCTACCATTGTTGAAATGTGACAATGGCTACTGTCATTTTTATTCTTCTATTTCCTCTGCCTCGCGAACGTCAAAAAACTGCCGGCCGGCCATGTTTGGTGTCTCTCACGAACGCAGACCGTGGCTTAAACCAACCCAGCAGGAGGTTCGGAAATTGGTGGCTTTTGAACCGCAGTTTAGATGACGTCTGATGTAAAACTTGTTCATGCAAGCAAAAAACCGTGTCGGCCATTTTCCCTAGCCACCGTCTAAACCGTGGTTTAAACCTCGTTCTTGCAATCCACCCCTAGTTTCGTAAATTGACTATAATAACATAAAAAATGTAACTAAATCATTGGAAACTAATAGGACGTCATGACAAAAGTACAGTCATAATCTATCAAAATACCATTTCATTTGTGTATTTCATATTGTTATGGCAACCGCCAAAGTGATGCTGCCCTCTGTGACTGTAAATAAATTGTGCCATTTTTCAACCTCGATGCAAAAACATGCGTCAAAAGTAATTATTAAAAGCAGTCTGTTGACTACATTAAACGTAAGACTAAATTATCTTCACACTGATATGCTCTGTATGAAATTTGCTTCTTCCGTCTTTGAGATAGAAAGACTTGAACTTGAGTCTTTTTTTGTGGACTGTATAAATGTACAAAACGTGCTGTTTGGTCATTATTGTCATAATTAATTATTGAGTACCCATCACTGCAAGGTAGCGTGCATATTTTCTTGAGAGGCGAAATAATTGCAAGTGAAACTTAGTTGCAATAAATGAACACCAGCGAACAAACTAACTTGACGGCTTCCATATTGTTCCCCTGAAAGTTATGCAGCTCTAACATAAGACTTCAACTTACCCACGAAGGCGCAACCTGTCAAGTAGGTTTCCTTGTTACCACATTCAGGATTTCAGGTCCCTGCATAAACATGCTAATGAGAGTCCATCGTATTGTGTAGAATGCAAATTGCACTGCTGTGCTTTGGTTTGGCTGAAGAGGCACTCATTTAGTGGCAATGGCTGTTCTAGATATTTCCTGTGTTTACAATAATACAATTGAGCATCTTTAATCCGGCACAGTCTGGACCGAACTGATGCCGGATTAGGAATTTTGCTGGACTATGGGTCATGCTTGGCAACTGGTCTATTTTTGACGTCCGAATGTTTTCATTGAAAAAGTCATTTATTTATAACAATATATTCCAGGGTGTCCACTGACCGGGAAAACCTGGAAAATCGGGAATTATTCGTGAATTTTCAGTGCAGGGAATTGTTCGTGGATTATTCGTGATTTTCTGGTCTGAGTCGGGAATTTTAAAAATTCTTAATTCAAGACAAAAAATCCTTATTTTATAAATAGGATAAATAACGATGACTTTAAGATATGGATTTTCCGTTGGTATGAATGAATAAATAAACGACGGAAAAGTAGTTAGGCTCAATGTATCGTCAGCACTGTGTGGATCGGAGACGTTCAACTGTTCGACTGTCGAACGGATGCCTTCAGCGTCACGTCAAGTGCCCTTTGTTCTCATTCATTGCACATCGGACTAAGCCCATGATACGCAAACATATGCCTAACGTGTAGTGATGGCCGGATCGGATCCAAAGATTCACGGATCTTTCATTTTACTCGGTTCCGGATTCGGATCCAAAGACACGGTATAAAATCGGGTCCGGATCGTAGATTTTAAATTTTCGCGGCTTAGCGATCGAAGTGCCCCGTGAATTGAATGTAGGTGCGGTAGATATTGACAAGAAGAGGATGTGTAACTCAGGTCACGAAATTAGATGAAAATGTTCCCGGGCAACTAGAAGTAAAATAAAGAAATATGACTTTTCCCCATTACCCCGGTATCGCGGGAAAAATTACGTAGGATGTCACGCGGGTAGCCTACATTCGCCGGGATCAGGCGGACAATGAGAGCTAGTTTACTGTGCGAAGTTCGATCCATATCGCAGTTTAATTTTTTCTTTCAGTCATTGCATCGAAAATGTTATCATCTTCAATTGCAAACCATTACATCTGAATACTCACTTCATTATACTTTGTTGTTTAAATTAGATTTACAAATGTACCATTAATAAATTAAGGATGGTCGGGTTGGATCCTCGGGTCTTTCATTACATTCGCTACTGAAATCATATCTGAAGACGGTAAAAATTCAGATCCGGATCGGAAATTTTAAATTTCTCGGTTTAGTGATCGATGCGCCCCGCGAATGGAATGTACGTAGGGTAGATACTGACAAGGAGAGGTTGTGTAACTTGGTCACGAAATGAGAAGATTTTTCCGTGCCAAACAAAATAAAAAAAATACTCGTAGTGACTTTTTTCTCCATAGGCCCGGATGCGCGAGAAAAAAATAAAGCCGAATGTCACGCGGGTCGCCTACATTCACCAGATTCCCGTGAACCTATGATAGCGTAGTTGTTAAAAATGAGGACTAGTGTACTGCAGGTCGCGAGTTCGATACTTAACACTGCCTAGGAATACAGGCTATGCTGTATTCCTAGGGTAATTCAAGTAGGCAGTTACAAAAAGGTAGATTATCAGAAATTTCATGTGAATTTATAGTTAAAAAAATAATAATATTTGGCGTTAGTGAAAGGATTGGAAAATTTTTTTATTACAGAATTAAATCGTGTAATCAATATGTTAACTTTACAATGTATTTTTGAGTGACGCATTTGTAAATGTAGGTAGTTGAAACGATGGAAGTACAAAAAAGTCAGTATCCACACAAAAAGTTTGGAAATGAAGGATGATTTTTTTTGATTCAATGGCTGAAGGAAAAATTTTAAACAGCAATAAGAATTGAACTTCATTACCTGCAGTCTACTACCCCACTCTGCTATTGTCGGCTTACCTGATTTAGGAGAATACATTCTCTCCACATGTCATTCTACTTTTTTTCTTGCAAACCCTGGCCAATGGAGAGAAAATCCGACACAACCTCTTCTTAGGAGTAAAAAATTCTCAAATTTCATTTCGAAGGCTATTGTTAATAAGACATTGCAAAATTACTAGTTTAGCAGCTTTAAATATTCTATAATAATTTTTTCGTCTTAAAAATGGAATCGCCGGATATTCCATAAATGGAATCTCTTGGCCGCATTAAATTTTTTTTGTTTCTAAGAAAGAATTTGAAAGCATTCAAGGATTTGATTAATAATTGGAAAATAATTCCTTTATTAATGAAAATGAACTTATAATGTTTCTTTTAACTGCACATTTGATGTGATCGGATACTTTACTGTAAGTACAATGTAAGTTGGCTTTCTGGTAGGCTTTGCAATTTATTTTTTGCAAACTTTTCTATAATTTGTTGAGAAATCTAATTTCTGATGTTTGTTAGATATATTCAGGATGTGCTTACTTTAATTAGAATTTTTATTACAATAATTTTGGTTAGAGAAAAATGGTGTAGGATACTAAAGACTGTTATGATTTCACTTTTTTCTATATAGTCTACCGGTACAAAAATGTTACATTCTGATTCTGAGTGAACAGAAAATTGAGGCTTTGAGACTTAAATAGAAAAGCATGGCAACAAATATTAACGTAGAAAATCATCATTCCAAGAACGGTGGTTGAATGCTGAAGACTTTAGCCAGTGGGTTTTTTAAGTTCCTCTTGTGGAAGAATGTGTAATTTCTCATGGAAATGCTAATTTAGAAAGAGGATGTGCAATCAAAAAGTAGTTAATCTTTCCCACCCAACAAAGAGTCTCTTACTACCAATAAAACTACATATTTAATTACTTTAAAATATCAATTATTTCTTATTTAATTACTTTATCTATATTATGCTATGGGTTGAACTACAAAAAATCCATATTCTACATAGAACTTGAAAAACATCACTTTTGACTCGTACAAGAACTGCGATATATTAGCCTGGAAATTTTTATAAATTCAGCCTTGAAAACCTTGAATTATGCTTGAATTTTATATTTTAACTTTAGTGGACACCCTGTATTCGTTTACCATTCACTGAGTATTTTTTTAAATCACTGAGAATAATTAGAAAGAAATGGTTTCTTAATTTGCAAAGTTATTGCCTAAAAGTATTGAAGTTCCGCAGTGAATGAAAATAATGAAATCTAAGCATCACGTACATCACATTGCTGCACATTTAAAAGTATAATATTATTGTTGGAAAAGGGTAGGTATACATAGAACGTTTCGTACTGATGCGTCACTCCTCTGCTGTTGCCACAACTGCATAGATTAGACATAATTAGGGAGAAACATAAGCAGATTACAAATAATTTTATCACATTACGTCTAGTGGTCAATCAAAAATGCATAGAAATTTGCCGATCTGTAAATTAGCCGTAGTCCATCTCGGTGATGTCCCCAAATTTAAATGTGTACTTCAAGTTGCATAATAATTTCAGTGTACGCGAAGTACCAGAAATTAATATGTTTAAATTATTCCAATTCACGGAATGGGAAAAATTAACGTTAATAATTGGATAATATCTCGACAGGTTATGAAGCAAAGTTTCTGTAAAAAAATGTTTCGGCATTTTCCACAAAGTACTGGGTAGTTGGTAATGGCAAAATTGCCGGATTATGGGTGTTCCCGGATTCGGGATTCCCGGATTAAGGGTGCTCAACTGTGCTGTATTTGCTCATGTATGCCACGCACCCTTTTTTCCCAAAATGCCAGGGGATAAAAGGAGAGTGCATGGTTCGCAAGAATCTTGAATTATTGTTTAAACCGTGCATATTTGTCCTCAAATTCTTATTGCTTGCATTGCTTATTTTTTCCCCAGTTCCTATTGTTTTTTCTTCAAAATTTAGCATCAGTGAACACTGATGTAAATTATATATATTTGTGTGTAGTCTGTATATTATTCCTAAATTTCTTGATTACATGCACTAGAAATCATTGTCAGGGTGGTGATCATCAGGGAAAACCTGGAAAAGTCAGGGAATTTTGGAAATCTGGAAAAGTCGGGGAATAGTCAGGGAATTCTCGTAACAGTCAGGGAGAAACTGGGATAGGAAATTCTCGTTATTTTTCTACCATTACATTTACCGGGTCTTTCCCACCATTTGTTTCACCAAAACATTTCACCAACAAAAACTAATGTTCATCGCCGATGTGCATAGAATAAGCCCCGTCAATTCGCTGAACATTCAGTTGTGAATCAGCCCTACATTGTATCCTTTTGTATATCCTTAATGTGATATTTGCCTAGTAGTGTTAAAATTCATGATCACCGTGTATTCTGTTCATCACAAGGAATCTAAGGTTATGTTTTTCGGAAGATTTTACCTCGCGTTTTTATTAACTTCCGAGACTCAGGTCGAGAGGTAGTTGGAGCATACTAGTTTGTAGTAAATACGTGCTTGAGTTCTAAAAATACGAGACGTTGATTATTAAAACAGTAATACAAGTACAATCACATGTGTAAACAAAATCTTACATAAGATCATCTTCGATTTCCATACCCCCCTTCGCGAGACCATACGAAGAGTCCTCCTCCCCTCCCTACCTTTCACGCTCAACGTAATTATTGCATGGCCCCCTTAGCTCCCTCTCGAAGCAATTTCGTCAGGTCACAAACCACCTCAAATATGATATTCGTGAATATGATGCTGCCGTTTTTGCAGTGGCATGATGCATTTTGTTTGTATATACAAATATTTTTACATTTTTGGTTCCCTCTTACAATTAAGGGGTTATGACCACGTTAAACAAGTTGTTATTTGCTTCTAAAAGTCACTTGTGCCATCCGATTTTGATCCAGTGCAAGAACTTGGCTTTGGTTTGTATTTTTCGCGCAGCTTGGTGATACCTGTGCCGTAGTCCGCCAGTAAATTGGCCATTAACTTTCCCTTCGATGTCTTTTCAGTAATCTTGACCTTCCCAGAACTACCACGACACGCCACATCTTCCTTGAAGAATTAGACATTGTTAATTTGTAATTTTTCCAAAGTAAACATACACGGCCACGGAAATACGATACACGGCCGCGGATACTCGACCGCGAGAAATATGTTAAAAGTGTGAACAATTTGTGTGAGGGCTTAACTTGTGAAGGTTTAATATATTTTTTCATTAGGGCGGAGGTTCAATACATTTTTTCATTCTTATAGCTTTTAATGTATTGATTTCAGCTTTTAACATTTTCTGAGTTTTGAAGAAAATTTAATTCAGTAGAAATATAATATTCTGATAATAGGAGACCTTTTGGCGATCGGTCAGGGAAAATTGGTAAAGCCATCAGGGAAAAGTCAGGGAATTTGAAAATTGGTTATCAGTAGCCACCCTGATTGTGTAACAAATGCTGAGCATGCAATGATCAGTTGGGAAGTAAGTCTTGGGGCTGGATGAGAATCACAACTGGAAAAAGCATTTGCAAGGTGTCCCTGGAGATGTGGGAGTAATTATGGCTGTTGCCAGTGGTCGATGCCTGAGAAATCTTGTTGCACAGCAAGAAATGAATCAAGTATGACAGTCCCAAATTGTTGGGAAGTAACTCTTAGGGCTTTAAGGCTAAAGATTTGGAACTAAAGTGTTGGCAGGAAAATAAGAGTTAATACTCCTGAGAACGTTGTGGCTGAGTGGTGGGTCAGGACAAGCAACACTCGACATAGAAACTAGCCCCTCCCCCCCCCTTAGCCATCTGCACCTGGTTTACGTACACACGGGATGAGGGGTAGATTGTCATCCTTTCCTGTTAGCTGATCCGCAGCTTGGGTTTTCCTGGTGGTTCAAGGGAAAGCTCGCTACGACACTATTAGTACTACACTGTGCTGTATTAGCCGGAGCTGTTAATGGCATATGAATGGTGCTTTAGCTTCTAAAAGGAATCTGGTTTTCCAGTTGTACATTGTGATCCAGGGCAGTCATTGCACTCTAGTGAAGCAACTGACTGCAAAGCTAATTAAGTGATAAAAGAAAGATGTTAATGTATTGAGATAAAATTTGCATGCTTCATTATCATAATGTTTTGCACAAATTCCTCAGTTTTTGTTTTTCAAACTGTTTCCTTTATTGCTTACATGTATTAGTGTCTAATGTCAAATGCATTATCCCTTCGAGTTGCATTCTTTCATAAACCGTTTAAAGGAATGAAATACTTATCTCTATTACTCATAGTGGTGTCCTTTTTCTTTGCAGGCTTTCACATTTTGGCAGTTATTAGAAATGATGGCTTCCTTGTTTACCACTTATCAAGGAATTGATAATGCAATTGTTGGGGATTTTTTTAAGCCTGCTGATTGGAGTTCAGCTCATATTATGTTTTCTATCGAGTGCCTGGAAGTTGATAAACAAAATAAAATAAGTTTTTCATATAATTTCATTCTCATAAAGTCATTTAACCTCCCTAAGTAATGTCTTGATATGCAATATTGATATTCTCTTTCTTTTCTCACATTACAATGAGAAATGAATTAAATATCATTGCAGAGAGAACAATGGCAGTATTTCTTTTCTTATGTTAATAATAATAATGTTCGTTGAACAATTTTTCCAATTGAAAAATTTAGCTAGAAGAGAAGTGGGATATATGCAGAATCAGTTGGATATCTGTGGGTAAAAATTTGCTGTGATTGTACAATGAAACATAAAAAAATTACCATTTTTCATTTTCGTAAACGTCATAATTTTTGTAATATCGTGTCCTAGTCTTTTATCTTTGCTCTTTGAGGGGCCTTTGTTAATTTTGAAACCATAATATTGCTTTTATTATTCACTGTAGTAAATATTTCTTTGGTATACGTGATGAATGGATGCCTGTGATAATGATAGCTTGAATTCGCAGAACTACCTCTCTCGCGTGAGTCTTATGCTCAAGTCTCAGTTAAAGAAGTATTGGAGCCAGTTACGTTGTCATAGGCTGTGCAGATGTAACTCCTGACTGAAGCTTTTATTGTAATATTAATACAATTTTATCATTCCAAAGTTAGGTATATAACACATCAAGTATTAAATATAGACACTTATTACTTTGGTTTCGTGGAAAAGAAAGCAGTAAGTCCTTGAGTTACATGATTCTGCATGTACGTATATATGTAGTTGTATGGAATCAAAACTTATCAAAATGTGAAGATGTCACCACCCTTGGTAAGGATGGGGTATTGTTCTCTCCCTCTAATGTTGTCCTAATTTCCAATGTCACAAGAGGATGGTCACTTTAAATCTATTGTGACTCGGATGTGTATGAATCCTTATTTGTAATTTCAGTACAACTGTTCCGTAAGCAATTTCAGTATGAATGACTATAAGTGGAGCATACCTCTCAGGTCGGTGGAATTCACTTCAGTTGACCTGAGGTGTCTTGCACTTGCATGCTTGCGAAATACTGTCATGAAAATAAACAATTATGAGACAAATCCCAAAAAAATTAATATGTACTATGACAGTTCCACAGAGACCGTCAAGTGAGCTGTAAAGCTGGTAATAGAAATCATAATTTCTTGGGAGTGTGTTTAAAAACAGGCATAGTGAGATTGATCGGAGTTAAAATTGATTACATTTTTAAACTTGTGGGAGATTAGAAATGGGACTCGGCAATTAAAGTGTGCTCTACAGGAAATATAACCAGACTTCCTTTATATCACTGCACAATGGAGTAATGAATTTGAACCTGATATGTTTTGCCTCAAGAGTTTTAAATTAATATACGTAGTACGTACATTTCTAATGTTAGGTGTGTAAAAATGGAGGTGTAGCTACGCATATACAAACTTAAATTTGCTGTCATACCTTTAGTGGTACCACCGTTCATTAATGACCTTTGGCAACTTCGATGAGTTTCTTATAATGGTGGACTTTATTCAATGGATCTATGTGAGGAAACATCATTTATTGCTGGTGATTTTAATTATAACACAATGACAAATTCAAATCAAACACCTCTGTTAAAGAAACTTTCCAACTCTATAATTTGGGTTTCCTACTAACCCAGCCTTCAGATGTGGTTGGCTGTTGAGATCTTTCTTTCAATGCATAGCCTGAAGCTAAAGGTACTATACAGTTATTCTTAGTCATATTCTTAGAAAAATGTAACTGAATGGAACAATGAATAGTTACACACTTAAGACTTCACAAAGGAGAACGATATGGGAGTGCTGAAATAACACTACAGTAAAATACCAGGAACAATGTAAGTCAGCATTATCGGACATTAAAACTCTACTCACCCCTTGGAGAAGTAGAAAGCTACAATGATGAATCCTGTGGCTCAGAGGTTCTACGGTAAGCCTAAAAGACAAATTTATGTCCATTCATATCCACGCTTTAGTCTTATCCAAATCAACAATTGACAAAGGCTATAAGCTGGATGTTTTAGAACAATTTGAGATTGCTAACTGTGAAAATGTTTTATGTAATGACCATGCAACCTTCTCCACCCATTCACCCCTCTTAAAAATCACTACCCCCCCCCCCCCCCTCCCCACAACCTTCGACCCTCCAGCTAATTTCCTTGCTTTAGTTGCGAATATTCCTCCACAGCCAACAACCTTCCATTCCCGTTTCACCCCAACCTAAACCACCCCCCCTCCCCACCTTTTCTTTCACTTTCACCTCCCCCCCCCCTTTCCACCTCCCCCCCCCCTTTCCACCTTGAACCTATATAGTATACCTAACCGCCACATGAACATGTGCCTTGAAAATGGCACTGAGTTGCCGAAACTCGGGTCGACCATCATTAAATTAGTGTGGAGTATTACCATTGAGTTTCATTATGCTTATGCAAATCAGCCATGGCAAACAAACTTTCATGGATTGTCAAGTGTAAAAAATATGGAAATTTCAACTTTGCATCGATATTTAATACACAGTCATTTAAGATATCAAAACTTAGATTGAAAAATATTATGCACAATTGGAAAGAGGTCCCGAGCATTTTACAGGGAGATGATATGTTGGTAAGAGTGTATGGAATTGTAATAATAAGTATTAGTGAGAGCAGAGTATTGGCAGGGAAGTAATCACTGTTGAAACGATCAAATTTGGATAACTTCAGGTGGAGGCAGGCCCGTTTGGGAAAAATTAATATGAGGGCCATTTGGTGTATTGTCTAAAGAGATGCAAGAAGAGAGGAATTCCTTAAAAGAGTCCAAAGGCATGGATTGAGCTCAATTCTAGAATGGGATACATCTACATAACACCCTGCAAGCCACCATAAAGGTGTGTGGCAGGGGGTGAACTCCCACCAATCATGCATAAAAAAAAGATTAGTACTTGTATAGGTACTGTTCAAAACTATGCAATTTAAAAAAAGATAAAAATAGCAAAACATTACATGTAAAAACATGCCGTTACCCTGAGAGCACACTAAAAATTGTAGACGTCTAAATTTGGTCAATTTAACGTCTACAGATAACTTCACTGATTGAAGTTTGCTGTAGACCAAGAATTGACCTAATGTAGACACGATAATAAATTCCTAATGACGGATGCTGTCGACCACATTTGAAACCAAATATTACCAACCAAAATAAATGTAACATAATATGTTTTCAATAGTTCACCTTGAGACCCTTTAAAATATTTATAAAAAACGGAATTACTGGTATATCGGCAGACATTATTTCGTCATTATCAGTCCATTACTGCGCTTAAACAATATCATCCGGTAGAAATTCCGCTTATTTGGCCAAGTTGGCTGCGCTTGCTTCGTCAGTTTTCTTTTGTTAAATCTAGGGATGGGCGGTTATGAGAAAAAAACCGGTGTTAGGTTAACCGGTTATTTTCAGTGAGTAGAGTACTCGAGTATTAAAACCTGAAGAAAAAAACCGGTTTTTATCAGGTTATATAACCTGAGTATTGCATATTGCATATCTCTCAAATGAACATATTGAACGATTTATATGCTAAAAGGTATTCTAACTAATATAATAAACATTGTAATGACCATATTCATGGTAATGACGTACTTTTATTACATAAAATCGAGCAGCTATTTTACTTACGGAAGATATGCATCATGTACTCCAAATCTACAATCAAGGTCCCTTCTATAAATATATGCAATTGACTGTTTGAGGCTTCACGTCGTAGAAGTTACAAATATCTATAGTAAAATGCAATTCGTACTTGTTCACAAGTTTACTGATGAAACGCGTCGTACCATCAATAAACTTGTGGGAAAGTACGAAGTGAGTTTTACTATAGATATTTGTAACTTCTACGAAGTGAAGCCTCAAACAGTCAATTGCATATATTTAATTGCCATGGATATTCCCAAGTATCAAATATACTTTTGAACTTCGTGCATCCCATTTCATGCGAGCATCCGATCGGTAGCATGGAGTACCAAAATTCCCCGACAGAGTGCAGTGCTCCGGTTATTTTGCCCAGGTTTTTTCGTGGTCGTCTGGGAAATAACCGAGTACTCAGCGCAGAAAAACCTGAGCCGGTTATTTCACCAGCAGGTTATTCTTACCGAGCACTCTGTTGACTCCTGCGCATGAAAACCTTTTCGTTCAGGTTATGTGAGTAGTGTTGAGAGGCGATGCGTGGGAAATAACCGAGTACTCAGCGCAGAAAAACCTGAGCAGGTTATTTCACCAGCAGGTTATTCTTCGGTTATACCAGGAAATAACCGAGCACTCTGTTGACTCCTGCGCATAAAAACCTTTTCGTTCAGGTTATGTGAGTAGTGTTGAGAGGCGATGAGTGGGAAATAACCGAGTACTCAGCGCAGAAAAACCTGAGCAGGTTATTTCACCAGCAGGTTATTCTTCGGTTATACCAGGAAATAACCGAGCACTCTGTTGACTCCTGCGCATAAAAACCTTTTCGGTCAGGTTATTTTTCGGTTATGTGAGTAGTGTTGAGTGGCGTTGAGTACTCGGAGCTGCCTGATGTTACTGCGTTAGGTTTTAATAGTTATAACCGATTATTATCAGTGAATCAAGTGCTCGGTTTTGAAACCTTTGTCATTTTACTTGAAGGTAGTATCGGATGCTTATAGGTATTCTATCGGATGTGGTATACTAATATAATGTTGTGAGTGAACTGGTGGTGCTTTTAATCCAGCATCGTTATTGTTGTTAACGTACTGTTTCATCTGCATGGGCAAAGTACTTGCATCCTAATCTTTCACAATTTATATGGCCTGATTTTTTTCCCAAACTATGTCATACCATTGCTATAATGAAGGAAATATTACCTAAGAAGGAAAAAAAGCTCTTTTCATGGAAATATTCCGAGGTTTAATATTAAATGTTTTTGGAATCAGGGACTATGATAGTGAATGAATTCGCCTCTCGAATGTGAATTCATGGAACATGGAATGTATGTTCCTCCAAACTATGTACGTTATCGTGAATATTTTTGGTCTGGAAATTTGGATTATTATGAAGAAATTACAGATGCGTGCATCATGCACTATCAACATGTAACTTATTCTTGCCCTTGTAATTTCTATTTCAATAATTTGATGATCTTCCTGCCATATGGCAGTACGAACGGTTTTGGGCGTCTTCTCGCGCAAAGGAACTGGTTGGCAGGTGGAAAGTAAAAACACGCAAAGGAAGTGAACTTGATTATATTACGAGAAATAGGGATACGACGATGCTCTGCGGAGAGCGGTGTGTGTGCTTCGTGCGGTAGGCGACGTCGGACCCCATGAGTACCTACATCATCTTTTCTCTCTTGGTCCTGCCCCACATGCTCCTAGTGATGAAAGGTTTGAGAGGGTTCGTGGGACGGCTCAGACAAAGATCATTTACACGGGACGCTCCAGATGTGTAGTCCCCTAGGGAACGCATTGGTCCCCGCATTTTTCGTGTGTGACCCAGAATTCTGGGTCACACACGAAAAATGCGGGGCACGGGAATGGGTCCGAGGTGACAGTCAGGGTTCCTGCATGGATGGTCGAGGCGTCGGTGGAGGCACTACAAGTATACCAAGTATATCCTTGCTAGAGGTTTATTTCATTAATAATTTCAGTAATTATAAATAAATAACCCAGGTAGGTCAAGCAATTTTCAGGGTGTAAATATTCATAAGGTTAAATGGAAATAGAGGTCGAACTGCTGCAATCACACTAAGTCTTCACAGTCCCCAAACATCAACTCCAGAGTGCAGTAAAATTCAGCCAGTTCTTTTAAAAGAGAAAACAAATATTATCCCTGTAACACGTGACAATTTGATAGCATTAATTCACGGCCAATATCCTAAAAGAAAACTTTATGTATGGTTGATACATTAATTGAGCTGTGACTATTTTGAGGGCACGATGGGTAATATAGAGAGGGGGATGTGCATGAATGTTCTTATTGCGAAGCGTTACACACTTTCATTGCCTCCACTTCATTCTTCAAATTGAGTGAATATTATTAAGAATACAGAAATTGAGCTCCAGTTCTTCCAACTTCCTTTTTGCTATCTACTAAATATTTCAGGAACTTTATGCCCTTTATTATTCTGGGTAGCATTCTGATAGCAGCATTTACCGCTGTGCATTATTGTTCCGGTTACATTTTGGTATAACTGTAAAACAACCGAGTACTCGTTCCACTCACGATGACCTGCGTAGAAAAAAACCTAGACATCACCTGCGAGTAGTGCGATTGTTCCCAGTGAGTGGAGAGTGCTCGTGCCTCCGGTTATTTCACTCTGGCTAGTCACCGGTGTCACCGTGTCACCGGTTTTTTGATCTCGGTTATATCAAAAAGTATCAGGTTATAACTAACGCAGAGGCCGGCAGGGGCGCATCATACGATCATCGGCAAGTAGTGCCAGCGTTGCCCGAGAGAGTGCAGGCAGCAGCAATTTTCATTTTGTTATTTCTCTCCGGTTATTTTTCGGTTATGCCAAAAAATAACCGAGTACTCAGGTTAACCGGCGCTAAAAAATAACCGGTTTTTAACCGGTTAACCTAAGGAAAAAAACCTGTTGTGAATATAACCGGTTATTTTTGCCCATCCCTAGTTAAATCGTGCCCGCGCGTGGAAACGCAAGCATGCACACGTAAACATGTGCAGAATCTTATTGGAATGTAGTTGAAATTTATTATCTCAGTGTTATTTTACGCACTCTAGTTACATAATATACAGTTGTCTTATGCGTTATTGTATTCTAAAGAATAATTTGGTTCCGGTTCATCCGCTAGGTACTTGTGTACTGAGGCTGTTTCGTAGTGGTAAGTGTACTTTGAAATTAAAGGCAATGGAATAATGTCTGCTTAGAAATCCGTTTTTCTTTCTGTAGCATCTGCGTTTTATTGTCTTTACAGATTTTTTCAACCGTATATACGGTATAGAATACTTGTTCTCCGAAGTTACCAGTAACGTAACGAAGTTGTTAAAAAATACGTCGTTGAACGAAGGATCCTTGAAGTTTCAACGTGTGTTACTTTACTGCTAGCAGATATGGTACTATTGTGGGGTATTTGGACCTTTTTCATGTAATTTATGCCAAGTGAGGTTCCGTTTTGTTTGGTTTGCATTATATTGCCGAGTGAATAACCGTGTTTGGCAACAAAATAGTGTGATATCGGTTAACTCTTTTTCTCGAACTTCTTTTCGTTTAAAATTTTGGTAATGCATAGACAGTGTCTTCGAAAACGCTGAGGAAGTGCTATTGATTGTGTGTTGAGGTGCTGTTGTGTAAATTTTGTATAATTCATTTGCACTGGTCTTCTGATAAATAAAGGTATATATTATTATATTTTTGTTATATGTTGATGGTTTCTAGCGTAATTCCTGTAGAAGCTGTTGGATTTGGTGTTTTTCAGGCATATTTGACGAAGTCATTTTTTTTGTAATAGTCAAATAAATTGTTGGTAGATGTGAGCTTTGTACTGTACCACTGTAAGTTTCGAGTACGCAGCGTAATTATTAGTTTACCCAATGATGACGTGTCGTAGAAACGTACATAACGTAGCTAGTGTATTAAATATTAAACTACGTACTTAGTAGGTATTTTAATATTGTGTGTGGAAAACCCAAGTTTACTGCCTTGTTACATTTTTGTGTTGATTATCGCACTACCGTGAAAACTATTTCTTTTAAATCTAGTATGCTGAAAACCTACATTAATGGTTACCAGTAGACCACGAATGGCGGACATTTGCACCTTATTTCGACCACATGTGGACGTAATGTGAACCAAAATTAGACGTTTACATACGGTATGAAGCAAAATTTATGGTTTGCTGTGTACCAGATGTAGACGTTAAAATTAGGTCTACATTAGGTTTGCTGCAAACATTGCGAGGTCACCAGTAGACCACGAATGGCGGACATTTGCACCTTTTTTCGACCACATGTAGACGTAATGTAAACCAAAATAAGACGTCTACATCTAGGAATTCAGCAAACCTTATGGTTAGCTGAATACCAGATGTAGACGTTGAAATTAGGTTTACATTAGGTCTACTGCAAACTTTGTGCTCTCAGGGTAGTTACGTTAGCTATAAGTCCTTATACCAACATGCAGCTACCAATATTATCCATTGCTACACTCGTACTGGATGCATTTACCGTTATTCATATCCCTAATAGTACGAGGAAAAAAGGACATTTTGAATCTGTCAGTTCGGCAATCAATTTCTCTAATTTTGTGATTATGGTCCAGTCTACCATAGTAAGTTGGGGTCCGCAAAATATTTTTAACATCATCACTGAAAATATGGTCTTGGAATTTGTTTAAGAGATTAAGTCTTAATTTCAAACAGCGATCTGACAGTGATTCCCAATTTAATTCATTTAATAGACTGGTTACGCTAGTAAGGTTATCATACCGTCCCATTACAAATCTTGCCGATCTTCGCTGCACACGTTCGTTGGATTGTAAGAGGAAGGAATAATAGTGGAGCAAGAACCCCTCTGACCTCCTCTTAAAAGAAGCATCTATGTGAGTTTCGTATTTTTATATCCCATGCTACGGATAGAGTATTGAATTTGGAAATTGCTGATCTTACAAAATCAAATCAGAGTGAAGGTAGTGGAAGTACAATGCAATCCCACATCACAAATTTATTGTTTACTCACGAATATGCTTTCAGTATGGTGTATCATCAGGTGTCATAATATAGGTATACGGAGATGGAGCTTCTATATAAAGTTTGGTGGGGGAGAGGAGTGGATTTTGGACCATCAACTTCATCCAAGCCGGAATTTCATCCGGATTCCTAATTCTAACTTGAGTGTGGGAAACCAGTACTCCTACTTCCCAGTAGCAACCTGCCACCTACTCAGTCAATTAGTTAATAATGGATCAATAAAATTGATTTTAAATCAATTTTCATTGAGCACGTATAATGAATGGAAATTCTTCATTGGACAAACATTTTGAACATAAATATATATATTATAATCAAGTATCTTCAGAGCATCGTATCTCAAATAATTTTCGGCTAGTTCGTGAGTAACATGTTGGCATTGATTTCGTTTAAATGTATGTCATCTATGTTATGCGTTCACGTAAATATGGCTGGATTGGAAAGGAGTTCCCCCGTGGCGCCGATTTTTGAAGCATGGAGCAGAGGTCCCTGTCGGGAAAAAGAAGAATTATGTCAATTTTCTTCTTGACTACAGCGCCCAAATGTGATGCATTGCGAAACGAACGCTTCATCTGTCACTCTCGTTGGGGCTGTGCTGGTTGCGTCATCACCAGGGAGGTCATCACGTTGAATAATGTAAATCGGAAATTTTGAATTTTTATTCTTCAATTATATATTGTGAAGTTTTACTCTTATTTTCCTCCTAAAATAGAAAGATTTTTCATCACCGATATTATTTGATGTTTTTAACATTAATTTAATTTCCTCCTTTTTTTTACAGTTACCTCCCTTGCCTCTTTCCGGCCTCTTCCTTTCTCTCGAGACACGTGCCAGCGGTTGCATGGTTGTTTGTACCCTTCTGAGTATATTTTCGTTGTTCTCACCAGCAATGGCTCAAGCACGGGAAAGGACTTTCATCATGGTTAAGCCTGATGGAGTTCATAGGGGTCTTGTTGGAAAAATCATCAAAAAGTTCGAGAGCAAAGGCTTTAAACTGGTAGCCATGAAGTTCATGTGGGTGAGTGGTTTCGATCGGTTTCTTCATGGTTTTAGTTTGCATTGAAAATATGGTATTACTTGCAGCAAGTTCTTATTCTGTCAATCGTGTCTTTTTTCAGGCATCAGAGGAACACCTGAAGAAGCATTACGCTGATCTTGCCGGTCGTCCGTTTTTCCCTGGTCTCGTGAAATACATGAGCTCTGGACCAGTTGTACCAATGGTAAGGTTACATCTGCATGTCACTGACACGTGGGCGTGCGGTTTTGGGAATCGCTAGCAAAGATTTTATACTCGCTAGTATATCGAGATATTTGGGGTGTATTGTGGCACCGAGATGCGTAAGGTTAATTGTAACTTCATGCTCGAAAGTATGACGGAAGCCCTTCACTAACCTAATCAACCTAAGAATCACGCCGAATGAGAGCCATGTTGGCCTACAAAAATTTATGTTAATTCGTGTTGCATGTTGTGATGTAATTTTTATCTATAGTTCAAAGGATGCATTTGGGTAAATTATTCTCTCCGACGGCTTGTAATCGTTAATTTATAGTTAGTTTAGAATCGTAACTTTGCAATGGGAGCTTCTGTTAATTTTGTTGGAAATGATACCCATTTGTTGCTCCTACATACATTCCCAGGGATATTAGTGTCGTATGCAATCAGTCCGGCAGTATAGGAACGGAGAAATATTAATGTTATCGCGCAAGAGATGTAGAATAAATTGGCGTACTGTCAGGTGGGTTTGGCGCGAGGAGTATTAGGTCGAAGGCATGGCAATTGCCAGCGAGAATATATAATAGAAGGAATGTGGGCCGGGAGTGATTATTAAATGAATCGCGGGACTTGGTAATCCTTAAAAAGTGTCGTGAGCGTTTGTCATAAATCTGTTCGGTCAAAATAGTAATACCAGAACTCTGGTTATTCCCGGGCATGCCCTCTCTCTAAGAACGCCCGGCCTTTGAGTGGGACGTGAAAGGGCACCCATGTAATTGTGGTGCAATTACATGAACAGCAACAGTTCGTGGTGCATTGATAAATTTGGTCAGAAGTCGCCGGTGAGGTTTCTAATGGATCTGTGGTGGACGAGAAACCGTTATGCACATTATAGTTTGTTAGCATTTTATGCGGATGTCGTGCTATTCATACTATTCACTGTTACTTAAGACAGCGTTCCATCAAATTCCGAGTCGATAGCAATCCATCATCGTCAGTTGGTCACGCAACGAAGGGATGGTCGTCTGTGTTCGATAATTTCTCAATATGTTCGATCATCGTTTGCTGTCCACTGTGTATCTCCAATATTGCTTTAAGTGATATTATGAGTGTCCGTTTGCATTTGAGGTCAAGTCGTGTCTCGATGTTGAACTAAATAGGCAGTGATAATGCGTTTATTGGGGACTAGAGCGATATTATTCACACCCCGTAAACTCGTTTGATTTTATATTTTACATCTACATCTTTATAATACCCTGCAAGCCACCATAAAGGTGTGTGGCAGGGGGTGAATTCTCACCAAACATGCACTACATATCATCCATAAAAAAGGATTAGTATTTATATACTGTTCTAAACTACACTATTTAAGAAAAGATAAAAATAGCAAAGCAAACATGCAAAAAACATGCTGTTAGTTGGGTTAGCTTCAAGTCCTTATACCAACATGCAGCTACCAATTTTATTCATTGCTACACTCATACTGGATATATTTACCGCTCTTCATATCCCTAATTGTACGAGGATAAAAGGACATATTGAATCTGTCAGTTCGGCAATCAATTGCTCTAATTTTGTTATTATGGTCCAGTCTACCATAGTAAGTTGGGGTCCACAAAATATTTTTAACATCATCACTGAAAATATGGTCTTGGAATTTGTTTAAGAGATTAAGTCTAAATTTCAACCTGCCATCTGACAATGATTCTAATGATTTACCAGTTGAATCAGAAGCTATTGCCTAACCCTATTTGTTCGTAGTATCCTATGCCTTTCGGTCAGGAGGCTTTTTTTTAATTTCATGTAATGTGTATAGAATGACTTGTATAAGTGCCGGGAAGGTGCTATTTGTAGTCTAGTATATTTCCCGGTCCTGTCTGATACCAATCCTACCCTTTTGTAAGGGAGGGATTCACTTCAGAATTGCTTTAGCATTTATAACATACTGCAATGCACTGTGGTATCTCCAGCACCTGGTTCTATACACGTGTTGGTCGCTAAGTCAGTGCTAGAGTAATTGCATGACTGCATCGTTGGTGAAATCATTGTTCATTTGCTTTCACCTGGTTTACGTCTGCAACATTTTTATATGCATTACTTGTTTCTGTGATTGTATTAGTAAGTGAGCATCCACGGCCGGTACATGTACATCTACAGGCCCCCAAGAACTGATGTTGACTAATCATTTTCACTGGGAAGGCTTATAAATGCTATCATGTCCCATAACATCGAGCTTAGTATGAGTAGAGATTTCAATGCTCCCTCAATAGACTGGAGAACTCCTTGCTTTAAACCTGGAGGAAGGGACAAGGACATCTGTGAGAGACTGTTAGATATGTTCTCCAACTACTCCCTACAACAATTGGCTACAGCACCTAATAGTGTTCAGTAGAAAAATAATAAAATTTCAAAATCCACTGCAAAGACAGCCCTTAGTAAAGCGTTTGCAGAATTCAAAAGAAAAACAATTGAAGGGAAATCAGAAAGTGTTCTGGTTGTGAGTAAGGGAGGTGCAAGGCCATAAGTCTGCCGTCAAGGGGAAATGGCCACAAACACTCCTGACAAAGTTAACTTGCTGAATTCCTTCTTAATTCCCATATTGTTGCGTTGGATGAAATTTTCATTCTGGTAATAATTATCTTGGTTCTGGGAGCAATTAAGATATTTTCTGTTTCGTTCTTATATCATGTAGTAAAGTACTGGCAAATTTCTGTTATTTAATATTGTGCTTACGTTTTCATAATGCTTCTCTAATTTTGTGGATTATTTTAATGGAACATCAGTTGTGGTTGCTGTTCAGTAAGTTCTGGTTTCTGTGGCTGGAAAACAAATGTTCTTGGTTGCAATTTGATTCCTAACCTATATGCCCCAGTAGAATTTTTTCCAATTTTATTCTTACCCCCCTGAACTCCCTCATATGCCAAGAAAACCATAGCATCGTTGCTCCAATGTACTAGATTTCATTTTGAAGGAAGTATAAAAGCTGTGCATCAAGTAACATGAGTGTAATAGGGTACTTTTGGAGATTTGTTCTTGGGAAAGGTATCCTCAGTGCCAGCAACTTGTGATGAGTGATTACAAGAGATACAATGTTAGAAGAAACATCTTAATTAGATAATTATTTCATCTAGTTTTATTTTACTAGTTGTTGAAAACTTATGAGGCTAGTTAGGAAGCTGGCTAAGGTTTGGATAAGAACTGCAAGCATTCAATATTTTAGTTCATTTTTTTATATTATTTAATGTACAGTGGTGCTCTGTAAATCTAAATGCAATCTTTGTTGTAGTTTTGGTACCCATGCTTGCCTCCTGCTCTCCGAATCCCATGTTCACTAATTCTTTCCCTTGCCTTCCTTCCCATTGCCAAAAGTTTTGATTTTCCTCTGTGAGCACATGTGCTGATCTCGTATAAATCAAACTTACAGATACACTGTTATATCACTTGGAACTCAGATGTCTAAGGATATTGGATGAGAAGGAGTTTGTCATATCTTCTGTAAGAGGAAAAGATGTTTGTCTCCTTTCTCTTAAAATTATACAAAGTGAAAGACTAGTCAATCAAATGTGATTCTCAATGTATTAGCTTTTTCCGAAATGTCATATTTTCCTCAATTTGTTTCAGGTATGGGAGGGACTGAACTCTGTCAAAACTGGACGTGTGATGTTGGGAGCCACTGATCCCAAAGACTCTAACCCTGGCACCATCCGTGGAGATCTGTGCATTCAAGTTGGAAGGTATGCACCCCCAATACCCTAGCACAGTTTTCATAACTTAATTAAGCAGGTCCTTAGTGGCAATGAAGTGTGCCCTGGAAACACCTTGAACATTTGACCACCATGTGGTTGAGCATGTTTTCCTTATCAATAAAAATAATAAAGGTAACCCTTTCACTGCAGTGGGCTGATAAATCGGCCCTCTATGGTTGTCAAGGGTCGGTATATCGGCCCACTTAAATTACATCATTGCATATATGTAATATTCCTTCAAATCATGAATGATTTTTTTCATCCTCATGAAAACTGAAATATATATATATAAAATTAATGACCTTAGAATATTCCTGGAGATGGCAGTTTTCACTCGGTCTACTTAAAAGGGTGAAGGACTGTGAAAGGGTTGAGGAAGTTTCATTCCGTGACCATATCATGTGCCGTGACCTACTTTTATGGCTTTAATTTGATATTTCAGCTCACTTAAATCATTTGCCTATTCCATTAATTTAAGCCTGTAATGGGATTATGATCATTTTCTGTATTAAAATATCTTTAATTTTTCAGGAATATAATCCACGGTTCTGACTCAGTGGAGTCAGCTCAGAAGGAAATAAACCTGTGGTTTGAACCAAAGGAACTTGTGCAATGGCAGCCGGCTGCTGAAGCCTGGGTCTATGAAGATTAATTTTATCCCAGGATTTTTTTAAACTGTTTAAGCATTTATTGCTCGGAAGCTTGTGCTCTTCAAGTTATTCATTCCAGTGATCTCTGGTACTTATTAAACTTATTTAAATGTTTATGCAAGTTTTATTTCAATTCCTGGTCACATTTTGTTATTATACAAATACGAAGGGGGAGCTACAGCGATTGCTTACGTGCAAGATTTCTTACCCATTGTGGAATATCAGTATTGTAAGTTCTTGCAACTCTCTCAAGAGCTTATTTCCTTTGTTTTAATTCATGGTATTTTTTTAAAAACCTCCTTTTTTACAAACTGTTAGTTTGTGTTACAAAGTTCTTTTGAACAATTTCATATAAAATTTAGTTAGTACTTTCATTGAAGTGGAATGTACTGTGCCAGTTTACGTATTTCTTTTGAGTTTATTGAATTACATGTTCACAATGCACAGCCACTTTTATAATGCATTTTTTTCTCATATAATTTTCAGTAATTGCAATCATATCATCCAACTAGCTAAACTCTGTATAGCACAGCCTACGTACCGTATTCCTCTGAATATAGTCACCACATTTATGGCTAAAATCTTTGTGGAAAAAGTCTTGAGGAGAGGGGAGGGGCTATATTCGAACTCAAGGCACCTACTGTCCATTGTAAAATTCCATCCCCTGACTTTGAAGGTCATCATCAAGATTGGGAACTGCGATTTTAAACTAAACTACATGTATAAAACTAAATCTTGTTCCTTTTTAAGTTTATTGATGTCAAAAATATCATTTGAAGTTGGTTATATTAACTAATTTTTTGACAGACTGCTAAAATGGCAGGATTTTTTCGATTTCCTGGATGTAAGTTCAACTTTGACTCTCATTTGAAGAAAGACAAGAAATGCCGCATCTCTTTTCTTCGTATAAAATATGGAATATATATTTCTGTGACTAAACTAAGTTTAAAATAATTACTCGGTTAACAATTAATTTAAGTCAATTTTTAAAAACATGTGCTATCTCAGCTTGCAGAAGTCTGAAATACATTTTAATTTAATGGTTTTCTTTGTATTTGAAAACTAAGCACATGTAAAATGACTTAAAAAGGAACAAGATTTACTGGAGAGAATTATATGTATTAAACTCTTCTATATTATTTTCGGAAGGCAAGCTCCACGAAGACTATCGGCCAGGAGAGAGAAGCTGCTTGAGGTTGCCAAATTGTATACTACTGTACCTACCGTGCGTACCAAACTACGGGAGAATATTTCTGTAGTATGTGCTGGAAAAATGCCCTTGCCTGTGATACTTGATTGAACAAAAGTTTTTAAGTTGCAGTATTCGACAAAGTGAAATCTGTGATAAGTTGCATATCTTTTGTCATCACGTTTCTGGGCTTCTCGGCAAAAGAAACAAATTGCACTTTAATTTATCCTCTTCTCCGCCTCCAAAAACTTTGCATGAGAAGGCATAGCAATTTCCAAACAGTTGTTAAACTGACACTAACTTGCATTCTTAAAAACTGTTCTTTTTTCCGCTATTGTTGAGTGCTCATGACTCATTCACAGTGAAAGGCGAGCTGCTTGCTGTAGAAGAGACCTTGTGCTACCTGCCTTTCTCTTTCAGGCATGCTCTGAGCAGTTAAGCATGCTTTTGTAGCAAATATAAATAGATATCAAATAACCAACGAATTCAATTAAGATTTCATAAGTGGATTCATATGAATGAATTCAAGATTAAGATAAAGGTCCACTGTGTGCAAGATACTGTGATTTTGGGACGGAAAATAACGCAGTCTGACAACTTCATCAATAACAGGAATACTGATGAACTTATGGTATGAAACTTTGCAAGGCTTTGGACAAAGCCCTTAGCTACAACGTATGAAAAGTAACATCAGATTTCTTGATCTGTGTTGTTCTTATGATGCCCTGAATTCGATGGATCCTTCCGGTACCAAAAAATTCGTTTTTAAACATACTTCAGTGAATAAAAATTGTAAAAATATTTTAATACCATCAGTAAACTTAGAAATAAACAAGCTTAAATTTGATATACTTCATTTAAACGTTGAATTAGCCATGTTTAAGATCAAACTTGCGGGCAACGAAATTTTGATACTGATTGTAGGCATTCTAATAAGGGTGTTGCAGACAATAAGATGTGCTTTTCCATTTTTTATTCCCTATTTAGGATTATTTCTGTCCAGTTCCTAATCACAGCTTATATATAAGTTTAACCCGCAGGATTAATCAAGATTCATGTACCTGTGTCCATTCATCCATACATGAAAATTTCATTGTTCAAACATTCTTAACTTGCATTAATAATGAATGTTGGAAATAAACTTCTGATTCCGAGTTTTCATGCATCGTGCAAATGGGGCTGATTGTTCATGGTCCTCTTTACGATCCTAAGTTCTATCATGTATAGGCAGAAATCCATTGATTTTGAAGAGATCGTGTCACTAATTGGGAGAGGAACTAAAGTATAGGTTCTAACTGAAATAGTAGACATGCAATCTATTTTACTCAATGGAATGTTTCTCGAAATAATGTTCTGCCCCCGATACAAATAATAGTAAACACAAGTGAAATAATCAGTACTTAGCAAATGCCATCCCGAGTGGAGAGGGTAGTAAAAGCATGAAATATTTGGTGAATGTACCCATGAACATTTGTAAATGTCCTGCTGCCAAATATGTACTTTTGGACAGTGGCTATTGAGTGATTACGTACAAATGCCTGTATTATGACAGTACAACTGTTGGACAATGTACACTACAGTAAAACCCCTCTTTTACACTTTTGAGGGGAATTGGGGAAAGAAGTGTAAATTGAGGTTATGCTTAATTTTATGAAGGTTATACATGAAAGAATAACTCCATGCTTCTTGATTTTGCCCACCCAGTTCTTGTCTTCATTGAATGACATGTTAAAAAAATTGAAATATAGTTACAACAAAATCTCTTTAATGATGCCAAAATCTCTCACTCGAATGCAAGAAATACACGTTCAGAAAGTACAAACCCGAGTGCATGATTGAGGAAAAGTCACTGAATCCTGCTTGTATGTGTGGATGAGAATCGTGAGGGTGACTGTGTATCGTATGCAAACCCACGTGAATGAGTGCTTGAAAGTTATTATCAATTTTATTTACTTTAGTTATTTACTATCTCCCACTTATATTATTTTTCTTGCGTGTATGACAGGTTACTGGCATTTGAGAAATCCTTGTAAACCTGCTTGTGTGTGTGATTGAACTCACGAAGGTGACTGCATTTTGTATACAAACCTGTGTGAGTGAGTGATTGTTTGAGTCACTGCTCGTTTTATTTTTACCTTGATTCCCTTAATTTAGAGTGACAGTTGTTTGTAACTGTGTGCGTTCCTTGTCATTTACTGCCACTTAAGTTTCTCCGTGTGATTGAGAGCTCCCTTATGTTGTATATACTCCTTCCTACCCTCTCCCCCCCCTTTTTTTATTCCTTTGCCCCGTTATGGTTATGGCTTTGTGGATATTAACTTTCATTTGTTTTTTATTACAACCGTAGATACGTTCTTTTCATTGTTCTGTACTCATTGAAGGTTATTCATTAAGAAGTGGAGACGATATTGAGCATTAGTGTTAAGTCAGGAGAGCTGCTGATAGAACTTATGAGAGATTCAGCATAGGGGTAAGGAATGTGTGAAAGAACTGCATGACACTAACGATAGGCAAGGGAGCTTAGAAAATCACTCACTCAAGTGATTCAACCCGAAGGTTGGTTTTGATAGGTGAGGGTAGAACTCACCCTGGATTAAGCCACAGGCATGTGAAATTCACACATTCAGGGTACGGGGGCCAGTTCCTTTCCCTGGGCCACCTCGCACACTAAGGATTTTTCGTTCGGGGGCATCCAAAGACTTAGAAAATAGGAAGAGAAGAGGAGAATGACATAGATAAGTATAAGCTGAAACCCGGGGTCTCCATCCAGTCTTAATAGCAGGTAAGTTAGTGTAAACAATGCTAGAAAAGGTGTGAAGACTATTGTGTTTATTTGCGTTTGAGATTATTTTGCATTTTCAATTCTTAGTGGTAATAACGATGAATAAATGCTCTATTATTTTGAATTTTGTCCTCATGACATTCCAGCCAATCTTGTTAAAAGTCTAGCAGTCATTCAAAATTTCATTCCTACACTACGTTTAAGCAATTCTATGCTGGTTATTGGCATAGCAGTAATTCTGTAGATTAACTTGACAATGTCAGGAATATGGCAATAAACTGACGTTAGTCATTTGAGACATTCTATGATTCGGCATTTCTCCTCTGAGACATTGGGGGTGTCCATGGTGAAATGAAGCACCTTTGTCGCACAATTCCTTTTGTAAACACCTATTATAATTATGTATGAATGTGGGAAGGAATGGAGCTGTGGATGAGAGAAGATCAGTGGTGGCAGAAAGACTGGCTGGAAATGGAGGCATTGGTGTACTTCTATCCTTGGGTGGTGACCGCTGACCTGTGCCGTCACTGGGGACAAGAATTGGGAGGAGAACCTCGATGTACTGGGGTCCTAGTTTTCCTCAACTCACAGCGCCACACCTTTTGCAAGGCCTGCATTCTGTGGTATTACTAACGGGTCCCTCACTTCACCTTGCTATCTCACAAGGCCTGAGTCTTCAATGCCCCTGATTGGATGTGACTCAGTTTTGAATATACACCGCTAATTTCCCTCTTTATTCTGTCATCTTTTAATTCCACGAGCCTTCATCCCTTACCTTTTTACTTCCTGTCCAAAATACCTATCACGCCCGATACCCTCTTATGCTGACAGACTTCTTCAGTCCTATGCTCTTCATTATCCTATTTGTCTCTGTGAAATTTCCCTTTCTAAAACTTGCTTCCCTCCTCACAATACTCTTTCGTTTTGCATACATCTCAGTTGCTGGTAATATGTGCTAATGACCGTTAACCCTCTCAGTGCCATAGGCCAATATATAAGCTCTTACGTGGACAAAATATTAATTTTGTTCAAAAAAATATCTACAATGGTATAATGAAATTTATGAAAACGATTGAAGCTTAAATTTTGGAACCAATAGTCACTCGATTTTTTTAATAGTATAAAACATAAATTTATCTTTAAAACCTTTAAGTTTAGAATCCTTTCTCCTAAGTACTACATTTAGCATAAATTACCTGTGGTTCTTTTAATCAGTATAGTTGAAATATGGTTGCAAATCATGGTTAAGGGACAAAGTTGTTAAGGCCGCTTTACACGATTCAATTTCTTGTACAAACACTTGCATAAACTGAATGAAATTGTGTGTTTGTCTGTATGGAATTAGAACAGGTTCTATTTCCTGTTCAGTCATTCAGACAATCTCACAAGTGTTTGTATAATTTGCCTCTTTACACGGTACAATTTCCACATACAAGAGTTTGTACAGAAAATTGTATGGTGTAAAGTGGCCTTTATACCGAAGTCAGGTTGGTAATGTCACAGTGTGGCAACTGTAAGTTTTTTGAGTTTAAATACTGCCATAGGCATTCATGTATTGGCTATATAATGTGTTTAAAGTTTGTCTTTGGTTTATAGGAGGTTAGATGGTACGATAGTAGAGATGCAAACTTGGATATTCAAGCTCTTAACTATTTGCCCTCGGGTGCTGGGTGAGATTTGACTGGGCTATTTGAAGTAGCAACTCATATTTAGGATCACTTGACACATTTTTCAAGATTTTAAGGTACGTATTCTATTTTTTTGGTGGCAAGTTGCGAGTTTATCAGTAATGTAAGGCAACACTTGTTTTGAAATTAGTGCAAACCAGCATCACGTTTATAGCCTAATGTCCTTCTGTTCACGACAACGCTGGAAACTTTGGGAGATTTGAAGTTTGCAGGAACGTGTATGGTAATTATTCAACTAAAAAATTCAAGTTTTTATTAACCTATATCCTATTTCTACCATAGCTTACTGTAAATTTAAAGTTCAAACGAGATTTTCAACGCGACAAAAAAGTGGCAAAGTTTGGTAAGAATTTTTTCGGCTAGATTGCAATCCCTTGAATTTCAAGCTTTGTATTTATATGTATGCTTATAATTTCGTTTTTCATATATTTTTATTGAAGATAAACAGCATAAACAGTAAAGTATTGATGAAAATTTTGTCAGCATAATGACAATCAAAACTAAGGCGGAAGAGTTAGTGAGTCTGTAATAGGGGTGAATCTTCTAATACAATTAATCTTTTAAATATTATTTCAGGAAATCCTAGAATCTCCGTATGGCTATCTACATTCATTGAACGTCTGAAAAAATGTTCGATCACATAGAAGAAGACTATAGTAATAAGTCCTCGCAGAGCAGCATAGAAAGAGAAATTAGTGCAATTTATTCATATACGTCGATTTTATCTCATTTTAAATCGGTTTCTATTCGATTCTCTTTTGTTAGTAAAGGTTTCAAAAAGAGCGTGTAGAGGGCTCTTATCGGTAGCAGACGACTCTGCCACCTACCGATACAGAAAGCGCGCCTTAGTCGTTCCACTTCGCTCTCGTGATGGTTTGGTAAACATTCGGGGAGGTGATGAAGGCGTTAGTTTGCCGTATCAGTATTTCTGTTGTAGCGTAATGGTATTAACATCTTGAAGTAGTTAGCCACCGACCGGAACAAAGGCTGTGCCTGTTCGGCCTTCAACTCAAGGAATGCTGACTGCAGAAATGGATACGAAGAAAAAGAGAGTGTACCGAGTAGTCTTAACTGGAGGTAATTCAAAAGTCTTTTAAGGATATAAATTGTGGATTTAACTAGGATGAGGACGTATGAAAGCTGCTCACTAATGAATCTTAATTAAATCTAATACTTGGTTAAAAAAAGGTTACTGGTTGCTACAATTTTATGGCCATTATTTAGAGAGTGAATTCTTTTATCGTGCTCCTTTATACTTCCGGGACGTGTTTCCAAATGTGTTTTTAGTGTGAACTTAAAACCACGTTTCCCATGCTTTGGCAAGCTTGTCAGTCCAGTACACAGGAATTACAAACAGGTACTTTTATTTCCAGGACCTTGTGGCGGAAAGACAACGGGTCAATCTCGGTTATGCACTTTTTTCGAAAATCTTGGATGGAAGGTAAGTTTCTGCTTCTTTATTTTATTTTTTATGGTGAACTATGCGGAAATAAATTTTCAATCAGTTAAAATGTACCTATATGATTGCTTCGATTCGTTTTATTTCAAAATTGTATTTGTGAAACATATCCTCTTGTTTACACTACCACATGACTTTCTCTATTTTGGCTATATTCAGTTCCTATGATTTGAAACATGTTCATTATTAAATTGGTTACTTTTACAATTAAAAAAACTAGCCGAAACAGGTGGCATCTTTATTAAGTCACCAAATTGAGTTTTCTGCATACCTATTCACCTAACTCAGTAAAAAATTCAAAACACTATGAATCTGAATTTGGTTACAAATCTTACGAAAATGTCTACCCTAAAATACATTATCACGGGTTTCTACTGACTAGCTATCATGAAATGGAAAAATCTAGGGGTGTTTGCTGCGTTTTTTTTTGGGTATAGATAGATTGATATTATTACAACGTTCGTTTTTGTGTTAATCTCGAATGCCATGTTTTCCAGGTCTTTCGAGTGCCTGAAACGGCCACTGTGCTTCTCAGGTAAGATGTCAAATGGTTTTTCAGTTCATATTAATTGTATTGTGTTGTCTTTTTAAGTCTGGATCATATTGGGGGGACCTTGTGGGAAAAGAATCCACAGCTATTCAATCCTATGTACTGCGGTGTGTTACGCGTTATATCATAATGTGTACCTATTTATAAATTTTCAGTGCTTAGGTTTTCCCCCTTCCGGGCAAGTCTTGCAATGTTTACAATTTCTACAAGGCGAGTCGTGTATATCATTAGGACAGGGAATTTTAGTTTTTCCATACTTTTATTGCTTTCATTTTTCTGCTGGCCTTCCCCATTGTGTTGGGATGTGAGGAACCCTAAGTGAAGGGGTAACTGCATGCCGTATACTGCCACAATATTCTCAAATTTTACTCTCTATTCCTTATCGCTGAATGCTAGTAGTTTAAAATTTCGTATGGTAAATTTTACCTCCTACAATTTCTTTACGACCATATCTAGTCGTCTGTGAAATTTTCCTTTGTATATACTTACTGTCAAGTACAAGTAGAAGATCTGTGCTAGCTCCTATTCTTTGAAAGTAAGTAAAGGCTTGAAAAGTGAGCAAGATGATAATTTGTAAAATGAGCTAGGGGAAACAAATTTATTGATGCCATATTTAATGTTTTGGAAGTCCTTACCTGAAGCTTTAATTCCCGTCGAACTGCCGTGTTGTGAAACCTTTATTTTCAGTTTTGTGTTCGGAACTTTCGGAGCTGTGTAACTTGACTCCTTTCCCCTCCTGAAATTATCTTTTATCTTATGTCAAAGTTTTGATTACTCGATTTTGGGCAAACACATCTTTGGTGCGAGAAGTTGTCGCCGGTATGTATGACGATGTTTGCACTGTTCCTTGTAAATTAAGTCAATGAACTGACGTTTTGGAGGTGAGTTTTCACCTGAGGTAGACCGCTACCTCATTAATGAAAGCTTTTGAAAATCAACGAGAAACGTGTGTTTGAGAATTCATAAATTCTTCTTCATTCGTCCCGGCATAAGGGCTTATGGTCAAGGATGATTTCCAAGGTCTCTTGTGTATGTTTATGGAGTGAGAGCTATTGATATTTGGGCGCGCTCGGTTTTTGCGTAATTGAAAGTCGCTGGATGTGTTGGGCAGTGGTCTGGTTGGGTGGGAGGGGGGCGAGTTCCGCCCCTTCTTCTCCCCAAGTCCTTCACCTCTGACCCTCCCTTTCCGTTCGGTGGTGTTTGGCTGCGACGCGGATTCCCTATTGTCGGCAGAAGTTGCCTCGCATCACGCAAATGGCTATAATATCCTCGTCACGAACAACTAATCGTAGCTGATTACATGGGCTAATGTTTACAGTGTGGTATTGTTTTTATCGCTCTGCTGCTCTATAGACTAACTCCACGAAATTCACCTTGATCACCGTCCACATATTTCGATTTTCGCATTGAAAGAGGAGGAATTCAATGGCAATAAAATAACGTTTTTCCTTGTAAGAGTTGCTTTGCACTCAGCTTGTTGTTTCCCCTGTGAAGTAGGTATCACTTTTTCCGATCAGTTTTCCATGTTGGAAATAGTATGTAGTTTGTCTGACGCATATATATCCTTGTAAACACGATGTATTTTTATGATAAAATATTAACAGACGATATGTTTTAACAGAAAGCAAATCTACATCTACACGATATCCTGCAAGCCACCGCGAGGGTGTGTGGCAGAGGGTGAAGATCACCAAGCATGCACTTCCGTCATGCAAACAAGCAACTATAGGGACTCATGCAACTAGATTGTTAGTATCTATAGTATTTAAGGGGTTAATACATGCACCATGCACTACAGACTACTCTAAAATATTTCCCCTACCTATCCCTTTGCTATGCTGCCTATTCTGTTCTCTTGTAGTATGGGGAAAAAATGCCATTATGAATCTATCTGTACGACAATCTATCTCTCTAATCTTATTTATCTGGTCGAATCTAGCATAATACGCTGGTGTTTTTAATATGTGCCTAACGTCTTCAGTACAGCTATCCGAATGAAATTTCTCCAATAGATTCAATCTGTTCTTCAACCTACGCTCTGATAATGACTCCCACCCTATTTCTTTTATTGATTCTGAAACGCTACTCAACCTATCGTAACACCTTTTAACAAACCTAGCTGCTCCACGCTGCACACTGTCTAGTTCTCTGATTAACCCTAATTCATTCCGATCCCATGCACTGGCTGCACACTCAAGGTGGGGCCTAACTAGTGAAAAATAGCATCGCTTTTTTTGTCTTCTCATCACATTTCCCAAGTACTCTTTTTATAAATCCTAGCTTTCTCTTCGCTCGGCCGCATATTTCCCGGATGTGTCTTCCCCACGATAAATCCTTAGTGATTGTTACACCTAAATATCTTATGGTTTCAACGTTTTCGATCTTCGTGTTACTAATTTTATAGGTACGCTCTATCGAATTATTCCTCCTCCAAAAATTGATAGCTACACGCTTTTTAAGGTTAAGTTCTAACTGTCATTTGTCGCACCACTCTTGAATTGCATCTTAAATCCTTGCTAAGCGATTTCCTGTCCTCTTCTTTTGATATACCCCTGTACACTACCGCATCGTTGCAAAAAGTCTAAGCTTACTACTAACTACGGTACCCAAATCGTTTATCTGTAAAAGAAATAGAAGCGGACCTACTACGGATATTACCAAATAATTTACTGTGTAACCAGTTTTTTTTCTGATGGTTGGGAGGATCTGGGATATATTCCGCGTCAAGTAATCGTCTTAGACGACGTTTATGCATGCGATCCAATCTTATTTTTCAGTTCAGCATATTTTAAGTTTTTTCAATGCTCCGTGTGATCTTCCAATTCACAGAAATAGCAGATGATGCCTTCTTAGGGTGAAAATAGCCGTGCAGCCAAATAGTTACTTTTGAAAATTATAGAGTCCTTCATTTTATTAGTTGAATATGTTGTTGCTATTACGATACGCGAATCAAAGTTGAGGCCTTGTAATGCAGGGAAGGGTGGAGAGAAACCCAGCTTCGGCAGTAGCGTATTGCTTACGGAAGGCACCGCCAAAGGGTTCACCGTTAAACATTATTCTGATTTATTCAAGTTATCGTTCCCTGAATACAGTAACCTTTCTCCTCCAACAAGTACCCCCGAGACAAAATAACCTTCCGATTATAACTCCTATCAGGGCGACTGCAGAGCCCGGAATAGGCTTGCTGTCCGAAGGCCCGAATATCTGCTCTTGCCTCGTACATTTCGCCCTACTTTTCGTTCTTACGCAAATCTACGTACGGTCTGTGGGATACCCTGGACTAAAAGAACAAAAGTGACACCCCACAGCAATGTTTATCAGAAATAATTATTTTTCCGGCCGTGTCGTCGAGTACAGCTGCCAGGAAAGACTTCTGTTTGGGCATAGATATACCGAAGTCCGTTGGTGTCAACCCTTGGCCGCTATGGCGCCGCGTTACTGAGTTTTCTTTTAGTTCTCACTAATTGCATTTCTTTCGAGTTCGGGCGCTGGAATTAAATTTGCACTTTGCTACTTTGGTGTCCCATTTTCCTCCCCCTGAGTTTCCCTCAATTGTCTTGAGCGTCTTGCTCTTCCTGTGGGACAAGGGCCTTTCTGCTTTCTTTCTGCAAACACACCGTTTTACACTTAACCACGGGCAGCGCGTAGCCATCGGCCTCGCAGTATATTTTGTTTCGTCTCGCAGTAAGAAACCATCCCAAGAGTTGTGGATATTGAGTGTGATACATTTGAAATTGAGGTTATGCGATAATTTGTCGCGGCGAAATCAGGTTCCGGAACCGATAGCCTTTATTGAACCTCCCGTAAAAAGTGATTTCGAAGGTCAAACTGCGTTCTTGGAATGGTAAAGGTGCGCGCAGATAAAGGCTTTTGTTGGATTTGCGTCAGTTGCGACGCATCGCTCCGTTGCTGCCGACTGAAGCGCTCGCTTGAGTCGACGTTGATGGAATTATAGTTCTCTCATCCTAGTTTTATGTACCTTTGAATTTTGATGTGGAATTGGAATGTGTGGCCCGCTATTATAAAGGCCGTTGTACACGGTAAAATTTCTTGTACAAGAGGATTAATAGTAGCAAATCATTGTAACCCAGTAACTATGGTAGTTTTTTCAGAATACTATCGTCATCGGATATCGCAATTCAGCTGTTCGACAGAAAACGATATCTGTGCATGTTATTGGCGCACAAATTGCATGAAAATCTTTGATCGTGTACGACCGTGAACCAACTTCTTGTACAATATCTTGGTCCAATCTCGCCGTTCAATTTATTGTACAAGAAATTGTACCGTGTACAACGGCCTTAACAGTTCTATTGTTGTCCCCCGCGATAGATACTCGAGTATGAGGGCCAGCTTCTTTATTTTGAGATGCCACATTTTTTTAAACAAGTTTTCTTGATGTCTCTTACATATTTTTTCGTTGACCCTTGATCAATTCCCGCATTAAAAATACTACCTTCTCGGTTTTCTTCCCAATTAAACTCGTCTTCTAGAAAATTTTACGTAGTTAATTGATTCGAACATGTCGTTTGAAGTGTAAATGAGCTAGTAAATCAAGATCAATTCTTGTAAATTAATCTCGTCATTATTTGTATTTATTTAAGTCACTTTAAGTTAGTAAAAAATAAAATATGTGCTTTACTTTTCAGTGGTGGAATCAAGTTCACGGACCTCTCAGCGGAGGAGGGTGAGTAGATAAACTCTCTTTTGTTTCCGTGGGTCGCGTGAGGTTCCTCGTCGAGGCACTCTTGCTTTCGAGGAAAGAATCGCCGATTGCAATGAATGTTGTATTATTTATAACTATATTTATCCCCAATGATTTCAGGGAACGCTATTACTTCTCTGGCGATTCAAATTTAAGTCACTATTCCCCCCGTGAAAGTGGGTGAAATGTGAATACTGCGATCATATTAGCACACGTTTTGGTGATTGCATCCATAGGTGTTGTTAGTTGGGTATCTTATATAACAAGTTTTTGCAATTTATTTTTCATTTAGAAAAAGAGATTTTGGAATTCCACTTAGATAGGAAAACTCCATTTTTTTACAGCCTTGATTTCTTAAACACTGGAATGAAGAATCGCGAAGAACTCTTGTATTATTTTTCTTAAGAGTTTGAGGAACCTTCTGTTTGCAATCGTGGGGGTGTGGGGCGACCCCAATCTCCTGTAGGTATTGTATGCTGTCCTGCTGTTGCTTCTCCATCATGCAGTGAAAATGGAATCTTGCGGTGCAAAACTCTCCATTGGGAAGCTCTTCAAGTTACTTGTCATGGCCTGTCAAGGCGTCTTTTCGCTCCGCAGCCGTGGGTGCCAATGGGTTCTCCATGTTTTCTGGGCTTCATCTGCATCTACATAATACCCTGCGAGCCACCATAAAGGTGTGTGGCAGGGGGTGAATTCTCACCAAACATGCACTACATATCATGCATTTAAAAGGATTAGTATTAATATATTGGTCTAGACTGCAATATTTGAAAAGTTAAAAATAGCAAACTACGCATGCAAAAACGTGCTGTTAGTTGGGTTACCTTCAAGTCCTTACACTAACATGCAGCTACCTATGCTAACCATTGCTACACTCGTATTAGATATATTTACCGTTATTCATATCCCTAATTGTACGAGGAAAAAAAGACGTTTTGAATCTCTCAGTTCGGCAATCAATTTCTCTAATTTTGTGATTATTGCCCATTCTACCAAAGTTGGGGTTCGCAAAATATTTTTAACGTCATCACTGAAAATATGGTCTTGGAATTTATTTAAGAGATTAAGTCTAAATTTCAACCTGTGATCTAACAATGATTCCCAATTGAATTCATTTAATAGACTGGGTACGCTAATAAGGTTATCGTACCGTCCCTTGACAAATCTTGCCGATCTTCGCTGCACACGTTCAAGGTCGTTATTTAGACCGATTTCGTAGGGATCCCATACACTGGCAGCATATCCCAAATGAGGTCTAACAAGGGAAAAGTAGCTGATTTCTCGTACATGTTCGTCACATTTACCCAATACTCTTCTGACGAATCCCAGTTTACGATTCGCTTGACCCATTATTTCACGAATGTGTTTACCCCAGGAAAGATCATTTGTCAGTCTTACTCCAAGATATTTAATGGATTCCGGGTTTGTTATTTCATTATTACTTATTTTGTAAGTGCTAGGAGGAGAGCTATTCTTTTTCCAAAAATTCATTCCTAGACATTTAAAATTTTTTTATTCTAACTGCCATGTTTGACACCATTTTTCGGTCATCATTTACATGTTCTTTATCATTTGGGCCTTGAATGGCGAGGTATCTGTAAGTAATAGGGACTGAATGGCAGAGCCGCCTTGTGAGGCTCGGTATATATCTCGTGAGTAGTGTGGACAGGGCTGGGTCTGCTCAGCGTTTGCCTGCGCAAGTACTCTCTTGCCATCCTATGCTCCCATTCCGAGATATTGACACGAGTGTTGTTATGTGCCTTGTTCTGTTCATCACGTACCGCACACTGTTTTCATGGGGGTTCTTCAGTGTGAAACACGGTGTAATTACGTTATCCCTCCGTTCGCTCTCAGTCTTGTTTTTGTTCTGCCTGTACAGCTTTCATACAAAGCGAATTCACGTAGTAGTTAATTTTTCCATTTAGGGAAGAGCGACCAGCCGTGCGATTGGGAGACATTCTCTCTGGTCGTAGAAATTGTACATACTTTTACGTTAATGGAATGATCAAGTGTGGTCAGTAACCAGGATCAAGCCACTCTTTAATGAGTCAAATGTTTACAGTTTAGTTTCGAAAACCGTATGATTTGTGTGCGCATTTGAACCAACGAACGGTCTTTTCAAAAAAATCATGGCTGAGAAACACGGTGGTATTTGTTCTGATTCAAGGAAGTCACCATCTGTTGGCATAGAAAAATATTTAATAGAGTGCGACGTAGATTTACATCTTGGCACACCCCTGTGCACATACGTTTTTGTCGCACTCATTTTAACACAGAGGGGCTAACTATCCACTTCCGCACCTTGTAAGGAACTCCACAAATGCATTTCCTCGGGAACCACCTACGGTAATATATACTTCCCATTAGACATGGGACGAAGGCAGATTTCTCGAATTCGAATATTAATCATACCTCGAATATTCGAACTCCTCAAGTACTGCAGTTAGTATGATAAATTTTATTCTGCTATTTTATTTGTTGCCTGCTGAAATAAGTTACAGATCGATTTAATTCAAAAATAAATTCTGGTTTTCAAATTTCAATGTGATAATAACGGAGATTTTCTTCCAGATACGTTAGCCACTTGACTGCTTAGAGCAATTGTGGACTGTTGAATACAAAGGGTTAGGAAGTGAGCGGAAAATCTTTATGCACCTACAAATTCTGCACGGTTATGAATCATTTCCTCACAATTGACGCACAATTCGGTAAGGATTTGATGCTAATGTAGTACGTAAGAGACCCCGGAGTATGAGGTTCTATCTATTCCAAAGAGAGCACCAATTTTAATACAGTTGGAGAGTACTGGTGTGGTAACCTTTCAGGCGCAACGGTCTCTCTCATGATTCAGTCGAGTTGCCAGTTTCGTGGAAGGGTTGTACAATTTTCATAACAAATTTTGCCACTTTCGATATCAATTATAATAATTTTCGTGTGATTTTCATGAACGTATTAACTTTATTTTGTTGAAATTTAAATTCAAAATGACCACAGCCAGTACGCAATTCTTTCCCATCGTATTCCATTTAAAATTTAGTAAAAGTTTATCTAAGGTGGCAAAATATTTTTATTTACATGAATAAATGTATAAATGAACATTCTATAACTTATATTTAGTTTCCTTTTTTGGAAGATATAGTTTATCAACTCAGGGGTCTCGACGATGTCCAGACGGAAAATGGCAACAGTGGCTCGTACTGATAGCAAGAGTAGAGGCATGAGTTCTCAGTAACTCTTGCGTAAAATCCGTTAGCTATTTGGGAGGTACGAGTTGGAAGAAGAGACACATGGTGTGACTTAATGATCAATAAGAGTTGGAGCGAAGATGGTATCTAGCGGCAACAGTTGACGATGTTAACGAACGTTCTTCGATTTTGAATCTTTTAAACTTTTTCTATCCGGATTCTATCCTTCTACTATTCTATTCGAGGTCTCGAATAGAATGAAGCAGGCTTAATTTACGAATTAGATCGAGTACAAAGAAGAGCGGCGAGATATGTAAAAGGGTGTTACGATAGGGAAAGCAGTGTGTCTGGTATGTTAGCCGAATTGGGATGGGAATCGCTGTCACAACGCAGGCTGAATTATAGACTTCATCTTCTGGGAAAATTTAAGGAGGGACATTTCATTAATGACGTTCATCATATATTGCTGGCTCCGACTTATTATGGTAGGCTCGATAATTCTAATAAAATTAAGGAGATAGATGGCAGGACGGACAGGTTTAAAATGTCATTTTTTCCGCGTACGATTCGTGATCAGAACATTAAACATCGCGTAAAACGGTAATAATTATAGAGGTACTATTCAAAGTAGGTCGATAGTATATATTTTTTTATTACCTGCATGTTCAAATCAACGTGTGACTTGCATGAATTGCCTTTTTTTTGCATGCATGAGTATCTATGTAATTGGTGTCGGGTTTCAAGGCATGCATGGTATTCATGGGTGTGTCCTACATGATTGGGATTTGGTAGTTTTTCTTCTTTTTTTCCCCAATTACTTTTAAAGGTGTAGTCTATGCTTTGTAGTGTTCAATTTTGTTTGTTGTGTCATTGTTCCTGGTGTGGATGCACCCCCTGCCACACACCCTCGAGGTGGCTTGCAGGGTATGTCGTAGATATAGATATCAGTTACTTACTAGTTAGTTAGTACGGAACGGAACAACGGACGGAACGTTCTAAGAACGTAAAAAAACGGTCTTATAATTTACCGACTCCATCAGAATCGGCAATAACAAATACGGTAAACGACCCCTTTGTATCGCAATAACCTACAACCTCAATGTTCATGACATGCAGACTTTTGGGAAATTCAGGTACTTCTGTGCTGATAAAACGCTTCTTTCAGGGAATTGTGGATAACATGCTTTCCTTGAAAGTTTGCGTGAACCTTTGGTAAATGTATTTCGCGGCTTTGAGTCGACAACCGTGGCTCCAACAAACGTGTGCCAAGTTTCTACTGTGACTCCCAAGATTCCGCCAGTCCGTCTTTATCGATTATGTCGAAATCGTCTGTTGTATTCATTTTAAACTCGAAAATGTTAACCAATCAGAGGAGATCAGTCGCGAGGATTAGCGGGAGATGATTTATGAATGGTTTGTGGACGTTGATGTGTATTTTTTGCTTCATTGTATTTGACCTCGGGGGGGGGGGAGGGTGGGATTTAGCGAGACGTAGTGGATGCTGGTGGGTTTTTTGGACAAGTGGCCCGGGCAGGGGGGCCGAGAATAGAATGAGGAAGGGAGGTGTTCCTCCCTTTCGCGCTTCCTCTCTCTGCAGGACATTATCTCGCGACACCCCGCCCCCCCCTTATCCCCTCTCACTTCCTTCCATTCCGACCTCGACTTTGTGCTATCGGATGAAATAATGAATGGGCCGCCCTTTTAACTGATTTTAGGAACGCGTGCTCGCGGCAAGAAAAGGCTTGTGCACGAGGAATAAATCGCACCCAGTGTAGATCATAGAGTTGGTAAATAAGGCAGAGGTGGCGCTGCCTATACTCGGCCGTATGCGAATGTGAAGCCAGGTGGACGTAACCATCCGCCATATTGAGATACCCTGCAATTCCATCAGAGCAATGGAATTTAATGAGTTTTTCTGGGTTTTCCTGTCGAATATAAACAGTTGTACAATTACATTCACTTACTATTTAACCGTAAAGTATTGGGATGGATTAATGTCAAAGTTCTCAATACACTAGCGAGAGGAAATTGTCGCAAGGAAGACTGCGAGCGAAACGAGATCACAAGAATGGAAGATATAAAAGCTTTCACACTGAATACGACGAACAAACAATGAAAATAGGACATACGTTCGCTGATTGGACAAAACCGTTTTTTTTCCACACATCTGGTAATTTTTCTTTTCTTGAATTTCATTATTATCTACTAATTTTCCCATGTACATGCTATTATATTTGCGTTATTCTTAAACACTAGCTTTACTGTCAGTAGGATTTCGCAGGTTTTTCACACCCCCCTTCTTGTGTGGGTGTTTTCCTGCAGTGGGTTTTTGCGTAAAGGATGTAAGCATAATAATCCTCACGTTTTCCCACATTGTAAATTCTTTCACACACTATTAGATATGTAATATTGATATATTGTGTATGTATGTTTATTTTCTATTAATTTATCATTCTTTAATTCCTATAATTATATTCTTTACTGTTTTTTTAACCTCAGATTGTATTTGTTTTAGCTGATTTATTTATTTATTTTGACGAGGGGTTAGATGGCAGAAAGGACAGTATTGTCTCAATCTCTCCCCAATAAAGACCTTTAATTATTATTTTTATTATTATTATTAAAATTATGTATACTCCAGTTGCCAGTACATTGTTCACCTACCTTGCCGAATGACAGTGTAGGCTTTAGTTTATTCCATAAGATTATCGCGAGACTTCGACATGCCAGGAATAATATATTTGTAACAGACCGAGGATTAGAGTAGGGGGAGACTAATTAATCCTAATTGTATTACTAACTCTATGCTGTCAATGCACACTCCCTTACGCTTGGTTGCAGACCCCGTCACGGCCGAAAAATAATGAATAGCCATAGTGAGCACGTGGAGAGTGAAAGCGGTTACCGTTCGAATTTGTGAATATCTACATCTATATACATCTGTATAATACCCTGCAAGCCACCGTAAAGGTGTGTGGCAGGGGGTGAATTCTCGCCAAGCATGCACTACATATCATGCATAAAAAAGGATTAGTATTTATATACTGTTCTAAACTTCACAATTCAAAAAAGATAAAAATAGCATAGCAAACATGCTGTTAGTTGGGTTAGCTTCAAGTCCTTTTACCGACATGCAGCTACTCATATTGGATATATTTACTGTTGTTCATATCCCTAATTGTACGGGGAAAAATGACATTTTGAATCTGTCAGTTCGGCAATAAATTTATCTAATTTTGTGATTTTGGTCCAGTCTACCATAGTAAGTTGGGGTTCGCAAAATATTTTTAGCATCATCACTGAAAATATTATCTTGGAATTTATTTAGGAGATTAAGTCTAAATTTCAACGTGCGATCTGACGATGATTCCCAGTTTAATTCATTTAATATACTGGCTACGCTAATAAGGTTATCGTACCGTCCCTTTACAAATCTTGCCGATCTTCGCTGCACACGTTCAAGTTCGTTATTTAGACCGATTTCGTAGGGATCCCATACACTGGCAGCATATTCCAAATGAGTTCTTACAAGGGAAAAGTAACTGATTTCTCTAACATGATCGTCACATTTACCCAGTACTCTTTTGACGAATCCCACGATTCGCTTGACCCATTATTTCACGAATGTGTTTACCCCAGGAAAGATCATGTGTCAGTCTTATTCCAAGATATTTAATGGATTCCACGTTTGTTAATTCATTATTACTTATTTTGTAAGTGGCAGGAGGAGAGCTATTCTTTTTCCCAAAATTCATTACAAGACATTTTTAGTGTTTAATTGTAACTGCCATGTATCACACTAATTTTCAATTGCTTGTAGGTCATCATTTAAATATTCTTTGTTTGGGCATAGAATTTCCCTGTACACTACTGCGTCAACGGCAAATAGACGAAGCTTACTTTTTACCACCTTATTGATGTCGTTTATGTACAGAAGGACGGGTGGCCGCATCCGGTAAATGTGTCCATCTGCGACGTCACACTCTTCCGAGCGTGACATCGCAGGGGGGGAGGAGGGTGGTCACCCCTGGGCCAAGTGATTCTCTCCCCGCCGAGGCGAGCTTCCCCGAAGCCGAACCCCTTTCCTGGAAACTCATTTTGAGCGCCCAACCACTGCAGTGACAAAATGGCGAATACGAATTGTTTCATGGACCTGCTCCCAAGATTTAGTTGAATGTATGGAGGTAGACACCTAGTTCTCGACATTATCACAGAAATACTTTGTAAATGTTCACAATAAGTTTATTACACCGACCCAGGTGTGGAACCACGGATCTATCTTGCCATTATCAACCTTGTGTTTTTGTGTAATAAACGTACTGTGAACATTTACAAAGTATTTCTGTGATTATATTGAGTGTCACACATTTCCACAAATTATCGCCTGTTAGGTTAAAATCTGGTAGGTACGCTGTTCATTACTGGAGACGAATCACCCCCGACCACATTCGCTTGCCGGGTGAAAATATTGAGAAGGTGAATTAATTTCATCCAAAAAAGAATTGAACCTAACGATATCGAAAAGGTCGGTTCGTTCAAATTCGCCATCGGGTGCACCAGTCCACCAAAGTCCATCAGCGTGAACGATTTTCGATCAAATGATTTTCGTTCCATTAAGGCAAATCTTGAGATGTCCTACGTTGAAACATTTATTTGCTCCGTTAATGCTCGACTAGAGGCAAAATGCATTTTAAAAGAGGGAGTTGCTCCGTGAAGTGCTAAAAAGGACCTGCCAGGCAACACATGAAGTATGTAGTAGCATTGTAGCTCTTAAGTTGCAAGTATGTACGTGGTACACGTTTGGCGATCTCTCACCCTCTGCCACACACCATCGCGGTGGCTCTCGGGCATAACGTAGGTCCCTCCCCCCTCTCGCATATGCTGCCTTTAACATTTCGAGCAGTAGGCCAATCGGTGAAGATGCGCGTGCCTAGATTACCGTCCATCACCTCTTTCGATGGAAAGAAAGGATAGCGAACTTCATACGTGAACTCAGCAAACGTAATGCTTAAAATCGAGAAAATGCCGATTTGGTTTATTCTGATCTCTTTCTAATTATTATTATGGCATGCAGGCCCAGGCAAAGAGGGTATTTTATCAAAAGAAGAATCTACTTACAGCAGGAAATACAAGCATGGAAGTTAGGAAACAGTTCATCAGAACATACATCTGGAGCATGTTTCTTTACGGCAGTGAATCATGGACGATGACAGCAGCGGAGAAGCAAAGGGTAGAAGCATTTGAAATGTGGTGCTACAGAAGAATGCTGAAGATTAAATGGATCGACCGAGTAAGTAACGAGGAAGTCCTAAGAAGAGAAGGAGAAAAGAGATGTCTGCTGACAACTCTAAAAAGAAGACGGGACAACTTAATCGGCCATATCTTGAGACACGATGGCCTGATGAAGACTATCGTCGAGGGAAAAGTGAACGGGAAGATTGGAAAAGGCAGGCCTCGTATGAGATACATGGAACAGGTTGTGAAGAATGTAAAAGAGAAGAATTACGCCACAATGAAAAGGTTGGCCGATAGAAGAATCGAGTGGAGGGCTGCGTCAAACCAATCCTAGGATTGTTGACCAATGATGATGATGGTGATGGGTTCCCCTGGTTCCAAGTGTTTCGCCATTATTTCACTGTGGGCTTTCATTAAGGCCGCTTTACACCATACTATTTCTTGTACAAACGCTTATAGGAACTGAACGAAATTGTATGTTTGTCTGAATGGAATTGGAACAGGTTCTTTTTTCCGTACAGTCATTCAGACATTCGGACAAGCTTTCACACAATTTGCCGCTTTACACGGTACAATTTCCTCATACAAGCGTTTGTACAAGACATTGTACAAAAATTGTGTCGTGTGAAGCGGTTTTTAGATCGAAAGGTATTGCGTCTATGGACTTTTGAACTTGAACGTGTGCAGCGAAGATCGGCAAGATTTGTAAAGGGACGGTATGATAACCTTATTAGCTTAACCAGTCTATTAAATGAATTAAGTTGGGAACAATTGTCAGATCGCAGGTTGAAATTTAGACTTAATCTCTTAAATAAATTCCAAGACCATATTTTCAGTGATGATGTTGAAAATATTTTGCGAACCCCAACTTACTATGGTAGACTGGACCATAATCACAAAATTAGATAAATTTATTTCCGAACTGACAGATTCCAAATGTCCTTTTTTCCTCGTACTATTAGGGATATGAATAACGGTAAATATATCCAGTACGAGTGTAGCAATGGATAACATTGGTAGCTGCATGTTGGTATAAGGACTTGAAGCTAACCCTACTAACAGCATGTTTTTGCATGTATGCTTTGCTATTTTTATCTTCTTTTAAATAGTGTAGTTTCGAACAGTATATAAATACTAATCCTTTTTTATGCATGATATGTAGTGCATGTTTGGTGAGAATTCACCTTTATAGTGGCTTGCAGGGTATTATGTAGATGGACCTTTTCGCTGTCCTCGAGATACGTGACCTGCTGATGGTAGCTCTTGTCGCCCGCATGCTTCCTGGCGCAGAGTAATCCCGCTGTTGGTCACGTGCGATACACTCAACCGCTTCGCGTCGGGAAGGCCGTGACCAAGGCCGAGAGCGGGTCCTCCGTCGGTCGGGCCGGTCTCCTCCTCCTCCGTGAACTGCCCTTCCACCCCCGCCCGCATCTTTCGCCGTGAAGGCCGTCCCCTCCTCCCCCCGCCTGCCTAAACGTCTTGCCATAAATATTCCGCGCCCGAAACCCTGTCTTTTTCGTGCCGAAAGCTTGTCTCCCACTTCGGTCTCGTCTCTTCCCTCCCCGGAGTGGGTCCTCGAATGACCATTCGAGTCTGTTGCCCCGTTCACGCTGCTAGCTTTTTACGATGGTGAGGCTTACCATTGATGGAAATTGGCCATGTGAACGCAAGTTGCCGCTAACCCTGCTAAACTTTTCTACCACGATGGAGTTAATATGGTTGGCGCTAGTCACTGGTATTTTAAGGGCGTGTGAACCTAAGTAATGGTAGAAAGAAAGTTTGTTTTGAAAATGGAAGTGGAAATGGACGTAGAGTGTTTGAAGACGAAGAGACCGGATCGAACTATATGGATTGGAAAAGATTCTTAATTACAACGATATTTATTTAATCACACTGTAATATATTTTAGTAGTTGTATTACCACGTTCCACTGATTCGGTTGTTCTATCATGGTTTTCAGTAGTTTCCTTACCCCTGAATCATGAGTACGTCAGCTTATATATTTATTTTATGTGTTTACCTTAATGTGCAGAAAATATACATATAGAAATTAAATAACTAAGAAGTTGCAAACATTCGCAGGAAATTCGACTCGTGTTATTTTTTACTTATTCGATCCTTTGGACGGCGTTAAAAGTGTTTTCAGCATTATGCCCTTGAATAGCTCCTTTCACAAACAGCAGAATGTGGTAAAGTTGGAATACCGGATTCAAAAATACTGAATTTTGATAAGAGCAACAAATTCATTATGTATACTTGTATCTCTTCTACTTGGATACATGAACTTGTCTACGAAATGGGTTAACATGAGTGATAACTTATTAAGAGGTGAACAATTAATCATTTCATAGCATGTCGTTCCATGATTGACTGCATTTCTTGGTGCGTCATTCCCATAAGCTTCACGTATAAAAATACAGGCCAAAGAACGTTAAAGTGTAAAGATATCGGTTGAAAGATGCGAGGAAAAAGAGGTAAAGGTTGGGTGTCTTAAATATCTGGAAATTAAAGTCACGGTGGGCGTTCATCGTTGTACAAACTTTACATATTTTTTAACGTATTACTTTGGAGATATTAAAAGCAAATGGCAATTGCATTCCATTTTATATTTAAAATTTAAGGTCAGCAAAGTAACTAATCCATTGAGTATCTTGGAGATATTACCCACTGTTAATCATGAATTAATTTAAGAAGAATATTTTGGTTTATTTAAAAATAGGATCTAGGAAACTGCATTGATAAAGTTCGATAAAATAACTGCATATAATTTGCACAATAGTTAAAATACGCTTTCAATTATTGGAATCGTTGAAATACAAAGTCCTTTCGCTACCCTACACTCCATTGTTATTTTGAATTAATTTTACTCTTCGATATATGTCACTAGAGTCTTTACGATGGTTCTGGGTAGGCCGTGTAAACGCATGTTAGTTTTAGCCGCCATATTAACTATCATTTTACCCTAGTAATGTAAACGGGTCATGTGGAAGTATCGATGGAAGAGACTCGTGGAGCAAGGAAGGAAAGACTCCTTTATTTTTGGAATGCATTAATCTTTGTTTGGGTTGCGGATGTGTTAGATCCCTCGGATGGAATGTGATGATGCTAATGTGGAAATTTAAATTGTCCTGCATCCGTCCGCACGCCGACTGTCTAAACGCCCGACACTGTGAAGAAAACTGAGAAGGGTTTCTGAGACCTCCGACCTTTCGCCGCCACCCACGGCGTCATTCCCATCGCCTCGCATCCAATGATCTGAAACCGCCGTGATCGATGTTCCGTGTTCGACCTCTCGACGTCCGCTCTCTGCACTGACCACCTCGCCCGGCCACTCTCTGCATGCCTTCACCATCTTCCACCGTTTCTTACCCGTCCGGTTTCCTTGTCCCCCAATACTGGAATTCCTCCTTCTAAGTCCGCTTTAACAGTGCCTCCACCTCCCCTCCTCCTAGTTGTGAAGTTCTTGGCACGTTGGCCAGCCCACCCTCTGGAGTTACCATGCTCTACCGTCCGTTGAAGTCGGAAGGTTGAAGTACATTACAATTTCATGCGTTCATTTTATTTTTAAATGTTTTTGAGACAACATTATACGGTGAGGGATCTACATCTACACGATACCCTGCATGCCACCGCGAGGGTGTGTGGCAGGGGGTGAATATCACTAACCATGCACTACTAAGTTGCAAAGAAGCAACATTAGGGTCTCATGCAACGAGATTGTTAGTATCTATAGTATTTATGGGATTAATACATGCATCATGCACCACAGACTACTCAAAAATATTTCCCCTACCTATCCCTTTGCTATGCTGCCTATTCTGTTCTCTTATAGTACGGGGGGAAAATGCCATTTTGAATCTATCTGTACGGCAATCTATCTCTCTAATCTTATTTATCTGGTCGAATCTAGCAGAATACGCTGGTGTTTTTAATATGTGCGTAACATCTTCAGTAAAGCTATCCGTTTTGAATTTCTACAATTTATTTAACATGTACTTTAACCTAACGATAATGACTCCCGCCCTAATTCTTCTATTAATTCTGAAACACAACTCTACCTATCGTAACACCTTTTAACGAACCAAGCTGCTCTACGCTGCACACTGTCGAGTTCTCTGATCAACCCTAATTCATTAGGATCCCATACCCTGGCTACATACTCTAGGTGGAGCCTAAACTATTGAAAAGTAACATCGCTCTTTTGTCTTCTTATCACATTTCCCAAGTACTCTTTTTATAAATCCTAGCTTTCTCTTCGCTCGGCCGCATATTTCCCATAAGTGTGTTCCCCACGATAAATCTTTCGTGATTGTTACACCTAAATATCTTATGGTTTCAACGTTTTCGATCTTCGTGTTATTAATTTTATAGCATCGCTCTATCGAATTATTCCTCCTCCAAAAATTGATAGCTACACACTTTTTAAGGTTAAGTTCTAACTGCCATTTGTCGCACCTCCCTTGAATTGCATCTAAATCCTTGCTAAGCGATATCCTGTCTGCTTCTTTTGATATAACCCTATACACTACCGCATCGTCTGCAAGATGTTGGGGTTGGCGACATGGGATTTCCGGTATGTTGAATTAAAACTATTGGGATGAGTTCAAATACGTTTCCAGCCATCCGTAAGGTGATTATGAACTTAAAAGCTGTCGCGGACCTTGTAAGCGGCACTGGGATAGGAGTATAACCCCTTACCAGGAACGTAGCCAGAATTTTGCTTCGGGGTGGGTTCTTGCTTAACTTGAAACACATCAGCCGTGCCCATTCGGTGCCAACATGTTACAAATCTCTTCCCTAATTTTCATTGCTTGGTATTTACTTTTACAATGTCCATACTCATCTCCTGGCACTGGTCAAGTTCACTGCTAAAATCAGAACAACAAAATTATTGGGAAAAATTTCGGGGGGCTGAAGCACCAGAAGCCCCCCCCCCCCCCCCCCCCCCGGCTACGTGCCTATCCCTTGCCATGCATATCCAGTGGCCCTACTACCAGACGAGATGCATTCTTTCCTATCGTTTTGACTGGAACGCTGACCTCTTATGGACACTGAAGGCAATTTACGCACGCACCAATAAAGTCGAGTGCGGAATAGACCATAGAACTAACCTGTAGTGTGAAAACACATGAAAATGCCAAAAAAATTGGAAATTTATGAATGAAAGAAAAATAAAATGATAAAATATCAAATCCAATGGAATAAAAATGATATGATCTATAAAATACCATGCAGTGGTGTAAAATGGGTAAAGAAAGCCTTTCAAAAATAATCTCTTAACAGTTTCATCATCTAGTTTTAGTTTCCGCGTTGTATTTTTGTTTGATTTTATTGTTCTTGTTTTCTACGGGTGGTTCTGTCGAAACTGTGAAATCAAGCGGTTAGTTTTAAGCTTCCATTTCACACAATACCCACCCATCCATAAGCTCCCCTTTAGGGAAGACACACTATACCACAGGACATTCACCCATCATTTTTCGGCTGCTTTTTTGTCGATTAACCGGTTGGGGAGCCGAAGTTCCCTTGTACCATGATGCTCTCGCGTCTTCGCCGCGGTAAGTGGAGTGACGACATCTACTTTTGGCACAGTCTATGGGCGGTGGTTATAATATTTTCGGCGAATGCAGTACGACTAATCAAGGAAGGAAATTCGGCGAATCCCTGACCAAGTGGAGTAACCGGGCATAAATATATAAATTATCTGCATACATAGTGTTTAGTGATTTTTTTTCTCGTAAATAACTGAGGATATATACGTTCTTGGTAATCCTGTCTTTCAACCACGAGAAAGAATGTTCCTCCTCTGAATTCTTCGATCCGTGAAGTATATTTCAATATTAAGCAGCGTTTCTGGTGAGCGGGTTCTCCACCCGATAAGGGCTTAAGAAGGTAGGCCCGCGACTGCTTGAGTCAAGTTGTTTAAGGAATCTTATTAAATTAAGTACGAGTATATGCCTGCTAAGTGATCCTTACTTCACAAAGAAAATTAACCCAAGGTATTGAAAGTCATAAGTATCACAATAAATACGATGGAAACTGGAAGGATTTATTTCTATGATAATTTTAATCAGCTCGGCGACGGAGTCAATTCAGCATTTACTTAAGAAATAAATTCATGCACTCAATGAATTTACTAATGTATAACACCAGAATATTACTATCAAACGATATGTTATAATATTTTTCTGAAGTACGCTTTAATATCTCATTAGTAATGATATTATTCATACACCATGCATTTTGGCTAGAGCGAATGCAGCGCCACTTGAAGACAACTAACGCATTTCGTCTGCTATAAGCGCAGAAATTGGTGGATATAGCGAAAAATACGGTGGGTTGATAACCTTTTTTCGTGTCATTTTATTCCTTGTGAAATTACGCATAAAATATCAGCTTTTTGCAAAAATGACATGTCACTATGGTATGTGATGGCCATTCTCGCAGTTAATGGTATGTAATTTCAAATGTAATTTTTGCGAAAAGGAGTATATGTTGGTGTAATTATCACTTTATTAAATAGAGGAACTTAAGTTCTATAAGTGATGACAATATAAAAAATGACATGACTTTCACTTTTCGGATCAACCTCCTTAAGTTTTGACAGCTGAGACTGCCGCCATCTTCAGGGCGTTGAGTGATGATAGCAGAAGATGACGTCAGCAGTCAAAACATCGGCAGTGTCCCTGAATCCCTGACCCGGTGGAGTAACCGAGAAGACCTCACCAGCGTTATTCGCTGGGAAAACATTCATCTTTATGCGCTGATGTGATTTGGCATGAGTGCAGAAATAGATTCTTGGATTAACAACCTGACTCGATCCGTGTTTCCCGTCGCTTCTCGGGTGTCTGATGTGCCGCTGTTTCTTTAAGGAGGTTCCACCGTGACTCCGCGATTCAATATCCCGTAAAAGAGCTATGTTATTTAATGAATAAATACCGATCCAGAAAAACTCCTATTTGGAAAATCATCTATAGGGCGATAACGCATGCACAATATTTGTATGAGTATGCTATTATAAAGCGCGTTGTAGTTACATTTTATTTTTTACAAGCTCTTTTAACTCATTTTGACTTCGGAACATGACTGACGTGTTGTTGCCACGTTTAATTTACAAAGAGAGAATACATGCTCAATCCCACTAATACGTATTCTAAAATAGGTTAAATATTTTCTTACATAGTTTTAAACTATTGCCTTGCAAATACGACTCTTTTTTTATTTTATTAATATACGTATTTTTGAATACTGTTTGGCAACAAAGACACTGCTATCATTTGGAATCATTGGTATTAATTACACCATATCAATAACCAATGAAATATTTAAATTACATAAAAAATATAAGAAGGACCTTAGTAAGGTATATTCCTAAATTAAGTCCGTAAATAAGCTTCTAAGCACGTTCCGTCACAAGTACCGTTGCCACATACTGTAGCGCCACTTTCATGTAACTAAAGTCTGTAACTGTCTGCTTTTTTTCGTGCAAACATTTATTGATATCAATTTAACAAGTGTTGTAAGGGGAGCACTTTTTTACAATTCTAAATTCTACGTGAAATTGCTCATCTTATATTAGTTTTTCGTCAAATCGACATTTCTCTTTACATTATTAATCTGCAAATTTTCCTGCAAGAGCCATGCTCTGTCGTATAACCACGTATAAAATATCTGATTTTCAACGTCTTTTTTCTTCAAATATGTTATGGAAAGGCCAAATTATTTGATTGCCAGAATATTCACAAAAATGACATCTACTTCATCATTCGGTGGAGCCTCCTATGATTCGGACGGCGAGGGACCGGGGGGCGGTCGACCCGAGTTGAGGGTCACCGACGGACCCTGCTCCCCTCGTCGGCCCACCACCACAAGGCCCCTCGCCTTCTTCCGCCTCTCTATTCTTAGCCTCCACGCTGCGCGCTGCCCGTGTCTCTCTCTCGCGCCACGTGGTCGCTCACGGCCACGCACGTGACGCGATTCTTGCGTTTGCCGAGAGCGTCTGGCGAACATTGGCGCCGTGCGACCATGTGCTTCGGGCATTATCCTCGGGATGGTGACTACTGTCTGCGCAAAAATCTTGTAGACTCGAGTTCAAACCTAAATAACTCTGAAACCGTTCATCGGATTTTCACGTTATTTACATATTAATTTAGATAATTTTGTTTTGACCGACTGTACTGTTAGAATAATTTTTAAAATCAAAAATTTGGACCTGTTTCTAACGTTAGAGTAAAAAAAGGATCCATTTTTTTAGCGCTACGGCGCATGCGTCATTTTGACGTATAATAACTTCCAAGCGAAGAGTTTGACTAAAACAAATTTTTAATAAAAGGTGAAGTATATTTTTATTATTACGTCTGCGAAGTCTCAAGGTTTTAACTTTAGTACTTATTGGAATGCTATTCCATTTATAACCGAACTTCTTCTCGGCAACTATGCATCATGGCGCCACGAGACAAAAACTGTCGTTTTCCTCTTTAAATTTCCAGAGCGAATCAGATATTATCATTTAGCTGAAGTTTGCACCTTATTTTATAACGAATTTTATGGTTCCTGAAAAAATTGACACTCCGCCGGCAACGCTGCGCTTTTTCTGCGCTGCGGTTTTTCAGACTCATTAGAATTGTGATTGACACGCAGTAGAGGAGATTGACACGAACAGGAACGTAGGTTAAAATTTAGGGAAAACCTTTTAAGTAAATTCTAAACCGATTTGTTTACAGATTACGTCAGATATATGGTAAGTTCCACGGCGCAATATGCTAGGTTTGATCAGATTAACAAGATGAGAGAGATAGATTGTCGTACCGATAGATTTAAAATGTCATTTTTCCCGCGTACCACAAGAGAGAACAATAGGCAGCGTAGCAAAGGAATAGGTAGGTGAAATGTAGTCAGAGTTGTTTGTAGTGCATGATGCATGCAATAACGAACAATAATCCATTTGTTACTACGTAGATACTAACCATCTAGCTGCACGTGACCCTATTATCTAGCATGTCTCCATTATATATCCTAGTTGAATATTAATAGTGCATGTTTGGTGATATACACCCCCTGCCACACACCCTCGTGGTGGCTTGCAGGGTATTACGTAGATGTAGTAGGCATGACTGTGAAGCAAGCAAGATTACTATTATTTATTTGTTGGTCACAGAAGATATGAGGCTACGTGTATAGGACCCATCAAGATAAGGAAAATCACAAAACAAAAACATTCACAATTTAATAGCACTAAGTTACAATATAAATTACAAGTAGTACGAAAGTAAGACTATAATATAGCAAAAATAAATAAAACTCTTGAACATATAACATCAATTCATGCTTTGAAAAAATTCATCCAAAGAATAGAAACAATTAACGCGAATGAATGAATGCGGAGTCCCCAAATATTTTTGTAAGTTCAGTGATGTGTTAATGATGCCATCGAATGTTCTGATGTGTAGTCTAGCTTTAATTACCGTTTCATCGACATTACATAATGCACTGCTATCCACCACACGCGTGTGAGGCGTTCATTTAGGATTGAGTTTCTCCGTCATGCAATCAACACTTACCGCTCAACTCCAACATTTTCCCCATCCATTTTTGCGTTTTATTCGCGCAACCGGATGAGGTGAGAGGACCTCTAACTTCCGTATACAAGATATCTGCATTGATTTATATTTTTGAAATGGATAGGTATACTAAAGATGTTAGATATATATGTTAAAGACCCCTGTGTATTTCGCTAGATTTGACGAGATAAATAAGATAAGAGAGATAGACTGTCATACCAAGGGATTTAAAATGTAATTTATCCCGCGTACTACAAGAGAACATAATAGGCAGCATAGCATAGGGATAGGTAGGGGAAATATTGTTCGAGTAGTCTGCAGTGCAGGTAGCATGGAAGTTGCATGCGAGTAGGCCTTGTTATCTCTTAGTTGCATGTAACTGGTCTTCATTTTAACCCCCCTGCCACACACGTTTGCGGTTCTCGCTGAGTAGTATGTAGATGTAACTTTGCATTCCATGCACGACACCGCAAGAGTGTGTGGCAGGGGGTGAACCATGACTAGGCATGTATTATCAATCAGAGAGAACACTTAATACCACGCAAGCGTGCAAAAAAATATTCCCCCTTTTATACACTACCGACTTGATTCTAAGACTCAAGATACGTACGTATTCCCATCTCGAGGAAAATATTAAGCATGCAGTTACACGTGAAGTTTTAGCTATAAGTGACACAATATAATTGTAGTTAATACAAAGTAATACAATAGTATTTAATTAGCTAGTCATTTATATAAAGAAATTCAATTCCTAGTTATTCAATTATATTTCCTGGAGCATGCGTGAGTTAGTAGTGCTTAAACATATGTGTTAAATATCACTACGTTCTAATTTATCTACCAAAATCTACAATACATGGTTATTCTGAATTCCCCACGTACCTTCGCTGTAATCTATTGCTGTACCTAATTGTGTGCGGAAATGTTGATTTCTTGATCCTCTGTCTTACTATGTCTCCAATCTCATATTCGTATTCTAACCTGCCGTAGTACTCTGGTGATTTCAATATACTTGAAACATCTTCAGTAAACAGGTCCGTTTCAAATTTCTCCAAGAGATTAAATCGGTATTTTATGCTGGGTTCTGATAATGATTCCCAACATAATTCTTCTAATAACTTTATGCAATGCAAACCCAATCGTAACACCTTTGAACAATCCTACCTGCTCTACACTGCGCACTGTCTAGTCCTCTGATCAAACCTAATTCATTTGGATCCCATTCAGTGGCTGCATATGCTTGGTGAGCCTTAACAAGTGAAAAGTAACAGCGCTCTTTTATCTTCTCGTAATGTTTCCACAGCACCCTTTTAATGAATCCTAACTTTCTTTGTGCTTCGGTTCATGTTTCCCGGATGTCTTCGCCAGAGAAATGTGTTTTATATGGTTTTCAATTGTCGTTTTAATGATATTAGATGGTCGCGCTGTTCTATTATTCCTCTTCCGAATATGTATAGCTACTCTGTTCGTTTGGTTTAGTCCCTTATGAATTCCGTCGCACCACTCTCAATTGGCATCTAGATCCTTGCTAAGTGTTTCCCTCTCTTGCTTCATTTGATACGCCTCTGTACGCTTCTAAACTTTCTGCACACTGATGTACATACATTTTGGATGCGTGCTAAAATAGAAGTGGGCCTATTACGCTTCCCTGGGCAACGCCCATAATTCCTGGTGATATTGCGGGGGAATGGGGTCGTTTACCGTATATTTTTTTTATTGCCGGATCTCATACAGTTTGTATAACAAAAAGACCCGTATTTTTCCGTTTTTTGATCCATCAATTATTTTTCCAGTTAAAAGCGGCGAAAAACTGATGTTTTTAACTAGGGATGGGTCGGTTCCACTTTTTTTCGGTTCCGGTTCGGTTCTTAACTTCGGTTCTCGGTTCCGATTCTCGGTTCCGGTTCTTAATTTACCACTTACTTTGCATTGCTCAATGGTAAGATAAGGTAATCAATAATCATTTTCAGAGACTGAATTAGAATAATTCGCGACGTTGAAGCATCTAAGTACACTATTTCACCAGGTTTTAATGTGAAGCCTCCACTTTCGGAGTGTGAGTAGGTTTCAAACTGGTTTTCGCGCCAATTATTTCGGTACCGATTATTTTTGGTCTTGGTTCCGGTTCTAAGCTCAAGAACCGGTGGAACCGAGAACCAAAGAACCGAACCGACCCATCCCTATTTTTAACCCTTTCGGAAAAGTGGGTGTGGTGCAACCTCTGACGTATATCGACTTCCTCCAATCACAACTGAGCCCGCGAAGCTACTTCGCCTTATCGTAAAGGGGGACACACAGCTGACTCTACCAATAGGAGAAGTTGCGACAGAATCTGTACGAGTAGACCTTCCGAGAACCCCCTTCCACTCCCTTCGCTTCCCCGAAAAGCAGTCAAGGACTGTAGGAAAATGACGTCAATGTTATCATAGCAGCTTTTTCGGTGGGCGTCACCTTTTGTTTAATTTAATTTTTGATTTATGAGTGAATGGTTGTGGTTGGAAGATTAATTTTTTCACTAAAATTCTTTTCGTTTCCATCTTACGATTTCATGCACAAAGTTGCGATTTCGGTTCCGAGTAAACGCCCCCGTTAGTTGAATTGAACTTTGGAGTCACTCTTGTCGTGATCATTTCTTGGGACGCACTCGCCCATAAGGAAATTCTCGTGATAAAATAGCTTTATTCGAGAGGAATGGATGATGGAATTGGTGAAAAACTCCCTTGTTTTCTGCTCACATCGATTAATTTTATTCCTTGAACCTTCTGCTTTTGAACAGAGTCGGGAAACAATCTTGGCGGAGGTAGTTTTCCGTCGGCGCTGGAGAGGACGGGTGGTGACCTCGAAAATACGTCGCAGCGCTCTCAATCGTCTTCGTGACATTCGCGTTCGCTCACGGAACGTCGTCTCTGTCGGGATCTCAGTCTTCCCTTGGGCGTGACGTGCCTCCTCGATCATTTGCGTGCCCCCACGTCAAGTGGTGCGAATTGCGACTCTCGCCTCTGATTGAATTGATTTCGCGACAATTGATTCCCGGCGTGACAGCCAATCACGAAGCTGAGCGGGAGTGATCGTGCGGAATTGACAGAAGAATGACTCTCGCGGCAAACGAGCTCTGTCCAACGAGAACACATTTTTGGAGGTGATCCAGGGCTGTTTGTTTCCATTTAGGTTGATTCCTCCCTCGAATGCTTATGTTTGGTGGTCGTCGCTCTGTTTCTTCCGAAGGTCGCCCAGAAGGAACTGCAGAGGAATGAAACCTCGGATGGCGCTGGCATATTTTCCTCTCCTAGAAGGTGTAGAAGACTTTCCTCAAAAGTCTTCTACACCTGAATGTGCCTTCGGGTGTCCCGCCAAGTGAATGGGGTCGTTTACATTATTTTTTTAAATTGCCGGATCTGATAGAGTTTGTGAAATAAAAAGACCCGTATTTTTCCGTTTTCTGATCCGTCAATTATTTCTCGAGTTATAAGCGGCGAAAAACTGATGTTTTTAACCCTTTCGGAAAAGTGGGCGTGGTGCAACCTCTGACCTATATCGCCTTCGTCCAATCACAACTGAGCCCGCGGAGCTACTTCGCCTTATCGCAATGGGGGAGACACAGCTGACTCTGTCAATTGAAGCTGTTGCGACAGCATCTGTGCGAGCAGACCTTCCGAGAACCCCCCTCCACTACTTTCCCTCCCCTAAAAGCAGTCAAGGATGGGAGGAAAATGACGTCAATGTTATCACAGCAGCTTTTTCGTTGGGCGTCACCTTTTGTTTAATTTAATTTTTGATTTATGAGTGAATGGTTGTGGTTAGAAGATTAATTTTTTCACTAAAATTCTTTTCGTTTCCATCTTACGATTTCGTGCACAAAGTTGCTATTTCGGTTCCGAGTAAACGCCCACATTCTTTCTTCCTCAGCCGAGGCAAGAAGATCTCTTCCGTCTCCAACTGTCACACTCACATTAGGAGGCCGCAACGCCCGGATTTTGTCGACAAAATCACATTTGTCCTTCAAAATATTGCTGAAATGCACATTTTCATTGTTTTTCCACGAAGTATGATCCGATGCCTTTCTGGCGCATGATTTGAATCCAGCGTGCAGGTGTTATTTCTGATCTAAGACTCGGGTGAAGTTCTGACTTTCTCCTTTCCGGCTTATTAAAATCATTTGAGAAAATATCTAAAGCTGTTATTCTATGATTGAAGTAAGTGAATTCTCTTCCCCACGGAATCGTGATTCCTTTCATCCATATAGTGTTATGTGTCGTCCCTCTGCTTTTTTTTCTTCAGAAACATTCAAAGGCGTTGGTCAATACATTCTTTTAATTCCTTATTCCACCAGTTTGTGTTTAGTTAGCGCGAAAATGTTTTAATTCTGAGATTAGATGTTTAAATTATTTAGGGCTGGGAAAATAAAGCGAGTAGTGCTGCTACTCGCATCCCTTCGAACTTGCGAACTTCGCACATATTCTTCGATACGAAATAATGACTCGCAATAGAGTATGTGGATTTAGTGTCGCGGTAAACGTGTCTATTGCTCGTTCATAAATTATGGAAACGGAGCACTTCGCGCACTCATTACAGTTATTGAGCAATTTAGTGTGGCTCCGACGATGAAACAGATCCTGTTCATGGAGAAGCCGGCCCCGGAGAGCAGGTCGGTGGCACGCCGGCCTGACAACTTAGAGGTCGCTCGTTCGAATTCCCCCTGGGGGGGTTGTGTTTGAAACCGTCGGTATTATCTCGAATAGGTAACCAAGGAGTCACGTGGTACAAAACATGAATGGCTCGCAAATTTGTTTCGTTTGAATTTCTCATCATACAATATCAGTAATTGTTTTCACTTGTGATCTATCTCATCTGGATGCTCCATGGTCTTGACGTACGAGAAAAACTCTGGTAAAAACAATTAATGACATTTTAATGAGCGATTCAAACATTTTAAGTTGCAAAACCTTTCGTGTTTATACCACGTGACACCTTGGTTACCTTTTCGAGATAATCTCGACGGTTTCAAACACAGCCGCCCTGGGGATGTTTGATCTTAGGATTCGCTAATAATCAAATTAGATTAGATGGTCCGGATACATCCATAGCGGTTGGAACACCTTAAAACCAAATTCTTCTTCTATTTTTGGAGTAGATGCACCGAGGAGTTCACTTCATTTCATGTGGAACCCTTGAATACGCGGTCATTGTGACTAAGGGTTGTCATCAGTATATCTTCACGGTCGCGTGCGAGCGAGAACAATGTGGGCCTCCTCCATGTCCCTCCGGACCCTCAAATTCGCCTCTCCCCCTTCTTTTATTTTCCTCCTTGACTTGTCTGTCGCCGTCGTCATTTGTCATGCCCTGAGATCCAAAGCTCCTCAGGTTGCGCTTTTCGTCAATTGATGTTTATGTTGACAAATCGTTAATCCGGTGCACATTTGGTGATATTATGTTTTGGGTACCTCCAGTTATCTAAAATTCTTAATGAACACTATGGTTAACATTTACCATACTACATTATGAAACCAGGGGGGCTGTGTTTGAAATCGTCGGGATTATCTCGAATAGGTAACCAAGGAGTCACGTGTTATAATCGCGAATTCTTAGCAAATTTTGTGTGTTAAAACCGCTGATTACAACCTCATTATTTGTTTACACTTGTGTTATATCTCAACTGGGGACTCCTTAGTTGGAATAGATGAGAAAAACTGAAGTGAAAACAATTAATGATGTTGTAAAGAGCGATTCAGACACATTAAATTTTGAAACCATTCGTGTTTGTATCACGTGACTCCTTGGTTACCTATTCGAGATAATCCCGACGGTTTCAAACACAACCCTCCAGGTCTTAGTGTCCCAGCCTTACTCGAAGAAATCTGTTGGGAATCTTGATCAGATCGTGGCCTTATGTCCAGAATCAGTCTTTTAAGGAACGTAAAGTCGACATTTTTGCCAATAAATGAATAAATATTTTGATAAAATCCACACTCAACGATCATTTTTAGCCTAAAAAAGATGAGTGAGGGAGGCTGCGGGGTGGATAGATTGAAGATGACTTTCCCACCGCGAATCATAAGAGGCCATTTCGGATAATAAATTAATCAGGTGATGGTTTGTAAGTCTATATGGAAAAAGTTCTAATCTTTACTAACTCATGTCAGCTGCATCTTGGCATGGCTGATGTAAAACGGGGTATTTCGGGCACTGCTCAGCGCATTATCGATAATCGGGATTCATTGAAATCGCGATATTCCAAATGGATCTCGGAACGTGTGTCGCAAGCCTCCTCATCGCCAAATTGACTTCCGCTGAACGCACCGAGTTTCCGTTGAGCGCAATGGGGACGTTTACCATTTTTTTATTGCCGAATCTGATAGAGTTTGTGAAATAAAAAGACACGTATTTTTCCGTTTTTTGATCCGTCAGTTATTTCTCGAGTTATAAGCGGCGAAAAACTGATGTTTTTAACCCTTTCGGAAAAGTGGGTGTGGTGCAACCTCTGACTTATATCTACTTCGTCCAATCACAACTGAGCCTGTGAAGCTACTTCGCCTTATCGCAAAGGGGGGGGGGGACACAGCTGACTCTTCCAATAGGAGCGATTGCGACAGGATCTGCGCGAGCAGACCTTCCGAGAACCCCCATCCACTCCCTTCCCTTCCCCTAAATGCAGTCAAGGATGGGAGGAAAATGGCGTCAATGTTATCACAGCAGCTTTTTCGGTGGGCGTCACCTTCTGCTTATCTTAATTTTTGATTTATGAGTGAATGGTTGTGGTTTGAAGATTAATTTTTTCACTAAAATTCTTTTTTCGTTTCCATCTAACAATTTCGTGCAGAAAATTGCGATTTCGGTTCCGAGTAAACGTCCCCATTCTAAGTCCTCAAATCATGTTCTTACGAAGGAGTAGTGCTTTCGCGTGTGGATTCACCATCTCTCTCACTCGAGGTGGCAACGCGATGTTTAGGAGAGAGGGCTGGATTCGCCGCTCTTGGCAATGTCGGCGGCGGTTCTCTTCGGGGAGAACGGAATTGGGGCGAAGCCCTTGCAAAGGCGCCCTCCGCCTCGAGGGGGCGGGAATATAAGGGTGGGGGGTGAAATACAAGCCACTGCCATTCCACCTCTTATCTGCCACCTTCGAGCTATTTCCGAATCCTTTGATTTGACCCGAGTACTTTTATTTGCTGGAGAAACAGCTTTGTATATTATTCCTGTAAGACCATGGACCGTAAAATGGTTTCTCAGTGGAGAGTGGGGGACTTTCCTCGGAACCGAAATCGCAATTTTGTGAACGAATTCGTTAGATTGAAACGGAAAAAATAATTTTAGTGAAAAAATTAATCTTCTAACCACAACCATTCACTCATAAATCAAAAATTAAAATAAGCAAAAGGTGACGCCCACCGAAAAAGCTGCTGTGATAACATTGACGTCATTTCCCTCCCGTCCTTGACTACTTTCAGGGGAAGGGGAGGGAGTGGAGGGGGGTTCTCGGAAGGTCTGCTCGCACAGATTCTGTCGCAACTGCTGTAATGCTAGCTCTACATTTTTGAACACCTTCATGAAAAGCTTGTAAAAATGCACTGCAACTCCACACAAGACACTTTTTTTCTGACCGGTTTCGTTACCATTTATTATCATCAGATGAAAATTGGAGAATGATGACAAAATATATGCCAGATGAAGAGATTTTCGGGGAGTTGGGTGTATAATCAAAGCTTTCGATTGCCTGGAAGATACTTTTAGTGCCATTGTGAACACCGTATGTGTAGGCTGTAAACTGCTATATGAGAAAAGTCTCTGGACAGAGAATAAAATCATTAATGATCCTCTTAATTCAACTTTTGAAGCAATCACACCCTGTTGTTTACCCTGTCCCCCAATTTATGGTGTAATTGTTGCCAACATTTTAATATTGTCAGTTAATGAATGGACGGAAATAAAATACCAACTTCTCAATAGAAACTCGTTTAGTACTCGTTTAGTCAGTATTTAGCACCATTTCGTTAATTTATTACAAAATAAATTTATTGCTGATGCAATGTTTATTCAAGTTTTATCTCAATTCACATAAGGGCCACCAATTATAGAGTCATTAGCATGGAACCGAAACGTTAATTGTGGGAGGCAATTTACCATGCATTAGCCTAGTTGCTAGTCGATAGTGTATGTTTGGTGATCTTCACCCCCTGCCACACCCTAGCTGTGGTTTTCAGGGCATTGCGTAGATGTAGATGTAATCATAGGGGTGAACCAACACCAGGCGTGCATGATTGTCGAGGAATCAAACCTTTTGTTCGTAACTACATTGCGGGTTCTGTTGTTCATCTAATGATCTAAAATAAATATAATTATCCTCATGCAATACACCCCTAAAGGCCGTTTTACACGGTGAATGATCATGCGAATGAAATCATGCGCATGAAGTTCATGCGTCGTGTAATCGAAGAGGGTGTTTTACACGGTGAATGATCATTTGAATTAATTCCTTGAATGTTATGTGCAGAAAGGATGCGCAGTGGTAGTCCTATCGATAGTATATATCGATTCACGGGAGATTTCCGACCAACGCAGCTGTATCGATGTTCGAAATTGGTCGGAATTGTTTGTTTACGTCGTCTGCGTCGTCGGATATACGTGATAGATTAAATAAAGTATGGTTTATATTTAGTAATTAGGTATAACATTCATTAAAGGAAGATTTATAGATAGTGAGGTTTAAGTTGATCTGGAGTAAAGTAGAGCTCTAAATGATGGATCGGTATGGTTTAATTTTCGCAACTACTGCTACAAGTGCCCATTACAATGGTGGCGGTCACAATTTTTCCGGAGAAAGCTAGAAGGAGAGAGGAGAAATTGAGGCTAAGGCATGCTAGGCCTGATTAAAAATGAACTGTTATTCTAAGACACTGAGGCCTATCGTAATTTATTAAGAAAGACGCTGGAGCAATTTCATACTATATTAAATCTCACCAGACATGGTTATGAAAGGTCGGACACGACGACGAGAGAAGCAATTACTGCGATAAGAGATAGGGTCTTAAGAGATAGGATATTCAACCTTTGATATACATGTTTATAATTATATTGACATTTTGCAATTCGTTTCCGGCTGGCCGTCACGTTAAGATTTTTTAGCGACGGGCGAATCGTATCACGACTTTATAAGATTATAACGTTCCCTGATTACTCAGCAAGAATTAATGAGGGTAAAATAAGTTTAATTATGCATGAAGTGTGCAGAAGTAACTATCTAGGAGTAACTATGCATGATGTGTGTAGGAGTACTATACTATTTAAATAGTACACTATCTATATACTAATAGATAGTGTACTATTTAAAGGTTAGATACGTGCTATTGTTCTAATTTACCCCAGTTCGTGGTAGCTGTGATAACAAACAACAGGTGACATCCTCACGAATGGCATGAGAGACAGCGGAAAAGTGCCGATGGAGATATTTCAATGTATTGCTTTCAGTTATAATTTTCATGTCCTGTTCTAATACTTTATTGCTCTATACCTGCTTGTCACCAGAATTATCAAAATCTTAGAATACCTGCATAATATATTATTTTCAACTCAACCTTCGCCCAAAACGTGATTAATTGAAGAACTTCACCAGGTGCCTATAATAATTACCTATAAGAATTACATAAGATTATATAGGTATATGTACTCCATGGGCACGCCATTTAATTGTATAAGTACGAAAATCTTTGAAAACCAATTATAATTTCATTTCGTCCTGCACTTGTTTAATTTGAATCCTCGTCTACCCCCTCATAAAACAAAGACGGACGTCGTGCGCTCGTATCACGTGATCATTCAAGGAATCATGCGAATGAATTTCATGCGCGGAGATTCCGTAGTACACGACGCATGAACTTCATTCGCATGATCATTCACCGTGTAAAACGGCCTTAATAAAAGGAGACAGAAAGAACATGTTAGGCGAATGCGTACTGAAAGAATTCCCAACCTAGCATTGGATTGTGAGCCTTCACAACGAAGATGTTTTGGCAGGCCGAGGAAACGATGGTGTGGTCGGAAGAGGCAGAGCTTACGTGTGAAAGTGGAATTAGGTGAAGAATGAGAAGAGGTGTCGTAGGTTTACTTCGTCGGTAAGGAGGACGACAACGCAAAGACTGTCATCATTTGATTATTGCAGAGACTCCGCAACGTCTCTGTGTGTCAAGGACTCGGACCGAACTTTCAAGCGTATGAATGCCAATAGCTGGACGAGGCATTTTTCCCATAATCCTCGGTTCCGGAATGCGCTTGGTGCCACCTATTGGAGTGTGAAGGAGACTCTCCATGGACGAGAGCACGGCTGTGTGCGAGGAGTGGCCTTGGGCCCTTGTGAGTCTTCTCGCCCGCTCCGGGTGGCGCCGGCGATTACGGGAAGCCCCTGGCGCCACCCCCTCGGCCTTCAACCCCCCTTGTTGTGAGCGCTGCCAATGGGGGTGGGACGACATGGGGTGGGGCAACTCTCTTTTGGATTCCACCCTCCTCAAGAGGTTTCCGTGTCCCAAGCAATGCCGCCTGCGTCCTCCTGTCGACCCTCTACCGATGGTGTGCTTTGGTTTCGTTTTCTGGTGAATTTCACAGGAGAAGTTACCGCCACTTAGGTGTATACTCATGTTTAAACCGACTACGAAAGACAAAAACTCATTCGTACAATTGCTAGAATGGTGTGATATGTATCTTGTTAGATATTTTCGGGACCCTTCGTGAAAAATACCGCTATTTTTAAATTTTTGGTCATATGCTATTGCATTAGAGTGTAAGCATCCGTACGAACGACTCCAGCTGTACCCTATGACATCTAATATGTAAATTAGAAACCCAACGGTAAAATGGGGGCGTTTACTCGGAACCGAAATCGCAATTTCGTACACGAAATCGTTAGATGGAAACGAAAAAATAATTTTAGTTGAAAAAATGAATCTTCTAACCACAACCATTCACTCATATCTCAAAAATTTAAATAAGCAAAGGGTGACGCCCACCGAAAAAGTTGCTGTGATACCATTGACGTCATTTTCCACCCGTCCTTGACTGCTCTTTGGGGAAGGGAAGGGAGTGGAGGGGGTTTTCGGAAGGTCTGCTCGCACAGATGCTGTCTCAACTGCTCCTATTGGCAGAGTCAGCTGTGTCCCCCCCTTTGAGACGAGGCGAAGTAGCTTCGCGGGCTCAGTTGTGATTGGACAAAGTCGATATTCATCATAGGTTGCAACACACCCACTTTTCCGAAACATCAGTTTTTCGCCGCCTATTCCTCGAGAAATAATTGACGGATCAAAAAACAGAAAAATACGGGTCTTTTTATTTTACGAACTCTATCAGATTTGGCAATAAAAATATGGTAAGCGCCCCTAAAATAACGCAATAAAAATATGGTAACCCCATTGCATGGATTGTATGCACTGCTGTGTTGTGTGCTGCCGAAGTCTGAGCTAGATTTGCTAAGAGGAGAAGGAGAGGGTGTGGAGGGGATGCGTGGTGGCGAGAGAGGCTCGTAGAGAAGGGGTGCGGTCGGAATGTGGGCCGCCGATTGGTTCAGGAACTGCGGCTGCTTTGCTGTTTGGACACGAGAAGGGGAGGAAGTGCAAGGCGGAGGTGGAAGGACCTAGGGTGGCTGAGGGTCTGTCAGGGACAAGGGCTGGAGAAGAAGAGATGAAGGCCAACACGGGAAGGGAGATTGAGGATTGACGAACCAAATGCCGACCCCATTTTACGTTAGATTTATTGAGACGCAAGGAGAAAACGTTTCGTTCAGCATTCGCCGTTCTCGGCGAATTTTTAGCCGTGGTGGACGAAAAAATCCCGAAAAAAGTCATTTTTTTAATTACGATTTTTCGAGTCTTAGAACGAGATGTGCGACCGGAAGATATGGTCCGATTTAAAAAACTCTTCTTTCTTTGTAATCAGGGTGACGAGTAGCAACTTTTCGTCGCTATTGCGATTCAATTCCGACACTTTCGTGTTTTTCGGCCCAACCTTTTACACATGTCGATGTTTCTGATGGAATCGGCTCATCTTCGTAGGTCAGTAGTCTAAAGATTGGTTTGACGCAGCCGTCACTCGATATTGGCCAATCTCTTCATATACACGTAATTCTTCTCTTTTACATCCTTCACAACATGTGCCATGTAGCTCAGACGAGCCCTGCCCTCGACGATTGTCTTCATCAGGCCGTCATGTCTCATGATGTGGCCGAGTAAGTTGTCCCGTCTTATTTTTAGAGTTTTCAGCAGACTCCTCTCCTTTCTCCCACTCTTTTTAAGACTTCTTCGTTTGCCACTCGGTCGATCCATATTATCTTCTACATTCCTCGGTAGCACCATAATTCTATTGCTTCTAGCCGCTATGCTGCTGTCATCATCCATGCTTCGCTGACATGTACAAACACCAAACGTTTGTTCTAATGAAATGTTTCCTTACTTCCACGCTTGTGCTTGCTGCTGAATCTTCCTTCGGTAAAATGTCCTTGTAGCATGGGCTATTCTGAAAATTTCTCTTTTTACTTCGTCCATCGCTGGTTACTCAGCTACCCAGGGAGCAGTACTTTGCTTCCTCCTCTAGTTGTCGCTTTCCTAGTTTAACATTGGCCCTGGCTTATTTTCTCCTCCTCCAGACAAATACCTTACTTTTCTGAAATCAGGTATCATAATTCTCCAGCTTCAAAGACCACCTTTGATGCCCCATGCAAGCCGAAACAGAAATTGTAGTATTTATTTAGGAGGAGCAATTTCACCAAGTTTGGGGTCGAACTGGTCGAGCCTTTGCCTGCATTCGCAAATGAAACCCCTGCGGGGGGCTGTGTTTGAAACCGTCGGGATTATCTCGAATAGGTAACCAAGGAGTCACGTGGTATAAACACCAATGGTTCGCAAATTCGGTGTTTCTGAATCGCTCGTTACAACATCATTAATTGCTTCCACCCGAGTTTTTCTCATCTGTCTTGGCTGTAGGGCCCCGGGATGAGATAAAACACCAGTGTAAACAATGAATAAGGTTATAATCAAAGGTTTTCACACACCAAAGTTCGCGAACCATTCGTGTTTATACCACGTGACTCCTTGGTTACGTATTCGAGAAAATCCCGACGGTTTCAAACACAACCCCCCTGGAAAATCTACCAAAAGACGTGAATATTATTTTAAGTATTCTACTTAATGGAATGACAAAGCACATTTCCACTTAAACAAACGAGGCGGCATCGATCCTCGATGTTACAACAACGACGTAAGATCGTCACGGAGGCAGCAGGCAGAATAGCTTATCTAAAAATGCCACTCATGTTGGAGACAAGGCAGTAAAGATAAAGGCTAGAGGAAAGTACATCGGCAAACGCTCAAGAACAAAGAAGATTTAATGGAAATTGCGAAATTTCAAGTCTGAGGTCTTGATAATTACTGTGTAAGTCGAAACCTAGGTCGGTTTTAATATATTTGTGGAATTTTACAAAGTGAAATTATTTACGTTATCGTACAAGCAGGCTTGCCACTGGGTCACTAAAGTCACTAAAAGTCACTTCTTTTAGCTGGATCACTATTTTGTCACTATTTCCGAAAAAAGGTCACTAAAGTCACTGTTTTGAAAGGAAAAAACGAAAAACCCTCGAAATGTGGTATTTTTGTCGCTATACTTACTGGCTTTTCGATGTTGTACGACGAAACGACAAACAACGCACACCGGAAGGAACTGCAGACTGCTATGAGGTATTGGTCAAACAGCTCGGACTGTGCCACCGTTGAGCACCTACAAACATACTTTATCGGCTTCGCTACGGCTAACGACATTGACGAAAGGCTAAACTCAGCAATGGAGAATTCATCTCTTCCTATGAGTAATTTGCTCATGTTAGGAAGCGATGGTCCAAGTCCATCTTCCATGTCAAGAAGATCACTTAAGTCGGGGAATTCAAAACCGGACAGTGAAAACAGATATAAATCAGGGAAATCGGACGCAGAGCCCAGTAAATTTCGAAAAATTCGCAGCCGCTAAACCTTAAATACTCAAATACGGCATGAAAAAAATTCGGCGACAGCTGGTCATGGTATTAGCGTCATGTTTTTTGTTTCTTTGCTTTTCAATAATTTTTTTGCCCCTTTTCATGTAGAATTGCACAGCCTGGCACCTTGTTACACTTTTAAAAGTGACTAAAAATCTAAATTTCAGTCGGGGTCAAGTCAGGAAATTTCGAAACTCGTGTAGCAACCCTGTATTAAAATTTGATTATAAAGTGTAATACATTTATTCAAATTTTCATGTGTTCGTCTTAATTAATTAATTGTTTGTTTTTTATTTTCCTGATGTGCTAAAGGAAAAATCTCCATTGCGGTTCCCTAGTGAACCTAGTCTGCAGGCCTATTGCATTCGTACTATTGTTACGAATCCTATTAATGTGAATTGTAGCATTATGTTGAGCGTTATGCAGTAATAAGATTGTTTCAATTTTTCATTTTTATTTTTTCAGTTTATTTATGTGAAATACACATAAAAGTCCCTGTTTGCGTCCTTTCCGAATTATTCTGTACCCAAATATATACCCGACTCCTTCTGCCAGGACTGCCATAAAAAATCGTATAATTCACGACAAACTATGTGCACCAAGCCCTCAAATTACCCATTTCTCTGCATTTTGAACCTTGATTGATCTGTTTTGTCGTTTTTTTAAGGTGTCAGTAGGTCACTTTTTGGTCACATATTTCGTGCACAAAGGTCACTAAAGTCACTTTTTTTGACCTAGTACCCAGTGGCAAGCCTGTACAAGAAGAGTTCAATTTGACAAGGATTCTGCCCCATCGTTTTCAGCGGTAAGAAATAAGCTGCCGAAATTACGCGTGGTCGTACATCTATTGGTGAACGCCTCAAATCCTCAGTTAGATGCGTGAATTATTCATCGAATAGAAAACATCATGTAACTTGCGACCGTGGTGAAAATGTGGAACCAGGGGGGCTATTTTGTAATCTCACCTTTTTAATGACTCTTTGCGGGAAGGCGGGAGATCCGTTTCGCTCTCTTAATGATCGGCTCACGAACGGTTCGTGAATTGTCGAAGCTTCTGTCGGTAGCGCTATCTGTTGCCGATCTCGTTGTGCTGAAGTTCTTCACGCACAATTAAATACAATTTAAAATCGTTTGTATCTTTCTCGCTCTTGCTTTTTTTCCAACTCTAGCTTCAAGTGGAAACGATGGTGGCTCCATTTCACGTTCTATATGAAGATGAGATGGGAACTAATGGCAGGCGGGGATAATGAAACGGATCAAGAGTCGAAAGATACGGATCAGAGCGGATGAATCGTCTGAAAGACCAGCACATGACCGGCAGTTCACCGCTTGAGATCCGAAGATGGTCACGCCGCGGCGGCGCGCCGCCTGGGTGGCGAAGTTAAACTACGAAAAAGTGACATTTTATGACGCATTCTCACTGAAGTGAGATTACAAAATAACCACCCAGAATGCATTGACGTCCACATGCTCAATCCGGCCGTTGCGCTGAGCAGTGTGCCGCCTTAGACTGTGTGTGCGCGCGATTGGCTCCGCCTGGCCCGTTGGTGGCTTCTGGGAACGCCGCTGGCTGCTGAATTGATTGAAATGGTCGCTTCGTAAGGCTTCTCTTCTCAAACGACTCTTCTTCTTCTATGGGCTCGGTGGGGTCGCCCTCACGGGAGCTTTCTTTCTTCTCTGGCCCTGCCTCGCTATGACGGCGCATCTTTTCTTTTGAGCTGTTGACAATCGCGTTGCTGACAGTCCACGCGAGATTGAAGCCGCCGCGCCGTGCGTTTGTGCTGACCGCCGGCAATAGCAGCGTGCGTTGTTTTGAACGTACTGCGATCCACTCGAGGAACGGCGCTCGTATGCGTAATAGATCTGCGGGAAATAATGGGGTCGTTTACCATATTTCTTTATTGCCAAACCTGATAGGGTTTGTTAAATAACAAGACCCACATTTTCCTGTTTTTTGATACGTCAATTATTTCTCGAGTTATAAGCGGCGAAAAACTGATGTTTTTAACCCTTTCGGAAAAGTGGGCGTGGTGCAACCTCTGACGTATAACGACTTCGTCCAATCACAACTGAGCCCGCGAAGCCACTTTGCCTTATCGCAATGGGGGGGACACAGCTGACTCTTTCAATAGGAGCAGTTGCGACAGCATCTGTGGGAGAAGACCTTCCGGGAATCGCCCTCCACTCCCTTCCCTTCCCCTATAAGCAGTCAAGGACGGGAGGAAAATGACGTCAATGTTATCTCAGCAGCTTTTCCGGTGGGCGTCACCTTTTGCTTATTTTAATTTTTAAATTATGAGTGAATGGTTGTGACTAGAAGATAAATTTTTTTACTGAAATTCTTTTTTTGCTTCCATCCAACGATTTCGTGTACAAAACTGTGATTTCGGTTCCGAGTAAACGCTCCCATTGTGATAATGTTTCCTCGCCGTGGGAATCAGGAATGCACGTAGTATTCGTCATCTGTGGTTTTCAAATCCGTGTTTTCACCTCAAGGGGAGAGGCGCAAGAATAAGATCGGAAGGGCAAGGAGGATGGGTGTAGAGAAACGCGCGGCGTCGGAAGTGGGGAGCAGGGGGGTGCATCCGCCCCCCCCCCCACAGGATTTGCCCCGGGCCCTTTAGAAATGAGTCTTCATTAATAAAAATTAAATTTCACTTGTTTCCAGCTTGCCTTTTCCCTTCTGACGCATATTCTACCATCTTCATGTGCACTTTTTTCGAAATTCTAGTCTCTAACCCCTCCTATCCGCAAAAAAATGCGGGTCCTTTGCATAGGAGCCGTGCTCGGGCTTTTCTTAACAGCTGGCCCCTTTTCAAGGTTGGCCCCTGCCAGCGAAAACAGTTCCGACGCCCCTGAGAGAAACCCATCGTTGGCAGTAGCCGGCTTTAAACAAAAGGCGTCCAGGGGACAACGACTTAACGTACCATCTGACGGACGGAGGACTATACTCGAATGTTCTCCATAAATCACTCAAGTAGGGGCCGGTTTATTATTGAAAAATATTTTCCACTGCCTGGTTTCAAACCGGGGCCCTCGCGGTGAGATGCCAGGAGTCTAATCATTACACCAACCCGACCCCATGCACGCAGTAATTCGTCACCCTCTGGTTGATTCTAGATTTTGGTGATCCACGTTTTTCGCGATTACCTTCGAGTTTTTTCATATTGAGCAGAGGTATTCCATCGGTGATCCCGTGAAGGAACTCCGGAAGTCAAGTAAAAAAATGTTTATTTTTCCCAATAGCAAATACAATACATATATCTCATGACAATAACCATAACAATCAATTATCAATAAACAATATTGGGGAGCCCTGCTCAAGGATCTAATTATCCTCTTCAGGGTTTAGATGTATATGTTCCATGGTAATGTCTTTTTCTTGCTTTCATTGTCTTTGTAAGATCTTGTTTGATTTACGGAAGTGCCTAATGGTTCGGCATTTGCCCGAAGTGCAGGTAAACTCGAAAAAACCTGCACGGACCGGCATAATAAATAAGTAATAGTAACCATTATAAAATTTTGACATTGTAACAACAACAGGTAAAAATTTTCGAAGATTAACATGATGTAAATATCAATAAATATATACATAAATTTTCGTTGAATAATGTAGTTCTTTTGGCTAGAAATTTTCCACTGGAGTTTTTGCACACACTGGGATAGAATGTTTTCACTTGGAACTTCCTTTCATTGATGTGTTTTTTTTTGTTTGCGGAGTGTCGCCGACCTCTCGGCGTCGGGCGTTCCCCGTATCTCGGTAGTGGCGGGCACCTGGAGTCGTCGGCAAGAGAGGGACGTCTTGTCCTGCTGCAGATGCAGCGCAACATTGCGTTCTGCGATAAGCGCTGGAAGCAGCTTATCGGGCATTCGCTGTATCGTCGGAAGTAGGAGGACGTGGACCCGGCGGCGATGGAACTCCGCCCGAATGTATCTCAGCGCCCGTTTCCCTCCTCGTGTGGAGGCGGCAGTGGATTCGAATTTTTGAGGTTTACGTTGGAAATACGACACTGCTCCATCCTGATTGTTTTCGAGACGATCTCAAGCTGTCAGTGCTAGTCTTTGCCGGCGTGAATACTGTAGAAGAGAGATAAATTCTTTGAGGGAAACCATTCTCTTAAACCCGTTTCGCAAAATCCTCGATCCAGCACAAGACGTGATGTGCTAGCCTCTACTTAATGTTGAGGAGGGAACTTTGTATGATTGGAACCGCCCAAGAAGGTTTTACACGGTCGTTGAACTTGTGCTTGTTATGAAGTGGCATTTCATAATAATTTTAAAAAGAGAAGATCGCAAAGCGACTAACACGTGACGCGATTGGTCGACGGTTACAGGGTCATACTGGGAGCTATTAGCAAACCATTAGTACCGCATCAAGTAGCTCAGCGAGTATAATAGCGATCGTCCTTGTTTGCCAGTTAGATACTGGTGCTGTGTATCACACGATATTGGAAAAGCTATCATGGTAGCGAGTATCCTCGACCTTGTGCTAGATCAAGTATTGTTTGGAACGGGCTTTAGCCCCGGTCACAAACCCGAGTCTATATTGACCGTAATTTAAAGATAGGGATCATTTCGAATGTCATGGATATTCTTGGTTAAATCTATATAAAGTGCATGTTAATGGGCACCTGTACAATGAGCATCATCAAAAAGGCGTGCCAACAAGTCTGCTGGATTGGCTTCGGCTTTCGGATGGGAGTGTTCGGAGTGGAGCATGGTCCATTGTTGAGGTCCACTCCGTCATGAAGCAGTCTCCGGAAATGGGGTCTTTTGCCATATTTTTTTAACTGCCGAATCTGATAGAATTTGTAAAATAAAAAGACCCTTATTTTTCCGTTTTTTGATCCGTCAATTATTTCTCGAGTTATAAGCGGCGAAAATCTGAAGTTTTTAACCCTTTCGGAAAAGTGGGCGTGGTGCAACCTCTGACGTATATCTACTTCGTCAAACCAAGTTTAATTTCTGTGGCGTCATTTAACCTTCAATATTTTTGGCAGGTATTAATGCATTACATTGTACTGGAAGTTCATTGTGTTCCTAACACCTGGTAAGAACTATGTAAACTACGGTTTAGCTGTGGTTAACCTATGTTTGGCATATGTATTTGTCCACTTATATGCTTATGTGACGAACCCTTAAGATGCATTTCGTTTTAATTCCGTAAGCGCGAGTAGTAATCCCATACGTTTGGGCCTACCTTAGTTCACGAATCATCCGCGGTGTCGCCTCCTCTGCCTTCCTGGTCGGTGCAATGGTTGCCATGAACTGTGAGTGGATGAGTGTCATTCACCGACAGAAATATCTCCATCACGAAAACGCCGTGCCTTTACCGATGCATTGTTCGCTTCTGCGCTGGTCGACACCGCAATCTTACGTGGCGAATCAACCTTTTGGTGTGCATACAAACCGACTTGGAAGTGATTTAGCTCCACCCTGTGTGTCTTCATTGTTCCGTCGTACTGAGCGACCATCTCAGAGTCCGCTTGCACTTGTTGATTCACAAATCGATTTGATTGGGCGTCAGCGATCGATCTCTCCCCCAGAGCAGCGTTTACACGTAGCAGTTGACTGCTATGACAGTCGCGAGATGCGCGATATATCTATATCGCTACTCCTGTAATGCGTCTGCACCAACTTCTAAGCGGCTTAAAGCCGCTATTTAGGCGTTGCCACAACAAATAAAAAGAGTTTTATTTCAATAGTGAATTTCGCTTAAATTTTCATTAAATTCATCAAGAAATAAAGTCCACTGACGATTATCTTTTGTTCCCATTCTTTAAAGAGTAGAATCTCTCCTTTTGGGGAGGGATATCCTTATTATTATATCCAAATTCCGTCGTGTATTGCTTTACGTTGACGATTGTTGCGATTGTGTTGGTTACATTTCCGCTGGAAAGTAGACGGGCTTCAACTTTGCTAATAGCTCGAACTGGGATCGATAGTGTTCGACATGTGTCCAGTATCGACCTGAACTCGCATCGCAGTTGATATTTACACATGCGAGTGGAGTTAATAGTTGTTAGCAGTTGACTGTCATAGCAGACAACGGCTACGTGTAAACGCTGGTGGGTAATCGGATCATGATTGTGAGTGAAGTCGCCTCCTGTGTGCATCTACGTAATATCCTGCAAGCCACCACCATAAAGGTGTGTGGCATGGGGTAATATTCACCATGCTTGCATTACGTACCATGTTTAAAGATGAGTCGTGTGGCTATATTTTAATCGAACCATAAAAAAGTTAAAAATATTATATAAACAATATTTAATATGCACAAAGGTACCGGTCGTTAGATTTGCTAAAATTCTTTGTTTTGACTTGCAACTATATATTATATTTTCTACATATCTACGGCTGCTCAGATCCCTAATAGTACGATGACAGAACGACAGATTTTAAATCTGTCGGTTCTGCTTACAAATTACCCTAATTTTATGTTTGCGGTCCAGTCCACCATAGTAAAATTGGAGTTCGCAAAACGTGTTTAACGTCGTTAGTTAAAATATAATTTGGAAATTACTTAACCTGATATTGATTTCCATTTGCGTTCTTATAAAAAACTAGTGAAGCTAACAATAATATCGCTTCCTCCCTTTACAAATCTTGCCGATCTTCGCTGCATACGCATCAGTTCGTTATTTAGTGCTACCTAAGTATCCCATGTACTGGTAGCGTATTCTGTGCGTGGTGTAGCATGGGAAAAGTGGTCATTTTCTCGAGACCTTTTGATCGTCACATTGCCTTGGTCACTCATGGCATGCAGTCGCTATTCGTGAGACCGTACCGGCGAACGTCTCTCCAAACCAGTTTTCTTTTTCCAAACATTTATCGCATCGCATTTGCTTCTGATATAATTCCAACTGCCATGTTTCACACGGGATTTCAATTGATTCAAGGTTGTCCATTTTAAAATTAGAAAGTGAAAGTGTATCAGAAGACGGTTGGCGCAATGATCAGGTAATGTCAATTCTAAGCATCGGTAACGTCGTGACACAAGCCGATTTAGAACGAAGCGAACGAAAAAAATGTTATTTTAGCCTTCCGTTGCATCTATGATACCCATTTCTAAGATACTGGGCTATTTTCTAAGATATTGGGCTACACAAGTTGTTTTCATGTCTGTCGTTTTCCGCTGTTCCGTAAACCTTACTTCATGGGAACGTAAATAAGTTCACTTTGTAAAATTTCACAGATTTATTAAAACCTAGGTTGGTTTTAAAATAATTTGTGGAATTTTACAAAGTGAACATATTTACGTTATCAATATGTGGTTCAACGAAGTCTAGCCTAGCAATTTGTTACTTATTTCCTGGGGCAAACAAATATAAGTCCGTGATGGAAATTTGTAGAAATCATCAAGACATTCAATCCGTAATGGGGGCGTTTACTCGGAACCGAAATCGCATTTTTTTGCACGAAATTTTTAGATGGAAACGAAAAAAGAATTTTAGTGAAAAAATTAATCTTCTAGCCACAACCATTGACTCATAAATCAAAAATTTAAATATGCAAAAGGTGACGCCCACCGAAAGAGCTGCTGTGGTAACATTGACGTCATTTTCCTCCTATCCTTGACTGCTTTTAGGGGAAGGGAAGGGAGTGGAGGGGGGTTCTCGGAAGGTCTGCTCGCACAGATCCCGTCGAAATCGCTCCCATTGGGAGAGCCAGCTGTGTACCCCCCTTTGCAATAAGGCGAAGTAACTTCGTGGGCTCAGTTGCGATTGGACGAAGTCGATATACGTCAGAGGTACTACCACGCCCACTTTTCCGAAAGGGTTAAAAACATCAGTTTTTCGCCGCTTATAACTCGAGAAATAATTGACGGATAAAAAAACGGAAAAATACGGGTGTTTTTATTTTACAAACTCTCTCACATTCGGCAATAAAAAAAACATGGTTAACGATCCCATTGATGGACATTGAATCCATCAATGCATTCAATCCATAATGGGAGTTAAATATGAAATTACAGATTGGAGATGAAGTTTTCATGCACGAAATTTCCCCGCGGGGGTATTGCTTCTATTAAGTAGTGATGCATTGATGTGTCAGTGGCGATTCCAGCCTTTTGCGCTCCCTGGAACCAATGTGCCTTGTCCCCTCTCAAAACCTTCGACACGGCGGTATTTTTGGACTCCCGCTATGCGAATAAATATTGCTCGCCTCCCTGCCATGTCCTCCTCGCCACTCTCCCGATCTCTCCCTTCTGGTCCAGCGGATGAGGGACGTGGAGGCTGGATACCCACTGTACCGGCGAAATTCTATATAGTCGAATTCGAGATTGCGACGTCACAACTATACACATACCTATATGGAAAAAAACGTCATAGTTGGTAGTTCAAACCGTGCTCCCTTGATGGGGCGACGGTCGCCGCGGCTCAAGGCGACGGAGTCGGATCATTTTGCGGATCATTTCGTTCATAATCCGTCACCGAATATTTTCTGGCAAGCAGGTGCTGCTATCGCGGTGGGCACCTGTAGAAGCTGCGATTGTAGCATACGACTTGTTGATATTTATCGCGCGGGATACAAGGTGAGAATGCATCTAATTCTAGCTAATGATAATTCTTTCATGTCTCCGTTTCCTTGCCGCGTACACAGTTAGAAGTATATAAAACTATTTGTTTTGTTTTCAAATGTAGCCATGCAATGTTTTTGTTTAATGTTGATTAATAAATTGTCTGGTACATATAGGATTTTTATTCGTGTAAAACTTCTACGCAAGATTATAATGCTACTGCAAGGGCAATCTATATTATGGAGAGGAGATCTTATCATGTTGGAAATCACACTGTTTGAGCAAATCTCATTATGCTGCCTTGCTTTGCATGAGTACCTTTCTTTGTGTGGTTGTGTTTTACCGACAAATTCTGACATTGTATGGACGTCCCCCCTGTGTGGCAATCTCCCCCCTGCCACACTTCTTTATGGTGGCTTGCAGGGTATATGTAGACGTCCTTTGTTCTTCGGACGCGTACCTTATCGCAAGATATTGAACGGTTGTTGCATATTTGTTATCTGCTACTGTGATATCATTCATTCCGAATCAATGTACTATTTAAATAGAAACATAGGCATAGAATATATGCACGAAGATGTAATGATTCACTCGAGAAAACTATATCATTACAGAAACTGTCGACACAATCAATTGATAAAACCAAATTGATAATTCCAAAGGTGTTATCTAGTTCAATTTTCAAAAGTTTCACTTTCTTAAAAAGTTCGCCGTTATTCCATACCAGCATATATTGTTACATTTGAAAGCGAATAGATTGATTACAAGCGTCAACAGTAAGTCATGTTGATTAACTATTGTTAACTACCTCAGCTTGTTCCCTCCATTGTAATAACGGCGCGCTGGATAAACATAACGCTGGATAAATAGTCAACTGCTATACGTCATTACGGCGGTGAACGATGTTCGCGAATCGTTCGTTCCGGTGACCCACGACTCTCCATACGAGCCGAAATTCTTTCGACTTCGACAGAATAGGCCCCCTGCCCTGGATGGGGGGCTTCTTCTCTCTCTCTCTCTCCAGATTTCCCGCAGTACGGCGCTCTGCTGTTTTTCCCACTCTCGAGTGGTGACGGCGCGGATCTCTCTCGTGGCCGAGATACTTGAGCGGCTTCCTCTGGAGCGGGTGCGGCGATCGTAGTGGTGCCGCTCCTCCTGTGCACGTGGCGGTGCATCGGTCCTCCGTGTCCAACCGATTGAACTAGATATTGACATTTGGAGCCGAGGTCTTCTCCACCCTCACTCGTTAACGTCCGTTGCCACGTGCCAGGTTAATCGTTCTGTGGGGTGGCCTGGAATGGTTTAGAGTACTGGGCTCTCACCGGGAGCACCCTGGTTCGAAACCCGGCAGAGTAAGATATTTATCATTGGCAAACCATTGAGTGCTTAGTGAAGAGCATTCGAGTCCATAACGGAGTACTGAACTGGAATGTACGACCGCATGGTGCAAGCAAAGCAAGCAAAACATACATGCAAAAACATGCCGTTAGTTGGGTTAGCTATAAGTCCTTATACCAACATGCAGCTACCAATGTTATCCATTGCTACACTCGTACTGGATATATTTACCGTTATTCATATCCCTAATAGTACGAGGAAAAAAGGACATTTTGAATCTGTCAGTTCGGCAATCTATTTCTCTAATTTTATGATTATGGTCCAGTCTACCATAGTAAGTTGGGGTCCGCAAAATATTTTTAACATCATCACTGAAAATATGGTCTTCGAATTTGTTTAAGAGATTAAGTCTAAATTTCAACCTGCGATCTGACAATGATTCCGAATTTAATTCATTTAATAGACTGGTTACGCTAATAAGGTTATCATACCGTCCCTTTACAAATCTTGCCGATCTTCGCTGCACACCTTCAAGGTCGTTATTTAGACCGATTTCGTAGGGATCCCATACACTGGCAGCATATTCCAAATGAGGTCTAACAAGGGAAAAGTAGCCGATTTCTCGTACATGATCGTCACATTTACCCAGTACTCTTTTGACGAATCCCAGTTTACGATTCGCTTGACCCATTATTTCACGAATGTGTTTACCCCAGGAAAGATCATGTGTCAGTTATAGGATAGGTGGGTAATCGAGTATTGGTGGGAGGTATTTAGGGAACGGAGGAAGGGTGGAGAGAAACCCGGTGTCAGAATTAGCCTACTCTTAACGAAACATCTACATCTACATAATACCCTGGAAGCCACCACAAAGGTGTGTGGCAGAGGGTGAACTCTCACCAAACATGCACTACATATCATGCATAAAATAGAATTAGTATTTACATACTGTTCTAAACTTCATTATTTAAAAAAAGATAAAAATAGCAAAGCATACATGCATAAACATGCTGTTACCAATTTAAAATATGTTTTAAGCCATAGTCTAAACATAAAAGTGGAGACCCTAGTCATCATGGGTGTTTTCAAGTCTGTTTCCGCACTAATAGGCGCTTCAGACCGGGAGGAAAGGCATAAGGATAGGTATGGAAGGGATGGGGATAGGATATGGTCCGAAGCCGAGACCCTAGTCCCGTATACTTAGCCCAAAATTTGTACCACGAACGAACGGATGTGTGCCAAGGTAACGAGTTCTTCCTTTACGCACGAAATTTAAGCTTCCACGTGATTAATCGCCCTGCTCATCATTATAGCACTTTATTCACTACCTAAGGAGTTGAGTACAAACAAAAACACCCAACTCAATCGTCAACAAACTATTTAATTGCTAGAATTCCCCAGGCAGTTCGTTGCCGCTACATCTGCACCATCTAGTGAGAGAAATAAACTTCAAACTGGCGCTAACGCATATATCAGATTAGAACATGTTCTAATTTTTATCGCAAGAGTTCACGCAGTGGCGCTGCCTGTCCTCGCAAGAGCCTGTGCAGTATCAATGACCGTGTAAAACGTCCTTCAGAGTTGGCACTGCGCGTTGATTAATGGAATGCATGGAGGTTGAACGTAATTGTGTGATTAAACCAAAACCCGTTTTCTTGTCGGGGTTTCTCGAGATTTCGCTCTATTTCGCTTTTCCAGTTTCTGCGAGAAGCGCGCGACCTTAAATAAATTATTCATGTGGAAATCGGCTGCACACATGCATTTGATCCGGCAGCAATTTGACGGTCGGCCACTAAGGTTGATAGGAGGGGTCGACGGGAGTGTGGATGGCGGCCAACAAACGCGTTCACTTCAATTACTCTGAGGGGTTGCAATTACTCTGGGGAGTTCTGCGCTCATATATGTACGTGAAGCTTATCTTCAGCGAAGGGTGGTTCTAGTCTTGGGTGGTAACAGCACCGTCTGATCTAAGATCTCAATCCTGGGACGAGCACAATAAACGTGAACTGGGCGGGATTCGAACCCACGGTCTATGGGTTGCCAGGCCAGATCGTTACCAGCTTATACGACGGCCAACTTTCAACGGAAGGGCCGCCAATATAGTTCGACGTGTGTGTTCTGGAAGTAATTGGGTTTGATGCCCCGTGTGTCTGCCGCTGCTGTCTTCCCTCGTTGCAGATTAATTGCGAGAGATATGGAAAGAAGATTAATCACAACACGAAAGTAATGTGATTTCTCCACGAACAAGATATTGGGATGTGGCAATACAACGGAGAGTCAGGTAGTTATCCTGCACCTTGGGGAAGGTTTGAGGATGGTTCTGAAGACATCATTATAAAGCGGATCCATCAATCTCAGTGGAAATGATGGTAATCGATCAGAACCTGAATATGTCAGATAGGACTGAAGGCGTCACTTTGTGGAATTTAACGGTATCCATGGTAACGAATCAAATTAAACTTTTATTCAATTCCACACTTTTTTTTTAAATACTAGGTTTCGACAAATTTTTGTCATTCTCAAGGTAACTTGTTTCTGAGTAACAGCGTTATATATCCACTAGGTCGTTGGGGGGGGGGTTTGGAGGGGGAGGAAAAGGAAGCAGAAAGGAGGGAGATAGGTGTGGATTTGGTAAATGACGGTTGAGAAGGGAAGGGGAGAGAGGTAAGGTGAATGAGAGGAGGGGGGAGGAGGGGAGAAAGAAGTGACCTTAGCTGAAAGTGAGTGGCATGGGTATGAATCAGGTAGGAAGGGGGATTTTAAGGAGGGGTGAGCAGTGGGTAGGGAACATACAGTCATTACATAATCGTTCTTTATCCGGGCTATTCACAATCTCAAATTGTTCCAAAAAGTTCAATTTCAGCCCTTTATTACACATATGTAAAATCTTGGGTTTAAAATCACTAAAATTCACATAGTAAATGTTTTGACAACCCAGATTTGTCGTCATGATTAATAATACACTGTTTATGTTCCTTGATGCGAATAGAAACCTTTCTACCAGTTTGACATCTACATCTACATCTACATCTACATGATACCCTGCAAGCCACCGCGAGGGTGTGTGGCAGGGGGTGAAGGTCACCAAGCATTCACTACTAGCATGCAAGCAAGCAACTAAAGGGTCTCATGCAACTAGATTGTTAGTATCTATAGTATTTGAGGGGTTAATACATGCATCATGCACAACAGAATACTCTAAAATATTTCCCCTACCTATCCCTTTCCTATGCTGCCTATTCTGTTCTCTTATAGTACGGGGGAAAAATGCCATTTTGAATCTATCTGTACGACAATCTATCTCTCTAATCTTATTTATCTGGTCGAATCTAGCATAATACGCTGGTGTTTTCAATATGTGCCTAACATCTTCAGTAAAGCTATCCGACCAATGTATATATGCTAAAGTAAGTGAAGTGCTTACTTTAGCATATACACACCACTCCTGTCCAACTCATCAGTTCGATCTTTTGAATTAAACAAAAGTTTACCGATGGTCGTTGGATTGTAAACAGATAATCTCATAGTGTCTTTAGGAATTATATTACATAGCTTGTATGTTATTCAGAACCTGAACGCTAGATGGGAGAAATGGACCGGAAAGGATGAAAGGATTTTAAATAGTGTTGTTCTGACTACTATATTAATACTATTCCTTTTTAATGCATGATATGTAGTGCATGTTTGGTGAGAAATCACCCCCTGCCACACACCCTCGTGGTGGCTTGCAGGGTATTATGTAGATGTAGATGTAGATGAAAACAGAATAATTCGGTTGGTTTGGTTGGTTATTCAGGGCAGGCGACCGACAGGTGAGGTCATTTGCGCCATTTCAGGATAGGTGGGTGATCGGATAATGGAAGGCGTTATTTAGGGGACGGAGGAAGGGTGGAGAGAAACCCGGCGTCGGCATTAGCCTACTCTTAACGAAATGAGCCAAGGGGACCACGGCTTAACGTCCCATCCAACGGACGGAGTATTGAACTTGGAATGTCCTCCACGAGGCACTCAAGTGGGGACCAGTTTTCCACTGCCGGGAATCGAACCCGGGCTCTCGGGATGTGAGGCCAGTACTCTAGCCACCAAACCAATCCGACTCCCCAGAGTAATGCGGTTATTTGGAAATTTGGGAAATAGCTTGGGGGAGCCATCTGAATGTAATACAAAGCTCCCAGCTGGACTCCAACCAGTTTGAGTGAGTTTGAATAAACAATAATTTATTCCACGAGTATCTTAACCGTGTGAAAATGCTTTCTGGAGCACCATAGTCGAATTCTTCCCGCAGCGGGTGTTACAATTCTCTGGACCGCATTCTTGTCCAGTGAATTTTCACTGCCTTAACCAACGAGGGGATCGTTGGGACAAAGATTGAAGACGGGTGAATAGACTTGACGTGGAGCGCTTATATTGAATGACGCCTAGCCGACGTGGGGTTGAAGGAATGAGGTGATGAGTGCCAGCGTTCGAGGGACGCGGTGAATGACGCAGAAGGCTAGGTGGGTGGAACGGATGACTCACGAAAAATCGTTGGGAATGAAAGGGTAAGGGGGGAAGTTAAAGTCGGATAAGAAAGGTGTTAGTGGTCTTCCAAGAACAGCGAGATGGAGAGGAGAATGTTTTGTAAGCGGAGGAGCAATAGGGTAGTTTCCTATTATTTTTTTATTGTCTTGATCGAAAGTTTATAACCTCTGGAGTACGCATTTTAAGCCGTTCGATTTTTAAATGACGTTAAATATTTTTCCTCATTAATTAAAAAGTGAAATAAATCAATGGCGCGAAAACGCGACGGCAAACTATTGCATGCCGGTTAATCCTACGTGTGACGTCAAACTATTTCCTCTACCTGCCACCAGGTAGTGCTGCGGACGCTTCCAGTAGACGCTGCACTCCGTTAAAGCTTATTAACAAGTATTGGAGGCATATTTATTCCGTTAATTTATTATAATTAACTTTTATTTATGTATTTAATATTACTTATTCAGTTGGTTCATTGAAAATCAGTTAGTATTCCTTTTACAAGCATACCGTGAAGTTCGCCCATCGCCGCACGACCTTCACGCCATGCTTCGCGGTAGCAGAAGACACCACGAGCAGGACGTCCTTGAGCCTATAAAATGACTAATAATACCATGTTTAACTGAAAATACTTTTCCAACTTTGATAGTTTTCACAGGCTGATACTAATAAATATTCACTAGAGCTGAGGGACCCTGAAATACAATGGTAAGATCAGGAGACGAATTTTCCTATGCCTCTCAACGTAATCCACATACCTGTTACGTCAGCAAGAAGGCATTGCACCCTGCCATTTCAGAGCTTTTTCAAATGACCTTAAAATTAACATTTAATTCTCTTGTAAACTGGGTTTCTAAGTCCAAACTTTTTGCGTAAAATAAATAAATTTATGGCAGGGCACGAATCGCAATTAATGAAGTCTGTTTTCTTTGATGAAGGAAACTACCCTATTTGCCAAACACAGAAAACAAATTTGGAGCTGGCTTACGAATCGAACGGCATTGAAAGTATTTCGTGTTCATCGTGGCATTAATCGCTTGAACGCTAATAATGAAAATGATCGTCGTGTGACATTCTGGAGAGACTTGCCTTGGCGAGATGAATGCTAACGCAGTCAGCCTCGTACCACGTGGGCGTTAAATACGCGATTAAATTTAGCGTGCTGTCTGGTATGGAATGAAGCTCGCATGAAGTTATTGAATTAGGACGGGGGCGTTAAGGACCCGTTCTCTCCGGGACCATCCGCTTCGGGAGGGATTGGACAGCCCGAGACGATGCCTCGGATAAGGCAAGGGAGTGCGAGGTGGCTCATTGCGTTGAGGTGGGTCGGGAAGCCAGGTATCAGCTTTGCTGTCTTGTTGTTTGGACCCGTTTTGCGGGAATTTCCCCTCCAACTTTCAGCAGCTAAATTTCTCATTGCTTTTTCTCTGTTTGCTTCCGTCGTCCTTGTAGGGAGAGATTGCGAGTCTTAAGCCTGAATCACACGATCATTTTTTGCGTCCCTTTTCAGGGATAGCTCAAATGATATATTAAAAATGATCGTCTGACTTGATCACTTCAGGGATAGTGGCAATGATAGGGATCGCTATCCCTTTTTTCGTCATTTGAGCACGTCCTTTTTTCCGTCCCTCGGGCCTTATTGGTGCTTCCGTCATTTAGCCAATCGGAGTGCACGCTCGGAAAGAGCGGAGTAGTTTATACCGTATTAAAAGATAATATCTCGCGAACAGAAATGTATTCCTCCACAAATTTTAGGAAATAGGATTAATGCCATACCTATGTATTCCTTGGGACTGGACCGCCATTCCAATATTCACAGATATCAAGGTAATGTTTATTTACGTTTTGTTGTTATTGACGACGAAATAAATACACAAATGGTATGGAATTATAGAACTAACAACTAGAGAAGGGACGGTAAAACATCGTGTGAGCGGCGAAATGATAGCTTGAGCTATCATTTTTGCGGTCCCTGAAAGCTATAGCTTAAATGATCCCTGTAAAGGGACGAGAAAAATGATCGTGTGATTCGAGCTTTACACTCGAAAATGGAGGCAAATATAAATGGGGGCCGATGAGGATTGATTCGATGGATTATTGTTATTAAGAAAAATGTGGGTTGGAGTTGGGTGTAGGTGTGGTGTTATTTTGGAACGGGTTATGACTCCTCGTTACTCATTTTGGGTTTCCGCAGAAAATGTCCTACCGCTGCGCAGTGGTCGATTTTCGAGTATTAGAGGGACAAAATTATTTTTCCAGTTCAAGCGATCGAATAGCCTTATTTTAGTGGAAATTTCTGGAATTATGAACCGCAATAGCAGCACAACGTGAAAATATAGCATTAAAAGTGGACCTCATGAGTAAATCTACGTTGTCACCTTAAGTTTCGCTGTCTGTAGTATCATCTAAAAATTGGATTAATAAAAGTTTCTGCTTTGCTTTCAAATAGAAAATAAATAATTTGTTACTATAGGCAATAAATATGAATACAGGTATTTCAATATATATTTGCATCATTAACATGTTTTCATGCAAATTGTTTAATGCATAAAATATTTTAATCAATTTTATCACATTAGAATTCATTAAAAAAATATTCTCTCCCTGTATCCGTTGAGGCGTCATTTACCACATGTACTGGAGTTTTTAGTAAACTTATCACAGCATTAGGCAGTTGACTACAGTATTCAATTGGTAATTTTCTGAGGGCCGAAATATTGAGTCGGACATGTTAATATTAGATTCAACAAGTCTTGATTAGTGTCCTCTCTTGACATTTCTCGAAAGTGATGTTCCTTGTGTCACGCCTCATGCACATCCTATGATAGTTGGCAAGCTGGTAAAACCATGATTTCAATTATGTCTGCTCCATTGATCAAAATTTTATGGACACTAGTAGGCACTTAAAGCTACTTGCAAAGGCTAACATATAGTTTAAAAGTGCCATGGGTATACTTTCCAAAGGCTTTTGTGTTAATTCCATATCCACTTCATATGGCTTGCAAAATAACGGGGAACCGTTCAACGTCTCGTCAATTCCTGTAATTTCCGCAGCTTTCCTTGGGGTTTCAAAAAATCGGCGAGAGGTGTTACCATCGTCGGTTGTTCCACATCCTTGTTTTACAACATCAACTAGGAGGCCCCTTTACGATCGAAACTTACTTATTATTTCTCTTTCTGCCTTAGCTGATAAGCACCTTTTACTCTATGATTTCCTCGGATTTGCCGTTTCTGAATTTTTAGCCTGTAGGTTAGCCAAGACACTCGAAAAATCGATTAGAGTATGCAGTGTAGATAAGCCAAAGTTAAATGCTAACATATTAACAGGTCGTTTTTTAATAGCTTCTAAACTGTCCATGTCTTTAGGAGAGGCACAACAAATGTAGAACACTTGCGCTAATGGCAAAGTCTGCAACTTCAAAGAGTTGCAGACTTTGCCATCTACCATCGTATTTAACAGCAAATGCTCAATAATTCTCTCAGTTACTTCATTTGCAATGTTTAATTTAGTAGGCATCAAATTAGTTATTTGCTTCTTAATTTATAGGATTTGTTTTCTAATTTCATCTGGAGTTTCCTTCACATATTGAAAACGAATAGGTCTGCAACATCTCGTGGAGGACGATTTTGCCATACCTTTAATTTTTGGTTCATTTATTTTTCCTCAAGTTGAAGTTGTAAGGGAACGTCAAAAGAGCGTCACGAACGTCGATTGACGTCAGAAGAACGTCGGAATCCGAAGATTTCCGATTTTTGGAAAATATTTGCTTTGAAAGGGGTGTCCTGAACTGCCATCGCAGCCCCATTTATTACTCATTTGAATAGATACTTTGTCATACCCGCAGCAATTCTGAGTAAATGCGGCATATTGTACTTTCATCAGACTTATCGCTGTATGGTCTAATACGTTTTGTAATTTAACCTCCGCTAAGGTTTCTGATACAATGAACGATTCCTGTATAGTGTAACAATCCAGTTTTGCCTTTAAACCTGAATGGTACGCAAGATAAATATAAAAATTTATTTCTTTAGCTCCCTTTTGAAAAGAGATATATTGATGTTTTGTTAATTTCAATTCTACCATACTATACTAACGAGGGCTATCTCGAGAAGACGTGTTAGTGTGTCGAATTCTAAAAGCACATTTCATAACGTAAGAACCTTAAATTACTCTCACTTTGCACGGTGCTGTATCATAAATTTTACTGTGAACTTTAGCAAAATTACTATTGAGTATTTGCCTGAAACATTGATTTCCACCATGATCGAACAGTTAACCAAAAATCCCAGCAGTCACCAACAATACGAACGCTTTATATGACAGGTACTACTCTCGAATTGGAAATCTCTTCGCGAGATGGCGTGCACGGCTCCTGGAAAATGAGAATAACTTCATTCGGCGCAAGTGGGCGCAAATACCGCTGTTACTGGTTGACAAATACTTAATAAAGGATTATAATGACCCAAATTTTTACGTGAAACCTTGTGAAACTTTTTTGGTGCGCCAGCTAAGTGCGAAATCGTGCGAAAATTAATAATTATTTTTAACGAATTGGTCAGCGATACTTATCACACCCAACCTTGCAAATTATCCTAAATATTAATTTGTGAATACTCACTGGACACAATTTTCTCTATCTAGCGCGAAGGTTTTCAAAATGTCGCTTATGCTCGAACCGATATGCGCTCCGAATGTGACTGGTGCGCTGTGACCACGGGGTGCGACTAGAGGCCCAGAAATTAATTCTTTCAATTCAATGTATCGCTGCCTTCAAACAAACCAGAATTTTCAGTATAATTTTCATCTCCGTAGCCCTTGTTGGTTCATTGGCTACGAACTAAACACAATTACACATGAATACAAAGAACTTGCATTTTATACTTTTGTCCCGCCAAATCCGTGAAATCGACCACTGTGCGCTGCCGGGATTCGAACAAAAGCCGGCAGAATGGAAAGCGACATCCCACTCGATCCCCTCGGTTATATTAGCGTATGAGTTTGTGCGAATTGGACAGTCTGCCGAGGGACGGAAATTGTTGATGCCCACGTTGCAGATTAATTGCGAGGGATATGGAAGATGATGATAAAAAGAAGAAGTGGTTCAAAACACCCTTTATTGGTGAACTCTCCCACTCAGTCGCTAACGCCATACCAAAAAATAATTTTAATGTATGTTTTTATAACAACAACACTTTGGGGAAAATGTTTATTAACTCCAAGGACGTAATAGATCCCATCTTAAGGAGTGGAGTCTATGAATTGGAATGCCAGGGTTGCCACGGTTTTTATGTCGGACAAACCGGACGCAGCGTAGCAGTGAGAATGAAAGAACATAAGGCGTGTTTCCACAACAAGGACCCATCATCGGCCTTCGCTTTACATTTATTGGAAACGGGAGCGACTTTCGACCGACTAACCTCCACAAGTGCGGGAAAGGACGGAAGAAGAATGCACTTGAGCAACGGGAGATTGGCCTCTGCAAAAAAACCCGGACAATTTGTTAAATGACCTCACCTTCCCTAACCCATCGCCCTTGTTACGTTTGTCTTAAACAACCCCCTACCCCCTCCGTCGTGCATAACGACTCGATCGATTTTATACGATAATTATATTAGCGTAACCAGTCTATTAAATGAATTGAAATGGGAATCATTGTCAGATCGCAGGTTGAAATTTAGACTTAATCTCTTCCACAAATTCCAAGGCAATATTTTCAGTGATGATGTTAAAAATATTTTACGAACCCCAACTTACTATGGCAGACTGGACCATAATCATAAAGTTAGAGAAATTGATTGCCGAACTGACCGATTGAAAATGTCCTTTTTCCCTCGCACAATAAGAGATACGAATAACGGTAAATATGTCCTATTGGAGAGTAGCAATGAATAGCATTGGTAGCTGCATGTTGGTATGAGTAGGTACTTAAAGCTAACCCTACTAACAGAATGTTTTTGCATGTTTTCTTTGCAATTTCTATCTTTTTAAATAGTGTAGTTCTGACTACTATATTAATACTATTCCTTTTTTATGCATGATATGTAGTGCATGTTTGGTGAGCAATCACCCCCTGCCACACACCCTTGTGGTGGCTTGCAGGGTATTATGTAGATGTAGATGTAGATCTCAAACCCATGACGGTTTCCCTTAATTTCCCTTAACCCTGTCCTTCCCTCCCTTCTCCCCCCAAGATCTGTATAAATACTGGTTGTGTTCTGTCCAAGTGCATTGTACGTGATGATGGCATAACTGCCGAAACCGGTCTACATTCCCAAATAAAAGTGTGGAAGTCACTAAGACATTTTATTGCCGCAATGGTATCCTTCCACAAAATTGGAGCTTCGTCTTTCGACTTTATACGGAAAGAAGATTAATCATAACACGAAAGTAATGTGATTTCCCCATGAACAAGTTATCTGGGATGTGGCTATACAACAGATAGTCTGGTAGTTCGCCTGCACCTTGGGGAAGGTTGGAGGATGGTTCTGAAGACATTCCTGAGGGGAGTGAGAATATTTGTGGCAAGAGACCTCGAGTGATCCGACCTCTCGTGTGTGCGCTGGCGTTCCGCGATTCCGTCCCCCTCACATCAAAAGACCACACCCCCTGGACTTCGAGGATTGAGCGCTGTCGCTTCTCTCGTCGCTCCCTCTTCGCCCTGGAACGGGGTGATTCCAGCAACCTCCCACCTCGTGTCGGCCCAAATCCCGATCCCGCAACCTTGCCTCCTTCTTTGCCGAGCTGACAATATATCTAATTACGCGTTTCCCTGAACTCGCAGTTTTGCAGCGTCTTGAGCGATGGCGAGAACTCGAAAGCTAGGCATGTCTCGTGGTCGCATTTTTGCTGACCACAGCGGTGGCGAGCATTCCACAAGGTACTCCTCATGCCATCGTGTCAGCGATGCAGTATCCTTCGACCGTTTTATCCGGTTAGCCTTATCAGTGCTAGGAAAATCAGAGAGATGTGGAGAAATTATCTTTGAAGTGATTCGCTGTACAGGCGATTGTTTGTATGTCTTGATTCAGCGTTTACTTGCTTTTTGAATATCCGATGATATGTACAGTTTTGCATTTTCATTAATATTTAATATCTTTACTTCTATATAATAAATTGCTAGGCTTCACTTTGTGGAACCACATATTGATAATGTAAGTAAATTCACTTTGTAAAATTCCACAAATTTATTAGAACCGACCTAGGTTTCGACTTACGCAGTATTTATCAAGGACCTTGATAATGACTGCGTAAGGAAATCTGTGGAATTCTACAAAGTGAATTTACTTACATTATCTTAACTTCTGTCAATTGCTCGTCTTTGTTAACCATTTGTAGGGAAAAAATTTTTGGGCAGCGTTTTTGTTAATATTTTTTCCTATAACTCTTTATTTAGACCATTAATAACTACAAAAGAGCAATTTAACTTTCACGAACATTTATTAACGTTAATGTCAAGTTGGTCCATCCCCGGTATCAGTGCCCTCATTTTAGGGGAATGGGATATTGTTGATACTCTGCCCTTGAGTGGAGACATTCACTTCACTCCACATTTAAAATAGTGGTTAAGTCCTAAGTAGGTATTAGGATTATTGGTGGTAAGAGAAATTTCGATTCAGAAAATCTCAAAAATTCGTATTTATATAAAATTTGTTAAAGTACAACCATTTTCATCGCGTAGTTTATAAATATCTGATGTGCCAATGATAGGAAAATTGTGTGCCAATAACTGGGATTTTTCTACTTTTTTCTTGAACATTTTTAGTACATAACTGGGTATAAAACAAAGCTCAGTAACAATAGTGAAATGTAGAACCATGATTTTCATGTCTAAGAAAAATAAATATTTTCTTTGGTTGAAATGGATATACAGGAGCCACGGGAGGCAATTTTCTACAACAAGGTCCGTAAAGTGCCAATGACTGGCTAGTATACCCTATAATCTGTTGCGATTTCTTTGCTGCGGAGCAAAACCCAGACTGAAAGTCTTCCCACACAACGTAAAAGCAAGGTACGGACCTTGCGTAAAAGTGAAGGAGTGTGGAGACCTCTGCATAACATTTCCCGAGTGGCACCGGAGAGGTGGGCTTTGACTGCGCCATCTTCTCCCCGAGATATTCTGTCTGCGGGCGTCTTTCTCTGCACGGTCTTTAATTCGCCCCTTAGCCGTCCACCCCGATTGTTGCCCGAGATGCGTGGTGGAGTACACGGTCGGGCTGCCTCAAGAGTCCTCTGGATTGCCAATAATAAACTACATAGTAATTATTTGGCAATTCAGAGGACTCTGGGCTGCCTACTGGTTACACGCGCGGTGTTTGTGAAAGATAACCTTAAAATCGTGAGTTCCTATCCCACCCAAGGCAAGGAAGTGTTTGTAGTTAATGCTGTCAGATGTCACTTTCTGAAAATGAGATTTATGCATTGTGATAGATGAAAAGGATCAATTACTATTTTCACGCTGAATTTTAATAAGACCGACCAAGGTTCCGACAGTTGAGTGTCGTCATCTCGCTCAAGTGTCGGAGCCTTGTTCGGTATTTTTAAAATGCAGTGTGGGAATAGTAACTTGGTCTCTTTCATTCATTATGATGCATCCTTCATCATCATTAGTCATCAATCCTGGGATTGGTTTTACTTAGATCTCCACTGAATGAATCTTCTATCAGCCGACCTTTTCATGTTTACGCATTTTTTCTCTTTCATATAGTTCATGACTTGTTCCATATATTTCGTACGAGGCCCGCCTTTTATATTCTTCCCGCTCACATTTCCCCCAGCGATTGTTTTCATCACACCTTAGTTTCTTAAGAATTGACCGATTAAGTTGTCCCGTCTTATTTTTAGAGTTGTCAGCAGACTTCTCTTTTCTCCTAGCTGCTTTTACTCTACCACTCCGAGAAAGCATTCGTCAGGAAATAAGAGATAACCACAGGCGTTAAAGAAACCAAATAAGTAGAAGTAATGGTATTAGACAGTTTATACTGCACTCGAAGAATATTCTGAACACTTATAAGCTCATGTTAACTTCACTATTGCTTACCTGATGTAAAAAATATTGTCATCATCATAAGTCATCAATCCTCAGATTGGTTTGACGCAGCTCTCCACTGAGTTCTTCTATCGGCTTATCTCTTCATATTGACGTAATTCATCTCTTTCACATCCTTCATCCCTTGTTCCATATATCTTGCACGAGGCCTTCCTTTGCCATTCTTCCCGTTAACTTTTCCCTCGACGATTGTCTTCATCAGGCCATCGTGTCTCATGATGTGGTCGATCAAGTTGTCCCCGTCTTCTTCTTAGGGTATCTTAAAATTTTCAATAGCTTGCCACAGAGTATCCGAGATACCATACACTTCACAACTTTTTTGAAGCAAGTAAAAATCTGGCTATTCACGATCTAGTAGTTGTTCTAAATATTTATCCTTTGTTGTAATGCCTTAAAGCAACCTATAACTGTAATTGTATTGTCCATACATAAATTTCCATAATACTATAAGTAATTTATTGTGACAGTGTTATTCTATGTTCAATTGGTGACATTTCTTTTATGAGAATGTAAGCCAGCATTGCTGTGTGTGTAATTTGAAGGTGAACCCAACAACAGGCCTTAGGGTTCACCTAAAGCTCCAAAATTCTTGTTATATCATTTTTTGTATTATTTATAACTTGCAGGAGCAATAAAATATTATCAATATCAATATTATATTCAGAAGACTTCTCTTCTTCTTAGGACTTCCTCGTTACATACTCGGCCGATCCATTTAATCTTCATCATTCTTCTGCAGCACCACATTTATAATGCTTCCACCGTTTTCTTCTCTGCCTGTCTCAGAATTAAGTAAGTATAGCAGTGTAACTTCAGCAGTATCTAAAACCAAATTTTTCTTCCACTCGCTACTCCTTCCAGCGCGGATGTCGTTCGCCGTCTCGCAAGCCACTCTTAGCGTCCGGAAGGCCTAAGTGGGAAAATCTCTCTCTCTCCTTCGGAATATGATACAGGCTGACACTGTGGACTGTTTCATTCATTGGGAGGTTTGTCCTAGCGTGATATTCCCACCGATGTATGTCGTGTTAATTTCCTGCGTTAATTCTCCCTTCATGTTCTCCACCTGTCTTTATGTCAGCATTCTTTTCCTCTCTCGTTAGTGTCTACCTCACATTCCCTCCCCCAAAACCCCCCTCTTCGACTGTACATTAAAAGGTCCTCCATCCACTCTTCTCTTCCGCCCGACGTCTTGATTGATGTCTTCGAATTCCTCCCACCGTCCTCCTCATTTGCCCTCCAACCAACCCATTTCTCTCCTCTAAGACTTCCACAACTTTGATTCACCCTCTTTGTGTAAGGCTATCAAACCGTACAACGCCCCATGCGTATGATAGCCTTGGCTAATCGGGGTTTATAGTAACCTGGAAAACCTGGAAAAGTCAGGGAAAATGAAAACGGAAATGGAAATCCTGGAAAAGTCAGGGAATTTAACGTGTGGTCAGGGAAAAGTCGCAAAATGTTTAAATTTATCAACTGAAAATGCCAAGAGATCAAAAACTGCACATAGGAGCGGAGGAGGAGGGTGAAGGAGGGGACGACTGGGCTCAGGCCGGCTTCGCTGTGGAGGAGGCAGCCCTATTCTGGTTCTTTCTGGCTATTGCCTGCACGATTTGGTGAAAAGATTAGCGAAAGGTGTGCGCATTCATATTTTCATTTTCATTTGCTAGCGATTTCACGAGGAATGCTTAGCTTTGTCCCTCTGGCGACGAGAAAGTTATTCTCAGTCAAATTTGAAGTCACTTAGCCAAATTTGTAGAAGGATGTGAGGAAGAAAAAATCAAGATTGATTCAAAGAGCTACTTTAACATGACATCAGGTTTGAAGGAAAAGCCAGGTTAGCCTTCTTTGCATATATTTTTCTCCAATTAAAACCCTTTATGAAGGCGTAAGTAATGATAATTTTTATTCTGTTGACTTAAAGTTGTTGATCTCTTATTACTGGAAGTTCATCTGATTAGTATGAAAATAAACCTACACTTTTTCATAAGTTTAGACTTCTCCGCTTCCTCACTACCACTTTTATCTCTATGAATAACCGAAATCTTGGAGTTTCAGGCGCTCAAAATTCAGGGAAAATCACTAATAATGGTCTGGAAATCCTGGAAAAGTCAGGGAAAATGAAAACCCCTATAAACCCTGCTAGTCTTTCCTCCACGTATTCATGTAAAAAGGTTTTCTATTGAAGTCCCTCTCGGCGTGCGCTCCCTTAGCCTGCGCCACTCTTTACCCTGACGTCTCTACCCCGAAACCCATTATAGAGCTCCCCAAAATATGCGAACTCTTTCAGTACTTCGTGTCCGCTAACCTTGTTTTCTAGCCATTTTGTAATAGCCTTTTACTTCAACGAGTGTATATTGATGAGAGTGGAGTTTTGCTCCTCGGCAATGGGAATGGCGTTTACTCGGGACCGAAATCGCAATTTTGTACACGAAGTAGTTAGATGGAAACGAAAAAAGATTTTTAGTGAAAAAATTGATCTTCTAACCACAACCATTCACTCATAAATCAAAAACGAAAGGTGACGCCCTCCGAAGACGCTGCTTTGATACCATTGACGTCATTTTCTTCCCGTCCTTGACTGCTTTTAGGGGAAGGGAAGGGAGTGGAGGGGGGTTCTCGGAAGGTCTGCTCGCACGGATGCTGTCACTCCTATTGGCAGTGATGCTGTAAGATGCTGTCGCAACTGCTCCTATTGGGAGAGTCAGCTATGTCCCCCCCCCTTTGCGATAAGGCAAAGTAGCTTCGCGGGCTCAGTTGTGATTGGACGAAGTCGATATACGTCAGAGGTTGCACCACGCCCACTTTTCCGAAAGGGTTAAAAACATCAGTTTTTCGACGCCTATAACTGGATAAATAATTGACGGATCAAAAAACGGAAAAATTCGTGTCTTTTTATTTTACAAACTCTATCATATTCGGCAATAAAAAAATATGGTAAACGACCCCATTATTGAAACGTAATCTGTTCGCCTATATTTATTTTCTCTGTCTACTTACAATTTCTTTGGCTATTTAGCCGCGTCGACATCGTTTAAGTACCTCAGGCGATGTACGTGTAGTTTTGTTTCACAATGGGACCGAGATGCAAAAATGGATCAAGTTCGTGACGTCTCAGACCGGAACTTGGGGTTCCCGTGCGACTCGGTGAATAGTCCCGGGAGAGTCACGCCCGCCCCGCTCATGCGGCGGCGGCGGGCGATTAGTCCCCCTCTGCGTCACGGGGACACGACGTGACTCTCCCGTCGGAGGGGGGCACGGAGAGACACCGACCCCAACTTCAATCGTAATAAAAAACTCCATCCATGCACCCCACCCACCACAGAGCAGACCGAGCGAGAATCAGTTACCTCCAATAACGAAATTTCGAATTCTGGATTAAACGAAAACCTACATCCGTACCGTAGTTAGTAGTCAGCTTATTGCAGGGATACTATATTAATATAATTTACACACTCCCTGGCTTATTGTTAGACTTTTTGCAGACGATGCTGTAGTGTATAGGGGTATATCAAAAGAAGAAGACAGGAAATCGCTTAGCAAGGATTTAGATGCAATTCAAGAGTGGTGCGACAAATGGCAGTTAGAACTTAACCTTAAAAAGTGTGTAGCTATCAATTTTTGGAGGAGGAATAATTCGATAGAGCGATCCTATAAAATTAATAACACGAAGATCGAAAGCGTTGAAACCATAAGGTATTTAGGTGTAACAATCACTAAAGATTTATCGTGGGGAAGACATGTCAGGGAAATATGCGGCCGAGCGAAGAGAAAGCTAGGATTTATAAGCTGAAAGCTGAAAATTTCTGGGCATTTACAAATATGATGAAGAATGAGAGAAATCAACGATAGTGACAAGTCATCCAAAAGTCCGTCACATTTACGCAGTCGAAATAATAAGGACAGGATCATGCATCTTTCTCACTAGGTGTCTCTATCGGTATCAATTCTAAAAGCGCACGGAATTCAGTAACTGACTTAATGACCTGCTCTGTCAATTCAGATTGGTGATTTAAAAAGCATGATAACGAAGGATTAGCGACACTCTAGCTTTCAACCGAAGTGAATTAAAAAAGCGATATGTTTTCACTTGAGGAACTTCTAGATAAATGATGGAATTCAAAATGTCTGTTAAACATTGTCTGGTGGTACTTTGCATTCCATTATTGTTTAAAATGGTGTAGGTTTTGTCGCTAACGTGGCGTAGGTACTTAACTAGGATTAAATTAAAAATGAAATTAAACATGTCTTTATTTAATGTGCGAATAAGTCCTCTCTGAAAATTAACCCTCACAATCATCCCATGTCCCGGACAGTGAAAATCCTCCCCGGATAGGGTTTCGAACCCGCGACCCTGGGATCGGCAGGCGAGGGATTCACCCCGGCTCCGGATTTAAACGTAATTACGACCAGCAAAAAATATCAGCCAATCTTCCGTATTTTTAATCGAATTTATAAAGTATTAATTCAAACGCTAAATTATTTAGTTCCTCGTCAATGTCCATGGTTTGATTTGGAATTAGTAATTATAATTTCCACCTCCGAGAAAAAATAAAACATGCAAATACAAAGAATACAAAAAAACATCAATTTAGAGGGGAATATAGGTACCCCAGAGTGTTGGGGTTACCATCATCAACTATTGAAAGCAGCGGCTGGTGCTAATGTATACAGGTATTAAACCTTGTGGCTAATAAACACATTATATATTCAAACATTGTGTTCAAAACAATGAAATATAAAAAAATAATAAACGAAAGAAACAGGCACGTAGCCAGAAATTTGCTTCGGGGGGGGGGCTAAGTCTTGCGTAACTTGAAACAAATCAGCGTTGCCCATTCGGTGCCGACACGTTACAGATCTCTTCCTATAATTTTCAGTGCTTGGTATTCACTTTTACAGTGCCCATACTTATCTCTTCTCACTGGTAAAGCTCACTGCTAAAATCAGAACAACAAAATTACTGGGAAAAAATTTGGGGGGGGCTGAAGTACCAGAAGCCCCCCTCCCCCCTAAGTACGTGCTTGGAAAGAAATGAATGAAGCATGAACATTGTAACAGTACTGACAGTATAAAAATCGAAAAAATTAACCATCTAAATATATAAAAAAGTACAATTTTTCCTGGGCTATAAAGGAACGTAAATTTGTGACGAGTCATCACCTTTGAGCCCCCCCCCCCCCCATGCTATTGCCCTCCTCCCGTGACCTCCCGACCCCCTCAACCCCCTCCTTTGCAGCTCCTCCTCGCCCACTTTCCCTTCGAAATGGATGCTCGACCTTTTTCTAATCTCCTCGCTCTCCGAGTTGGTGCGTGTTTTCAGCCTTCTGGAGGATTGGATTCCTGTGACTGGTCCATTAACTGAAGAGAGCGAGTGAGGATAGGGCGAGGATCTGTTGAGGTGTGGTCGCAGTGGAGTGGCCCGAAGGAAGGCGACTTAAAGACGGGGAATGCTGTCTCGGGAGAAGGGGGCACACGGAAGGACGGCCTACTCTTTACGGAGGGCTCCTCCAAGACGTCTCTGCAGGTTTTGCGTCCCATCCGACAGATCAAGTAGTGCACCTGCACTAGGGTCTTGCTTATTTTTTCTCAGATTTTCGATTTCTACCTCTTCAAACATGCTATGGGGTGCATATACTGGATATGCTAAAAATTTCAGCCCGATTGTTTAACATTTAGAGATTGCTCAAAGGGCATAAATGCAATTACTTTTCAATTTTCCCGATTTGAGGAAATGACATCATTTTTAGGGGTGACGCTTAATTTTGCAGTTCTTGAGGGTCGAAATTCGCTCCAATTTTACGTCCGCCCAACGGTTTTCCACGAATAAAATATTCTTGCGCAAGCTACAGCCACATCCCTAACGCCGAGCCGGTTGGTCGCGGGCCGCATTCGCGGTCAGCTGTTGTTAGGTCCCGCGCCTTACCTCATTGCCTTACCCCTCGCGCCTTCCATGGCGAGAGTCTGTGGGGGGAGTCGAATACCTTGGGTAACATCTACAGACAGGTAATGATTCACACGAAGCTACAATCCTTACAAGACCTACCCTAAAGCCTGAATCACACGATCATTTTTTACGTCCCTTTTCAGGGATAGCTCAAATGATAGCTTAAAAATGATCGTCTGACTTGATCACTTCTCGGATAGCGGCAATGATAGGGATCGCTATCCCTTTTTTCGTCAATTGAGCCCGTCCTTTTTTCCGTCTCTCAGGCCTGTCATTTAGCCAATCCGAGCGCACGTTCTGAAAGAAATGTTGGGCTGCAGCCAAAAGCAGTCGACGACGATATAATCATCCATAGTTACGAAGCTGTTTGCCGTATCTCGCGAACAGAAATGATACGAGAAGGGACGGTAAAAATGATCGTGAGAGCGGCGAAATGATGGCTTGAGCTATCATTTTTGCGGTCCCTGAAAGCTATAGCTTAAATGATCCCTTTAAAGGGACGAGAAAAATGATCGTGTGATTCGGGCTTAAGCTCTAATTTATACATTTGCGTGCTTTCATTTACTTGGAAAAGATTCTTGTGAGAGGTGCTTCAGGAAATGGACAGAAAATATCAGGCATTAGGGATTACCTGACAAACTTCCAATGTCTTGCATTATCATAAATTCAGGAGACTGTTTTGTCTCGACCAATCATAAATAGATGGAATCATTTGGAATTTTGCTTAGAAACAACGATGTGTGCGTCTTCTTACCCAAGTTTGCATCTTCCCCGCCTCCTTTAATCCCAATGCAGTCGGATGGTGTGGTGTAATTATTCGGAGTGAAAACGCTAGTGCTATAAACGATGTCGTTCACTTCGCGCAAGTCTAGTGAAGTGTACCTAATCGGCGTCCCTGGAACTGTAGCCGATTGTTTCCCGAAAAATAAGCTGCCTTCGATTCGTGAAGTGCTACAGGTTCTGTTCTATCACCAATACATAGCCGTGAAACAAGAAGTGCGAGACTAACGATGATGTCCGTGGTCCCATTCTGGACTGTTATGTCGAGAATTCCTATTATTCGAGAAATAAGTGGAATAGAAAAAAATAGAGGCACTGTACGGTGAGCTATTAAAGAAAAGAAAGAGCTATTCATAGAAAAACTCGATCGGTTGTTCGATATTGCCACCGTAAATGCACTTGAAGTTATGCAACATGATGAAGACAAAGAGTTCTTGAGAAAGCAGAGACGACCGGGACGCCCTGGTAGTATAAGTGCTTCAAAAGATCGTAAGCTAGCACTCTTAAGGCCGTTTTACACGGTCATTGATACTGCACAGGCTGTTGCGAGAACACTTGCGCAAGAAATATTGCGCCGTGTTAAGTGACGACTTGCGAGGACAGGCAGCGCCACTGCGCGAACGCTTGCGAGCAAATTAGAGCATGTTATAATCTGATACATGCGTTCGCGCAAGTTTGAAGTTTATTTCTCTCACTAGATGGTGCAGATGTAGCGGCAACGAACTGTCTGGGGAATTCTAGCAATTAAACAGGTTGTTGACGATTGAGTTGGGTGTTTTAGTTTGCACTCAACTACTTAGGTAGTGAGTAAAGTGCTATAATGATGAGCTGGGCGATTAATCACGTGGAAGCTTAAATTTCTTGCGTAAAGGAAGAACCTGTTACCTTGGCCCACATCCGTTCGTTCGTGGTGCAAATTTTGGGCAAAGTATACGGGACTAGGGTCTCCACTATTATGTTTAGACTATGGGTTAAAACATATTTTAAAGTGGTCGTAATTTATCGCACCTTTCACGTCCAATTAATTGCTACTTAACAGATCTTGACTTTATGCGATATATTGACGGTATTACCGTTACTGAATGGTATATTGTCACTGAATTAATGCACCGACGATTGTGCCGTGTAAAGCTGTCAAGCAAGCGTCCTCGTAATTCTCTACGTCACGGACTTTCACAGAGGACTGCTCAAACAGAATCAACATCAACTTGCGCAGTTTCAATGACCGTGGAATAAAACGGGCTTGAGAGAGAGAGAGGAGGCAGCGAAGTCGGCGCGTCGAGCGGAGAGAAGATATGACGGGCACCAAAAAAATGATTAGAAGCTAATAACCAGAGTAGAAGAGTATAGTGGGCTTGACAGTGCGACGGCATCCATTGCCCTAAAGAAATTGAGCAGGCACTTGTGGTATCTGAGTGAACAGTTGCCGGCACTATCATTTTTCGACGATAGTCCCGTATGAAGAAAAGAAACTTGTATACAACCTAAAGCACAAAACAAGGCGTACCAAATCGTCCTAAACGACTGCCCAGGCATTTAGAATATACCAACAGGTTAGTGCTGGCAGATTTTGTCACAACGAATAGTCTCTCATTCTTTCGAGTACTTAGTGTTTCAGAAGAATTTTTGGAAGAGGATCCTGTGACATGGCCCAGCAACAGTGACTACAGAATTAGTCAAGATATTTGCGTGTGACCTATGATCATGCTGAACGCGCTATCAAGTTGATGGAGACTTTCAACAAGACTATTACTTGCAAGGAAGATAGTTTCCAGCATTTTCTTCTTGGTGCTGCTCACTTCCAAAGGGCTATAAAAGACTCGCGGAAGTCCATCGTTAAAGAGCAGTGTCGTTTGGATTTGTGATAATAAATAAGTGTTCTTGGTTGCTGTGCTGCTTTATTTACGACTTTGTGACAGTATTAAAGTAAGGAATTTTTTCTGAGAATCTATCTTGTCTCTTTCACCAGCAAACAGTTAAAAAGTAATTTTTCTTCCTCTTTACGACAAAAGCGTAAATGTGCATTTCCTTTGAACACATGTATAAATTAGAATGGTTGGTCTCTTAAGGATTGTAGCTTCGTGTGAATCATTATCCGTCTGCAAATGTTCCCCAAGGTAGCATTCGACTCCTCCTCCCCCTCCCCCCGCAGACTCTCGTCAAGGAAGGCGCGAGGGGTAAGGCAATGAGGTAAGGCGCAGGACCTAACAACAGCTGACCGCGAATGCGGCCCGCGGGCAGCCGGCTCGGCGGCGTTAAGGGTGCGGCGCGCGGCTGTAGCTTGCGCAAAAATATTTTATTCGTGGAAAACCGTAAGGTACCCGTAAAATTGGAGCGAATTTCGACCCTGAAGAACTGTAATATAAAAATGATGTTATTCGGGAAAATTGAATGTTGAATTGAATTTATGCTATTTGAGCGACCTCTAAATATTAAACAATCGGGCTGAAACTTTTAGCGTATCCATTCTGCACCCCATACCATATTTGGAGAGGTATAAATCGAAAATCCGAGAAAAAATAAAAAATAAGCAACACCCTAACCTGCACTGCATACGAGCTGGTTCGCACATGTTGGGTTTCGATCAACTTTAAATCCAAAGTGATCTTTTCAAATATTTATTCTAAGATGTCTCACGAATATTTTGAAGTCCCGAAAGAAAAGAATTTTCGGCAGAGGGTATCACGAAAAAAATAGATTTCTGTGTTTCATGCAGATTATCTGAAAATACTCCGAAAGACTCAATGTGTATTTATGAATATAATGGTATGCACTCATTTTATGGTTATTTTTACCAGAACTGATGTTAGAATAAGTGGTAAGGTAATTATTAATGAAGTGATTTTTTTGTTCATTTAAATTCATTGTTTTAATGTGCTCTAAAACAATCGTGTATTTTATGCCAAAGCTGTTTGATCTTGCTCAATCATGGTAGTATTGGCAAGATCCGAATTCCATGCAGGAAGTGACTTAAAAACGTAGCTCAGCCTCGTAGTCCAAGAAAATTTCAGCAATTTGATTTCGAATCCCTATTTATGATCAATTTAATGACAATTATATGATCTCATTGCTCTAATTGAACAAATGTGAACATGTTCCGAAATTGGAACTGTTATTGCAGATAAATCGATTTTTCTCGCAAATCCCTCTACCGATTATTTTCCTTCGGGGCTTAAAATATTCGTGCGGCATCGTGTAAATAAAATTTGAGAGTATCCCGTTGGTGGTAGAACTTTTGATTTGAATATGATTGAAGCCAGCCGTGCACAGCTTTAATGAGAGGACCGGTCCTCCCCTCAATAATCTCTGCCATTTCCAGGATTCTAACCCGGTTCCTCAGAATACTATACCAATACTCCTAACCACAAATTTTCCTATATTCTTTGTTCTCTCTAACTGCAAACGAGAGGCTTGGTCTCGTCGGAGAGACGATAAAGTTTGTGAAATCCTCTGGAGAACGTATGGTTTCGAAATAGTTTTCTCCCCCGAGTAAATGTAAGCAGCGCTTCCCTGAATGACTTGGAGATGAGCGAAGGGACCTTAAGCAGTCGGGTGCGTTGCATTTGTTCGCTGAGCAGCTAGAACTTCCTTCCACGTGATCTGCGCCTAGACGCCTGACTGTTGTATCCCTACGAAGTACGTACGAGCTGTCTCTGAGATTCCGAAAGTGAAGCACATTGAGGGGGCTAGTTTTGAAGGACTGACCAGAATACAGCTGGTCCTGAATACGCAACTGCTCGCATATCTACGTAATACATACTCTGCGATCTTTGTCTGTTTGGCAAATCCTCATCTGACGTGCTCCACTTTCTTGAGGCTAACTCTCGTAATCACTTGGTGTAAACGTGTTTCTCAGAAATGTTTTTTGCTGATCAGATTTAGCAAACGTAGCTACCTGAGCGTGGACTTGCTAATTCGGTGTTTGTTAGAAACAATTCCTTGAATTCGTATCGATTGAGGTGAGAAACATACTTAACCCTTTGAGTGCCACACGACGATATATCGTCGTTTGCAGAATGTGCCAGAAGTGCCAACGACGATATATCGTCGTCTATGAGGAGACATGTTAAAACAATGTTTTTCTCAGTCTTTAACTCTTGTAAATAGGGTAGTTTCCTATTATTTTTTTGTCTTGATCGAAAGTTTATAACCTCTGGAGTATGTGTTTTAAGCCGTTCGATTTTTAAATGACGTTAAATATTTTTCCTCATTAATTAAAAAGTGAAAAAAATCAATGGCGCGAAAACGCGACGGCAAATTATTGCATGCCGGTTAATCATACGTGTGACGTCAAACTATTTCTTAAACTCATTAAAGTCAAACTCATAAACAGCCAGCATGGGTTCCGGAAAGGTAGATCTTGCGAGACACAATTAGCTTTATTCGTACACGATATTTTAGTCCACGGTGAAAGCAGTACTGAAGTTGATGCGATATTTTTAGATTTTAAAAAGGCTTTCGATAAAGTTCCTCATGACAAATTAATCTTGAAGTTAGAGAGTTTTGGTATAAATAAAGACGTTGTATGTTGGGTAAAAGAATTCTTAAGTGGGCGAGAGCAGAGGGTTGTCATAGATGGTATCATGTCGGACACAATCGAAGTCACATCGGGAGTTCCCCAGGGTAGCGTAGTAGGTCCGCTTCTATTTCTTTTATACATAAACGATTTGGGTACCGTAGTTAGTAGTAACCTTAGACTTTTTGCAGACGATGCGGTGGTGTACAGGGGTATATCGAACGAAGAGGACACGAAATCACTTAGCAAGGATTTAGATGCAATTCAAGAGTGGTGCGACAAATGGCAGTTAGAACTCAACCTTAAAAAGTGTGTAGCTATCAATTTTTGGAGGAGGAATAATTCGATAGAGCGATCCTATAGAATTAATAACACGAAGATCGAAAACGTTGAAACCGTAAGATATTTAGGTGTAACAATCACTAAGGATTTATCGTGGGGAAGAAACATAAGGGAAATATGCGGCCGAGCGAAGAGAAAGCTAGGATTTATAAAAAGAGTACTTGGGAAATGTGATGAGAAGACAAAAGAGCGATGCTACTTTTCACTAGTTAGGCCCCACCTTGAGTATGCAGCCAGTGTATGGGATCCTAATGAATTAGGTTTGATGAGAGAACTAGACAGTGTGCAGCGTAGAGCAGCTAGGTTCGTCAAAAGGTGTTACGATAGGTTGAGTAGTGTATCAGAATTAATACAAGAATTAGGGTGGGAATCATTATCAGAGCGTAGATTAAAGTTCAGATTTAATCTATTGCAGAAATTTCAATCGGATAGCTTTACCGAAGATGTTAGGCACATATTGAAAACACCAGCGTATTATGCTAGATTCGACCAGATAAATAAGATTAGAGAGATAGATTGTCGTACAGATAGATTCAAAATGGCATTTTTCCCCCGTACTATAAGAGAACAGAATAGGCAGCATAGGAAAGGGATAGGTAGGGGAAATATTTTAGAGTATTCTGTAGTGCATGATGCATGTATTAACCCCTCAAATACTATAGATACTAACAATCTAGTTGCATGAGACCCTTTAGTTGCTTGCTTGCATGCTAGTAGTGAATGCTTGGTGACCTTCACCCCCTGCCACACACCCTCGCGGTGGCTTGCAGGGTATCGTGTAGATGTAGATTTAGATGTATTTCCTCTACCTGCCACCAGGTGGTGCTGCAGACGCTTCCAAGTAGACGCTGCACTTCGTTAAAGCTTATTAACTAGTATCGGAGGTGTATTTATTCCGTTTATTTATTATAATTAACTTTCACTCATTTATTTAATACTATTTATGCAGTTGGTTCATTGAAAATCAGTTAGTATTCCTTTTACAAGCATACCGTGAAGTTCGCCCATCGCCGCACGACCTTCACGCCATGCTTCGCGGTAGCAGAAGACACCACGAGCAGGACGTCCTTGAGCCTATAAAATGACTATTAATACCATGTTTAACCGAGAAGACTTTTCCAACTTTGATAGTTTTCACAAACTATTACTAATAAATATTCACTGGAGCTGAGGGGCCCTGAAATACAATGATAAGTTCTGGAGACGAATTTTCCTATGCCTCTCAACGTAATCCACATACCTGTTACGTCAGCAAGAAGGCATTGCACCCTGCCATTTCAGAGATTTTTCAAATGATCTTAAAATTAACATTTAATGCTCTTGTAAACTGGGATTTCTAAGTCCAAACTTTTTGCGTAAAATAAATACATTTATGGCAGGGCACGAATCGCAATTAATGAAGTCCGTTTTCTTTGAAGAAGGAAACTACCCTGTTGTACATAATACAAGAATGATATTTTAATAACTACGTGGAACAATGATTTTGATTGTTAATTGAAATGATCAACAGCTTTTGTAATTAAAATAACTATATGTCGGATTGAATTTTCCGAGCTCGACATTCGGTTCTTACGAAACTGCTTCTGGTGCGGCACTTTGGAAACTACATTGTTTGTTATCCTAAAAGCAATTGACTTTCTTCTAATATTTTGAGATTTGTATTTATGTCGGAGATATTATGTTTGGCATGTTCTTATTTTTAGTATATGCTTAGAAACATTTTATTCTCTGCGAAGTACATCGCATTCTCGTTCGTTTTGCGAACGATTCATGACATAACAAAAAGACGTCAGGCTTCAGAACATCTCTGCTCTGTCGCTTATGATGAGATAATTTGTTGCTTACTGTTCCACTGTGATCGAGTCATTGGTTTTTCGCTACGAAAGCAGACGAAAAGATACTACGTAACTGCTATCATGCTATCTCTCGCAGTTGTGCGTTGAGTCAGCTGGGGTGTTGAGTCGGCAATGTGGCTCCGATTGTCAGCCTCGTTATCATAGTAGATACGGCAGTAGTAATTGAAAGATGATGCTGGGCATAAAAAATACAATGTGTGCCATGTCTTGTTGTTGTTTACACAATTAAATTTCACTAGTGGCTTTTTGAAAGTGAAATAACCCTTTTGCTTAATAAATGGCATCAACTTCTAGAAATGAATTTTCACCCGGTCTTGACGATGACAGATTACCTGAATATATAAATCCACTAAGTAATGACGACGAAACCTCTTTTTACCAACGCATTCTTGACCATGGTACCTCAACCTCTCAAATCAAACTTTAGTGTGGGCAAGAAAAAGTACTTTAAAAGTGAAGAGCTTCTTATTCTTGGGTATCGAGAAAAGAAATTACAAAAAGAGCCAGTTTTATTACTTTCCACCAACTCGATAGCCAAAAGCAATTCAGTTATTCTATGTATTCAGTATTCAGATATTATATGTTCATTTCCTAGAAAAGTAATAGTATTTTTTTATGAATGGTTTATTTCTTTAAAGTTGATATTATTTCTCGATTTATTGGTCAAAATTGATAAACAAAATTATTCAACCCAGTAAATTCCAAATTAAACTATAACAATTGGGTGTCATCGAGAAAATCAGCAAATTTTTTTTCATATTAATTTGGAAGGAAGTATTCACTTTCATTTGCAGAAGAAATCATGTAAAAGTGGGTACAAATAATGTTTTTTGAATAAATACCTACAAACTTAGCTAAATTCCCATGGCATTTCTGGGTATACCCATCTAAAAATCGGTGGCACTCAAAGGGTTAACATGTGTCCATTTGGCACAGCATATTTTTTTATATCTTTAAATCGTAATGCGAAGGAAGTATGCATGGCTATTGTGGTTTATTATTAGTTTTATGTATCGTTGAATTAATATCCATATCGTAGTTTGAAGGATATCTGAGTGGAATTATTTGATCTTCTATTTTTTTTAATTTCCAACCTTTTGTAGATTTGTTTTTACTGCTCATTTCTAAGGCCAGACAAATTTTAAAAACTTGTTAGCATAAATTTCCCCTGACATCCTATTTTAGTGATCCTCTCATTTCGGTTTTTCTAATTTGACTTCCTTAGTCGGCACTCTTTGTTTCACTTTCCACGAACCCTTTTCCATCAAATAATTCTGTGATGTCTCTCGTTATCCGTTAAACAGGAAAACAGTTAGTGGATGCTCGTGGCCGCCCTATCCACACCGCTGAACATGTATTTACACTCTTAGCCTTACCGCGAGTCTCCCCTCAAGTCTTATCTCTGTTATTTTTTTTAATTTGGTCTCCAGACATCTGTAGGTCCCTTTCCTTCCACTCTTTTGGTAGAGAAGAACGCCTCCTTTGAGTCGTTTATTGTGTCTTTTCCTCGAGAGTTGGGCCCTTTGGGCTGAAAGGTGTTCAACGCGACAGATGTCTGTTTCTTGGGAGGATTAAGCGCCTGGAGGGAGTGGCGGGACATCAAGACTCAGCAGCCTTTGAAGGCCATTTGACACGGTCACAGAAAGTGCTCAGGCTGCTGCAAGAAATACTGAATTTTGTAAAGCGACGACATGCGAGGAAAACCTGCGCCACTGCGAGTTCGTCTGCGAGCAATGCAGCGTTTCCCGAATGACAAAATGAATTCACGAGTAACGATCGTCCAGGGGACAAAAAATTCTTTCCTAACTCGGGTGAGCAAGATGAGGTCAAAATAGAACAGAAATCGAAAGTATGAGAATCTATCAATTACAAACAATGTATATTTCAACAAAAATAGACAGAGCAAGTAAAAGCCAACAAATCGAAATACTCTTCCCAATTCAGGGAAACCCTAATAACTTGCAACAATAGACCAATGGTCCCTAGGAGACTCTCGAGAATGAAGAAGTCCCCAAAAAAAAAAACTAACTCGATGCCGACGGACGTAGCCAAGAAGTGAACTCGTTGCCGTCTCGAATCGAACAGAGGGCGTGAGAGGGGAGGTAACATCTGGTGCTTAAGGAGGGGGTGTTTTCGGCAAGGTCAAAGTGGAATGAGGTTTAACGTGGAAATCGTCGATAGGTATGTACATTTTGAGGGGAGGGAAAAGTGGTGTGGGTGAAGAGGGCAAGGTGGAAGTTTGTCATTGGAGCATCGGGAACTCTTTTTTTGACTCCGCCGACATAACACCAAACAACGGCTTGTACGATGGCCAAACTTCTGGTTTTCATCCCCAGTCAGGGGGCTATATAAGTGATGAGAACTGAGGAGGTGGCGCGATTTGGCGGCACGCTTTGTCGGAACGCTGCAGTCCGGAATCGATGCATTTTGGAATCGATGCATTTTGGAATCGTTGGCGTCGTTGGCTCCGCCCCTCGTGAAAGTCCTTCGGCTACGTCAGGAGGGTAATTAGTCCGCCGATGGGTAATGTCCAACGAGGGGAAAGGGGGAGTACCTAAAAATGCAACTGGAAATTAGATGACATGTTATGCACAGAGGCAATCGAGAAATTTTCAAAATTTTCTCACTAGGTGGCGAAGGTGTTGCGGCTACAAACTTTGAGTGCCTTAACCCTTTGAGTGCCACCGATTTTTAGATGAGTCTACCCGGATATGCCATGGGTATTTTGCTAATTTTGTAGGTATTTATTCAAAAAATCATTATATGTTGCCACTTTTACATGATTTCTTCTGCACATGAAAGTGAATACTTTCTTCCAAATCAATATGAAAAAAAATTTGCTGATTTTCTCAATGACAAGCAATTGTTATAGTTTAATTTGGAATTTACTGGGTTGAATAATTTTTTTCTCAATTTTCACCAATAAATCGAGAAATAATATCAACTTTAAAGAAATAAACCATTCATAAAAAAATACTATTACTTTTCTAGGAAATGAACATATAATATCCAAGGAATTTGCACGAAATTTCAATAAATATTCGATTGAGTAATACAATGCAAATTGCATGAAATTTAGGGAAAATTATCAAAATGATTGGAGGCATTTTTAGTGAATATTTTCGCAGCCAAGAGAACATTTAGATGCGAAAACGTTATGAAACATTTTATGTGATAATAATAACAAGAATTTATGTCTGTTATTGCTTGCAAAATGTTAACAAGTACATTACAAATTATTGAAAATATATACTCATACTTAGAAAACGATGACAACATTACAAACCCTATTCCAAATCAAATAAATAATGTTCATATTATTCACAAATATGATGAGACACACAAATTACGTGTAGACCTTATTCATTTTTCACGCAGTTCTATATGTATGGACAGGGCCACGGCCTTTCCGCCTGCATACAGCACACACTTTTTCCCTCTGCCCTGAAAGTTTCCTTATCTCATATATTCCTGGCGATACTGTCCTGGGAGTTGACTGATTGGGATTATTCCATCTAAGTGACCATTCACTCACAATGCTATCTATTGTTTCTGAAAAAAAACTGCACTCTTGATACCTTTTTCAGGATTGTTTATTTGTAAGTAATATAAGCATTTAGCACCATTTTAGAAATTACATTGAAGACCATTTTCTTCCAGTATTTCAAATAATCTTCTCTCATCTCTTCACACGTACAACATAATATCCGAAGAATAAATGCCTCCCATGTAACGATTGTACTGCTCAATGATTTGTGGACTCTCCTTTTGAAATTCTTGACCCTTGCGAATTACTAATTTCCTTTTGGCTATCGAGTTGGTGGAAAGTAATAAAACTGGCTCTTTTTGTAATTTCTTTTCTCGATACCCAAGAATAAGAAGCTCTTCACTTCTAAAATACTTTTTCTTGCCCACACTAAAGTTTTATTTGAGAGGTTGAGGTACCATGGTCAAGAATGCGTTGGTAAAAAGAGGTTTTGGTGGCGGTATATGTTTGGGAACAGGAGTTTCCAGGAATTCAAAATTTGGGGCAGGGAGTGAATCACAATTGTCCTGAACCTCAATGAATTCTGCAAAATGATTCCGGCTTCCACTTTCACGTTCATTAGATCTGACGCTATCATTAACATAGTCAATAATTTCCGGTCTCTTCCTCGGAAGTATTATCACGCTTTCATCTGAGTCTGATAACACTTCCTCTTCACTGGTGTCTCGACAAATATAAGCGCTGTCTTCACTTTCCACAGAGTCGTCGTCATTACTTAGGGAATTTATGTATTCAGCTAATCTACCATCGTAAAGACCATGTGAAAATTCAGTTCTAGAAGTTGATGCCATTTATTAGGCAAAAGGGTTATTTCACTTTCAAAAAGCCACTAGTGAAATTTCATTGTGTAAACAACAACAAGACATGGCACACATTGTATTTTTTATGCCCAGCATCATCTTTCAATTACTACTGCCGTATCTACTATGATAACGAGGCTGACAATCGGATCCACATTGCTGACTCAACACCCCAGCTGACTCAAGGCACCAACTGCGAGAGATAGCATGATAGCAGTTACGTAGTATCTTTTCGTCTGCTTTCGTAGCTAAAAGCCAATGACTCGATCGCAGTGGAACAGTAAGCAACAAATTATCCCATCAGAAGCGACAGAGCAGAGATGTTTTGAAGCCTAGCGTCTTTTTGTTATGTCATGAATCGTTCGCAAAACGAACGAGAATGCGATGCACTTCGCAGAGAATAAATGTTTCTAAGCATTTACTAAAAATAAGAACATGCCAAACATAATATCTCCGACATAAATACAAATCTCAAAATATTAGAAGAAAGTCAATTGGTTTTAGGATAACAAACAATGTGGTTTCCAAAGTGCCGCACCAGAAGCAGTTTCGTAAGAACCGAATGTTGCGCTTGGAAAATTCAATCCGACATATAGTTATTTTAATTACAAAAGCTGTTGATCATTTAAATTAACAATCAAAATTATAGTTCCACGTAGTTATTAAAATATCATTCTTGCATTATGTACTATTTACAACAGTTAAAGACTGAGAGAAACACTGTTTTAACATATCTCCTCATAGTCGACGATATATCGTCGTGTGGCACTCAAAGGGATAAGTTTGTTCACTTTAAGTGGAATTGTAATGTATACCCGGCCATAGTCATGTTCCAGGTAAGACGCACACGATCCGTGTTCGAAGTTCGTGTCTTTCGCCGCCAGGGTCTCGTTCCCGCCGCGCCTCATTGGGCGAATCCTCCGCACCTCCCGGAAGTGACAAAACGTCACAGGAGGGAAACTGCAGTCACGTTTCGTTTCAATACGATTGGGCGAATACCGCCCCCTTCAGTGAAGATACTTGACTCCTCCCTGCTCGAATTCCTTTGCGCCCCGCGAGAGAATGTCAAAATTTGCGGGGAATATCTTTTGGTGGAACGCCGTGTCCAGATTAGGGATGGGTAAATTACCGTAATTTTCAATTGAGGTAAATTACCGTGGTAAATTACGGTAATTTACGAATTGAGATATAAATGCCGAAGCTTACATCAAACATATCACGACGTTTATCTATTATAATTCATTAAAAAAATTAAAACGAAGTTGGCAGCAACACGCAATTTGCCTCTCTTTTGTCACACTATGAGACATTTTCGTTCCAAAGACATACCTCCGCGCAATGTGCATTTGTCATTTTACTCTGAATTAATTGGAATTGATCATGGACACAATGTCAACAAAATCGTTTTAGCTTCTTAATTTATAATATTACCCATTCCAAAGTTATATTACGGTAATTTTCAGAGGTGTTGGTAATTTACGAAAAATACTACGATAATTTACGTAAATTACCGCAGTAAATTACCCAGTTGCACATCTCTAGTCCAGATATCCCTTATTCGTTGTAGTGCGGAAGAAACGCATTCCACAGTTCGAAGCCGTGATTGGCGGAGTTGAGCGAGAGGGGAAGGCTTGGAGCAATTTGATTTGTGCCGCGACTTATTCGAGGAAGTCCGCGCGACGTATCGCCGCATTTGTTTGTTCAGTGGCGTGTCGTTGCCGTGACTTCTTGCCGGCGCACTCCCACGACAAGTGACATCAATGAAGCTGGTTTTATCTTTGTTGACGGGAACAGCGCATAGCCATGTCTCCATATCGATCGAGAGGCTTGACGCACACGGTCGCCTTATATGCGGGAAGGTATTTTTGCGAAGAGATCGCTCTGGAAATTCCTCGCGGGAGCAATGAAATGTATTGAAATGTGAGTGGCGTTAAGTTTGGAGATGTGGGGTTTCTTAGTAAAAAAAATACCTCGCGGCAACCCGACAAACATTATATAAATTACAAGTGCCCGTCTGTTCCAGATGGAGTCTTCGTGTAGCCACTTTTTCAACTTAATAAAAACAGACGTTCATCAAGTAAGTTTTTGGAGTCAAGTCTCTAGTCAAGGAAAAGTCAAGTCTATGATTCCTTTTTATTTAATTTTTCGCTAGCATGTTGCTCAAGTTTTTCCTATCAGCTTCATTGTTATCAGTAGCACCAATTGTTGACATTGTAAATTGCTATGCGAAAAAAATCACCTGGACCGGGAATCGAACCGCGGCTTTCTGGGCCACTGCGCAGACCACAACGGTACCCAGGATCCCCCTATTTCGCATGGCTATTTTACCGAGGTTCACATACCTACTAGATGTATCTACTAGATGATTTCACCGCCGTTCACGCGGCAGGATTGAAATATCCTACATTTTACACCAATAGGTCGTGGTTACGGTGAAGTTCAGTAAAAGATGTCCATCGTCCATTGGAAATGGTTTTCGGAAACATAAGCTTGTTCGGATTGTTTTATTTTGATTTCCTCCACTCACATGCGTGGGTCTACCGAGACTTCGAAAAGAAGAAGAAGAAGAAGGGACATTGGGCATACATCTTGAGAAATGATCGCCAGATGAAGACAGTCTTCGAAGGAAAGCCTCGCATGCAATACTATGGAGGCAGTGGAGAAGGACCGTGGAAGCAAATACTAGTGTAAATAAGAGGAGATTGTCCGAGTGGAGCAGCGAGGCAATGTTGGTGCTAGGAGGGCTCCCCTCCATCTGATCGCCCTGGCGATTATCTGAACGAGCCCCGTCCGTCGTCTCGTCCGAATCAAGCCATCGATGGCAATTCGATTCTAATCCTTCGACGTCAATACTCGCCATCGATTGCACCCTCGGCGCTGTCGGCGATTCGATCCTCCGAACCGCTCTTTTCTTTTTTAACGTTTGCTCCATCATTGTTTTCTTTGCCACGATATCTCCTTTCGATATATATTTCTTTCCAGCCCAAACGTTTCCTTGTCTGGTGTGTTTCTCGTTTTGTCTCGTTTCCTAAAAGTGTGCTTTATGTGATTTTAAATGAACGAATCCCTGTTACGAATCGCTAAATAGTTTACAGTATCTTTCTTTGCCTTTTCTCGTGAGCAAATACTTGACGTGCTGTGTGGAGATTGACTGTTTGTCTTCTTGCAATCGAGAACGAGTATTCGTATCTGGTCCGGCGACCAAGTTGGAAGTTCTCCAAAACAAGATTCCAATTTTGTATTTGGCTCCTTTAAAATACATCATTAGGTAGCCTTCCTTCCAGAGACTATATAGAGATGTGGTTCTCACTTTCATGATCCCTGTTACGGTTCAGGATTCGGCATGCCAAATAAATATTTTAATGCTCGGGCGTACCTTATTTCGTAAGCGTCTTCCATGGCGGTTAACCTTGCAGTTGATTCTGGGTCGTAGATAATTTCTCTGTGACGAAGTTTCAATTTTTTTCAACCGTTCGTCATGGTAACGAAGACGTACATAATACAAACAAATTGATGCATATTTTCCTGCATTTGGAAATGGATGCAGGATATCAATTATTTTTTTGTGAATTTTGATGTACGGGAGAGATAAGTATTTCGTGAAAATGAAACGTGAATTTAACCGTCCTCAGGCCTCACGTGATCAGTTCTCTATCGGCGTAGCCATTCCTGGAATAAGAATTTATTGATACTCAAAGATGGGTATCGAAAATGCTATTGATTTATTCATTCTAGATGTGATCAGGGCTCATCAGTGCTTTGATTGATTGGTATTGATCCTGCTGGGCTGGGTTATTCGATCGCCGTATGCGTTTGTTCGCCTTCGTGGCTCCAATGTTGTGCATTCAAGTCAACCCTGACCATCTTCCTCCTTTTCCTTTTGCCTCGCTTGTGAGGGCGCTCTTGTGATTGGTGGAACCGGCATCGCGCTGCGCACAAACCCTACACACCAGAGCTCCCTTCTGTCGTCTGAGAATAATCCCACTTTTCTCCCTTTTCCTTCATGTCCATCCCAAGAGAATCCCCGATGCCGGAATGGGGAATATGAATGAAATTTGTTTCTCGAAGGTAAATGATGTACTTGATGCGATTTTTTTCTCACCAATATAAATATAAAAGTCAAATTTTTCTACGCCCACCACACAGATTATTAAATGATATTAAAATGTTCCCGGAAATTGACGAAAGTCACGTGACCTGAAACGCCTTCTGACGTCACTGCACGGTATAGGTTCCATATTGCTACCGAGATAGACATTTTTTTTTTAAATAAAACGAAGTGAATATATTGTTCTCAGGTTTTTAGCCGTTTCTCTAACGAAACGATGACTGAAAAAATACTTAAAAAAGCACATTCAGACAATTTCGTTTGCTTGACTCCCTTATGGCGGCGATCTTCGTAAAAAAAACCAGCGATTGCGTAGACGTAGTAGAAATTCTTGAGCACTAATCAGGCATTAGATAATTAATGAACGATTTCCTCGTTATCATCCATACTACGTAAATAAAAATTCGAAATACAATCGTTTGTTGCATTATACAAATGAGATAAATACATAAGCTATCGCCAAGTATTCATTTAACAACTTACCTCCATGCATAATCAGATAAACAACGTCAATAGTGATACCGTGCCGTGACGTCATGCGATGACGTCGTGTTTTTAAGCTGCCGAAAAGGTACAATTTTCAAAGAGTGATATCTAGTGCATGTTCCCCATTCGCGCCTGATTTTCCGCAAGTCATTATACCACTGTATTATTGAAGCATCCATATTTTCCCGACGGTGCGTTTGTTGCCTTGGTCAATGTCGTAGGCGGTGTCTAAGCGCCAAGGCGCACATTATTATAGCTCCTGCGGAATCCACCGCCGCCGCGAGGCGACGTACTATGGGGTGCAGAGGTAGCCCTCACTTTCAAAATCGCAGAACTTTCGAATGAATTGAGATATTAACAAATTTTTTTTATTTCAAATCCAAAATCCTAAGGAATAGAGGAAAAATATGCATCACATGAAAAATAGCGATAAAAGTCTGACAGATACACTTCCCAGCTTTGTAACGACATAAAATATTAAAAGTTATCTTTAATCGTGGTCGAGCTTCACGAATTTTACTAGCAATATACATGATTCCGATTCCTCGTTGTGTATATATAATTCGGTCTGAAAAAATTCATCGTCATCATCATCATCAAGGGTCAACAATCCTAGGATTGGTTTGACGCAGCCCTCCACTCGATTCTTCCATCGGCCAACCTCTTCATATTAACGTAGTTCCTCTCTTTCACGTACTTTACAACATTTTCCATGTAACTCATACGAGGCCTGCCTGTTCCATTCTTCCCGTTCACTTTTCCTTCGACGATTGTCTGATTAAGGGCTTCCGTGTCTTAAGTTGTGGCTGATTAAGTTGACCCGTCTTCTTTTTATAGTTTACAGCAGACTTCTCTTTTCTCCCACTCTTCTTAGGACTTCATTTGTCACTCGGTCGATCCATTCAATCTTCATCATTCGTCGATAGCACCATATTTCGAATGCTTCCACCCTTTTCTTCTCCGCTGCTGTCATCGTCCATGCCTCACTGCCGTAAAGAAACATGCTCCAGATATACTTTTTGATGAATTGCTTCCTTACTTCCAAGCTTGTATTTCCTGCTGTAAGTAGATTCTTCTTTTGAAAGAATGGCCTCTTTGCCTGGGTTATTCTACTTACTATTTCTTTCTTGCTTCGTCCATCGCTGGTTACTCGGCTTCCTAGATAACAGAACTCTTTAACCTCTTCAAGTTTTTGTTTTCCTAGTTTGACATTGGTTTTCGCCTCTTCTTTCTTGCTGCACACCAATATCTTAGTCTTCTTCTTATTTATCTTCAGCTGATGTCTGGCCATTGTCCTTTCCATGGTTGTTAGCATCTTTTACAGATCCTTCTCTGTCTCGGCTATGAGAGCTATGTCATCAGCGAATCTTCGCATACTGATTGTTTCTCCGTGGATGTTCACTCCAGAACACAATTCTCCTTGACTTCATTGATGGCTCTCTCGATATAAACATTAAAAATAACGGGAGACAGTGTGCACAGCCTTGTCTCACTCATTTCCTTATTCTTGCTTCTTCACAGCTGGGTCCAGATTTTATCACCGCTACTGGAAAACTGGATATATAAACTGGGTAATTTTATACAAACTGTGGATAATGTGAAAAAAATTAAATTTTCATAACGTTTTTTGCAATAAGTCTGGCAAAGAACTTTTTATCAATAGATTCACTTCTTTGTTTTGTAACGACATATTATATTCAATGATATCTTGAAACTGGACCGAGATTAACGATTATGAACGTTACACAACATAATTAATTGCACCTTGTGATTGACATTGTGCAGCGCGCGTTGGGCCAACAATTAGCACGTCGCGCGCCTCGATACATTCAAAATCGATTTTTGGCTAAACTATTTACTGCATGTAAATATCAAATCAATGCTTTTCTGCTATATTTCTCCCGAAGGTTACAAATCTGTTTTTAAAATTTTTCTAACGTGAATACTACCTCAATCATTTAATTTATTGATAAAAAATTGTTTATAACAACAATTTTTTTTCATTATTTCGACTTGGTTTAATCTCATTATCGATGAGTATGAGAAACTATAGTGATACGTATATTTTTGTTCTTAAACATCTATTTTTCACCGATTTATTTTAGTGTATAAAAATAAATGAAAAAATTACGGCATTCGCACACTTTCTGCAGACTTTTATTGCTATTTTTCATTTGATGCATATGTTTTCTCTGTTTCTTAAGGTTTTAGCTTTCAAATAAAACAAAATTATGTTAATATGTATCTCAATTCATTCGAAAGTTCTACGATTTTGAAAGTGAGCGCTACCTCCGTACCCCATTATAGGTATATTGCGACGCAACCGACCGCCGCGCCGCCCGGGGCCTCGTGGTAGGGAGGCGAGTAGTGCGGGACGAAGAGACTTTTATTCACCACTAATCGCCATTTTTTGGACGCGTGGATTGAATTTGTGAATAGAATCGGGATCCTCTCTCTGAGGGAACGATTGACCCACTTTTGCCTTTCCTCTGATATCAAGGTAAACATCCGCATTTTCGCCAGGGGCGGGGGGGGGGGGGGCCCTTTGCCAAGACCCTCCTCCGCCCCCCCCGTGAGGGCCCCACCCCCTCGTCGCCCGCCCATCATTGTTGAGGCGGTTTTGTTGCTCCCGGCGGCATTTCGTCGCCAGCGAAGAAGAAGGGGGAGCAACCCTCTGCCTCTCTATTCTGGTCCTCCTCTCACTCTCCCCGCCGCTGCCACAGAGTCGTGGACGATGCTCGATGCATTGAAGCGGCGGCGTTTCCTCAGTAGTGAGGTGGCTGCATGGACCGTTCAAGTGATCATCATTTTGGGGAATCCCCCACGTAGCATCAGATTTGATTGAGTCTCCTGCTCTGCTTAACATGCTTCTTATCCTCGTCTTGCACCTTTCTCCACACTATTTCTCTCTAATAAGGTTAGTCGACCTTCCCTCCAAATAGCATCCAACAGTCCCCTGTAGTATCATGCTTACTCACTTAAGGAGGTTGTTCCGAAAAGTGAAAGTAATGTCGTTTTTTTAATATTTTCAGCACTTGTAGAAATAAAGTTCCTCTATCTAATAAAGTAAAGATGATTATACCAACCCGTACTCCTTTTTGCACGAATTGCATTTGAGATATCGTACGATTAACGGCGAGAATGGCTATCACTTGGGAATATAACGTTTAAAAATACCATAGTGACATGTCATTTTTGCCAATAACGGTTCTTTTATGCGTAATTTCACAAGTAATACAGTGACACGAAAAAAAAGGCATCGACCCACCGTATTTTTCGCTAAATCCACCAATTTCTGCGCTTATAGCAGACGAAATGCGTTAGTTGACTTCAAGTGGCGCTGCGGTCGCTATAGCCAAAATGAATGGCGTATGAATGATATCATTACTAAAGAATATTTCAGACAAATATTATAACATAACGTTTGATAGTAATATTCTGGTGTTATACATTAGTAAATTCATTGAGTACATGAATTTATTTCTGTAACGTAAATGCGGAATTGACTCCATCGTCGAGCTGATTATAATTATCATAAAAAATAAATCCTTCGACTTTCCATCGTATTTCTTGTGATACTTATGACTTTCAAGGCTTAGGTAATTTTCTTTGTGAAGTAAGGATCACTTGGCAGGCATATACTCGTACTTAAATTAGTAAGATTCCGTAGAGAACTTGACTCAAAGCAGTCGCGAGCCAACCACCTTAAACCTTCGGAATATCATCGCCCTTGTTCCATCCACATATCTGCCTCCAACTAACTTCCTCTGGTGATTCTTTCTCTCCTCCTCATAACTTCCTCTCCGTCGTTCCTTCTGTTCAACGCACGCTCTTTTGCCCGAACCGTCATTTCACATTTCTTTCATCTTCTTTTACCGCTTTTTACAGTGTAAATAAAATGTATGGCATCTTTGAAATATATGGCATTCTCGAAAGTATATGGCATCGTTACTGCTTCTTTAATAACCTTTTCTTGAATCTATGCACCGTCTTACGGTCATTATCTTCCTCGTGTTCTTTTACGAGTCTTTTTCAAACGTTATATGTACTCCTAATCTTTTCATATCATCGGTAAAATGCCCAAATTCGTTCAAAATGCATCAGTAGTGTTTCATTGTGTTCACTTGCCCTATTCCATGTTCACCTACATCAACATCTACATAATACCCTGCAAGCCACCATAAAGGTGTGTGGCAGGGGGTGAATTATCACCTAACAGGCACTACATATCATGCATAAAAAAGGATTAGTATTTATATACTGTTCTAAACTTCACTATTTGAAAAAGATAAAAATAGCATAGCAAACATGCGAAAACATGCTGTTAGTGGGGTTAGCTTCAAATCCTTTTACCGACATGCAGCTACTCATATTGGATATATTTACCGTTGTTCATATCCCTAATTGTACGTGGAAAAAATGACATTTTGAATCTGTCAGTTCGGCAATCAATTTCTCTAATTTTGTGATTATGGTCCAGTCTACCATGGTAAGTTGGGGTTCGCAAAAAATGTTCAACGTCATCACTGAAAATATGGTCTTGGAATTTGTTTAAGAGATTAAGTCTGAATTTCAACCTGCGATCTGACATTTTTTTCCCATTTTAATTCATTTAATAGACCGGTTACTCTAATATAGTTATCATTCCGTCCCTTTACAAATCTTGCCGATCTTCGCTGCACACGTACAAGTTCATTATTTAGACTGATTTCATAGGGATCCCACACACTGGCAGCATATTCCAAATGAGGCCTAACAAGGGAAAAGTAGCTGATTTCTCGAACATGATCGTCACATTTACCCAGTACTCTTTTGACGAATCCCAGTTTACGATTCGCTTGACCCATTATTTCACGTATGTGTTTACCCCAGGAAAGATCATGTGTTAGTCTTATTCCAAGATATTTATTGGATTACCTTCTTCTTGCCTTCTTCTACCTACTTGTTTGTTTACCGTAAAAATTTCATCAACTTCACCGTCTTGGGATTTAATCTTCATTTCCAATTCTACACTTCCAGTCGCGTAGAAGACTTGAGTGAATGGCAATTGGTCATCAGAATAAGGGAGTTGAGTGGTGTCCACTGCGGGGGGACCAGTCCGAGGTCACGTGAGTGGTCATCACGCCAAGTCCAGTCCTGGCTCAGCAGCAGTGGCTAGGGTTGCAAAAGAAAATGCTGAGTGAGGACTGGAATTATTGGTTTGGGGACTAGGTGAGGGCAGGGGAGTAAGAAGTGCTGAACAACAAAAGAAGAAAGCAGACTTATGCGTGACACGAGGTGGATGGAAAGCGATGACTTTCGGAGCGACGTTTACTTTGGAAGAGACGTGAGTGGCTTTGTGAGTGAATATAAAATGTGTTAGATGTGATAGAATGACTTAAGGTGAAGGCAGATCCAGCGATTCCAATCCAAGCCTCAGGCCATCAACTCATTCATTATTGAGTGATTTTATAGTAATGGGTTCAGGGGAGGATGGATATTGGGAGTAGTTCTCATGCCTTGTATTTTTCGTTCATATTTTCACTGGGTTTTTACTGCAGGGTATATTATTTTATTCCTTTTATGTATTCAATATTTGCCTATTTCGTGAACGAAAAATATTTTTTCCTATATTGTAACGCGTTTTGCGGCGACAAAAACATTTTCGGGGCATAACTATTATGCGAGCAGTTGCACAATATCTTCTGTTTATAAGGAATGCAGCATATTAATATCACATTGCAAGGATGATCTCTTCCAGGATGCCTAAACTTCAATATTTTTAGTTGTATTTGTATCATGCATATTATTTTTCGAAATTTATCTTAGTGTTATCATTCTGTTTTTGAATGTTTTTTGTGTGTGTCGGTAGAAGGCAGCACGTGATGCAACTATTTTCCCCATAACCTTTCTACAATAGTGTATTTTACTATCTATGAGTTTGTAGTCTTCATCAAGCATCTCTATAGTGGTGAGCAACCGTAAGGAAACTGTAGGTAGAGGAGTGAACAGGCTTAAGATTCTACCAAGTTGCCCCTCTTCTTTCACTGGTTCAGGACGTCTACAGTGTGACTCGTAGGAAAGTATTTCTGATGCCACACGAGCGAAAGCAGTCTTATGATAAAGATAGATTACTAGCTAACCTGAAGTCCATTGCACTCAAGACCTACGGACTCGATTCACGATAAATAAAAGTTGACAATGCCACGATAGCTGAGGGAAAATATGAAAAAAAACTGGAATCTAATTAGCAGAAAACTACGAAAAAATAATGGTTGTTCAAGTAAACTCGATAAAGGTAATGAAAATTCTGTAAAGGCATTCCAAGGAAATTTAACGAATCTGTGAAAGTATTGCACAATGTTCTCCGAGCGCTCTCAATAAGACGTTTTCGCAGACATGGACGCAAGTTGGCATCTCCCGAGCCTTAGTGCGCGTCTCGAAATGAGGTTCTCCAGAAAAGAGTATTTCTGGGGTTATATTGAAAGACAACGACAGCCACTCGCGGCACTTGAGAATGAGTGAGATGTTCGCGCAGCAGCCGCATATGGCTTTCGTAAAGGGTCATCTCTCCGTCCACCTGTTGGACCGTTCCGTTCCCCGCCTTCTTTCGCCCTCCAGCACCGAGGTCGGTGCACACCATAGTTGGGAAAGTTAACAAAAAATAAACTGGTTAAAGTTAATCTCTGTAAAAAGTAACTAGTTAAAGTTAAAAGTCACCTTTCTGAAAAAGTCACTGATTAAAGTTGAAGTTAAAAATAAGTGAAAATTTTAAGTTTTACGTAAAAAGTTTAAATTTTTTAAACGTAAAAAATTTAAGTTTTAAGTTTAAAAAAAGTAACTTTTACGTTATAATTTACTTTTTCAGTTACTTCGGCAAATTGGATGCTGTGGTGATCGAGGCCTTGCTTGGTTTTTTGTTTTGACAAACGTAGCAAGCACTGAAAACTATCATTGTAGTTCCTTCCATCCGTACCATTTGTTTTTAAAACATACGAAGTGGGGATTTTCGTTGTAATTCCATGTAGTGTCCCGAGTGTTGTTGGTCAGGTTTCCTATTGTCTGCCGAAAGTATTCTGCAATTTTTCTGAGGTGGGGTTCCGATTCCGGGATTTTTAAGTTGTCGTGAATGTAAGACTTTCTGACGAACTATGGTGCCTCTGTAATTTTCCGCCAAAGATTGTTCTGAGCGGTAGAAAGTGCTTTAAGGTTAGTTTTTTAATCGAGCCCTAACATTGCGATGTGAAGTATCCCTTCACAATTGTGAAATTGCAGTGGAAACGGATTAGTTATGTAGAGTTACAGTATAGATGCTGAGGGTGTGCCTGAGCACCTTTTCTCGCGATTCACCGGGGGCTGATGTATTGACGACGCAATGTCGCCGAGTAAGGCATACTACGTAGACTGGCGCATTGTAACAGATATATTAGTTTTGAATGAACGTATCCAACGTAATTCATTTCAGCTTGTGGTTGACATTTGCAGCGCGCGCTGGGTCCACAATTAGCATGTCGCGCGACTCGATACATTCAAAATCGATTGTGGCTAAACTATTTAAACTATTCCATGTGGCACAGGTTTTAAAAATCAGGTGAGTACTGATTTAGCAAGTTCTAAAGGTGTTATTTCAAGAAAAAAAAAGAATTGAGTTGTGTTTTTCAGGGATTGGATGGATATAGGGATTGGAATTTGTGTAAAATACAACGTTCGAGAGCCACAAGCGATGGCCCTGAATAATGCAGGTATTCCATAGACAATGATCTAATCAAGTTAAGAATGGTATGAAAACGAGGAGAGAACGATTATAGGGTCACTGATGCCTTGTAGAAGAGGTGGAATGGAATGTGTGGTGGTAGACAATGTTTGCGAGGTGGAAATGGGTGGGGGCCATTGCATGAACTCGTCAACTGCCTTAAGTCCTCGATCATTATGTATCAATGGAGTGGACCTGCTATACATAGAGATGGGCAACTTGGTAAATTACTGCGGTAATTTTCGTAAATTACCGTGGTATTTTTCGTAAATTACCAACACCCCTGAAAATTACCGTAATAACCGGTAATTTTCAGAAAAGTTATTTTTCAGAAAACTTCTTCCTCACAAAGAAACCATTGGAATGGGTGATATTATAAATTAAGCGAAAACGATATTGTTTACATCGTGTCCATGATTAATTCAGAGTAAAATAACAAATTCACATTGCGCGGAGGTATGTCTTTGGAACGAAAATTTCTCATGTTATGACAAAAGAGAGGCAAATTTCGTGTTGCTGCCAACTTCGTTATAGTTTTTAATGAGGTATAATAGATAAACATCGTGATATGTTTGATATAAACATCGGCATTTGTATCTCAATGCTATTTGATTTCGTTTTGAGTCCTCTGATAAGGATAAGCAGCTCAAAACTTACAATTACCGGAAAATTACGGTAATTTTCGAAAATTACCGTAATTTACCGCGGTAATTTACCTCAATTGAAAATTACGGTAATTTACCCATCTCTAGCTATACATGCCTAAGGGAAACCAGGTTTGTTGTAGTATATTGTGTATGAATTCACATCACCGTCATCGTGCCCAACTAATAGAATGAATGTCCGGGACGCGGGAGCGAAATTCGCCAGGGGGGGGGGGGGGCGAACTTTATGTCCCGCAGACCAAAAAGCGAAACATTCGCGGGACTACCAGAGCGCGTGCGACCATCAGTACTTCCGACTCAGTGGACGCTTACAGTCTTCAGACTATGAAAATGTCATCGGACGAAGAGGAAGCGCTCTTATTATACTCGCATTGGCAGAAGACGGAGACCGTTAAAGGTGTATGGACATGCAATACTTTCTAATTAAAAAAAAAATACTATTTGCAATTAATGTTCAAAAGCATGCCTATGAGTATATGACGTCATAAGTTGAGTGACGTAGTTGACCGCTTCAGCGAACTCCTCCGTCGACATTTCTCACTGCAACTTTGTTCTAGACTTGAGTCGCGGGACACGGGAAACGCTGCATGCAGCGAACTGGATTTTATTCGTACCGCGTTCCGCCGGGCGGGATTCGCGTCGGTTTGCGCGGAACTGGTATTCCGCCGCGTAATTTCGTCCCGCGAGAATTTCGCCCCCGAGCCGGTGTGTGCAGACCTTAAAAGGAGGTTGATCCGACAAGTGAAAGTCATGTCATTTTTTTATATTTTCAGCACTTATAGAACTAAAGTTGCTCTATCTAATAAAGTAAAGAGAATTATACCAACCCATACTCCTTTTTGCACAAATTGCATTTGAAATTACATACGATCAACGGCGAGAATGGCCATCACATGGGAATATAACGTTTAAAAATGCCACAGTGACTGTCATTTTTGCACAAAACTGATATTTTATGCGTAATTTAACAAGGAATAAAATGAAACGGAAAAAGAGGCATCAACCCACCGTATATTTTGCTAAATCTACCAATTTCTGCGCTTATGGCAGACGAAATGCGTTAGTTGTCTTCAAGTGGCGCTGCGGTGGCTGTTGCCAAAATGGTTCGCGGATGAATAATATCATTACTAATGAGTAATTAAAGAATATTTCAAGAAGTATTATAACATAACGATGGATAGTAATATTCTGGTTTTATACATTAGTAAATTCATTGAGTACATGAATTTATTTATGTGACGTAAATGCTGAATTGACTCCATCGTCTAGCTGATTAAAATTATCATAAAAAAGAAATCCTTTGACTTTCCATCGTATTCCTTGTGATACTTATGACCTTCAATAGCTTAGGTAATTTTTTCTTCTTTGGATGGTTATTGACCACTTTAATAATGTATGGGTTAATTTATATACATTCGAAATTTGAAGTTACGATACAATTATTTGTTGAATTCATGCTTTATACTATTCATTTTAAATAATTTTATTTCACTCATTATATTTTTCAAACAAAATTTTATCTTGGATTTCCATTTTGTTTTTTTTAACGTTTGTTGTTGTGTTACCATTGTTGCAGTAAGAAAGTTGATCCCTTAGGTACTAAATTATATTTTAAAACTCTTTTATCTTTGTAATATTAAAATTTTTACCAACTGTGCGCCTTGCATTGTACTGTAGCCCTGAAGAAGCCTTAATAAAAAGGCGAAACGTTGGCAAAAAAAGGAAGTTGAATTTCTTAAAAAAGACGACCAAACCTCCATAAATTAACCCATATATTAGGTAATTTTCTTTGTGAAGTAAGGATCACTTAGCAGGCATACACTCGCACTTAAATTAATACGACTTGACTCAAGCGGTCGCGAGCCAACCTCCTTAAGTCGCCAGTTGCAGAATGATGGCGAGGTTGTGTGGCGGGAAGTGTTTCGATGCAGATTCCATCCGGAAGACCATTGGCGACCAATCCTCTGCTGCTTCAGAGGAATGGGAGGATCTCCCACCCTCCCTTTCTTTCCCTCTGCGAACCCCGCCTTCATCTCCTCTGTGGCTCCATCTATATTTACCCCGCCTCCGGGAGAGGGCGCTATAATCGTGTTTCTGGGGGCTTGCGAGGAGACCCTCCTCCTCCGTCTCTGAAACAAGAGGCCTGCCCCCCCTCGGTGGGGCACGGCCTTCCCGACATATTTTCCGCTTCCCTCCATTCTATTCGTTTGCTATTCGACGACTCCGCTGGGTTTTGAGGCGTCTCCCTTCTCTGCAGGCCGCGGACCTTCGCTGGAATTCGGGAAAAGATACGGCCTTCGTATCCTGCGGAAAGCAGTGCCACACGTCCATTATAAAATGATACGAGTTTTCCTGTGCCCCAGCATAAAATATTATCTATTGTTAGTGTTCTACAGGTTTAGTTGGCTTAGGATACGCTTGAAAAAATTATTCGTCATTGTTTTTTAGTCAGTTTTGGGTACGGAAATTCGTTGTATATAATATACAAATTGACGACCCCGTTTGGGTCGTGTCCATTGAATAGAAAGCAGATTCATAGTTATAGTCAAACTCATTTATAAAAAAGCACGGTTAAAACGAGATCTCGGCTATTGCGAGGAAAGAGAGAAGGGTTGTTTGGAAATAATGCATTCTATGAGAAATATATAACGTTTAAACGAGACTGTATTAGAGAGCCTTACGGTTATAACGAGCAAATCTATAGTCCAAATGAACGAGCAGTGGCTGTGTACTGTCGTACCAAGGACTTTTTCTTGTAAATTTAGCATGTGTGTGGATAGTTCACTGAATAAATTGTTCATTTCGTAATTTCAATCATCTTATATTTTTGTTATTTTATCACCTCTGCATAAGAATAGTATGTGTGTGCATGAGAGGGGGAAAGACAGTGAGTGACAGTACGTGTTGCTAATTGTAACGGATGTAACGAGCGACGGACATTACAAGCAAAAGCATTTGGTCCCCTGGATCTCGTTATATCCGAGTTTGACTGTATGTTGTAGTTATGATAATTCTCGTATGGTTACGAATATTCCTCGCATTGCCTCACTACTTGTGGTTCACAGTGACTGAGCCAGTGAACCCCGTGAACTGTGTCGCTTTCATTTCATTCCAAGGGGTTGAGCGGGAGTGAGTCCTTCACAATCTCACGCACCCCCACTTCCCAGGGGACCCTGGGGTTGCAGCGAGACATGGGACTGGTCTCTAGTCTAGTCTCGGTAAAAGAAGTGAGAGACATGTTCTCCAGTGGTGGCAATGGTTTTCTGTTAAACAGGAGTAACGGTAACCAGAACCTACTGAGGTATTCGTATATCCAAATGGTTCTTCAGTAGTTTAAACATTTAGGCCATGGGAAATAAATTAAAATATAAAAATAATTCCTCCATTGATGATATGTTATTTGAAGATCAGTAGGAATAACGCTGAAAAGCAATGCCATTTAAAGATAAAGTAATCTATTTAAAAAGTACATCTACTTGTACACGATACCCTGCAAGCCACGGCGAGGGTGTGTGGCAGGGGGTAGAGATCTCCAAGCATGCACTATTGACATGCAAGCAAGCAACTATAGGGTCTCATGCGACTAGATTGTTAGTATCCATAGTATATAAGGGATTAATACATGCATCATGCACTACAGACTACTCTAAAATATTTCACCTACCTATCCCTGTGCTATGCTGCCTATTCTGTTCTCTTATAGTACGGGGGGAAGTATGATTATATGCGCTAATAATAAACGAGTATGACTGAAAATAACACTTCTGGTATTACATTTAGCTGAAAGAGGACATTGATTATACAAATGAAGGTATTTTCATTTTAAATCAACAGTTGGGCGTTGCTTCACCATCCCGGATTTAGAGAAATAGTGGTCCACGGTTGGTCATTCCCTGATTTCACGAGAAACATTTGCCCTGAGATATGGTCGCACCTGCACAGCGGAAAAGCCTTTTTTACATCATTTTTCTACAGGCTCCATCAGGCTGGCTTTACTAGATGCAGGCATGTAGACAGTATTAAAGCTTTATTGGAAAGCTAATGGAGTGCAATTAATGCTGGAGTCCAGATGATGAATGTCTTTCGTTACATCTACATCTACACGATACCCAGCAAGCCACCGAGAGGGCGTGTGGCAGGGGGTGAAGATCACCAAGAATGCACCACCAGCATGCAAACAAGCAACTATAGGGTCTTGTGCAACTAGATTTAGTACACACTTGATTCCGGGTAAAACCATTGAAGGACTGTTTAGTTCACATTAACTGGAGGTTTGAAGTAAAATACTCGGCAAATGGCTCATGGAGGCCTCGTCCCATTCACGCCACCAACTTGTTGCATAATTGCTTCGTTCTCTCTTGCTTACATTATCGATTTCCCACTCGCCATTCCCTGACATCGTGAACAGATGAACACGGAGACCACGCGCGCGGCTGTAAGCAACGTATCGCAACCCTTGATACCTCTTGGGTATCGCCGGAAATATCGGCTTCGCGTCTGATTAGCTGCGATATTTCCCCCTCAAGAATATAGGTCTCGCGGAGGAGGGGACGTAGCCTGAGGGCGTACCCAGCCCTCGCTCGTGATATGGCGCTCTGGTGCTGATATTCATTCCTGACATTTCGCACTCGTCGTCGTCATCGACAGTCCTTCAAGGGGCTGAACTATCTCCACCCTCGATTTTGGCGAAACTCTTCTTATCAACATAATGGGGAATATGCACGAAATTTGTTTCTCGAAGATTAATGATGTACTTGATGCGAAATTTTCTCACCAATTTAAATACAGAAGCCAAATTTTTCTACGCCCACCACAGAGATTATTAAATGGTATTAAAATGTTCCCGGAAATCGCCGAAAGTCACGTGACCTGAAACGCCTTCTGACGTCACTGCACGGATAGGTTCCATATTGCTACGGAGATAAACATTTACATTTAAAAGAAAACGAAGTTAATATATTGTTTTGAGGTTTTTAGCCGTTTCTCGAAAGAAACGAACACATTCCGACAATTTACTTTGGGTGACTCCTTTATGGCGGCGTTCTTCTAAAAAAAAACAGCGATTACATAGACGTGGTAGAAATTCTTGGGCACTCTACAGGCATTATATAATTAATGGACGATTTGCTCGTTACCATCCATACAACCTAAATAAAAAATCGAAATACAATCGTTTATTGCATTAAACAAATGAGATAAATACATACGTTATCGCCAAGTGTTTATTTAACAACTTACCTTCACGCATAAACAGATAAACAACGCCCATAGTGACACCGTGCGATGACGTCGTGTTTTTGAGCTGCCGAAAAAGTACAATTTTCAAAGAGTAATATCTTTTTTACACAACTTCATCCTTCAGCAAAATTTTCGCCAAGCACATTTTAGCTAATAAACTTCACATTAAAAGAGTAAAATTAAAAAATACTGCATGTTCCCCATTCTTTAATTGTACTATAGATGTTATGCGAGTACGAGTCGACCAACGGCTTGGGTCATTTTTAGGGTGGGCTTTTTGGCGTGGGTCATCGGCAGTGTACGGCTCGCAAGCCACATCTCGGCCACATCTGCCTCTTTGGGTACGTAAATATGGCTCGGAAGTACATTCGAAAATAGAAAATAAACTATCGTAGTTCAATTTCAATAGTACGATATTAAAATTTACATATTCTAAGATGTACTCGTATGTATTTGAATTTGTGAATGAAAATAGCATAGTTGTTTGATTCCGACTGGGAATCGTTTATTTAATTAAATAACCCTTTATACGAATCGAACATTAACAATTTTCTCAGAAAATGCAAGTTCTCTGCTCACACGAAACCCAAGAAAGCAGTTTATAGTGACGGCTTTTTATTTTAATAGAAATATAATCAAACTATTACTTGTTTTGATAATTACCTTAAATGTTCATCGATTTTAAAAATATATTTTGGTTCGCGAAAACATTTTCAGTCATTTGAGTCATTGAAAGGGACAGGTTTAATAATAATAATGATATTAAACGTTTATTGTCGTAGACGTATTAAGGTCTGTCAGACTTATTAGGAAACATCATGAAGCTTACATAACATTTCAAAAAACAAAAATGTATAAAAATAGTACTTATAATACATGTTATTATATACAAAATATGATCAAAATAATATTACGTATTAGTCGATATTCACATCATTATATTGGATATCCTATTGATATGGAATTCACAAGAATGATATTCTCAACTTGATGATATAAACGCAGGAAGCTCCTTTAGGTTTAGCTCCTGCTCTTCAAAATGTTGCTGTCCCCTGAGCTAGAAGTAGTAGTATGTACGTCGGAAACAAAGGAAGCGTGGAGAGAAACCCGGCGTCGGCTTAGCCTGCTCTTAACGAAAAACGCCAAAGGAACCACGGTGTCTTATCCGACGGATGGAGTTCTGAATTGAAAATATCTCTCCATACTGCAGTCTAGTTGGGACCGGCATAGCGATGAAACATGCCTGCCGTAATGGGATGTGGACTCGGAAACTCTGGATGGGAAGTCGGTACTGCATTGGGCGCCTCACCACTCCCTTGTTCTTCACGCCTTCCCCTCTTTCCTTACGGTGTCCTTCAAAGAACCCAAAACAACTGTCGCGTAATTACATAATAAGGTAATGGATCTCTCTTTACTCTCCATATTCGACCTCTGAGTAAGTGGTTTCAGCAAAAGTCACGAAGATAAAACTGAGGCCACGCTTTTTGATCCCTTCGCTTTGGCATGGACGCAGATGATTCCCTGTTCCTCGGTTTGGATTCGACTCCGCTCCCTGTGGTCTAGGAGATCAATTGATTCAAGAGATTGGATTCCACTCGAGCTGCCTCAAATGATTGAATATGTAGCTTTTCATGTGTTTGCGTGAGTTTCTCTCGATTCTCCATTTCCATCCTGAGTTATTCCGCTTCTCGAGCCTTCTGGAACTACTCAAATGCGCTCTTTTCATGTTGCATCATGGCAATGAAATAAATTTCGATATTTTTGGTGGAAGACAATGTTCGTGCTGTGCAAAGTTTGGGTTATTCTTATCGATACTGCTAAAATGTATACTTTCCCTTAGAGATTTGCTAGCGAGGGAGCAGATCTACATCTACATAATACCATGCAAGCCACCATAAAGGTGTGTGGCAGAGGATGAATTCTCAACAAACATTCACTACACATCATGCATAAAAAAGGATTAGTATTTATATACTGTTCTAAACTTCACTATTTAAAAAAAGATAAAAATAGCAAAGCTTCAAGCTTAGCTTCAAGTCCTTATACCAACATGCAGCTACCAATGTTATCCATTGCTACACTCGTACTGGATATATTTACCGTTATTCATATCCCTAATAGTACGAGGAGAAAAGGACAATTTGAATCTGTCAGTTCGGCAATCAATTTCTCTAATTTTGTGATTATAGTCCAGTCTACCATAGTGAGTTGGGGTTCTCAAAATATTTTTAACGTCATTTTTGAAAATATGGTCTTGGAATTTGTTTAAGAGATTAAGTCTAAATTTCAACCTGCGATCTGACAATGATTCCCAATTTAATTTATTTAATAGACTGGTTACGCTAATAAGGTTATCGTATCGTCCATTTACAAATCTTGCCGATCTTCGCTGCACACGTTCAAATTCATTATTTAGATCGATTTCGTAGGGATCCCATACACTGGCAGCATATTCCAAATGAGGTCTTACAAGGGAAAAGTAGCTGATTTCTCGTACCTGTTCGTCACATTTACCCAGTATTCTTTTGATGAATCCCAGTTTACGAATCGCTTGACCCATTATTTCACGTATGTGTTTACCCCAGGAAAGAATGAGTTTAACCCAGATGAAGATGGTCTTGAAGCATTGTGCAGTCTCACGTTCAAATCGCGAATTAACCGCAGTGGGCAGTACACATATTCGAGTACATATTGCATTCTTCTCTCGTCCAATGAAGTGGGCTGCTCCAATCCGACCTTGCTTCCAATGTTTGTGACTGATCCCCTTCAACATGAATGCGATTCCAATCCAGAGTCGGGAACATTTTTCATGAAATCATTGATATTGCTATTTTTAACTTTCTTTCTCCGGTTTAGAATACCCACGCGTATCAGAAAGCGTATTTTTAATGAGGTTTATTGTGTTTTCAGTTTTAAATCTGTGAACAATGATTTCAACCCTTTTTAAGAAATCCCTATCATGAACCAATAATGCAATTCTTTTCTCAATTTGTTGCAGTTGATTCCAACTGTAGGTTGACAATGGGGAACATGCACTAAATGTATAACTCTTTGAATGTGAAGTTGATTAGCTAAAATGCGCTTGGCGAAAATTTTGCTGAAGAATTAAGTTGCATTATAAAGATATTACTTGAAAATTGTACCTTTTCGGCAGCCTAAAAACACGACGTCATCGCATGATGTCACGGCACGGTATCACTATGGGCGTTGTTTAATGAATACTTGGCGATAACGTATGTATTTATCTCATTTGTTGAATGCAATAAACGATATTATTTCGAATTTTTATTTACGTAGCATGGATGGTAACGAGCAAATCGTCCATTAATTATATAATGCCTGTTTAGTGCCCAAGAATTTCTACTACGTCTATGCAGTCGCTGTGTTTTTTTAGAAGAACGCCGCTATAAGGGAGTCAACCAAAGGAAATTGTCGGAATGTGCTTTTTTAAGTATTTTTTCAGTCATCGTTTCTTTCGAAAAACGGCTACAAACCTCAAAACAAAATATTCACTTCGTTTTCTTTTAAATATCCCAGTAGCAATATGGAGGCTATACCGTGCAGTGACGTCAGAAGGTTTTTTTGGTCACGTGATTTTCGTCCATTTTCGGGAACATTTTAATACCATTTAATAATCTTTGTAGTGGGCGCAGAAAAATTTGGCTTATGTATTTAAATTGGTGAAAAAAATTCGCGTTAAGTACATCATTAATCTTCGATAAACAAATTTCATGCATATTCCCCATTGTTTTTCCGAGCCGACTGCACATCAGCCTAATTACTTCAGTCCTTTCATGTCGCGGTTGATTGACTTTGTTTGGTTTGCAGATTTCTTGTGCTATTACTCTATTTCCATTTTGGGAGGAACTGGCTGATAGTGGCCATCACTACCGCAGTTCCAGCTCCCAGCTAATTTATCGTCGGGTGTTATATCGGCCTTGACACATTTTTATTTAAGGTCCAGTTTGAAGGGCAGACGGAGGCAGCCGTTTAATTTACGGTCCACTTATGCTCGTCGAGGAATATGAACTTTTGATAATCTTATTCGGGGCAGTATATCAGGAAATGAATTCATTTCAGTGACGCGAGGTTTGAATGGATTGAGTACTGATACGATATATAGTGACATTGGCCTGATTATGCCTCTTTTTTTCTAGCCACTCTATTGTTTCCACGCATTCATAATTAATGCAATTTCCGCGAATTCACGCCGCTTCAAGTTTTGCAATTCATTGCTGTGAAAAGGAGTTCGTCTCTGCGTGCCTTCAATAAGGAAGTTGAAGGCACTTCCTTTCGGTCGCGGCACTTTAGCGGATTCATATTTACGATAGATTTCCTTATGATCGAGGTACTTCTCGTTTGGAGTGTAATTTTTCCTTATTTTAGAAGTGGTAGGCATTTGTTCCTCTATTTTACTCTGTGCGATGAAAAAATCTTTGTGGGCTTAGCCAAAGAGATTTTGAGGAGTAATCCCTTGGCTGGAATAATGAGCTAATAATACTTTTAAAAGCCCTTCGATCCAGTTGTAAAATGCTTAATTTTTATTTTGCTTCCGTTTGGCCGCAGGGGAATGAAATTAGGAGGGTTTCGCTAAAAGTGAAATTGTTAATATGCTTCGCAGTGTTGCCTGGTGATGATTTGAATTAAAAATTCGTGGGATGCAGGGATTAAATATTGTAGTCGTAAATCCATTTTGAATGATGAAGATAAAATGGATCGACGAGTGACAAATGAAGAAGTCCTAAGAAGAGTAGGAGAAAAGAGAAGTCTGCTGAAAACTATAAAAAGAAGACGGGACAACTTAACCGGCCACATCTTAAGACACGATGGCCTGATGAAGACAATCGTAGAAGGAAAAGTGAACGGGAAGAATTGGAATAGGCAGGCCTAGTATGAGTTACATGGAGCAGGTCGTAAAGGTCGTGAAATAGAGGAACTACGTTAATATGAAGAGGTTGGCCGATAGAAGAATCGAGTGGAGAGCTGCGTCAAACCAATCCTAGGATTGTTGACTGATGATGATGAAATCCATTTTGTATTCATCGCCTTACGGAGCTGGGCCTGTTGCACAGATGGTATTAATACATTTGTTTTCCCTGGCCATTCTGTATTAATGTATGATCTGATTTAATAAACTTAATGACGGACGTGAGTGAGAAAAGGTTTTTTGCGTGGAAAAATTGAATATTGCTTTCATTATGCAACGTTCTTACCTCTCTTCTCCCGAGCCATTTCGTAGCAGAGTATGTTGAATTGGTGTCAGGATTGTGAACTTCGTGCACTCTCCTTATGCGGAATAAGTACCTTCACGATCCCCCGCGATGAAGTACCCAGGTCCAAGCACGTAGCCAGGGGGGGGGGGGGGGGGCTTCTGGTACTTCAGCCCCCCCGAAATTTGTTCCCAATAATTTTGTTGTTCTGATTTTAGCAGTGAACTTTACTAGTGAGAAGAGACACGCATGGGCACTGTAAAAGTAAATACCAAGCACTGAAAACTAAGGGAAGAGATTTGTAACATGCAAGCACCGAATGGGCAACGCTCATTTGTTTCAAGTTACGCAAGACTTAGTATGAGTTACATGGAGCAGGTCGTAAAGGTCGTGAAAGAGAGGAGCTACGTCAATATGAAGAGGTTGGCCGAAGCAAATTCCTGGCTATGCGCCTGCCCTAGGTTGTAGGTCACTAGCCGAGAAGTTGAACGGCCATTGCTGAAGTCAACATCTGGTCAAGTGGCAGAGGGCTTTAACGTCTTCTTGAGTAAGGACCTAGGACCGAAAAATGCCGGAATATTTAGAAATCGTAGAAGCTAAATTCCGACTGGGTGGAGACCTTTTTCTTCAAATTAAGTAAGGTTTAAGAAGGGCTTAAGTAGAAGTTTGTTCTTAAACTACCAGCGGTTTGTTTTGCCGACCCTCTTTCAGAAATCATCTTCGGTCCATTCGTTTCTGCAGAGCCATCTCCCTTGCCTTCGTCCATGTATCTCCGGTGTTGCCATTATCCAATGCTTCATGTATATTTTTGCCGATTCCCGATGGAATAGAATACGAAATATGGCTCATAATAGGGATAACCATCGTTTTGAAATCTGACGTATGGCCGAAGTGATCTTCACCCCCTGCCACACACCCTCGCGGTGGCTTGCAGGGTATCGTGTAGATGTAGATGAAGTTTAGAAAGGGAACTGAAACTATTTCTTGTAGAAACCACTGTAAATTCCTCGGTTTATTTCGTTGATCAATGTTGGAAATATTCCTGAAAAACCACTATCGGCATTGAAACACTAGAAAAAATAACGCACTTTTCCACAGAAATTATTTATGTTGAAAAGTGCTTTAATATTTAGTCCTTCAATAAGGTCTCCTTCCACTGCATCTCGCTGAACACAGTTAACTGCTATCACTATGATTGTTTTTACGTCATACATTTTAATACCTGAACGCTCACTTTCTTTTCTAGATTTAACGGAATTGTTGTTTTTGGAACTTCATCTGTTTTTATTTATTCCGAGTGCATTTTCGTAGATCAATAAATGCTTAAATTTTTACGCACCAATTTCGCATGGCACTTTCCGGAGGAAATCAATACATATATTAGATTTGAGTTTCTGTTAATTATTTAATTTTATTGTATGGTGAGTTTGATAGAAATAATAATGCTAAAAATGGATAAGTTGTCTGGAGTTGTTTGGTCGTTTAAGAGAAACACCAATTTTCGCCAACGTTTCGCCTCTTTATTGCGGCTTCATCAGGGCTATTTGATGCACAATGTAAGTTTTTACATTTTCATTAATTTTTTACAGACTTATATCAGAATTTAAAGAGAGGAAAAAAAATGATTACGAAGCAATCTTGTTACATATATTTTGATGACAATTTTTTTTTTATAAACAGCAACAACAATGTTACGCTTCTTGGTTACATAAATTCATCACAAACTTGATTATATAAAAATCGGAAACAACCAAAACTTTAAAATTATTACATAAAGAATATTTATTTGTATATTTATATTTATTTTTTTTTCTTAAACGACCAACAACTCCAGACAACTTATCCATTTCTACATAAATAAAGTGGTCGATAACATACTTCATTATAATAAATAATGCTAAAGGCACCCTATCTCGCTCTAGTGGTCTTGGTTTTATTGTCGGTGCACTGAAAGGAAGCTTGCTTGCGTGCATTCACCGCACGGACAATTTTTCCTGTTCTTTGTCAATCTCTTTGTTTTCCTCCGGAAAATTACGCCGTGACTTGCTACTTGGGCTACCGTCTTTGAGTTTTTTGTTTTCATGAAGTGATTCCTTGTGTAGCAGTAGTAATGATTCGCTCGTCATAGCGAGAAGAGTTACGTTTTTGTTTACATATCGTGTCCGGTGCTGCCAGAGGATTCGCACGCATTTGGTTCGCAGTTTGTTTGAAATCGAGATACTTCGTGATTATCCCGACTCGTGCCTCGTTTGATGGAGTCTTTATCCCCCCTCCCTTCCCACAATCCCCCTTTTCGGGAGCGCCGTCGCCGAGCCTAAATGACCGGACTACTCTGGACCGCGATGATTCCCCTCTTTCTTTTTTTCTTTTCGACTGGCGTCAGCTTCGATCTGATTTATTTTCTGCGTCATAAAAAATCAAGAGGCGAGATCGAGTGGACGAGGTGTGACTTCGCGGTTGGTCGGGATAATAGGTTGGCATCTGACAGCCTCCAATTAAGCTGAGCGTCCTCTTTAATGTTTCTCAATGGAGATTGATGTGGAAATTATTATTCATGCGGAAATATTTTTTAAGTATTAGTTCTGGCTGTTGGTATACGTGCTATTACTCTTCACACATCATGTCTTTGGGGTTGCCGCAAATCAATCATTCCCCTGGGGGGCTGTGTTTGAAACCATCGGGATCATCTCGAATAGGTAACCAAGGAGTCACGTGGTACGAACAAGAAAGGGTTCAGATATTTGGTGTGTTTCATATCGCTCTTCACAAAGTCAATAATTTTTTTTTTAGTTTTCCTCGCTCTAAGGCTCTATATTTGAGTCAGATAAGACAAAACTCGCGTAAAACAATATAGCGAGATTGTAATGTACGATTATAATAGACCAAAGTTGCGAACCGTTCTTGTTTATACCACGTGACTCCTTGGTTACATATTAGAGATAGTCTCGATGGTTTGAAACGCAGCCCCCCCTGGCGGATGCGTGCGCCTACTCAAATGCTCGCTGTGACTGATTGCTGTGGATGCTCCGTAAGATGTTGTTAGGGAAGCATTGTTTCTTTCGTGATCACTTATACCTTCTCTTTCATTCCGAAGTGGTTCCACCGTGACTCCGCGATCCCGTAAAAGAGCTATGTTATTTAATGAATAAATACCGATCCAGAAAAACTCCTATTTGGAAAATCATCTATAGGGCGATAACGCATACACAATAATTGTATGAGTATGCTATTATATAGGGCGTTGTAGTTGCATTCTATTTTTTGCAAGCTCTTTTAACTCCTTTTGACTTCGGAACATGACTGACCTGTTTTTGCGACGTTTAATTTACAAAGTGAGAATACATGCTCAATCCCGCTAATACGTATTCTAAAATAGGTTAAATATTTTCTTACTTAGTTTTAAACTATTGCCTTGCAAGTAAAACTCTTTGTTTTGAAATTATTGATATTCATATTTTTGAAAATTGTTTGACAAAAATGACGTTGCTACCATTTGGATGCATTGGCATTAATTACGCCATATCAATAACCAGTGAAATATTTAAATTACATAAAAAATATAAGAAGGACCTTGGTAAGGTATATTCCTTAATTAAGTTAGTAAATAGGCTTGTAAGCACGTTCCGTCACAAGTACCGTTGCCAATGATAACAACATACTGTAGCGCCACTTTCATGCAACTAAGGCTTTTCTGCTTTTTTTCGAGCAAACATTTATTAATTACACATTATTACATTATTATAGCTCCTGCGGAATCCACCGAGGCGTCGAACTATGGGGTATAGAGGTAGCGCTCACTTTCAAAATCGTAGAACTTTCAAATGAATTGAGATATTAAGGAGGTTCCACCGTGACTCCGCGATTCAAAATCCCGTAAAAGAGCTATGTTATCTAATGAATAATTACTGATCCAGAAGAACTCCTATATGGAAAATCATCTATAGTGTAATAACGCATACACAATAATTCTATGAGTATGCTATTATACAGCGCGTTGTAGTTGCATTCTATTTTTTACAAGCTCTTTTAACTCATTTTGACTTTAGAACATGGCCGACGTGTTGTAGCAACGTTTAATTTACAATGTGAGAATACATGCCCAATCCCGCTAATACGTATTCTAAAATAGTTTAAATATTTTCTTACTTAGTTTTAAACTATTCCCTTGCAAAAACAACTCTTTGTTTTGAATTTTATTAATATTCGTATTTTTAAAAACTTATTTGGCAACAATGATGCTGCTACCATTTGGAAGCATTGGTATTTATTACACCATGTCAATAACTAATGAAATATTTAAATTACATCAAAAGCATAAGAAGGGCCTTGGTGAGGTATATTTCTAAATTAAGTCCGTAAATATGCTCATAAGGACGTTCCGTCACAAGTACCGTTGCCAATGATAACAACATACTGTAGCGCCACTTTCATGCAACTAAGGCTTTTCTGCTTTTTTTCGAGCAAACATTTATTAATATTAATAAGTGTGGTAAGGCGAGCACTTTTTTAAAATACTAAATTCTACATAAAAAATCGCATCTTATGATAATTTTTCGTCAAAACGACATTTCTAATTACATTAATAATCTGCAAATTTTACTGCAAGAGCCATGCTCTGTCGTACAGCCACGTATAAAATAGCTGATTTTCAACGTCTTTTTTCGTCAAATATATGGTGGAGAGGCCTCATTATTTTATTGCCAATCGGTAGAGGGGCCAAAAAAATGATGTGCCCTGAAATTTTCACAAAAATGACATCTACTTCATAATTCGGTGGAGCCTCCTTAAGCCGGCACTACACGATGCGTTAAGCCTTGGCTTAAACGTTGAATCGAACGAATTCGACTCTTGGCAATGGAAGAAACTCGAGGGTTCCTAAGCAACAAACTATCAATATACATTTACGTACGCGCGCACAAGTAATGAAAGGACATTCCGTCTCTCTTTTTAAAGATGTCTTGTGCAGCGTGCGCTCTGTGACATGAGTGCAAGGGATTCCTTGCGCGGGAGGCCCTACTCTCTTTGCCAATGGCTTCGCGATCGATCCGCTAGAGAGAGCCTTCGATGGCCACCTGCCCGTAATTGGATTGTCCTCTTCGGGAGGTGGGAGGGGGCCCTCCCTCGGACGTCGCGGGGGCCCCGACTCAAGGGCCCCACATATGGGCCCTGTAGTGTATGTGCCGACCGCCTCCGCTCCGGACCACGTGGTGGCCGGCCCCTTCTCTGCCATTTGCGCATTTCTATTCTTCACTTTTCGTCATGTCGAGACAGTTGGCCACTTCACGTACGTTTTACCCTTTTTACGTGTACCACAATGGAATTGAATGTAGGTATTCGCTTCTCAGAGTGAGGGACATGATGTGTTTTTAATCAAGTCACTTCATTCTATTATTGCAGACCTTTTTGAGGTGGGATAAAGAAATCAGTGCGTGATACTTTGCGAAATCATTTATCCGTTTGATTTTTGAAAATTGCAAAGATTTCGGCTCCCACTTCGAAGCCAATTGGCAAGAACCGGGGGACTTAATGTGGACCTATATAGCGTTGCGAATCTTCGTCGGGCGTCTTCGCATGATGTCAATTATCAAGACCGACTCTTAAAAAATGCTATTCCCGTAAGTATCAGTCAATATATTTTCCCAATTTCATGAGAAAAATACCTTTTCCTCATAGGCGAAAATTAACGCTATTTCATCCACAAAGGTCCACAGTCCTCGGATTGGTTTGGCACAGCGCTCCACAGGAGTCTCCTATCCGCTAGCATCTTCGTATTAAAATAAGTCTTCTCTTTCACATCCTTCACTACTTCTTCCTGTACCATTTCTCCCATTCACTTTCCCTCGACGATTGTCTTAAGATCTGGCCGATTAAGTTGTTCCGTCTTCTTCTTAAGACCCATTCGTTAGTGACTCGGTCGATCCATTTTCCCTTCCCCTGTGGCACCACTTGTCGAACACTTCCAGTCTTGACTTCTCTGCTGCTGTCATCGTCCATGTCTCGTTGCCATAAAGGGCCAGAAGTAAGTTTCAATTTCTCATGCCGTGCCTGTTTGCTTCCAATCTGGCATTTCTAGCTGTTGGTAGATGCTCTTCCATCTTGCCTCGTCCATCGCAATTCGTAAGTCAGCTCTTCAGATGGCAATATTCTTTCTAGGGTCATTTCATTTTAAACCGACAAATTTTTCAGAAATATCTTGCCTCACCACCTCAGATTTCAACTTAAATTGGTGAATAGATACATCTACAACTACATAATACCCTACAAGCCACTACAAAGGTGTGTGGCTGGGGGTGAATTCTCACCAAATATGCACTACATATCATGCATAAAAAAGGATTAGTATTTACATACTGTTCTAAACTTCACTATTTAAAAAAAAGATAAAAATTGCAAAGCAAACATACAAAAATATGCTGTTAGTTGCGTTAGCTTCAATGCCTTATACCAACATGCAGCTACCAATGTTATCCATTGCTACACTCGTACTGGATATATTTACCGTTATTCATATCCCTAATTGTACGAGGAAAAAAGGACATTTTGAATCTGTCAGTTCGGCAATCAATTTCTCTAATTTTGTGATTATGGTCCAGTCTGCCATAGTAAGTTGGGGCTCGTAAAATATTTTTAACATCATCACTGAAAATATTGTCTTGGAATTTATTTAGGAGATTAAGTCTAAATTTCAACCTGCGATCTGACAATGATTCCCAATTTAATTCATTTAACAGACTGGTTACGCTAATATAATTATCGTATCGTCCCTTTTCAAATCTTGCCGATCTTCGCTGCACAAAAAAATTTTCCTTCTACTGGTTTCGAACGTAAGATTGAAAGGTCCAGTGTCTTAGTCCACTCTGCCACGGGGTCACTTTACTGTTAAAGTAAAGTTAAAAAAATCTCAGATTTCTACTAAAATTGGTGCATAGATACTGTCAACCTTCCTGAGCCAAAAGCCGTTCCCCGTTTTCGCACAAAAAAAAATGTCGCCCCTGAATGATAGGCAGGCATGCATTGCGTTCACGCCTGAAAATCGTCTTTTTAGACTAGTTTTCTACAGGCTGCAGCAGACTGCTTTTACGTGACATACACATGTGAAAGGTGTCAATAGAAAGCATATGAAGTCTACATGTTAATAGAGGAGTTTTAAATGGACTTTTCGCAAGAATAAGTGTCTTTTTGTCACTATAAATGCAACTTCCAAAATTCATTTTTTTCACAAGTTTAGCCTAAAATTAACCCGAGAAATAATTTTTAAAACGGGCCAGTTCTTCTCATCGTAGCAACATACGTACCTAGTGTAGTGTACTCACCGTACTTGTTTTCCACTGGTCTCTGATGGGTTACAACTAATTTACGAGCCCTTCGATGCTTCAACGTGCCCTACGTGCTTCTTTGTTTCCTTCAATTTCCAGAATTTCAAGTGGAAGTACATCAATTTGAATTGTTATTTCATATCGCTCAGCTGTGGTCACTGTCAATGTCTACCATGAGGTAGTTTTGCAGTCCTTCACCTGGTTCCTGAATCTCTGTTTCACTAAATTGTAGTTCGTTTTCTGTCTTCACATAACTCCTGACATTTCTAATGACTTTATTCTTCGGTTTATGGTTTTTGAACAGTGTGATTGCCTCAACATTCAGAAATCCACAGGGAACACAAGAGCAAAATTTTCACGGAGACAGAATAATTCGCCTTCACCGGGACACGAACCTCGAATCCCCAGTTAACGGACATGTGCTTTCACCAGTACCAGAACGTCCTCTTTCGCCGCCGCCGCTAAGTTTTGTTGTCTGCTGAATTCCACTTGACACTCCACATTTTCATTCCTATTTCTCAATTCATATTTTCCGGAGATTTTTTCATCTTCATCGCCCCCGGCGTTCCAATATCCTAAAATTATTGAGCTCTGTTTTCTTCCTACCCGTTTTATTACATCCATGATATCATCATAGACGCCTTGTACATTTTTATCTTCGTTGTTTGACGTACGTTAGTAAACATGGACCATAACGTTATTTATTAAATTAAATAACTGATAATTATCACTCTACCGTTAGAATACTGAAATATTGAGTAAATCAGACTTTAGAGAATTACTGCATTTGATCCGTAACGTAGCAGCGTCTGGGATTCACAATCACTAAGCAATATCTAGTTGTTAAAGTGAAAATGATCGCTACAGGTGTAATTCCAGGATATATGATTTAATTCACTACCGTTACTAGCGCACCTGTGAAATGCCAAGTGAGACTCGATTCTTTAACGATTTCCAAATCGAGTGTGTGAATGAATCCTTAAAAGTAACTCTCATGAATTCACTCATTTAATTCAAATTCTCACCAGCCAATTTCGTGATAGCAACTAAAAAAATTTTCACTTTATGTGAGGGATTACAATTCAAATTTAAAACAGCGTGATTCGCACGCATAATTCTTCCATAATTCTTCGTTATTCATGCAAGGGAAAAGTAGTAAGTAAGGGAGAAGAGGTTTGACGAACGGCGAGTTAAACTCTGAGGTAATATCACCGCATTCGCGAGACATGTATGCACTTCAAAGTTTAAGCCTTCATTCACTTTTTTTATGTGCTAACAATAGTAAAAAAAGTTCAATTTTAAGGTGGCTCCACCGAATTATGAAGTCGATGTCATTTTTGTGAAAACTTTAGGACACATCATTTTGTGTCTCTTCTATCGATTGGCAGGAAAATAATTTGGCCTTTCCATAATATATTTGAAGAAAAAAGACACTGAAAATCAGATATTTTATACGTGGCTATACGTCAGAGCATGGCTCTTGCAGTAGAATTTGCAGATTCATAATGTGAAGAGAAATGTCGTTTTGACGAAAAACTAATATAAGATGCGCAATTTTATGTAGAATTTAGCATTTTATAAAAGTGCTCGCCTTACCACACTTGTTTAATTAATATTGATAAATGTTTGCTCGAAAAAAATCAGAAAAGCCTTAGTTGCATGAAAGTGGCGCGACAGTGTGTTGTTATTATTGGCAACGGTACTTGTGACGGAACGTGCTTACAAGCTTCATTACCGACTTCATTTAGGAATATACCATTCCAAGGTCCTTTTTATATTTTTTATGTAATTTAAATATATCATTGGTTGTTGATATGGTGTAATTAATACCAATGCTTCCAAATAGTAGCAGCGTCATCGTTGCCAAACAATTTCCAAAAATACGAATATTAATAAAATTCAAAACAAAGTGTGGCATTTGCAAGGGATTAGTTTAAAACTGAGTAAGAAAATATTTAACTACTTTAGAATACGTAGTAGCGGGATTGAGCATGTGTAAATTAAACGTGGCAACAACACTCCAGTCTTGTTCCGAAGTCAAAATGAGTAAAAAGAGCTTGTAGAAAATAGAATGCAACAACAACGCGCTATATCATAGCATACTCATACAATTAGTGTGTATGCTTTATCACCCCACAGATGATTTTCCATATACATAGGTGTTTCCTGGATCGGTACTTATTCATTAATTAACATAGCTCTTTTGCGAGATATTGAATCGCGGAGTCACGGTCTCCTTAACCGCTAAGGAAACAAATAAAATCGTATGTGGCTCCCGAAGTGCTTCGATAGGAAGGCATGAATGTTGTCTTTCTTGGATTAGGGCTGCACCTTGGAACACGCTGTGAAGCAATCGATAGGCGTGGGAAGACGTGCTGGCGATCGGGTCACTTGGGGGGCACTGCTGGCCATCGTGGGGTGGGGGCGGATGATGAGAGGACACACCGCTTGCGTGCGAGACATCGGAAATTGAGGGACTGTCGCAATCGGAGGAATGAAAGGATTCCCAATCTTGGTGGCACGCGATGGGCGGACGCCCGTCCCCTTGAAGGCCTTTCGTGGGTGTCCCGGAACATTGAGGCGACGACCGGATTCAAGCACCGATGCATTGCCATAGCGTAGACAAGGAGGGTAGGATGTAGTGGTTGGAAACAGCGAAGCCGATTTATGAAGCCAGCGGCCATCTTGGTAGGCACAGACATTGCAACTCGCGATTCTCGCACAGATGAAGTTATTCTGCTTGCGGTATTATTTAGAGTACCTAGTAATGAGATGAATAATGGAATTTCTAAAATCCGCGAAAGAAACAATGGAACGGCGAAAGCGAACGCCAAGCGATGTAAATCAGCAACTTTTCCTTTTGTTAGACCTCATTTGGAATATGCTGCCAGTGTATGGGATCCCTACGAAATCGGTCTAAATAATGAACTTGAACGTGTGCAGCGAAGATCGGCAAGATTTGTAAAGGGACGATACGATAATTATATTAGCGTAACCAGTCTATAATGAATTAAATTGGGAATCATTGTCAGGTCGCAGGTTGAAATTTAGACTTAACCTCTTAAACAAATTCCAAGACCATATTTTCAGTGATGCTAAAAATATATTGCGAACCCCAACTTACTATGGTAGACTGGACCATGATTACAGAATTAGCGACATTTATTGCCGAACTGACAGATTCAAAATGTCCTATTTTCCTCGTACTATTAGGGATATGAATAACATTAAATATATCCAGTACGAGTGTAGCAATGGATAACATTGGTAGCTGAATGTTGGTATAAGGACTTATAGCTAACCCAACTAACAGCATGTTTTTGCATGTTTGCTTAGCTATTTTTATCTTTTTACAAATAGTGTAGTTTAGAACAGTATATAAATACTAATCCTTTTTTATGCATGATATGTAGTGCATGTTTGGTGAGAATTCACCCCCTGCCACACACCTTTATGGTGGCTTGCAGGGTATTATGTAGATGTAGTTTGAATGGGGTGGAATTCGGAACAGTTTTAGTAATTAAATTGGAAAACCCAGGGGAATCAAATGCGTTACTTTACCCTTTAAATGACCTTATGAGGATTGATAGACGCCGCTGCGATGTCATTTGGGTACGCTTCCATTGTTATTTGTGTATCGATGCACACGCAGTCTCGATAAGAGGTGTACAACTCAGAAGAGGAGTGGGGCCTAATCGTTCTGCCCTCAATTTCGCCCCCATGCCAATGATTCCTCCTCCAGTACGTACATTCTACCATCGGTCGTAATTGCGTCAACCACTGTTTCCACCTCGTACTACTAGTAAATGCTTATTTGAGTACATTTTCCCCTCGGCAAGGGTGTGTGTGGCCGGGGGTGGTAGATCAACAGCCGTGAAGCTGATTAGGTATAGCTGAGCAAAAACTCAATTACTTATGTAGTATGTGTTTGAAAGAATTACACTTTGTTTGCTTTGTAATCGTGTATGATTGGAGAAACGATTTCTTGTTTCACTCGGCCCGACGACTGATTTCTCTTGATTTATCACTTCTGTGTGTCCTTCAATTAAGTAATGAAACGCTTCAATTATGTATTTCTGATAATTGCCAGAAATATATAATTGTAATTTTTATTCAAGCGATCGTGAATTGTTTTTTTTATGCTGTCGTCACGCCATTTCAAACACAATACGTTCGGTACCGTAGAGAAAATTTCGCCGCAACAGGCTTGTGTACCGGTTTTTGCTCTACTCAAATTCGTTTATTCATATGTGACTTGCAATTTACATCTGCATCTACACGATACCCTGCAAGCCACCGCGAGGGTGTGTTGCAGGGGTTGAAGATCACCCAGCGCGCACTACCGACATGCAAACAAACAACTATAGGGTGTCATACGTTGAGTTGAGGGGGGTGACTACGTTGAAATGAAGAGGTTGGCCGATAGAAGAATCCAGTGGAGGGCTGCGTCAAACCAATCCTAGGATTGTTGACCCTTGAGTCATGATGAGTTTAACATAGGTCTTCACCACTTCTTTTTACTGCACACCAGTCAGTACCTTTGTTTTCTTTATGAGGACCTTCAGGAGTGATATCTGATACCCAATGTATTCAGTCCCTACCACGAACGCTTAGTCAAATGCAGCATGCCAATTTTATCATTCATTTTGGAATGAACTACACAAAAAGTTACACTTCTCACATTAGATGAAAAACTGACCATGGTTTCGGAACTTGGTGCGATTTTCAAGCAGTTTCATCTCTGGCGTGTGTATATTCATAAGAAGAGGGGTGGGAAGCAAAAGGGGGGATGATGGGCATAGGGAGGGGGGGGGGGGAGGGATGAAGGCAAAGCCATGGTCAGGTTACATCTTCGGATGGGCGAGAGGTGGATGATGAGAGAAGAGAGATTGTGGGGCATTGGGCAGTTAAATATTCTAGCGTGGCTGTTCTCTAACTCGAAATGTTCAAGTAAATCCAATACTCGCCACTTGCTTACTGCACGAGGAATTAAAATTAAAACAGTCCAGAATTAAGAGTAGGTATCAATGTTTTGCAGAAGCAGATGTCTCGTCCCCACATGTTTAAACAGCAGAAATTTCTCGGTTCTTTAATTATAATTTTGAATGTATACTGGCCAGTTTGACTGGAATGCATTTACATTCCAAGCCCTCATGCTCCAAATCATATCAGTATATTGGTAAAATATGTGCATGAAATATCAGCGTTCGATCCCGATATACTCAGAGAAAAAGCGATCTTGAAACACTTGCACTGACATCCGATATCGTGATCGAGAACGTATCGAAGGAATCGATATATTTAAAGTACCGTCATTGCAACATCTATAGAGGCCCTTTTCAATCGATGGGCCTTAAAAACGACCTCGGAGAAGTTAAAGACACCATAGTGTGTCAACATGCTAGCCCCTACGGTGTATTCACGGTTGCCGGCGGGCAGAACGGACTATGCCTAGCGCTCGAAACATGTATCGATTCATCGATTCAAATTACGTATCGCAGCGAAAGTTAACTTTTATTTATCTGGATATTGCTCATGTATTTCTATGTTATTAAAAACTTTACAAAGAAGCAAAGCGAAAGAATTAACTCGCATTCTTAAGCACACATAAAACAACATTCATCGCGAAAATGAGAAAATTGAAGGTCCAGGGGTTAAGCTTACAACGTTACATTCATATTATTATTAAGAAATGCAACATGTGTTCCCAACAAGATAAATTACTGTATAATCAATATTTCATATCATCGTAACAGTTTTAATGGGTAACCCTTTGCCGTGCACGGTATTCATACCTCTAATGACAACGTAATATTTAACCACTGACAGTAATCATTTGCTTTACCCTAAGATTCACCATCGTCAGCATGTTCAAATAAAGTTTCTGTATGCGCTAACTTTGTTCTTGCTCGTCGAGCATGTTTACGTGGTAGACTTTTCTGAGTCACCTCGAAAACCACAGAGGAGAATATCTTAAGCCTTTCGCGTATTGTTTAACACTCAACAAAAGTAAAATCATGAACGTTAATAACAGGATCCTTTGGGAAGAGAGGGGAATACCTACGTACAGAATCGGGCACGAAAATAGAAACACCGCCACATTCCCTTCAACTGTCTTTCTCCCCCAAGTCCTTAATCTCAATAAGTTGATGTAGGTAATTTTAGGTTACTGTTCTGCACGATTTTCCATTCAATCCAGTTTGTTGTGGTGACTCCGCATTCTTTCGGAGTTGTGTCGTAACTCCTGCTGGCATGTAATTGAGTTAGAGCTAAAAACCAAAACAAATCCGGGAGAGTTACGGATAACTTCAGATCAGAGTTTCGTCTCGTGATTGGCCCCTTCTGAGGTCACTTCCTTTAATTGTACACCAGTCACTCTCTATTTCATTGACATAAACAAAAATGTTCGCGGCGTGGTGCAAATTAGAGTTCACTGCGATAAACATGGTGTTGCAATTATCTATATAATGCTCATGAAGGCTTGCATTTCCAAATAGCATTATGCTCCGATTAAAACGTTGATGGATATTAGTGCAATAAGATATCTATAAATTACATGTCACACATCAACATTCAATCGTAAACACGCCATTTCTTAGCAACCGAGCAACAGCCTTCAAGAGTGCTTGGACGCCATTAGCGGTTGCTGCTAATTAAGAATGAAAATGATCCGACTCCGTGCACGTGACCAGTGGAGTGTCACTGAGCACGGAGCGTGCTGCGAACGACGGCGTGTTCTCCTCATGCGTGAATAGTAGTGACGTCGAAATATGGAATTCAACTTCATAGAGTTACCTTCTGAGCTCGATTATTCTCCTCAGAGTATTCTAGCATGGGCCGGCTTATCATTGAGAAATCTCTGCGTGGATTCGAACCCGGGTTCTTCGGGGTTTTGAGGCCAACAGTCTTAACTACTACACCAACCCCACCTCCCCCCCAACATCGGGGTAATCTGACGGAACCGTCCTGTATACGGCAGGCGGAACAAAAAGACAGGCGACTACTATTAATAGCAGCGGCGAAACCGGTATGGAGGAGGAGGTTAGCTCAGGTGAGGAGAGTCCTCACTCTCCAGGAGCCAGGAAGAGAATCCGCGGATTGTGAATTAACCCATTTCTTCCCAAGGCATGAAGGAATTATTTTTTCTCCTTCTTTAGATAGAAAGTACTAATTGGGGTATAAATTAACAAAATATAGCGCGATATTGTTCATAACGGTGATAGTTAACTCGGAAAAAAATGTTGTTTTCGCAACGTTGGGCAGAAAAGGGGTTACCTAGGCCAAAATTCAAACAATACTTCAGGTTTATGAATGAAACATTTATTTTATTTTGCTATCACCAATAATTCAAAAATCATGAAATAAAAGTTTAGAGACACATATATTTCTAATATTTTGTCGTATCACCCCTATTTTACTATTCCTCGTGGAATGTTTTGAAAGAAGTTGAGTGCAAAGGAACGTTACACTTCGTGATTTGCAAAGCCTAAACGTCGGCTGTTGTTTTCAGACCGAGTAATGATGTTACCCACTCCATTCTTTCGAATATCATCTGTAAGATAACCATTTTGTGGTCGACCCAAGTCCACTTTACTTGTTGAATCACATTTCTCATCTTCATAACTAATGCACCTTATAGTTCTGGGAATGGCTTCATCTAGATCAATTTTCTGAAGTAATGATAGCATATCATTGCTCTTGAAATCAAGTTGTGAAATTTTCTAGCCGGTAACCATTTGGACAAATTTCCATGCCATGATAGTCGTCATACAGCATTTACGAACAAAGGCCACCACCATTTTTTCCCTTTGTCTTTATTCTGTAATTCGAAACATCATTGTTGTGGAGATCTACTCCACCCAAGTTATATTCATGTTTTACCTGTGGCTGGGGTATGGAAATGTGTTTTCGCTGAGTGTGATCCCATCGTTTGGCTTGCCTCAAGGGAAGTAAAAAACCACAGTTCGTAGCAACTGTAACTACTAAACAACCCGTCGAACGACAAATATTTCATTGTCAAAGGCGTGAAAATATCTTCCTTTTTCCTCTTCTTTATTGATCTTATATTCTTTTGGAGGTGGCAGATAGCATTTAGCAAATATTTTCCCTAACTGTCCCTTTTGTGAAATATCCCCTCTCAACTAAGACGCACAAGAGGCTATGGCTCGTAAAAAAATTATCAAAAAACAATCTATGCTCTCCAGGTGAGGAAACGACTCAGAGCAAATAAAGCACTGCCTTTTCTCCCAACCCTAGTTCTTTCCCACTGCTCACATTTATTTTGTGCTTGTAACCCGCTCCAGGGGGGTTGTGTTTGAAACAGTCGGGATTATTTCGAGTAGGTAACCAAGGAGTCACGTGGTATAAACAAGAATGGCTCGCAAATTTGATGCTTTAAAACCTCTGATTACAACCTCATACATTGTATACAATTGTGTTTTATCTCATTTGTGGGATCTATAGCCGTGAGAGATGAGAAAAACTCAAGTGAGAACAATTAATGATAATGAAACGAGCAATTCAGACACACTCAAATTACAAACCATTCGTGTTTACACCACGTGACTCCTTGGTTACATATTCGAGATAATCCCGACGGTTTCAAACACAGCCCCCCAGCATAAGGTTTACAGTGAAATACATAAACACTCACTGATGCTAGACACCATATTTTGAACCCAAATCGAATGGGTGAACATTTGAATTGAATTTGAATCGAATGAGTGAACACCTTTATGAACATTTTTCTCGAATGTCATCCAAAGTAAAGCACCATCTTTACATCAATGGACCATGCGCAAATATTCCAAATTTGGAATATTTTCCATTTCGTTTGACAAAGAAAGGTCTGAGTTTTGCAAATGTATAATTTACGTCGGGATAATCACTGTCTATGAGGTGTACCTAACCACTTTTTGATGTCATCAAATCTATTTCTGGATATAGCTTTTCTAACCAATGGACACTCATAGTCGGGACGTTTTATTCAGTCCTAACAAATCTGGAGTCTGGTATTATATCCAGTAAGCATTAAAATCGCAATGAACTTCTTCATTTCCAATCCAGAGTATTTAAAATTTTGTTTGTTTTTTGATCTAGTATTTTACTGAAAATTCTATAATCATATCCAATAAATCGGCTTCACAAAGTAAATGAAAAGTTTAAAATGGTGTGACACTAAGGAAAGAGATTTTCGAATCCCAACCATGGATTCGTAACCCATTTTATTTCAATGAGAGTTTTTTGGGCCTCTTTCCCTTGCTTGCTTGTGACAGAGAGATTCGTTGACTCTTCATGATTATTAACATTATTTTTTAATCAGACAAGTGATACTTCAAACTTGATTTCATCATCGTAGATGCTACCCTATTTCATACATAAGGGCTAATTATGTACCTAACTCGAAACGTTGCATTACATAATTCGGCAAACAGGATCTGAAAAAAAAATTATTATCATACCGATTAAACTGCTTGAAATATCTATTTTTGAAAAATCACTGAAAAAATTAAAAACAATATTGTTGACTAGTGGATAGGCTTAAAACGTAAACGAAGTATTAAACAAGGAATTGGATAAGGAATTTCTATGGTATAAAAACTTTTGACTATATTTTCATCTTCAAAATTAATGTTGCGTTTTCGCAACGTTGGGAAGAAATGGGTTAATATCTCCGACAGTGGTGGTTATTATTTATTGGTGAAAGTTTATGTAAATATTTAAAATGTGTTTATTTACAAACGCTGTTAAATTTAACCATTTATGGCAATTATCAATATCCTTCTTCTCTGTTTTAATACGAGTTTGAATGCAATTTGCCATTTTTCGCGGGATAAGCCCTCAAATATTTTAATAATTGACGAAATAGCAAATATTTTAAACTGAATTTTGGTACTATTATTTATTAAGCTTATATGTTCAACTCCTTTTAATTTCAAAGCTGTGCAGTGCTTTGCACTATAAATTTGAATGCTTAAGCAACGAGTATTTACTTTAAATTAATCTATTTATCTGCTATAAACTGTTGACTATTATGGTTCAAATTTAGAATAAACGTATCATTAAAATATATTATAATTTTCCTTACAATTCTGGGGTGATTCCTTTGTGTAAAATTGAAAACGTCGAATTAAAAAACTTTTTAAACAATGTCAAAAGCGATGTACTTTTTTTTGTCTCCACTCGTTGCACGTGTTGCTTGCGCTTCGTGCACTTTCAAAATAAATAAAATGAACAGGGAATCAACAGAGCATCCTAAAAAATATCCAATTAAAAAACATAATTTCCATCGCATCGGCCACGTTTTGACGATCCTGTCTTGCTGTGTGACGTCGAACTGAATTCTATTGTATTCCGACCCAAGTAGAAAGGCTGCGACTGTAATCAAACGGGCATCGATGACTGTGTTCGAAATGGCTTCTGCGCATGAAATTACTTCCATATGTATTCAGACTGAATTCACTCTTTTTGTCGATTCGAAGTGAGGCCTTGGAAACATTTTCAAACCGCCTTGAAATAGTTATTGTTGGGGGAAAGTGTTCGAACTCCATTGACATCATGTTGTGAACTCATCAGTAAGCGGACATTTTCAAACGGATCCCCTTTTCATTGCAATCGTCTATTCGTAAAAAAAATTCACTTAATTAATTGCACTTAATATTTCAAGGCTGCTCATTATTCCTTTGGTTACCGTTACTTGTTACTTCTATGTGCAATCTTAACTCAGTTTCCACCAATGTGCTGCTAGTATTTTACCGTAATCATTGGCTGTTCATTCGTAGATAGTTAATTTAATTCCATGCCTCTTGAGTAAAATAAAATCTTGTAAGAAGTGAGAAGGCCGAAACGAAGGTGATTCCTACGACTTGGAGTGGTTCGTAATTGGAAAACTTCGTTTCAGCTCTTTTCAAAGTGGAAAGTGAGTAATAAACGGGGAGGAGGAAAATATGGGATGTCTTGGCAAAGGACGTAAGGTTTCGCGGTGTGGGTGGTCACCAGTAGTCTTGTCCTCCTCACCCCCACGCCTCCAGTGAAATGACAAGTCTGTCGATATGTATTACTGAAATCATTGTTTGTGGGGTGAGCCTGGATCCACCTTTGGGCAAAGGAGAGCCAATAATAAACACACACCTACACTGCCCATGAGAAAACAAGTCTGATTCATTTTGTGTTACTGCTCAAATGTTTTTTGCTGGTATAGTTAATTTTTCACCTTTTAATAAATGAACAACGTCTATTATTTACTCTTCTGAAAACTAGTTGTTAGTTATTCAGGGGAGGCGACCAACAGCTCAGGTCATTTGCTCCGTTTAGGATAGGAGGGTAATAATTGGGTATTGATGGGAGTGGGAGTGGGAGGAAGGGTGGAGAGAAACCCGGCGTCGGCATTAGTCTACTCTTAACGGCAGGCGCCAAGGGGACCGCGGCTTAAACACTACTTAATTGGACGGACGGTGCACTGAACTTTAGATACCCTCCACTAGACTCTCAAGTAGGGACTTGTTAGCAGCTAGAAAATCCGCCACTGCCGGAAATCGAACCCGGGCCCTCGGGATGGGAGGCCGGTACTCTAGCCAACACCGATGCCCCTGTGAAAACGTACTGTGGATTCGTTTTGAAGCGAAACTTGCTTTGACGTAAGCAGTAAGACCAGAAGGCTTCATAGCTCGGTGTTACGCTGGCGTTGGCCAATGAAATCCCTCGTCGATATTGATGACGTCATCGCAAAAAGTTATACTGCCCATAGGTATTCGAAGGGACATTGACATTCCATGGTTCAACCAGAACTTCGGGAAGAACTTGAAAACTTACGCTACGCTGACCAGTCACCGTGTGGCACACAGGAGTAGCTATCAAGGATTCACAGGTCAGAGATGTGTGCAATGGTTTACTCGGAACCGAAATCGCATTTTCGTGCACGAAATCGTTAGGTGGAAACGAAAAATGAATTTTAGTAAAAATGTCATCTTCTAACCACAACCATTCACTCATAAATCCTAAATTAAAATAAGCAAAAGGTGATGCCCACCGAAAAAGCTGCTGTGATAACATTGACGTCGTTTTCCTCCCGTCCTTGACTGCTTTTCTTGGAAGCGAAAGGAGTGGAGGGGGGATCTCGGAAGGTCTGCTCGCACAGATGCTGTCGAAACTGCTCCTATTGGCAGAGTCAGCTGTGTGTGTCCCCCCCCATTGCGATAAGGCGAAGTAGCTTAGCGAGCTCAGTTGTGATTGGACGAAGTCGATATACGTCAGAGGTTGCACCACACCCACTTTTCCGAAAGGGTTAAAAGCATCAGTGTTTCGACGCTTATAACTCGAGAAATAATTGACGGATCAAAAAACTGAAAATTAAGGGTCTTTTACAAACTTTTTACAAACTCTATCAGATTCGGCAATAAAAAATATGGTAAACGACCCCATTATACTTCAGGTTCAACATGTCAGAAATATTACGCAAATGTAGTTTGAGCTAAGTGAACCTGAAATGGCAGATGTGAGGGTTCTTCTCCTGTGACATAGTCGCACGAGAATATGTATGGATTTATAATTGGATGTATAAACTCACCTGGGTGATTTCTACACAATTTATTGACTACTGGGATTATGCAACTGGCATCGGCAGTTATGCTATCTCCAGGTACGATGAAATGGGATTCAGCAACGTCAATTGAAGGAAAGGGATTAGTGGTGGAGGGATGAGGGGGAGGCGTAGGAGGAGTGGTGTGTGGATGGTGGGTCTGGTGTGTTTTGGTGCCACATGTGTGGGGGGGAGAGGGATTAAGAGTAGGTGGACTAGGGAGTGTGGCACGTTGACAATGGGAGGGAGAAAGTGATGATGTCATTGGTCTTGTGCTCGGAGGTTAATGTCCATTTTCTTTCCCCTTGGTACTAGGCACGGTGATTCAGGTTGGAACATATTGTAGTGGCCTTCTTCCAATGCATGTGTGGTTGGCAAAGTTTGAAGTGGTTTCTCCACTGTGGAGACAGTCTCTAAGTTCCTCACTCATCGACGAAGAATTAGTTTCACTATTGCTGAAGTTGTGGCATAATTTGCCCATATCCCCTCCACCTTATCCCTCTGTCCCACCCTCCCCTCAAACCCCTTCTATTTTATTCACTTGACTTCGTCAGATCTACTTATTTCATTGCTCGTACATGAATATAGCGTAACTGATCAAACTATTCGCACAATCTGGTGTTCAACGAATCGTGTGGAAACAAGGGGTGTTTATGCATCTAATCATGGAAATATTCCACGAAGTTAGATCGTCATCATCTAATTACATAATTGGTGAAGTTTAAAATTTATCTGGATCATGATATTTCTAGATATTTGACATTTCTCATAAATTTTGGAACTGTCTTTGGATGGTCTTCATAGGGGCTTGACTGGGACTTAGTCTCTCGTAATGCTAAAAAAAATACCTCTAAAATGACATTTGTAGTAATAATTTGATGTGTCATTTCATGCATTGATTTTTATAAAGGTAACAAAGAAAAAGAATTTCACCTTTGTTGAACAGCGTATGGAGAGAAACATAATATGTTGATACTCAAAGTGGATTAATTATTTTATGTTTGAGTTATGGATGGAAATTTCTCTGTTTATTTAGCCGATTGTCTCTCTTTAAATCACTTCTAATTGAAACTTGTGTGATTTAAAACCTGTTTCGTCTGCCTTATGCATATTTTTGTTTATAGTTTCTAGGTAATAGATATTTTGCATACATTTTTTGAAGGTCAACTTCCTCTGGTTGATAATCTTGACAGTCTGTATTTGCTTTTTTATTATTATCCCTTGAGTTTCACGTTACTTTGCCTTCATTAGAAGTTGCCAGTGTCTCTTAGCTTCTATTCTACAGTGATGTGAGCTATTGATATTTTGAAAGCCTCCTTAAGTTTTACAAAACTGATGGTTGACAATCGATATTAGTGCACCCCTCATTTGGTGTGGTGACGTTGACATCTCATAGGCTTTTGGCCCGCATCTGCTTGCATTCAGAATGTAAGGAGATTTGGCCTCTGCGGGATTATCATTTTTCATTTCTCTGACTTGCTTTGAAAGAGATAAAAAGCCTCAATCATCCTCTGGGATGCACACGCGCAAGGCGCGTCGTGCCATGTTGTGTTTTGTGTCCATTTGCCCTTCTAGAACCAAGCCTGGGCTCTCACGCCTGCCCCAGGTGCGTGGCTGTGCACACGGGACATGAGTCCTCCAGCGAGGGTGAGTGGGTCATGTGGGCGATTGTGGGCTTTTCCACTTGACTCTCGTTTCTTCCTTCCCCCCGAGGAACGGGTGAGATGGTTCCCATCAAATCAGTGGGACTGGTAGAATGTGCACAACCCTGCTTTTAACAAAAACAAATGTTGCTGATAGCATTGACCAAAACTGCCCAATTTTCACTGCTAAATCCTAGCGAAAAGTTGCTGAAATAATTAGCGTTTTCATCCTGGATGCTTCTGGTGCTCTGGTTATCACCTGTAATTCCAGTGAGACACTTTTGGTTTGTTGCTGGCGTTTTTACTAACGGTCAAGTTAAACCTGAACACCAGAGTCGCAAGAGACCCATACTTGAGATGGGATACAAGGCTATGAGCTTCCAGTCATGAATCAGGTGCAGAAAACACCAGAATAACCCATCCCGCAGACCTATTCAACTCATAATAATATGTTGACGATTTCCCCTCTAATTTATCACCTATTGCCTTGGCTTTTGGGCAGTTATTGGTCATATTTTGCTGCTTCCATGTCGGGCACCACTTGATATCCATTTTAAAACAATGCTAGAGTGATAGCAGTCAGCTAGTTGCTTGAACTTGCTCCTGGTATGTTACTGGGTGTTTTTGTGTAGCTTGACTTTCCATTTAAATTGGGTGAAAGAATTGTAGCAGCAGTTGCGCTATCACGTCAGTTACTTTTCCCATTTATTTCAATCAACCTTGTGATGGAACATCAACTATGGAAGAGTGAAAATGATTTTTGACAGCCAAAGAGACATCATTATTTCAATTTACTCAAGAAGTTGATTTGCAAGAAGTTTCAATTATCCTCAATGCTGTGAACCAATGTTATTCTAGAATTGGGATGCAATGTTGGGACAAATGTTATTCTTCCAGTTTCTAATGTGAGTGCTTTGCTTTACAAATTGTTTGAATTGCAAGGTTATGGAGGGTCATTCAAGAGTGGAGTAGTACGGGGAAGAGCAATAATTTCCCTAAATTTAACATTCCTAACTCAAAGGAGCACTTATTTACAATACTCTCGCATTTCAAATAATATGCTCAACAGAAGAATCATATTGATGGAACACCACATAATGGGGGAAATTCCATAATACTGAAAAGAAAGACAATATGGACATGTATGGTAGTTATGCAATTTAAGGAACTGTTGTATGCATTTCCCTCGTAATTACCTTGCAAACTTAATTTTTGGTAGGGAGAGTTCTCTGGTTTCTCACTGGGTAGCAGTTTGGTTCAGCTCTGACGTTTCAAAGGCTGAGTGTACCTTTGGTGTGATTTATCCAGAAGATGATAGTCGACTCAGCTTTCAAAACCTCTGTGCTACGCAACACTGCTACTTGTTGGGAAATGTGAAGCCTCCTCTTCCAGTCCGTACGCTGGGAGCACCTGAAATTCTCCTTCAATTTTGATTTGTAAGTCTTTGGAGTCAGGACACAAAGTGCATCTCAATTTTAGTGGAGGAAGTCCCCTCCTGGGTATCTATACTCAGGGTTTATAGGAACCTGGAAATCCTGGAATACCTGGAAAAGTCAGGGAAAATGAAAACGGCTGTGGAAATCCTGGAAAAGTCAGGGAATTTAATGTGTGGTCAGGGAAAAATCGCAAAACTTTCAAATTTCGGAATTTATCACCTGAAAATGCCAAGAGATCAAAAATGCGGGGGAGCGGAGGGCGGGGTGAAGGAAGGGACGACTGGCCTCAGGCTGGCTTCGCTGTGGAGGCAGCCCTATTCTGGTACTACCTGGCTATAGCTTGCACAATTTGGGGAAAAGATTGGCGAAAGGTGTGCGCATCTCATTTTCATTGGCTAGTGATTTTGCCAGGAATGCTTCAATTTTTCCCTTTGGTGACGAAAAAGTTATTCCTAGTCAAAATTGGTCACAGCCAAATTTGTAGAAGGATGTGAGGAAGAAAAAAATCAAGATTAATTCAAAGAGCTACGTTAACATGATATCAGGTTTGAAGGAAAAGCCAGGTTAGCCATCTTTGCATATATTTTTCTGCAATTAAAACCCTTTCTGAAGGCATATCAATATAAGAAATGATAATATTTACTTTGTTGACTTAAAGTTGTTGATCTCTTATTACTGGAAGTTCATATGATTAATAAGAAAATAAACCTACAATTTTTCATAAGTTTAGACTTCTCTGCTTCCTCACTACCACTTTTATCTCTATAAATGACCAAAATCTTGGAGTTTTCAGGTGCTCAAAAGTCAGGGAAAATGACTAATAATGGTCTGGAAATCCTGGAAAAGTCAGGGAAAAAGAAAACCCCTATAAACCCTGATACTCAACTGTATGTTGCTTGTTTAGTGTATGGATGGCAATTGAAAATGAGCACCATTCACGTCGAGCAGTGGTGCTTATTGCCCATCAAGTGGCACTGGACTTAGTAAATTGGATATCAAGTGCATGCTCAAATTTTGGATTTAAAAGTGCTTTCATGCTTTAGTTTTCATTAACTTTTGTTCTGTTGTTCCATTTCATCTCAGTTCTTGTTCGGAGTACCAGGTTGTTTGCACCCGTTCTTGAGCCAGTGTGCCTACGTTTACTAACCAGAATGCTCATTTGATCCCAGTCTGCTCAACCAGTGACACTTATGTGTGAACCCTCTTCCTTTGTGAATAATTCCTCTCCTGGGCTTTCCCAAAAACATTGTTTATCAAAGGTCTGTTGCTCAATTTTAGGGACTGTCAATACATCTAGTGACCACATCTTTTGCTCCTGGAATGACACCTGGAGCTATGAGATTACATACCTCAAATAGTGACATTGCATGCATTTCGTCAAGTAACTAAAACTTGCATCATCAGTCGAGTTTCGTGGTCATATATATTCCACCAACACAGGAGAACATTAGAATACTGCACAGAAATGAAAAATGGTATACAATATTGAATTGCCTACAGAGAATAATGTTTTCAGAGAGTATTAGCTTCTGCAAGAGATGCCAGGAAATAGAAATGATCCACAAATATTCTAGCTAGCTTTCTTGGCTTTTGCGTTATTTTTTGGCAGTACATTTGTGAAAGTTCATTATTAGAATGTTGTGAAACAGAAATGCTGCAGTTACTGAATTGCTGAAGGTTCCAAGGATATATAAGTAAATTAGAGACACCCCCTGAGTGCCAACACTACTTTATCTTCATACTGCTTAAGTAAGGAATATTTTTGTTGATTAAAACATGCTTTGATGGATATAAATCACTCATTTTCTAACATAAGGATGAGCTTTTCCAGGAGCTGAGAAATAGGGATTGAATGACTTTTGAATTACTAGTTCCTTACTTCTGTTGTGTATTTGGTGCATTGTATATTTCAGTGCATTGTGTGCCATGTGCTCAGATACTTCGAAAATAATGACTAGATTGCTACTTCTGTTAAAGTCTAGATATGAAGGATTCATGATACAGATATGCTACTCAATTCTGTTTTTTATGATTGATATTTCACTGTATATGCATTGAAGTGAGAATTATTTTTAGATTAATTCCTGGAGGTGTGGAAATTATAATAAATTGGACATACATTTATCCATTGCACATACTATTGAAAACCCTAATGCCTTCTTGTCACTCGTAATGGAGATGATAGAAGCTCACGTGCTTTCCATCTGCCTTAAATGTATGCTATTGCATAATATGCCATGTAAAATGTTTTGTATGTGTATCTATTTCTGACTAGCCTCCTTTAATCTGCTAGCCCAATGTGTTGATCTACACATCCGCAAGTTTACCTTCAATTTATGTAATGCTCTATCTTTCCATATTAGGTAGACTATCTGTTTATCACCTATGCACTTATGATGAAATCGGACGTATTACCTGTATCTTGTATTTATGATAATATTAGGTCTTTGACTGTTACTTTGCTTTATCATCTTATAATTTTTCAGACAAATTGTTGTACACTTTATATTGTGATACACCTGCAAGTACATCAGTTTATCAACGTTATCTAATAATAGATGTTTAATAATTTGCTTGTATTGTTTCTGTATCTTTTGTGTAATTACTTGGTTTTACTTCGTGTCACATTAACAATTTTTTTTGTCATAAGGTGAAAATAATTGACAGTTTTTCAATTACCTTGATAATAATAAATGATGATTGAAGTTTTCATTCTTTATACTTATTTGGAATGCAAGACATATATGAATCTACATTATCATAACATCAGTAATGCTAATATACCTTAAAAATAATTTCAGATTTTCATTTTAAGTTCTGTATAATGTGTCGTAGCTCAATGAAGCACTCAAGCTTTGTAATTCACTTTTTAAATCTGCCCATTTAAATATTTTTGTGATGGCTACGGCATTTAAGATGTTTTATACTCTTAGTAACATCTAAATGTCACTGGCAGTTACAACTTATAATTTTTCTTGATCTTCTCTAGCTTTCAAGTTCCAAGAAAACCTGCTGAAAACAATGATACAAATAGAAAACACATTTTTTGCCTTGGGTGAGTCCTGTCCCAGAGACTGCCTCATCATCTGTGACAGGGGAGCGATGGACGCATCGGCATGTAAGTTTCAAAGAAATGCGGTATTTTGACATTATTCTACAGGGACATTATGGTATTCATTCCCACCTTCATATTAATAGTTTAGATGCAACTTAGGGCATAATTATGAGATTAATGGAACCATAGGTTTCTCTCTTTCGCGATGCTTGTTTCTACATTGCACAAATTGGCCACTGCCATTTTTTGTCTCTTCAGAATGTTGTCTTTCTTTTTCTTCTTGTCTGTTACCTTTCAGGATAACCTGGGACTGAATGTTAACTCTGTCTGGGAATTTCGTGAGATTGATGTGGCCTCTGAGGTCTGTCGTGATTGCTATCTCTTCTTTGTCCTCTGCCCTCTTCATGGTTGCTTTTAGTCTAATTAGGTGTTCAAAGGTCATTTTTCTTTGGGTAATCACATTCCATCCATGGTTGTCATTTGCCTAAGGTATTTTAACTTTAGTTTTCATGCTGTATCTGTGATATTTTCTTTGATCTGTGATTTTTCACTGTAGAAAAATAGCATGTCAGTTCTTACAGGCAGTGAAAAGATCAATGATTTGAAAAAAGAAACTGTGAAAAACTAACCAGGATATGAGTGATTGTGTTGAATTAAAACATGTGTCGGGGGTAAATAACCTTGATGTTGATACGCCAGTACATCTCCATAAACTATATATTCTTTGGACTAGCAATGATTGTCACATTGCCTTTTTTCATGTGTTCTCTATGGTTTTCTGTGTTCCCAGAGTTTTCCTCATCGTTTTTCCTTGTTTCTTCTTAGGCTATTGTAGCTTCCCTTTCTTTGTTGTCCATTCTGAGAGCTGTACAGACCCTCTGTGCTTTAATACTGTCGTTCGCTGGATTTGTTATAATGAGACTTTTGAGAAATTTTGTGATGAAGTAAAGGTCCTTGCTATGGAAGTGGTGTTGCAAGCAGTAGGTAAGATATGATGGTTTCACTAGGGCATAAAAGTTGTGAAAATGCGGCTTGAAATCAGAAGAATCACAGGTGCTTGCAAAGGAAAAAACAATATTCAATGTGACATTTGGGAAATGTCTTGTTAACCTTGTGCAGGTTAATCAGAAAGCACAAGAGCACTGTTGTGTAATCGTGTGCTAGGGAAGGGTATTTAAGTAGGAGCCTAGGATGCATGTAAGGGTGGGGGGAAGTGAAAGAAAGGGAGGGAGGGGAGATGCAAAGGACCACCGAGATGACTGCAGTTGTTTGAAAACCCAAGGACAGCGATCTCCCCTAGTATCTTGATGTGGGAAAAGGGTGTTGACGTGGTGGTGAGATGGGGTCTGGGGTTGTTGTCAAGGGGTAAGGAAATTTATTTGGTGATCATGAGGGGTTTGGATTCTGGAAAACATTATCATTGCAAAGTTTGATGTATTCAGTACATGAATGTGCTCAAATTACTAGTGTACCAGAATATCTAATTTCAGATATCTGGGCTCTGTGCAGAAGTTCAGCGATATAGTCACATAATATTCAGTCCCCCTCTTACATACAGCATAGTTGAGACTTATATCCTCTAGTGGAAAAAAATATGTATGTATATGCATAAAGGAGAGGTGGGATGCTAATTATTCACTACCTGCTATTTTTCAACTGCTATATTCGTTAGCATATAGCAGGTGATAACGTCAGGCAGAAATAGCTGCTACGTCTTCTACTGCCTGCAACAATGTCTCCCCTCCTCGTCCCCATGTTGGAACTGTTATTCCACAAGGCACTCCTATTCGGTACACTCCAGCTAATGGTTAGCAAAATATGAGAGCGCACGCACCCAGAAGCAGTTCATTTTAGCAGAAGCGGCAGCAGAAGTTAATCATTAGCAGAAGGGGAGAGAGCAAAAGTGGTGTACCAGTTGATTTAAATATGTAGTTGCATTGCTGCACATTCACTGCTAACTACGACACAGTGTCGCTGAATTGTTCTGGAATGTGGATGGTGACAGTGTGTCCGTCTTGACTCCCTTACTTCCTAGGGCCTGGCTCCGTCCTGCTCAGGGTAAAACTCTATTCCAGGGGTGGGCAACCTTTATGATAGTATGTGCCTAATTTGGCAAAATCTCTGAGAGAAAATGTTTCCATGTTCCAAACTATTTTTTTTTAACATTTGATATATTGCTGTTTGATTTGTAAGTGAATATGTAAACTGTGTAAAACAGATTAAACAAAATAATATGACTTTAAATTCATGCAGTGTTTTTTTATTTTCCAGAGTAGCATTGTAGTAGGCTTGATATCGTCTGCTAATTAAGCCTTGACCATCAGCATTTAAAAATTAGCAGTTATTCCATGACTCTGCTAGGATTAGAAGTAGCTAAAATTAGCTGGTATTTCCAACTGCTAATTTGGGTTAGCAGTAGCTGTTGGCAACTGCTACTAGGAAATAGTAGTTTTGCCCACCCCTAATATAATCTTCACAGGTGTGGATAATAAATGAAAAACACGAAAAAAAAGAACTCGCACACATATGGTTTGAATATTTCGGTCAGGCATTGCCACCTTTCTCAACAAGAGGAGGGACGCTGAAGAGAGGGAAGAGTGAGAGACGGACTGGGAGGAGAAAGGCAGAGAGGAGGAGGAGGAGGGCTACGGTATCACATTGAGGCCGGGAAATTTAAAAGTGTTCACAAGCCATATGCCTGTTGTTATGCCATATGTCTGTGCATTAGTTTCTTAATCGCCATTATTTTTCAATACTAAGTAATATTTTTTTGTTAGTGTTAGTTGATATGCTTTTCCCATTCATTTCTTATAGGCCCAAGGAAATTAGAAGGTTTTAGGAAAGGGCATATGCATCGTAGCCTACAGGTGACAATGAGCCAGAAAGGGGCTTGGGAAGAATTAGGCCTGACCTCTTTGGTACAAAGCTTTGCGTTTTCTATTGCCTCCCATGGTGTTATCACTTGTATCCAAATATGAATAATAATTGAAAATCTTGGATTAGGTAGTTGTGATAGCTTAAGCACTTGACTATCAACTCAAGGGCCTAGGTATGAATCTTGGCAGTAATAGAAATTTTTCGGTGATTAATCGGTCCCTATTTGGTGCTGTGTGGAAAAATCTTCAAGTTCTGCACTCCATGTGTCGTATGGGATGTTGTAGTGTGGACCCCTATGCGCCTTTCGTTAAGAGCAAGCTAATGCCTCCACCGGGTTTCTCTCCGACCTCCCTCTGTTCCTCAAAATATTCCTATCTCTACACAATTACCCACCTATCCTAAGTGGTGCAGATGACCTCAGCTATCAGTTGCCTTCCCCGAGTAATTACTGCTGCAACTAACCAAGCACAGTGTCTTGGCTGATATTCATCGTAGTGGCATCAATAATCTTTATTAGTGTATTTTAGAGCAGTATAAGTGCATTTTATTCCACTGTGAGTTAATTATAATTCTAATACTCTAGTCTATTCCTAATAGTTGGTGCAAATTTAACTCATTTAAACTACACATTTGGTGTTTCTTTGCCTTGTTATGCACTTTGTGATTGTATTTTTACAGTGATTTCCTTTAATTGTCATATTACTCGTAGTTTTATCTCATGCATAAATAACATACATGATTGGGTATCCTGTATGTCCGTGCCTACTGAAAATGGCTGACCATGCTTCAGGGATCAGCTGCAAAGCTGCCTCTGATCAGAGACAGCAGTACCTTCCAACGTCCCTTGCATTGACCTACCTCCCCCATACAGTCTGTGCCCAACAAAATGACCAATGTTGCTTCATGAACCAGCTACAATACTGCCTCCTGTACCTTCTAACCTCTCTTTGCATAGGCAGATCTTTCCCTTATCTTTCATTTTCATCTATCCAAGTTCTCATGAGAGTCAAATTCAACAATGCCTTTGGTCGTCAAGGTGAAGGTTTCTGAAAACCACGAAATTTGACTGAATTTAGGTATATTTTATTGAATACTTCATGATTTGAAAAAGAGAATTATATTTCATGATAATAATTAAATTCTTCAAGGTATTTCCTTTCTTATGGTTTATGTCTGGTGTTTGTGGGATCAAAAATAATAATTAATTATTCTAAATTAAAAAAATTCTGCATGCCGAAAAACTGATTTTGCCATGTTTTCTTTTTTGTAAGATAAAAAGAGTGTGTAAAGTCGAACCCAGGACTATCATATAATTAACAAAGTAGAACTACATTATGAAGATTGACAACATTTAATGAAACAATTAATGATTTCATGTCCATGCAACTTATGGTTTATCTGAGTTTACCGGTGTGTATAGTAGGGCGTTGCACTTTTCCGTGAAGCTTTTCGGCCAATCATTTTATATTGTAGAAGAGATACATACACCAACCCTGATAAAATTAAACATTTTTATCTTAATACATACATAGTTATTTTAACTTCAATTGGATTGCATTTTCTAGGCATTTATGTTTACCAGTACATGTGTAGCGAAAGGCTGTTCGAGGTAAAGTTTCATCTACATCATCTCACAGGATGTCTAGTATCACTCTTTTTGATTTTTATTTAAAATTAACTTATCTCTCTTGTGGAATTTGAAATAACAGGGATCATCATATGTAGGGTTTGTCTTAGTTTCATCCAAATACAGTAGTAATAATAATTGAGAACAATAATTTTTGACCCTGTTGCATCCTGAGGTTCATCATGTTTGGCAGTTAATCTGCAGTCATAAGAGTGCAGTTGATCGTCTCCTGTGAGCAAATTATGTTCATTGGAAGCATGTTAAAGCTCTCCATATAACATACCGCCAATATTATGTTCCAGGCTTTTCCTCAGAGGAAATTAGAACTGTTTTATTTATCTAGTTTCACTTTCATGTAAGGGGATTTAGTACTCATTTCACAGAATGGTTGTGGACCATTCTGTGAAATTTCTGTGCCTACACTATGTACCTACTTCTCATTTCTTGTTAGAGGTAGCATGTGAAAAGATAGATAATTAACTCTATCTCTACTTCTTAAAGTTATAAAATATGGCATTCTCAGCGTGATATAGGGGAGTATCCTACACAGCAGGATACCAGGCATGGATAGTCGGGATTTTGGTGTTTTGATAAATGTTTGCATAGGTATTTTATTGATGGTGAGTTGAATAAATGTACCATCAGGAAGATTCCCAGTGAGATATTTCTTGAAAGCCTACTATCAAAACCAGAATGCCATGAAAACCTTCACGGAAGTGTAACTGATATCTTTTGATTGTAAAAAAAACTTGTTTTTCTCTCTTTTTGTGCAGTCATATCGAGAGACAAGTGGGAAAATATGATGTCTATTAATGGGTGGAATCCTGTGGAACTACGTGATACGCGCTACAACCAGATTATCCACATGGTATCTGCTGCCAATGGGGCGGAGGACTTCTATAGCACTGAAGTATGAGACTGAGGGAAAGACCAGTGAAATGTCTGATTCATGATGCTCTTTCAAACTGAGGTCTTCCACGGCCCTAGTATTTTCAAAAGCAAAAGTGGATGCCGCAGAGATCATTGCTAAGCTATAAACATTGTTGGCTTTGAGAGTATTCTGTAACGAAAAGACTCAGAGGGAAATTTTCCTTTTGCCTTTTGGTCATGTAAAAGGCATTTATTAATGGTAATGGAACCCTTTTTCATGTGTTGACTACATTGTTGACTCAAGACGTGAAGGAATTTACTGTTAATAGTATTCATTTTATTTTACTATTGGCACCCAATGCCTCATGTATAACGTTTCAGGATCACGCTTGCCGCAGTGAAGGTGTGGTTTTGGCTCAGGAGTTGGACAACAAAGCCGCCGAGGCGTGGGTCGGCCATCCCTACTTTGATGTCATTGACAACTCGACTGATTTCGAAACAAAAATTTGCCGGATGATTGATGTAAGCATTTTACTTCATAAAGTATGTGTCTGTTTGATTGGCTGAATATTTGAATGGCCAAATAAAGACTTGAAGTGTATTCCTGTGCATGCAAATTTAAGGGTTCTATCTATGAAACACCTTCTGAGATGCCATATAGCAAGATTTCCTTAATTAAGAGAAAAAATCTTTGTCGGCTTTGCCACCCATTCAATCTTTTGAATGCCGTCATTCATATGTAACACAACATTTTGAATTCTTCCAACCTTGACTCATTTGCTATTATTACCCTTCATGCCTCACTCCTATAAAGAAGCATGCTCCAGATTTATGGTCTAAAGAAAAATAAAATTGCTTCTCTTTCTCATTTTTTATGGTTTGGACTTTATTTCTTGACATTTCATACTCACCCCTGTGGTATTTATTTTTGGGATTACCCTTCCCTTTTTTAAGGTACCTATTTTCCTTCATTTTATCGTATTAATAGTTTGATTGGTTACCCATGGCTTTTTCAGTGATTTACTCTTATTGATACTTTCTCTACTGGAGTTCAAATATATTTCATTCATCATTCCATTGAATTCATAGCAGCACATCTTATTTATTACACTTTACCTTCTCCTGTGTGACTATCCTATTTAAAGCAAACAAAACCATTTATTTATAATTTCTTTATTTATTGTTATTTTTACTTAAGACTTATGTCCTTGGTGTGTTACCCTCATCTCTGATGGTGCCTAAGCCATTTGTATAAGGATCACTTCTTTTTGTTTTTGGATACCCAGCCATTCACAGATTATATCATGTTCCCATTGTAGAAAATATGAAGGAGACAAGAATTAATGTTTGAATTACCCGTTGCTTTCTCTCTTGTGTAAACTGAAATATTCTCTTGGTAGGTACGCATGCATAGAATTTGATCATTATATTTTATGCAGTTAATATTAATTTTATTTGCCGTACCTATGCTCACATAACCTACAATATGTTATACCCATTTCAATTTTTTTAAAGAATTTATGGTCTAGCTCCCGTAAAAATTCAACTGTTGAGTTAGGTGGTCTGGCAACAGTAAGAATATTCATGTAAGTGCTATTAATCATGGTAAGGCCATGCAATCACTCAAAACTATTAGTCTCTAGGTACATCTTTAACTAAGAATGTAATGTCATTTTTCACAAATATCATTATACATACTAACTTCTCTTCTGTTTTTCCTGGTCGTAAAATACTTTGTTGAATACTTTAGAAGGGGATATCCTCAGATCGAATATTAAGTTGCCAAAATTTACCATATTCCTCCGAATCCATATTCCTCCCCCCTTTTAGGCCAAATCTTCGTGGAAAAAGTCTTGGGGGGACTATATTCGAGCTCATTGGCACCTAATGTCCGTTGTAAAATTCCATCCCCCGAGTTTGAAGGCCAATATCTCGAAAATGGGTAGTTCAATTTTAAAATAAAGTACATCGAACTAAAGCTTGTTTATTTACATGTTTATTAATGTCAAAAATATTTATTGGAAGTTGGTTGTATTAATTAATTTTTCGACCGAGACAGATAAAAAGGCCGGATTTTTTTCAAGTTCCAGGAAGCAAGTTCAACTTTTGACGCCCGCTTGAAGATAAACTACAAAAGCCACTTCTCTTTTCTTCACATAAGATATGGAACATATATTAATCTTAGAATAAACAAAGTTTAAAATAGATTACTCAGTTCACAATTGCGGTACGAAAAATGTTTAAAACATGCACTATCTCAGCGTTTCGAAGTCGGAAATACATTTCATTTTGACGGTATTCTTCGTGTTTGAAAACTAAGCACGTGTAAAATGACTTAACAAATTGAGAGAATTATATATGCTTTCAACGTGTATATATTTTTTCGGAAACGAAGCTCCACGCGACAAGACTTTCGGTCAGGAGAAATGAGCTGCTCGAGGTTGCCAAGTTGTAAGCTACCATAGGTACCACGTGCACCAAACACCACGCGAGAAAATTCTAAAATTGCGAGAATTGGATTCGACAGAGTGAGGTGGGACAAGTTAATGGAAGTTAATATTGCGGAAGATAGGAGTAGACTGGAGAGACAGGAGACTGATCCGGAATTTATACATGGTGCAGAAGGCCAAGTGAGAGTAGCCAATGGAGAATCGGATTGGGCCACAATAGGGAGAGGAGTTAGGCAGGGCTATCCTTAGTCGCCGGTACTTTTCAACATATACTCGGAGGAAATGGTGAGAGAGACATGGGACGAGCTGGAGGCTGGAGAAAAGGTCAGGGGGATATTGATAAAATCAGTGAGGTTTGCGGATGACCAAGCGCTAGTCAGCCAGTGGCTTGCAAAAAATGCTGGATGCATTGCAGGGACAGTGCGAAAGATACGGGATGAAAATAAACCAAAAGAAAACGAAATTAATGCAATTTTCAAGAACAAAAAGGGCCAGTTTAACGATAAATGTAGGAGGTCAGAAGCTAGAGCAGGTAGAGCAACATAGCTACCTCGGTAGTGTGTTGGAAGAAAAAGGGTATAGCAGCATTGAAGTGAGAAGGAGAATAGCACTGGAAAAAGAAGCTTTTACTCGTAGGCGTGAACTATTGACAGGGGCGTTGAGTAGGGAAGTGAAGAAAATACTAGTGAAAAGTTTAATATGGAGCCAAAGTTTAATATGGAGCCTTGTGCTATATGGGGCGGAAAATGGGGATTTACGAAAAGAAGATGAAAATAGACTTGGGGCTTTTGAGATGAGGGTGAGGAGAAGGATGGAGAAAGTAAAGTGGGTCAAAAGGAAGACGAATGATAAAGTGCTAGAATTGGTCGGAGAGGAAAGAAATTTGATAGATGAAATTAGGAGAAGGCAGAAGGTGTGGATGGAAAAGGTACTAAAGGGGGATGGTGTTTTGAAAGAAGTGATTGAGGGAAGAGCATTGGGAAAGTGGGGAAGAGGGAGAAGAAGAACGGGTTGCTTGGATACAATGATGGGAGGTATGAGGGGCTGAAGAGGGACTTCATGTGAAATTTAGTAGTGGGAAGAATCAAATGTCCATTTAAACCTACCTTCACCGGTAGAAAACCAAATATGTAATAATAATAAACCTCTTTATTACGATTATGTCTCAGCAAAACCACATCAAACAATTTCCCTCTTGCTGTCTAAAAATTGCAATCAAAATCCCACCATTCGTAGTCAATGAAACATTATTTCTTGGGATATAACCTTCGGGAGTTTCTTTGTGGATTTCCTCTCGAGGGACTGAATAGTGGGTTACAGAATTGAGTAAATATTAGTAAATCAAACATTTTGTACATTGTTTCTCACAAATATTTATTTCATAGAAAATTTGGACTTTTTTTCTTCATTTAATACTCTTTGTTAGCCTTAGAATTGCATGTTTGCAAATTGCCTAATTTGCATGCAAACATAATAATCGATTATGAAGGCCATAACTTCTTCACAATGTTCAAATTCATTGAATAGATTAACTGAAACAGGTTAAAAAAACCAATATCCCATTTCAAACTTGTGCATGTGGTTATTGAATCATGTACCGGTCTGCTGAAGGAAGTAGCCTAAAAAATTAAATTGTGTTATACTCATGATTAATATCAAAATTAATTCACTTCCAAAACAAATTATGTACTCACGCAATGAATGATATGATTAAAAAAAATATGTATTCTGTATTTCAATATCCGTAGTCTTTCTTTATTTGATATTGTCATGTATGTAGTGTTGTCTCTCATAACTTGGTAATCTTGATTTGAATTGACTAATTTAATGAATTATTAATATCATTAATTTCTAATTGATGTATTAAAAGGATGCATTTTGTGATCTTTGAGTGAAGATCATGCAAATATTTTGCTTAAGCCTTAGTTAATTACTTTTTGCTTAAGAGAGACTGGCAGCTCTCCTGGATGCAACCCTGACTGTGAACCCTGCCTTTCCCCTTTTATACCAAGCGAAGCATCAAAAGTTTCCACCTGGCACATCAATGCGTGTGGCATGGTCGACGGGTTGAGCTGGTGGTACTATGCCATCTTTACTCTCCCATTATATAATCATACCATCTCATGGTACTATATTTGCTAATTATCGTAATATCTCTCCATTAATGTATGTAGAGTTTTTTTTTTTAAATCTTTCTCTTGCGAGGTATATTCATGAGGTTTGTCTCCATTTGCAGGCAGTCTGTCAAAAGCTCGGCATAGACACTGGAGGTCGACTCTTGCACAACTCCAGAAAGGTTAAATTTTTGGTCAAAGGCCCATTGCCCGCAGACGAAGCATTCCCTCCATTCCAGGACTTTGATGTTGTGCACAATTACCTCCAGGCGAGCACCCCTTCAACTCAGGCTCGGTTGCGTAAACGAGGACAAAGAGGTTAGTTTCTGTGATCTTCTGCCTTGGCGTTGTGTACTTTAAGAATGTCATTCCCAGCATTCTGTATTTGCATCTTACTTAATAGATGCCACATGTTTTTGAATTGATGTGTCTTCAGTCCCTAATTATTTCTTGGACTCCTGAAGAGATGGGCAGTTGCAACATTTATGATAGAAAACTATTGCGTGGATGAACAATACTAGGCAGGATACCCAAAGTACTCATAATACTACTTAGTATTTAATTTAATACGTGCATCACATTTAAGTTTAAAAATATCACAGTAAGAAAATGGCCAACCAGGGGAAAACAGCATAGAAGAAAGTGTTTTTGGGAATGAAGGCATTAAAATATTTTCTTTAACATTAATACCTAAGCAGAAAGAGTAGACAATTAACTGTGTGAATTCCACTTCAGGTTTACTCTAGGTATGATGTAGGTTTCAGCACCTTGTGCCATCATCTCCTTATTAACAAGAAGTGGAATTCTTTGTACATATTGATAACTTATTTTACTGTGGATAATTTCCACATAGTCAAATGTGACACCGTTCAATTCATTATGTCCTCACGGTGTTTTGTTGTGTGAAGGTGTATACACTATCATCATGAAGAGGTAACATGATGCCATGCTGAGAATAGGTGTACTGTTGTAATTTTTACGTATTTGAAGAGTTTTCTTGTGATAAATTGGATTCAGTGGATTGGTATAATGGATTACCATAAACAAAACTATGTAACCACCTAAGATTTAATCGTTAATTTCACTTTATATAAATGACTTAGAAGTACGAATTAATGCATGGTATTTATCTTTATTAGCTTTATTTATCAACTGCAGGGGGGCAAGGGCCTAGCCACGTTGATACACCGGTTCCCGTGAGATCACCGAAGTTAAGCAACGTTGGGCCCGGACGGAGGTTGCTTGGGTAGCCCCCCTCCATACCTCTACCATGGTGCTCTTGTCCCCTGTCTGCGAGTGGTGGGCAGGTTAAATGTGGGTTGGCACAATGGATCTAAAGAGGTCTAAGTGCCAGGGGGGCTCCAGAAGGCCCCCGCCCACCCCTCCAATTTACATTTTTATCAACTGCAACTTAGAATACAATACCACCAAGTCGTGCATGGTGAAGAGCCTCACCCTCTTTGAGGTGCCCCTGATTTTGCTGAACATAATGGATAGTGACCTGGTGGTCAATAAACAGCTCCCATCACCATGGTGCATCTCTGTGTTAAGGGTGACCGCATCTACGGGGCGGAGGGTAAGAAGTCACAGAGAGACTCCGGATACTTGGTGACCTCTGGTTTTATTTAACCTTACCCAAGCATGCGGGGCTCTGCATGGGTGGACATCTTATTTCCCTGGCTACTTGTGGGACCAAACTTGGAACCCTTAAACAAAACAATGGAGGGCGCTGAGAGGAGCACTCTTCACATGGACTCTTGTAGTCCATCTTCTTCCTTGGGGGAAGAAGACGGTGGATGGGATAACAGTGGAGAGCCCCGATGGGGATCCCAGTCGGGACGCACCCTCTACTACCTTAACCTTGCCTGTGGGGGTTCCTTCTGGAAGACCCACACATCCCAGTTGCCCCTCATACCCTTCGTGGGGAGAGGAGGACGACATCCTTTCCAACCTCTCTGGGCCCGCCTTCAAGGAGGCACCGAGCCTGGTCTCCCCCATGGGGGTAGAGTCTGACTCGAGAGCCCCTGTGGGTGGGGGCCTAAGGGAAGGCTCCACATCCCCTCAAAGAGAAGGAGACAAGGGAGGAAGAAGATGTGGGTGGGGCGGAACCATGGCTGGCATAGCCGTGCTTCAGGCCAACTTACAACACTGTAAGGCTGCCTCAGGGGTCCTGCAAAGGATACTCTCTGAAGGTATGGTCAAAATAACTCTGATTCAGGAACCATGGGCTTTCCAGGGAAGAGTCAGGGGCCTGAGCATGAGAGTCAGGGGCCTGAGCATGACAGGGGAAAAATATATTGCTGTACCACTGTTGATAGACCTAGATCTTGTATAAATGTGAATGGGATAAGTGCTTTGCATCTATCAGAATTTACCAGTAGGGATCAGACAGCAGTTCTGCTGACCCTGGGGGAAGGTGAGAACAGGAGGAGGGTGGTTTTATGCTCCTCCTACCTGCCATACAATGCACCGGCTCCTCCACCATTGAATGAGATGGAGAGGCTGGTGAGTCACCGTAAGACCAACAAGTGGGATCTTCTAATCGGTTGTGATGCTAACTCGCACCACATTGTGTGGGGGAGTGGAAGCACCAATGGAAGGGGAGAGAGGCCCTGTTGGAGTATCTCATGTCTATGGAGTTACATATACTCTATAAAGGATCACAACCTACCTTTGCAAACAGCATTAGGCAGGAGGTGATAGATATCACACTCTGCACCAGTTCTCTGCTGCACAGGATTGATGGGTGGAGAGTGTCAGGGGAGATAACTTTGTCCGACCACAGACACATACTCTTCACTCTTTTAGAATCCAATCACAGGGAAATAACATATAGGAACCCCAGGACTACCAACTGGGGACTATACCGAGAAGGGCTGGGAGCTGCCCTAGAGGGGGCACCTCAGTGCAAGTTTAGAAATGTGGATGGGATAGATGCTGCTGTTGACTATCTACAGAAAAGCATCATCACATCCTGGGCTGGGCTTGCCAAAAGACTCCTGTCACTAAACAGGGGTCAATTACGAACGGTAGTGGGACTCCTCACGGGGAACTACCAGGTGATGAGACACCTGCACCTCCTGGGAATCATAGATTCACCTAGATGCAGGTGGTGCGAAGAAGGGGATGAAACCACATCCCACACATTATGCGAGTGCCCCGCTGTGATGAGGACTCGACATAGGTACCTGGGTTCACCATTGTTGGAACCCAGGGAGGTAAGGGAAATCCCCATAGCGGACCTGTTGGCCTTCAGCAAGGTGATCGGCCTTTATGGGTGATTTCATTAGAAGGGTGGTTGACACAATGGGCCAATAGGTCTAAGTGCCTCAGGCCACAGCAAGGAACTCCATCACAAAACAATCCATCTATCTATCTAGAACACAATATTTGTTCCATTTCTACATTGTTTAAAGTCCAATCAAGTTCACGCACTGATGCTTTACGGCAGGTCCTGCCGTACCTTGCGTGCACGCCCGCACTTTTTAGTTGTTCTTTTGTTAATCCAAGTTCAAACGGAGGCATAGGAGTGGAATGGTCGGTTAGACAAGCGGAAAAGCATCTAGTCAGTCACATGAAAACGGAGAGTGGTGGTGTGAGCAAGGGGTGGAGTTCTGCTCACCTGTCTTTGTCTGCCAGTGCTGGAGTAGTTGACGGATGAGGAGTTGATTAACTCGGTGAGAAACAAAGGTGACGACAAAATTAGTTCTCTGTTGGAAAAAGAAACTGTGCCTATGCCGACTAGAGCTAATGCACAGCAGGCTCTTAGAAATATTAGTGCCGTTTACCGGGTCAGTGATGCTTCCGCCGACGACTTTAGGAAATTTAGTGAAGCTGAAGGGTCTGCGCTTTCGGCAGTAGACTGAAGCAGACGATGCTTGAATGATTTTTCAGCCGGGAATAGAAATTGAAAGTACTCTGCTGTTATGTGAAGCGTGCGTATGTGTGATACTAAAGGTCCAACTCTTGTTTGGTTATGCTTTTTATCATCATGATGAAGTCGCCAAAGTTTTCCGTTGCCAAAGAATTATTTATATCTTTAAAATTTTACGATTCATCCTGTTTTTGATTATTTTTCCTATTAGCAGAAATAATGGGAATACCTACTTATGTTTTCTGGTACATTTGCTAATTTGCGCAAATTTCAATGTTTTCTTAAATATTGCTAGGGCCGATGTTATGCGAATAATTAAAATTTATCCCGTTCAACAAGTTTTTATTTTATGATTCCCGACTACACGCGTGAAATACTATTAATAATAATAGTATTTCACACGAGTTATCTACGTTCCCTGTAGATCCTCCAGATGGCAGCACTAGTACCACACACGATGTGCAGCGTAACCTACAGAGGCATTTGTTTGTGTAAATAAATACTTGCTGAAATAAATTTTCGAGAGATAACTGAATGTGAATTTTAGGAACGGCTGGGAAGAGGTAATCATTCAAGAAATATTTTCGACCGCCGAAAAATGCTGTATTTCTGTGAATCATTACGGCAACTTTCCTAACCAATGGTCGTACTGGTTAGCACTTGTATACTTCAGCAAAGCATAAATTATTGATTTGGAAGATTTAATTCACAAAATAAATGATAAATATGCAATTGTGCACGAAAACAGTCCTTCTACCTGTTTCTAATAGCATGGTAACGAAAGAAAAACGGAAAGTAAAAACAACTGTGGAAATTGAGATATAATTGAGAAAAATACATCATCTCGGATATAATGAACGCTAGCTATAGCGAGTGATTTCCTAGCCATTGAGAGCACTAGTTATACCGAGCTTTCACTGTATTGAGAAAAGATTCGATTTTTGAAAATATTTCGTAAAAATAGAGTAAAATTTATATAATTCATCCAAATATTGAAACGTTTTCAAAGTAATCACCCACCATTAAAAACCCCTTCATTAATGAAGGAAAATAATTCAGTACATTAACATAATTAGTTCCAAAAGCCATTAAATTCATTATCCGGTTGCAAGACCCATTAACTACAACATAAATGCTAAGGTATCCTCTTTACCATCTGTAATATTTTTCATACTATCATACAAATAATTTTGTATATTTTTTCTAAATTTTATGCTAAAAAATTACGCTTGCATCAGCTGAAAAAAAAATTCAGAACATATTCTCACTTTCCCAAGTTTCACTTCCGATGCCATTAACGACTTTTGCAACTGCACTACTCAAGTGTAGCAGTCAATCTCAGATCCATATGACTGGCTCAGCCTGGTTTGGTAAACGCAATGGGATGACTGGATGGGTCTAGAAGTGATCGGCTGATATCAGAATGTGGTGTATGCTTGTGGTGGTTCCAATGAATCAATGGACCACATTCTTTGCAGAAAAATTTGTTGGAGAAACCACGAGAGCCTGGGTCGCTTCAGATCTGAAGTGCCTCCGTGGCACCCTCTACTCCTGTGTCTCGATGTCTGTGTTGTTAATTGGTCTCAGTCAGCTCGCTTCCAGATAGGTGTGAGTTGAGATGGATCTGAGATTGATTGGCAAACATAGGTACTGATACATAGGTACTACCATGAGGTGTGAAGTTAGGTACGTCTGGATAATGGCAGCTCATCAAAAATACACACCATACATATGCATAGTAATTTGTTGAGGTAAGCAGAATATTTTTTTTATTTTAATGTTCATTTTTTGGCTGAAATTAAAGAAGAAATTTAGTTGAAATGACAAGAAGCAAGTAAGATGAGGAAGGTGGAACCAGTAATTACATACTACTAGAAACAAAAGAAAAGCGGCTATAGTGCAATAAAATGGGTGCAAACGACAAGTTAAACTGAGTAATGCAATTAAATTAGAATTACTGTTAGAATTTATATACAATAGTTTTGCTTGTGCAGTGATTTCAGAAAGGATGCAATGCAAAACATTTTTGTACTTTGTCAATTCAACATTTTGACTAAGTGTTTTGTTGGGAAATTTATATATAGTATAGTTGGGAAGTTACCTGAATGTGCCAGCAACATTACAACAATATTTGAATAAACGTTGGCATGTTCACAAATCAATGTTAGTGCAACGTTGTGGGACCAACTTCTGCTACAATATTACCTGTTTATTGCTCCCAGTTTAGCCTATGCAATTTAAATGGGTAATTCATCAATATGTGTTTGTGAGATATTTCAGAAATAACATGGAGCATTTCATAAGTAGTGGAAGTATCAATAGTGGAATACTCATCTAAAATAGAACAGCATATTTATATTCCCTGAGATCATGACACGTGATATAAGGCATGTCAATATCAATATACATATGTAATACATAGTACATAGGCTCAAAAAAGGAAAGAAAATCATAAAAGTTACTGAGTCTTGTCATAGAGGAATTCATAAACTGAATAATATAACTTTGCATGCAAACCTGTTTTAACTTCAAGCTTAAATGTGTTCACACTTTCAATGTATTTGATTTTATCTGGAAGACTGCTGCGCATATAAGTGGATTCCCATAACTCTTGGATCTAAAGAAGTGTTATGATAAGATCTAAAAAAAAATGCCAATTGGAGGGGTGGGCCTTCTGGAGCCCCCCTGGCACTTAGACCTCTTTAGATCCATTGTGCCAACCCACATTTAACCTGCCCACCACTTGCGGACGGGGGACAAGAGAACCACGGTAGAGGTATGGAGGGGGGCTAACCATCCAACCTCCGTCCGGGCCCAACGTTGCTTAACTTCGGTGATCTGATGGGAACCGGTGTATCAACGTGGCTAGGCCCTTGCCCATGATAAGATCTAACAATATGAACTGATTTGCTACACGTCATGTAAAACGTGAAGTACTCTAAAACAAGGATAATGTATTCTGGTTGTCTGATCTATTGATTTTTTCAGTTCTTTATTTTTGCCTTGAAAATCAAAAGTATTGAGCAAAAGTTATTAATCCTTGGAGTGCTATTGTGCTCCTCTTGCAGTGTCACTATTAGTTGTTATTAGCTCACACTGATTCTTGCTTGACTTTATTAGACATTTGGCTTGACTTGATTGGCATTTAAATCCAAGGAACTTTGAATAACAAACGTTTGTAATTCCACTGGTGTTTATTTGCTTGTGCTTACATGTACTACGCTGAATAATTTATTTTCCTGAACCTCTGAAAAGTCAGCAAAAATACTCTAGCAAATCAGCATAGTTCCTAAGATATTGTTTGGCACATTGTAAGGGTTAAATTGAGTTCAGGATGGATGATGTAAAATGTATCATTTCATGCTGCAAGTAGAGTGAGTACTTCTATCTCAGGCCATATTATTTGCTTCTGTTAAGTATAGTGCGTAGCATAAACTTTGAATATCAAACTTGGGCTGAAGTGGAATATTTTCATTTATTTTAAGCTACGCTTGTCTCTTTTGTGTGAATTAAATGATCCTGTTATTTTTCAGAATTCTCCTATCACCTCAGCTGCATATCTGAATTAAAAGTAAAATGATTAAAAATAATGTTTTCACTCAGATGGTGAAGTAAAATCACCATCTTGTGTCAGGGACATTAAATAAATTGAGTATGACAATGAAATTTAAGTGATTTTGAAGTTTTCTAAGAGAGGCAGTTTTTAAGCCCTGTTTTTACAAGCCTTCAAAATCAGAACTCATATGTAAAGGATCGTGTTGTGTTTAACACATCCTATTGGCCAGTTCAGAATATTGAAATCATAGCAAAATTCATGTATTTCATTTTGAAATAAATTTAACTCCCAAAAAATATTTTGTTTTACATTTGGTTTCTGGGCATGTTTGGATTTTTTTTCAATGATTTTAATGATAATAGACTTACTACCATATGTGGTGCCTATATTTGTTTTTGTGTATCATGTAATTTTATGTAAATACTAATAAGGGAGACCGGCTAAATATTTTACCAGTTGATTCTGTCTTAAAATGAAAAACCGAACTCTTTTGTATTATTTCAAGTTATCAATTTATATTACTAAGCATCCATGAGAAACGTATGTATCACTGGTAATGTGGTCTTGGTATTATCATTGAAATTTTTCCTAGCAAATACTTATCTTATTGATGTATGCAATTGTAGGGCACTGGAGCTACACTCACACCATACGGAAACCTCGATTACGAGGGCAAGTGGTGGAAGTTAAAACTCAGGTCACTCATCGAGATTACATCAACATGCTGTCACAGAAGGATGACAACCATTTCACTATTTTTAAGAAGAGGCGGTGTTTCTTGGTCAACAACCAGTATTTTCAGCTGGATATCTACAAGGAACCTTGCCATCCAAGGTATATAACATATTCTCACTGTGCGAAATTATACATGTGCTATGACATCCGAAAAATATTTTCCAGGAAAATTTGGTTCATTCAATTTCTCTTTCACGATGTTCTTCACCTCAACGTTATGCCTCAAAGTGTGTTTAAGGCTCATACGCACGTTTGAAGATTTGAAAGTTACTCATGGCATGCCTCCAGTTTAAAATTGCAAGCCTATTTTGGTGATTTACTTTCTCATGCCCTGATTACTTGCTTCTATGATTGAGAGGAGTTTGAAGGCTTAAGGAGGTTCCACCGTGACTCCGCAATTCAAAATCCCGTAAAAGAGCTATGTTATTTAATGAATAAATACTGATCCAGAAAAACACCAACATATGGAAAATCATCTTTAGGGTGATAACCCATACACAATATTGTAATTGTTAACCCCTTAAGTGGGGTGACTATAGCCGCAGATGAAAATCGCTGCCCAGGTGGGGAGCGTGGCAAAAGCCGCGTGCCGCGGACATATATATTTCGTGCTGGAGACATCAACTATAGTCGTCCACCACGATTTACATAAGAGTTATAAGAGTGAGCTAGAATGAAGTGTTTGTTGATGTAGCCTAATGAAATTTCTCCGTGATGAGAGCGCGCTAAGTGAGGTCAAGAAAACAGAGGCCCTATGGTGTGTGGTGAGGGCCATTTGCTTCACGTAAACAAATGGGGGTCCGAGGGATAAGCGTCTGATCTGGCAGCGTGTAGATGGGAAATTCGTAGCTTTGAAAAAAATATCTGGAAGTGATAGAAATGCCTTGCTTTTTTCAGTAATAGGACTCCTAAGCTTGTTTCCTTACAGAGGCAGGCCCAAAGTAGCGTAGGACGTGGAGCGCAAATGAATAAAACTATGCAAATGTGTTATTGATATGACTATTATATGCATTCTAAGGCTGCTATTCTGAACGAGATAAGGCCGGCCTTATAAGTCATAATAGCGGAAAAAGTCGATATTTTCAAGAGTATTACGACCCAGTCGTTATTTGCTATTCTGAATGCCGAAGAGTCACCGGAAGTCGCTATTCTACAGATATCCCATAGCGTGGTCGAAATATGGTATTCTGAACGGCAGATAGCGACCGGCCGGGTCGTAATATTATTCCCCGATTCTGAAGACCGGGCAATCTGGATAGCACGACGTAAATCAGCTCGCTGAATGACTTTCAAATGTTTATAATGTTTACTTCGAGTAGTATCGGGTATATATTCGACGTTTGTTTACTATCTGAAAGGACTGGACGTCTGCATTTCAAGTTTTGGCAATTGTTAATGCATATGTAGAAGCCCGGGGTAGGCTACGATTAGAGAAAGTGATACATATGTGTTTGTTTTTTGTGAAATCAGTGGACTGTGGTGTTTCTATTTACTCTGAAGTCATTGGTGGTGCCTGTTTTAGTTTCTGTGGTTGTTGTATCGGAAAATTTCAAGCATGTTCATTTATCTGGTAAGAATTAAATCTTGTTAAGAATTACTAGAAAGTGTTATTTATAAACTTACCGGAGGACCACAGAGGTTCCATCCCATGCCCCTCTGTAAACTGACCACTGCACGCAAATACCTTCGCAAACCGACCACGATTTATAAACAATAATAATAACAGGATGATAGTATAAATTCATTTGAAGTGATGGAGGACAGATTTATTAACCATTTCCGTGTGTCGAGTGAAGTGACTATGTTTGTAGTAAACTGACTTGATTAAACCTTGCGGCGAGAGAAATCCTGCAAGCCATGGCTTGATGATGTGTAAATACTCATTAATAGATCATAATAGTAGACGGGGAAAGTGTGATGTGCCATATTATACTTCATTGCAAAGGCAGTTTATTAATGTGAACGTATTTTCAGTTTATAGAACCTTTAATTAGTTATTTACCTGCCCGATGAAAAGCAATGAAACTCCTACCGACAATAATCCTTTTCATCTCATTGTGTATTTACAACGTCTCCATTGGGTCGTTCTAAATTGTAAATATATTAATAACTATAGTTACCCTTGAGTGTAAACGATTTTTATTTTGCTTGCATTGTAAACAAACAACAGTGATTTCATGAAAATACCGGTACAGAAACGAAATTGCCGAACGTGAGCAGCTGTGTGTCACTTGATAATCCTGAAGGGTACAGAAACCACAATCATTTCCATTCTATTAATTTGCAAATTGTATAATTATGAAACTATTGATCTTTTATGATGATAAGTACGATTTTCGTGCGAGTACCCTAGCCTCCGTAGCAAAACGTATTTAATGTTTATCAACATTGTTTATGAAGATGATAAAGTAATTAATATAAGTTCTACCACTTAAGATTTGTGATAATCGGATGAATATAATGAATGTGGTTGCTTACCCCAGAGCGGAGCATTAGGTAGCAATTCATCATTAATAAACTCGTATTTATATACCATTAACCCTTTCGCTACGAACGCCGTTTATAAACGCCGCAGATTTTTCACTCCTGTGAACGAAGGCCGTTTATAAACGCCGCAGATTTTTCTACGCAAGCGAACGAAGGGCGTCTTAAAACGTCGCTAGGGCCAGGTAGGCAGAAAAGGTCCAAGGTGTCATAAAGGACCCTTCCTCGCGGGTCTGAAGACCCTTCCTCGGCTTCGAGGCGGGGATTATCTCGACCCTTCTTCGCAGCGCGAGCCTCACCCTCGGCAGTTGTTCGCGGTCACTTTTTTGTTTATGCATTTGAAAAACCAAAATCATATTTGTTTCTAAATCGCATTATTGAGTTCCAGAAGTTAATTCCTTATGTTTTTTTGAATCTCTAGAAATTTTAAACGGAACTCTAACGTTATTATTAACAGAGTTCACCTGTAAATGAGATTCAAACCGATATTGGAGAATTTTTCATTGCAATGAGGAACAAAGACGTATGTTTTTTTATGATTTGACGATAAGGTAGTACCGATATTTTTCTCTCCGTTTTACTTGTTTATGAACATATATTGGAAAACAACTGTAATGGTAATACCACACAACATACCACAAAATCTATTATATCTACATTATAGGTTGAAAATCCCGCTGAAGGGTGTGGTTTATGCTAATTTATTAGCAGTCAATAAACTTTATTTTCTTGTAACTGAATCTTTTTGGTGTTCAGCATTCAAATTTGTTCTGTGTAATAAGGCTAAGAGTGATAATTATGTTGTAATCATTTATGTTAAAACTAGAAGAAAACCGCATGCGTGCGTGATGGAATATTGGGAGATACTATAAATAATTGCTAGGCAGAAAAATCTATCTCGCACTACCATTGCGAATATATTTACATAAAAATATTTCCTGATGAAGGTATAGCACCAAAAAAGTGCATGTGCTTTTATATAAAACACGGGTATGGTTGGATTATGCGCGGACGTCTTCTATTGCGAAACAACAGAAATAATTATTATTGTAACCATTGATATTATGTCTATTGAGCTAAATATCTTAATATTAACATTAGAATTTCGTTTAAAATCTCTAAATGGTATTTATAACAACAGGAATTTATTTGTGTATTAACCCCCAGTTAAAGTCTTACTATTATTTATTTAACAAAAATCACTGAATTAAAAATAGTTGACCGCGGACTGAAGCCGAGGTGGGTTCTCATTTGGAGAAGGGCGAAGATAATCTCTGGTCAGTGGCAGAGGAAAGGGTCGGGAACCCCGCTGGGTCCGGTCCCAAAGCGGGGGAAAGACATACCTGCTCGAAGCCTTGCTTCAAGAGAGCTCCGTACAGGGAGTGGAAAAATATTCTAGAGGAACCCGTGAGAAGGCAAGCATTTTCCTGCGTAGGACTCCGGCGCGAAAGGGTTAATAACCACCACATGAATATTGATAATGAGTACGTTTTCAACGAAGGCCCTTTTCTCTGGCAGGCTTTTTAACGTAAAATATCCACGGAGAAGTTCATATTTCGTATTTATAGCTAAGGATTTTAATCAACTACAGGCGAAAATAATTTTACGACGAGTTTGGCTGTTTCATATGCAAATGTAAGCAGGAGAGTTACCTCAGTTAATGATGTTTGCTCGAAAGATACATTGATCTGGATGAATACGCGAATTTTCCAAGCAGGATAATAAATAATTCATTTATAATTTTATACATTAATATCAGCTGTTCGCTGGCCATTGTGAGAGGCGTAAAGTTGGCCGTAAATCTATCCCAAACTGTCCCAGAAAATGTAAACATCGCTTGCTATTGGCTGCCGGAATTTTTGTTTTCTGATCTTTACGGTTCTCATACCGGAAGGGGCGGGTACAATTATTCCACCTCAGAACGGGGCAATTTATTCCCCACCTCGATTCAGAATACCAGATCGGGCCATAATGACCCGTGGAATAGCGCGGCCTTATAATAGCGACCCCGATTCAGAATACCAGCCTAAGAACATTGACGAACTGCGATTACTAATCCCCAATAAATCTATTTGAATAATTATATTTTACTCTTATGTTTCTTTCTGAGTGTCACAATATTTATCACCTGATCTAATTATGTACGTATTATATTTGGGTAATTTTTATAAAATAAAACTATTTACATTGCCTAAGAAACAGTAAAGGTAAGAGATTAGGAACAATTTTTTACCTTCTTTAAAGTCAGTTTACTTAGCTATGCCATCCAGCTATGAGAATCAACTGCTGCAAATGGCTCTTGTGTGCAAAAATTCAGGGATATCTTAAATTATTTTTTCGAGGAAAAAACATTAATAGGCACTCAAAAAGTATGCAAACAACGCAAAATATAATTATTGACGATAAACGACCTTTGGACACAAACATAATGCATATATTTTTGATAACCTTTAGAATAAACTCAATCAACAGTAAAAATGAGAATTCTCGTCCTTAACGCATGGTTCAGGAAGAATGAAGATTCTCATGATCCATATGCAATGTGTTAAATGTTGGCATAATTTTCTTTTCCAGTCTGCATCAGAAGACGTTTAAAGCATTGTAATGACTTCTTTTTTCCTTCTTTCACATTCTAGGTGTCAAGGCCTCATTCTTCTGGAGACTTATTCACCACTTAAAGGGAAAAGTCTGCAGAATACATTGCCCCAATTTTTAACCATAGTCGAAGAGGTCACTGGAAATCCCTCGTATTCAATGTTCAACTTATCTCTTCAGGAAGACTGGACGACGTCGAAAAAGTTCTGCCATGCTCTTCAAGGTATTAAAAAACATGACATCAAATAAACTTTCCACCATAGAAGAGCATTTTATGTGAAGATTTTCAGCTACATTTTGCTTGTTATAAAGGCTGCATTTTCTTAGATAACACTGATAAGGTTGCTCTTTGTTGGCTGTGATTTTGTTGGTGGTTCTGCAGTCATCTTCTTGAAGTGGTGCTAATGGAACTACTTTTACCTGAGATCAGTCCTGTAAAACTGGAGTAAATGAAGCCTTCAACATATACACGCAAAGGAAGCTTTCCTCTAGCCAATTACACTCTAGCTGCCAAAATTCCCAAGCCATAGGACACACTGGGCCATATGATTGCATTGGATGTCTTCAAAACTACTAAACAGATATACCTATGTACAGAATTGGGTCTCTGACAGTAAATATGTTAACATGCTGATGCTAACCAAAGTTGTTCAAGCTGTAGTAATTATTACTTAATGGATATTCATTCACCACATGTTTGAATGATACAGGGTGTATGGCAATAGTCCTTCAGGTGTATATTCTTGTTGTTGAATTATTATTGGAAAGTAGTAAGAGTTATTTGTAATGAAGGTTAAACAATTAAGAATGGATGGACAGTAGTACCGTATTTACTCATGTAAGCCGTGCCCTCGTGTATCCCACACACCCCTATTTTCGGGCAGGCTCATGAGGAAAAAAATTATTTCTATTAAAAAAAATTTTTTTTGCCCTTGAGTCTGCATCATTTTGTCATAACATGAATGCACGTTCTTTAATAGAAATGCTGTGCCTAAATTACGAGCACGTCTTTCTCATTAGTTGATTGAATTACGTGTTAATATCATCACGGTCATCATTGCATTGTGCATCGACGCATGGCCTCTTTTACTGTGCATCTGTTTCTCGTAGCATTTCACAGTAATCACAGTTACATACAATCACATGATTCAGCTATAAAAATGGCATTGTTCAAAATAAATCCAACTGAAATAATTGCAGAAATGTATACAATTACAACCCGTGATTACTCTATTATTACGGAAATCCGTTGGCATACCAACAAATAAAAGCAGAATGCCATCCGTACCTGATAGCGGTGGTCTCGTCTGCTCTCTGCATAGTAGCCTCAACACCGGAAATTCTTGGGAACACACGGAAAAAACTAAGCTCAATGTAATAACAATTATAATTCTTATAAAACTAAAGAAAAACACATTCCCGGAAATAGAATCATAAATCACTAATGAATATTCATATCATAACAGTTCTCATTTTTAGTTTTTCGTCACTGCTAGATTCAGATACACCATATTTCCTTCCTGCAGCTCGATTTCCTATTTTTTTGGCACCGCTTATAATATGTAGTTTTGTACCCACAGGAAACGATCGCAATTTCACATCAGAATTCATTTTAGGGTAATAATAGCAAATTATTTTAAAATGCTAAATGATCAATTCGAACTTGTTCACTACTCTCACGCTCGGAGCGGATAGCATGGATAGTAAGAAGGTATAATCTCTGAGCATACAATTATTGACACTGTGTAACAAATTCTTTGTCGTGTCTTTGCAATGTAGCTTTAATGTGTACGCAAATGGAGCCATCTATTACATAAAAATGTTGCTACAGATACGTTATACGGAAACAAACTCCGCTTTCGATTTTGAAAAGACATAAAGATGCCACCCCCCCCTTTGCGGCAGCTTACAGGATACAATGTAGATTTAAATACATATCAGTGCTACAATTTGTTGTCCTACGTACAATTTATACACGATAAATCTATTGCTTTTTCAAGTGGTGTTTCTGATGTAGCGTTTCTTCAAGTACCATTGTATGCTCAGACTTTTGTTAAATGTGGATTTTTATTACTAATTACATCGAAATTTCAGAATACTTTACAATGTACGATTTACTACAGACCATACTTACCAATTACGTTGATATGTTCACAGAATGCGAAACTAAGAAAAAAAAAACAACAGGAATTTGAGGAAAAGTGGTGCGTGGCTTACATGAAAACCTGGAGGATTTCTGTGAATTTTTTATTTTCCCCCCATTTTTTCACTGGCATTTCGGGAAAAAAGGTGCGTGGCTTACACGAGTAAATACGGCAAGTTACAATTTGTTGACTCTGAAATAGAGGATTGACCTGGTGATCATATATGAACTTTGGGCATTGCTTTCTCAGCTCTTTCGTGCATTTATTCTTGAACTGTGAAAAAAATCATGACATACCATACACACTCTTTCTGTATAGTTTGACCTTGTACATGATTTCATTCCTGAACCAATGATAGCGAATTAGATTTATTTATCCATCAATGTGGGATCCAGTGTATCAGAAACTCAACATGCTCTAAATAATTATAATAACAATGAATGGATAATATGATGTGTCATATTCCTCCACTGAATACTGTGACACTCATACTTACACTTGAAATTAACTCATTACTTCCATTCAATGGATGACTTAATTCCTTAAAAACTAATGTGAATTCTACACACCACAATAGGTGATAACTTCAAGAGTTGCAAACTAGCTGTGAAAAACCTTTATGGAGTCACCTGCTGAGATCTGAAAAGACAAATTTCCACAGAGAATGAATCATCCACCTGGACCAGGATCCATACATGAATCTCTCTAATTTCCAGCAAGGTGAATTAGCCAGTTAAATTGCCAAGGCCATGTCTCCTCCTTCCCCCTGGATTTCTTGGAACCTCAAAGAATCTAGACATTGAGATGAACTGCAGTACAAACTCATGTCGCAAATGAGCTATATTTGTGAGCACTGTGGCATCATCCTCAATGTTGAAGCCAGCATTAAACCCTCTGGTACTTACTTTTACCAATTGTGAACTAGCCATGAAATGTCCTAATGGAGTCAATCTCTCTGATGTGCACATAATTGATATTTCCACAGAGTAAAACACAATTGGGGGGGTGCAGGCTCAAATCCTGGTTAAGGTGGATGATTTTGTGGAAATCTTGACACCTGTGGTAGCTATTGAAATGACCTAAGCCTAGATCAAGTTATTATTACATTCATTCTTTTATTTTGTTGGTCTTATGTAAAGCAATGTCTTGTCAAAATTACAAGCAATGTGTTCTTCGAAGTACATAGCAGCCACTCCTTATCAGACATGCAATGTACTGTGTTTGATGGCATATGAGACATCTTGTTTTGTAAAAAAAAACAGCTATAAAATAAAACAATCCCTGGTTGCAATCAAAAGTTCATGACTGAATGCTGTTTTAGCCTCTGACAGTCAGTACTTCCTATTCTCATTAAATTTATTTATATATTTCAGTCGTATATTTACTGGTATATAATATTAAAATTAACATGAATAATGTTGAAGGTGTGATTGCTTTAATTGCATCTTATCACTATGACTATCTTTTGGGTTTTCATCATTTTGCTTGCTTCGATGATATCAGACGAGGTGTGAATGTGATATTTGAATGACCTTGATTGGCACCAGTGTATACAGTTAAACAGAACTGTATGAGTTGATTTACGTAATTGTTCTCTCATAAATATGTCCAGAAATATGCAATTGGGTCGGTCTTATATTTCATTGTGGCTTGTATGCTGTCAAATATGGTGCTTCTACTGTAGCTAACAAATTTGACAAGTAATAGTAATTTATCTTTGTATGACTTATATTAATTGTTTTATTGAGTTATTTCCTATTATATGTGATGAAGACATTATATTCTTGTGGCATTGTTACCACCTTAAAATGTTGGCTTACTGTTATTGCTGTGAATTTTTAGTCAAGGCATCACAAATCCTAAAAAGTATCTCATGCACAGTTTGGTCCACAATTTTATGCTGAAAAATTTGTTTTCCACCAATTCAAAAATACAATTATTGAACGGAGCATATCAAGAAAAAGTTTTTATAGACCCAGTGCTAATTGATGACACCTCCTGTAGAATAATGGTATGGAAACAATTAATACCTGATGTCCACATTTGCATGACTCATGAAATTATCTTTCCTTTGGGAAATGGTAATCATTATACTCCATATTTTTAACACAATTTTTCCATCTCCAGGCAATAAAGAAGTGCTTAAGATTTAAACAGAGAGCTTGTGCTGTATCTATAGTGAATTATGGATGTGCTCTTAATGATATTCTTGTGAAAGGTGAATAATATCATCTTAATGATAGGTTTAATATTCCTCCTTACCATTTGTAGATGTGCATATAATAAATTTTAACATAAATCATTGATAAAATTATTGTTAAGGAATGAAAAAGGCAATGCAAGAAAATTTTAATCTGCTATCTCTTATGGAATGCATGCACTCTTTCTGAATTGCATGAGATTGTGGAAACAGAAGCAAGAACATGGCAGAATTTAAGTACTTGTCTCCAGAGTAGATGCTGCTCTAGCTAACTAATTAGTTAATTCAGTCAAGCCCGTTTATAACGAAGTTGAGAGGGCCGAATATTTACTTTACAATAACCGAACTTCGTTATGTGGATCAGTTTTTCCAAGCTTCTCTTTGACGGGGAATAGCCTTCACTTCATTATCACCGGAACATCGTTATAAACGGGTTTGAAATAAGTGGGCTTGACTGTGTATTAACTAACTAATTGGAGCATTAATGTTCTTAGAAAGGGACTCTTGGCTCTGTTAAATCCTTTAACTTTTTCACTTTCTTTTTTCGGCCAAAAATAATGAAGTTACTTCTTTTTTAGTGCTTTTAGAATGTATTTCTTATAATGAAGTATGTTATCGACCACTTTATTTATGTAGAAATGGATAAGTTGTCTAGAGTTGTTTGGTCGTTAAGAGAAACACCAATTTTCGCCAACATTTCGCCTCTTTATTGCGGCTTCATCAGGGCTATTTGATGCACAATGTAAGTTTATACATTTTCATTAATTTTTTACAGACTTAGATCAAAATTTAAAGAGAGGAAAAAAATGATTACAGAGCAATCTTGTACATACCTTTTGGTGACAATTTTTTTATAAACAACAACAACAATGTTACGCTTCTTGGTTACATAAATTCATCGTCTAATTAATTTAATTAGTTGATGAAGCCGCAATAAAGAGGCAAAATGGCAAAAATTGGTGTTTTTCTTAAGGCCGCTTTACACGATACAATTTTTTGTACAAACTCTTGCATGAGAAAATTGTACCGTGTAAAGCGGCAAATTGTACGAAAACTTGTGCGATTGTCTGAATGACTGAACGGGAAATAGAACGTGTTCTAATTCCATTCAGACAAACATACAATTTCGTTCAGCCTATACAAGAGTTTGTACAAGAAATTGTGCAAAAAATTGTATCGTGTAAAGCGGCCTTTAACGACCAAACAACTCCAGACAACTTATCCATCTTTAGAATGTATGTATATATCGTTGCCTCGTGGCCTGACGGGCCTCGAAGCGGTCATAGTCAAGGGCTGTGGAAATAAATTAGCGTAGGGGGGGTTAAGTGGGGGGAAACTGATAGCAAAAGGGGAGGGGGCGTTTGTGTCGGCTAGCAGACGCCTGGTGAGCATGAGACCTCTAGTGGTCAGGTAGGGGGGATTCTGGCATGGACGATGGCCGATTTGTACAGGGGTAAGGCGGGTGACCCAAGGCAAAACAAGCTCTCCAATAATTCCTTTTCTTTTTTCAATAAACAATTTATTAATGGAAATCACAATACACATAAGCAAAACGATGAATGGACGAAGAAAATGAGGGGTGACGCTAATCCTAACTTTACACTAATGAGACAAAAAAATAATAGGTCTGTGGCCTCCCGGGCATTTAAACATAAAATGAATTCACAGACTTTCGGGTATGAGAAACAACAAAGAGGATTCACATCAAAATGGCCCTCTGATTAATCACAGCAAAGTACAGTAACGCAATCATCCTGTCAGCAGTAAGATCCAAGGATTCCATGTAGGACTAGCACCAAAGTGGGTTGGACCATTTGAGGTGGATAAGAGACTGGGACATGGGGTGTACATGCTGAAAACCACTCCCTGGGTTAAAGTCCATGCAGCAGAGCTGAGGTTGGTGAAACCCCCTTCGTGGACCTGGTGAACTAGATGCTGTAGATGATGATGCGGATCCAAGGGAAATTGAGATGGAGGCATCCGAGCATGCGATAGACCAGGCCGAGGAAGGGATGAGGTCCAAAGGATAGAACGTGAAGACCCACAATATTATCTAAGGCCTCGGAGAATTGAAAAGTGATTTAGGTTAACGGGGGGATAATTGATGCATGTACCTTAGACCTAACTAACATCACTTTTATATATTTCCATTCTTTTTATGCATTTCATTTTTGATGTTCATTTGTTATTTAGTGTATTTAATTTTTGTTTTTTTATTGTTTTGTATTGAGCTAACAGCATGGTTACCAGAGAGGAAGAAAAACAGAGATTGAGTGAGAGGCCATATTGACATTTAAGGGATAGATACAAACATAAAAAAAGTGTTAAGTGATATTGAAGTTTTATTTAGATAATTGCATTGATATACTAAATTCTGCAATAAAATATTTTTCCTATCACTTTCACTAACGATGAATTTTATTATTATTGTTTAATTTGTTGACTTGTGAATTTGACATGAAATTTCTGATTTTCGAATTTTTTCAAGTGACGGCTTGCCTTACCCTAGGAATACAGCTTGGATTGTATTCCTGGGCAGAGTTCACACCAATGCGCAGTGGACTGAAATAATGAAAAAAACACTTTTCGACTTTGAGACTAGAAGAGTGTGAAATGAAAAAAAAAAAATGGGGGAAAAGGGTCATATTTTTTATTTTGCTACTAGTTGCATGGAAATTTTTTCATTTCATTTTGTGACCATTGTTACACAACCTCTCCTTGCCAATATTTACCATACCTGCATTCCATTCACGGGGTGCTTCGATCTCTATGCCGAGAAAATTTAAAATCTATGATCCGTATCCGATTTTACCCGGTGTCTTTGGATCCGGTTTCGGAATCAAATGAAATGAAAGATCTGCTGATCTTTGGATCCAATCTGACTATCCCTAGTTTTTTATTACAAAGTTTTGCATGTAATATTATGTGTAAATAATGAAAGAGGCCAATGAAACAGCTCTTATGATCGATTCCCAGTTATTTTCTGCTTCCATAAAAGTACAATAATGGCAAAAATTAATATAAAGCTTTCTTTCATGTACACTATTTAGTTGGCAGGATAGGCATAGGCTGAATGAATGCTTCCACCACATCAGAAGTCACTTTTACGCACCAACAATTTACATTTCCTCACCTTAGCAAATTTTTCGTCAAGTCCCAATGATTTCTCTATCCCCGCAATATAACACCTTCCCGTTATTTGTACAACAAAATTTTGTAAAATCTAATTTAGGTTTGTGCTCCATTAAAATATAGAATAATTTTTATAGTAAAACAGAAAATAGGCTTTGGCCAATAGAATGAATTGCTAGCATTTCTCACCCCAAGGGCTGATAGATCAGCCATCTCGCACAATAAGGGTTAAAAGTAGAGATGTGTGAATACTACCCTCCAATACTCGAACGCTAGAAAGTATTTGATATCTCGAATAATTATGCAAAAAGAAAAAGTGATCTTTTTTGGGGTTAAAATTGAATGCGTCTCATGATTGGAGAGATTAGATCAACTATGTCTCTAAAAAATAAGTTTGTGGTAACTACATTTTGAGATCCTTGAGAAACAATGTATCACGCAATGTATCGAAAATGGTCTACTTTAGTTAAGTTCATTTTACACAACCTCTCCTTGCCAATATTTACCGTACCTGCATTCCATTCACGGGGCGCTTCGATTGCTATGCCGAGAAAATTTAAAATCTACAATCAGGATCCGATTTTACCCTGTGTGTGTATTGTGTAAAAATATTGTTTTATTGGGTCATTCCACCCATGCCAAACGAGTGTTCATACAACCAAGAGTGAGTTGTAAGTCTTTCTTCCCTGAAAATGGTTTGCTGACTTTGCCTTGCATTATGTTGTATCTGTGAAAACTCACTCTAACAGTTTTGTGAAGAATGGGATGTGCATTACCATGGCAATACGACAAGGCATTTTGTGACGTGCATATACTCCATAATAATAATAATATAGAAGCAGTCTATAGGCTCTCAACAGTTTACAATAACCTTCCAAGCCATTTAAAGAATATTAATAAAGGGGGTTGGCAAATCCAAGAAGGAACTGTGTAAATATCTCATTGAGAAGAGGTACTATTCCATCTGAGTTTGAAACGTCATTAAAGCCTCTGTAATTTAGCATATATTTTTAGGTCGTGTTCTATGATTTGTAAAATTCCCTCAGAGCAAATAAAATTACTAATATTAAGTGTACCCCCACCTTTTGTGCTCCAAGTTTGAGAGAAGCTAAAGCTTGAAAACCTTGAAAAGCAAAGAATTCAACCTCAAAATTTTTCACTAAATCGTCAAACATCAGCGATACAATTGTTGACAAATGATATTCAATGAAACAATTAACACACTTATGTAAATACGTGATTTGTTCCAATAGAAATAAATAGTTACCTACTTGCTCAACTTGTATGATATTAAACTAATAACTGCCGGCCTCCGTGGCAGTGGGGTTAAGTCCTCGCCTGCCAAACCGAAGGTCGGGGGTTCGAGTCCCGCCTGGGTATAAAAACCTATCCAGGGCATTGACGCTTTTAAATGTGTTAAGTCCATATATTAAATTGCTTGTAATTGGGGAAACCTGTAAGCAATAATGAAATTATTATTATATGCACACTTAAATAGTTGCTGTACACTAGTTCTTGATAAACTTTTATAGCAAGTGATGAGGGAATTATTGCATACAAATTTGTACTTGCACAACCTTCAAGACTAAGGAATGATTTACAAATTGAAACGTGTCTCCTGCCTGAGAAGCAGTGAAATCCCACAAGTTATCCAAGCCAAACGATGATAATCCTGCTACTCTATATGTTTAGGTTTCATAAGCTGGCCTTAGTACTTGTGAAAGGGCATTAAAGTCTCCCTGTGATGTGTATGGCTTATCTCCCTTTAAAAGGGATCAGAAAAAAAAGAGCATTTAGAATTAAATGAAAGTGAGGAGGATGTAGGATATGGATTGAATAGGGGGGAAAAATTTGGATTCAATCAAATTTTGGATTTGACACATCTCTATCCATCATTATTGTCATCATTTTTGTGCCTAATTTATTCTCTATTCTGAATGATACACAGGACTATTAAGTAATATTTGCTGTCTACATTTAATCAGTTAGTTTTCTGCATGCACATATAGTGCCTCTATATATTTGATATTAAGAAATATTGTTTAGTCTTACACTAATAAGCTATGGAAATAGCATGATGCTTTTTGTTGGCCTCACATATGTATTATATGCTGATAGACTCTGGGTATATTTGCTTTTTTCAACTAAAATGCCTTTTTCAAGTATTTTTCACCAATTTGCCCCATTAATTGTGCCTGATGGTACTTCGCATGCACTACTGTCTATTTCAAATGAGTTGGTTTGTGTGAAGGTTGGACCAGCTGGAAGGTGCTTCTTGAAGCTGGTCATGTGGCTTTGAAGTGCATCCATAGAGGAGCGTGGCAGCAAAAATTCATTCTCCTGCAAGCTCAGTTCTACTCTGGCTTTCATCATGTAAAGATCTGCACTTTGCTCGCTGTGTTGTTATGTGTTCTGCATATTCAACATCTGTGCTTGAAGTACAGCTGTGTGATTACAGCGGGCATCATTGCACTTATGGTGTCACTGGTGCTTGTACAATTGGTATGCCTAGTGTCAGTGGTGTTAATCTACCTATTAATACCTTACATACTCTCATGGTTTACTCTCGTTCCCAATCTCAACATGAGCAAAATTCACTGAGTGACAAGGGCGACTAGGAGTTGGAGATAGAGAAAGAAAATTCCAAATTCGCTCACCTACAATAAAATGTATCACGTTTTATTTTGTAGAACATTAATAATTCTAAATTATGCTCTACAAAGTGTCTTTGTGGGTAAATTGCTGCATAGGTACTTCCATAATTCCGTGTCCGGTTATACGCTGAGGTGCTATTGTGAATCCTTTCTACTCATGCATTGTGGGACAAATGGCATTCCCACCACCCCTACCTCGCTCATTCCACGCATTTTCCCCTCTTGCACGAGTTGACAAGAACGGCCAAATTCTCTCTGGCTGGCCCTGCCTTCCCAAACACCAACTTGTTTGAAATAGACTATTACAAATGTTGTTATCGAATACATAATATGCATGTCATTTTTTATGAATTGATTATTGTTGTGCTCACAAAGCTCCTTGTAAAAAACCATGCCTGTATTTTTATTTCAAATTGTCATGCTGTAAAATTTTTTCTGCAACAATCTTTGCTTTTTCTTCTTCAAAAGATGTTATTGATGCATGCATATGCAATTTATTCGCAGTGAAATAAATGCTAAAAAAATAATACAAGCATGGTTTCCTTATTTTCGATTTCATGAATTACTTATTTAATTCACATTTGAATATGTATAATTCACTTGATTTTGATCTTAAAAATCAGAATTAATTTAGGATTTAAATCAATTAACCCTTCCAATGATATTAACCCTCATCACCTAGTATGTGCAAAAAATGTTGGATTTTTTGTGGAAATGTCCAATGTGAAAATCCAGTCAGGAATTTATATATGACCTAATAGGTACACACTAAGTAAAATATTCCTGTTTATAATCTATAATTGTATAAGACTTAAAAAAATCTATTATGTTTTCTCATCATTGAAATTTAGTATTTATAACCATAGCACTAACAAGAGAAATGCCAGAGGCTGATAGATAGATTGGCATCTCTCACAGTAGGGCTGATAGATAGGCTGGCATACACTATAAGGGTGAAATTATCTCTTCTAAAGATTTCAGGTTGACAATGAAGAATGAGCAATAACTTTAAGACTTACTTTACACTGTGGACTTTCTAAACTAGCTTTTTAAAGCTTGTTTAGGAAGCTAATTTGCAACACCAATTCTTAACTGTTTTAGTTAACCCTCTGTACTGTATGAAGGAACAAACATTAGTAGAAATATAGCTCACTTTGTGGCATTAGCTTTATGTCAATCATAGATATAGTTTAGACCAGTGAGAATGTAGTATGGTCGTGTCTTTTAGTATATAGGTATATTTGTAAAATAATGCACTAAAAGATTTTTTTTATTGCAGCAGCTGATGATGAAACTAATGGGACCGAAATTCAGAGTGCAAGGCCAAACGGTGAATCAATTGCAAATGGTCTCTGAGAATCTATAATTTTTACCAACATCATTCTTTAATTTCAAGCTACTCCTGTTTTAGTGTTATCTCTATTGTATATTTTACAATAAGTGAGTTTCTGGTTAAAACTCATGAGTGAAAAACAATTACACTTTTCTAAAATGTCTTTCACAGCTAATACATGGGATTGGCTGCTGGAAAACTTATCTGACTGTAATTACATGACTCCAATCACTAGTTTTAGGTGTATTAAATGATGGCAATGGAAGTGTAAGAGATGGTGCTGTATGTCACTTTAAATGTGAAAGGAAATATTTTTGAGGCATGAAATATTGCCTCGATGATTATTTTAAGTGTATTTTTGCAAATTGTTGCATTGTCTTACGACTGTACTTCGATGAGGTTTGGAACAGAGCTTTCAATTACAGAATGACTTTCTGTTGCATGAGCTGCAATCCACTTAATTCAGATAGTCAGTACCTGCAGTATTATTTTATTTATCACTCCTAAAAATCTTGAAGCTAGAATTTTTGTATCGACTCTAAATAGATGGTGCAATTTTCAATGGTTACAGGACTCATGTTATGTAATTTTGTTCTGATAATTTTGACATTGAGTTTTTGTCTGTTCTGATTCACCTGTCACAATAATTATATTTTTCCATTGAAAAAATGTCACACACACACTACAAATGAAGCTATGTTAAAATAGACAATGGGTACCTGCTAGTGAATAACAAGGTATATATTTGTGTGTGTTCAGCGTAAGTCAACCAAGGATGGAAAATTCAAGCCTATTAGCTAAATCAGTACTTTACTTAGAATGTACTTAAAATAATGTAAATCTATTTATAACAGGTGAGATAAAAGTCTTCTACATTTCTCAGCATTGATTTTATTTTATTCAACCTTTACAGTGTAAGAACTTCACATAAACAGTAAATATCATGTATTAAACAATTATACCCTACTTCAAAGGTTTTCAATAATTAAAAAGTCTTCATGCCTTGGGCACAATTGTATTAAATGCATAACAGTGGAGGCCGAAACCGCACATCAGATACAAATGAGAATGCTTCTGCAACATGCCACAATAATAACAAACTGCGTTAGTGTTAGCTGATATCATTTCGTTGTAACAAGTGTTATTGACATTCTACCAATTGAAAACTGACAAATCTCGAATAATATCCACATGTTGAGCTAAATATGCCATTAATAAATGCACTTCACTGAAATTCGTAATGGGAGACTTAAGTGATTTGCTTTATGAAGAGAAGGTACAAAATTCACACAAAACAAGCTACACCCACATGATGCAGAATATTGAATATTTACAGTCAGTCTTCCCTGATTAGGACATTACGACGTCCCTTTGGACACAATAACCCAAGGCACTTCCTTCGCTTTATTTTGATTATAAATTTTCATAACCTTCCGCCCTGGGACAAGCTTCTCACTCAGTCCAGGTCTTTTCTTTCTATTTGGAGGAGGATTTTCATCACATTCCGCTGTGAGTCCCATATCAAGTTCCACACCTACAGCAGGTAATACAGAATGGACTGAACCAATGTTATGCAAAGGGGCCGCAGGTTCACTGAGTTGGTCATTTCCTTGTTGGTTTATTATGTGCAGATCCGAATCATGGGCAAATTTGCAGTTGTGCCCAAATCTGCATCGACCCTTTCTATAGTTCCAACAAATTCTTTTCCCATTTATCATAGTGGTTTCGTCTTTGGTTGGCGTCATTTTAACATGCTTCTCTAATATTGCCTTTTTCGCTCTTTCTGCTTCGACGAACGGATTAGAAAATACCGAATTTTTAGCAACCGTCACACCAGAAGAACTAAATTCTGGATGAGGAAGTTTAGTCGCAGAAAGGTTTGCATTACCTCCATCGCATCTACAATATAAAAGCAAATTGAAAGTGAAAGCATTCTTAAAAAACTTGCTCGAATTAATTTCCAATCATTAACACTGCATGCAATAAAATTTGAACTTACGCTTCATCGACACACTCTGAATCAGTTTCGCTTTCGGAACTAGAATCCGACCTATAATCTGCGACCAAGGACGCCATGTCAAATAATATCTGTATGAACAACAGAATAACGATTTCATGTCATTTGCATTTCATTGATCCGTAAAACGAGGGTCGAGATGGTGGCCGTGAGTGGTAGAAGAATACTAGATATATCATTTTAGAAAATCAATCATTGGAATAGTTTGAAATATGTAGCGACCAAATGCATCTAGAAGTTACCTTACCCAAGACCTCACTGACGAGGGGGGTGAGTTATGCCGTTCACTTCACGAACTTGCTTGAACATAATCACGCTTGCTATAAAAAAGTATATTCACAGAGGAATTGAAAATTGGCCTTAGGAATGCACGTACACTATGTTACACCGAACAGGATTCAAACGCCCTTCGAGCAGGTATTTGAGGTAGCTAATAAGATCAATTTCTGGTGCACCTCTCGAGAAAATCATGTCACCTATTCACAATAGGTTAACTAATTCCCATTTCACCAACGTCAAATTTGCAACATTTGCCAAATTGAACATTCATACCTCTGGTCACCACTACTTCAAATTCATTCAACGCCTGGTGTTTTCGAAGAAACAGCCTGAGATTTGGCACATGGAACCAATAATTACCTAAGGCTGGCCTAAAAAAAGGAGTTGAGTTAACTCCAATGCCTGCAACTTTTGGGGCAAGGTCTGCAATTTCTTCATTTTCAGATCCTTTACTAGGAAGATTGACTAATAAAACTGCTACCCTGCTTTCAACAGCAATACACCTGAGGATTGACGTCATGCTGTTCATGAATCCTAGGCCTGAAAAAGATGTCATTGTGTTGTGAGTTGTAAGTCTTAGAACTGATTCTTAAATTCTATGTCCTGCAAATTCCTGTGTACCTTGGTTTGATGTTTCCCCGATGAAAGGGTAAAAAAGAGATGGCAAAGAGTCGATTACTATCAACCTTGTACAAACACCTTCAATGCACTCATGATTCAAACTGCCTCTCAAGTAATACAAGAACGACAATAGTTCATTGATATTCTTAACGGGTGTGATCACAACATTCTTAAGGGCCTCTTCGACATCCTAGATAGAAACATGGCCAAAAGAAAAATGAATAAACAGGATTTGAACTCCTTATTACATAAATGGAATTGATGGAAGCAACTCACCTGTATGGATTTGCCTGAATGATCGAGCATACTCTTCAATCTCTTTCCAGAGAACCCACCCTTGGCATCTATGTAGTGAACTTGCTGTTTAAAGTAGAGAACTACATTCGCAGTAATTGCAAAACAGAGCAGAGTCTTTCCATTGGAAGGTGGGCCATAGAGTTCCGTTAAAGTGCCAGTTAAAAGACCACCGTCAATAATGCTATCCAGGCTAGTGTCGCAATGTGAATTACATAAAAAAAACTATTCACAAACTTGCTTGTATGCTATTTTGTCTACATAAAAAGTTGTCACTATGACTAGAGGAAACAACATGGGAATTAAATATATACAGACGCCGGGATCTGAACGTGAGATACTTCATGACGTGGGTTCCTCGTATAAGTAATTCATGAGATAAAGAATCGCTTGAAAGTGATAGCACGTGCAAAGTCTGTTAAAAAAGAATCGACAATACATTACACGCTGGCTACCCGTGAAGACTCATTTAATGCAAATGATGCACATTTATGTCCACACTGCCAGCAAATGTACTGAGAATAAATTATACCCCAAAAGCTCATCGGATTTGCATCATAACTACAGAGTACTTCGTCTTTCTTATTCCAATTATCGTACCCACCTTGGAACACCGAAAGGTATCAGGGCTGAATGGACCAATAAATCATGATATGCATCTAACCCAGTTTTTGGGAAGGCAGAATAATGTGAAATAATGTTTCTTCTTATTATCATTATTTCCTAGAACAAAAACATAAGACATTAAATTGTTCTACTAATACAAATTATGTGCACAGGGCAGTGCAAAGCTTACAGGGTATGATAGATGGCATATTTTCACCAATTTTTCAGGGTCTTCCCTCAGAAAATCAACGAAAGTATGAATCTTTTTCGTTCTCAAAGATGTGATCGCTTTTTCGGTAAATAAGGAACAAACACGGGTGCTAAGTCTCGCCATGATCAATCACACCTAACTGGAATAGACTGCGACTTAAGTTAAGGTGACGTTTTCACATAACACACGAGATGAAATGAATTATAACGCGATTCTAAAACACCATCTTCCAGTTCCTTGAACTACCGCGCATTTCACTCACCATTTTGCCTTCTAATACAGCGCCGTTGGTGGTAGGTTTCGTAGCACGGGGAGCTGCGGGCAAACGGGGAGGAAACGACAGGAAATCACCGAATCGGCGCCATGTTAGGAAGAAGGTAGTGGCCTTGAGGAATTATTAGAGATGTAGTGGGTATTGTTGGTAGTTATTCGAAAGCTTTTCTTGTTGCTTATCTAATTTGACTGGGAAAATAATTAGGTTTACATGTAGATTACCTAGCGTACTCGATGGGTTTAGTTGCTTGAGAAACTCATCGATACAAACTAGCTTGCGGGATTGTAACGCTGACCAATATGGCGGGTGCTGTATTAACAATTTTGATAGTTTTGGGGTCCGAGTTTGCACGAAATTTTAAACTCACTTGATTTGCTTTGAGAGTAATGGGGTTTTCAAATTATTCAATAAAATTACGTGAATAATTACTTTTGTCGCCTTCTACCCTGCCAATGATAGTATTTCCTGCAATTCACTTACCGCGCCGATAAAAGTTAGTACAATGCATTGTGGACTAGAGGCTGGGAAAGTTCATTTTTTAAACATTTTAAATCGACTAATAATGCTTGTATTCGTTGTCGCCTTCTTTATTCGTTAGGTCAGTAGCCATTCCGGACTTAGACCAATCCGGTGGATGGGTAGCATGTTAAGCTTTGAGCTGTCATCGCGTTTGTGGATATAGATTAACGATGGATGTTAATGTGTCAACTTCTTGTTTAGGTTTTATTCGTTTGAGTAGTAACAATTGTGTTTTTTTATTTCTAGAAAAGAATATGAGTGACCCTCCGACACCAGCAAAGCAGCAGACTCAGCAGCAGCCACAGGCCGTGAGTGTGGCGCCAGTGGCTGCTGGCCAAGTACGGCTGCAGCAGGTGTTGACATCGGGTACCCAGAATGTAAATGTTTTAACTTCGTCTGGACAGCAGTTCGTTATTACTTCCCAAGTAAATATCCATGGTTTGCCACAGGTACGCTTTGGGAGTGACTGCTATTTTGAGATATTAAGTTTTCACCTGAGTTATACTTGTTTTCTGTTTTCAGGTTGTCCCATCCATTAGCTCTTCAGCCGCCCTCCAGCAAGGTGGTGTAGCGCGGATATTAAATATTACTCCACCTCGTGTTGGTGTAGTTGCAGTTCCATCGGTGCGGACACGTGGGACCGTCGCCGAAAGGAGAGTTGCAGAAAATCCGTCTTTAGATAACTTACCGTCATCTGTGGTGTTAGGAAATGATGGGGCTTCCAGTGAAGTTGATGATACAAGGACCTCGCCGGCGGGGTTGCCTGTTACTACTAAGATAACGGGAGTGGATGGTGTAAATACTTCGCAAGTGGGGATTGCTAAGCCAAATGGTGGACAATCCACGTCTCTTGTAAGTTCTCCGTCTGCATTAAGGCGACCGGGTAGTTCACCCCTTTTGTTACACCGCCAACGTCCACGGGTGAGCCCCGCCTCGGCTGCCGCCCTCTCGGGTGAGCAGCCTTCGGGCGTGGGTACTGTGCCATTGGAGACATCGCAGTGTTCTGACGAGGCGCTTGTTCAGGTTACTTCACCTTCAAGAAAAAGAGCACGGTTGGAGGAGCTCCCTCCTAGCACTGAGGAAATAGCTATTAAACGTAGGAAAGTCTGTGATTATAAACTTTTAAATGTCAAACAAAATAAAGGAAGCTACACCGAAGATGTTTCAGAGCTTTGTTTTTACGAAAGTGGAGGATTTTTAGTGGACTATCCATTTTGGAGGAAGAGACCATCTCCACGGTTGATTAATTATTTAAAGAACAATCCTTTAGATTCTGATGAGGACATTCCAACCCCAGAGGTTAAAATTGCAAGTGCAGGGGGCACCCCCGTGGCAGTTTCTACTTCTTTACCGTCAGCTGTTGCTCAACTAAGTCAACAAGGTATGTATCTTTTGCAACTTCAGCTAACTCCTTGTAGGAGTGTTGTCATGGTCATGGCGTTGGTTTTAAATTTTCTCATGTGAACTTGATTTGGAATTTTATTAATTTAATTCCCCTTCGTATCTTACGGGAGTCGACCAGAATGTCTGTAGTTGTTAATAATAAGGCCCATTAGTGCTAACTGATGGCCTGGAAGAGAATGTAGCTAGAGCACCCCTACATTTCAAGCTTTCGTTTCACATTATTAGTTGAGTTAATAGCATTGGCAAGTTAGGTTTGGAACTTAGTTTTTACGTAGCCTATGCCGTAAAACCTCGTAATTTACCTTCTGGTATGTCGTGGTTGTGCTAAGTATATGATGGGTTAATGGTCATTTTCATTTCAACGTAACGGCTCCGAAAATATACGATCCTTGGCAATATTTCCGTTGATAAGTAATGTAGTGAAGCATTACCTGGTGGCGTATAGATTTTTCTGTTTTAAGGTAACTACTTGACTGTGCATTTAATGCATTGTATATGAAAAAAATGTGTGTGGATTGTGCTGTGCAATACGTATGTATTTTTAAGTGGTGAATTCAGTCCATGCATCTAACTTTTGACTAAGGAGGTGTGAGTAGTTGGATATTTTATAGACCAAGAAATTGGGAACTGGAAAAGGCATTGTTTTTCCTGCAATATGAGAGATTTGTCAATATGTAGGTATTGCTCTGAAATTCTTGAGGGACATTTAATTGAGGCTTTTGAGGTAATATATATCATGATGAGGTAACTTTGTTTGCTAGATAAAAGTTTTGATGCTCGGAGGGTAATGCTTTCTCTTCTCTTAGTCCTGGTTTTGGCTCTGCTTAAATAATCCTTTGTCATTTTAGAGTTGTAAAGACTATTATTACTTCCTTTTCCTCCCAAACGCTTATGAAGTGAAATTATTGTATGGATTAATGTAAGATAGATGAATTATCCGGAGAATATTTTGCTGTAACTAGGTTTCCATCATCTTTGTGAGTAGTAAGTATTGCTCTGGAAGTTTCTGATGTAAATGTTTAGAATTCCCATAGGAAGGAGTAATTGTATGATGGATTTAATTATCGAAGTTTTGAATGGATTGATTGATGGAGTGGTGTGGGAGGGTTACCCTCTGCCACATATACTCTTGAGTCATGCCATTATCATCACTGCAGTGTGTTTCACACTTAGTTAGCCTTTTTCCAGCATCGATTTATAACCCATTTTATTTCATTCTCTGCGTCTCACGCTTGCCGGTGCTTCTAATAATTGATTTCTCCGTCCTGTCACTCCAAGACTACTCTTACTGGACTAGATACATATTGCTGGACTAAACTATTAGACTGAGCATATTACTGAACTAGAAGTGTTTTTCTCACATACTCTCTTAATTAGAATATGATGTTTACAAGACGTAATAATGATAGGTTGACCCTAGTGCTAACTCTGTTACCTAATGCCACCTGTGTGCATTTACAATTTTCAATTCAAACTGTTGCTAAAAGGTAAGTTATTTTCCTCTTTGCCTCATTTGAAACTAGATTTTACCTTAATTTTTTAAAGAGCTAAGTGCCTAAGAAATTGTATTTGCTGGCCTGGAAATTCGGAACTATAAGTTTTTATGGAGTTTAGGTTCCAAAAGTAAGAACTTCTTTACTAATTCAAGTATCGAGCTTGAGTTTATTTCAGTCAACCGCAAGAGCAAAAAACCAACAATGGAACAAATTATTTATAAAAAAGTTGAAGCATTAAATTGCAATCTCAACACCCCTCCTCAATTTAATGAATTTACATTCCACATAACCCGAGAAAACAAAAAAATTAAAGTAAACCCAAAGAGCTTCTCAATGTGATGAACCTGGGAGCTGGCAGGCCCTTGGTGAAAAAATCTGCGAGTTGATCTTCTGAACATACATGTTCTGCATTTATAATTCTTTGATTATAGAGTTGACGAATAAAGTTATACTTCACATTGACATGCCTCAGTCTACGATGCTCCCACTTTTGAAGTAGTCGTATACAGGCCTGATTATCTTCGAATACTCGAATTGGTAACTTCGGTGAAATCCGAAAATCGTCCATTAAGTATTTCAACCAGAGTAATTCAGCAGCAGCTATTGCAAGTGCTACGTACTCTGATTCCGTAGATGACAGAGCAACACTAGTCTGTTTCTTTGTAGCCCAACAGACAGTGTTTCCAAAAACTTGTAGAATATAGCCTGAGGTAGATCTTGAGTCTTCCTTCCTGTTCCAATTTGAGTCAGCATAAGCCAGAAGAACGTCTTGATTCCTCTTCCGATAACACAGCTTCAGTTCGATGGTTCCTTTGATATATCTCAGAACTCTCTTTAAACAAATCCAGAGTTCTTCTGAAGGGTAATTTTGATATCTGCTCAAAAAGTTGACTGCAACGCTCAAATCTGGCCTCGTTCCTGTCATTGCATACATCAGGCAACCAATTAATTCTCTACACGGATTATCAGTCTTCTTTTCTGCCTTGATTTCCAGTTTAACTTCCATGGGTGTCTTGACGGGGTTACAGTCCTGCATGTTAAATCGTTTTAACAAACTCTTCAGATAGGATGATTGGCTTAGATACATTTCTCCATCCTTCCTTGAAATCTCGATTCCCAGAAATATTTGTGGTTCTCCTAATTCCTTAATTTTAAACCTCTGCTTCAGTTTGAATTTTAGTTCCTCGATTTTCTCTTTATTATTTCCTGCTATAAGGATGTCATCAACATACAGTACAAGGTAAGTGACAATACCTTTTACTATTAGAGTGTAAAAACATTTATCTGCTTCCGACTGAGTGAATCCGATAGAAATAAGAAATGAGTGAATGGATTGATTCCATGCTAGTGGCGCCTGCTTCAAACCATAGAGAGCCTTCTGCAACTTACAGACCATATTAGGTATGCCTTCTACTCCTTCAGGAATAAACATGTATATCTCCTCCTTAAGTTCTCCATGCAGAAAAGCATTAGCGACATCCATTTGTTCCAGAATAAGTCCAAGTTCGTTTGCCACAGCCAGCAGGACCCTTACTGTTGCAAGACGAGCCACTGGTGCATATGTTTCCTCGTAGTCGTATCCTTTCCTCTGAGAGCATCCTTTAATTACAAGTCTAGCCTTGTACTTTTCAATATTTCCATCCTTGTCCCTCTTCAATTTGAAGACCCATTTACTAGCGATAGCCTTTCTTCCAGGGGGTAGATTGGTGTAAATCCAAGTCTTGTTTTCCTTTATTGAATTAAGTTCTTCCTCTATAGCTTTATACCAGAGTTCTTTATCTTCCCGTATTGCAATGTCCTTGTAATTTTCCGGTACATCATCTACATAACTCTCAGCATTCAGCGCAAGAGCAGCATAATCCTGTAGATATTTAGGTGAATTCCTTTTTCTGGTAGATCGTCGTAGAGTTTGCTTTCCAGTTTTATTTATTTGAGATTCATTTTCAACTTCCTCTTCATCACTAGTAAGTTCCGGCATAGGAAACCTATCGTGTTCCCCATCATTTGATTTGAGGTTTTCCTCTGTGTGTTCCGCGATCCAGTCCTCGCTTGATGTATTTTCAAAGTCGAACCTTCCTTCGTAGAAGACAACGTTTTTCCCTGTTACTATTTTCCCTTCCTCTGGACACCATAGTCTATAACCGTTGGAACAGTACCCAGTGAAATAACATTTCAAGGACTTGCTGTTAAACTTCCCTGTTCTCAATTCTTTTGGTACCAGTAGATATGCAACACAACCAAATACTCTTAATTTACTCAAATCAGGTTTCTTGTTGTACCACAAAGTCGCAGGTACCTTTCCTTCCAAAGCCGATGTAGGACTCCGATTAATTAGGTATACTGCAGTTCGTACAGCTTCCGACCAGAACGTCTTATTTAATTTACATTGAAGTATCAAACACCGAGCCTTTTCAATGAGAGTTCTGTTCATCCGTTCTGAGACACCGTTTTGCTGAGGGGTATATCTCATTGTTAACTCAAACTGTATTCCTTGTTCTTCAAAAAATTCCTTCAACTCGTCGGACAAGTATTCACGACCATTGTCACAGCGAAATCGACTTATCTTCAAGTTGAAATGAGCTGTAGACATGGCGTGAAACAACTTTGTGTATCGAGTGACTTCCGATTTTGATTTCAGTGCATAGACCGCTGTGAAGTGAGTAAAATCGTCGATAAATGTAAGTACATATCTTTTCCCGTCGAACGATTCCGGTGTGATTGGTCCACAAACATCACTGTGGATTAGCTCAAGAGGTCTGGTGGCACGTCTCCTGGTGTGGTTGTATGGCAGCTGTGATTGTTTCCCCTCGACACAATTATAACACCTTTCCGAGGGAATAGTTGTAACATCCAATTCCATACCGTCAACCTGTGACCGGAGACTTTTAATATTGTCGTAACTCAAATGGCCGAGCCTGCTATGCCACAATTTCATGCTATCTTCAGACGAAACAGCTGACAAAACTTTGCGTTGAAGAAAATTCAAAACGTATAATTGACATTCATTCCTATTTGCAACAGCAATAGTTTCACTTCTCTTTTTAATTAAACCTCGAGAATTTTCAAAGATGATACGAAAACCATTCATTTCCAGCTTTCTGACCGAAAGCAAATTACAATAAAGATTAGGCACAGATAAAACATCTCTGATCGTAATCTCAACTTCCTTTCCTTCAACAACACTGATGACTTTAATTTCCCCTTTATATTTAGCCTCAAGATAAGTACCTGATTTTGCTACTTTAATTTTAAAAGGGTGTTCCAATTTCCTGACATTACTAAGAGGTATTTCACTATTGATCATATGTTCTGTCGCTCCAGAATCCAAGTACCAGTTTATATTTTCAATCGGACTATCTTCACATGATACTTCGAAACTAAATCCATCCTCCTCTCTGACATTAGTCACGTTTGCCGAGTTATTGTTTCCAGAATTACTCGGAAGTTTAACTCTGCAGTTAGCTCTTTTGTGCCCGGGTTTTCCACATCGATGACACTTGAACTGGAAAGAATTCCCTGGATTTCCTTGGTGTTTTGCTTTACCAGTGTCTGATGGGGTTTTTCCTTTTCCTCTGTAATGCTGAGCCTGAAATATAGCAGGAGACTGTGCATTTGTCGCAGTTTTCCCGACGACTTCCTTCCGCTTCGACTCCTCATCCATCAATCTGTTCTTCACGAAACTCAACGTCAGATCCTTCATCGAAAGCGTTTCAATAGCAGTAACCACCACGTCGTACTCGGAGGGCATCGTCAAAAGTAGATGACACACGATGTCGGATTCCTCGACTGTAGCTCCAGTGGAACGTAAATCTCTGATCAGTTTATCAAACTTTAGGAAATGGTTAACTAACATGTCATTCGAAGCATTGAATTTCATAGTTAATAGCTGCTTTCTCAAGAGAAGCTGACCAGCAATTCCTTTTCTTTCAAAAGTGTTACAAAGCGATGTCCATAAATCAAAAGAGGTTAACTTATCTTTTGCGTATTCCAATTGACTGTCGGCGATGCGTTGAATGAGATGAGACTTACATTTCCGATCTCCCTTTGCTAATTGAGTCAATTTTGCTTCCTTTGCGGTTCGTTCTGAATCTTTCTCTCCGTCCACAAATTGCACTTTGTTAAGATATGATTCTTCCACAAAAGATAATAATTCCTGCTCTTCCAAAAGCGTTTCCATTCTAAATTTCCAGTTGCTGAAATTCGTTCCATCGAACAATGGGATCCGGTATTTTTCCGCTTCTGTCGTCATCTTTAACATTAAGATTTCCTTTTACGTTTTAAAACGAACCTGGGCCCATAACCTATAAGTTTTTATGGAGTTTAGGTTCCAAAAGTAAGAACTTCTTTACTAATTCAAGTATCGAGCTTGAGTTTATTTCAGTCAACCGCAAGAGCAAAAAACCAACAATGGAACAAATTATTTATAAAAAAGTTGAAGCATTAAATTGCAATCTCAACTTCAGGATATGGACAAATAATGGTGAAGACCTAAAACTTAATGTATCTCCTTGGAATTTTCAGAGGTTGCAAAATTCTCTGTCTTCATATGTGTGAAAACAGTGTGTTTGGAAGAGGAAGCCAGTAATGAGCAGGAATTTCGAGATGGAATTGACATTTTGAGACTATTTATTCCAGGTTATGCATAGGATTCTTATCACACTAAATGATTCATTATCACCATTCCTAAGATTGGTTTGATCCTTACTCAGTTCTCCTATGGGCTAACCTTGTCATATTTACGTAATTATTCTCTTGCTTATTCTTCTATTGCACATGAGGCCTATCTTCTTGTCTTGGTCAGACTGTCATGTCTCAGGCAGATTATGTTGCCCTGAATTTTTTTCTTCCAATTTTTCAGCAGACTTCTTTTTGCCACTCCTCATTAGTTCTTCGTTGGTTACTTAAATATATTTTTGTCTTAATCATTTTTCTGTAACACCCATGTTTCTGCTGAACTATAAGTTCACGTTATGGAAAATCATTTAGGCTATGTATTAACCCCCAAGCTGGGTATATACATTTCCATGGTGGGGAACACAAAGTAGATAAAATATGCTGATATATCCATGCTCCACACCACATGAATGTGTAAGGTCAGCAGATGTATCCACTTTCCCCATCTAAGGGGCTAGCATTCCTTGGGTGTTGTAAGAGGTCAGGGGCCTTATTTACGCTGCTATGTTTTGAAGAACAACTTGCTATTCATTATCGAGACTTCTAAATGCCGTAATAATTTTGATTACTATTTATACCCTCGGTCAGGGCTTTACAGTCTCCTGATTGGTTGAGAAACATTATTTTGAATTTAACCACTAAGATGCAAGATCCATGACAATGAGAGCATTCGAGCCGAAGTAAACAATCTTTCTGACCTTCTGAAAAATTGATTCAGCTGACAGCTTAAATCATGGCCTTGATGAGGTCCTTGGAAATACAGAAGAGCAATGCTGAGAAGAAAGAGATGAGAGCAGCCACGAAGAGAGCCTGTTGTATATTGGCACAATATTGGGCAAGGTTCAATCATCAGATGTTATAAAAACAATCCACTTAATGCTACCTAAATTAAGGGACCACTTCTGCACTGGCTGTATATTTTGAGATGAGAGTGAAAGAAGAGGAGACCTATGAGACTGGCCCAACTGGAAAAAAGGAGTTTTAGAAAGGGGCATTAGCAGTGACCACTCCAGTTGAAAAAGCAAAATTAATTTGCCACCCAGGTTGGACATTCTAAAGGTGCAATAAAGATTTACATATAAGTGGATAATTTTAACAGATTCCAGTTTTCACGTCAGTAAATGTGGATTCCAGTGTTAATGGCATTTGAAATATAAGGGAATGTGGCAGGCTAATACAGAGTACTTTGGATCTTAGAACAGTCAAGTTCCAATTGTGTTTCAATTTAAGAGACTCGTTGCCCCAGGCTGTGAGAATCAATGGTGACCAAAATTGTAACATCATTCTGAAGCCTTGAAAAGAGTCGCTTTTTTAAAAATCGGCTGCATTACTCAAACCCCGTGATCCTGTGGAGCTTCCGAAAAAACTTAATGCATGACAAGGTATGCCGAAAAGAATCTCATGTCATATAAATTACATCTCTCCTAAATTTGTGCATTTCGCATATTTTTGACAATAATTAATGTGAATAGTAATTTCTTATGCATTTCATGCTGATACTAGTGCCCATATATTCCATTGATTACAAACATATTACCTATTCAAACTTTAATTATTTTATTTACTGTAATATTCTTCGTAATAGGACTGCTCATTTTGTATATGTTGTGGTGTACAAAACTTGATGTTAAATGCTTACAGGCAAGAACTTATCCATGATCATGATATCCAATGGGACTTATGATTACTGATAGGTAATTGATTACTCTTTAGTAATTTGTTTTTATTTGCTAATTTGAGTGACCTGAATTGGATATGACATAACGTATATTTTTAACTTAATGCGTGAACACTATGCATAGTGTTTATTTGAAATTAGTGTAGTTTTATGCCAATTAAATGACTCATATTGTTTTATTTTTCAATGTGTTGTGGGTATCTATGGAGCTTGCTTCCTTCACTGAATGTAGGAAAGAATGTGAGGCAAGTTCAGGATTGTGAACTGGCCATGATAAACTTAGTGAACAGACTTTCCTGCTGCTGTGCACAAAAGCAAGATATGAAAATGAAATATATTTTTTTCCACGTAAAGGAAATTTTATCTACCAGTTTCCGTTGGTGAACTTAAACCTTGTTTCTTCAATTGTAGTGTCAAAATGTTGAATTTATGTGTAGTAATGGTCATTGAAAGTTATTTGGTGCTGATGCAGGGAGTATGCATATGTATAGTACCTCTGAATCCACAGGAAGGACTGTAACTAAGGGATACTTCATGGCATGCATGCTCAAGTGTTGAAAATAAAGTGTTAGCAGTTGCATTACTGATTTTAGTGTTGGGTGAAGTGAACTCTGCAGGAAAACATTGCAATACAGCATCTCATATAAAACTTATGGTACAGGACAGAAACGGCACTTACACAAGTTGAACAACGATTTTCAGGTATTCGCTGGTCTGTGTCTTCTTTTAATCCAGACAATAAATACATAATTACAAGATTGGAACTTCAAGAGTTTCGCTGTCCCTAGATTACTTTACAAGGTATCTTGTTAAGTAATCTAGGTAATAATTTAAGTAATGTAGGTAAAGTAATTGTAAGTGTTCAGGCACTCATTCTGTTTTTTTATTTTGGTAATTCTTCTATTGTCTTCTTTTATGGTACTTTTTATTCTTCTGATGATCCTACATTCAAATTATTCACCTTAACATTTTTCTGTACGAGTACATGGTAAAATTTATTTTACCATGCAGCATTATTTATTTCCTAAAACTAGTAGCGTTACTTAAGTAAAAAGTAATTAATTATCATCTTGCATGCAACTGACATGAACCTCAGGAAAGGGATTGCTGTGAAGATTCTAATTCATTTATGGAATATAGTATTTAGTTCCAGTTGATGAAAATGGTAAAATATACTGGTATTTGTTAAAATTTTGCTGTTTTGGGAAATTTCACCTCGAAAACCGAAGGCATTGTTAATGTTGGGTCTCCTGAGAATGCATGGGAAGATGGGCCCAAAAGAAAGGAATGGAAAGAAAATGCTGATAAACCAAGGAAAGAAAAACATCAGTTAATAATTGGCACAGTGAGCAAAGTGAAGAGAGTTTGGGCTGTAGGTGGGCCGGAAAGCAGACCCCCCCTAGTGTTTTTTAAACCTGAATTTTTTATACCTATACATAATTAATTTATTTAACTTAAATGTAATACTTGTTTGGTTTGTGTTGAATAGAGAGGGACTAGGGTTACCGGCCATTTGGTATATTCAGCCAAACATTTTCATGTTCAAACTATTTGTTTGTATTCAACATAAGTGTTTGGCGAACTTTAAACAAAAAGATTTATCAAATTTTTATTTAGTATAATTTAGAAGTTACTTTGATCAATGACTGCATATTAAATCACATTTCAGTTTCCCACGTGTTAAATAACACTTAAAATATTATGTATTTATAAAATTCTTCTGAAAAGAATGTGGATGCTGCAGAAAATAAAATATACATAAGCCTTGTCCGAAACATGTACTTCTAGTGCTAATCATACTACAATGCTTGCTTCGAGGTTGAGGGGGTATCTCGGAAACACCCAAAGCATGTCCGAATGCGAAGCACTCTGGGGGAAACATGCTACGAAGCTCAGAAGCACGCTTCCATGTAGGCTTTGAAGCATTTTTGACAAGAATAACGAAAGATGGCGGAGCTGTTGGCTACTTACAAGTGTGTGTAGTATCAATTTTTTAACTTGGTATATTACACATGCATAAAAATTAATATGCATATCAATAATAAGATAAATGTACATACGATTGCTCTTTTTCTTCTGATTTAAACATTTGATAGATGTTGCGCTCATGTTTCACTATATCTAGTGGTTTTTTTGTTGCCACTACTGCTTAACGTCGCTCCTTATGGAAGACCATCCGAATATGAAGTATTCTTTCCCAAGCATGCTTCATTGTATGTCAGCAATACGTCATCACCAAGAATGCTTTGCCGAAGCTTTCTTGGTTTTTGAATACAGCTATTGTGTTCAGTAATGACCCCATAAAGGGGTGGTACATTACTCAAAGCATTGTCGGTCTGGATATTTGATGTGGCCTAGGAATTAAGTATACTATAAAGTCAATTGTCTACCTGTACCTGTTTTTGCTGTATTCCATGTATTAATAGTTCTAGCCATCCATATTTGCCCAAAGTATTTATTGCTTCTACCAAAAAAATATGCTCTTATTTATCACGTTGTTTACGGCAGTGTTTAAATATCTCATAGCCCTCTTTTTCAGCAGACATTGAAATCTAAATTTACATCTTTTAAATACATGTCGTGGTTTTAAACTCCACTATCCCTTCAACTATTGCAGTCTCTACTTAGTGATGGCGTGATGGGAGAAATGATTCACTTAGTACTTATTCCACAAATTTATTTTAATCCAACTGGTTTTTCGACTTTAGCACGTCATCATTAGGTTCTCCTTTTCCCTCCGTGTTGCACCATGACCGTCCCTTCACCTTGACCATCAATGATTAGCAATACCCTCCCCACCTATTCTCCCCCACCCCCGTTCTCCCCCACTACCCCAAGCCACTATCCTACGTCAACTCCCTTTGACCCAGCATTGCTGATTCAATGGCTCTTCCCTCCCTCAACCACTTCTCACCTAACCCCCACCCCCAGGAATTTTGTATATATGTGACTTGCACTCCCAGAAACTTTGGAGATTGGTCCCTGATGGTGGCGTGCTAACATCGAAACCGGTTGGGTTAAAATAAATTCGTGAAATAAGTACTAAGTGAATTATTTCTCCCATCCACTGTCCCTATATTATTTGTATTGGAATTTTTTGTGCTTATTTACTAACAATGTCAGTAATCCTTAGTGGTGTGATACGGTAAATGACAGCTACCTTTATGCAGTGGTACACAGCAAAAGTTGCACACATAGCAAGTTTCACTTCTTACTGTTTTGGATGCACACACTTAACGCACCTGGGTTGCACTTCTTCCCTTTCCCTGCTCTAGGCCTCAAAGTCCCCTAGTTGGGTGATCTTCCTTGGAGGTCTCCTGTGTCAGCTCAGTCACAGCTGTATTGTACCATGTGACACATCACATTCTCTTGGCCCCTTGTTGTCCTGTGTTTAGATTTCAGTTGTGTTACTCATGCTTTTGATTTTTTTTTCAACTCTGGAAGTCCACTATTCAATTCAATGGTGCCTCAAACTCTTTGTTTTCATGGAAAGAAGAATTTTTGTTAGTTTCACGCTTTATGATGCCATTAGCCAATGCTAGGCTTCAACTCTGAATTTTTAGTTTCCTCAAGTTTTTTTACCTTGTGCTGTGCAAATCTCTATTGGTCGGATTTTGAATAGTCTGTCAGCTGATTCATTTGAAAACAAATGCCTATTGTTGAAATGGCTTCCAAATTTTTTAATCTGTTCCTAGACATTATCTGCTGGGTTATGGGCATAGAAATGTATGGATCAGTACTCCAGTATTCCTTCGATGACGTTCCCCTAACATTCCCCTTAAGGATTGTTATCAAGATAAATGCCTTCATTTCATGATCATGGTTAAACCTATTTCCTGATTTCAGAAATAATTTGCTTTTATTTTTACTCTGAATATAGTATTGATTGGTTTCTTTGTGGACTTTAAAAATATTCATCGCTGAGAAACAGTTTCACCTGATTAGGTGTGAATATTACACTGGGCGTGCCTTCTGATATATCTAAGTTGATTTTTCCATCTCGTTTTTTCCACACATCGGAATCATCCCTGTTAATTTCTCCCAAAAACTCTGTTACCAATGATATGAACGGTTGATCTCTCCTTTTTTCCGTGCTAGTTGGAGAGTCAACATCATGTCTACTCTCACTGCTATCTTTATTAGCCTCAGCAGGTTGATTGGAAAGTAGTAGGTGTTGTGGAAGGAGGAGGCCTTGTGAGTTAATTGGCTGTTGTTGATGTTTAATTAGTGGTGCCTGTTTAGGAATAGAAAGGCAGGGAATTGTGCATGGTAAATATCTGTTGATTGTGGCACAAAATAAAAAGATCGTTTTCTACTTAGATTGAGATTCTGTTTCTATCCCTGTGTCAGTGCACTTAATCTTCTTCTGGTCAGTAACGTAGGCAGTAGTACAACCAGTTATACAACCTTTATGTTAGTAGAAAATTGCCTCCTCATGTGGTCAGTCATCGAGTACCAATTCCATACTAAAGCTTATCTTTTGATTGCTAAGCATTATGATTTTACCATTGTAACAAAGATGTTTTAGGGTCAATAACTAATAGTTTGTGGACATAACATTTTGAAAATGTTGTAAAGTATGAGCAACACATTAATGTGAAGGTAATGGGGTGTTAAGTGGTGTTCAGTCTCACTGCCATTGATGATGGGGGAGTTTGTACCTGTAATTCTTTTCAGGAAGATGAAAAACTGGAATGGTGTACATTACCTAGAATTTGGTAATTTTGGTGTCTCCAGCCATTGTTATGTCCTTGTCAAAGTGGATAATCATGCCATCTCATTATTTTGTACCTTATATGTGTGACTGGAATGTCATACTAGGGAAGCATTTTCCTTATTTGCTTTATTCATGTGTGAATATACACACACAGTATTTTCTATGCAGAGATGTTATGCTACGGGAAGTTCAAAGCCTTAGAAAGTCGATTGAGTTGATGGGAACTAGATTGGATATCTGCCGATTTAAAATGGTAATAATAGGAAGAAATGGTTGTAGCCCCAGCTATAAGATGACAAGTCATTACAGTCTATGCTCATGCCTGGCTCACACAGTGCATTTTTCTGGGATGGGTACATTGTGTGGTGTCCTGATGGGTGCCATTCTTGCTCGCTAGCTGGAAATTCGACTACTGCTGGCTGTCCTGACGGCTAGCTACCTTCATTTCTAGGTTAGGCCCCTTATGTTTTGCCGATGGCTGTCAGTGCTGGCCAATCATTGTTCATAGCTTCATACCAAGTGATCAAAGTAAAGGTTCTCTCATGGAGGAGCCAATCTGCCATGGTTCTGCTTTTATCTACATTTTTCTAGTATTATTTTCCAAAATGATTGGATCCAAGTCCATGATTAGAAATCTATTTACCTACTTGGTATTAATAGTTGTTTATCAAGATGTACAGAGAGGAAACTAGCTGACATGTATTTCATAGGTCCAAGTATCGTGATAACCATATCCTTGTATCGATCAATGCAGTTTTGCATCTTTTTCTGTTATTGTACGATTTACTGTGAGTTAATATAACAAAATATGTGTGCAAACCATGGTGGCAGAAACAATCTAAAAGATACTAATCGTAGCACTCCTACGTCTGTTTCTCCCGATTGATGTATAAAATAAGAGGTGGGGGTTGGGGGGTCACCTGGTAGGCACCACCTAGGTGTGGCCACAAACTGAACTATTTCAGGATGGGAGACTGAAAGGAAGGATGATAGTACAATAGCACGCTACGTGTGAACCCAGCAGTGAAGTCACCTTTGCGGCCAGCTTCGTCACCTGTTGAGTAGCATCCATGAAATCCAGCGAGCTCACACTCTCAGAATAAATGCTCTGTGAGCTGGGCTTAAGTCTCCCTATCATCATAAGCTGTTGACTTTCATGTGTTGTAATAGTTAAAAGGGTAGTGATTAAATAATTTTAATCTTGGAGTAGACCTTCATTTGTATCTTCGTAAATGTTGCCTATTTTTTTTGGACTCAATCTTGAGTGCGCTTTTAATTTTTTTAATCCCATAATTGTTGTGGAAACGTGGGGTTTTGTGAACCTTTCGACCTCTCAGTGATTCTACAATTATTTCAACATCGTCCTTGCATTCTTTACCTCCTGTATCATCAAAGTTGTGGCATAACTTTTGGATGTACCATTTTTTCCTATCCAAATTAGATAGTGGGGTATCCTAATCCCTTGATGGTGTATTGCTCATTGGTGCCATTGTCACCGACTCTAGGTCAGGTTCCGGGCCGGCCTGCGGGCAGTAGACACGGCATGGTGTTCGGTTCCCGGGCTACCCCTTCCTCCTGCACCACCCCTCCTGCTTCCTCCTCCCTCCCTCCCCCCTCCCCCCTCACACTGCCCAGTGTGACATTGGGCAACCCCCCATCGGGTGGAGGTGTTGTCGCCTCTGCCAACACCACCATCACCACCACTACTGCTGCCCTCCCTTTGGTGCCAGGTATTCCTTTGACTTGGGTTTGCTCTCCCCTGCATTGCAGTCTCCTCCTGCATGTTGTACTCAAAGCAATATGGATCCTCTTAATTATACTTTTTTGTCTTGATTTGTTTCTCATCTGCACGATCTTTTTCTCGTTTTTTTCTGCTTGTCTGAACTGAAATTATAGAATTTCCTTGTTTTAGGAATTTGAGGAGTGCTTATTGCTTGAGGTTGAAATAATTTCTTTTTTGATGTTTGTGTGTAGCTGATGGTATGTGATGGTGTATATGGTGGGTTTTTGCTCATCATAGCGCTATGAAATTTTATATTTCCATCTAATCATTTGTGTGCAGCAGAGTGAACTGTAACAAGTGCTGCATTGTGATGTTGTTTCATTGCAAATGGAAGCATTTAACTTTTGGCTTTTAACAGCGTTTTTGGTGAGATACTTCCTAGTTCCTATTGAAAACCAGCCTAAATTGGACTGTTATAATTGACCTGGAGTGAAATCCAAACTGGAAAGCTAGAATGAGTCTGATAAAAATAATTATCGGAAGACTTGTATGTTTTTTCAATAAAATAAGGGCTTTTTTTTAAGCTCCACATACACACCTTCTGTATGTAAATATAATGCATGATTTCGAGCAGCTTTTGAGCTTGCTGCTGAGTTGTAATAGGCATAGGTTTCCACTAGGTGAGAATTAAGGTCTGCATGCAAGAGTGATGCAGAGCAATTTTCTGTAGTGCTTGTGTCCATTGTTAGGTCCTGTCGGTATCCATGAAAGCCATGGTGGGAATGACTTAGTATGGTTTCCTGTCTGCTTCCTTGCCTGCTGTTGTGGCAGCTGTTTTTAGGTGCACTAGTTTGAGGCAAACAGGCAGACAAATTCCTTTAGCTATTCTGGTTCTCCCCACTAGCTTGCAGAGGGTTGTATTCCACTGAAGTCACCAGAAGTAGTTTTATTTGAGGGCTTGAGTGGCTCAAAAAAATATAAGAAGAGAGGGGGAGTATTGGTAAAGTTGAGGGACTTCACCAAATCTGAGAAAAATTGGGAGTGAAGTGAAATTGGGAAGTCTTTTTTTTAGAGATAGGCCAGTCTTCAAAATTGCTGATATGAAATAGTTTGCTTGAAAGACTGGACCTGAGGTTGATAAAAGTGATGCTTTTTCTGTGGAATATGCAGATAACCACTATAGTCGGCCATTACAAGTTAGCCTTACTTGCAGGAAAACGTAATTTACATTAAGACATTTTACTTGGGAGTATCTATCACTTAGGTCTTTTTAATGTAATAGTTTTGGAGAAGCACCTAATCCAGCAAAGAATCTATCATGATCTTCGTGATCTGCAGGCTCACATCATAATTATGTATTTATTTATTATGAGGCGAGCGGAAATGTGTCCTCCATTCTCCAAATTTTGTTTATAAATTGCGAGTAACTACTATTAATTGGTAATGCAAATTGTTAGAATGACCATTGAGTATAACATGCTTGAAGAGGAGTTCTGATTAATGTTAATGGGTTGTGAAAGAAAGTGAGTATGGTCCCACCCAGGTGATTTTAAGGCCTTGTTAATGACTGCTCAGTTGGGGAAATGGACTTCACAGGGCACAGCATGACAGGATGAGGCACATGGAAAGGACAGGCGTATTAAGCACAAAAATACCCATCAAACAACAATTGTTTCAGTAATTAAAGAAACATAGAAAGCATCTGGTATTCTATTTAATGCATCAAATCAAAGAGAATATGTATCTGTGCTTATTATAGTCCGCCTTATATTGATACACTCTCTGTATTAAACTTGTTAAATAGATTAACTCTATTAACTTCTTAACATCGAATGAGAGGTGATTGTCGGTGGAGATTTCTTAGTCTCTCAAAAGAGTGGTGGACATTTCTCTCGTGAAGAAGTATACTTTTCCAAGTCTAATATCAATCTCCTGGGAGACCTAGGTTATGCTCTGTGCAATTCCAAATTAGCAATCTACTGTAATGACTTGAAAACTTCTTTCTTTTCCCCATGGTGCTTCCTTCTGACTGAGGTAGACCTTGAATAAAAATTCTATGAGCATTTAATGAGCGACATATTTGCATCCAAGTATGTCCTTTTTTAATGACGGGGGTATGTGAATGTGACTTGAGATAAGTTTCAAAGAATTAGAAGCAGCGGTCACAAATAGGCACCTTTAAATTGTCGACACCTGTGTTCCCATGAAGTAATCTTCTCCTCTTCCCTGTTGAAGACAGAAACCTTCATCCCTGAATGGAAGACAAAATTATATGCTCCTGGAAGCCTAATTAGGACTTTCATTTTACGCTCAATTATAAATGTGAAGGAGAGCTAATTTCCCTGGTGGTGTATATTGGTGATAGCATCACAACTTTTGTGTTCTAGCCATCTAGTGACTATGTTAGTTTACATTTAAATTGTAGCCATACTTTTCTGGATAACATTTTCATCATGTTTTTATTATATTGTATACTCTCTTTATTCTTTATGTTTGCACTTTTTAGTTACAGGTTTTGTGTATTTAGTGGTTGGTTATAAACAGGAATTATATGGCTTAAATGGTATTGGCAACAATAAATGTTTCACTAATGAGAAACTGGAGTTTCATGTCAAGCAGCCTCAAATCAACTTCCTTGGCTTATTCTAGAGGATCAAAATACTTCATCCAGAGTCCTGATCGATGTGAACACACATTTTGGTTATTGCCATTATTTCTTTTAGGCATTAGATTTTAAATGCAAATGAAATTTAAATGAATAAACAGAATGGAGGGCCCAACCCTATATATAGGTGTATGTATGTTTACAAAGTGGTACACTTCATGCTTGTAATATTGGTGTGGCTTGAATAGGCAAGTTCAGCGAGACACTTGGGTAGTGCATGGCTCATTGAAATGTTTTATGTGATGCTGCATTTAAGAGCATTCGATGTTTGTGCTCTAGAACATATATTTAACTTTAAAGTGTTCTGCATTTGTGCAAAAGTTGTTTGTGCCAAGTTTTCTATTTAAGGAGAAAATGTGCAAGTAATTTGTAGCGTGAACAAGGAATCAGCATAATTTATCATCAACACTGCTGTAGTATTCATAAAAATTGAAGAAAAGTACTCTTCACTGTATGTTTTAAGAGTCAATATCTGAATCTGTCATGGTGGCCTAGTGGGCTACAGAGCACTGGGCTACTGACCTGAGGGTCCCGGGTTCAAATCCCGGGCAAGAGGGGACCCCATTTAAAGTCGTCGCAATTCGATTTTCTGCGTGTAAGAACTTGGTAGGAAATCGCAGATGGCCCAGGGAAAGAACTGGCTCCCCTACCCTGAATGTGTGAATTTCACACGCCATTGGCTTTGTAAGGGGTGAGCTCTACTCTCACCTATCAAAGATCAACCTTCGGGTTGAAGCACTGAGTGAGATCAGTTGAATATAGCAAATGGAAATAAGCTGAGGTCTTCACCAATGCTTTTGAGCTTTGGAATGGAATGCTGTTGATTATGGTAATTTGGCTGTTTTTGTGAAAGTAGCATCAGAGGATTTTCAGAAACGTTGCCTCTAAAATTTATCCAGGTTTTGTTGCATAAATAAGGATAATTATAATATCAACAAGTGGTATTAATGTAAGACTAGTTGGATGCAGTAACTGGAATTTTGTTCATTGTTGACCATTAGGTGCTTAAGATTCAGGTTTAATAGTGTATGTGTAGGCAAATGAATGAGGGACTAAATGAATCTTTTAAATCATTTTGACAACACAAGTTGTAAAAATTATAAAATTTTGTCATTAAACCTGATCATTTGGCTGAAAGAATGACTGCAATGTGAATTTTGTAGTTACCCTCGATAACTTATTTGAATTATGCAAGTAAATTTGATGAGAGGCATTATGTTCTTATAGCAACACTAGTACCACAATATGTGGGCAACCTATTAACATGACACAACTTGAGAGTCGAGAAGTCCAAAGACTAATTGCTCCTGTATTGTCAACCTTCTATTTACCAGAGAAAGTTTTCTTAAAAGCTATAACTATGCAGCAGTATATAAGTTTACATAAATATCGAAATGCATGTTGCAGTAAGTATCTAGAAAGCTATCATTTCCACTTTTTCATTCTTTCGTGCATATTTTAATCAGTGTGAATGTTAGGCTATTCGCTCATGAGATTTTGCATCCTCAGTATGCCATTACATTTTAATACACTGTGTATCACTATTAATATTGGTGTACGTACATAATAGCATGCATCAGCAGATGTGGTGTTGAATTTTGAGGAGTGAAAGGGCACAATGTGTACTAACTTATCACGTTAAATATTTTTTTATGATTTGACTGTATGGTAGGCCATTCTTGAAGTGAAAAATAGTTTTTTAAGCTGTGGAGAAGTTATGATTTCCCAAATGGGTACGTTAATTTTCTTAGCAGCTGTGATTTGGAATCTCTTCAGATGCTTATGGTAGTGGGGTAGTTAAGCGTATGAGAAGAAGATAAACATGATGGCTTTGATAACGTTTATGCTTTGAAGTTGTTATGTCTGATGATTTTGCATCAAATATGCATTCCACATTGCCATCAGCTACTTACTTGGTGTGCCTGATATGTATCTCCCTTGGATGACAAAACCGTTCTCCTCCTGTACTTGGACTGTAATAATACTTTTTGTTGTTTAATTAATAATTTATATATATCATGATGATTTATTTTTATGATGGGCATATATTCCATTCTAATGTGTCCATTTGATAATATTGAGGCATTTGTCTGACTAACTTGTAGATATTGCATGGAATTTATTGTGTATTGCATTGTGCTCTGTGAATTACAGTCATTTCCCCTTCTCTCCATTGTAGGTGGTGTTGCATCAGTTTCTGAAACTGTTCCTCTTTCATCTGGTAGTGCAACACTTCCAGCTGATGCTGCTATTGCTGCACCGTCACCAATCTTGGTGACGGGTGCAGCATCTCATTCAAGGGTCCATGGCTCTTCCTCATTCCCCCCTTCCTCTAGTCTAGGTGATAAAAGACTGATCTCTGCTGCACCAAAACTTTCCAAGGTCTCGCACCTAGTACCTATGTCACGGCAACATACCAGGCAACATTCCATATCAGCTGTTTATGACAATACCATAGGGAGTCAGGAGTCGATAGTGGAGAAAGCAAAGCAGGTAATAATCCATCTATTTTAATGGTACAATTAGTTGTTCATTGCCTCCATTTCGTCATGGAGGCATTCCTTTGGAAACATCAATGAATACTACAACTAATATGTGAAATTTCAACTTCTACCTGGATTGGGTGTTTTAGTCTAACTTATGTGGATTGTAGGTGACACCTCTATGCATCACTGCTACACATCTCTATTAGGGTAGGCAATTTAGTCTTAGGTTCCAGTGGAAACAAAGTCAGATGGTATTGGTCTTGGGGGGAATGTTAGAAAGAATCTTGTACTCAGAAATGGTGCTGGTCCTGCTTTTAAGGTCACCGCAGCACACTTTTCAGTGTAGCCCTGGCCCTTCAAGCCCAGAGAAGGTATAAATTCCTTTCTTCCCATAGGCTGTAGATCTAAATGCTCATGATTTTGTGTTGATTTGAACACTGAAGTGAAAAGTTTATTATTTTTACCACTGCCAGTAAGCTTGATGCCTCACATTGCTTGATTATTGCCTATTTTCCTGATGGCTACTACTCGAAAGACAAATGATCTTTAATAGTGATTCCTTGGTTGCAATGACACTAAGAGGGAGAGAGTATTCTGACTGCTTCATTGAAATTTGAAATAGTTGGAATTGTTTTATCAGTTTTGGCAATCTTTAGAACTTTGTTTTTTTTATGTTAGTAAAATGTAAAAATTTACATGCAAGGTCAAAATGATCCTCTGTAAATACATTTCCAAACAAAAGAGTTAACAAAACCCTTACTGTCAAAAAACATGGTTGGGGGGTTTTATTTTTTTCTCTTTGTCATGAGGGACTAACTAATGAAAAAAGTTGACTGGGTTTCCAAGAGAAAATTCAAGAGTTTTGGAAAAGAAACTTTGTTTGGAAAAGAGCTTAGTTAATACGTATATGCTGTACGGTATGATGATTAGTTTCCTAGGCAATTTAACTTATTTTTATTATGGATTCTATATACATTGACTTTTCTAAGGCATTCGATAAAGTCAAACACGAAAAGTTAGTAGTTAAATTGCATGGTTTTGGACTTGGAGGTGTCCTGATAACATAGATCTTGTCATATTTGTGTAATTGAACTCGGGCTATGAGATCCATGGGATTTATCTCGAACTTGTATCCCTCTACTTCAGTAGATCCTCAGGGTTCGCATTTAGGTCCACTCCTATTCACTCTCTTTATAAATGCTATAATTCATGTATTTAAGTATGTGAAAGTATTAATGTATGCGGATGATATGAAGTTATGCAGACAGGTAATTTCAGTTAATGTTGCTTTGAAGATTCAACATTACATAGAGGCTTTTAATTCATGGTGCATAATAAATGGCCTATTGGTTAACATCAGTAAATGCAACGTTATATCATTCAATAGGAAGTGGTCTGCAATTTCATTCGGTGATATCTATCTGTCATCAAAAATAAATAGAGTAAGAAATTAGGGACTTGGGTGTATTTTTTGCATCTGATTTATCATTCAGTTCACTCATAGATACGTTAGTCAAGAAAGCATACAAAGGTGTTAACCACCTCTTAAGCACTTGGAAGTGGGACTAATAGTCCCGTATCTGAAGGTGCTGGTGTGAGCATCAGTGTAAAGTTGTCATCACAAGCTGAAGTCCACAATGGAAGCCTAGAGGAAAAGAGAAAAGTGAATTCCAATTGTAGTATGATCTAAATTAAAAATTTTTGGACTTGTCTTTGGTTACAACCGTGTACACCCCCCACAAATTGCCTTGCTTACTTAGTCCCTTCCAACTCTTTCATTGATCACTTCTTCAAATCCATGACTTCCACAGCTCCATCCAAATGATATCCCTGAGGATTTCATTCTTTGAGTCAAAATGTCTTTCCATTCCATGCAGTGAGCAGTTCAGAAACATTCAGGATAATGCAGGTCCAATCCAGCTAGTGCCTTTTCTGATTACTCCTTAATAAACTTCCATTGTTAATGACAAAGTCATAGCTATTTAACTAACTGAATCTTAAAAATTTATGCAATTAATGTGACTTACGTAAAATAGGCCGATGATGGTGGGACCATGGCATCAATTTGTTTTAGAATTTCAGTGTTAAATTTTTGATTACATTGTTGAGCATTGCAATTGAAATATGCCTTTGACTTGATTCCCTTATTCAGGAGTGGATCTTAAGTTTGGAATTGCAACTAGATCGTTCTCCATGGGTTAATGGACTCTCTGGTTTGCTGAAATCTGTCTTTGATTCCATTGTTGGTTTTATCTTGGTTTATTTATAGTAATGTGCAACTCTACGTACACTTCATTGCAAATATGCTAATTTCTTCTAGGAGGCATATGTTATGCAAAGGATTTCTGAACTTCAAAGGGATGGACTTTGGTCTGAGAAAAGGTTGCCTAAAGTGCAGGAACCACCTCGCTCCAAAGCGCATTGGGATTATTTGTTGGAAGAGATGACGTGGTTAGCAGCTGACTTCGCTCAAGAAAGAAAGTGGAAAAAAGCTGCTGCCAAAAGAGTAAGTTCCAGTATAATAGCAAAATTCATTTATAATAATCTATTGAATTGTTTTTTTCATAAGTGACGACTTCATGGTAATATCATATGGAGGATTTGAAGTATGACAACTTAGAGACACTATTGAATGTGTATGCTAGAGACTAAATTTATGCGTGAATCATACCACTAAGTAAAGCCATTCCCAACTTACTTCAATTCATGATCAAAATCTTGTATAGACTGCCATTTCAAACAATGATCACTTGAGCAATTATGTATGAGGCTCAATGTCCTCTGATCAACGAGTGATGAGTCTTGGATGTGGGGAAATCTTTTTCAGCTTCAGTTCAGTAGTTCAATTCATTTCAGTTTCGTAACAGGGTTACATTGTTAGGTCAGGTCACCTGATGTTACTGTAGCCCTGCTATGACACCATGGTCACACCTAATAAAAATCTTTTGTTGTAACTGCATGTTGTAACTTTTACTCCCATTATTGTATTTAATTTATGAAACTGGGTTTTTAAGTGCATGTGACTCAGAGGCATGAGACAAATGCCTTTGTTGTCTTTTAAAACTTTCTATTGTGAATCAGTTAATGTGCCATTAACATGCCACAATGTACCATTTTATATTTTTTTGAAACTAGTTTGAAGTGAAGGCAGGAACACCAGACAATGTAAGCACTGAGTCAGCCGTCTTCACTCCGAACTCGCGTTTAAAATTGATGGTAGAATCTTCATTTTTGTCCCAGTTTCAGCACGCTTCTTATGTGGATTTTCATCTACCTCTCGGAGGAAGTTGATTTCCTTTTCACCACAAGCTATTCCATGGCTAATTCTAACTTCAGCTCACACAGTTTTGATGTCCTCAACATTTACACAAGTGAGGATCACAGTAAAATTCACTTTTTTTTGGGTGCCCTTTCACTTCTTCCTGAAGTTTTTTTACCGTACTATACCTTTCCAAGTATAATTGTGATAACAATATTTTTTAATACAAGAATTAAATCTCTTGATAAATATCCTTCATCAAGATCACATATAGGGTGGTTATTTTTCTGGGAAATATTTATTTTTCTGCTACCCCAAACATGCTAAATACGTGACCAAAATGTGCTAACCATTGTTATTTACATTAATGTGACTCAAAGCGAAGGAAATAACCATGCAAATTTTTGCCATTGTCACAACAGACTTATAATCTGTGTTATAAATTTCTGCGTGTTAAGTGACAACAAGCTTACAATGTGTATCTTAACTATAAGTAATTGAATTGAAGGTTCACCTGAGTGTCTTATCAGTTGGGAAAAGTCAGGAATCCAGGAAAAAGTTGGGAATTTAGTACTGTTGGGAAAATTTGGAAAAATTCAGAAATTTGCTGAAAAATAATCAGAATTTAGGAAAAGGATAAGTGATGGTTGCTTGGAAATTGTCATGAAAAAAATTGGAACGGCAAACATAACATAAGGAAATGAGATCTTCTGGTTAGGTTTTTGTTTTTCTGTCAGTACCTCATTCTTTTAAACCTCTGGTCAGCATGTTGGAGTTAGTAGCTTTCGTTGTTCAATTGTACTAGATGTGGGCACCGTTTCCTGCATGCCACTGTGCGACAAATCATGTCATACAAATATACATACCGTGATAAATCAGATCATTTTTTCCAAAGGTTATTTTTGGGTCGATTAATGATATATTTTTCAGCCAGGTAGCCAGCACCAATGGCACATCTCCAATACTCTGCCACTGTCTTTATATCCTTGCATGTCTCTCCTTACAGTGTTCAAAAATGGTACAGAAGTACTTTCAAGACAAAGCTATACAGCTGCAGAATGCGGAAAAGAACAGGAAGTTACAGCTCAAGAGAGTGGCTTCAGTGTTATCCAAAGGGATAAAAAATTTTTGGAGCAATGTGGAAAAGGTATGCCTAGTTCTGTATAATTTTGGTGGTGGAATTTGCTATCTCTCTAAATAGCAGGGTTTTAAGTAGCATTTAGAAGCTTGGTTACCTTATTGTAAATACATTTGGTTCGAAATTGGCGATTTAATTAGAGAGCCTTGTTTAGCTGGTGGAGTACAAGCAGCAGATGCGTCTGGAGGAGAAGAGGAAGAAAGCCCTGGACCAGCACCTGAGCTTCATTGTGGATCAGACGGAAAAGTATTCATCGTGGCTGGCCGAGAGCATGGGCAAAGGGGGCAGCACGGCAGCGCCCTCGGTCGAGGGGGGAAACACCACCTCGCTCAACTCATCGAGGATTTCATCGCCAGCGAGGAGGGGTGCCAGCGGCCCATCGGACGGTAAGGCTTCTGCACACGTGAATTCAATTGGTTGGACACCAATATATGCAGGTGATTAATTGCTCTCCTCTTCCCTGCAGATGAATTTGAACCAACTCAGAGTTCTACGGATGACGAGCAAACGATAGCCAAGGAAGAGGAGGACATGGGTACGCAAGGGCGAGAGGAAGAAATTGAGATGCTGAAAAGGGAGAGTGAAATTCCACTAGAAGACTTGCTCAAGGAGTTGCCTCAGGATTACTTGGAAAACAGGGATCCACCAGTTGCTGATTTTGATGTCGAGGAGAAGGTATGGTGTATTTCATAGAGATTTGGCCAATCAATTTCATAGTGCTATTGTGCTAACATATGCGTTGTTGTAGGTGGCTGTGTTGGAAAACGATGCTTCTGCGAAAGGTGGTGATGAAGAGTTTAAGGCATCAGATAAAGAGGAGTCGGATGATGAGGAAACAATACAAAAAGAGGAGGAGGAAGAGGGTTATGTGGATCACCAGCAGGAACTGGATGACCTGAAAGTAAGCTACCCTTTATCTTGCTCTATGGTATCGGTCCAATTAGTCTAATGTACTTCCTAGAAAGGAAGTCTTCTTGGTTTTCCTGGGCTCAATAAACTCACCTTTCCAGAGGGAAGTTGTAATAAACATCAATTTATAGTGATCTCTGAAGTGATGCCAATATGCAAGGAAAGCCTGAAGCAGTTAATCTAAAAAAAATCAGTAACCCTATGCACGGACTAAAGGTTGTTTTTTCATCCAATAGTCTTTCAATACAGCACAAAAGAGTTCTGTACTGGAAATTCCATTAAGTGAAAAAAAAAAGTATGATACATTTTTCCACGCTTCTTTGGAATGAGGTTATCAGCCTTCCTTGGAATGAATTGGTGTATAAGGTCTAACCCCCTCATTGCGTCATTATGGCCTACCTTCTCCTTTGGATTCTGTTTTGCATTTTCCCATTTCATGACTTTTAGCATGGCTGACGTGTATACTGTAGACATCTGTGTCACTTCCTTCTCGACTTATCACCATGTCTTCAATTTGATTCGTAGGTCAAAGGTATTCCTCATTCTCTTTCTCTTTGTTCCATACGTGTCTACTAAATGTCACGCCAGCAACTCAGGGCAAGTGTAAAAATTATCGGTTATGGAACAGTAACCCTTATCAAGCAGTGGCTTCACCAGAGTGATCACTAGTTCCGAAGTTAGATGTTTTATTTTGAATGGACACAAAATTTTTTATAAGTACAAAATTAAACTGACAAAATAAACCTGGTGGGGATTCAAATGTTTTGTGAAGGTTAAAGATATACCCCTTTGTATTATATTCTGGTGGAAATTCTGGTTAATTTGTGCCATTTTTTTCTTTTATTATTTTTAAATTTGTATTTCTCCTTAGTAGAAAACATCATTCCACAAAATGAAAAAAATAAATTGTGAGAGTAAGATATGGAAATTCTAAATTATTTACCTTGTGCAGGTAGTATTAAATGTTATATGTGAAAATTGTATTTACTTTACAGGCTGAAAATGAAATGTCAATTGAAGAGCTGATGAAAAAGTACTCTTCTCTCTCTGATGACAAGCTTGACGAAGATCAATCGCCTGGGAACAAGAATGAGTCCTCTACTGACGATGACAGTATGTACCTCCTCTCTCTCTCTCTCTGTTCTGCAACCAGAACGTGGGTTGGGAAATATTTCTATTTTTTTAGCCATCTGTATTAGGTATTTTAGAAACATTGATGTTGTTCATCATAATTATACTATCTTTTACTTTTTAAGTTGGTTTGTTTCATCTTGAAAAACATCATACACTCTTTGTTTTAGTTTATTTGTGTGAATCTGACTCTTTTCCTATTCCAACTTCCGAAAAAAGTAGCTTTGTGTTACATTCGGAATATTATGTTCTCTGGTGTAGGTACCTGCATATTTCAATTTGGTTCAGGTATAAGTTTCTTCAACATTGGATTGTAAAAACTGTCGTTGTCATTGCGATGTAAACTGCAGTAATGTCAGTGCATTGAATTCAGAGCAAATTACAGAGCAATGCATCTTAGTTTCCTGCTGATTAGAAAGGTCAGTTCCATCAAGGTCTTACCCGTGAAGAAGTGCTTACATGTAGCACTGCTGCGGTGAGAGTTAAGGTTGGCACTGGGCATGTGTGAAATTGTGTGTTTTAATCGTGTATCTTCCAATTCCCAATGACTAGAACCCCGTGTTTACACCATGTCATTTTCCATTTTGCTTTTTATTTTCATCACAGTGCTATTGGTTTTTTAGTGTTTCACTTTCTAAGACATCCAGCCATGCATAACAGTCTATATGAAATTCTTTTTCAATTGGTTTTGTCCATGTACACTTCAAAAAGACTAAAGAGAACAGTAATGTGTGCTGTTTTATGGAAGAATTCAAAGTGGTGGGGAAGTACATAGCTCCACCAGTGATGGAAAGATGAAATATGTACACTCGTAAAATTTTGGCCCGTGAAAGTCACGGTATTAATGCTCCTAAATGAATACTATAGGGGTCAATTTATACAATTTAGCAATTCCTCCACCAGTAGATTAAAACTGTACCGGAGTTAATGTCACAACTTCATCTTCATTCGTAGTTAATATCGTAATGTGTCAATATGTTTGCGTATTTGGGAAAATAATTCACTTTATCATTTTATATTGTTGTTTTCTACATGTTCACGTAGCGTTGTTATTCATGAGAGTGATAGATATAAAATTAAGAACTGCAAACAAATTTTGGAGCATTTAACTGGAATTTCATTTAGCACATTTCCCTGCCTCTGTGCAAAATCATCACTGGCCATTATCCCAAGATTGGTGCAATGCAACTGCATCTCTTTATTTATTTGTTGGCTGTCCAACTCATGTAATTGTATTTCTTGTCTTTTGTACCTTTAATTACTTTATCCTTTCTGTTCATGATGTTTATAGATAGTAGATTTTGATGCACACTAATCTTTAGTGTGCTGTGAAGAAAGAAATATTTTTCTGAAATAATGAAAGTGATTATTGTGCACCTTGCCTTTGTTGGAAATGCAAGATTGTGAGTGTATTGTTTGGTGCCCTCAGGTGACGAGGAGATGGAGGAGGATGATGATGAGGAGGAGGAGGCTGAGGAAGAGGATGAGGAGGAGGAGGAGGAAGAGTGCAGTGACATGGAGGATGAAGCTGGGGACTCTGAAAGTGGCGGAGACCTCGATTCACAAGAGGTTGGCCTCAAGTCTTTGTTGGACAATGGAGACAGTGCAATGAAAACGGAGGTATGTGGAGGACGTCCCTTTGAATGGTCTGACTATAGGTTATCTCCGTGTGGTGCTGATTTTATGATTACTACTGTATGATGATATCACTTGTTGATTGCTGTCAAGGATTGGTTTTCTTTCTTTGACACACACTCCGTGATGAAACATGAGGCATTTGTCTGACAGTAGTGAAGATTTTTCATCTGTTTATCCGTTTATTGTAGTCATAAAAATAATTTTGTACTTTTTACAAGTAGAAAATTTGTTTTTTTTTTACATTTGAGATTACATGTGTACTTTGAAGTTGTGCGATGATTAGTGTATGTAATGGAGAGTGAGGACTTTCAATGCTGACCATGTCTGGCTTTCTAAAGGCCGTTATACACGGTCATTCAAACTACACAAGTTGATGTTGCTTCTCTTTGAGCAATCGTCTGTGAAAGTTCGTGGCGTAGAAAGTTGGGTCGACGGTTGCTTGACAGCTTTAAATGGTGCAATTGTTGGAGCATTTTGTCAGTGACAATATACCATTCAGTAGCGGTAATACCATCATTATATCATATAACATCAAGATCAGTTAAGTAGCAATTAATGGGACGTGAATGATGCAATAAATTACCACCACTTTAAAATGTTTTTAATCTATAGTCTAAACATAATAGTGGAGACCCTATTCCCGTATACTTAGCCCAATATTTGCACCATGAACGAACGGATGTGGGCCGAGGTAACGAGTTCTTCCTTTACGCACGTAATTTAAGCTTCCGTGCGATTAATCGCCCAGCTCATCATCAAGTCACTTTATTCACTACCAAAGGAGTTGAGTGCACACAAAAACACCCAACTCAATCATCAACAACCTATTTAATTGCTAGAATTCCCTAGGCAGTTCGTTGCCATTACATCTGCACCATCTAGTGCGAGAAATAAACTTCAGACTTGCGCATGTATCAGATTAGAACGTCCTAATTTGCTCGCAGTCGTTAATGCAGTGGCACTGTCTCTCCTCGCAAGTCATCACTGTACACGGTGCAATATTTCTTGCGTAAATGTTCTCGCAGCAGCCAGTGTAGTATCAATGACCATGTAAAATGGCCTTAAGAACAGTTGCGCTTGTTGGCATTTCTTAAAAATTTTAAAAAAGTTATTTATTGTATAAAAATAAATTTTTATATGAGTAGTGAGATCATTCTTTCTTTCTTTAGATAAATTACCGTATTTTGATAAATTAAAAGTTTGTGGGTTTTTGTTTCCTAACAATGGAATGTTTTTTCAGGAAAATAGTTTTTATTTGGTGTATTCTGTAAATTATCTCACTGTAAGATGCGAAAATAAACATGGTTGTTGCTATAAGAATAGTCGGAAAACACATCTGTGTTGTGATTATTGGATCCTTCATCCAACGTTCGCATAAGGAAATAGATCCATGGAGTTCATTGCTCATAAACCACTATGCATGCAATTAATATTTCTAACTGAAAGTGGCCAAAATTTTCTGGAGGAGATACTTGGGTTCTCCATAATATTGCTGTTGATTAATGCATTCTTTGCATAGAATTCAAGATCAACTTGTAGGTTTTTCTCAGATATATTTCTGTTGGAGGGGAAAAGAGTATTAGTCGAGATGATTAAGAAGGTAGATAGGGCATGGTAATCAAATATCTCTCTCTTCTTCACATTCACGTGATCTTGGTTTGATTGACTCAACTGTGATGTTCTTGCTTTTCAGTCTGTGCCAAACAATGAGGATGCTGGGAAGGAAATTTCAGATGTTGCCGCAATGGCAGAAACTTTTCAGCCCAAAGGAAATACCTTGTCATCAACAAATGTGAGTAAAATGTTTAAATTTTTCTCCAGCAGTCTAGACTTAGCTTCTCCAATGGCAATTTGTATTAAGGTGCTTTGTTCATGTTCTTCAAATGTATAATAACTGTAGAATTTCTGTAGTTGTTATTTTTAGGTGGCTAGTTATCATTTGACTAATTGTTTTTGTTATCTGTTATAGGTTAAAACCAAAATTCCTTTCCTTCTCAAGCATACCTTAAGAGAATATCAGCATATTGGTCTCGATTGGTTGGTTACCATGAATGATAGAAAGTTGAATGGTATTTTAGCTGATGAAATGGGGCTGGGGAAAACCATTCAGACGATTGCATTGCTTGCCCATTTAGCATGTGAAAAAGGTGGGTATTGAGTAAGTTAATAAAAATTTGTATGTAGGTTTAATGTTTTAATAGCTCTTGGAATATTTAACTCCAAGCCTGGAAGTAATGGCAGAAAATCTTGCTGTAGATGGTTATACTGCTGTGTATTAAATGATGACATGACATATGTTGATTGTTGTTCATTTTCATTCATGGACACTTTCAATGATATCAAATGAGGCATTTGTCTGATGATAGCAGCAGTAAATATGTTTGACCTGTATGTTTGATTGTGAGTGATTGGGGATTTTACTACTTAATATCTAATGTATTTCGTGGAATGCTGTCATATTCTTTCTCAATGCAGCTGAAATAAAAGCAGTTTGTTGGCTAATTTAGTTTTGAAATGGACTTTAAAATTAATTGCACAAACTTGGATTTGGCTGTGTGGTATCTTGCAAGGAAACCACTAGTTCCTATCCATCCCGAATCAGAGAAAAAGTGACCTGGGGTATACTTAGCATACATTTTCTCAAGCAAAAATTCAAATATCTACACTGTGATTGAAGGAGATGCCAGATGATGTACTGAGCTCTGCAGCTCCTCTTTGTTGCAATTGACAGGGTGGCTAACAGCCTCGCAAACCAGCCAGTAGATAGGAATTTCATTTGGCCCATGAAAACTCTTGAATTTTGGGTGCTAGTCTTCAAGTTAAAGAATCGAGGAATTTTCTTCCCTGTACAGTAATAGCATGAAGAATTGGTTTATGATTGTTTGAAACATATTAATAAAAGTGTATTACAGTAGATTCTCAATGATACAAACTCAACACTCAGGAAAATTGGCACTTCGTAATTTCCTTTCTTTGGATCTTCGTTTTCTCTAACTTTTGTTACCTTTGGCAACATTGTATAATTTTTTTGGTTGTTGTTGGTGACCGCATTCTTAAGGATCCCTTGTGTCATTCACTGTATCGCATGTCTTAAAAGATCGTAAAGTAAATATATATTTGTATTTCCTATGTAAATGGTTTAAAGTCTGCAATCACAGTGTTGGTTGAATTTTGTCCGGTATTGAAAACATATAAAACGAAAGTTGAAAATTTTTTAATAAGAATTTATTTTTGGAATAATAATAATTTTTTATTGTTCAGTTGTTCTAATAATAGGACAATGAACATGATCAAATGGAAAATAGTATAAAGAGAAAAGAGACATTCATAAAAACAAATCAATTGTAAATTATCACACACAAATTCGTCCAGGTGGCTTTATAGGATTTAGCTAGTAGTAGCCTCCTTAATTCACGCTTGAAAGTATCATTGCTCGACTGAGTTTTTATATTCAAAGGTAATTTATTAGAAATAAGGGAGGCTAAGTACCCTTTCTAGATAAGGCTCAAGGTTGCCTCCTCAAGTGAACATCATTTCTGTGCCGAGTGAATCAACAGTCTTTTGTTGAGTCTTCCATATTGTCAGCCGAATGAATGATCTTTTGCGGTATTATTGTTTCTTTTCTACTACTAAGACCTTAGTGACTAAAGGGGCGTGAGTCGGCATATTTTCTGCATCATCTTCTAAAGGATTATATGACGGCCGGGGAGTTGGGGTTTACGGTGGTTGGGGGAAAAGGGTTTGGTTGTGGGGAGGGAAGGTGGGGGCCTATCTTTATGTCTTGCTGAGCTCGAAGGGGAAATGGTGTCATGGAACGTCTGTGATGTTCCTTCCTCTTCTTTGGGCAACCCTGGGGGGTGTGTGTGCAGGTGGTTGATTAGAACTGCTTTGGGTGCTGGGTGCAATGGAGTGGATGTGGCATCCTTTGCTTAGGGGTGGGTCTCAAGGGATGTGGGGGGAAGGGATGAAATTATGGCTGTTCAAATTCTCCGTGAACCCTACCTCGTTTTATTAAGGCGAGCGCTCCTAGATCAGCTCTCCTTGAAGGAGTTGTCTGCACCAAAAACTTGTAGCATAGATGGGGTGAGTGAGAGTATGTGATGCCGTTGCGAAATTTGGGCGGGTTGTGTTGATGTGGGTAAGGATAATGACGGCCGGGGAGTTTGGGTTTACGGTGGTTGGGAGGAAAAGGGTTTGGTTTAATTAAAAGAGAACAGTGTACATTATGGAAATGCTGGTAACAGTTAAAATTAAAAATTTACCACTCTAAAAAATGGCATAAGCTAGGTTTTCCACAATACTCGAGGTATAAATGATACGTGGAGTTATATGCCGAAAATGACTGGGAGAGAGTGGCATATCTGGGAGATGAATGCACTACTACTCATGCATCTCACTTTTGATGCACCACAATCAGCAACATGTATTTGTTAAGTGTGTACACCAACAAAAAATAGTTGTGCTGAAGCACTTTTTCGCTGAGGTTCGTTTTTACTAATCCAGTTTGTTCCTGGGACCAGGCCCGAGTTTGTAATTTTGAAAATTTTGTATTTTTGAAATTTCGTATTTTCGAATACTGCCATGTATTTACTATAGGCTATAACTAGGCTAGGCGGTAAGGCTATCGGGACCAGCAGTTTTGCTTTGTATAATCGAAACTTAGTATTTTCATGCTTCATATTATCAAGAGTGTACTGTATCAAGAAATGCTAAAGCAGTGTAATTTGTAAGGCGGTGTACCATTTGTAATGAAACATTCAAGAGGAGTTAGTCAAGTGGTTTTATAGTGGGGTGAGATCATTTGCTAAATGTGGGGTTAGATCTGTTGGTACAGTAAACACTAAAATATATCTTAACGATTAAGATTTTTGCTTTTCCACTCGGGTGTCGAGTACCGTATTTACTCATGTAAGCTGCACCCACGTGTATCCCGCTCACCCTTATTTTCGGGCAGGCTCGTAAGGAAGAAAAAATTCCTATGAAAAATTTTTTTTTTGCACTTGAGTCTGCATCATTTTGTCATAACATGAATGCACATTCTTTAATAGAAATGCTGTGCCTAAATTACGAGTACGTCTTTCTCATTAGCTGATTGAATTACGTGTTAATATCATCAGGATCGTCATCGTGCCTTGCATCGACTGCTGTCCAGCAGTCCGACAACATCTTGTTCTTTTAAAGCCTCTACAATTTCCACAGGGAAAGAGGACGTCTTGGTAGGTCAATTGGTAGAGCACCTGGCTGGAAATCAGAGGGTCCAGGGGACATGGGAAATGGATGTGGATTACAATATTTTCGGATGACTCGATGGGTTTCTTCTGCGTTGGTTCATCCCTCTGGACGACATTTTCGTCGGCATTCTAGACGGCATCTTCACGTCCAAAGATTGGATCCCATCAAAGTTCCTATATCTTCATTCTGTAAATTTCCCATATCTTTGTATAATTTATTCCCTATACTTTGGACCTGAAGCTGCCTGTTGGAATGCCGGCAAAACTGTCGTGCAGTAAGATGAACCTATGCAGAAAAAAGTGTAAACCCTGGAGTAATCTTCTAATCACCATGGAAGCCTTCGCAGTAACTAGAATATTTATAATATCAATTAAGGCGTAAATAAAAATTGTGGATTGTCATGATGCAACTCGCACTGATGTAGCGAAACATCTAAGGTTGAACCAGTCTCTACAATGGATACAATTATGAAAAATTTCTATGTGATTCAGAATCATGCTTGCTAGTGCATACATCTCTCAAAAAAAAGAAGAAAATGTCATGAAATTATGAGGGAATACCAACTTAAAAAGTTTTAAAATTCAAGATGGTGAAACATTGCTGTGGTTGGTTTCATCATAAGTGAAAAGGCATTTCATAATGTATAAGTTTGGGAATTATGGATTTGACAACTTCAAATGGTTGGTTGAAACATTGTTAGAAATATATTGTGCATAAATAAATCAGGACACCTCTATACTTAAAGAAATAATTAATAATATTGCTTTAATTCAGTTTATCGGTGTTTATTATGTATATATTTACTTTATATTGTTAAAGTTTGGATGTGAAACTGAAAATTGTCTTTTTCCCGCTATTTGCATTTTACTGAATTTTACAATTTTTCTAGCGGTCAAAAGAAAAGCGATAATAACTGGTTTTACTGTATTTCCCTCCAAGGATCTTTTTTTTTACTGAGGGGTAACAGAAATAACTAGACCTTATAACTGACAAAACTCGTGTCATTTTTGCTCTGCACCATGCAAAAGAGAAAAATCTCGCAAAATACATTCACACTATAACAAACTTCTGCTGTGAGGAGTATGGATGAGAAGTCGGTTGAAAGGACTAAATAGTCACATTTATGGAGATAATTGAGCCAGCTAACTATTATTATATAGTAGCTGAATACATTTTTAGATGGTTTTATTCAACTTTTCTTTTTTTTTCACTTGTGATATGAAGATTATTGTATTTGTTTTCAGCCATTTCTCATTTTCTTTGAGGAATGCTTTTAAGCAGCCATGCTAAAAGCCTCTATTTTATCAAAATTTCAGTAAATTGGGGCCCACATCTCATTATTGTTCCAACTTCTGTCATGCTCAACTGGGAGATGGAGTTCAAGAAATGGTGTCCTGCTTTCAAAATTTTGACCTATTATGGCACGCAGAAAGAAAGGAGACTCAAACGAACTGGTAAGTCTATTGGGAACTTATTTACTCTATGAATACTCATTATTTATTTTCAAGTCTATGGACTACGCCTTGTCGTGGTGGGATTGGGGCTTGTGTGTTCCGGTGACCCCTAGTGCTGCACTTGCGGGAGCAGGTAATATTGCTTCTGGTAGGGTCACCCATGATGAAAGGTAGTCCACGCACCGTACTTGCAGCATCTGTTCCTCAGTTAGGCAGCTGTGAGAAGGCGTCTGACCCCACTGGGGCAGCCAATCAAGTGATGGTGACATGTTAAAAACACTATCGAAGTAGGCAACGGGAAACCACCTCATTTAAACTCTCCCAAGAACGCAATGGACTTGAACAATAGAGAATTGAATCCTGGCAACTAAGGGGTACGGGACCAAATTAGTGGGGTGGGTGTCATGCCCGGCAGCAGGATAAGCAAGGACTCTGTGGTCGTCATCTCATGGAATCCTTGCACGAAAAGAAAGAAGGCAGCAGCAGCAGTGAAGAAGAAACTAGAGAAGAGAGCAACAATGCTAAGGATTGGGACATGGAACGTTAGGACAATGTTAAGGGCTGGAAAACTAGAAAACATTAAGCGTGAAATGGAGAGGGGAGAGATCGATTTGTTGGGAATAAGCGAAGTAAGATGGAGAGACCAGGGGGACTTCTGGAGTGAAAAGTACAGGGATATATGCAGTGGAGGGGAAGAGAGCCAGCGGGGAGTAGCAGTTGTATTGAATGGTACATTGAGAAAAAGGGTGTTGAATGTGGAACAGGTAAGCGATAGAATACTAGCTATTGAAATCAAAGCGAAGCTGGCAAATGTAGTGGTAGTACAGGTTCACACACCCACAGGAACGAAAATTTATTCAGCAGAAATAAAATGTTCTGATAATAGGAGCCCTTTTGGTGATCGGTCAGGGAAATTGGTAAATCAATCAGGGAAAAGTCAGTGAATTTAAAAATTTGGTCTCAGTAGCCACCCTGTATATGTTATGTCAAATAATATTTGTAGATTACATAATTATCAGAGTATGGTATGCCCTTACACCTTATATGCTATGGGAAAGGAGCTCTCCCTTTGAGCTGTAGGATTTTACTAATATGAATTCTTTCTCTTAGTTTTTGAGTGCAGATACTGTTCTTTTAAAAGTAATATTTACAGGTAATGAATTATGTTTTTTAGAGCCCATGGATATTGGTCATTTAGATGACAGTATATACACACCTATGTGTTATAGGTACCATATCTTTTCTTTATTTTCCATCTCCCTATAGTAATTGTTTTGGACTTTTTTCAGATTTTTTTACAGTACCCTGCATAAGGAGTAAATTATCTAAAACAAATTTAGAATAAATGTATTAAAAAGTGTTTTGTAATATTATTAATTTTGTTTGTTGATGTGCGGTCACTATTTTTTTACTATTTTTAAAGTAAAAGAAAGAGATTACTTCTTTACTATTTTTGCATGTACTTGGCGTTTCTTTCCCTGAATGCCTCTAAAATGCTCTACCTACTCAATGATGCATTAGTAGTCTCTTTGTAGTGAAAATAGTTCCAATGGCATAGAATTCTCTAATGGCTGCATTCCAAGTGTTTTGGAAACCTTAGCTTATTTATCAAAATCAGCTAATATCTTGATTTTACATCATTTGATTTTACAAGACACTGATTATTTAGGTCCACAGGTGTTATGTAAAGTCAAGATTCTTCACTTCTATTATTTCTTACATTGATCCAAAAATAGTATAACGTCTCGGGAATCATTATCATTCATGGGATTTGGCCGTGGAATCAAAACTAAAAGAATTGGCAAACCATTCCCTGAACTCACTCCACTGTACTACACTTATCATTCTAGGTTGGACCAAACCCAATGCTTTTCACGTCTGCATCACATCATACAAGCTTGTTATCCAGGATCACCAAAGCTTTAGGAGAAAAAAGTGGAAATATCTTATATTAGATGAAGCTCAAAATATTAAAAATTTTAAGTCTCAAAGGTGGCAGTTGCTATTGAATTTTCAAACCCAGAGGTAAGGAAGGTATAAGTATGCAATTGGAAATTGAGTTTATAAATGTATGTCATGTATCTTACTCATGTCTTACAATACTATTCAGGCGTTTGCTTCTCACTGGAACTCCACTCCAAAACAATTTGATGGAACTCTGGTCTTTAATGCACTTTCTGATGCCTCATGTGTTCCAATCTCATCGGGAGTTCAAAGAATGGTTCTCTAATCCTGTCACTGGGATGATTGAAGGAAATAATGAATACAATGAGAGCATCATCAAGCGGTTACACAAGGTATGTGAGAGGATTCATTTTCATGACTTTATCAATTATTCCTGAGTTGAAGTATTTTCATTGGAAAAATTTCATTCCAGGTCCTTCGCCCCTTTCTTTTGAGAAGGTTGAAAACTGAGGTGGAGAAACAATTACCAAAAAAATATGAGCATATTATATTGTGCCGGCTTTCTAAAAGGCAGCGGTATTTATATGACGATTTCATGTCTAGAGCAAAGTGAGTTTTTAATGAGATGCTTGGAATGCTTTCTATATTCCTTTGATGGGATGTTATGCCCTATTTACCTCGTTAATTTCTAAAATATTTACTTTCAGGACCAGAGAGACCTTGGCTACTGGAAACCTCCTAAGTGTAATCAACGTTTTGATGCAGCTGAGAAAAGTTTGCAACCATCCAAATCTCTTCGAGTCTCGACCAATATTTTCACCATTTCAGATGGAAGGAATTAATTTCCATGTACCCTCAATAGTTTATGAAGCACTAGCTTATGACCCTTTCAAGGTAGAACCTTTAGCAATTGAGTTTGGCACTACTTAGTCTTTATTGATGGGTGTTTCCACCTTACAGTTTCACTTTAATGCTTATTACGAGGATTAGTTTTTAAGTAAGGTCTGGTTTTCAACGAGAGCATGCGTGATAAAGATAATGTAAAAAACTTCTTTTATTATATCCGTTCACCTGAAGCTATTTTCCTCCATAGTTTTCTTGTTTGTTTGAACACTTACTCGAGCTTATTACTAATTTTGTGTTCATAGGTCGTAAAAGTTGCCTGCCTGTGAATGCAACCATTGTTTTCACTAAATCATTGGTGGCAAACTGACAAGAAATATTTTCAGATAGCTGAACAGGTGGTAATAGGTCCAGGCTGTATGGTGGGTGGTTCTGTTGCTCCCATCCATGGTCCAGATGATAGATTTGTTGCTCATTCCGTATGGCACGCCAAGGCTTCTTCTTCAAGGTCTTGCAATATGCGTCTCAAGTTTATTGTGGTCCGTGAAAGTCTGCTGCGGACATGTTTTTTGCTGTCAGTGACTAAATCACGGACTGTATTTCACACTAGGTGGGCTGTTCAGTTATGTCAAACGTTTTAAACTCTGGGAATAAACGTTGCGAAGTGATGCTATGATTGCCAATGCCATTTGCTGTAGCACAAGGTATGTTGGACATGGCATGCACGTGCAATCCTTCTGGTGTGCAAAATTTACTTTTTCAAGCAAATCAGACCTGACTTAAAAACATAGCCCGCGTATGTGATGCTGATATCAAAGTTGTTCCTTGTCTTTGCAAAAGTAAATGTCTGCAGTGATGTACTTTGTCACGTGCTCAAGTACAACTTTTGTTACCAGGTGTTATTGTTTTTTTCAGCAGGTAGACCTCTTCAGCTTAAATCTTCTGTTAGTCCAGTTGGAACTTTGTCTTACTGCCTTTGTTGCTCATCGCATGAAGAAATTCCAGCCTCCACGCCGGCTAATTGAAGAAATAGATAGCTTGCCTGATCCCCCACCACGGTGTCCTTCAGGAAAAATACGAATAAATGTTCGTGCTCCTCCACCGCGGCCAGTTGATCTCAGTATTGTGAAAGAGGAACCTGGTGTGTCTGTGGAGACAAAGGTTGGAACATCACCAAAAGTGAAACCCGCTGCTGAAGTTACTAAAGGTGAGATTGTCATGAGTTTAAACTAGATGTAGAAGTTTCTTTTCACTATGCCTCATCTGACTTGAAAACAGTATGTGGTGCTGAAAGTAATCTACTGGAAATTCACTGAGCAGATACCATATTCTCTTTGGATTTGTAATAAATTATCTGGTCTGCACAATTTCTTTGTTCCATGATATTAGTCGTCTCATCCCAACATTTTTTTCGTTCTGAAAATTTCTTCTCGTTTTCCCCCCTACATTTCTCCCGGACCCAACATTTTCATCCAATCACATCCTTTCTTAATTTTATTACAGAATCTCGTCTTGTACCTACACTTCCCAATGTCCCAAAATTTTCTTCCCACTCCGTCCCAGCAAAATCTTCATCTCTGAAACAATTTTTTCATCTCACCCCAAATTGTTGCACGTCTCGGTCAAAAATAAAATGAACTTGTGGCCAATAACTGGAATTATTTACGCTGCCTTGAGGCAGATCAATCGACTCAACACATATACTATCATCAAATCTTTGGATGTGATGTATCCGATCCGACCATCCCTAATCTTACCAGTCTCTGCTATGGATACCATTCACAATGAGAAATTATGATGCGATTCTGAAACATGCTAGCCAGTGCAGACATTGGTCGGAAATCAGATACTGTCGTGAATTCTTTGATTGAATGGAATGAAAAGTTTGGGAATCAAGGATTTCAGAATGCACAATGGTTGATCGATGAGAGTATTTTGTAGAAATATATTGTACGAAATTAAAATAAGGAGAGGTTATAATTTAAGAATTAATTTGTTATATTGCTCTTTTTCAGTTTATTACCACTTCTTATTTTTATCTTTGCTTGTGAAAGATACCAAAAAAATTAATTGATTAAAGTTAATCTCTATAAAAAGTAACTAGTTAAAGTTAAAATTACTTTTTCAGTTACTTTGGCAAATTGGATGCTGTGGTAATAGAGGAGGCCTCGATGGTTTTTTGTTTTGACATAAAGAGCAAACACTAAAAACTGTCACTGTGGTTTCTTCCATCCGTTTCATTTTTTAAAAATATATTGGAAGTGGGGATTACCGTTGTAATTTCATTCAGTGTCCTGAGTGCTGTTGGTCAGGTTTCCTGGTGTCTGCTGAAAGGATTCGTGGATTTTTTCTGAGGTGTATCTCCGATTCCGGGATTTTTAAGTTGTCGAGAATGTAAGACTTTCTGACGAACCATGGTGCGTCTGTAAATTGCCACAAAAGATTTTTCTGAGCGGTAAAAAGTGCTTCAAGGTTATTTTTTGATATCAACCCCTAACATTGCGATGTGAAGTAACCCATCATAATTATAAAATTGCAGTGTAAACAGCTTAATTATGCATAAAGAGTTAAAGTAGATACTGAGAGTGTGCCTGCGCAACTTTTCTCGCAATTCACTGGGGGCTGATGTATTGACGGCGCAGTGTCACCGAGTAGGCATGCGTAGACTAGTGCATTATAACAGACATGTTAGTTTCAATGAAACCATTTTCCTCATTATCCGTCATAGGTTTTTAGGTGACCCTTCTTTCTCGGCTTCAACTATGTAGTATTGACGACATGATGTCACTGAGTAAGGTATACGAGCCCTTCAGGACATTGTCTTCGTGTGGTTTCATGTTTTCTCGTCTGAGGGTGTGTTCTTAAACTATGTCTGTTGAGAAAAAGTCACTATTTTGGCTAATACTTTTAATATCAATTCATACTGAAAATACCCTACCAGGGTTGCTACAAGTTAGGTAAAGTCAGGAAATTGAAACGGGTGAGTAAAAACTGGGAAAAGTCAGGGAAATTCGATGCGGATGCAGTAAATTTAAAATGCTGGCGGTTAATGCCCCTTATATACTCAAATATTGCAACTAAAATTTTTCTGGCTGCCAGCTGCACGGTTCTTATTTCTGTCACACAATGCTTGCAACAAGAACCACCGCTACTTGTGTCTCTTTCTACATACAATCAAGTATCCCTGATGTCTGCCAAGGTTAAGATACATAGTATCTATGGCCTTGGCATCCATGTTTCGCTCAACTCAATGCCATCCTCTCCTTGCTAAAATCTTTGACAGGCTCTAGTTAAATTAGATTTAATTTAAATTATATAAATAGTTAAATTTACATTACAGTAGACCCTCTATAATCCGGCACTGCGCCAGTCCGGCACTCCAGTAATCCGGCGTATTTTTACGGGCGTGGTGGGGGTTTTAAGTTGAGACACGTTACTGAAACTATTGTAAACAAACAACTAGCGATCACTCAGTTGCCTCGCCGTCTCGTGGTTTACCCGCCGGCATACATATTTACCAGTTTTATTCGTGGTGTCCAGTGTGGTGTCGAGTGCGGTGACATTTTATAGTCTAGATTAATTTATATTTCAAGATATTGATGAGTGAAAATGTCTCAGTGTAAACGGAAGCACAAAACTTTAACACTGATTCAGAAAAACGAGATTTTAAATAGACTTGATAAGGGTGACAAGCTTACCAACCTAGCAAATGAATATGGAGTCGGCCGTGCTACAATACATGACATACGTAAGAACCGGGTCAAAAATTAAGTCTTTCTGTGAAAGCAGTGACAATGTTAAAAGTGTCCGGAAAACGTTGAAAAAGGGCGAGTTCCCTCAGGTTGAGGATAGCCTATATGCTTGGTTCATTCAGGAAAGGAATAGGCACACACCAATATCAGGGGAAATTCTTAAAGAAAAAGCAAAGATACTTTACGAAAAAATAATAGGGAAAGACGATTTTAAGGCTAGTGAAGGATGGCTTGAAAAATTCAAAAAACTGTTTGGAATTCGTTTGCTAAGTATGACAGGTGAAAAACTTTCTTGTGATGTTGCTGCAGTCGACCCATACAAAGAAAAGTTCAAAGAAATCATTAATGAACTAGAACTATGAACTATGTTGATTCTTTTATATATTAAACAATAGTTTGGAATTGTACAAGTCCAATAAAACACGTATTTTGTGCATTTAAATGTTTTTATTAATGAGCTTCCAGTAATCCGGCGTTTTCACTAATCCGGCAGTACCCTGGTCCGATATCTGCCGGATTAGTGAGAGTCTACTGTAATTCATGTTATTAGACTGTTTAGTGATGTTATGATTTTTGGAAGTCCTCAAGGACATTTTATTATGATTAAGGTAATGGTATCAGTGATTGATCTCTTAGGGAAAAAAGAGCACAGTGTGCACATGAAAAATTACTTTTTATGCTTACCGATCATGCCTAGTATGGAATATAAAGTCTTATATTGAAATACATATAAGGAACTAACAAGTTCAATTCAGCCATGTTTGAAGTGTCCCTCAAGCAGTTTGTGGAAGAAACCTTGGGAAAGCAGACGGTAGTACTGCAGGTCAACACTGTGTCATCTTTTTTCAACATGGTGCCAATGCGTGTCACATCTTATATTTTATAGTTAGATGGTAGGAGTGTAATTTGCCACTACTTGACAATATTTGAACCAGAGGAAGGCTATTTTAATCGGGTATCCCGTAAAAGTTCAACTAATGGCGCATGGTCAATTACTCCCTCATTTACCTCAGTTTAGTTAGTGTTCATTTTATTATGCCATAATATGTTCCTGAGGTCAACCAAATGGTTCTTCGTCTTTCAGAAGTCCTATGGGCCATTTAGGACATTTTATTGGGGTTATATTTGTTAATGTGCATTTTCTTATGCAGAATATTATTCTGTAATGAATCATATTGTTTAATTGTTGATACAGTATTGCTATGTGCAATGTAAGGCATTTTATTTGAGTTTTAACTTAATTTTTACTTAAACTCCTGTACTTAGGAGAAATATACCCGAAGTTTTGTTTATGAATACCCTCCTAGTCATATTTTTTTTGTCTATATTTTCCCCCTCGTGTTAAATTGCGGACTTTGGCTCTTTGTTGTATTTTCAAAAATCAATAAAAATCTAAATTATGGTCCGGAAAAAGTCAGGAAAGTCAGGAAATTTTAAACCTAAACCTATATAATTTTTTTTACCAAATTGCACCTGAGTGCAATGCTCTACAACAGTTTTATTGGCCTGAATTTTTTTTCAATCAAACCATGGCTTACTTTTGGATCGTCTGCTAGATGAAGGATGTCTTGGAGAGTATTTAAGGATTGTTCTGTGGACTGACCTTGTCAATTATAGTAGAACAGTGTGCAAACTTGTAATTCATTTCTTCTTGAGTGTATTCCATAAAGTTAAGCCTGCTGCTTTAAATTGTATTCATGTTTGATTTTTAATAGTTGTATTTCCCTTATCATAGGTGTTACTCTTCGAGTTCAGGGAGGGCCTCAAATCCATGGATACTCTGTTCAACTTGTGCAGCATAATGGTGGTGTTAAAGGTAAATAAATCCAACATATTGATAAATTGCGCTCATAATTTTGTTAAGCCATGGGAGCTGAGAAGACCTTTCCGGTAAGCCAGGGTTTCCACAATTCTGGAGATCAGGGAAAACTAGGGGGGGGGGGGGAAGGGAAAATCAAAAAATGTTCTGGAAAATGTGGTGCACCCTTATTTGAAGGACCTGCTGCCAGCACCACACTCCATCCATCTTCATCTACCAGTTCGTCTTAAATGAATCCTTTTTCAATCAGAGTGATATTGCCAGGACTGAAGTTTATTGGTGTCTGCAGACAATTGAGAACCACTCTTCTGCCTTGTCCTCAGGGAAGCAAGCCGCTTTCATCCCTTTAATGTTCCCTGATAGCAAAATTGCATTTTCAATGAAACTTGGCCGCACTAAAGTGGGATATACAGGGTGTCCACTGACCGGGAAAACCTGGGAAATCGGGAATTATTCGTGAATTTTCAGTGCAGGGAATTGTTCGTGGATTATTCGTGATTTTCTGGTCTGAGCTGGAAATTTTAAAAATTCTTAATTCAATACAAAAAATCCTTCTTTTATAAATAGGATAAATAATGATGACTTTAAGATATTGATTTGCAGTTGGTATGAATGAATAAATAAACGACGGAAAAGCAGTTAGGCTCAATGTATCATCAGCGCTGTGTGGATCAGAGACGTTCAACTGTTCGACTGTCGAACGGATGCCTTCAGCGTCACGTCAAGTGCCCTTTGTTCTCATTCATTGCACATCGGACTAAGCCCATGATACGCAAACATATGCCTAACGTGTAGTGATGGCCGGATCGGATCCAAAGATCCGCGGATCTTTCATTTTTCTCGGTTCCGGATTCGGATCCAAAGACACGGTATAAAATCGGATCTGGATCGTAGATTTTAAATTTTCGCGGCTAAGCAAAATTTCCATTGTTTCAGTTGTCAATATGGAGTATCAAGTGAAGATTAGTGATGGCCGGATCGGATCCAAAGATCCGCGGATCTTTCATTTTTTCGGTTCCGGATTCGGATCCAAAGACACGGAGCAAAATCGGATCCGGATCCTAGATTTTTAAATTTTCGCGGCTTAGCGATCGAAACTCCCCGTGAATGGAATGTAGGTGTGGTAGATATTGACAAGAAGAGGATGTGTAACTCAGGTCACGAAATTAGATGAAAATGTTCCCGTGCAACTGGAAGCAAAATAAAGAAATATGACTTTTCCCCATTACCCCGGTATCGCGGGAAAAATACGTAGGGTGTCATGCGGGTGGCCTACATTCCCCGGGATCAGGCATATAACGAGAGCTAGTGTACTGTGCGAAGTTCGATCCCTATCGCAGCTAAATTTTTTCTTTCAGTCATTGCATCGAAAATGTTATCATCTTCAATTGCAAACCATTACATCTGAATACTCACTTCATTATACTTTGTTGTTTAAATTAGATTTACAAATGTACCATTAATAAATTAAGGATGGTCGGGTTGGATCCACGGGTCTTTCATTTCATTCGCTACTGAAATCATATCCGAAGACAGTAAAAATTCAGATCCGGATCGGAGATTTTAAATTTCTCGGCTTAGTGATCGATGCGCCCAGCGAATGGAATGTACGTACGTATGTTAGATACTGACGATGAGAGGTTGTGTAACTTAATCACGAAATGAGAAGATTTTTTCTGTGCCACAAAAACAAAATAAAAAAATACTCGTCGTGACTTTTTTCTCCATGCGCGAGAAAAAAAAAGCCGAATCTCATGCGGGGCGCCTACATTCGCCAGATTCCCGTGAACCTATGATAGCGTAGTTGTTAAAAATGAGAGTGTACTGCAGGTCGCGAGTTCGATCCTTAACACTGCCTAGGAATACAGGCTATGCTGTATTCGTAGGATATGCAAGTAGGCAGTCAAAAAAAGTAGATTATCAGAAATTTCATGTGAATTTATAATTTAAAAAATAATAAAATTTGGCGTTAGTGAAAGGATTGGAAAAATTTTTAATTGCAGAATAAAATCGTGCAATCATTATCTTAACTTTACAATGTATTTTTGAGTGACGCATTTGTAAATGTAGGTAATTTAAACGATAGAAGTACAAAAAGTCAGTATCCACACAAAAAGGTTGGAAACGAAGGATGATTAACTTTTTGATTCAATGGCTGAAAGAAATATTTTAAACAGGGATAAGAATCGAACTTCATTACCTGCAGTCCACTACCACTTCTGCTAGTGTCGGCTTACCTGATTTAGGAGAATACATTCTCCCCATGATTGAAAATAAGAATAAACTTTGTAATTTTCCACAAGTTTTTAACAACCAACCGGTTTCAACACTCACGGGTCATCATCAGGGACTAAAATTTTTGAGCAAGGAAAGGCCTTAAATAGTGTACTGGTGGGGGGGGCATGTCTCTTTAGGGAGGGGAAGGAAATTTGAGGGAACGCTTAGGTATAAACTGGTTGGAGTTTAACATGGAAAGGGAGCAAGGCATGGGGCTACATCACAGGGGTAAGAAGAATATATATTGGAGGTTAGGTCAAATGTTCACATTGTGGCGAATAATGGGGTATACCAGAGCAAGTGGTCAACGGGGAACATTTAAAATCTGTCAAATCATTTAAACGCAAAATATCGGGTGAGCACCGTCGTTCTACAATTTCGTTTTTCTCCAAAAAGTCATGTTTAAAACCTTTATCTTGGATGTGTAAGACTTGAGGTTTGAAGTTTCCCCGGTTTCCAGTCTCTAGTAGATGTTTAGCATACATTGAAGTCTCATCACAGTATCTAACACACGTCTTATGTTCTTTCACTCTGGTCACAAATCTTCTCCCCGTTTGGCCCAAATACACTGCGTTACAATAACCACACTGTATCAGATACACACCACTTTTATGCTCCACATCAATTTTGTCTTTAGAATGAAGAGTAATTTGCTCCGTGTAGTCGGATTATAAAAACAGATCTTAAAAATGTCTTTGGGTAAATGTCTAGCTATTACTTGGCTAATATTGCCTAGGAAGGGCAGTTTAAACCATTTCTTTGATTTTTCGTGGGGAGATTGGTCCAAATTGAACAGTAACTTTGTAGCTTTTGACTTTTGAGTTTTATTTAATAATTTTTCCACTGTATGTTCACTGTAGCCATTCCGATGAGCTATCATTTTTATGGTGTGCAGTTCATCTTTAAATAAGCTATCCTGAAGTGGGATGCTCACTAGCCGGTGTAACATAGAGTTTATGGCAGCCAGTTTATGTGCATATTGATGGGTTGAACTATTGGGAATTATAGCATCTGTAAAGGTATCTTTGCGATAAATGGCAAACTGATGTTTACTGTCTTTAATGGAAATGGACAAATCTAAATACAGTAAAACCTCTCTACAACGAACCCCCATACAGCGAAATTTTAAGGAAACCTTCCTATTTCGAAGTAATTGGCCCGGTCCCGGACCCTTCCAATGGACAATGCACGCAAAAAACCTCCCGTAACGAACCTCTCTAATTACGAAAACTCCCTACAAAGAAGTCTGATAATGGGCCCAAGACATGAAAAGTGCCCCTCTAGAACGAATTATTGAGAACAAACGCAGTATTTTGCATTTGCAGGTAATTTTTTCCATCGATATTTGCGTAATAAGCAGGAAGTAGAACCGCGGCGGAGTGTACTGCGTCTTAACTGTTCTGCTCCGAGCTTCGAAGGGGTTCAAATCCGAGATATACAGAGCGGAGGGCATGAAGGAAACTTGACGCTCTGCCTCGGTGAAGGCCATAGTCAACTTTGATGGTTCCCACCATAAGAAACGTGTAAGGGAAGCCAAAGCTCCGCTCCACGTGGCTCCATCTATTGCTCCGCTCCGACCTTTGTGCCACTCCGAGCAGGAGGGCTTGGCAATTTTGCGTTCCTGTCTGAACCGCCTAGGCGGTTTACAAGTCGAACTGGTTTGACAGAAAATCCGCGGAGCAGCTCTTTTTAAATTAAATTTCGATAATATCCCATTGAGCATCCCTTACCAGGATGTCCACTGACCGGGAAAATAGGGAATTATTCGTGAATTTTCAATGCAGGGAAATGTTCGTGGATTATTCATGATTTTCTGGTCTGAGTCGGGAATTTTAAAAATTTTTAATTCAAGACAAAAAATCCTTATTTTAGAAAAAGGATCAACAACGATGTCTTTAAGGTACATATATATTATTTGATAACTGTACAAGATGTAATGGATTTGACGTTGGTATGAATGAATAAATAAACGACGAAAAAGTAGTTAGGCTCAATGAATCTTCAGCGTTGTATGCATCAGAGACGTCAACTGATCGAATGTCGTCGAACAGATGCCTTCAGCGTCACGTCAAGTGTCCTTTGTTCTCACTCATTGCGCATATAGAAGGCACCTAGTCGAATATCTTCTAACTAGACTAGCAAACACTGAAGACATCAAGTCATTGAAGTGGAACATCCTGCAAACCATTCAGCGTCTGTGTGTTGCTAGGGATGGAGTAGAGAGAAGCGCGATCTCGAATTGATTCAGGAGGGCAGGCTTTCCCGGAGAGATGGACGCCCAAGACGACCCACAGCCGGAGGAGAGGGAGGAATGGGGTGAAGTCGCTCAATTATTAAACATTGAAGGGGTATCTTTCGAAGAGTATGCGAGTATTGATAATGATTTCGCTGTATTTGCCGATAATGAGGATCCCGAAATTTTGGCGGAGACGCAGGATGTGAGCGATGAAGAGAGGTTGGTTGGTTATTTAGGGGAGGCGACCGACAGCTGAGGTCATTTGCGCCATATAGGATAGGTGGGTAATTGGGTAATGGTAGGAATTTTTAGGGAACGGAGGAAGGGTGGAGAGAAACCCGGCGTCGGCATTAGCCTACTCTTAACGAAAGGCGCCAAGGGGACCACGGTTTAACGTCCCATCCGACGGACGGAGTACTGTACTTGAAATGCCCTCCACTAGGCACTCAAGTGGGGACCGGTTTTCCACTGAAAAATCCGCCACTAAAAAAATACAGGAATAGAACCCGGGCCCTCGGGATGGGAGGCCAGTACTCTAGCCACCACACCAACCCGATCCCCCGCGATGAAGAGAGAGGAGCCCAGCAATAGCGTAGGTTGGTAGGAAGTGGTGGACGCAAGAGATGTTTTGGGGCGAGTTTTTTTAATGTCAGAAGATGGAGGAGAGAATTTGAAGATTCTGCGGCAGGTTGAGCAAGCAGCCAGCAAAGAAATGAGGAAAGGGATGAGACAGACGACTTTCGAAAACTATTTTAAATAGAATAATTTTGAATTAATATAACTTAAAAACAGCTACCGCTTCGTATTTATAAATAAAAATTTGCTTTAAACCTATGTAATTTTTCGAAATTTGTATTTAACTTCCTGAAATATACTCATTTTCAAGCAATATGGAATGTTTCGGCCAAGGTAAGTCACACGAGAGCTGACTGTATGTACGGCGAGGATGGTAGATGGTCCTATATTTATATTTGTGAGGAGGTAGGTGAAGGAGAGATAAATCGAAAACCGGATTAGTTATTACAGAAACTATTGTACTTCTTCTGTCTGTGTGCCTAACCAGTTGGGCTATTTGAAGAGCGGCAGACCACTGGGCCACGATATATCGGAAACACATGAGCTTTCGGTCAGGGGAAAGGGGAGTCATTGAGGAGTGGAATGGGCGAGGGAGGTCTCCCCGAAGGAACGTGGGAAGGGGAGGGGAGATAACAGCAGCATTGTAGAGAAAGAGGCGAGTAAGGGCGTAGTTATTCTTTCTTTCGGAGGGGGAAGGTTATTGAATAATAGGCATTTTGGTATGGAATGTTTGGAAGGGGTTAGTTGGCAATGCACTCTTTCCTCTTACTCATTTCAGTGCGTGCGCTAGGTTAGATTTCTTGCTGCGTCCAACTCAAAACGTCTCCATTCCAAATTGTTAGCATGCAATATTACTGGTGCAACTAGAGTTTTCAGAACAGCGATTTTCGCTTGTCTACTTGGTTTAGAAAGAGGTCCTTCTAATGTCATAAAAGACGCAAAAAGGAGTGGGGTCAGGTTCTTTTATGTGTTCTTATTCCTAACACAAGACATATTTAACTCATGTGATTCTGCTTTAGCGACTAATTATTCCAGTTTAATAGTTTTAGCCTGCAAATGCCGCACATTTTAAAATGAGAGACGTTTTGCAAAGGACTGAAAAAGGGCAAACCTGGTTTTAAATTTTCTTCAAGTAAGAAGAGGTAATTACTGGATGAACGGCGACACTAGGCGTGGATTCAAATATTACCTGGCGTACTCGAGGATGGTACTGCGTTTTGGCACCGAAGAACGGGTGTGCCGACAGAATACCGATCGTATCCAGCTTCTATGAAGGCATCATCAATGCATTATCATTTGAGATTGCTATTGTGACCTCAGGGCATTGGCGACTGCCACGTTTTTACTCGTGGTAACTAACTCACCCAACCTAACTTCCATCGTTGTTTGTCGATATCTAATATATACCGGTCACGAACATAGATATTTACCAGTATTTCAATGGGATTTCAATTTCAATTCCAACAATGCATTTTATTTCGTAAGTCTAAATGGCAATATGTTCTCTTTCAAGCAAAATTGCTGTATAAAACTGCCAATTGATATCGACTTAAATTATTGCACTCCAAGCATAATATCGACTAGATACTGAGAAAAATTATGGAGCACTTTAAAAATACGTAATTCACAGGCATTAATTTTGGCATTCCTTTAATATCAGAACATAACTAAAGTAAGTAATGAGGCATAGAGCAGAATGGACGAGAAAAATGATAATTTCAATTAGAAATACGCAGATTGAAAATCACGAGGTGATAGCCACGGTATTTGATGGTAAATAATAACAATTGTTTATCATTGCTATAGGAAAGGTGAATAAAGCAAGATTAAGAAATTTACACGACTTGCATCGTAAACATCACGGGACACTTGGATGCCCCTGCGGTGACGCTACCCGCATATCACCCCCGTACAACGAAACCCCGTACAGCGAAGTCATGATTTTTTCGGTCCCAACAAATTCGTTGTATGGAGGTTTTACTGTAATTGAGGTAACCATTAACTAGTTCCATAGTGAAAGTAATAGATTTGTGCAGGGAGTTTAAAATTGATAAAAATTGGTCCAGTTGCCTCAAAGTACCAGTCCACAAACAAATTATGTCATCTACATATCTATAGTAATAATAAACATTGCCTAAAAGAGAGTGGTTTGCACTAAATAACCTCTGTTCTAGAGAATCCATAAATATTTCCCCTAAAACTGGGGAAAGTGGGGATCCCATAGACAGTCCATGTCGTTGTTTATAAAAATCGCCATCGAACAGGAAGTAATTTTGGTCGGTACACAAGGTTAAAAGTTGTCCAAAGTCTTTCACAATGTCATCACTGCAATCCGCTTTTCTTAGCCAGGATATTGCTGAGTCAATCGCCTCGAGTGAGGGGATGGATGTAAAGAGATTGCGCACGTCGAAGGAAACTAACTTTCCATTAGGGGGTAGGGTCATATCTTTGAGTTTGGAAGCCAGTTCAATGGAGTTTTTTATACCATAGGTTGACTTAAAGGAGGAAAAATTTCTCAAGAGAATATTTAATTTAAGGGCAAGTAAGTGCGACGGAGCCGATATGTGTGAAACTACTGGTCAAATAGGAATACCCGGCTTGTGCGTTTTCGGTAGACCATACATCCTTGGTGGCAATGGATTCATTTTTATGAGACTCCGCTTTTCTCTTGGTGAGAGCAATGAGTCGCAACTGTTTAAGGTTGTTTTGAGAGTCTGTTGGAAAATGTTAGTAGGATCTTTGTTCAGTTTTTCAAACTCATTTTCGGAGATAAACTGTTCACACTTTTGAACGTAATCATGCTTCTTAAGGATAACTATGCTATTGCCTTTGTCAGCTTTTGTGAAGATTAAATTGTGCTGATTAGAGGCATCTTTAATGTTATTCAGTAGTCTTTTGACTGATCGATCCTGCGGGCGGTAGTCCGAAGAAAAGTAATTATTAATAGTGTCCGCTATTTCTTGTTTTTTACCTAACGACTGTGTGCGCAAACTTACATCACAATCAGCTAAAAGATTTACAGCAGCTTTGTGGTTAATTGGTAAAGAAGGTGAATATTTATGACCATGATTTAAAAGTGGAGATGAAAGGCTGGTTCAGGAAAAGGGATGCAGTCTCTCACTACCTCTACTACTTACATCTGCAGCTTGCCAACAATTTCAGTTGGTGTGAATGGATTTGCTATCAAGATTTGGTGAAATCACTTGTGAGTCGTGTGGCGTTCAAGAAATTAGTGGTGATTCGGAAGAAATTACGTAACCTTTGTGTCAAACAGTTACCCACCCCTATACTAAGGTCACCGAATAATACACATTTTTATCCACGTGTGGTAAACTTGTCTTCACATAAATTCTCATGTGCCGAAGAACAACTTTTAAATCATGGTCATAAGCGCAAACCACTCTCTTTTAGGCAATGTTTATTATTACTATAGATACGTAGATGACATAATTTGTTTGTGGACTGGTACTTTGAGGCAACTGGACCAATTTTTATCAATTTTAAACTCCCTGCACAAATCTATTACTTTCACTATGGAACTAGGTAATGGTTACCTCAATTATTTAGATTTGTCCATTTCCATTAAAGACAGTAAACATCAGTTTGCCATTTATCGCAAAGATACCTTTACAGATGCTATAATTCCCAATAGTTCAACCTAGGGCTGTGCAGTGCAGGAAATGCTGAACCGGTTCTCGGTTCTGAAAAAAACCGTTTGCGAAGGCGGTGCACCGGTTCAATAGATAGAACCGGTGTTTTCTACTGAACCTGTGTTTTCTACTGAACCGGTGTTTTCTACTGAACCGGTTTTTTCTTCTGAACCGGTGTTTTCTTCTGAACCGGTGTTTTCTGCTGAACCGGTGTATTCTACTGAACCGGTGTTTTCTAATGAACCGATGTTTTCTAATGAACCGGTGTTTTCTGATGAACCGGTGTTTTCTACTGAACTGTAGTTTTTCTAGTGAACCACGTTTCTTCTCATCCAAAATATTTTTTGGTCCATTTTTTATGTATTATACAGTTTTTTGAAGTTTTGTTTTTTTTCTTAAAGAAGATACTTCTTGATAACGCGGGTATAATTTTAGCATATCATAAGGTGGCGATAACGATAACTCAGCGTGACGATAAACATCGTCTTATCGTGCCCCGATATGTTTCGTGCCGATATGTTATTGGGGCACGATAAGATGTCGGGGCACGATAAGATGTCGGGGCACGATAAGGTATCGGGGCACGATAAGGTATCGGGGCACAATAGATGTCGGAGCACGATAAGATATCGGGGGACGATAAGATAAATATCGTGACCATGATAAATATCGCGATAAAATATCATGATATCGTGACCATGATAAAATATCATGATATCGCGCCCCGATAAAATATCACGATATCGCGCCCCGATAAAAAAACCACTATATATTATCACGATAAATATCGTGATATTGCGCTCGTTCAAGCATAGCGTGTTCGCGCCTGATGAATTATAGTGATATTGCCCCAGTTAATCGTGTCGGAAAAAGACAGCCGTAAGTTGGCCTTCGCTTAAGCTTGAAAAATATCTTCGACCCCCGAAACATGCCGTATTTCAGTGAACCTTCAGGGCAATTTTCCCAACTGATGGACTGGTTAACTTTCGAAAACTCGACAAAGCTGATATTATCATCATGACATATTCGCAAAATTATCCATAAACTTCCACAGTATACCTAATATTTTAATTCCGACTAGTTACGCTGTCTTTGCAGCTTTGCAGCTGTTACATTCGTCAAATACCACGGAAACAAAAGAAAAACTGTAAATACGAACCACTATGAGAATTAGGTGGGTTTTTTCAACACCATCGGATATAACGAGCGCTCGATTTAGCGAGTGATTTCCGAGGGATTATGAGCGCTCGTTATACCGGGATTCCACTGTACTACTAACTTAAATCTAGAAATCGGCTGGCACATGGCGCTGGTTCATGGAAATGAAAATTAGTTCTTCGGCGTGTTCGCCTAGTAAACACGTTCGCAATTTATTTATAACAAGTCCTTCCAAACTGAAAATTCTTACGGATTCTGCTGATGTTGCTGGTATAGCAAGATATATCCTGGCCAGCCCTGCAAGCAAGGGGAAGGTTGCCTCATGAAGCCTCCACCAACTGAGAATGTCTTCATTACGTTATTGTACATTAATAATCAACGTCAATATGTTCAAATTTTGTTTGAATTTGGCGCTTCTTATGTACGTGTGGCAGGGGTAGATAGGAACTTGTAAAAATGCTCCTTCCTCCACAAAGTCTCCCCAAATCAACAGCACAGGTTTTATAAAAAATGCTACTGCACTAACTTGAATGATTATGAACTGTTTGGTTGTTCACCTGAACGAACTTCTTCGTTGTAATCGTCGACAAAACAAAATAACATAAAAATACGGAAAATCCCGTATAGCTACTTATGTGACATTGCTTTAGATGTGCGAGTGTTCGCTCTGCACTCTAGTGGCTGATTATTTGTGAGACGATAGGCAGACAAATTATAACACAGAGGGGATAGGAAAGTTCACAGGCGTGGACGCAAGCCAACCCGGCTACGAGCAGAGACGGGGAGGGAGGCAGTGGCGTGAAAGCCGAGCAGCGAACGATCATCGGTGTTTTAGAACCGCTTCCCAGTGCACCGGTTTAGAACCGCTTCCCCGGTGCGACGGTTCAGAACCGCTTCCCCAGTGCGACGGTTCAGAACCGCTTCCCCAGTGCGACGGTTCAGAACTGCTTCCCCGGTGCGACTGTTCAGAAACACTACCCCGGTGCACCGGTTCAGAACCAATTCTCCGGTGCACCGGTTTTTTTATTAAATCTGAACCGGCCTGTCGGTTCTGCAAAAAACCGGACCGGTGCACTGGAGAACCGCCCAGCCCTAGTTCAACCCATCACTATGCACATAAACTGACTGCCATAAACTCTATGTTACACCGGCTAGTGAGCATCCCACTTCAGGATAGCTTATTTAAAGATGAACTGCACACCATAAAAATGATAGCTCATCAGAATGGCTACAGTGGAAAAATTATTAAATAAAACTCAAAAGTCAAAAGCTACAAAGTTACTGTGCAATTTGGACCAATCTCCCCACGAAAAATCAAAGAAATGGTTTAAACTGCCCTTCCTAGGCAATATTAGCCAAGAGAAAGCCAATAGCCAATTAGGAGAGAAAATCCAAGACTTTTTTTAAATTTTGTTTATAGTAGCATGAGGAAAGGCAAATTTCATTTCAAGATCAGAGTTACACAACCTCTTCTTAGGAGTAGTAAATTCTCAAATTTCATTTCAAAGGTTATTGTATATAAGACATTACAAAATTACCAGTTTAGCAGCTTGAAATATTCTATAATAATTTTTTCATCTTAAAAATGGAATCCCCGGATATTCCATAAATGGGATCTCTTGGCCGCATTAAATTTTTTCTGTTTCTAAAAAAGAATTTGAAAGCATTCAAGGATTTGATTAATAATTGGAAAATAATTCCTTTATTAATGAAAATGAACTTATAATGTTTCTTTTAACTGCACATTTTATGTGATCGGATACTTTATTGTAAGTACTATGTAAGTTGGCTTTCTGGTAGGCTTTGCAATATATTTTGTACAAACTTTTCTATAATTTTTTGAGAAATCTAATTGCTGATGTTTGTTAGATATATTCAGGATGCGCTTACTTGAATAAGGATTTTTGTTACATTACTTTTTGTTAGAAAAAAGATGGTGTAGGATACTAAAGACTTTTATGATTTCACTTTCTTCTCTTGTCTACCGGTACAAAAATGTTACATTCTGATTCTGAGTGAACAGAAAATTGAGGCTTTTAAGACTTAAAATAGAAAAGCAATATGAACGGAGAAAATCATCATTCCAAGAACGGTGGTTGAATACTGAAGACTTTAGCAGTGGGTTCTTTAAGTTCCTCTTGTAGAAGAATTTGTAATTTCTCATGGAAATGCTAATTTAGAAAGAGGGTGTTCAATCAAAAAGTAGTTTATCTTTCCCAACCAACAAAGAGAGTCTCTTACTACCAATAAAACTACATATTTAATTACTTTAATTTATCAATTATTTCTTATTTAATTACTTTATCTATATTATGCTATGGGTCAAACTACAAAAAACCCATGTTCTACATAGAACTTGAAAAACATCACTTTTGACTCGTACAAGAACCACGATATATTAGCCTGGAAATTTTTATAAATTTTGCCTTGAAAACCTTGAATTATGCTTGAATTTTATAATTTGACTTTTGTGGACACCTTGGATATTTCGACTTGCCCCTTATTTTAAAGACCAGGTTTTGGATGCTGTGCGCCAATCATGGCCTTTTAATGGTTTCTTTTATGAAAGTTTAAATATAATGTCCCAGAAAAATCAGATGGACGTGGCCATTAGGTTTTGCAATAATAAGACAAGCCAGGCGGAAAATTGTTGCCTTTACCATCAGCGTTCCTCAGCCATGACCTGCTGAAAGCTTTCAAAGAAGAATTAATAGGTTTCATTTTGACAAAGCTTTTACAGTTGTCCATGGATGGATCCAATGTTAACTGGATGTTTCCAAGGGAACTAGAACTAGACATTAAGTCAACATTTGGGGACAGCTCTCCCATGTTCCTTAACATGGGATGTTGTGGGCTACATGTTGTTAACAACAGTTATAAGGCTGCTCCTGAAGCCGTTAATTGGAGTGTTATCCATTTCCTTTGGTCAGCCTACCATCTTTCAAGGATAACCCTTCTAGGAAGAGTTATTATTTTTGGTTCAATCTTCCAGGAACTTCTAAGCTGCCTTCCAAGTTCTGTTCTGTGTGCTGGTTAGAAAATGAAATAACTGAAAATGCAGTTAAGTTTTTGTCTAATCTCAAGGATATGTTGAAGGGGTAGAAGTTGCGAAAATTAAAATTCAGTCTGCAAGTTTTAAATCGATGCAGGAACATCAAGAGAGTAAGCTACTTCCTGCAAAGCTCACTTTTTTCGGTTATATGGCTGGGCTAGTGACACCATTTTTTAGGGAATATCAGTGTGGTGCACCCATGTCACCTTTCTTGCATTCTGATTTAACCGGTGTGATCAGGGATTTGATGGCTCTTGTGGTACTACAACCTTTTGGTTTGGTTTGAGAAGGCTTCTGAAGTTTGTGGTGTTGACTTGGGAAAAAAAGTAATTTGAAGCCACCAGCTACGTTCACATTGTCATGCTGTAAAAGCTCACTTAAGGGAAGTAACCCTCACAAAGGCAGAACTCGGAGCCTTTCAAGAAGATTGCTGTACTTTAGTAGTTAAAATGTGAAATCCTTTAATTGATAAGTCCCCTATTAAGTACAAGATTCGTAAGGCTATAAGTTTCTGTTAAAACCTATCCCTCCCCAATGCCACACACTGAGGAGTCGGTCACGAGAGAGAAGAGGTGAGGTCTGGGGGGTGTGAATTGGAGGAGGAGATGACCAAGATGACCTTGGGCGCCAATGGGGGCCGCCTGCGATTCCGGGAATGGGATAAGGGGAAGAACAGGAGGCACCATCAGCTCGTTGGTGGCAAAACATGCTAGAAATCTTCTTCTACAGGGTCGGTGTGGAATTTCTGACGAACTTGTCTTGGTGGACAAGGTGTCGTGAGTGAGAACCGCAGTCTGATTTTCTTAACTTACGTGATGAGGAATGAGAGCGATCTGGGTAAAATTTTATGAACAACCTTATAGCAAATGACAATTTATTGTTCAATTAACGAAACATTAACATGTGATCAGACTAAATAACCCAAAAGAAAATCCTAAAACTAACCTATGAACTAAATGATACATCAGGTCGCTCAATAGGCGCCTTGTCAAACTGGTAACCCATTCCACAAAAATTGAATATTTTCTATTGCCAAGGGAGGTGAGTGCAGCTTCGTAGACTGTACTCCCTTCTTCTGTTCGATTTTTAAATGACGTTAAGTATTTTTCCTCATTAATTAAAAAGTGAAAAAAATCAATGGCGCGAAAACGCGACAGCAAACTATTGCATGCCGGTTAATCCTACGTGTGACGTCAAACTTTTTCCTCTACCTGCCACCAGGTGGTGCTGCGGACACTTCCAAATAGACGCCGCACTCCGTTCAAGCTTATGATCAAGTATTGGAGGCATATTTATTCCGTTAATTAATTACAATTAACTTTTATTTATTTATTTATTTATTTAACATTAATTATGCAGTTGATTCATTTAAAATCAGTTAGTATTCCTTTCACAAGCATATCATGTAGTTCGCCTATCGCCGTGCGACCTTCACGCCATGCTTCGTGGTAGCAGAAGACACAGCGAGCAGGACGTCCTTGAGCCTATAAAATGACTAATAATACCATGTGTAACTGAGAATACTTTTCCAACATTGATAGTTTTTACAGGTTAATACTAATAAATATTCACTAGAGCTGAGGGGCCCTGAAATATAACGTTAAGTTCAGGAGACGAATTTTCCTATGCTTCGCAACGTAAACTACCTACCTGTTACGTCAGCAAGAAGGCAGCGCACCCCGCCATTTCAGAGCCTTTTCAAATGACCTTAAAATTAACATTTAATTCTCTAGTAAACTGGGTTTTCTCAATACAAACTTTTTGCGTAAATTAAATACATTTATGGCAGGGCACAAATCACAATTAATGAAGTCTGTTTTCTTTGATGAAGGAAACTACCCTCTTCTGGCCAATGCTCCAGACTGGAATCCCCTTTTCTGGGTCGGAGTGATCTCCTTTGAAAGGGAGCCCCTCAGGGAAAGGGAGGGGGGGAGGTAGCTCACTTCTGAGGCCGTTATTGCGACCTTGGTGGTCAAAATTCACTGACTTCACTAGGCTTTGAAGAAAATGGGGGAACTTTCCCCATTTTCCCCAAATCCTAACCGAAAACCGTGGTAAAAATTTTTTTCATGGCTTTTTTAAAATGTTCAAAATTATAAAATTTGAAATTACGAAGTGCCGATATTCTGGTCCTGGTGACTTTGTATTATTGATAGTTTACTGTATTTATATTCCAACCGAACAAATGTACTTGTGGTGTGGTTCAATGAAGGTTTTGCTTGCAGCCATACCTGTGAGCACTGCACTGGGTGTGAATGCTGCTGCAGGCGCCAACCAGCCAACTCCGTCATCTCACCCGATGCCCTCTCCATCAGGGGTGCAAACGTCTCAGCTGGTGAAGATGAAATTGGAAGGGGGATCGCCTGTGGTGACTGGCATGCAGCAGAGGATAACTATGCCGGCTGGGTTTGCACAGTTGGTGCAGACTACTACTGGCCGTCACATCCTTTTGACCTCCTCTCCCCAGATGGTTCAGCCGCTAATGCAAGGCACTGCAACTGTGGTATCATCGCCTGGCCTTGTGGGAAAAGAATCAAATATGTCAGCTCCATTGGCCCGTGTTGGAACCGCCACTGGTTAGTATAATCAGGAATTGTCAGTGTAGTCAGTCATTTGCCAATTTTTTTTACCCTATATTTTATCCTCTGGTCATTTAATCGGCATAGCTAAATGGTTATTTTGGCTCCCAACTTGTAAACTGTTAATTTAAAGTCAAACCTCCCATTAGTGGACATTTGGGACTGGAAATAAAATGTAATCAACCCTTTGAGGATAGCTGAATTCACTCCCATGCCTGTCTACTGATCCGGTACTAAGAGACTCTTCCTTCCACTCTGTGTGGACCATTTTCTTACGGCATCCATCCAGAAAGTTCTAGCATGCATACACTCACTCACAGCTCCTACCTTTTGCGACCCAACCCAGCAGGGACCTTGCCATTACCATGGCAGATAAGCTCGACCCCTCGAGGCTTTGCAACTTACCCAGTGGCATGAGTTCGTGGCCTACTCATTGTTTATTTATTGGTATTAATTAGTGAAGGATGGATCCCGGATTTTCTTCGGATCCGGAACCGGATCCTTGCCTTGGTTTTGGATCTTTGTCTCGGTTTCGGATCCTTAATTTCAAATACTGGATTCTTAATTTCATTTCTTTTCTAATTCTAGTATTTCTACAAAAACAAGTAAATTTATTGTAGAAAAAAATCAACTTTGTATCATATCTGTGGATTATATTTTCTTGGGTCACGATTTGCAGATGCTGTACATGTTATTACTTCTTATATGAAGTTCACCTTCCTTATCACATACTCATGAAACAATACATTTTTTAAACCTGAACTACTATTCTATAGAGTGCAGTTAAAAGAAACAAGTTCTTAACAATGTAAGTCCGGCGTAAACACATCCGTCGAGCTAACGTGGCAGTTTTGGTGGAGCATCGCCACAGTTCCATTAATTTTCATTAATATGTATTTGAATTTTTCTCCAAAATATAAGATCCCATTGATACCATATCATATAACCCTCTATACAGAAATTAATAATGCAATTATAGAAGAAAAAAAAGGCTTTCAATAGAAGAAAAATGGCTTTCAAGTGTATCACATGCCATGAAAAATAAAACATAGAACACGAAATACTAAACAAAATCAAAAACTTAGATTAACTCTATGCTGCATGGGTTTACATTAACTTATTCAATTGTGGGCTGCTGTTGTAAATCAAAATTCTTGTATACTTTCAAATTCTTTTTTATAATCACAAAAAAAATTTATGCGGTCAGAGATTCCATAATAGAATATCTGGGGATTCCACTTTTAAGATGAAGAAATTATTATAGAATAGTTCAAACTGGTGAACTAGTAGTTTCGCAATGTCTTATTAATAATAGCAACCTTTCAAAGGAAATTTGTGAGTTTTATACTCATAGGGAGAGGTTGTGTAACTCAGATCTTGAAATGAGATGAGTCTTCTTTCATACGACTCAAAGCAAAATAAAGAAATATATGTCTTGGCTTTTTTCTCCATTGGCCTGGGTTTGCGAGAAAGAAAGTATAATGTCATGTGGGTAGCCTGCATTCTCCAAACTAAAACCCAAACTTGGGTAAGCTGACAATAGCAGAATAGGGTACTGTACTGCAGGTAACGAAGTTCCATTCTTATTGCCATTTAAAAGTTTTCTTTCAGCTGTTGAATAAAATATCTTATCCCTAATTTCCAACCCTTGTAAGAGGATACTCGCTTTTTTTTGTAATTTTATTGCCTAAACTAGTTTTACCAATGCATCACTCAAAACTACATCGTAAAGTTAATGTAACGTTTCCGCAACTTTAATTATGAAATAAAATATTTCCCTATCACTTTCACCAATGGTAACTAGACATGGGAAGCCCATTCATCTTCAATGGATCTAGACGTGTAGCTTCATTTGGAATTGTTATAAAGGTAGAGCGTGTTGAACTAAAAAAAAATATATTCATTCAGGTATAGCTATGAAATTCTTTGTTTGGCGTTTAAAACTAAACAAATGTGCTTATGCCTATGGAGAAAAAAGTCGAGATAATTATTTCTTTATTTTGTTTTAGTCTCATCATCATCTTCATCTCGTTTCATCACCCGAGTCTCACAACCTCTCCTTGTCAGTATATAATGTACCTTCATTCTATTAATGGGCAATATCGATAACTAAGCTACAAGTTTTAAAATCTCCGATCCGGATCAAAATTTATACTGTCTTCAGATATGATTTCACTAGTGAATGAATTGAAAGATTCGTGGATCTTTGGATCCGACCCGACCATCCCAAATTTTTGAGTGGTACATTTGTAAATTAATTTAAACAGTAAAAGTAAAATAAAGTGAGTATTCAGATTAAAAGGTTGGAAATTAAAGTTGATAAAATTTTCGATTCCATGACTGTAAGAAAAATTTAAACTGCGGTAGTGATCGAATTTCACGCAGCCATTTGCTCTCGTTATCAGCTTGATCACTGGGAATGTAGGCTGCTTGCATGACATTTACATATTTTTTTCTCGTGATACCAGGGTAATGGTGGAAAAGTGTCATATTATTTTTATTTTGCTTTCAGATGCACGGAAAATTTCTTATCTAATTTCGAGATCATAATTATAGAACCTCTCCTTGTCAATTTACCGTACCAGCATCACATTCACAAGATGCTTTGATCTCTGCACCGCGAAAATTTATAATCTAAGATCCGGATCCGATTTTACACTGTCTTTTTGTATCCGGACTGGGATCTGTATAAAATGAAAGATACTCCCGTAATCTTTGCCAGAAAATATACGTACTGTGAAATGAATGCGATTAGGATACAATTTATATAATTTAGGAGTGCCTGGGGGAGTACAATTGAACTGTACCTAAGTATATACAATGAAGCCTGTTTATAATGATGTTGAAGGGGCCGAATATATAGTTTGTAATAACCGAATTTTGTTATATGTGGACCAGTTTTTCAGAGTCTCTCATTGATGGGGAATAGCCTTCACTTCGTTAAAACTGGAAATTTGTTATAAACAGGTTTGATATAAGTGGTCTTGACTGTGTTGTGAAGAATGATAGTGACTTTTTACCTAGTCATGGACATGTAGACATCTGTCAAAAAGAAAAAAGTCAGAAATCATGCTATGAAGCAATGCCAACTTGGAAAGTGGTTTTTAAGTTCTTGATCGTCAAATATCACTGTGAATGGCATGGACATGAAAGAAAAGGCATTGCACAATTTATAGTTTGGGAATTGTGGATTTGACAACGTATAGTTATTGGTCTCGTTGGTTGAAACATTCGTATAAATGTATAGTCCAAGAATAAACCAGGACGTGTACATGCTTCAATAAATAATTTACACCTTTCTAGCTGTCACTAGAAGAGTGTAAATCAGTGGTTTTACTGTAGTAGTTTCACAATACAATAATCCAATTAGGTTCGCTTGTCAGTTGTGTTTAACTAAAGCAATGTCATAGAAAGAATTAAATTTACTTTTAAAAGAACTCAGTGAGTAAAACGAACTATTCAATAGTACTTCACGTACTGAAATACCCGCAGAACCACTGCAGTCCGCCATGTGCCATCATGTAGGAACACCATTGTCCTAATGGCCAATCAGTATATTTTTCTCTTCTATGATAGGTATTTATATATAATGCATTTCTTCAGTAAGTAGTACAGGAAACTACTGGATATTTTTATGATGTCACTTAAAAACTTCCATATAAAACACAAGTTAATTTTTTTTTTCGATTACTCCTGCTTTTTGCATTCTATAAGAAAAGCCCCTGAAAAAATATGGAGGTTTACATCCCACCATGCCCTCTGTTTAATGAGCCTAACAAGCACTGGGGGTCCCTTGAATTTTGTTAACGAGAGGCATTAGCATCAGTGTGGGGGGTATGGACAGAAGTGATGCTATGATGAAAACAAACCAAACTGCAAGAAGCCGTCACTTAAATACTTCATGAAAATATTTAGGCGCTTGGTAGAAGTGTGTTACATCAATTCATTTGTCATCTACAAAAGGAATGGTGGACAATTACTTTCGAAACATTTCCTCGTCCCTCTGGTAGATGATTGGGTCTAAATATGGGCAACGTGCCGAGGAAAAAAGTTCCTTCCCACATTCCTTTCCCTACTTGACTGACAGAAAGGCACCTTGTTGATTCAATTCCACTCACTGAGTAAAAGGCAATTAAAGTGGTATTTTTTTTCCTTCTAGATAGGGTAATGAATGAAAACAAGACACTATTGTCCAGGTTGTGATGTGGCTTTCTGTCTGTATTTGTTTTAAAACATATTGCACAAAAGCTGAATTTTTACAAAAAGTAGCAATTCATCTACATAAGGTTATTTCATAAAATTGCTGTTTTAAATAGACTTATTAAACAATAAATAGGTATTTACAATATAACTAATCATCATTGGTCATCAATCCTCTGATTGGTTTGATGCAGCTCTTCACTGAGTCCTTCTATCAGCTAATCTCTTCATATTTACGTATTTGTTCTCTTTCACGTCCTTCATCACTTGTTCCATATATCTTTCACGAGGCCTTCCTTTGCCATTCTTCCCTTCTACTTGTCCCTCAACAATTGTCTTCATCAGGCCATCATGTCTCATGATGTGGCCGATCAAGTCAAGCCTTCTTCTCAGGTTATTCAGAAGACTTCTCTTTTCTCCCACTCTTCTTAGAACTTCCACGTTACTTACTCGGTCGATCCATTTAATCTTCATCATTCTTCTGTATCACCACATTTCGATTGCTTCTACCCTTTTCTTCTCCACTGCTGTCATCATCCATACCTCACTGCCGTAAAGAAACATGCTCCAGATATACGTTCTGATGAATTGCTTCCTTACTTCCAAGCTTGTAATTCCAGCTGTAAGTAGATTCTTCTTTTGGTAGAATGCCCTCTTTGCCTGGGCTATTCTAATAACTATTTCTTTCTTGCTTCATCCATCGTTGGTTACTCGGCTTCTTCGGTAGCAGAACTCTTTCACCGCTTCCAGTTCTTGTTTTCCTAGTTTGACGTTGGTTTTGGCCTCTTCTCTTTTGCTGCACACCAATATCTTGGTCGTCTTCTTATTTATCTTCAGCTGATATCTGGCCATTGTCCTTTCATTAGTTACTAGAGTCTTGTTCAAATCCCTCTCTGTATCTGCTACAAGTGCTGTCATCAGCGAACCACAGCGTGCTTTTTTTTTCTTTGTGGACATTCACTCCAGAAGACAGTGATTTCACGTTGATTTTATTGATGGCTTTCTCGATGTAAACATTAAAAATTACAGGAGACAGTGCACAGCCTTGTCACACTCCTTTCTTTATTCTTTATTCTTGCTTCTTCATAGCTGGGTCCAGATTTAATCACAGCTACCTGGTTTTTATACAGACTGTGGATAATTCTTCGGTCATTGTGGGACACTCCCAATTACTTTCAAAATATCAAGCATTGAATTCCAATCCACGTTGTCATAAACCTTCTCTAAATCCATGGATGCAATGAACATCGGTTTTTCCTTCTCCATTCTCTTCTCTCTGAGCAGCCTAAGGACCAATATTGCTTCTCTGGTTCCCTTACTTTTCCTGAATCCAAATTGATCTTCATCCTCAAACTCATCAGCTTTTCGTTCTATTTGTCTGTAGATGATCCTGGTCAGTATCTTTGATGCATGTGTCGTCAGGCTTATAATCGTAAAATTTTCGCATTTCTCCACTCTCTTCTTTTCGGGGATAGGAATGATGATGTTTTTCTAGAAGTCCCTTGGTATTTCTCCTGTCGAGTAAATGTCACAAATGGTTTTATACAGATGGGTTAATTTCTTCTCTCCTGCATTTTTAATTAGTTCTGCAGGAATATCATCAATTCCAGAAGACATATTCATGTGAAGGTCCCTTACTTCTGTGTCAAATTCCGATCTTAATCATGATTCTCCTATATCTCCACTTTGACTTCTCTTTCCTCTTCAATAGCTTTTGTGCTGAGAATTGTTTCCATTGTGCAATTCTTCCAGATATTCTTTCCATCTCTTCACTTTGTTCTCGTTTTCAATCAGAAGTTCTCCATTCTTGTCCCTTATGGCGTTGCATCTTGTGCTCCGTTCTTTGAAGTGGTTTCTCACTATCCTATAGGCAGCTTCCACCTTTCCAAGTGAAAGGTTGTTTTGTACATATTCGCATAGGTTTTTCATCCACATTTCTCTAGCTTTCCTGGCTTGGCGATTTATTTGATTCTTTAGCCTTTTGTACCAAAGCTGCCCTTCTTCAGCTTTCGCATTCTTGTACTTGCTTCTTTCTTCAATCAAGTCTAAGACTTCTTCCGTGATCCATGGCTTCGTCTTGGAAACTTTTCTTCTTCCTAGAGCTTCCTTTGTGGCCTCCTGTAGTCTACATATACAGTAGAAGCCCGGTATAGTGAGTACGGCTTATTGCGAGAATCGCGTTATAGCGAGTGATTGTCTTTGTACCGCCAAAAGGCCTATGTTTTACATGTAAAATAAAGCGAATATAGCGAGGCCAAAAAGTTCCTTCCACGGTATACGCTCGGTATTATGACAGATATCTCTCGAGGGCGATGCACCGCCTAGCAAAAATAAACTATTGGGTTTTGTATTATCTGCTAATTAAACTAAAAATACAAGATGCGTGCCATATCTACAACACCTTAAGCCAGTTATGTCCAAACATTAACGATTTACGGCCTTCAGTACGCTCTGCGCGCTCCCATTTTACGTTCTTCTTTTGTTAGGCCCAGTCATCAGTGGGAGTGGGCAGACGACGAGCAAGATGAGAGTAGTAGAGGGCGTTAGGTCTAGGCATGGGCGATATTGATAATTCAATATCGGGATACGATAATTTTAGCATATCATAAGGTGGCGATAACGATAACTCAGCGTGACGATAAACATCATCTTATCGTGCCCCGATATGTTATTGGGGCACGATAAGATATCGGGGAACGATAACATGTCAGGGCACGATAAGATATCGTAGAACGATAAGATGTCGGGGCACGATAAGATGTCGGGGCACGATAAGATGCCAGGGCACGATAAGATATCGGGGTGCGATAAATATCGCTATAAATAGGTATCGCGATAACTATCACGATAAATATCGTGACCATGTTAAATATCGCGATAAAATATCATGATATCGTGACCATGATAAATATCGCGATAAAATATCATGATATCGCGCCCCGATAAAATATCACGATATCGTGCCCCGATAAAATATCACTATATATTATCACGATAAATATCGCGATAAAAGATCGTGATATTGCGCTTGTTCAAACATAGCGTGTTTGCGCCCGATGAATTATCGTGATATTGCTCCAGTTAATCGTGTCGGAAAAAGACAGCCGTAAGTTGGCCTTCGCTTAAGCTTGAAAAATATCTTCGACCCCCGAAACATGCCGTATTTCAGTGAACCTTCAGGCCAATTTTCCCAACTGATGGACGTACTGGTTAACATGCGAAAACTCGACAAAGCTGATATTATCGTCATGACATATTCGCAAAATTATCCAAAAACTTCCACAGTATACCTAATATTTTAATTCCGACTAGTTACGCTGTCTTTACAGCTTTCTTCGGCGATCGAAAAATGGAAGAACTGGAATAAAAACATCGAAACTAGGGGAATTAATATTTTATATAATGGAAAATGTCCTGTTTCTTTCATGAAACATGTTGATATTCTACCAGATTGTGCCTGAAATGACTTTTTTTGCTGTTTACCTTCGTCAAATACCACGGAAACAAAAGAAAAACTGTAAATACGAACGACTATGAGAATTAGGTGGGTTTTTTCAACACCATCGGATATAACGAGCGCTCGATTTAGCGAGTGATTTCCGAGGGATTATGAGCACTCGTTATACCGAGATTCCACTAATTTTTTTCCCAATGCTCTTCCACTGATTTCTCATTCAGGTCTTCTCCTATGTTGTTTTCCACTGCTTTTTGAATAGCCTGCTGATGTTGAGCCTCCTTCAGTTTTTCTACTTATCATGTGTTCTTCAGTCTTCTTCAATTTCTTGAATTTTGGACGGCATTTCATCATCAATAAATTATGGTCACTGTTGATGTCTGCCCCAGGGTAGCTTTTGCAGTCCTTCATCTGGTTCCTGAATTTCTGCTTCACTAAAATGGTCTATTTGAAATCATCATCTGCCTCCTGGCATTTTCCATGTATACCTACTTCGTTTGTGGTTTTTAAACAATGTGTTAGTAACCACCAACCTATGCCGAGTGCAGAACTCCAGAAGTCTTTCTCCTCTTTCATTTCGGTTTCCCAATCCGTATTTCCCAGTTATTCTTCCATCCTGACCTTTGCCGATGACCACATTCCAATCTCCTAAAATAATTAGGTTTTCTTCTTCTCTTACATGTTTTATGACTTCCGTGATATCTTTGTAGACGTCTTCCACTTCTTCATCTTCGTAGTCCGTCGTAGGCATGTAAGCCTTCACCACTATGTTATCTACAGGTTTGGTCTCGGTCTTAACCATTATTATCCTTTCATTGTACTGCAGCTCTACACACGCATTCTGACGTTCTTCTTTAGCATTATGCTTACTCCCGAATTACCATTTAGAGACCCTGTGTGTATAATCCTGTAGCTTCCGCTCCATAAGTCTCCATCTTCGGGCCACTTCATTTCCCTGATTCCTAATACATCGAGGTTCATTCTCTGCATTTCCAACTTCAGGTTCTCCAGTCTTTCGCAGATCTGAAGAGATCGCACGTTCCATGTCCCTACCCTAAAATGGTTATCACATTTGATTGATGTACTCTCTCGGATACTTCCCACCCGGAGATCCGAAGGAGGGACTATTTTACCCCTGGAATATTTTACTCGAGAGGGTTCTATCACATATTGATTGAAAGAAAAAGTGGAGCAGCTGCGACTCCTCGGGATAATAATGTGGTGGTTTCCCATTGCCTTTGCACATCGCAGTACTACAGCCATTAAAGTAAATGTTACCACGCCTGTAGTGAAATGAGTGTCACTGTACCGACCACTGTTGTCTCCACCTACACTCGTATGAAGGAGCGCTGCTGCCCTCTCCTCTGGGTGATGAGAAGCGTAATTATTGGCGGCCTCCCGTCGCCAAGTCACGGCATCTTCATTGGTTCTGTATTATTTTGATGGCCTATCTTACCCAGGGTTAGTCCAATACCCCCTTGGAATGTTGTCGCTTTTTGTCCACGACTACTTATTCGATGAGTAAACTCACTTATCTCACAGCTAACCTCTATATCTAGAGGTCAACCCACCATCCGCAACCTGTGGACGGTGGCTTTAGGCATAGCCGCGAGAATATATCTAAAGCTGACTAAAATATTTTATTGATATGAAAACATAATTTTTCCAAGGGAGAATGCGCTTTTTTAGAAACTCACTCCCTCGTCAAGCACTTGAGGCTTTTTTGTAATGGTTTCGTTATTTTACCTAGATAAAAATCCATAAAGCAAGGACTTTATTTTCTGGTAGTCATTCATCAATTATAGATCATTTGCCCCATCAGGAATAATCCAGTGACTTGGAATTGTAGACCAGCTGAAGAACCGACTGAAGAATTTACATTATTTTAAAAAAATGTTCTAATTTAATTCTTCATTCAAAACACAAAGCTCGCGAGGTTCGAGTCCCGGTCAAGGCGATTGATTTTTTCTCTGTGGAATATCTTGCTAATTCTTCATGTTTATGTATGGATGATGATTTATTTTTACATGTTATGATTATTTGATGACTATATAGTGAAAATCATGAACTTTTTGTAACTATGATATAGTGTTACATCACTGAAATACAGCAAATTTCCTTGTAATTATCACCTCATTTGCTCTTCATTAAAATTTATCTGACTATTCCTCAGCTCAATGATGAAAATTATTAAAATAATATTATTGTATCAAGTGAGGAGAATATTGTTATATAATAATATTTGTAACATCCGTATGTACCATAGAGTCTGACATTGTGTGAAAGCTGTAAACCTGATACAGTGGATTCCCATTAGGATGTGCTTTCATTTCTTCAGTTCCAAGTCTCAGTTCATGAAAATAATACTATGAAGACCAAACTAAATTTGTCCCTCGAAAATAATTACTGTTTAGGTGGATTCCATAGTGGATATCTCCCAAGAGGCTTAATTTTTGCATTGAAAAAAATTGTTACTGCTTACAAAAATATACAACCCTTTTGAGTGTTTTTTTCATGTTACCCTGGAGTGAGTTTTTTTTTTCCAAAAAATACATTTTTTCCCCATTCAAGTTTTAATGCATTTAAATAATGTTTTTTTGGTTACTTACCTTTGAAAACGAGTAGTATATAGTTTTTTGATGATTAAGATTTACAAATTAGCAATTAGCCAAGGTCGTAAAAAATTAGCGTTGTTATCTTACACATTTTTAGAAAAAAAATTTTATCTAACTCTGTTCACTCATACCATCTACCTGGAAATAAAGAAATTATATAGAATCTCAGATATTTACTTACAAAATATGATTGTACTAAAACAATTTATATGTATTTTTATTTATTCCTTACGTTTGAGAATTTTTCAAACTGTGGTATTCCTCAAAACATCGATAGAGACAAAGTGGTTTCTTACATTTAATGCAAATAACCCTCGTAACCTTTCGTTTACTCTCCCTTCTGGTTGTGTGCTAACAAACAAAGCATTTTCATTGTGGCTTATCCTTTGACGCTGTTGCTGGGACTGGTTTTGGGAAGTGACGCCCTGAAAGACTAAGGCAATCTCCCACTGGTGATGGTTTGCCTCCTCTGGGTGATTCCTCTCTATCGCAAAATCTTCCAAAAGCTGATCAATGAGCTTCAGTCTGAAGTCATACAGCTGTGGTCTTCTTCCGTTTTTATCTTATGCACAATGTGTGTGTTAAAAACCGCAATGTCAATTTCATGAAAAAAGTTTTATTTCTTAGTTTTTGTTACAGTTCCTGTGAAACTGTGCTTATTTGCATGTCAGCTTTGTCAATCAAACCCATAGTTTCATTATAGCTAACCACACTTAGTGGCTTGATAATGCTTTGCCCAGTAGTGCAATCACTTTTTCCAGTTTGAACCATCAAGTCCTCATGAATTGTAGTTAGCATGTTGACCTCTCTTTTGTCATGCCATCGTTGAGCTAGCATGATTGTGGTATGTCTTGAGATACATTCACCCTTTTCTATGTTCTTAGGAAACTCTGGCATTCCCTTGCGGTTTTTTTTCTAATGGTACCACAAGCACCTGTTCTGTTTCTATGTAAATATTCTAACAAACTAGGACCTGTATACCAATTATCAAGGTAGAAATGGTTTTTTCCTATGTAGGGTGTAAGTTATGTCTTCACCACAGAACCTAATATTCCAACACTTTCATTATACTCAATCTCAGTTTCCTTCCCTGTATAAACTATGTGGTCCAGGACAAATCCTGTTTCACAGTCACAAAGATGGAACATATTTGTTCCAAATATATGCCGTTTGGATGGAATATACTGTTTCCATTGAAGGCACCCTTTCCAAGCCTCCATGCTTTCATCGATGCACACATTTCTAAATGGATAAAGAATGGATTGATATTTTCGTCTGAAGTGGTCTACAACAGCCCTAATTTTATACAGCCGATCACCTTGGGGTTGAGTATTGTTGTCACAAAAGTGCAACAGTTGTAGCGTTAGCTGAAAGATATCCAAAGGCATAATTTTTCCAGATTGGTGTTTCAATCAAAGAATTTTTTGACCAGTAGTCTTTCAGTCTGTTCTTTTTTATGTGCCCCATCAACATGACGAGAGCTAGGAAAGCATACAAATCATCTACAGTGATTCCTTTCCACTTGTGTAACTATGAATTTTCTTTTGCGTCTATTTTGAAGAATAAATGTATAATATTTATTCATTTCAATCGCAATTTTGCTCAGAAAACCTTCGTCGACAATCTCTTTGAAAATGGATATTTCCAGTCTTTGCCACCGTTGACATAGTCATTGACCTCCAGTTTTTGAGAAAAACTTTCTGAAATACCCGACTGAATCATCAAAATCACCCGACGAATCATCAAAGAAAGAAGAAATTGTCGGAAGAAACATTCCTACAGGCATCCACTTTCTCAGCACAGGTGCTTTATCCGGTTCCAAATGAGACCTTTTTACTTGTGTTGCTGGCCCAGGATCAGATGAAATGTCATCAGACGAACTATCTGTTATTTCACCACTGATATCACAATCACTGCCAGATGAATATTCATCATCAGACTCTTCAATTGTCAAGATATTATGGATATCATCCAGAGATAACCCTCCTGACTGTTTACGTTTAGACATCTTTCCTGATGATGAATGAATGATGTATATTTCCTAGAAATTACAAACAAATATGAAAACAACAATTGTACCTCAATGATCAATGTTAGATCCTGAATATTTCGCTATAAGAAAAACAATAATAACAATAAAAAACAGTAAATACAATCATTTCTGTCAACGTAATTGGGGCAGCTACATATGGTAAAAGGTATTTGGGGTGAATGTAGTTACTAGTAATATAGAATAGGTGGTAGCACTCTTAAGAGATACATCGTAGTGATGACTATACTCACCAGCCTCGAGGATAGATGGCAACACAATCTACAATGGTTCTGAAAGAAAGGCATGCGTGCACGCCTTCACTGCTCTAGCGCAAAGATTGAAGACGTAAATGTATGGTCGTACTCTGGATGGCCGTGTGGTGCTTGGACTTACATGAACATTCGTACTGCTCAAAGGGTTAAAGAGGTATATAATAGTTAAAAAAAATAAAGCTTATTGAAATAGCAGCAAATATTAAAGATTACTGTCAATGCTAAACTTGAGTTATTCTATTCAGCACATACAGTGTAAGCCCCATACAATGAGTATGGCATATAGCGCTTCAGCCTATATGTAGGCCTCCAGCGCTTCCCGTTGATATTCGTATCAAAAAGTTCCCAATGCTGTCGCTAGATGCCGGTATGTCAGCAGATAGATGAAATTCAATTTTGAACTTGCAATTGCTTGAAATTGTGGATTTGTCAAATGTATGTTTCCATAAATTCAAGATGGTATTCCGCTCATAATTATTTCGGTCAAGGACAATTTATAACTAATGCTTTTGCATTCATAAATGCTGGTTTTAATAATATTATATTAAAACTTAATATAACCTAATATTATACTTAGTAGACCTAATATACGATCATGGGTAAATGAAATGTTCGAAAATTTGATTTTTAATTGCAATCTCATTAGAATATTTTCACCACTCACAAAAAATAATCCAAAAATATGCTGTGGGGTGATTATTTAATTACCTTCGGTTACAATGACAATTCTATATAGCGAGTGATTTTTCAGTTCTCGAGGGCCCTCGCTATGTATAGCTTCCACTGTACATTGTTGTATATTTCTGCCTTTCCAAACTCATTAAAAAAAATAGAAATTCAAATTTTGTAGCATGGTCAAGTGTAATGAAATTAATTGATTTGCATTAGATATTTTAAATTGAAGAGGAAGGTATTCATCCAGTGCCCCCAAAGTTGCATACTTACCAAGAAAACCCAGTTTTGTAAATTGACTAGAATAACTAAATAAATTGCATAAATCATCTGAAACCTGAAGGACATCATGGCAAAAGTACAACTCATATTCTATCAAAATTCCCTTTCATTTGTTCATTTCATATTGTTATGACAAACCCCATATTGATCCTACCCTCTGTTACCCTAAAAATATTGTTCCATTTTACATTCTCACAGCAAAATCATGCCTCAAATTTAATTATTAGAAAACTTGTTATTCAGAAGTTCTGAGCTGTGTGGTGGGTTAAAAATAAAATGGTTGCAGCTACGGTAGAGTAAATCTTACTAGCTGTTGACGCATATGTGACGGAAAGGCAAAAAAGGAACAGATGCCAGAGATGTTAAGAGTAAATTTATGAAACTAGAAATCTTGAAGTCTCAGACCATCTACCAGTTCAGATCAGACTGCCAATAGTAATCTTGTGCTGCCTCAGAAAGTTAATATTAGTTAAGAAACCATTAAAGAAGTGAGTCAAGGCAAGGCGCCAAAGAAGGTTATCTTGGTGTCCCGACATGAATGCTGAACATTAATGAAAATAGTGGTGGTGATAATCTCCATAAATTTTCCCTTGCCAACTCCTTTATGAAGGGTATTACATACCGTATTCTTCCGAATATAGCCCCCTCTCCCCCCAGGTTATAGACCCCCCCAATTCAAGTTCAATTTGGAAAAATGTTTTTGAAAAGCAAAGCAGGACTGGCACATAATTTTCTCAGGTTGAGAAACTTGAGCACCTTGAGTAATAAAAATTTCCATTGTTTCAGTTGTCAATATGGAGTATCAAGTGAAGATTAGTGATGGCCGGATCGGATCCGTCGGATCCAAAGATCCGCGGATCTTTCATTTTTTCGGTTCCGGATTCGGATCCAAAGACACGGAGCAAAATCGGATCCGGATCCTAGATTTTTAAATTTTCGCGGCTTAGCGATCGAAACTCCCCGTGAATGGAATGCAGTTGCGGTAGATATTGACAAGAAGAGGATGTGTAACTCAGGTCACGAAATAAGATGAAAATGTTCCCGTGCAACTAGAAGCAAAATAAAGAAATATGACTTTTTTCCCCATTACCCCGGTATCGCGGGAAAAATTACGTAGGGTGTCACGCGGGTAGCCTACATTCGCCGGGATCAGGCGGACTGGTTTACTGTGCGAAGGTCGATCCCTATCGCAGTTTAATTTTTCTTTCAGTCATTGCATCGAAAATGTTATCATCTTCAATTTCAAACCATAACATCTGAATACTCACTTTATTATACTTTTGTTGTTTAAATTAGATTTACAAATGTATAATTAATAAAATAAGGATGGTCGGGTCGGATCCACGGGTCTTTCATTTTATTCGCTACTGAAATCATATCCGAGGACAGTAAAAATTCAGATCTGGATCGGAGATTTTAAAATTTCGCGGCTTAGTGATCGATGAGCCCCGCGAATGGAATGTAAGTATGGTAGAAACTAACAAGGAGGGTGTGTAACTCGGTCACGAAATGAGAAGATTTTTTTCGTGCCACAAAAACAAAATAAAAAAATACTCGTCGTGAATTTTTTCTCCATACGCCCGGTTGCACGAGAAAAAAAATAAAGCCGAATGTCACGCGGGTCGCCTACATTCGCCAGATTCCCGTGAACCTATGATAGCGTGGTTGTTAAAAATGAGGGCTAGTGTACTGCCGGTCGCGAGTTCGATCCTTAACACTGCCTAGGAATATAGGCTATGTTGTATTCCTAGGGTGATGCAAGTAGGAGAGTTAAAAAAAGTGGATTATCAGAAATTTCATGTCAATTTATAAGTAAAAAAAAATTTAAAAAATTGGCATTAGTGTAATGATTGGAAAAATTTTTTACTGCAGAATTAAATCGTGGAATCATTACGTTAACTTTCCCATGTATTTTTAGCAACGCATTTATAAATCTAGTTTAAACAATAGAAGTACAAAAAAGTCAGTATCCACACACAAAGGTTGGAAATTAAGGATGATAATTTTTTTGATTCATTGGCTGAAAGAAAAATTTTAAACAACTACATATAAGAATCGAACTTCATTAGCTGCAGTCCACTACCCCACTGCTATTGTCAGCTTACATGATTTTGGAGAATACATGCTCCCCACATGCCATTCTACTTTTTTCTTGCAAACCCTAGCCAATGGAGAAAAAATCGGAGACTTTTTTAATTTTTGCTTCTGGTAGCATGAAAAACGGCTAATCTCATTTCAAGGTCAGAGTTACACAACCTCTCCTTAGAAGTATAAAATTCTCAAATTTCATTTTAAAGGTTATTATTAATGAAACATTGCAAAACTACTAGTTTAACAGCTTGAAATATTCTATAATATTTTTTCGTCTTAAAAATGGAATCCCCGGATATTCCATAAATGGGACCCTTTGGCCGCATTAAAATATTTTGTGTTTCTAAAAAAGCATTTGAAAGCATTCAAGGATTTGATTAATAATTGGAAAATAATTCCTTTATTAATGAAAATAAACTTACAATGTTTCTTTTAACTGCACTCTAAAGAATAGTTGTTCAGGTTTCAAAAATGTATTGCATGATGAGTATGTGATAAGGAAGTTGATCTTTATATTAGAAGTAATAAGATATAGTTATTGCATCCGTAAATCTTGATCCGGGAAAATATTATCCACATAGGTGATAGGAAGTTGATTTTTTCGACAATAAATTCACTTTTTTTGGTAATTCTATTGTTGCTGTATTTATATATTTTTAAAAAATCTAGGTTTCGAAAATCAGAATCGAGTATCTGAAACTAAGGATCCGAAACTGAGATAAAGATCCGAAACCCAGGCAAGGATCCGGTTCCGGATCCGACAAAAAACCTGGATCCGTCCATCACTAGTTAAGATGTTTACCAAAATACAACTATATTTCCAGAATTAGGTGGAATGGAGAATTGAGATATGTAAATGAGAAATCTCCATTTTGAAGTGTAAGCACTGCCATATATGTGTTGGGAATCATGGCGACCAAATGTCTTTTCATTTAAAATGCCGCCCTCTGTAGTTAACATGCGGTGGTTGCAAGAAATCAAGGTTACTGAGATAGCAGTGAAGGATTATTTTAAAAAGGAATGACAATATAATTAAAGGACACAAATTCATAAATCTCTATCTTCTTTATTGAGTTTTGCCTTACGTTGTTGGTACAGTTTTTTGTAATAAAAGCTTCGTTATATGCGAATTTGTATATGTAATCACATTGTCCAAAAGTGCATATTTGGCAGCAGTATGACATTTAATCTTCACAGGTGTTCATGGGTCCATTTACCAAATATTTCGTGCTTTTACTACCTTCTCCACTCGGGATGGTATTTGTTTAGTTCTGATTATTTTATTTGTGTCTTCTATTATTTGTATTGGGGGCCGAATAATATTTCCAGATGCATTTCGTCGAGAAAAATAGACTGAATGTCTGTGTTTCAGTTCAAACATATACTTTTCTTCCTCTTCCATTTGGTGACACCATCTCTTCAAAATCAATGGATTTCTGCCTTAACATGATAGAACTTGGAATGGTAAAAAGGGCCTTGGTCAATCACCCAATCATTTGCGTGATGCATGAACACCTGGAATCGGCATGGGTTATTTCTGATATCCATTAACACAAGTTAATAATGTTTGAACAGTGAATTTTCATTCGTGGATGAATGCGCACAGGTATATTAATCTTGTATACAGTCCTTTGGATTAAAGTTTTTGATTTCTAAGGAAAAATAAATATTTGATCAAAAATGTACTAAATATAAGCTGTGACTAGGAAATTGGCAATTAATGACGTAATAATAATCCTAAATAGGAATTTAAAAAAATGGAATAGTAAAACTTCAAAATTTTATGCGATATATCATCTGTAATGCCCTTATTAGGATGCCTACCATCTGTTGCAAAATTTCCATCCTCCCCTAGTTTGAAGACCAATATCTCAATGATAGCTAATGCGATTTTAAAGTAAAGTGTATAAAATTAAAGCTTGTTTATTTCTACGTTTACCAGTGGTATTAAAGTATTTTTACAATTTTTATTTACTGTTGTGTGTGTTTAACAATGGATTTTTAGCATTTTTTTGTACCGGATGGATCCATCGAATTTGGGGCATCGTAAGAACAACACAAATCGATATATCAATCTTTCCTTTTCACATATTGTAGCCAAGGACTTTTTTCATAGCCATATGGAGTTTCGTACTTTTTAGTTCATCAGTATTTTTATTGATGCAGTTTTCAGACTGCGTTAACTTTCTGTCCCGCATGCTATCTGTTCCGAAAATCGCCATTTGGACCTTTATCTTGTTCTCGAGTAAATTAATCCACTTATGAAATCTCAATAGAATTCGTTGGTAATTTGGTATCGATATGCATTTATTTTTTTTTATAAAAGCATGCTCAACTGCCCAGAGCATGCCTGTAAGGGAAAGGTAGGGCGCACGAGGAATCCTCTACTGCAAGCAGCTAACCTATTGCTGTGAATGAGTCCAGAGAACTCGACAATAGCAGAAGAAAGTGTCTTCCTTAAGAATGCAAGTTAGCGTCAGTTTAATAACTGTTTGGAAACATACCGTCACTATGCCTCCTAGTGCAAAGTTTTTGGAGATGGAGTTGATAATTTAAAGAGCAATTTGTTTCTTTCGTCGAGAAGCCGAGAAAAGTGGGGGCAAAAGATATCTCACTTCTGATTTTATTTTGGTGAATACTACAACTTAAAAACTTTTATTCAAGCATAGGCAAGGATATTTTTTTTAGAGCAGCTTATATCTCCTGGCTTAAAGTCCTGTCATGTGGAGCTTGCTTTCCGAAATAAATATATATAAGTTGAAAGGATATCTAATTCTCTCAATTTGTTAAGTCATTTTACTAGTGCTTAGTTTTTAAAGATGAAGTATTCCGTCAAAACGAAATGTATTTCCAACTTCCGCAAGCTGAGATAGCGCATGTTTTTTAAATTTGTTGGAACGTAATTGTTAACAGAGTAATCTATTTTAAACTTGTTCTGTCAAAGATAAATACGTTTCATATCTTATGAGAAGAAAAGAAGTGGCTTTTCTTGTTTTTCTTTAAGTGGGCGTCAAAGTTGAACTTGCTTTCCGGGACATGAAAAAATCTGGCCTTTTTAGCTGTCTCGGTCAAAAAGTTAGTTAATATAACAAACTTCCAAACATATTTTTGGCATTAAAAAGTACTGTCATCAAAACAGTAGTATAAATAACGAAAATATTTATTACGTAGTTAACAATGAGGTCATTGCTACAAGGAAATATTATTTCTCCTTACCTTGGAAGGGGTAGACTGTTCACTGGCAAAAGTTGGGAAGCTACTGAAATGTAGAAGGTCGCATGCAAAAGGAGTAGGGGAAAAACTCATGGTTTTTAAGGGGAAGTGGTCTAGGAAATAGACTTCTTGGTTTAAGGGTTAATAATAGGCCCTCCTGACTAGCCACTTTTATATTCATTGATGAAAAGAAGTTTTGCTTTTAGATGAAGTAATTTTATTCATAGCCAGGAAGATGGCTCTCAAAGTGAACTGGTAATAGAAGATAGAAAAAAAGCATTGAAAATTATTAAGAAATTCATATATCTACGTACAGGTGTACCCTGAATGCTGTGAATGTACAGGTTGCCATTGGGTGAAATGTTCGGTGGGAACATTTGTTTCATTTTTATGCCGATGATGATGTCATGAGAACAATCCTGTGCACACACTTAACGTAGGCTAAAATAATGTTCGTGCTGGCAGGACGAAAATCAACATTTACTATTTTTTTTAAAAGCATTTTGATCAATTTTTGCAGAAGCATGAGGAATAAACTGCAAACTTACCTTGCAAAGAAGCAGATTAATTACTTTCTCCAGGATATAGGCAGAAATTTAAGACTTCACTTTTAATTGGTATTAATGCATCTCAGAAAACATCTGACTTACTGTAATGTGTACTTTACAGTGCAGCAAAAAGATAGCACAGTATTCAGCAAATGTATACTTGACTAATGGGCAGAACATGCGGTGGAAAAGTTTGTTCATTGCAAATGATAGATGTGATGAGCACAACCTTGCATCTACATTACTCTGGATATTGAACGATCCCTGTGAAAGCAACTTTTTACCCTCACTATTTAGGATGTATTTAACATGCAAGTCAGAGTGTAATAAAGACTCACTCTTATTAGCTTCTCGTTATTATCTATGCTCGTAATATCATATGGACTTAAATGCCTGTTTCTGTGTAAATAATGAGTTGTTTCGGTGCCTTTGCTGGCTGCTAGCCATTCACTCTCCTACTCTGCTTCTCATTTCCCCTCTCCAGCCCAACCTATCCACATTCCTTTGTGCATGCCAGTGCCACAGACTCTAATTTCCCATTCACATTTCTGTTTTTTCAGCCCGCACTTCCATGTATTGCCCTTTCTGTGTGATGTTCATGTAAGTGTTTATCGCTTATTATGTGAAAATCAGAAAGGAAAGAATTTCTGGCATTTACCAACCAAGCAATTTAAGTAATTGGCTTGGGTGACATAGCCAGTACATGTGCATTATCATCAATGCACATCACAATGCCGGGCTTGACTTCTCAGAAGTACTTTATACACCCTTACTGAAGAAACAAACACTAGTAATTTTCCACAGAGTATATTTGGTACGACTAATTTCATTGTCTTACTGCATCACGATGTACCAATATATGAAGGCAGTATGATATAAATGCAAAACACGGAGTGGGTCGTGGTTGGGATGAGGGGGAGAATAGGTTGGAATTGAGATGAGACGTTTCACAAATTTTCACAGTACCCGATGCACTAAGCAATTGTTTCCATGTGGTTCCATACTCCCTTCCAAGAAGCTAAGCATTTAGAGATGACAACCTATCACAACCCCTGCCCTCATACCAACTTATAACTATAGCTCTAACCCTCTACCTATTACCCTCTACTGCAAGTGGAGCCATGGTATAGTGACTCATCCCATCCTCTTTCTAAGTAATTCCTCCTTCCTTCCAAGAATGACCAATACCCACTTTGTGCTTTGTATTTATATATTGATCACTTATTTGTACTTGACAGAGCAATAGGATGGGAAAACATTTACCAAATAATTTCTACAGTAGAATCTTGTTTATACGAAGTACATGGGACCAAAAAAGTAGATGGTTTGTAATATTGAACTTCGTATCAATTTTTTTTTTTTTAGAAACCCCCAAATTACCCTTTTTCTAATTATCTGGTCAGTTCAACCTTTCAAGTGTTATAGCCATGCTGCCTAACAATTTCAGATTTGTTAGTAGGATTAACCATTAAAGGATGATGAAATATATGAAATCCAAATTATCCTGATTGGTGATGACAAAATCATGCACTCTGCATCTTCAAGTCCTAATCGTTCTCCTGGCAACAGGTGAACTTTGGAATTGACACAGTCATTGACGCAGAGTCGGCTGCCAAGTATGAAGCATGGCTTACTGTGTACCATGTCCCTGACACTTCCCACATCCTCCATGCTCTGGACGTGGCACATTAACTGAAGCTGCTGCCTACTGTCGGCGCAGAAATTATATGCACTAGAGTTTGAATATGAATAACAAGTTAACACTAGGCCTACAGAAAAACTAATCACACCGTAATTTTTCTTATTTTATTCTGCGTTTTTGGATGGCAAACTTAGATTTTGTAAAATACATTTTCATGTTTTTACAACGATTTTAACGTAAAAAGTGCCGGTATTTTTACAGTGTTTGAGCGAATCGCCGAATTTGATGACTCATAAATCAATAACAAGGCGTTCAGTTGAAACCAAAGTATAAAGAATATTAGGTATACATGTTTTCCATGCACACAGTAAATTTCCAATGTATAACTTTGATAGAAAAAAGTTGTTATCAGTTTTATAAAAAGTTAGCTTTTCAAAACTAGGTTGCCATAGAATTTCGTTCTTGGTGGCGTTATAATTCGCATGTCCTGAACATATCCAACATGTAATTGTCTACTATTTCAACAAATGCATTTAATTTATATCGATTGTAATTATATTTGTGAAAGCGAGCTCCCTCGGCAAGCAACCGGCATTGTTTAAGCCGTGCAGTTTTTTCAAGAAAAAAGTTTTTAAAGACACCAATGGAAACATTATTGCTGAGTTATGCATATGTTTGTAGTATTACTGTTACAACTAGGTATTAGGTTTATATTTTTTACTTAATATTTCCCAGTCAAGTGAGATATGTCAATTTCGTATCAGACTATAAGTAACTTAACACATACTTATGTAGGCGAAAGATGTATTTAGTTTTCCTGGCTGCCCACTTGATCTCAGTAAACCGATGCCTAAACCTCGAAAGCCCATGGGTAAGGAACAGTCTAATATGCGACAGAGAGATGAATCTCATGAAAGTGAAGCAAATTGCATTGAAGCAACTTCGTTGACGTCTGGTTCGTCAGATTTCTCAGTTTTTTAATTGCTCCATGGTGCTTTGTTCTGTGTGACCCTTCCAATAACTTGGTGTAGAAGTATTCCTATATTCGTACAAAATCTGTATTCTATACTGTAGTCGCCCCGAACCACACCCCTCCCTTTCGGATATGACCTCGGTCTTCCCCACGGGATTTAACCAGGGCGAGTGATTCGTGGTTCCGCCACAATAAAGGGTTGCTGTTCGGATGTCACAGCCTGCGAAGACCGTGCCGTCGAAAAGCAGGTGATGCCCCTCCACTATTAGACTTTTGGAGAATTTAGGAACAAGGGCACAGGTTGAGTTCCCTGGGTTCCGCGAATACCGCGTTGTAATCCTAAGTAATGCGTTCGGGGGAAAGAAGATCGGCGATTTAGGCAACAAAGTGATACTTAATAGCGTCTTTTCTGAAACCACATTTAATGAACGGAAATCACTTCTCCCACACAGCGTCACCTTTAACATATAAGAAATACGAGAAACAAAAGTATGCCCTTTCTTCCACACATCGTCACCTTCAAACAACAGAAAATACCCTTTTATCCACACGGCGTCACCTTCAAACACCAGAAAATACCCTTTTATCCACACGGCGTCACCTTCAAACAACAGAAAATACCCTTTTATCCACACGGCGTCACCTTCAAACAACAGAAAATACCCTTTTTTACAATAATTTTAATTGGTCTAGAGTCCACTAAGCAAGATGCGAATCTGGCAATCTTGGGATTCAGGGGCTCGTAATTACGGCGACTAGTCTCGCGATGCCACTTGAACGAAGCCAACCACAAAGCAGGCTAGCCGGGAGTCGAGGACTGCAGTTGATCGAGAAGGGGGGGGAGTAATGGGGCGGGAGGAATGCCACGTTGCAACTGGAATTCTTACGAATTTGGCCGGATGTGGTTTCTTCTCTCAGAGAGTCGGGAAGCTGATGCAGGGTGGCGGCGGCGATTACAATCAGCGGCTCGCGATGACCCTCAGCACCTTGTAGCCCTACGAAGAAACTCAGGGCTTCGGAAGACGTTTCCCATGCGCCTCGGCTTTCTCTACCTCTCTCCACGTTTCTCGACAGTTTCATCACTCCGACTTCTTTCTCGGATTATGGCCAACTTATGTTGCTCTGGCTCGATGCATAGCAGCGTTCGAACCACAGTGTCTCCTCCACAAGTGTCAGTCCAAGAGAGCTTCGTTCACGAATGCATGTTCAAGAGAGAGCTTTGTGAGTCTCCGGCGGGCGTTATATGCCCCTTCGTCTACACCCAGAATGCCCCACTGTGTCGTCTGCTATTTTGCCGTTCACTTGGGGTCACTTAGTTGATAGTCTTTTTGACCGGGGTTTTTGAAGCTAGGATACAGGCACTCACTCAAATTATTGCCCGTACCTTCACCTCTGTTCACAAATACGCTTTCTTTTCATTCTTTCATTCACACAATCCTGACAATACACTGTTTACATCAATTTACACAAATAAACCCTTAAAGAAAAACATTTACCAATGGGTTGCCCAAACCGCGAACTTCCGTGTAATAAAAATAAATAAATAAAAGGGATGGACATCACCGAGCCCTTCGTGGACCATCACAATACCCAGCTGACTTCATTCGTAATGCCTGATGAAAATATAAGTTCTTCTATTTTTAAACAAATTTTTGTGGATGAAAATGGTGCCTTGACCTGAAGTGTGCCACGAAGGCCATTTATAATTTGGTACTTAGTATTGCTAGTGATCCTCTGGAGGATTGATTCCATATTAGAGAAATAATTCGCAATGTGATTGCTGCAAAAGTGTGCAAGGGTAACTAAATGGGTACCGAATTAAAAAATATACTTTGTGAAGTTCAAAGTATTGCACTATTTAGTGTGAATTAACACCCATCCTTAATGAGGGCTCGTGGAAAAATTAATGAACTTCAAAGCGAAGATCAAGTGGCAATGGAAAAAAATGGAAGTAAGATCATTCATGGAAAAATTGGATGTTCACCCTATATTCTGAGGAATTAGGTGATTGCCCTCAAAGAAATCGTTACTGCTGCCCTACTGAGATAGGAAAAGGGGAGATGGTATTCAAAGGATCGGTTGATTTTATGCATGCTCTTTTAGATTCGTCCACTGGTGGATTTAAAATTTGCTCGAGAGAAAGATGTCTTGCCTTTGCCGAGTGTGAGGACTCTTTAATAGAAGCTTATTGAGGGGTTGATTTAAAATATGCGTAATGGAAAGCTCAGCAGCAAACAGGACCAACAGAGGAATCTTGAGGGATTAAATGCTCATGTGGGAAATCTTACATTGGCGAGACCTGCAGATCTATGATTGTTTGGATGTGGGAACACCGTATAGGGCGACGGGGAGCAAGCAGCATCAACTGTCGGCTATAGCCGAGGGTGCATGGAGTGAACCCAGGCATGACATATTATTTGAATTATCTCGAATGATTGCGAAGGAGAATCGATACTATCCTTGGTTAATCAGAGAAGCCATCGAGATAGTAAAAACACCGGCGAATCTCAATAGAGATGACGGGTACCATCTCCGCAATGCATGGAAGCGAGCTCTCCGACGACCAACCAATGGGAGAACAGTACTTAGGCGAGATGGCCTGTATAAAGATGGCCAAAATCTGTGTCCCATACCTTCGACCTGAACACGCTGACGGTAATGTCTGTGAAATTGTTGTCTGTTAAAGCCAAGCCACGTGGTTAGAACCCTGAAGATATGCAGATATCATTTGACGTGTTTGTAGAGTATAGAGCATAAATATCTTATAGTTATATTGTTTACGTGTTTAAAAAAAAATATTTCAGTGGAGATATTAAATGCATCCCTGCTCTTTTTATATTTTCTTCTTATATTCGTAATTAATTGCAATAGTTTTATTTTGGATTTAGGTACACCATAGCCGAATAAAATTTTGGATTCGGGAAATTTAAATTTCCCATGTATTCATAATAAGGAAATGAATTATTCTGTTACAATGTGCATGCAGATGTTGGAAAGGCAATAAACAGTCGGGCAGAGAAAGACAATTGCTAAATAATTAAGTCTAAAAAGAGACGTTTCAGGCCAAATTGCCAAACTTATTTAATTAAGTCTAAATTTTTTAATGCATAGATGAATAACTTTTGAGGTGACGCGATGAAAATGAAGGTTTTAAAAAATCAAGAGTTGTTAGCTTCCCTCTTATTATTTTCAGATTACAGACCTGTTGAAAATTTAACCTCTGCATATTTGTGCCATGGTTGGTGTGAAATACCTACTCCTGTGTACAACTACCATTGTTTCTGAATATACGACTTTGTATTCGTAAGTTGGTGGAAGTGTCTAATCATTGACATCGTAGTATCTTTTGTAGAGGTTTTATTCGTCAAAGATATTATTAGTGTATCAACCCATTCACATCTTCTCTCTGAGATTTAAAGTGAGTTCAAACACCACCGACTCTTTAAGGTATTTAATCGCAATTGAAGTTTCCAAATTGATGAATAGAAAACTTGATGATGAAGCCGTCTGATAGTAGCTGCAAAAGGGTACAGGTGACTGACCTAAAAGTTTAAAAAAAATTTAAGATGGCAGCAGGATCAACCCACAAGTAACACAATGCATTATGCATACCAGTACGCTTGCAGTGATTGAGGCCAGATCCAGCTCGTGTACCAGTACGCTTGTGGATGCGAGTGGGTTAAGACAGGATGTTAGCAGAAGTAAGAAACTGGCGTTTATATATAATATATTTGTATTTATGTACTTATCGTCACATTATGAATTCAATTATACGTAACTACTTCAATTTTAGCTCTTAAGTTATATTCCTAACATTAGGATCATTAAGCACCCGGTAATAAGTAATCGTAGCCGATTAACATACTGGTAGTCGAAGATGACCTGTTCAGACTCATTCCATGTGTGGTTGAGAATGTAAAGTCTTATGAAAAGGCTTTATTTGATTCTACATTAGAGTGGTAACTAATTGCAATAGTTTGTGTTATAGTCATTCAATATACCACAGTTTTATTCACAATGCCTCTACTGCCTCCCCTATTGTGACATCTACGAGTGTGTGCATATGTGGCAATTATTGATATATTTACCATTCTGATTCTCGTGATTATAAAGCGTCTTATATCGCATACACATAATTAACCAGGTCTTTGACATTGTGGAATTTCTCTATCATGGCAGAAATAAAACTCAAATAACTTCCTCTGATGTGATTGATACACCTGTTTTTCTATCAAACCAGCAAAATTACCTTGATTACATTTTTTTAACATGAGTGCTTTCAAGTCTCTTTCTGTACTAATAGTCGATTCAGACTGGGAGGAAAGGTACAAGGATGTAAGAAAGGGATCTAATAATCAATTAAGTTTTATCCCTTCCACCCTCTCATATAGTTTAACATAGAATTAAAATGCCAGGGACTCAGGTCAGTGGCTATCATCAATACCTTGGGTTGGGTTGAGGAACAGGTGCTGCCTTTAGTTCGCCACTTGCTGCAGCCTCACTAGTTGACCCATAAAATTCTGATGGTTGCAGGGGCCTGCTGTGTATTTACAGTAAGCCAATTACTGTGTTGCCAAAGTTTATATCTAGAAGAGAAAGTAACGTGAATAATACAATTAAATATGTACTTCTTTTTCATTTATTTCAAACGATGAATTAGGAAATACTTTGGCAGGACTTTGATTAGCAAACGATCAATATGCAGGAACAAAATAAAATAATGCATTGAACTTCATTTGGAACTGAAAACAGTTCACAGGAAGTGTGGGAAAACAATTACTGTTGGAACATCAGATAAAGGCTCCATTGTACCTCAAGTACAGTTATGGCATGCAAACTTGTGGATGGTCTTGAAAGGTATATTGGAAATTATTAAAGGTTTAAATAGCATCCAATGAAGAATGTGAATTCAGCCATTAAAGCACGTTTTAATACTGAAATGAAGCGTTAATATTCTTCCTGCACACTGATACTTTAAAAAATCCTTAATTCAGTTTTGAACTTACACAACACATTTAGAGATGAAAGTTGCTCATCTCCTTACATATGTGGATATTCGTATGGGGCAGTTGTATCTGCTCCCTATACTTCACGCACTGTGATCTTAGCTGTGTTTTGTGTTCATGTCGACCTAGTCCCAGCCTAAGCCTCTGTTAGAGTATTCCCCAGAAGTTCTCTTAGGAATGCTCTTAAACATTTACTTTGTCTGGTGGGGAGAAAAGGAGGGTAGTGGAAGATGGAAACTTAAGTGACAGATGAAATTGATTTAAATGTGAATGGAATAAAAGATGAGAATGTTGGGTTGAGGGAGTGAAAGTATCAAAATGCAGAAGAAAAAGGGTAAGAGTTATCAAGTTGCAAAAAAGTGAAGTGTATGTTTTGAGAATGAATGGTATTTTGCAAGTAGCTGGTATTACTCTGTTAACCTCTAGTATATTTGAATTATCATTGTCTACCTTGGATAAAATAGACCATTGACGTTAGATATACATACTAAAAATTTAAGGTAAAAATATTTGAGGATAAGATGCTTAGGTAGTTCCATACTGAATAATTCATTTATATCCCTTGTCCAGTTTGGCATTTTATTTTGTGGTTTTGAATATGTATCAGATTGATGTGCTATGCCATCCTTCTGAAATAACTGCATGTGCTTTCATGGATGTATTTGCTTGTTGGTTCATTCAAGAACTACATATATGTGTTGTCATTTAATTTTCTTAATCAACTAGTTCATGTTGGACAATAATGAATATCAACTAGGCCAGTAAAATTTGAATTTACTGTGAAAAACTGGGAGTGATGAAAATGGGAAACTTTAATCACCTTGTGAACTAATTGTATTTTCCTTTAGTTCATATCATTCTTGATTTTGTGCAGTGACTCAGTCTGTTCTTTATCCAAATTTCAGTGTTGACAACTAGTGGGCAGAGGGTGACAGTCCTGTCGAAACCCAGCAGTGGGTCACAGAGTCTGACTACAACCTCAGTGAATCTTGGGAAGGTACTCAAAAATGTACGGCCCATAATGAGAGTTCCACCTCTTATCAATAACATTACCCAACAGGTATTCTTTACTACCATTAGTGTTATGCTATATTATTTTAAATTTTGTGCGATAGCCTACTGGGAACAGTGTTGGGCTGTTCACCTGCAGGCTTGTGTAATTTGGGAGGCAGCCATGAACATTTCCTGGCAAACTTTAGCTTAATGTTTTCCTGAGTGCACCAGTTCTTTTGGGGGAACCACTGGCAGTGCATGGAAAGGAGCTGACCCTCTTACCCTGATGTGTGCCTTTCACTTGGCTGGTCTTGGTCCATGCTCATAGCCATCCCATCGACCCGCCGACTGAGCAATGTGGTGGTGATTCCCCAGGGAATTTCTTCCTTTTTTGAATTGTTTAAATCCAATGTAAGTATTTTTTTTAATAGTATCTGCTGAGTTGTTGTGAACTAAAGGCTGTTTTCTAATGGCTGAGAATGAAAGAGTGATTGAGTTGTTCAGTCCGTATTCCATCATGAATTGAAATGCTTCATGTACACCCGTCCACAATAAAATGTTACCACTTCGGAGGCTGAATTTTTCCGGCCAAAATCCCGAGTTGAAGGAGATTTGAAAACCTCTGTCCCTTTAAATACCCTGACCACGAAAGACCAGCAAAGACTGGAGCACGGTCCCTTCGCCATGGCTTGGGTTGAGACCCTTCCTGAATGACCTGCACAGGATATTCGCATTGGAGGGGGTTAAAGGGTAGCCTGTGACAATTTGTCGGCTCCGAGAAGTGCGGCCTCCCGAAAAGCTGCCTTCTTTTCAATCGCTTCTGAGTGACTCTCTCGAAAATGCGCCGCATAGGTTTCCGCGATGATGGCTCTTGAGGGAGTGACGACCAAAGTCTAAATTCAGTTCAAAGCAAGAGGTGTTATTAACACCGTCGATATTTCTTGGTCAACGAGTTGCAAAACGTTCCAAAGTACTCAGTTTTTGCCTTGATTTCGTCATAGGATCTTATAATATTAATAACATAGATGATTATTGTTATCAGCATTTATGTATCTGTTAACAATCGGTGATATTTTTGTATTATCAGAGAATTTTATTTGATAACACGATGAGATCGAAAAATGAGCTTGTATAGCAAATGGCAAAAATATGTACGCTGCAACTGATAAATGCATATTTCAATAAGATTAGAGAAGACGTTTTGAATATCTTTACGGATTATTAGTGTTAAGTTTCTAGCTCAAGTAGGTAATAAATGAGAAAAAATTATTGTGGAAATATTTAGAATTTCTTTCAAATTTCACACAATCCTCGCACTCACGTACTCGTATGGTTATTTCTTCGAATGAATACTCATCAGCAATTCATATCGTAGCATATGCTATTTTAAATATCAAAACTAACTCACTTTATAAATAAAAGTATTAAGGAGATTATTAGGAACACGTTGAACGTCTTAAAAATACTCGAAGATGCATTGGTGAAAACTAGGTGTGTTTTCCTATTTTAAGGCCCTGTTTCGATACTCGCTAGTCCCTATTTTAGTACTGCGGGGAGGGTTTTTCAGGTTAAGATCTCTGGCCATCGTATAGGATGATTCTTTTTACAAAATGTGAGTTCAATAAGAAATTAAACAAACTATATAATTTATTTATTTATTTCATCACCAAAAATGGCACAAAGGCTAAATAATGTTTAAATAAAATGAATATTGGCTTTTAACACATGAATGAAGGTATATTTTAATCTGTAGTCAGGTTTTGATAACATGCATAGAATATCTAGAGCATTCTTTGTATGCATGAAAAAAATCATTTCTCAATGTACAATAATTATTGAAAAAAATAACTTTTTTCACAAATAAAAAATTTTCAGTATATACGCCATACTTCTTGAATCTCTTCTTCAAATGCTAACACTGGTGTCTTCCTACATATACTGTCTGTAAAAAAAATCAAGACACCAGAGTTTGAGGAGCTCTATCGTCTAAACGAAGCGATCAATTTCAATGCAACAAAAAGCATACGAGAGAGAGTTTATTTCTACCTTGGATCATTTACTTCAAAAAATCTTCGGTTCCATAGTATTTCCTGTACTTAATTTTTTCTCAAAAAAGTACCCGTTTTTTGCGCGTAAAATCAAGTTACCCAACTTTGAGTGCTTTGGTTGGTTTCAAAGTCAGCAGGGGTTTGCGTTGTTTACAACAAATCCATCAATTTTAGTGGTATAAACAATTCGTTTTCTGCAAACTGTTACTAATACATCTGGCTTCCTTATATCAAAATCGCAAGTTCTTGGAACAAAAACTACGGGAATACCATAGGTCACAATATGGTATTCTGAACGGCAGATAGCGACCGGCCGGTTCGTAATATTATTCCCCGATTCTGAAGACCTGGCAATCTGGGTAGCGTGGTGTAAATCAGTATGCTGAATGAGTTGCAAATGTTTCTAATTTTTACTTTGAGTAGTATCGGGTATATATTTGATGTTTGTTTACCGTTTGAAATGACTGGACATCTTCATTTCGTGTTTTGGCAATTTTTAATGCATATGTAGAAGCCCAGGGTAGGCTGCGATTAGAGAAAGTGAGACATAATGTGTTTGTTATTGTGAAATCAGTGGACTGTTGTGTACTATTGAATTCGTAGTTGTTGGTGGTGCCTGTTTCAGTTTCTTTGGTTGTTGTATCGGAAAATGTCTGACATGTTAAAGTGTTATTTATAAACTTACTGCAGACCCATGGACTTATGTCCCATGCCCCTCTGTAAACTTACTATGATTTATAAATGTTATAAACGAGAATAATAACAGAAGGATAGTATGAAACCATTTGAAGTGATGTAGGAGAGACCCTTTTCCGTGTGTCGAAGGAAGTGATGTTGTTTGTAGTAAACTGGCTTAATCAAAACTTGCGGTGAGAGAAATCCTGGCTTTTATTAACCCTTTGAGTGCCAACCCATATCCTAGGAGCTACGCTGAAATTGCCGGAGCATTTAGGCCGATTTTTTAGAGCATAAAGAGAAAATATTATTTCACGTAGCTCATGTGAAAACGTAGGAAAAAGAACGCTATGTTTCAATTTTGGAATAACAAAGGTTCGGTATCTCAAGTTCTCTGCATTGAAATGCCATCAGTTTACAATTAGTGAAAAACCAACAATTAATAATGACAATACAGTAGGAGCGCGATAGCGCTCACCGGCACTTTTCACTAGAATTCGGAGGAGAGCGATCGCGCTCCCCGGCACTCTAAGGGTTAAAAGTTTATAACATAGCCTGGTTTATTAATGTGAATGTATTTACAGTTCATAGTACCTTTGATTAGTTATTTACTTGCCCGATAAAAAGCAATAAATCTCCTGCCGACAATAATTCTTTCCATTTCATTGTTTATTTACAACATCTCCATGGGGGCATTCTTAATTGTAATTAGTATATTAATAACTATGGTTACCCTTTAGTCTAAATGATTTTTATTTAGCTTCAATTGTAAACAAACAATACTGATTTTATGAAAACTGAGTATGCTATCAGAAGTGAGAAAACAACCCAGATCCACTAATACGTTATATATGGCTGTAGTGTGTGGTTTAGTTAAGAAATTAATGCTATACTTTTGATGAAATTACCAATTGGTTATTTCATCTGAACTGGTAGCTCCCTTAAGGGAACTATCAGTACAGAAACTACTTATTGCTGCAGGTGAGCAGTTGTCAGTAGGCAATGCATGAAAGGTGTCACTTAATAATCCTGAAGGGTACAGAAACCACAAGCATTTCCATTCTATTAATGTGCAAATTGTATAGTTATGAAACTATTGAGCTTTTATTATGATAAATACAGTTTTTGTATGAGTACCCTAGCCTCAATAGCAAAATGTATTTATTGTTTATCAATACCATTCACTGTCTCTGAAGATGATAAAGTAATTAATATAAGTTCTACCACTTAAGATTTGTGATTATCGGATGAATATAATGAATGTGGTTGCTTATCCCAGACCGAAGCATTACCAATTCATCATTAATAAACTCATATTTATGCATCTATTAATAAACGCCACATGAATATTGATAATGAATACATTTTCAATGCATGACCTTTTCTCTGGCATGCTTTTTTCACGTAAAATAGCCACGACAAGTTCATATTTCGTATTTATAGCTAAAAGGGTTTTAATAAACTATAATTTTACGACAAGTTTGGCAGTTTCATATGCAAATGTAAGCAGGAGAGTTACTAAAATTAACCATGTTTGCTCGAAAGATATATTAATCTGGATGAATATGCGAATTTTCTATGCAGGGAAATAAATTATGCATGTATAATGTAACACATTAATATCAGCTGTTCGCTGGCCATTGTGAGAGGTGTAAAGTTGGCCGTGAATATGTCCCAAACTGTCCCATAAGAATGTAAACAGGCTTGGCATTGGCTGCTGGAATTTTTGTTTTCTGATCTTTATGGTTCTCATACCAGAAGGGGCGAGTACAATTATTACAACTCAGAACTGGGTAATTTATTACCCACCTCGATTGAGAATAGCAGATCAGGCAATAGTGACCTGTGGAATAGTGCTGCCTTATAATAGCGACCCCGATTCAAAATACCAGCCTAAATGATCTAGGGAACATTCCTAAGTACGCCATAAGCAAACTGGAAAATAAGTCACTGATATTGAAATAAGCAGAATAAGTTTTGTTCTCACATGTGAAAACACAGAAATCCCCTTGACTGGTCCTCAACGTTCAGCATGCAAAACTGATATTTCCGTGATCAGCCTGCAATGTGTTAATAGATGTTGGTTTTAAACGTGTAGTTCATATGGGACCCAAGTGCGTACTGTGTGTGAAGCCAGTGAGGTCTGTACTTGAGTGTTAAATGCTTTTTTTGTTTGAGGTATGAAAGTGACAAACAAACTCAGAAGATGAAGCCTCATGGAATATCTGATGTACGTAGATGTGGCTATAATAAAACATGATGGGTATGATACTGGAGATGAAAAAAAGATTCCCTACTTTGGACCAGGGATGTGACCCGAAAAGGCACTTTACGTTTCGTGCCGTACCTGGGAGGCACCCGAACTCTGAGTCCGAGCCTCGGCGTTGAAGGAGACCCAAACCTTCACCACGGGTGGTTTATAGCACCAACTGACCAGTCGCGCTATAGTTTATAACTTCTTAAAGTTAAACAAATCACAAAGCTATGTTCGTCTTTGTGTTGCACTAGTCACGCTGATGAAAATGTTTTTTTTTCACCGCATTCATGCGATAGATATTATCCAAGGTACATGCTTTAGTAATTTAATGTACATTAAACTGGCTTGGTGTACCAATGCACGTAAAATGGTTAATATATATCGTATAACTGTGTTTAAAAAAACCATCAACGTGAATAGTAAAATACAAAGATGAACATAATTGTGCGATTTATGTTTAACTTTAGGAAGTTATAAACTATAGTGTGACAGGTCAGTTGGTGCTATAAACCTCCCGTGGTGAAGGTTTTGGTCTCCTTCAACCATGAACCACCCGTGGTGAATGGTTCGGTCTCATTCAAAGCCGAGGCTTGGACTCCGAGTTCGGGTGCCTCCCAGGTACGGCAAGAAACGTAACGTGCCTTTCCGGGTCACATCCCTGCTTTGGACCCATTTTCTGATTGTGTGCTTCTTGTGAGAGCACCTTTTTTGTCTTGTGTCAATAGCAATAAAAGGATGGCAGTGGACACCAACTTGGGGGGTAGGGCTGGTGAGACCTTTTGTTGCATTAGTAACAGTGAATCATGGGAGGCACCCAACTGCCTCTTGTAATTGTTGGAACATTTATGTTATGTTCTTTTCCCAGAGTACAGCATTATAATATTCTCCTTATTTTTTCATATTCATCGCAATATATGGTCCTAATACACGCAAGCATGTATTTGATAAAGTGTTGTACCATCTACGGATCATCCCAATCATGAGTACTGAAATTAGTAACCCTCTGGGAAAAGAATCTTCACTTGTTGCAGAAGAAACATGCTATTTTGATTTCATGAAATGTCACCTAGCAATGCAGTCAATAAGAGATGGATTGCCATTTTTTATAGGCTTTGGACAAAATAAGAATTTTTTTCTATAAATATTCAACTTGTCGTATATACGCTCTACTTAGGATGTTTCACTAATTGCTGGTGACAGTAATTGAGTGAAAAGGTTGTTAGATTTAAAATAATGTTAAAATAATTGTGTTCATTATATAAAAAACTTATGAAATTTGATAGTATAAAATACCCTTTTCTGGTCATTTTGTGATGTCAAGTTTTGAAGGTACTAGTAACTGTTTTTCTCTTAGCTAATGTGTAGTTTTTTTATTTATTTACAGGATTCAAATGATCATGCTGTAAATTCTACTGGCAGTTCCAACAGCACACCATCTCATTCTCCATCAGCTACCCCTAGTAAACTGTCGGCTGCATCAACGTTGGCAGCTGCTCTCACACATGCAGCGTCTCCTACTGTCCTGTCTCCTGGCATTATGGATTTCTTCTCTCAGACTGAAACAAAACTTGTGGAGAGGAGAAAGAGGCATGAACAGGCTGTTCGTAGCCAGTCTCTCTTTTATCTGGTAGGTCAATTTTTAGAAATTGAGGAAATATGATGTAGTCTTTTGCTTCATTACTGATCACCACGTCAGAGTAGGAGAAACTACTCTAAAGCTCATTAGAGACTGTGCTCTGAAAATGTGACCCTATAAAATATTTTCTGAAACACCTCAAATCTTTTATCAAATGGTGTACATTGTTTCCATGCTGTTTTTGTAGTTATAAGTAGACATTGAATGTGTAAAATAACATAGGAAGCTCTGGAGTGATAATGTATGAAGAAGCCTTTGGTATTGAGTCAAATTCTTGAGGAGCAACTTCACTAATTTACATGGCAAGAGATTTTATGTTTCCAAGCATTACCCAATCGTTTTGTCATTGAAATTAGGCTATTTAATGTTTTTTTTTAGTATAGGATTAAGAAACATTTCATTTTACCATGATAATGCATAAGATAGTGTGTGTCCAGAGGTTGGAAAACAGGAAATTTGGGAAATGCCAGTAGCTTTAAATAGACGGAATAAAGTCAGGTAGTGTCATGTATTTCTTTCAATTTCTTTTAAAAATTTAGTTCAATTAATTGACCTTTCTGTAATATCTTGCAGAGAAAGGGAATTTTCGCATTTGGACTTGTGTTTATGTAAAAAGAAGTGTTGGTCAATTATACCTTTTGTCATCCATCACTTCAACGATAATTATACAGTTTTTTATTTTGGTAAGCATTGTGCCTCAATTTGGCAGTATACGTAGAAGTTACTTGATGCATTCGATGTTAGATATTTTGTATTGATAGAAAGATATTGCAATTTTCCGCAAGTAAAATTTATTTAAAAGTTGACTTGACAATCACTTGACTTGAACATCACTTGGTAATGATGTAGTAGCATCAAAACTAGTTGAAATAAATTTTTACTTGTGAAAATTCCAATATCTTTCTATTAATATGGAGTGTTTCCACCACTTCATGCCTGAATCTGGTTTGTTTAGTTATTTTGAATCAATTTGAGGTTTTTTGTCTCTGTTGTTCCATTTTAGGTGATAACTGCTTACTTAGTGCCATGAATCCTCATGAGGTGTCATTATTTTCCTCTTGTCTCAGGCTGATCTAGAGGACAAGCTTCAGGCTGAGAGGAGGGAAAAGTTATCCAGGATTGCCCGCTTCAATGCCAGGCGTTGTGAAGCATACCCCATCTATGGTGCCGACCTGATTGATGCTGTCAAGTTGCTGCAGTTGGAATCCAAAGGCAGAGTGGCAGCGCATTGGAGGGGTGAAGGCCTCTCGCACTGCCAGAATGCCTTGAGGGAGGGGAACGCTTCCTCGGACATGCACTCCTGGGAGAGCTTGAATGTTCTCCGAGATGTCCTGCTCACTCCAAGTGAGCTTGTGCAAAAGTTGAAGCCTATCTTCAATAGGTGAGTTATTTTCTATATGCACCCATGCATAGTCGACACCCATTAGCATGTTTATGAGGGAATCGAAAATTCTGAGCATGGTAATGAAGAAAACTTGCTAATCAGGTTAGGCCTTTCCTGAGTATAAATGCATATTATGTAGTTCGTCAACACACCAAATATAATGTGCAATGTGGGTCACAAATGGTATATGGCATGGTATTCCAGGTATTCGAACTTTTATTTTTTGGCATAACAGGGTGGCGATCGTCAGGGAATTTTGGAAATCTGGAAAAGTCAGGGAATAGTCAGGGAATTCTCGTAACAGTCAGGGAGAAACTGGGATAGGAAATTCTCGTTATTTTTCTGCCATTACGTTTACCACTTTCACACCATTTATTCCACCAACTAAAACTAATGTCTGCCGCCGAATTGCATAGAATAATCGTCAATAATAGTCAATTCGTTGAACATTCAATTGTGAATCTTAGTTATTTAGCTGTGAATCAGTCATACGATGCATCTCTTTTGTATATCCTTAATGCGATAATTACCTAGTAGGTAGCATTATAATTTATGATCACCATGTATTCTGCTCATCACAAGGAATCCGAGGCTATGTTGTTCGGAAGATTTTACAACTTTTTTTTTAACTTCCGAGAGACAGGTCAAGAGGTAGTTGCAGCACAATAGCTTGTAGTAAATACGTGCTTGCAGTTCCAAAAATTGGAGACGGTGATTATTTAAACGGTAATAAAAGTACGATCATACGTGCAAACAAAATCTTATGTAACATCATCTTCGATTCCCGTACCCCCCTTTGCGAAGCAGTAAGAAGTGTCCTCCTCTCCTCCCCTCATGCTCGACGTGATTATTGAATGGCACCCTTAGCTCCGTCTCGAAGCAATTTGGTTAGGTCACAAACCAACTCAAATATGATTGATATTCCTGAACATAATGCTGCCGTTGCTAATTGCCTCCTGTTTTCGCACGCAGTGGTGCGATTACGTTTTGTTTGTTTATACAAATATTTTTACATTTTTGGTTCCCTCTTACAATCAAGGGGTTACAACCACATTAATCAAATTGTTATTCGCTTCTAAACATCACTCGTGCCGTCAGATTTTGATCCAGTCGAACAACTTGGGCTTGGTTTGTATTTTTCGAGTAACCTGTGCCGGAGTCCACCAGTCAATTGGCCATTAACTTTCCCTTCGATGCCTTTTCAGTAATCTTAAACTTCCCAGAGCTACCACGACACGCTACCTCTTCCTTGAAAAATTAGACATTGTCAATTTGTAATTTTACCGAAGGAAACATACATGGCCAGGGAAATACGATATGCGGCTGCGTACCCGTGGCCGTGGAAAATGTATTATAAGTGTGTATCATTTGTGTAGGGGCTTAATTTGTGAAGGTTTAATGTATTTTTTCATTCTTATAGCTTTTAATGTATTGATTTCAACTTTTAACATTTCCTGAGTTTTGACGAAAATTTACTTCAGCAGAAATAAAATGTTCCGATAATAGCAGACCTTTTGGCGATCGGTCAGCTGACCCTAGGGAAACTGGTAAGGCCATCAGGGAAAAGTCAGGGAATAGTCAGGGAATTTGAAAATTGGATATCAGTAGCCACCCTGCATAAGTATTCAAGATCTCGAATACTGAATACTTTCTAGTGTTCAGGAATACGCAGGTAGTATTTGCATATCTCTACTTTTTGTTATTCTTCTGCCTCTTGTTGACTTCTAAGTCAAATTGGCGAGGTGGGAGGGCATTATTATCAAAAAGATAACACAGCTGGTGTTAGAAGTCATTATGGCTGATGATATTGTGTAATTCCATAAACTCAGTTTGGAATATACAGCTGTTTGTGTGTTGCCTTGCTTGCAACAACTATGATTTCAATCGAGTATGAAGAGAATATTCCACAAGAGGTACCGCAAATTTTTCTGGTACCAAAGTTTTTGCCAATAATAGTCAATCGCATCGCTATATTACTTGCTGCCGCAATGTCTTTGGAACTCAAGCAAGTACAATAATGCCCATGGGTAAGTTTACAAAATAAATGTTTTGTATTCCAAATAATTGCATATATCATCTGATTTCTGCAAAGAAAAAATCCACCTTGACCGGAATTAGAACAACCAAACTATTTGAACTACCGAGGCTTTCCTCCAGGAAGCCTCGGTAGCTTAACTGGTAGAGCACCTGGCTGGAAATTGGCGAGTCTGGGTTTGAATCCCAGTCTAGGTGGAGTTTTTTTAGTGGAAAGCGGCTATTGTGCATTTTCAGTGGGTGACACCACTAAGGTATTCGTGGCTAGTTCGCAATCCTTGAATTACATACAACATGAAATTTTATGTCATGGACAGTAAATACAACCACAGATCAATGAAGTGTGCGGAAATATCATTTTTTAATAGTTATCTTAATCCTCTACCACCCACATGGAGTAATTCGCCCACTACTATTTACATTCTTGAATATTGGAAATGACTTTTTCATTTCTTATACAAACAACTTTGTCAATCATCCATCATCGGTGAACAATCCTAGGCTTGGTTTGACGCAGCCCTCCACTCGATTCTTCTTTAGGCCAAACTCTTCATATTGACGTAACTCCTCTCTTTTACATCATTCACAACTTGCCCTATGTACCTCATACTAGGCCTGCCTTTTCCATTCTTCACGAAGTGATTTCTCACCATCCTGTAGGCAACTTCCACATTTCCATTTGCGAGGCTGCTTTGTACTTCTTCGCTTAGATCCTTCATCCACACTTCCCTTGCTTTTCTCGCTTTACGGTTTATTTCATTCCCGACTCTTTTGTAGCGAAGTTGCCCTTCTTTAGTTGCCTCGTTTTCATATTTTCTTCTCTCTTCAATCAATTCTAATACTTCATGACTTCTTCCTGACAACTTTTCTTCTGCCTGAGCTTCTTTTGCTGCTTCCTTTAGCCCAATTTTGATGTTCTCCCATCTCTTTTCTGCTGATTTCACAGTCAATTCTCTTCTATCTTGTTTTCCACTGCCTTCTTAAAAGACAGCCGTTGTTGAGATTCCTTTAGTTTCTCTACTTGCCATACATTCTTCATTGATTACTTCCAATTTCTCGAGTTTTAAGTGGCATGTCATCATAACTAAGTTGTAATCACTGTCTATATCTGCAACCTGGTAGCTTTTGCAGTTCTTCACCTGGTTTCTGAACTTCTGCTTCACTAAAATGTAGTCAATTTGAAATCTTCTTCTATCTCCGGGCATTTTCCAGGTATATCTTTTCCGTTGGTGGTTTTTAAACAATGTGTTTGCTACCACCAACTTGTGCTATGTGCAGAATTCTATAAGTCTTTCTCCTCTCTCATTTCGATTTCCCAAGCCATACTTTCCTGTTATTCTTCCATCTTTACCTTCGCCAACGACAGCGTTCCAATCTCCTAAAATAATGAAGTTTTCTTCTCCTTTTACGTTCTTTATTTATTTCGTGATAGCCACATAGACGTCTTCCACTCATCCATCTTTGTAGGCCGACGTAGGCATGTAAACCTGTACAACAATGGTATCTGTAGGCTTGGTCTCAATCTTCACCATTATAATCCTCTAACTGTACTGCAGGAAGCTCTTCACACACAGTCATGCACTCTTTCTGAGCATTATGCCTACTCCAGTGCTACCATTTTTTGATCCAGTGTGAATAATTCTATATAGCTTCCACTTCAAAAGTCTCCTTCAGGCCATCTCATTTCACTGATTCCTCATGTGTCGAGGTCCATTCTTCACATTTCCACCTTCAGATTCTCCAATCTCCCGCAAGTCCGAAGTGGTCGCACGTTCTATGTTCCTACCCTCCTCCCTACCCTTCCTCTCACTTGACTAATGTACTCTCTCATTTAGTCATTGCCTGGAGATCCAAATGGGGAACTATTTTACCTCCGGAATATTTTACTCAAGAGGGTTTCATCATGTCATGATAAGAAAGAAAGGAGTGGAGTAGCTGCAACTCCTCGGGATAATAATGTATTGGTTCCCCTTGCCTTCCACATCGCAGTACTACAGCCGTTAAAGTAGTACTATAAACTCTTGATAGTACGTAGTCAGCAGGCATCGGAAATCGGCACTTCGTAATTTCTAATTTCATAATTTTGAGCATTTAAAAAAAAAAAATTATCTTTACTTTCTCTTACTTTTGTTCTCTTCAGCAAGATTGCATATCTTTTGTGGTTGTTTGTGAAAGCATTCTTAAAAGATGCATGTCTTAAAAGATCGTAAAATAAGTACCTACTATGTCAATGCTTTTAAGTCTGCGATTGTAGTGTTGGCAAAATTTCGTCCCAGTATCGAAAACTTATAGAAAACGTAAGTTAAACATTTTGTAATAAGTATTTTATCTCGGAACAGTCAGTAGAGACAGGAATGCAGTATGTGTGCTAAAAATAGACATGAGCTTCAAACATCTAAGCTGTTATGTTGGCAGCTGGCCCAACCGTGCTTTAGTTGTATTCTATCACCCAATCATAGCTATAAAAAAGGACGGAACTAAGCCTGTTTCCAGAAAAAAAATCATTCACTGGTTATTACTTGTAGCGTCTTCTGTCTATCATCAGCGGAATAAATGATCTTGGAAGGTAATATTGTTTCTTTTTTACTACTAAGACCTTGATGACAAATTTGGCATGATATGGCATATTTTCCGTATTGTCTCCTCAAGGATTATATGATGGCCAGGGAGTGTGGGTTTATGGTGCGTGGGAGGTTGTGGAGAGGAGAGATCCCAGTTGCGGAATTATCTTTATCTGTCTTGCTGAGCTTGGATGGGGTGGGGGAATAGCATCACGGAACATCTGTGACGTTACTTCTTCTTCTTAGGCAACCGTGGGGGTTGCGTGCAGGTGGTAGTGGATTGGGGGGGGGGGGAGAAGGGAGGGAAGCGAAGGGGATGGTCTAGTGTGTGTGAGAGGAGGGGTTGAGGACCCTTCTGATAACAAAGGACGCCGCATCCCTGACCCTCCCCATTCCACTCAACACATGGAGCGGTTCCAATCAGCCACCGTCACGCACCCCCAAGGGTTGCCCAGAAGAAGAAGGAACCTCACAGACGTTCCATGATGCCATCCACCCACCCCCTCCCCTCCTTCCAGCTTGGCAAGAGAGATAAAGATTCTAGAGGCCTGCACATGGGTGCAAAATAAGAGCGAGCGTCACCCGCCTGTGTCTGAGAGTTAAAGATAGGCTCAACCTGAAATTTGATGGACTTTTCTAAAGTATCACGAATATGACCTCACGGAGAACTTGCCGAGTATAGGCGGTCACCCATTGGCTGGGCGACCTCCCTAAGATCATCACCCCCCGCATATATTTCTCAAATTTCTTTGCCATTTGCAGTATTTTTTGCTCACTATTTTGCAACCCCTCCCCTCACTTTAGGCGAGCATCCCGGGCACCCGCATAGTATGCGGGTATCCAGGATGAACGCACAACGTCAGGTGCCTACGTCACACAATTTTTCATTGGAACCTAACTTCATGTATTGCATATATTTCTATATATATTCAAATGGGCAGTGCTGACTAGGAAAAGATGACGAAACTGACTACATATAATGCTTTTATGTTAATAAAATGTATGAATGTTTTTTACTCTAAATTTTGCTTTGGAGAGGTTCAAATGGTGGCAGGGGAGACTTTTTACAGGCTAGACATTCTAGGCTTGCTGGACTCATCTTGCTAGGCTCCAAGAAGATAAAAGTGCAACCAGTAGTTAGAAGTTCAGCCATAGCTGAGTATTCCAAAGGAAGCATTCTTCTCATTGAATGTGCCATTTTTTATCATTGGCTGTGTGATAAGATCGTATGTTTTGCTGAGGAAATTGTCTCATGCTCCAGGTACATGAGATGTATCCCATACGGTTAACTACAGTAAAACCTCGCTTTTACGTCCCCGCAATTTACGTTTTCCCGCCATTAACGACTTTTTCTTCATGTCCTAATAATGTCCATATATCCGCAATGTAACGTCTTCCCTTTATTCACGCTAGCAAATTTTTGAATGGTTCGCCATTTACGTTTTACGAGACGATTTTGCCGTGATTGTCGTCCTGGTTGCATAACTAGTGGTTGGACTCAACGCTCCGTGAAAGACAAAGTAAAAACTCATGCAGTAAGTTACCACTATGAAAGAGAAATAAAGTTTGCCCAGATAAACCACCATTTATCGTGACCTCGCTCATCTATGCAACTGTAATGCCGCGAGGGATTACAGTACACGTACGTCGTTTTTCTCGCGATTGTTGTTCAGGTTGCATAACTCGCGGGATGGCTGATGCTATCGCATTGGTGATGAAATTTTTCAATTATTTAAGAATAGTCTGCTTTTCAGCATTTGCGGTCTTGTCTTTCTTTTTTGGAGGCATTAATACAGATTTTAAAAAACCCTCCAGCCAAATTTCATCCTCATATATCCTACGAACACACCCGTAAAATCATCTCATTCTTCTCTAGCTCGATTCTTAAGTAGCTTTGATAGAATATCACTATGGTCTCCACACCTTCTTTTCTCATAATATTTACCCTAACTTACTAGCATGGTTGGATCAAGACTCCTGGCCTCAGTTCATCCTTATCTATGTCATTCTCCTCTTCTATTCCCAAGTTCCCTTGTCTATCATTAATGCCATGCATTTCTTTTCACATTTTCCTTACCCCTATGCTGAATCTTGTTAAGTTCTAACATCAGCTCTCCTGACTTAACAGTAATGAACAGTGTCTTGACAACTCTAGTGTCTACTACACCATCCCCCCCCCCCTCCATCCTTTCTCAACTGCTTGCTGTTCTGCATCTTCCCGCATACACCTGTAAACTAATTCATGATATTCTCTCCATTTACAACAGTACAATTTTTTCACACTCCTCCTAATCTTGGCCCAACCATATGTAATCTAGTTAATATATCTCCCCATGTCCCCATGCATTTCAAATAAGAGATTTTGGCATTATTAAAGAGGTTTTGTTAGAACTATATTTCAATTTTAAACTTGACATTCAATGATAGCAAGAATTAGGCAGAAAAATCAAGAAGCAAGGAGTTATTCTTTCAGGCATAACTTTCATATAAAATTGCATACCCTCAAATTACACTTTCCCACGATTTACACTTTTTTCTCTAGTTCCCCTCAAAAGTGTAAAAGAGGGGTTTTACTGTATATGTATTGGTTGAGTGTAACTGTCAACTGAATTTTTCAAATGTAACATTTTATGAAATTACTTTTCATGAAATCGCTCCTTGTTTTTTTCCCCGTGTTATGTGACACATTTATGGATGCTATTAGCTAATGCTTATGTTTACGGCTTGCAGGTTTGTGATGTGTGTACCAGCAGCTGCAGCCCCGATTCCAAAGTTGCATGTGTCTCACCCTCATCCGTCGCATCTCTGGGAGGAGCAGAGGAATTTAGCTCTACTCCGTGCACAATTGTCTTCTCGTTGTGATCTTCTCCATCCTGCTATTAGTGCCATGATGACCCAATTTCCTGACCCACGACTGATTCAATATGATTGTGGTAAGCTTGTCGTTTTTGGATTTTAGTTTTTTAACGAGAGATGATTTCCTCTTGATTAAATTATTGAATTTTTTTGTTTTGATCATTATTATAGGTAAACTGCAGGTGCTAGACCAACTTCTTCGTCAATTGAAAGCAGGTCACCACAGAGCATTAATCTTTACACAAATGACCAGGATGCTGGATGTCTTGGAAGCATTTCTTAATTATCATGGTATTGTGTATTTAAGATTGGATGGCACAACTCGTGTAGATCAGAGACAGGTAAATGGCATGTATTATTCTACTGGAATTTATTGTTACTTAAAAGTCAAATGCTGGCATTTGTTACCATATTTTGTTTTTGAATACTATGAATAAATTAAAGTAGTGTTTTGTATTGGCCCCAGAGATGAAACAATGAGCAGATCTCTCAAATTTGAATAGCTCGTATTTCAAATACCTTGAATACTAGAATTGCAATTAATGTATTAAATGTTATTCTGCTAACTTCTTTGTTTCCTGTTAAAGTGAAAAGCTACTGCTCTGTTAAAATTCAAAAAATTAATTCTGGTTTAACCCTTTTACTGGTAGTGGGCTGATAATTGGCCCTCTATGGTTGTGCGAAAACTACCGAGGGCCGATATGTCGGTTGAGTTACATTAGGTACATCATTATGTATTTCTAATGATTTTATTTCCTTTAAGTCATGAACGATTTTTTCATCCTCTTAAAAACTGTAATATATCGTTCACATTGAGAAAAATACATAATTAGCATATTAAAATAAGTCTATCAAATCTATTTAAAATTAATTATCTTATGATTTTCACATAAATGGCAGAATTTCACGGGGTTGGCAATTTTCTCACAGTATTTTAAAGCGGCTGGCAGTATAAGGGATTAAAATTTTCAAATATACAGTAGTATAAATTTACTACAAGTTATAGACTGTTATATATATTAACTGAATAAGTGTTGGTAAGGGAGAAGAAAGTGGTAATACACTTTCAATATACCTCGTATCTGACAGAATGAACTGTTATTTCAATGACAAGGTAAATATTTTGCCCATAATTGATGCACAATTCAATAAGGACTTACTATCAGTAAAGTACGTTGTGACTCTGAGATGCTTGAATTGGAGATGCTTGTTAGCAAGGTACCTGCGTTTGAGACGCTGACGTTCTATTATAAATGACATGACAAACCCATTGATAGGTTCGTGCCTCCGCTGCCCTTTCATGGTGCATATGATCTAGTTCATCACTACCTCAATTATAGCACTGCATGGGTGATGTATGAAATATTGCACAATATTTAAGGTATTTGAGCTTAATTATTAAATATCATCTCAAATGTCAAATACTTTCTAGTATTTGAGTGTCCATGGGTAGTATTCACACATTACTAGTTGACCCTAACAAGCGCTCGGCAAAGAGGAATTGTGTGCCTATTTTATGTTAAATGCCTGAAACTCTCCAAGAAAATGTTTAGTGTCCCACTGGTAACACAGTTGAGCATACATTATTTTGGCCATAGCCTGGAAATTGAAGTTCAGAACTGAAAACTAAGAATAATACAAATGGAGCTGGGACTGAATGCTACGATAATGAAGTACCTGCATCACCAAATCGGTGGATCACTCTCGTAGTGGTTTTACTTTTGCAGTGGTGCTAAAGTAAACCTGCAATGTGCAATATGATATTGTTTTCTGTGTATGATATCAATTTGCTTATTGTGTACATGGCAGTTTATTGTTCATCAAGTAAGGTTAACTGCTGTTTGGTGAAACTTGAAAAAAAAGTAACTGTGTCTATTTTCTTGTTGAGCTGCAAACATTTTCCAATGCAATCAGAGAATATTTGTATAAAATTGTGCCACTTAGAGATGTCATGAATTCAAATGTGTATTTAGGCTGCTTTATAGAAAAAAATGATGAATTTCATGTAATGGAGGTCCCTTGAATGCTGAAAGTAACTTGTGCTGAGTTGCTTAGATGAGCCATTATGACTGACAAGAGTCGCAGAAAGAACTTGATCTTACTGAGGAGAGTTCTCTGGTCTGGCTTGATAAATTATTATTATTTATCTTTATGGGAAATGGAATATTAAATGACTTTGTGCATCAAAGTCTGACCCATTTTTAAATTTGATAATGAAATTTGTCATGGAGAATATATTTTTTTGCTGTTTTGTTAGTCAAATATATTTACTCTATAATGTAATAATGGTTTCTAAGGATTTTTTTCTCGTTTTTACAGCTCTTGATGGAGCGTTTTAATGCGGACAAGCGGATATTTGTATTCATCTTATCAACCCGATCTGGTGGTATTGGAGTAAATCTTACTGGAGCGGACACTGTTATTTTTTATGATAGTGACTGGAATCCTACGATGGATGCCCAAGCACAAGATAGATGCCATCGTATTGGTCAGACGAGGGATGTCCACATATACAGGTTGGTTCCATGAGTGTGATTCCCTCTGTGTTCATTATGCGGAGAGAACTTCTTGCACTTTCTTGGAGAATTAGAATTTGGTATTTTGCCTACATGCTCAAAATTAGTAAATGCTGAAATAACCAAGCATTCATCAAGGGCCGGTGATGACACTCCATAGTATTGGTGATAAGTTCTCCATGATCGCAAAGGCAGTAAAAAGGGATCGAGAGAATGGAGTGCCAGGAGAGGGAAGCTTAGAGATAGTCCTCTGATACTTCATGTCCGATCTAAGGCTTACAACATATACTTGTTGCAAAGTAAACCTTGTTTAAATTTGAGGGATGTCTCATTCATAATTGGTCATTATTTTAGATTCTAATGAACACTGAAATTGTGTAAGTGCATCATTTCTTGTTGCTTTTCCCAAGTAATAGTGAGTTGCCTTTTCACGCCCAAATATTTGTTATTGAATATTGTCTTGAAATGTTACATAGCTTTGTCGCATGTGAGGTACTGAATTGTGGTACATTTTATAAGTAGCCCTCATTCAGTTTTTATCTTGTAAGACAACAATAATTTGAGACTAAGTTATAATTCAGTGATGCTAATTCCAATTGATAGTAGCCATAATCACTTTCTATTAATGCATCACATGTATGTTTGATTTTTAATATCATATGATAGAAAGTTCTTTCCCCAGGAATTGGTTTGTAATGTTAAATTGGTACTGGTGTGGTGTAGAGTCCAATTTTCTTTGTACGCCATTTGCTTCCAAATCAGAGTGGTAGTGAGGGAGAATTGAGTTCAGATTTAGTGATCTAGTGTTCAGATTTGTGAAGGGAGGGTTGGTTTGTCCTGAAAATGTTACGGGGTAGCAGGTGCCATAACCCTTGTTCAGAAATTGGTTTCCTTATCAAATAACTTGTTGAAGGTTCTCCTTGTGAATTTTATTAATGCCTTTTAGGGAATACTAGTAAAATACATCGTTTAACCTTTGCTTGCAGGCTTGTCAGTGAAATGACTGTGGAGGAGAACATTCTTAAGAAGGCCAATCAGAAACGGATGCTGGGTGATTTGGCAATTGAAGGAGGAAACTTCACCACTGCTTACTTCAAAAGTGTGAGTACTTGTGCAACCTTATCTTTGAATAGTGAAACTTTAAGCAATGAATTCTTCTCGTGAAGAAGGAGATTGATATTTTATATTGACTGTCTTTAGCGCACATTACGTAAGTAAGGTTGACTGCAATGAGAACCTTAAAATGCTTTCTTCCAGACTACGATTCAAGATCTGTTTAATGTTGATGTTGGTGAAAACGATGCCACCAAGAGAATGGCAGACGTTTTGGAAAGAGAGGCTCAAAAGGAGAAGAAAATTGCAGTGGATGCCAAGGAAGATATTTCTGTAAGTACATAGCACTTCTTCCCCTGACCTATAGAGTATATCAAAGATACTTTCCTGGTGAGATTTTTTTGTTTGAATGGTTTAACACTTCGCTGTGCAGGAAGCACCTAAATCTATCCCCATAAGTGAGGAACGTGTGTTGTGTCTTCTCTTTTTCAAATGTGCCGCGGTTTTTCCGTTTCCAGCACTGGCCCTCCACTTTACTTCCCGATCCTCCGTTTCAATTTGAACTTTGTCAAAGTGCCAGCCGTTTCTAGGTTTTCTAGATGAAATGGTCTATGCATCAAAGGGAATCATTAGTACCTATTCATGAAAGAAAGTAACTGCCGCTCACGGCAAACATATTTCATGCTTGGGGTTCGCAAGTCTGCTGGTAGTTTGCTGATTAGAATGTTTGTGTTTTGGGTGCATGTGGGCTATAAAATCCAATGCATAACAAATCTCATCTAAAAAGCTAGCTGTGCCTCAAAAAGCAGATGAAAGGAATTGTATTCTAATTTCAGGCTGAAAGTATTAATTACGTGAAAATTATTTATGGGTCAATAATAAAATATGTACATTTTCATTATATATTGGTGGAAAGTTAATTATGCTGTAATTTTGCAAGGCAAGAAACTCGAGGCAAAATTTTTAATTAGGTTGGAGCAATTGAATTGAGTGAGAATGTATTTGCTCATAGAGGAATGTTGTATACTAAAGCACTCCTTGCCTATCTGAAATTTTCTTGTTCAAACGTGGTTCAGGAAGTGGACCATTTTAAATTTTGCCTGATAATTCATTTTTGTTAAGCATGTCTCGGGAAGAGTAAACGCTGCCTGAATTAACATGCGGAGTACAATGTGGAGGAATTTTTTGTTTTCATGATAATTTACATTTACACAGATTTTATGAAGTTCAAGAGAGGTATATGCTGTCAAGCTTCGGGAAATAATGAGATTATCTTCCAGAAATGTTGATTTTCAGAAGCAAAGAACGGCACTTAGAAAGAGATAAAGAGTCATTATATTAGTAATGTTTAGAGATCTGTGAAATTCGCGAGACGCGATATCGCGAAATAACTCGAAATACCATGAAATCAGAAAATAAAACAAAATTTCGCCTTTTTCGCGAATTTTACTTGAATTAGCGAAAAAATCACATGTAAAGAGTCATAATCGATTAAAGCCTAAGCCTTCATTGTTTAATGCTGATGAAGTTCATTCGCTCTATCTCATTATGATTCAAAGGTCAATTGGCTTGTTTTGTCTCGCGCATATCGCATTCGCGTAATATCGCAACTGTGGTGATGTCTCTGCCGGAATTTGCCGTTAAATTAATCACCGCCTCTCTCTTCGATTCACATTTATCAATCCTGAAATTCTCGGAAATATCTAGAATGACGCAGTTTCTCCCCTGAAGAATTAGATATTCTGAATCAATAATGTGCTGAACACGGCTGCGGAAGAGCGGAAATATAAGCTCACGTGCCTGGCATGCGTCAATGCCGAGCAGTAATTTCGGTGACTCACCGCGATGCAGTAGACAGCGTGGGCCTAATGTAACAATTTTGTAGACTTAAACACGGCCGCTGGCTGGGAACGGAAGCGCTAGCAGTTGAGGCAAGGGGGGAAGTAACAGAAAAGATAGGAGGAGAGGGGGTGCTACTTATTAGTGGTTGATCGTCGGATATTCGGCACTCCACTGAGCTTCAATGCAAAAAAAAATCATTTTGACACACCCCCAGTTCAAGTTTCTTTGTTTCTGATTGTGTTTAGTTATGCGTGCTTCTTTCACTGCCTTTCTTGTTATGTAAAATGCTTAATAAAAGTATAAGCATTCACAAAATGTGTACCAAAAATAATAAAACTCCTAGAAATGCACAAAAATTGTAATATTATAATAACACCGCCAAGATTTTCTATAACACCGAAATCACATAGTTTTAAAACGAATTTTAGCAAAAAATGAAACCACTTTCACGGACCTCTAGTAATGTTAAATGAGGGCTTACCTTAACTGAGGCTTCACACATCTTTCATGATTACCTTCTCTGTAGATCATGGGGACACATCAAAAAATCCTTCTGCTGCCGTCTTGATCTCCCCTTTCCTTCTACATCAAAATGCATACCAATTTTGTGTCGGCTGTCAACCCTCTAGTTAATACAGAACTCTATACTTGCAACCCATCTCTAATTTTTACCTATATTTTAGAATCATAAATCCCTGGGTGGTTTAGTTTTACCTTCTACTACCAATTTTTTCCATCCAAAATTAATCCTCAGTTTTTACTTTCTTATCATTAGGTTGTTATTAAGAAATTATGTATGTTATTTTTTTCTTAATTTTTAATAACAAATTCATGAATATTTAAATGGAGGTGTTGACTAAGACTTTAGGAAATAAAACTGCTACCATCTCCATTTCCTAGCGATGAGGAATCCCAAGTCCTACTGATCAGTGATGTCACCTTCCATTGAATGTCTCTGTTTCTGATGGCACTTGGAAAATGTGTGATTGATATCTTGTTTGCATTGAAGCACCCCGGCAAGGATGAGAAGATTGCCCTTGGTGCATTGGAAACGGCCTTGGCTGCAGCGGAGGATGAGACGGACGTGCAAGCAGCGAGAACAGCAAAGGCTGAAGCAGCGGCGGATCTGGCAGAGTTTGACGAGAGCATTCCGTTGGAGGAGGGTGCAGGCCAGCCGGTTGAGCCAGGGGAGGAGATGAGCAAGGCTGAAATGGAAATACAAAATATAATATCGCAAGTAAGTGTGGTGATCTCTGTTTCTAATACTATTTGTATATCCTGAATGAAAGTGAGGTCCCAACAGCAAAGGCTCTTTTACTTCATCATTGAAACTACAAAAATTGATGTAGCATCCATTGGAGTAGTTGTCCGTTAAAGTCTGTGACTGTGTAAATTTCAAGAGTAATTGCTTTACAGATTTATGCAGTGCTATGTTTCGATGCCAATGTACAGTGGACTCTCGTTAGCTCATTTATGTAGTGATCCGAAATTCTAAACATGGTAACGAGGAAAATGTGGTTATGCCTTACAAATAAAGTTGACATAGATGTAGGTTGCATAACTCTCGGAGGAACTATATGGTGGCCATTTACTTTCGTTCATTCCGTAGTTAGCTGGTGTTCATTTATTGTAACATAGTTTCATTTGTACCAATTGCTCCTCCCAAGAATATCATATGATGCCTTAAGTTGATGCATACTCAATTATAAATTATGATGGTAATAACCAAACAGCAAATTTGTATATACAGTAGAACCTCTATTTTACGAAGTTGAAGGGACCCAAAATTTTGAGCTTTGTAAATCAGAGGGTTTGTAAATTGGAGGTTAATTCCACTAACTCCTCTGTCTCCGGAACTGATGTGTCACCAAAACCAGCTGATCTCTAACAGTAGGAAATAGTGTTTGCGGTGACACTCCCATGCTCTGGCAACACCTCGCCTAGCATGGAGCAATGTCCATGGAGGCACATAATGCACATAAGAGGCTTGATCTGCGACAAATGTACGTCTACTAAAACTCTGCTGACATGAATGCGAGTGTACTTTCAATGCAATCAAAGACTATGCTGTACTTAACTTGTCAAATAGTTATGTTAGGGTTGAAATCAAACTAATTACTATAACAAATAATAGTAATCTGCTCATTCAGGGAAAAAATCAGATATTACGTGACATTCTCTTTGTGCAGTGTATTTGCAAGAAATTGGAAGGATTTAAAAATTACACCTCGATTGTATTGATTCCCTGTATAGCATAGGCGTTATTCCTAAGGCTCGGAGACACACTTTAGTAAAAGAGAATGAAACAGCCATGAATTAAAAAAAAGTAAATATTTTTGTACGAATGATATGAACTTGGCTGCTGCAACTGAATTAAGTTCTTGTAGCTGTTCAGTTGGTAGATCTCAAACTAAGGGGAATAACTCATAAGAGAACTAACTCATCCCGCGGAGTATTTTAAGCATATGCAGTTATGCATAAATTAACGGAAGGGGTATATTTAGTGCTAGTCGATTTGTGTTTAAAGAAGCCATTTTAACATGGGAAAGCCAGGGATGCATTTTAACTAGGAAATTTCAAAACAAAGTTCCAAGTGACCCAGTATATTTCAGTGAAAAGACCAGAAAATGCCATTTTTGAAGAAAGCGTATCGTTTGAAATACATTTAATAATATTTCGCCGCTGATGAAAGTCAATCTGAGAAATTCACTCAGTTAATTTGAAATTCCCTCTTTTTTTAAGATGCGTTCCACAGTGCTGACATCTAGCGGTGATTTACGAGAACTATTTGCTCGCGGCTACATTAAGCGATCGCGTTCTAAAAGACACGATCGTATATTCTTACCTAACGACGTAAAACACTTCTAATGAAAAATTAAATAATCAAATTGCATCAAGATTTCATATAAGTAATTTATTATTGCAAAATTAGTATTTTTTAATGAAACTAAGCTCCACGACAGCTGCAGCAAACAACTTCCCACGGGAATGCTATTTTCAAGTAAAAGGCTGAACAAAGTTCTGAATCGGGGTTACTGCGGCTACCTTAAAGCTAATTTTAAATAATTCCAGAGAAAATATGGATCCTTTGTGACGATGAGTTAGGTATTCGCAATACACAAAATGATAGAAAAGGAATAGAAATTACCAAGGACTTATCCGATTATTTTATCAAGTGGGGCGTTGCTTTCGAGAAGAAATCGTCGTTTCATACGGCTTTGAACATTTTTTCCTTGGATCATATAATTAGGATTGAATTGCGATTTGGATGATCAGTCTCTGGGATTTCTGCTACAGTTTAAGCACTTCAAAAAGCACTAAGCTGACATTCGATTTTTCCACATTTTCCCATATGAAATACTTGGACCGAGGGCCCTCTCAACATGACCTATCTGGCTTCAGCTGCACCTGTCGCGGTATACAGAGATCGTTATTTAATTGTGCTGAGTTCAGTGCTAAAATATCATTTCAAAAACTTCGTAAAAAAGAGGTTCAATCACTCCTAGGGACCGGCCTCTCACTTCGTAAATCAATAAAATCGAGGTTTCGTAAAATAGAGGTCATTTTACATGGTTTTCCTATATACAAAGATCGGGACCGGCGGAATGGTTCGTAAATTGGTGTCATTTCGTAAATTAGAGGTTCGTAAAAAAGAGGTTCTACTGTACTATCTACACTAATAGTATAAAGAGTCAAGTTTGAGGCTATGTATCTCAGAAGTGGTAGAAACAATATTCATGCAGAGCATATCAGCATGTAAATAATTTAGCATTATGTTTAAAGGTTACAGATTTAAAAAAAATTTAATTTTGGGCAAGGATTCGAAGACTCAGTTGAATCATATCGAATCCATGGTTAAAATATTCGAATGAATCCAAAGATATGATGGAATCAATGGATTAAAGATTTGAATACCTGTTGTTCAGATTCAATGTACCTGTGGCGGTGAACTACGATAAGTCCTCGACTTGCGTGTCGACGGAATGCCAACTCTAGTTTAAGACATTACTTAGTTCAATAGTTGATATTTGGTCATTGTGATAGTGAAAAAGTCTGATGTGATCCGGCATCAACCTCTTTTTTTGGCATAGTTGGAATGTTCCCGCATAAGTCCACACATAGTCAATTATTTACTCCATGAATGACGCCTGTTGTCCTTAACAACAATAAAAGATTTGGGTAATGTTACTTATTTTACATTTAAATCTCCTGTGAAGGAAAGATTGGATTTGTGCTATTCTCAGCTTTGTCGTATTATGTTAACTTAACGGCCTATCAAAAGATTGCATTTTCTGTAATCGTCTCCGATTGCCGACGTGAAGTAAGTGACTTGGAGGCATGTGCACAGGTACCTTATATATTTTTGAAAATGAGTTTGGAGTGAAGGCAGAAATGCTGTAAAATGTAATTGCTGAGGTGGCGGAACGTATGGCTTGTATTGACGGTAGGACTTTGCCCCTTAATTTAAACATGCTTCGTGGACAGAATTTTGTCCTCTTCTCGGAGGAGCGAAAATAAACATTATGTAATGTTTATTTTCGCCACAGGCTCTTCCATGGCTAATTCTAAGCACTTGACTCACTTTAAATTCATGAAGTGTTGGTGCTCATGTAGTTTTGATGCCCAGTCAACACTTCCTAACAAACATCGTGATGAAATGCACGGCTTGTGGGTGCGCCTTTACATCTTCATAAACACTTTTTGTACCTGCTTGAATATTTTTGTAAGCTATAACAATCTATTTTAATCGAGAATTAAATATCTTGATAGATAGTCATTGTCTAATTAACTCTTATGTGGTTATTTTCTGGGGACGAATTTGGTTTGGTCCTCCTTCAAGCGTGCTAGAGAGGTAACCAAAATGTGCTGACCAGAATTATTTACACGAGCTATGTCTCAGACTTGAGGAAATGAACACGATATCAAGGAGTGTCGTAACGGGAGTCTACTGTACCGTCAAGTACCGGTAATACAGTCAGTATATCATATGATGAAAAGATCTGTCAGGTAGCAATTAAAAGGATATGAACACAGTAACTGTTACCATCACTGTAATTATGTTTTTAAACCACAGGCAGTCCCTGAGTTACACAAATCTTGATCTATGTAAATCTACGTAAGTGGCAAATTTATCTAAAGAGATGCTGTTGAGTTGTGAATGCGAGAATGTAAAAGTTAAACGTTCGTTCCTATAATTGCTGGCAGAGTCAATATCGAATGGTTTTTGAGGTTTTAAAGTGGTACTCAAAAGAAATTGTTCCTTTTTTGTCATTCATGTATGGAATTTTCATTGTTATTAATTATTTTTTGTCACAAAGTGAAAAAATTGTAATCTACCCTACTAACCAATCAGTGTTTAAATTCATACAGTCGTAGTGATATCTGATGCATATATATATATACACCAGATTAATGGTCATCTCATAATTCATTACCTCGTTGATTCTGTAATGCTCGATTCCCAGTTTACTTGAAAAAACTTGTGTTGGTCGCTCATCCCATGCAGCCCCATTGCATTGTTTTTGTAAAATTTTACAAATATGTATGCATATCTGTTGGACTGGTTTTACTTTACAGAGAGGTGATAATACGAAAAAGGTAAATTTCATGAGGAAATATCTCTCTATGCTCAGCATAGAGATTGAATATAGAGCTCTAAGATTGAATTCAATTTCCCACAATGATCCCTGTAACATGAATTACCAGGTGTGGTAATGAGATGTGTCAGATAAGAGTTTTTAATGCTAAATTTTTCTCCATGCCAAAGAGGCTACATAACTGCTCTCGACTATAAACGTTGAAAACTTGAGTGTATAGCAGCGAAGTGTGCAAAAGTTTTGAATTGGGAATAGTGATTTCCCTCAATTTTTTTGGTCATATGATGAGGTATAATTAATTTTTTTAATTTTTCTGCAGTCACCATCTTTCGCATTCACACTTGTGATTTGTTTGAACAATGTATTTGTGAGAAGTATACTATTCCCCATTTTACTGTCATAAAGTGTTAAAATTTTGGTGGGAGGTTAGTAAATTTTGATAGTTAGTTATTAGTCAAGTATAAATGACGTTTTGTATTAATATAAACCTTCTTCAGCACTACATATTTATGTCACCAACCTAAGTGCACACCATTGTCTAAATTTAATATTTAGTATTTGGTCCTACCTTAAATCCAGTAGCTTAGTTGTCGATAGAATCTTGGGAGCTGAATATGTTATATTAATGTGGTGAATAAGGTGAATTGCTAAGGAAGGTATTATTTTTTCACCATGCTTATTATCCCATTGGCCAGTTTGGAAAGATATAAATAAATAAATATTTTTATTTTTTTCTCACTGGAATATCCTTATCTGCTGTTGCTTTGATTAAAAAAAAACAATTGATCTATCCTAATGGTTAGCGTAAGTTTAGTGATTGTGGTGAGGATAATTAGTTTGGATTAATTCTTGCTTGCTAATGATTTGTGTGATACGCCTTCATTAAATAATATTATGTAAGTTGGGCATCATTTTGCAAGAGAATAGTGTTAGTAGCTGTAGACTTAGTGGTGGCAGAATGCCATTGCTAAAATAACATATCTGCCTTTAAATTTCATTACTGGGCTTGGTTGTTTCACGGTAGAAGTATTGATTTGGATTGTAAATGGACTTTTCTTCTGAATTGCAGCTTACACCATTGGAAAGGTATGCCATGAAGTATTTAGAGGAGTCGGATGCTTGGTCAGCCGAGCAGCTGGCGGCAGCTGAAGCGGAAATCGAGCAACAGAAGAGGGAGTGGGAGCTGGGAAGGTTGCGTGCCCTGCAAGAGGAGGAGGAGAGGAGAGCGTGTTCGACGGATGATGAGATGATCACGTTTTCCCGTGAAGATGCTGACAATCAGGTCATTAAAAGAGCGAGGGGGGGCGGTCGGGGTCGGGGCAGAGGCGGGAGGAGGGGAAGGGGGGGGAGGGGAGGGAGGGCGCTGGAGAGTGGTGGGGACGTTGGGCACGGTGCGAATGGTGCTGTGAGCGATTCCAGTGAGAGTGAGGAGGAGTCGGGATCGTCTTCGAGTGGTAATTCGAGTGATAGTCGGAGTAGTGAAGGCAGAGAAGGTGATGGTGATCCTCAAGGTGACTTGGAAAACGGTTGTGATTGGGCAAACTCATCCACTTGGACGAAAAATCATGTAAATAGCCCAAGGACGCGATCACGTGGAACAGTCAAGATTAATTTGTGGACCTTGGATGTGAGTCCAATCCTTCCGGGTGTGAAGCCAGTGTCACCTGCGAGAGGAGGCTTAACCTCCACCAAACCGAGGGATGAAGTGTCTCAGTCATTAGTGGCCTCTGAAGACAGTAGACTCGTGTTGAATGCCTCACCTGATTCCTCGTCTCTCTCGTCGTCACCTTGCAATAATCCATCTCAACCTGCGACCCCTAGATTTGGCCGTGGGGGGAGGAGGGGCTGGAGGGGGGGGCGTGGGATTCGCAGGGGCCCCGGGCGACCTCCAACTCGTCGAGGTTTAGGGACAATAGGCTCTCTACCACTGGATGAAGACACTGGGAAGAGCAGAGTGGAGTCGTCTCTTAATTCGTCACCTACTTTAATATTTCCCTCCCGAGAAGACTCACAAAACATGCCTAGAATTCCTAAAATAGTGATCAAGTCAAAGCATCTAAAACTGTATGGTCGAAGGAGAGCTTCTAGTAGTATAGAAGACACCTTGGAGGTGTCAACAGTGAGAGAAAGTGATTGGGGTCCTGTAATCTCGAATCCCCCAGGGACTGAAGTATTATCATCAGGTGGTTCCAAACCAGGCATTTTAAGGGTGAAGCGTAGATCTGAAGGGGCTGTGGAGGGGAATGGCCCCGTTGCGTGATTTAACCATGTTTTTTATTTGTGATGTGAGTGTGTTTGTTACTGGAGCCAATATTGCCCAAATTGTGAGTGAGCTGGGTTGATACAAATGGAGAAAATATGGCCTCAAAAATCAAATTTGGAATTCAGTAATTTCCATATTTTCAAAGAATGTAATATAATATATATATATATAGAATGTGTGTTTGAATGACTGTGCATATGAATGATTGCGTTGGTCGCATTGTGTGTGACCTATTTAGAGACAAAGCCATTGTTGAAAGGATATCCACCTCTGTTTTTTGTCTTGTGATGGAGGTGAGGTAGACGAAATGGTTTAAATAAGGAAATAAACTTTTTCCTTGCTTATTCTTGCATTTTTATTTCTTGGTACGTTTCCAAGTGTGTACAAAGGTTGAGCTGCATTTTGGTGTCAAACTTAGCTCATTGTGCTTGCTTGTATTTCATTTGGCTGTCCAAACTAGTTTGGTATGGCACAGGCTAGTCATCTGTATTCTACCAAATTTATGCTTTGAATAGAATTTGGTTGAAGTGGCCATCCGCCCCCTTCTGGATAACTGGCACCAAAACTCTGCCTTTGCCTTGCCATTCCAAACTTGGAGACGACCAAGATATAAACATGCACAGCGAGCAAGGGGTCACTGAAAGTTATTCAGGTTTTAAAAAACATTTCAAAATGCTTTCTTCTGAGCAAAAGTTATTCATGTTTCTGAAGGGCCAATTGCATATTAGAATGGTATTGTAGATTATTTCGTATTGACCTTAATTGTGTGTATTTATATGCTTGCAGGTTTGGGTTTCACAGGATGGCAGAGAACAAATGCCGGTAAGTAATCTGCCATACATGTAACATTTTAATGCTAAGGTTTGTGAATCCTTTTTGAGGCTTGACAGAATCATTCCATTTTTTGTTATCAATGAAGTGAGTTACCCCGGCCATTGAATTAAATTGTTTAAATGGGTGATGCTGTTGATGATACACACATTAATTCAGGAAACGAGCAGGAAGCATATAATTGGGTACTTTTCGGAGGAGAAAATTAATGAGTGATTGGGTCATGACAGTGGTGAAGCAGAGATGGAGACAAGGCTGGATAAATTAGTGTGTTTATGGGTTAAGCACGAGAAATGACCACTGAGAAAAAAGTTTTTGAATGGAGTGTCGATGGAAAAACATGCCAATTGTTAGGTACAAATCATTTACACCTGGAGATGTGGAAATGATTAGAAGATGCTAGATGTTAGATCTGAGATTATAGAATGAATAGTTAGGCTTACATTTAGAAAGGGTCATCAATTCTGATTCTGACTTTGTTGTGGATGCAGATCCTGACCATGGCTTGTTGAGGATGGTGTTGAATGTTGGATTTGGAAGAATAAAATGGGGGAGAAGGGGTAGGAAATTGAATGTAGTATCTACTACTGGCCTTGATAGAAAACCAGACATTAAATTACTGAAATCGGAGAGAAGCAGATTGAAAGTGTGGAAGAAGAATGTTGAGAATTGAAGCCAGAGCTAAAGGAAGCAGTGGAAAAAGTGACGGGGTTGGTAGGTGCAGTGGGAATGAGAAACCAGACCTCTCGAGAGTAAATTATAAGGAAAGAAAGAAGTGGATTGAAAGGAAAGAGCTGTGTCGGAGAAGTTAGAAGGAACTTAGTTATGCTAAGGTAAGAAACTAACAGCAGGTGGAATGGGAGTGTTATGTCAAAAAAAACAAAGCAGGAAGGAGAAAAGGGTGCTAAGGTTGCAAATCCTTCCAGGCTGTAGGGGAGAGAACTGTATTAATGGAACCTGGAATAGGGTGGCGATTGTTAGGGAAAACGTGGAATTGTCAGGGAATTTTGGAAAATCTGGAAAAGTCAGGGAGAAAGTAGGCTAGTAAATTCTCATTATTTTTCTACCATTGCATTTACCGGGCAGTTTTTCCCACCCTGTATTTCACCAAAACATTTCACCAACTATAACTATTGTCTGTTGTTGACGTGCATAGAATAAGCCCCATCAATTCGTTGAACTTCAGTTGTGAATCTTAGTTATTTAGTTTTGAATCAGTCATGCAATGTATCCCTTTTGTATATCCTTAATGCGATATTTAACTAGTAGTGTTAAAATTCATGATCACCATGTATTCTGCTCATCACAAGGAATGCAAGGATATGTTGTTCGGAAGATTTTACCTCACATTTTTTTAACTTCTGAGACTCGGGTCAAGAGGTAGTTGCAGCACACTAGGTTGTAGTTAATACGTGCTTGCAGTTCTCAAAATACGAGACGGTGATTATTAAAATGGTAACACAAGTACGATCACATGTGTAAACAAAATCTACTATAAGATCATCTTTGATTCCCATACCCCCCTTCGCGAGGCAGTAAGAAGTCCTCCTCCCTCCCACCACCTTTAATGCTCGGCATAATAATTGAATGCCCCCCTTAGCTCCCTCTTGAAGCAAATTGGTCAGGTCACAAACAACCTCAAATATAATATTCCTGAATATCATTCTGCCGTTGCTAATTGCCTCCTTATTTTGCTCGCTGTGGAGCGATTACTTTTTCTTTGTTTATGCAAATATTTTAACATTTTTGTTCCCTCTTACAATCATGGAGTTACAACTACATTAATCAAATTGTCATTCGCTTGTAAACGTCACTCACGCCATCCGATTTTGATCCAGTCCAAGAACTTGCTTTGTTTTGTATTTTTCGCATAGCTTAGTGATACCTGTGCCAGAGTCCGCCAGTAACTTAGCCAATAACTTTCCCTTCGATCCCTTTTCAGTAATCTTAAACTTCCCAGAACTACCACGACACACTACCTCTTTCTTGAAGAAGTAGACATTGTCAATTTGTAATTTTACCGAAGGAAACATACACGGCCACAGTTGCATGGCCACGGAAATACGATACAGCCACGAAAAATATATTAAAAGTGTGTACAATTTGTGTGAGGTCTTAACTTGTGAAGGTGTAATATACTTTTTCATTAGGGCGGAGGTTCCATATATTTTTTCATTCATGTAGCTTTTAATGTATTGATTTCAGCTTTTAACATTTTCTCAGTTTTGACGAAATTTAATTCAGCAGAAATAAAATATTCTGATAATAGGAGACCTTTTGGCGATCAGTCAGGGAAATTGGTAAAGCCATCAGGGAAAAGTCAGGGAATTTGAAATTTGTTTATCAGTAGCCACCCTGGTATTAATTGTGTGTGCATAGGTTTGTGAAGGGAATATGATGGGGATGAAGTCAGCCAGGGTCCCAAGGATAATAGATGGTGGTGATGGAGCCAGGGGGCACAGTGAAGGTGAGGAAGAGCATGGAGAATGCAAAACAGGAGGAAGAGGCATGTTTGTGTAAAGCCTTTCATTTCATAGTCCGTCTTTAGCCTCTTTATCGTGAAGAATTCCAATTCAGTAGAAGTCCACTATAATGAATGTTGGCCTAAGTTGAAAGTTTGCTTGTCTTGAGGCATCCTCGTAGCCAACATGGAATGCATTTTATGCATCCCTGGGGTTATGTATCATAGTGATTTCTAAAGATGAAGGTGAACTATTAAGTTTGTCTACTCATCAGTAAATATGTTGAAAATCAATGCTTCATTATGAAATAATAAAATCTAGTCACTAATGCGATATCATTTGTAAGTTCACAAGTTATGCAACTGAGACATTAACCCTTGTAGTGCGGCTGGCCGGTATTCCGGCTTTCGCATCTTGGGTGAAAAGTGCGGCAGGCCGATATATCGGCCCAATATCAATATATTATTCAACTTAATGACGCTAAATTAATATTTATTTTTCAGTGAATGTAAAAAAAAATTGTGTTATTATTAGTTAGTTCAACTTAACTAATGTAAAAAAACTGCATTTGGATATTTATAACGAAGGATTCATAATGTTATTTCAAAGGTGCTACATTTTATTAAATTACCCTCCGCATTTCTTGCTAGTACCCTAGGAGAAAGGTTAGCACTAAGAGGGTTAATCATGGCAAAATGAACTAAATATAATATCTTGAGGCATTGCTATACAACCAAGTGACAACAACAGGTATTGCAAATGAGCAAAGTTTCTCTTTCATTCAGATAGCTTGCCCCACAAGTTGTAAGTTTGTATAATTTGACTCTGGGTCTTTCCGCGAGTGATGTAACCAAAACGGCAATCATGGCAGGAGTGACTGGCTATGGCAGAAATGATCACTTGTTTTAGCCGACGAAATTCATTGTGCTTTTCATTGCTAACCAGCAATTATCAAAATATCAACCCAATAGCAATATTCTCACTATAAGCTGTACTCATTATGGTGGAATTCTACTTGCTGAGTGTGTTCTATGAGGGAGGTCAGGGGCATGGGAAAGAAAGACTTGACCAAAGGGACTGTTGCAGGTGAATCTTGTGGAGTCAGCATACTTCTATGTTCTTCAGTTGTGATAAGGTAAAGGTATCCCTCGGTTAACATTATATTCTCCGTGTTGCTGTTGGTTTCTTGCGCTGAACGCCACCAAATTTCCAGCTTAAGCATGACTGTGTATGCCTCTCAAATCAGCCTTCTGTTGTGTTATTAGGGCAGGAATTAACGAGAAAGAAGGTCCAACATCATCTAAATCTTCTCTGATTGTATGCAGTGGACTCATTTGTAGGGACCTGACAGCTTGAATGTGGTAACAAGGAAAATGTGGCTAAACAGGTTGGGCCTTCCTGGGTAAGTTGCATATCTTTCAGGGGAGTAATATGCTGGGCATTCATTTTAGTTCATTCCGTAGATAGTTTGTGTTCATTTATTGTAACAAAGTTTCATTTGAACTTATTAGGCCTCCCAAGAAAAATATGATGCCATACGTTGAATGCCGTATGTGAACTCGATAATTAGTTATGACGATAATGACCAAACAGTATGTTTTTCGCATACAGTCCACACAAAAAGACTCAATTGAGTACAAGCCTTAAAATTTAGTGTGTAAAGGGGTTTATGTATCTAAAACAGTAGAAGCTATATTCTCTCAGAGCAGATCAGTGTTTAGATAACTTAGTCGTATGTTTCATGCAGGTAGCAGATCATTTTTAATAATTACTTTTAAGGCATTTTGCCATGAGAAAAAAAATTACCTAATTTTTTTAAAGGTAAGGACAATTGCATCACTTTGGTGATTGTCATAACAATATGAAATGAAGAAATGGAAGGGAATTTTGAGTCCTACTTTTTACATGATGTCCTTTAATTTTCAAATGATTTACTCTTATTTGTTTTACATATTTTTTATTCAATTTAGGAAACCAGGTTTTCTCTAGGTATGCAATATTGGAGACGAGTGACAAGCACCTTCGTAGTCTTCTTAAAATTTCTAAAGCGAATCAATTATCATCATAATACTTGTCCTTGCTGCAATACTTATTGAGTTTAAATTTTTTTGAAAAACGAGTTCAGAGAAAAGGAAAAAATGCTGAACAGTGTAATCATTGAGTAGAACAAAATTGAGTTTAGTGTTAACAGTAAAACTTAAATTTTTGCCACTATTTCAACATGCATCATAAGACTATTTGTCTTCTTTTCGGAGAAGGTTTTCAGTATATATTTTACTTTTCACAGCAGGCTTTCCCATGGATAATTCTCACCTCTTGTCTCATACTCCTGAATAGGTTTCCTGATACCTATTTCCTTGCAACATTATCAATGTCAAAAATACACATTTCAGGAGCTCTCACTGGTCGTTTGACCCATCTGGTTTTTCAAGTAAATGCTGATTAGTCTTGCTGGTAAGGAGTCCAGTCGTACCTTCATCGAAGAAAGGGTTTGAAAAAAAATGAAGTACTCCACCATCTCACTTGGCTATTCATGGATACCAAGGAATTAACCCCTGGGTTGCGGCAGGGGGAGAGGCACTTATTGGTAATGTTGCATGCTCATCCTCACCTTCAGCATCGGACATGGTGTGCTTGGAGAGGCTTAGTTCTGACCCAGAATCCCTTCTTTCACTTCTTACATCAGGAATAGAAGTATTGCTGTCACTATCTACTGCGGAATGTATCAATATTGTTTCAAACTTGAAGCATGAAATTAACAAAATTGCGAGTACAAAAAGTGTAGCTCGATGTGATACTCTGGAGGTCCACAAGTAAATCACTTGCAAGTGTTGAAAATTTGAAAGTAGTTGCCTTTGTTTTTGAATAGAGATGGGTCGAATAGCAGATGTCTTGAACTCTAAACTTTACACGATACAATTTTTTGTACAAACTCTTGCATGAGGAAATTGTAACGTGTAAAGCGGCAAATTGTACGAAAACTTGTGCGATTGTTTGAATGACTGAACGGGAAATAGAACGTGTTCTAATTCCATTCAGACAAACATACAAGTTCATTCAGTCTATACAAGAGTTTGCACAAGAAATTGTGCAAAAAATTGTATCGTGTAAAGCGGCCTTAATACTAAAACATGACTCGAATTTCAAATACCTTGAATACTAGAATTACACTTGTTATGCTAAATGTTATTCTACAAATTAATTTGTTGCCTGCTGTAGTAAAAAAGCTACAAGTTATTTAAAGTTTTGAAAAAATTATTCTCATTTTAAAATGTCAAATATGTTACAAAATATTCTTCCTCTAATTATGGACTGTTGAATACATTGATTTTATGAGCCTCAATAAGTGAGAAGAAAGTGTTAATACATCATGTTCTGTCCATTCTTGAAGTAGTATGATGCAGTTCATCAACACGCCTAATACAGTGGACCCTCGTTAGGATGTTTTTAGGAACCCATAGTTCTGTGCATGGTAACGAGGAAAATGTACCAAACAGGTGAGGCCTTCTCGGGCAAGTTGAAGACGTATGTGTGAGTTGCATAACTTCAATGGGACCAATATTAGCTGTCCACTTAGTTCAATCCGTAGGTTGCTGTTGTTCATTTATTGTAGCAAAGTTTCATTTGCAATTGTTACGCCTCTCAATAAAATATGTGCGATACCTTACATTGGTGTGCACTCAATAATTAATTACAACGACAATGACCAAAGAGGACGTATTGTATGTACAGTCCGCACACAAAGACTCGAGTTGAGCTGTGTATCTCAAAAATGGATGAAGTGATATTCATACAGAGCATATCAGTGTGTAGGTAATTCAGTTTTTCACTTCATTCAGGTAACACTCTTTTTTGATAATTACTTTTGTGGCATCATTTTGCAGTGAGGATGAAAAATGGCAAAAAAATTTCAAGTCGCAGAGAGCAGCGTCACTTAGGTGGTTGTCATAATAATAATAATGCATTTATTTGTCCAGAGATTTGTGGTATAGACATATACAAATATAGGACACGTCAAAACAAGAAAATCACACTTTCAAAAATTGTGAACAAAAATTCATAACAATATGAAATGCACAATGAAAGAGAATTTTGATAGAATACAAACTGTCCTTTTGAGTTTCAAATTATTTACTTATGTTCGTTGAAGTTATTCTAGCAAATTTACGAAACCTTGTTTTCTCAGTGAGTATGCAACATTAGAAGCATGCAAACACCTCTGTCTTCTATTTAAAATTGCTAATGAGAATCTATTAACATCATAACACTTGTCCATGCCGCAATACTGTATTTGAATTTTATATTTTTTGAAAACAAGTTGGGAGTGAAGGTGGAAACACTGAACAACGTATGCGTTGGGTAGAACAAGATTGAGTTTAGTATTGATGGCGGAACTTTAATTTTAGTCGCTATTTCAACACGCTTCGTATGTGGATTTTTGTCTACTTTTCGAAGAAGGATGAGCTTTTCAGTTAATAATTTTCTTTTCACCTCGGGCCTTCCCATGGCTAATGCTAAGCACTTGTCTCACATTTAATGTTGGGAAGTATTGCCGCTCGCATAGTTTTGATGTCTAGTTGATACTTGTAAAACGAATATCATGATAAAATGTAGGGCTTATGGGTGCCCTTTTAATTCTTCATAAGTACTTTTTTTACCATATTATCCCTATTTAAATATTTTTGTACGTGATTACAATCCTTTAAATGCAAGATTTAAACCTTTTGTGAGATACCCATCGTCAAATCAACCTATGCTGCAATTATTTTCTTGAGACATATTTAGTTTGGTCTACCTCTGAACATGCTAAAGAGGTAACCTAAACCTGCTAACTGGATTATTTACATGAACTGTGACCTGAGGACACGGACGTGCTGATGAGGAAAACGTGCTATCAAGGAATGTCCTAATGAGAGTTCACTGAATGGCGTAATTATCATAATTATTCGAGATCTCGAATATCAAATTCTTTCGGTATAAGTAGGGACATGACATTTTCGCAAAACGTTTTTTGCGACAGGATTCACGAAATAAGTGACTTAGGGTTTAATCACGAAATTAACAGTGTCTTCTTTGAAACGCGATTTTTTTAACGAAATTTGAGATATTTTACAAGTGCCGAATTTATTGGGCATGAAATATTTTCTTTAGTGATGCCCGGATCGGATCTGTCGAATCCAAATTCGCGGATCTTTCATTTTTCTCGGTTCCGGATTCGGATCCAAAGACACGGAGTAAAATCGGATCCGGATCGTAGATTTTAAATTTTCGCGGCTTAGCGATCGAAGTGCCCTGTGAATGGAATGTAGGTGCGGTAGATATTGACAAGAAGAGGATGTGTAACTAAGGTCATGTAATTAGATGAAAATGTTCCCTTGCAACTAGAAGCAAAATAAAGAAATATGACTTTTTCCCTCCATTACCCCGGTATCGCGGGAAAAATACGTAGGATGTCATGCGGGTGGCCTACATTCGCCGGGATCAGTCATACAACGAGAGCTAGTGTACTGTGCGAAGTTCAATCCCAATCGCAGTTTAATTTTTTCTTTCAGTCATTGCATCGAAAATGTTATCATATTCAATTTCAAACCATTACATCTGAATACTCACTTCATTATACTTTTGTTGTTTAAATTAGATTTACAAATGTACCACTCATAAATTAAGGATGGTTGGGTCGGATCCAAAGATCCACGGGTCTTTCATTTCATTCGCTACTGAAATCATATCCGAAGACAGTAAAAATTCAGATCCGGATCGGAGATTTTAACATATCGCGGTCTCGTGTTCGATGCACCCCGCGAATGGAATGTACGTATGGTAGATACCAACAAGGAGAGGTTAAGTAACTCGTGTCACGAAATGAGAAGAAGATTTTTTCCGTGCCGCAAACGAGGAAAACAAAATAAAAAATACTCATCTTGACATTTTTCAGCCGTGCTGTATTACTAGGGTAATGCTAGTAGGCAGTTAAAAAAAAGTAGATTATCAGAAATTTCATGCCAAATTATAAGTCAAAAAAATAATTAAATTTGGCGAAAGGAAATAGTATGAAGTCTTTATTAATAATATTTTTAAAAAACCCTTCCTTTAAGACTCCTTTTTCCCAACATTAAACACAGCTTTCCCCTTTTTAAAACGATTTTATTTACCTAATTTGTCATTTTTAAACACCGCTTTTGATGATTTTTATTTACCATTTTTCAGTGTCCCTAAGTATAAGTATTTAAAGTCTTGAATATAGAATACTTTCTGGCATTCAAGGATTTGCCGGTAGTGTTTGCACCTCGCTGTTTTTGTGTTGGTATAGCAGTAGCAGGGATTTTGTGAGTTTCTGGGGGAAAACCAAAGAAGCATTGATGTAGGATTGGAAATTTGGAGGGGGTAAATGTTCAAAGGAGGAAATACACAATCCACAATTGCTTGATCATTTATTCTTTACCCAAGAATTGCTTTGAAGCTGTTGGATTACAATCAACACATTCAGAGATTCGAAGGCAAAGATGGAAATGCAATATTTTTGCCATTTACTTTTTATTGAAAACAATGTCAGATGGGTAGCCATATTTGATAATTTTTATAGCAATGGTACATTTGTGAGTATTACCGATGTTCGCATGTGGAAAAAGTACAATGGGACAAAATTTTTAGTCTTTTGAAGCTGGAACAGGTAACATAAATGTCATAGCAGCAGGAAAAACTTATGGCCAAATTATAATCATCATATCAAAACGACCAGCAATATTTCAGCAATTGGTATCCCTGCCTTATACCTTGTTTGTAGATAACTGTAGATTACTCTCTTCATTTCTTTTTCAGACTGAAAGGCATAGTTTTAGGTTGGTAGGGTCTTTGCTTGGTAAATATATAGATTTGTGTTTTTGGGGAGCTTGGATGGCAGTGGTCATTTCCCACCTCCTACATACCTATTAAACATAAGTTATTAGAATTCTGAGTAGGTCTGATATTGTTTGCAGAATTTTTATACCTTATATAATTCTTTACTTTCTAATAGTTTCATCAAGCCACTTGTATTCAGAAATTTTGATTTGATTTTCTGTACTTTTAGGTTAATCAAAATTTATGAAGCGTTTCAACACTTTGAGTGGTGAATAGTAATAATAAAATTTCATAGGTTACATGTGAAGGTACACAATTAGGACCCGTCAAAATTGTCCACCTTAGATTGCAAGGCTTGGCAGGTATGAAAGGCAGAAATGGGTACTTACTCATAGTCTTTCAAACAGATGTTTGAAAGAGTATGCACACAAATTTGTTTCTAATCCCTTTCAGTGATATACGGTTATGTAATTTTGAAAATCGTAAAAAATGGAAATTTATTTTTACATTGTTTTAAAACTAACTTTTCTTCTTGTAGTATATTAAATTATTCTTTTTTGGATCTGGAGATTTTTGGTCAATTTATGATTGGAGTTCTTTTGGTCAATCTGTAACTGGTTGTATTGCCAACATTTGTCTAATATTTATTAGCATCTTCAGAGCTTCGAGGACTGATTAAACCAAACAATATTTTTCTTAACTGAAAAAAAATCTGATGTGTACCATCTCATATTTGGGTACCCCAGGGTATTACTCATTAATGGATGTACTGAATGCTTTTGAGTTCTTTCAACATGTGACACCCTAGGTTGAATTGGGACAACATTGTTAAATGCCTGCTCTCAGGATTCTAAAGACTTGAAATCTAGAGATGGAAAGTTGGTGCTCTTCACATCATCATCATTGGTCAACAATCCAAGGATTAGTTTGATGCAGCTTTCCACTCGATTCTTCTATCGGCCAACCTTTTCATTATGACTTAATTCTTCTCTTTTACATCCTTCACAACCTGTTCCATGTATCTCATACGAGGCCTGCCTTTTCCAATCTTCCCATTCACTTTTCCCTCAGCGATAGTCTTCATCAGGCCATCGTGTCTCAAGATATGGCCGATTAAGTTGTCCCTTCTTCTTTTTAGAGTTGTCAGCTGACCTCTTTTCTCCTACTCTTCTTAGGACTTCCTCATTACTAACTCGGTCGATCCATTTAATCTTCAGCATTCTTCTGTAGCTCCACGTTTCGAATGCTTCCACCCTTATCTTCTCCGCTGCTGTCATCGTCCATGTCTCACTACCGTATAGAAACATGCTCCAGATGTATGTTCTAATGAATTGTTTCCTTACTTCTGCCCTCTTTGCCTGGGCTATTCTACTATTTCTTTCTTGCTTTTTCCATCGTTGGTTACTCGGCTTCCTAGGTAACGGAACTCTTTCACCTCTTCATGTTTTTGTGCTCTTTACAGAGAGCCAAAATGAGTGTCTGTTGTCATATGAGGCAGAGAGGGATGTGGTTAGTGGAGGTGGAGTGGAAGTCAGGAGATGACATGGGTTGAGGTTGGCCACGCAGTAAAAGGCACTGGAGGGTTGGCAACAGAATGGAAGTGCTGAGTTGACTTCATATCAGCTGATGTAATGCATAACAGTCAGATTTGTAACATGGAAAACGTTGAAAGTTGGCTCCTCAAGTTTTTGATAATGATGCTGGAAATCATTTCCCTCTCCTATGTGTCTGGAATTTATTGCAAAGGAAAGAAATTTATTTTGAAGGAAAACTAAGAAATGTTATTTGTGAAATTAGGAAATGGCTCTGATTAAATCCTATTAAGCATTTTATGCATGTGAGTTAATTCCTTGAGCAGCATCGAGCTGTCAATTGGAGATAAGAAGGGAATTGTGATTGAAAATCTGTGAAATCTTTTTCTTTAGATGACAGAATAATAATAGGAACTGGTGTTCACTATTTTCATTGGATATTGTGAATTGAGCCATTCGAATTGAAAAGAAATTAGTGATTAGATTAACAATCATTCATTTTCTGTCTGTAGACTATAATATTTTACCATACTGACAGAAGAACTATTCTGGCATTCATAGACTTATTAATAGTGAATTCTTTTTTAAAAGCTCGTGTATTCCATGATATATAAAAATTCATACAAAGGGTAAGATTTTCCTATTTTAAAAAAATTGGCAATAGACCTGATCATTACTGTAAGATTCATATTTATCGAAATTCAGTACCTATACAAATTTGCTTTTATCATCGTGATAGTGGATGGGTCATTTGGTGTCAAGGTGTTGTTGCAATTTTATTAATGTTTAGACTTATACAAGCATTACACATGTATTCTCAATTTTTAAAAGTACAAGTTCACTGCGATTTTTTTGACATGTAATACATAATGACGTAACTTCTGAGCATGTAACTGATCTCAGTTGGTAGCATTAGTGGTTAGGACATCACAGAGAGCAGTGAATTTCTAGAGGAGTCAATGTTATTAATTATGAGAGGGATAATGTGAAAGAAGGATGTTACTGATGCTAAGGGCATCGTCATCTGTGTTTTCATTTCCCTTTTCTTTCCTCAAATGTTTTAGCAGCTTTTATCTGGAATTCTTAATGTTTTCCTATTGTTCATCATTGCTGATAGGTTGTCTTGGTGAATTTTCATATTTGGTTAAGGACTTTGTATCAATCCATGGTTTCTTTTTGTCCCTGACTCAGGGTATTTCAACTGTATTTGACTTCTATTTCATAGGGGTGGTTTGAGTTAGTGTTCAGACTTTTAGTGTTCAGACTTTTCCTTGCCTTGAAGTTCAGTATCCACTGCTGTTGCTGGTTGCTATTTCAACGTAGTTTATCAGAAATTCTAGCATTGCATTTGAGGAAACCCATGTTTTCTACTTCTTTGGGAGTGCTCTTAAGATTACTTGACATAAGTTTTAGGTATATTGAATTATTTGCAAGAGACGATAAATCTTTCCTCGTTTCCATTTGTTCTTGTATGTGCCAGGTATTCCCCTCCAGTCTTTTTTTCTTTTCTCCCATCTGTGGGCAGAAGTTGCCCACCAGGATTGTCAAAGTTCTGGAGAATTTTGAATGCATCATGTTCAAGTTCTCTTGGCTACAAATGCTGTTCTAGAATTGGTGAATTCTTTCAATGCCCCATCTGCAGAGGTGCCCTGGTTATTCTAAAATCATCTGCCTCTGTTCTGAAATCAAATGTGAGGGACATTGTTTCAAGGAAGGGCCTTGTTTGTTAAACAAATGAAATCAAAATTTGTTAAATCACAGTATTGTTTAATTCTAAGTACTCTTTTCATTTTTCTACGTAGTTACAATGTATTGTTTAAGCACTTATTATACCTTTAAACTAATTTTTCGTGAACCCTATTTAAAGAGAGCAGCTACTTGTTCTGACAACATTGTGTTTATGGTGGTTTTCACCTCTTCGTCAAGGTCATGTGTTAATAAAGGTTGAAATCACTCAGAGCATGGTCCAAGCTGTATGACGGGTGGTCGAAAGCATCCCAGCCAAAAGAGACCATCATACAGATGGCAGTGTGTGGTCGTGCTTTGTCGTAAAACAGCAAAGTCTGCTTGCTGCTCTGTTTGTTCTGTATCATTTGATGGAGCTTGTTCAGCATTGCACAGTAGACCTCTGCATTGATCGTTTTTCCTTGTGGTGTAACATCCACCAGCAGAACACTATGCTTGTCCCAAAACACACTTGCCATGAGCTGGCACTATGACAGTGTTTGTTTGGCTTTGACCCTGCCAGGAGATGAATTGTGGTGCCACTCCACACTATGATGCTTTGATTCTGAAGTGACCTCAGGATTCACAACCACGCTTCACTTTTGCTCATTGAGTTAGAATCATACGCCACGCAAATGTGACAATTTCCATAGCCGACATGTTTCTTGCAGTCATGAGCTGTGTTGTTGACAGATCATTTCCCTCTCCTATGTGACTGGAATTTATTGTAAAGGAAAGAAATTTCCGAGTGTGATCTCACACTCTGCAGGCAATGCAATAACCTTAAAAATTTTGATTTATTTTAAGAAAATTGTTCACATACAGCAGTGTTGCCTTATTACAGTGAAACATATAACAAGACACATAATGAGAGACGTATACATGTAAATATCCACGAGAGCAAGGTAAGAATGATATCAACAAAGGAAAGTAACAAAAGAGAGTAGCAAAATAATGACAGGAAGGAAGGTACCAGTTATTTTTGAGAGAGATGAGATAGGGCTAGGTTAGTAAATGCGGTTGAAGATAATGAGAACGGATCGATGTTGTTGGGAAGTGAATTCAATAGGGAAGAGAGCCAGAAGAGGAGCGAATGTTTGGTTAGTGATAGTCTAGGAACGGGTAAATGGAGTAAGGCATGAGTACAGGTAGGTCGAGATGGAACTCTGAAGTTGATGAGAGAGATAGGAGTTCAGGGCTGTCAGTAATGGAGTTCAAAATGTTGTAAATTAATTTTAAGTCTGTTTTAAGCCTGTTATTATGTAGAGTGCAGATGGAAAGGGAAGAGAGAATGGCATCTGTGGACATATTGCGGAGGAGTGGGACTCTATGCTTCACAATTCTACATAGAGTGAAGCATACAGATTAGCTACTGGTCTGCAACAGTTGTTACGTCATTCACAACGGATGCCAGGAGGCAATGCATGCACTCATTGTGGTATGCGTGAAAGTCACAAGAGCATAATAATAAATGCCCTTACTTAAAAACATCCCTTGTAGTAATCTTGTTTCTTATAATGCCAAAGTGAAGATATTTATTTCTTCCTTAAATTGAGTCAATCGTTTGAGCTCTCTTATTTGAAGTAGGCAGTTGATATTCAGTGTCTCCAGCAGGTGTTTTCACTTTCATTATATTTTTAGGGAATGAAGGTTCAATACCAAATGAAATTATTGAAAAATAGAACAGGTTGTAAGCCTCAGCACTCATTTCTCATATGAGAAAGGCTCCTCGTGTCTTTGAGAGTCACTTGTTCACCTGCAAAAGGCAGATGGCCCAACTGATCCTGCTCCCAAGGGCTGCTGTTTCTGTATCATACTGATAATGTGTGTGCTCTGTGGTTTTATTTTTTTATATTTTCTCAAAAAAGTTGTGTTGTCAGAGTTAGGTTTTTTTTTCATTTTTATTGACATGGTCCGTCATGACTGAAAACTGCAGTGAAAGTTCTAATTCTGGAATAGATGAATTCAAGACTTATTTTTTTCATGAAGGTACTGAGGCAAGCATGCAAGTTAACACAGCCATTAAACAAGAATTTGTGAAGTTACAGTAAAACTCTAAATGGAAGCAAAGCAACTTTACTCCTGTATTATTTAATGGCAGAAAAAAGGAGGAAATGGTATAAATTAAAGATTTGACTTTGTTTATTGCTGATGAAACAAAGTCAGTGTATCAGTACTAGTTTAAAGAGGAAGTAACATATATTGAATGACCCTGGCAAATATGAATGCTTACCTCTTGAAATGCTTAATGGTTCATCATACAGCCTTCAATGCATATTTTTTTCTTCTTATATGTTAGGGCTTATATATTTGGTTTTTTTTTTACTTTAAGGTTTGGGCTAAGTGATGGAAAAATATTGGCTGTTTTATTTCAGTTGTGATTATCATCAAAAGTATGATATGCTTTAATTTGGCTGCGTGCCTGGTGGTATCACACTTTTTTGGAAAAATTAAAAATATATCTGCACCTTCCACGTAACATAAGGGAAATGGACGATCAAATATCAATTGTAGGTGTTTGGGATGCAGTGAAAATTTTTATGTAATTACCCATTGATGATGTGTCATTTTCAATTCAAGTAAGTTCATGTAATGAAAAAACTGAATTGCATGTTCTCAATGAAACACGTAAAAGGTCTTGTCTAGGGATGGGTCGGTTCGGTTCTTCGGTTCCACCGGTTCTTGAGCTCAGAACGGGAACCGAGGCCAAAAATAATCGATACTGAAATAATTGGCACGAAAACCAGTTTGAAACCTGCTCACACTGTGCAAGTGGAGGCTTCACATTAAAACCTGGTGAAATAGTGTACTTAGATGCTTCAAAGTTGCCGAGAATTATTCTAATTCAGACGTTAAAATGACTATATGATTTATTTTATTACATCCAATTCTAGTAAGTGATGAAATACCGCCATAATAAGGATATTCTGATTGATAGGTATATTTTACGTCCACCTACTTTGGAGGTGCGAGTCCTCATATCATTTTCGTAAATTATGTCATAATATAGATTGTATAACACAAAAATAAAATGAAGCAGGTATTATTTTTCAAGCAGTATGTCTCTGAAAATGATTATTCATTATCTTATCTTACCACTAAGCAATGCAAAGTAAGTGGTAAATTAAGAACCGAACCGGAACCGAAAAAAAGTGGAACTGGCCCATCCCTAAAAAAAAGTCTTGTCGGTTTCTTCATATTTGCTGAGCTCTTGCACCGCATGGATGATGTTTTCGCCAACTTCAGTGAAATGAAATATTAGAGGTGCAGCTTGAGGGTTGAAGCAGGAGTTTCCTTTTCTCCCATCAGATGTGGTGTCCTCCCACTCCACCCCAAGACGATGGCGATGTCTACATAGACTCAGCAATGGGGTTCCTGTACGAGCACACGATAATGTCGGAGTCTCAGCTCCCATCGGTATACGTGAAACGAGAGCACAAGCGAGCCAGAGCAGAATCCTCGCATGGGTCTGAACGGGAGGGTACGTTTCATTTCCATCTCCTTGGATACTTATCTTGTCTGATATATTATTAATAATTTATATCTTTGACAATGCTAAGCACACTCTAAAATACTGAAAGCAATGATGCCTGACCAATGATTCATGTCAGGATTCAAGCCATGCCATTGCTTCTATGTTGCAAGAAGGTCTTTGGTTGACATTTTTTTATTTTCATTCCAGTCAAAAAAATGTTTGTGACATTGCCTTTATAAATGGAAATTTAAAAACCCCTGTAGGATAGTTACAAATTTATGTTAGTTATGATTATGTGAAGTTGGTATTTATTCACAATCATAGTTGCTGGTAGGATGAATTATATTTGTTTTGTAGCTAGTAATTTTACTGTGGCTCTCAGCTTCAGTGAGCATGAAGTAGTCCTGATGATAAGTATTTGAAATATATTGAATAGGAGTGTGAGATTTAAGTGTTTTTCCTGCGTTTTAGTTGTGTGGAGGTTTTTTGGGTCTTCCACCAGGTCAATGCCTCCATCTCCACCAATATTTTAGAAAACAACTTGTTTTTCCATTGTCATTGATGTCTGAATGCCGTGTCGAATGTTGTGGGTATGTGTATGTTTTGCCAGGGGGGGGAAGAAGGGTTTGGTGGGGGCGGAGGGTGGTCAACTGTCTCCTGATTGGTGGAGCCAATGGCTAGACTGTGAGATTTCTCATTGGCTGACAGCTCTCCCGTGCATTTTATGTGCATTATAGGACGGGTTTCCTGGTGTCGCTGAGGTGGAATCCTTTCGTGTAAAATAATCACAGAGTATGAATGAACCCCTTTAACCATTTACTCATTTGAATCATGAATCTCTCATTATTCTGGATAGGTTCTCCTCATCATTTTAGGGATTTAGCCGTTAGAAACAAATCCGTGTGTGTAATCATTGAGAGCTTGGATAGCATTTTTATCAAGTTCCTAAATTTAATCTTACTGTTGAAACTTCCACCAAGTACTCTTCTTCTCAGTCACTTTCTACTCAGGCCCTTTCTGCCCTTACAGTACTTTTTCTTCAAGCTCAAAAGGTGATAATTCATAACAAGCCATTATACAGTGAAGCCCACTTGGTATATCAGACCCATTTTTAACAAAGTTCCGCTAATAAAGAAGTGAAGGCTCTTCCCTATCAAAAATGGTTGATTTATCATGTAAAAAATTCCTCTTTTAACAAACATTTAACAAATGCATTTTGGAATGCATTTGTTACCATAGTACACCCCAGTTGTTAACATACGGTAGAAACTCAAAATTATGATATTTTGATTTTACGAAGCAAAATCTTCGGTCCTGACCAAAAGGGTATCTTAATACATGTTAGAGTACTTGATTTAGGAAATAACAAAGTTTTGAAATTGCGAACCTTGGATCGCAGTCCTGACCTGGAAAATTTACTCGTTTTTACGAATAATGATGTATCATAGCAACATTTTCCAGACACTTTTTGCCAGAGTTAGGGTCTTATTCAATCATCGTTGGCACATACAATATGCATGAAATGTGAATTGCTTGGACGATAATACTTAAATTTTTCAATGCAAAGGACGGCTTTGAATCATTGGCTAAGTAGCACGTAAATATGACACCAATATGATTAAAAATGCATTCGACTTTGTTGCCACTAGTCCAAAGTTATCAGTAATGAGACAAAAAAACATCAAAAACATATATCGATGAGGGGTATTCCTAGTACAGAAATGATTTACTGCACGTGTGCGCCCAAAATTGTTTTGACAGGCATCAGAAGAGGTACTATGGCGTTCAAGCAGTAAATTCAGTCATGAATATCACACAGGGAAACTTCTCTCTCTGTACACATTTCAGGCTGACTTACCCAAGCTTACTCTAATTCTTCCTGCTGACAGTATCATCAAAAGAAGCAGGTTTCATTTATCATCCTAGTGAGCATTTTGATGTAGTCATACTGGAAGGATGTCTTATTCGTAATTAAGTGTTGCCCTTCCCTTCTTCCGTCACAAACAGCCAAAATATCAGAGCAAATACGGTTTTGTTTGGTTCATACGATTACTTAGTTTGTCGCACAGTCATTCTAAATGATGTATTCTTCTGGGCGCATGCATAATCAATGGTAAAAAATATTCATTCATCCATTTATATTTATGTCATCTAAATGTGTGCCTTTCTCACCTTTTGTTCCAACCCAGCATTCGAAAAAATATCATAAAAGATAGCTTCTCAGCTGCATTCCTGCGGAGTGATAAAGAATTTGATAAGGGTTTTGTAGCCTAATTCCTATTAAAGATACACCTAAGACTAGATGATAGGTAGAACCATCCTATGAGAAACCTTAATTCACGCTGTCGGAGAGGGAACAGGAAACCTAGTCAGAATCCTAGTCCAATCAGATGCACTTTCATCTCTCCCTTGCGTTATTGGAGGATACACCCTGAAGGACATCAGGAGTGGGAGTTAATTGATACCCAGCCAGGATAAGGCCCCTTTGTGAGCCCCCTCCCTCCCTCAATGGGCGCAGTGTCCCCCCCTGGCCTAGCAGGCCCCGCTAGCCCACATTTTGGTCCCTTGAGGTGCCCCTCTTCGTAAGGAATCTGTGCAAGGGGTCTAAAGGCCGCTTTACACGATACAATTTTTTGCACAATTTCTTGTACAAACTCTTGTATGGACTGAACGAAATTGTATGTTTGTCTGAATGGAATTAGAACACGTTCTATTTCCCGTTCAGTCATTCAGACAATCGCACCAGTTTTTGTACAATTTGCCGCTTTACACGGTACAATTTCCTCATGCAAGAGTTTGCACAAGAAATTGTACAAAAAATTGTATCGTGTAAAGCGGCCTTAACACGTGGTGTAATATTGCTTTGTTAGCACATTATGATTCTTGACAAAAGACCCCACCCTAAGCCCACCCCAATATAAGCTGAATCCAGGGGAGAATTACAGTTGCTATTTCACAAAATTAACGGGCTTATGATTATTTGTGCAAAATACATGAAAGAAATGCATCCGTGAGAGAATCTTTTCACTGTTTTAGCTTAAGTTATGTCAAATCTATTATGTCTGTTGTGGAATATATGATATTCTTCTAGCGGAAATTTATTCATCTAAATTCTATATCTGGATTAGCGTCTAATTGTGGGCAAGGGCCAAGCCACTTTGACACACCGGTTCCCGTGAGATCACCAAAGTTAAGCAGCGTTGGGCCTGCACAAAGGTTGAATGGGTGACCATCCTCCATGCCTCAACGGAGGTGCTCTTGTCCCCTGTCTGCAAGTAGCGGGCAGGTTAAATATGTGGGTCGGGGCACAATGGATCTGAAGAGGTCTAAGTGCCAGAAGGGGGCTCCAGAAGGCCCCTCCGCCCACCCCCTACAATTTACATTTAGCATCTAATTGTAAACAGGGATGTGACCTGAAAAGGCACTTTGCCTTTCGTGCCGTACCTGGGAGGCACCCGAACTCGGAGTCCGAGCCTCGGCGTTGAAGGAGATCCAACCGTTCACCACGGGTGGTTCATAGCACCAACTGACCAGCCTCACTATAGTTTATAACTTCTTAAAGTTAAACATAAATCAATGAGCTATGTTCGTCTTTGTGTTGCACTAGTCACGCTGATGAAAATGGTTTTTTCATCGCAGTCATACGATATATATTAACCATTTTACATTCATTAGTAAACCAAGCCAGTTTAATGTACATTAAATTACTTAAGCATGTAAATTGGTTAATATCTATCGTATGACTGCAATGAAAAACCCATTTTCATCAGCGTGACTAGTGCAACACGAAGACAAACATAACTTTGTGATTTATGTTTAACCTTAAGAAGTTATGAACTATAGTGTGACTGGTCAGTTGGTGCTATAAACCACCCGTGGTGAAGGGTTCGGTCTCCTTCAATGCCGAGGCTCGGACTCCGAGTTCGGGTGCCTCCCAGGTACGGCACGAAACGTAAAGTGCCTTTTCGGGTCACATCCCTGATTGTAAATGATCATGCAAATCGCACACTTACATAGTGTATGCATTCATAGCTTAAAAATATTATTTCACCGCTCACGTTTACGTTATGAGTTTTTCAGTACAGCTTAAAGTAATAATGAAAAATGCACCAATGAATCTTCATAGGCCTAGTCCAAACTGAACAAAAATGTTGCAAAGATGCTTGATTGCCTAATCTCTGACTCATTGGAAAAAAGGAACAAGTTAGTTGTGTTTAACTTTATGAACCCTTTTGACCTACACATTTAAAGATACATTCATGAATTATAACGTTGTAAATCATGAAAGTGCATTGTAGGAGTGCATATATATTCATGGGAGGTAGCTTCATCGTGATATTGATGAAGGATACTCATTCGTACAATATTTGATATTACGAACTGTCCATTTTTTGGTCCCGATGACTTCATTATTTTGAGTTTCTATTGTTTATCAGAGAATTTAATCGTTAACGAAGAAAATGTTTATCACATGAATGTGTTAATCAGCCTTGAAAACTATGAAAAGGTGCAGAATTCTGGTTTTCAATGTTGGTTTGATTCCCTGTATATTCATTTAATAATTTTTTCTATTATACCTAACAAATCGTCCTTTCTGAATCCCTCTTCTTTTTGTGGTGAAAGTGCCATTAGAGTATTAGTCTGTTGGAACATTGTCTAAGTTCAGCTGTTGCATTTATATTTCAGGTCGCCGTCCAATGAAGGTCCGTAAGGAAGACTCAATCTTCTCCCCACGTTCTTTGTTTGACCGGCCAACGCCTGCCATTATGAAGATGAGGCGAGACTTGCGCCTGCAGAAGTTCCGAGGCATGCATCGTTCTGTTGCCCCTGTGCCAATGGGTTTGCCTGTGGGCGTCAAGCCGTCCACGGTGGTTGGGAAACCAGGAAGCAGTGCCTCAGGCATCCCCTCAGGAATGTCCGTGCCGGATGTGATCTCCGAATGGTCTATACATGAGGATTGGGCCCTTCTTCAGGTACTTATCAGCCTTTGATGACTCACTGATGAGTAACTTTTAGATGAAGTATATGTTGAGAGAAACAAAAAGTCTGCTGCTGCTGTATAGTTTGTTTGAAAGCTTGTGTCCCATGTGCAGAAATCGGTTTTTGACCTGGACGAGTCTATTTCTGTGAATGCCCCCCCCAAGCGGTTTAGTTCCTCCCTTTCCCTCCATCCCCAGGGACTGGCTGAAGGTTTCCCCTCCCACCCCTTCCACTCACCGCCCTTCCATGCATTTAGGGGTCAGGAGCTTTCAAACTATGTAGTGGTAGCACGGATATTGCAAAATTCTCTTTGCAGTTTTATGGGACTAGAAGAAAAAACATAATGGGAAGTATAAATGACAAAAATGTTACCTTTTTGGTTTATGTTTTGTATTACGTTTGAGTTTTTCTAGTTGGCTATTTCTTAATTTTCTGAATAGCGTGCTGGAGTTACTTTGAACTTATTTTGTTCATCTAATTCCGATTCCTGCTTGAATGCTTTGGTGTAGTAAGAGAGTATTTTGGTATCTTTTGCTGACCTTAAAATTCTGCATTCATATGCAAATCTAGTGCACTCATTCATCAATGATCCAGCTTGCAGCCAACTGCTCATAAGTAGTGTCTTGTTTTGCGTTGAGGACTTTGATGCCGGTGGCCAGATCTGCCATCTGGTGTGAGAGTGCCACAGATTGGTAGAAACGAAGATTGGAATGCACTGTAATGTTTTGCTTCTGTTGTATTTGGGGAAATGATTTAAAGTTTAAATGGAAGTAGCATATGGTTTGATTGTAAATTAATCAAGTCTTAGCTAAGAATGAAAGTAATAGATAGATTAGCAAATGGGCACAGGATAATTTCCTAATTGTTAACCGCCATAAAAGTAATTTAATATACTTCATGTCCAGTGGCCTGCCAATGGAAAGCATCCTTGTAAGAATGGACCGCAAATCAATTGCACAAGTTGATACTTGTAAATTTTTAGGAGTACTTTTAAACTACAAAATGTTCTGGACAGAACACATTAATTATCTTAGCAGTAACCTAAGTTCTAGCTGCTACATTCTGAGACAGCTTAGTTTAACTGTTGAAAGGGAAACTGTATTAAGCCTTTATTATAGTGATTTTTATTCGCATGTACAGTATAGCATAATTTTCTGGGGATCTACCCATCTGTGTACCAAAATATTTCGTCTCCAAAGAAGGGCAGTGAGAATCATAGCCCCGAAAGGGAACAGATCTGCCAGCAAACCAATTTATGAGGAGTTGAACATTCTTCCCATTCCATGTATATATATATTTTAACTGTTATGTATATAAAAAATAATCTTTCTAATTTTAATGAGAATAATGTTTTCCACAATCACCTTACACGGGCAAATAGTGATATTCATTATAATTTTGTACGCACTAAAGTTACTAAAATGGGACCCAAAGAAATCGGAATAAGGTTTTATAATAAACTGCCATCTTGTATAAAAACTGTTAAAAATATAAACTCATTCAAGTTGAAATTGAAAAGACATCTCCTGACCAAGATGTATTATTCCATTGAAGAATACCTCAGTGATAATTATTAGAACATCTCTGTGCATTAATAAATTAATTGTATATTTGTATCTTAATATGAGCAATTATGTTTGTGTTTATTTACCTTTTGACGTGCCTTATATCATATGCAATATTTATGTATCTGATCCTTAGGCAAATAAATTATTATTATTATTAATATAATATGGTTGTAAATAAATTGAGGCAGAATGTTCTGCTGTAAATATGTTTTGCATTGAGACTAATAGAGATGTGAATGAATGTTTCCAGGTGGTGCAGACTCTCCTTGAGCTCCCCCTGAACCTGATGGTTCTGTCACCTGGCCACACTCCAAACTGGGATTTGTTGTCTGATATGGTGAACACAGTGTCTTGCATTTATAGGTCTCCTAAGCAATGCAGAAACAGGTAATTGTGAAAACATAGAATCCGGTCGTGAGTTATGATGCAATGATTCTGTCACTGCTGCAGCTGGTGCTTGGTGCTTGTTGGTGCTTGGTGCTTGCTTGCTTTGGTCCTCATGAATAATAGAGTGGAGTGGAAGTTCTTTTGATGAAGTTATTCACACGTAACACGTTCAATTTCAATTGTATTTTTACCTGATACTGGGATGGTGAGTTAAAGCGAAGTTACTGTACTGGTAGTATTGGCCCCTTCTTTGCAGATTTGAATGCGTCATTGTTCCAAGGGAAGAGGGGAAGATTCTGTATGAGACTAATCCCAAGAGGCAGAAGAAGACGAAGGGAGTTTACAAAATGGTACAGGTGTGTTACTCACTTTCTTTTTCACTCAACTTGATTAAGGAATAGGCCTAAATTTAGTAATCAGTGTGCGGCTTGGAATCCCATTATGGACACATCAATCGTCTCAATTTATTGTTAGTGAAAAAGTTTTATCATGTCAGTAATGGTTCTAAAATTATCAAAAATTATTCATTCTCATCTATTTTGATTTGGGAGTATGAACTATGAATTCATATTTTTAAATATTTTTGACTGTTTGATTTATGGTACACATCATTTAGTCATACCAATGAATGCCCTGAAGGTTAAATAATATAAAAATAAGTGTGAAGTAATATCATTACTGCTAATTGCAATTTACCCAAGTTTTATTTTTTGTACATGGTGTGATAGTAGTCCTTTTCAATATTTAACATATAAATGCTTGTACAGATGGCATTGGTCATTGGCAGACCCTTTAGCTAAATTTGTCTAAATAAGTGTAATACAGTCAAGTCACAAGTGAAGACCATTTAACTAAATATTCATAATAATTATAATTTTTATTCATCTGTTTTACAAATTATATGTGATAGATGTCGTCAAAAAAATAAATAAAAAGTAAGATTACATGAATGTGAGGAGGAATTAGAACCCTCCTAGAAATATAAAGTATTCCTCCAAAATGCACTGAGGATTAGCTGCAAGCCAGTTATGCAGGACACTGTGGAACACTTAGTTTCCAGCAGTGCTATCTGTGTAATGCAGTGTATTATAGTACTTTATAGCCAGGATACTTGATATGGCGTTAAATGTATGTACTCATTGACATTATTTCCCTCAGCAATATGTTCCCGGGAGTCCTGGTTCTCCGAGCTTGAAGTCTGGCAGTAGTGGTGCACGACCCCTTCGCACTGCCCAGCTGTTTGCCCAAGATGGCAATGCCTCACTTGCTCGGCTGTACGCCAAGCGCTTTGATGCCATCCGGAGTATTTCTGGTCGACGAACCCCAACTGTGAAGCCAGTGTTGGTGAATCCAACGATTCGCAATCCAAAACATGCTGCTGTGCTTGCTGAAGCTGGAATATCCTATGACAGTCCTCTGAGTCCTGTAGAAGTGGCGACTAGACGTGCTGAGAGAATTTCCCGGGAAAAGCTGAAGTCTGCCCAAGTAAGTATCTGATTGGGAGAACACAGCTTTTGCACAATGTGGGGGAAGCAGGGAAAAGGGGAAAGTAAAAGTGCAGGAATGCATAATTTATAGGAAGGAAAGGCAAAAAGCTTTGAAGGTTATATCTCATGAATACTATATTACATTGGGTGTGTTTGAGTATCTAGCTAGACTTTTCTTTGAAATCTGAATTACAGAATCATTATATAGCGGACTCTCGTTATTATGAAGCAAAATCGTTGGTTGCAACCTAAGGGTATCCAAATTTGTGGTCAAAGAAATGACATTACAAAATTTCCGATGTCACAAAATAGCCAACCTTAGTCCTGGACTCAATAGAAAGAAAAAAATCCATATTATGAATATTGATGCATATACAATGGCAATCACCGGGGATCTGCAATGCTGCATTACAAATCATGAAGCTGTGCCATGAGAACACTCATGTAATCAATGGATAATTCGCATGAGCTACGTAGCTGGATTGAGGGAATGGCATTGGGTTAGCAGACTTGGGAAGGACTCTGGAAGCATGAGGGATTGAGGAGGGGTGAAAGGGAAGAAACCAAAGATAAGGAATTAATCTTTTCCCCTTGGCCGCCTCCCCCACATCTCATGCTTCTATTGCCCCTCTCTGGGTCACCAAGGGGTGTCCTGGGGCCTAATTCTCGTTCTTGTCGCGGGACAAGAATTGCACGTTCCCCATAATGCAAATTGCATTTATCTCTCATTCTCTTTATTTGCGTTCGCGTTCATGATAAGGCTCGGGTAACTTCAGCTCTGAAACCATGGAAGTGACGTCAGCAATGCAACGTCATCGATTTCAGTCAATACAAGAGGAGTAGACTGTCGAGTGGCAGCTGTAAGCAGACGAAAACGCAACAATAAGCAAATAAACATTCTCAAATGCTTAGATGTTATAAGTTTGCTTGTAACACTTGAATCATTAATGTGATTGAAACACTTGTATTTGATTATTTACTTATTCATATAGATTTGGTTCACTTATTTGTATAGACAATACGATATTAGTGAATATAGTGCTCACGGGATAGGTAACAGTCTGTAAGTTAGCACTGAAAAATTAAGTAATGTCTTTTAATTCATGCACAAACCAGAGTCAGATAGGTAAATAAAATATCAGGGTCAAAATATATGACAGATGAAAGTACAAAGTAAGAATGTTCGTCTCTAATTTAAAAGCAGTTGTGCGAGTACCTGAAAAAATTTTCACGCAGTATGCAAGGAATCGAAGATCTTTCCAGATATGTGCATAATCTTAATGCTGTTGACTTTCCATTCTATCAAATGTATGTTTTCCATTAATAATGTATTTGTTCCTATCCGTCAAAATACTGCCCTGAGCATGGATCGATGCTGCGTAAAACATGTAAATCAGTTGAGTCAACCTCATGTGATTTAGGTGCTCATGAAGATTCATATTTATTTGAGGTCCTAAAAACGGCATACATTACCATTTACTTGCATTGTTCTGCATCATCTTGGAGTTTTTCAACTCTAGCATTCCTAGCAGGTTCAAATAAAAAATTTTCTACCGTCATTTACCCGGTAAGAATATGAAAGAATTCAGATGATCACTATCTATACCACTTTCATGCAGTAGAGGGGTGATTTTGTTTGGAGGAAACAGTGGTATCATTCCAATTTAAGAAGCATCAGATTATATTCTTACGAATATTCATACTAGGTACTGTAAGAAAATTTAGAAAGAAAGCCTGTCACAATGATGTATTTCCATAGGTTATCCTTGAAATATGTTGCAATTGGTTTAAAAAAAATATTTATTGATTGTTCTAAATTTGCAATCTCGGGTAGAAGATGGTTTAGGTAAAAGGTTTTTAACTTCTCCACCCAGATTTTCCCAGAAATCCTGTTCTCTCTGGATCTTTTCCAGAATGAAACTGTGGGGTCCAAAAGATAAATATACAATATTCCCTTTTTGTAAAATTTAGCTGCTCCTGCATCAGGTAGAAATAATCAGAATTTATGTTCAAACTCTAACATCCCTCTCGAATATCTCAGCACGTAATTATTTTCTCAGTGATGCCCTCCATTGGTGGGATATCCCTACAAGAGTATGGACATTCCACCTCCACAATGCCTTTTCCATCTTGTAGCATTCCATCCGGAGAGGCAGCCACAAATGGAATATTATCATCTAAAAAAATTCCAGCGGAAATAACGTTATTCCCACTATCTTTGTATGTTTCCCTTTCCTAACTTGTGATCGTGAACGCAAAAAGACTGCCACGTTATGCAATCTGCTTTAAAACTTGCATTGGCATTCAGTATTACATGATCCAAGAGAACAAGAATTAGGCACCTGCCCCAATTCTTCAACCACCTCTTCCTCCCTCTGCCTCCAACTTGGCAGCCTGGCTCCACCCCTCCTGCTGCAGCCTCCTTTTTCTCTTAACCTTGAAGCTGAACCACGGCACATATTAGTGGTGGTGTCCATATCTAGTGTTTGTTCTACAGAAATTAAAGATATTTATGCCTGAGAGATAATGACCCTAACACTTGTGACTAAGTTAAATCAATTTTAGTAATCTTATGATTTCCAGCATTAAAGTTATTAGAGCTGCATGTAATTTGGATGATATTGTGAGACCTGTGTGAAGAATGAAGTGGAACAGAATAAATATGTATCACAAGTACATTTCAAACTGAGAGAAAGAACTTACCATTATTATCCACTGTGCGACTGTAATTTTGGGAATTTGGGGAAGTATGTGAGCAGAACATTAGGCTTAAGCTATTTCTTTGTAAAGTTCCTGAAATATACACTTCTTCCCTTCTGCAGCATTAGCATTTATTTTGTTGAAGTAGTGTGTAAGAGCTACCATGAAACATGATCTTTTTGAGCATTAAGTGAATAGGTAGTCTGCCTATGCATGTAGCACTCAGGTGGCCTTGACTACCTAGTTGGGTGGTGTTAGAGTGAGGAGAAATTTGGTCGTGCTGAGGGGATTAAATCTTTGAAGACCAGTTGAAGACCCTAGCAAATGTCATGTTCAGCGAGGGCACATCTTGTTCATGCCCTCTCTCCTATTGGCATGTTGCACTGGTGAGATTTATCTTCTGAGTGATGTTTATTGTTGCATTTATTCCGTGATTCAGGTTCAGTCTCAGGTGACGGCTGCTGATCAGCTGTCTGCCCAGAGGCTGCAGCAGCAGCAAACAAAGGGAGGCGTGGGTGCTGGGAATGCGTTGTCGACAACGACTTCGGTTGCGCTCCAAGTGTCTCCATCCCCTGGACTTACTCTCCAGGCCGGGACATCCTCGTTGCCTGCCAGTGTGTCTCAGCAACAGGCGTTGGTGGTGTCTGCTGGGAGCTCTACAGGGATTCAAACGGGGACGGCTGTTGCTGCTCTATCGCCTGCTACCTCTGCTGCTCTCAGGAATTCACGCCCTGTGACAACACTAACTGTTCAGGTGAAAACTCTCATTGAGCTGGGAATTTCATTTGATTGAGGATTGGTGTCTCCAAATACAGAGACGAGGATCCTGTAAATTTAAGACTATTGATAGTTTTAATAAGGCCAGTAATTGGGTATCTAACCCACCATCAGTTTAACACGGTCACTGCTGGCCATTTTGATGGAAAATGTTGCAGTGAGCGGCAGTTGTTTTTTTGGATAGCCAAGTAGATGTCTATGGATACTGTTAAAAATACATTTTAAAATGTTTGTATTATTTTAAACAAAAGAAAAGGAGGACGTACAGGTGTGTCTACTGCACACAGCAATGGCAGCATTATGCCACCAGCGTAATACTTGGTACATAACCTGCAACATTTAGTTTCCCTCCCTTTCTTTGACAATAGTTGATATATTTTGACTAATTTTTAACAAGTACAGTGGAACCGCGGTAGTATAAGTATGGCCTATTGCTAGACCCTCCCCCATTTCGAGAGACTGCAGGGGCACGGTCAGTTGACCCTATGATTGCCATGCAAAAAAATACAGTTTCTACGAGACCCTTTTGGAGTTGGCCTCCACCATTGCGAGAGTTTCTGTCACCGGCAAACAAACACCAAAAGTGGCCAACATCTGCCACAGCTTGCGATCTGTTAGCAATGCAATTAATATGAAGTGTTGCATATCAACTGCATGCTATAATTCACCATCTGATTAATTTATTGTTAATATTGGTGGAAATACTGCAGTAGTAGCAGTTACGAATACATATGTGATCTTCTTTTGTTTCCTGGGCTGTCGAGAGCACTCTGGCACGTCTGTGAGTTGAGAGCATTTCCAAGATAGACACCATGGCCCTAAAATGCAAAACATTTAAGTGGCGGAAGGGAAAAACGGCAAGCCACTCAATTGTCTCTCGTAAATTTGTTTTCATATTTTCTTTTACTCTATATTTATCAATGTTGAACATTTTCATGAGTTAATTTTATAATTACAAGATTATTGAAGTTAGCAAATTATTATTTGTTACCTATACTTGTAACTGCTTGATGTAATGTGATGAACGCAGTGCCAAAGGAGTAGTCGTCTTAGTTTATTGACTTTCAATATATACTAATATACCTATATATAAGTCAGTATACTAATATATATTGACTTTCCATATACAGTAAAACCTCTATCTAGTGAACCTCTTCATATCGTAAACCTCCGTTTATCGTATTAACTTCTTGGTCCCGCCAAAATGTGTATGTAATTATATAGAGAAACCTCTCTATATCGCACCTCTATGTTTTCGAAAAACCTCTGCTCTTCGTACTGAGAATACACCCCCATAGCGAGCCAACTACCTCCATGGAATGAAATATTCAGCCGGCGTCAGCCGCAGAAAGTTCCGTCCGGCCGTTCCGGCTTTTCTACGTTGGGAGCGCGAAAACCCACAGCGCTTGAAAAGTGAAGCTTAGCTGGGCAGTCGTTAGTGTGTTTGTTATTAATCATATGCGTCAAAGACTTATTTTCATCGATTTGCATTGCTTGCGTTTTGTATATTCATCATTAAAACATCCATACGACAATATTTACGACAAATGTCCTGCTGGATTTAGACCCGGGGCCCTAATAGTTTTTACAACTTCCAGACTGATTTATACGGTAAAATGGTTTAATTCTTAGGTTTAAATAATCACGAATGACACCACTGCATATTCTATTTGCATTTACCCTCACCAATCCTTAACGACACAGAAAACTTAACTCCGATGCTATCGCATACTATACACATTTGCAATTGAGTTGTTCGAGCGCAAGTGACTGAATAATATCTTAATCTAGATAGTTTAGCTAATACGATTCTTCTTCCGCACTGACTTAATATTAACAAATAACAGGATTTGGCGACTGAGTTCATATTTTGAGTCATTGAAGTTACTTATTAAAATAATGGTGTTCCAAGTCATCGAGTGTGCAGATGGAATTTGAAAAATTCTGGTGGCGACTCATATAATACTTGCATATTTATTTATCTGTATGTAGACATGATTTAACACAATTATAATCAAATACTAATGCGATATGTACAGAATTGTAGTGAGTTTGCGGCTGATTTATCGAAACGCTTATCGCTTTTCGTTTGTTTCCGCAACGCGGAGCTATGAAAGCCTGCTGCTCGTGATAACGCAACGCCGAGCTATGAAAGACCCATACCCACGTACGAGATTAACATCTGATGCGACTAATGTACCGTATCGGAAGATTTGTTATATTTTAGCGTTCAAATGATCTTTTAAGGAGAATTTGGCCTATTCTGTTTCCTTTTTGAACTATTCATTTTAAGTTTAATTCACTATGAACACTCGATATTATTACGGCCGTACCAGAATGATCGCATTTTTTTCATGCTAGCGCCTCGAGGCAGTCGTCTTTCACTTTTGGATATTGTCGCCGCGAATTGTAACTCGACCATTCTATTATCTTTCAATCCGTAACAATGGTGCATTACCGTCCCCCCACATACAACATTGTTAGTTATATTTGAGCCACAATTTAGTAGTTTAAGACATCGGTCAGTGAAATACGCCTAACTTCTGTGTAAGTTTACAGTCTATTTAAAAAAATTAAAAAAAACGTAAAGAAACTGAAGATGCAGCACATCGAGGATGCATAAATAAAAAATTGCGGGCGGTGAAAAGTGAACAATTAGACAGACACATATTTGATTGGTTGATGGAAGGTAGAGCCAGAAATATTCCTGTTTCTGGACCTATTCTGCAGCAAAAGGCAAGAGAAGTAGCAGTGAAAATGGGCATTGAAAATTTTCATGCATCGATTGGGTGGCTTCAAAAGTTTAAAGTGCGGTGGAATATCAAAACTTTGAAGATGAGTGGGGAAGAAGCTTCTGTAAGTGACCCAGTGGTAGAAGAGTGGAAAAAAAACTTTGCAGACGATTTTAGCCAGGTATAAACCACGAGACATTTTTAATGCAGATGAGGCAGGATTTTTTTATAACTTGCTTCCAGACAGAACTTTAGCAGTTAGAGGCCAATCATGCCATGGAGGGGGAAAAAAGCAAAGAAAGATTTACAGTGATTTTCTGTGCTAATTTTGATGGCTCAGAGAAATTGAAGCCTCTTGTGATTGGAAAATATTAAAATTAAACTTTAATTTAATTTAACTTAAACTACTTCAAATTTGTTCCCTAGATGCTTTAAAAATATTAAAAAACTTCCTAGCTCATACAAAAACTCAAAAAACTCTTGGATGACAGCATCTTTATTCTGTGAGTGGTTGACCATGCTGGACCCAAAGATAGGAGTGAGAAACTGGAAAATAGTTCTCTTCATTGATCAGTGCACAGCACATAAGTTGAAGGGATTGTGTAACGACATGTCAAAGTAGTATATTTTCCTCCAGACACCACCAGCAAATTGCAACCACTTGATCAAGGAATAATTGCCATTGTGAAGAGACATTACGGGCAGCAACTGGTGTCATACATGTTGCGAACAGTTGAGGAGAAAAATGATTTGAAAAAGTGTTCTTGGAACATAATTCAGACCATGCACAGGCTCTGTCTTTTGTGGACTTGTTTGAAGGCAGAAGTTATTGAAAAATGTTTTAAAAAGGCTGGATTTATGGGGGACAGCAGTGAGGAAGATATTTTGTATGAGGACGAACCGACAGAATGGCTTGAAATAAACAAAATAATTAATGTTCAGTCATCATTTGACGACTTTATTAATGTTGACAATGTCTTGCTAACATGTGCCACAAATGAGGGAGAGGTGTTCGAAGAAATGGAGGAGGAAGCTGGCGGGGAATCTCCAGTAGTAGTCCATAACATGGAAGAAGAAGAGAGTGATGGTGAGGATTTTATGCCAAAGCCAACCAAAAAAGAGGTGCAGGATGCTTTGGGTGTGATGGAAAGATTTTTTTAAATATGGAGGACTGCAGCAGTGAAAATCTACTATTATTAAATAAGATGGAAGATATCATCTCAAAAGAATTTGAAAAAAAATGAAACAATTAACAGAAATTACAAATTTTTTTCGGCGGAGAGTGCTTAAGTAATTTTTTGTATCCTTGTTTTTATTATTATAAACATTAAAACTATGAAAAAGCATAATTGGATATATTTAAATATACAAATATAGTAATCAAAGAGAAAGCAGCATATTTTACTACCAAAAAGTTTCATAAGGCGGAAATATGTGTTCATTTTGCTAAAACCTCTTCATAATGAACCTCCACTTATCAAAATGACTAAAAAATTGGTCCCTTCCATTTCGATATAGAGAGGTTTTACTGTATATAAGTATATTCCTTTCTAAGTGTTGTTGCCATTATTGAGCAATTATATGAATTAATAATTAACACATTTGTTTTTATAGGAGGGCTCTTCATTGGACTCATTTTTTTCAGTCCTTGTATCATACTACCGTTGCACATGTACACCCGACAAAATTACTGTGCGTACGTTGAGGGCCTAACGAAATCTTTAAAAAGAACTTGTTGTGATACAACCACTATTTCAATAAAATTGTTATACATGGTAAAGCAGATTGTTTTTCAATGTGGACATTACATCAAATACAAGAAAACGACCTCCAAGGCAGGATCCCTTCCACCACTTCCACGGTCTCTTTTCGTCTGCTGAAACAAATGCGATACGTTAATCCAAATGGCTTCCGCATAATGTCGCAAAGAACGTGAATATACTGATCATAAAAATTAAGACCAACCAAGGGAAAGTATAAAGGCTAGTAATAAAGGTGATACAATTTTGATTTATAAGTTATCGTTTAAAGTTTTGGCTAAACTAATCAAAATTATAGAATAAACATTAGAAAATGGAATGAGCATTAGAAAAGAGTAGCTTGATCAGTTGTGTATTTGGGAAATTGTATCTTTTTCATCGATAGAAAATGTTTCTGGAGAGATTTCCGTCACATCTTTCTCTAAACTCAATGAAGCACAATATTGTCAGTGTTGCCTAACAGTCTCTTGGGACAATCCATTCCTCTCATAATGCACTGTGGTGGGTGCTGTGATCTCTGCATTTGTTCTCAAGAAGAACTCCTTCTGTGGGTGACTGGATGATCAATGGTTGGGTGTGCCCACAGCAGTGTACGTATTTGTAGACAATGTGACTGATCTCGTTTACCCTAGGGTAGGTTGAGGCGTCACCTGACCATCACTCGATATTTTCACATTCAGCATGTTTAAGTAGAAATGAAAAAGTTGTATGGAGTTGTTTGATTTTGAATCTAACCTTCAAAAGAGGCTTTTTAAGGAAATGGTTCATATAGTAAAAAATCCTACTGCATGCAATAACAAAACAGATATACAAAATTAAGTAAAATATACCATAACATTATATCAACTTTATAAATATATCTTACTCAACAATACCATCAACTTATAAATTAATATTCATTCAATATTCACTTTTGTTATTTAAAAAAAATATATATATACAAAAAAAATTGTTTATGTAATAATTTTATATATTGGTTGTTTTTTATTTTTATATAAATAAAGTTTGTGATGAATTTATGTAACCAAGAAGCGTAACATTGTTGTTGTTGTTTATAAAAAAAAATTGTCTCCTAAAGGTATGTAACAAGATTTCTCTGTAAACATTTTTTTTTCCTCTTTCTATTCTGATATAAGTCTGTAAAAAATTAATGAAAATGTAAAAACTTACATTGTGCACTAAATAGCCCTGATGAAGACGCAATAAAGAGGCGAAACATTGGCGAAAAATGGTGTTCATCATAAACGACCAAACAACTCCATACAACTTTTCCATTTCTACACAAATAAAGTGGGCGATAACATACTTCATTATGAGCATGTTTAAGTTAACTCACACTGATTTCAGTGTCCGTTGGTGGATTTGGAGGTTGACCCACCACCCACGACTGTTTGAGTGTAATCTGTAACTCTTTAAGGTCATGACTCGAGTGAGTAATGTGCTGCAACGTGATTATCTTGCGTGAACTAGGAAATGATGGCAAGTCAGCTGAGGGCCTCGCAGGCAGTGGGGGGAGCGGCCACTGGGAGTGTAGTTGTGCCCCAAGGGGGAAGCACTCCTGTGATGTCGGTGGCGAACTTCACACCTGCGCAAGTTCAGGCTGCGGCACAACGGTTGGTGGCAGGAAGCCCAGGAGCCGTGACTGCAGTCTCCTCTGGACCCGGAAAGGGTAAGACCAGAGTCAACTCTCATGGTTTCACACGTGGCCGTAGAATTTTGGCTGAAGGTTATCCTACATTAGTTAACTATTCTTTGTGCTGTGTGTGTTAGAATCGTCATCGCCTCCCGAAATTTGCTCGGTAATTAATTTTCCTCTTCACCCCGTATTCATGGAATAGAATAACTTTAAAATTCTGTTTAAGTCAGTTTAAAATTCTGAGTTGAAATGAATTGCACTAACCACTGCAAAGCTCATGATGTTGAAGCAAAATTCTATACATTGGCGATGAGGGATTTGGGGAGAAGGGAATTGTTCTTTATTTTGTGAGGAACTTGTGTTTAAGGAAGTAGATGAAAGATCCATGGATCTTTGGATCCGACGGATCCGATCCGGCCATCACCAATTTTAAATTTTCAAATCCTTTTTTGATGATGTACCTATGCCTTCGATTTTACTCATTTTTTTATATGTGGAAGACACAACCCTCCTCTACAAATTAAAAATTTTTGCCAGAGGTAATATTTCAGTTATGAAAGAGAAATATTTTTGAGTGAAGGCGTAACTCCCGCCAGTCACCGTGGCACCCTGCTAACGGCCGACCGTATGGTACTCTCGTGTCTTCAGATCTCTGTAACTTTCTCATTCATCTTCTTCTCACCAAATTTTAACCATCTACTAAACCTTTGCCCTTGTATTTCGCTAGTTGCTTCACCCAGGTGTGACACAGCCTTAAGCTGGGTCTTCACAAGACACTAATGTCGCAATGCCTGACACTGCCATCTACACGGAGGTCTCCCGACACTCAGTAGTGACACTCGGGAGAGTTGCTCTAACGAGAGCAATGTCATGACTGTCTTAAGGGGTGCTCTCAGACACTTGGCTGCCGAGAGAGAGGAAGCGGTATGAGACAGTAGGCGGGGAAGCACAGTTTAGAATGTGTCTTTTTGTGCAGCTGCTGCCATTGCAGCTTCAATCATAGCTTGATGTAGAAATGGAAGGAATTTTTTGTTAATTGCTGATCTCTATATTTAAACTGACCCTAATTCAGGTATGAGCTTCCCTGCACTTTCGTATATCTTCGTGTCTCCAAAGCACAAGTGGCCAAAACTATTCCCGAATATTTCTAAGATATATACAAAGAGCTAAAGGCAGAGTACTTGAAGAAAAGTAAAATTAGTTGTTTCATTAGGACAGTTTTATTCAAACTGATTTACACGTCTTCAAAAAATAAATTCCTTTCTTTGGAGTAGGAGGACAACTCCAAAGAACTCCCTTCAATGGATTTGGAATTTTCCTCCAGCTCCATAGATAGCATAATCTCCTTCCTACTTTTTTTTAAATTGCTGCATATTGCTGCCACCATATTATTCCTTAACGAAGGCACAACCTTAACGAAGGCGCAACCGATTCCTCAAACATTTGCTCCTCGTCTTTGTTCCTCGGTTGCCTTTTGGAGAAACTCTTCTTTAATTTTTTCTCTGTCATCATATGTAAATTCGTTGCTAAATCCTAGAACGCCTTATTTTTAAAATGTCTATGCTGATATAAGATAATATAATTTGACTCTATATAGAGAAATTGTGGCTTCAAAAACAGCCTTACCTCAAAAACATTGTACAGGTTGTGTCGATAATATACAAAAAAAAAGAGCGAAATTGAAGGCATAGTTACATCGTAAAAAATCGATTTGAAAGTTTGAAATTGTTATAAACCTTATAAAATTGTTTATTTTTCACAATATCATCCCTTATTATGTTTGCCCATTTAAGGCCTTTAAAATAAGCCCTTTAGCACGTCTGTAGCTAAAAGAGTCTCGGAGATGCACCATAAAATGTGTGGTAACTTTTGCAACATTGCAATATTTCATAAATGGTTGCGTGTTTTGCAAAGAGGGCTTTGAAGTTTTCATTTTCTAATCAAATGGAGCCGTTCTGGCTAATTTCGTCAAAATCGGTGACCCTAAGGTCAATCACCTGGTCAATTTGACATGGTATGACCCACATGTAAGTCATTTTAGCTCCAAGGTTTCCATTGGTTTAATGTCCTGTACATGCTTCTGGGATTTCTTTCACGTCCCACGACTTGATGACAATAGTTTTACTGATTGTCCTATCAGCAAAACTGTTGTCATAAAGTGAACTAATACAGAAGAAATCCCTGAGTCGTGCAGAGAGAAATGTAAATCATTGTTTGAGCCTAACTAAAAGACAACAATATATTGTCTTTGGTTCTTGAAAATGCGAAGAACGCTGGCAGTGGTCACTGGGCGCAGAGAGATAAGAAATACTCATTGGTCATTTGTGTCTGTCGCAGCCGGGTAGGACAAAGGGGGATACAGGTATCGGCCACAGTAGCCAACTTGCTTGTGTTTTGTCCTTGGCAAAGAAGTCGTTAGGGGTGCTGTGGGGCAATATAAGTAGAACTAGAGAGCATTATCTACCTTTCAGTTGACTTTGCAGTTACTACTGTAAATCCTCTGATTGAAATACTGAATGGGCATTAATGGCCTCTCACTGTGCTGGATTTGGACTGCATAAGAAAGCACTCTTGGTTATTTGGGATGTAAGAAATGAAATAGGGGCCTAGGTGAGTTTTCCCCCTTTGGATTTGAGTATCATTCATTTTGGAAAGTGGAAGCTGTAGTAATATTTCGAGTCCCCTGTTGATATGTTAATTTCCCCATTGGTGACACTTACTGTTACGCATGATTGAAGAATGATTGTCATTGACAAATTGCCATTGATGCTCTGGTATACAAAGATTGATGTTACTAGGTCCATCCTTTGATATCGCATGGTGGGTTTGCACTCTTAACTTTGTTGCTTTTTAGAGCTCATTGCTCTTTGTGAAATTCATAACTATAGCCTTAATAATTGTCAATCATGTACATAACCTTATGTCTTCAGTGTGCTAACTTAATGTTTAAATGCTTATAATTGTTTTCAGCTTCTTTCCTTGGCAGATTGCATGACCTACCTAATCCGTACTGTACATATCTACCTTACTGTAAAATTCCTTTCTATTATTGTTGTTTTACCACTGATGGTATTAATTGCTGTGTGTAACCAAGAATGAACTATCATGAAACCCTTATTCTGGAACACACGTCTAAAAAAACATCCTTCACGTCATTAACTTCTTCTCACGTTTTGGGACTATGGCATGAGAAGTGTTAGCAAAGCATCCTCCTCCTGTGTTGATATCAGCAGAAGCCACTGAGTCATTAATTAGGCCTGAGAATTAAGTGGACTTTATTTTCATGGAATATATTTAAAATGATGAAGTGAAATTTTTAATTCCAATGGAATGGATCTGCCAGTGGTCTGTGTGTGTTTGAGAGTACTTTTCTTGAAAGTCTCTTAATGTTTGAAGAAAGTCAGAGTGAAATGGTTGACCTCCGTGATTCGCTCTTCTCTGAGTGCAACTTATTCTTTAGAATTTGTTCATGCATTATTTGAATGTTGTCAGAGCACACTTTGACTGATGTGTGGGTATGAACCATTCTCCCCCAATTATTTCCACCCTTATTAACCCTTGTCATTGCCTCCAGATATTAGTGGAAAATATCCCCAATGCCCTGATAGCCTCATGTCACTCCTCTCCACTGAGAGCTCTTTCCTTAGCCTGATGTTTAGAGAAGTCTGTAAGTGAGCAACTCTCCTTGTCTCAGCCCAATTCTGTGTCATGCACTGCCATTCTCTCAGCCACTGAATTCTCAGAATTAATATTCATGTCTTGATCCTCACTGTTATTCCCGGCCAATATTTCCAAAACATTTTCATCCGATGCTCTCCTCGACTTGTCTTGAGTGGTAGCGACCAAGATGTGCCTGGTTGTGCATTGAATGATTCGTAACAACAGAGAGGCACAGACCCACTCACTTTGAAGCCTTGAGTGACTGAGAGGAGCATGTGTGTATTGCCACTTGTCGTCTGTGACACGATGATCATTAGTGCTACATAAATACTTTGAAATTTAGGAATAATTTACAGATGTGCTAATTGATGCCAATGTTTACTGATGCAAAATTTGGGAGAAGCCTTGAATTGGGGGAAAGTGTGAGATGCGAACAATAGGAATTTAGGAAATAAAGAAGTGCTGCTTACAAGGAGTTCTGGAGGATTCATTTAAGAAGCTGTGCGACCCCTTTTTTTTCAGCTGTGTTATGGGAAAAAAGGTGTGTGACTTATGCAATAAAATATGATAAAATAAAGTTAAACATAGTAACTCGAGGCACTCATATTTTAGTAAATTAGATCTGGAAATAAAATATTGCATAAATTTATGCTTTTGGTTATGCTAACAGAAATACCTGGGGATGTGTGATATTTTTGTGTTTTGCCTGAACAAATTGAAGGCTAAAATTCTTCTAGAAGGCCAAGTAATCTTGTTGACCCCAAAAATGTTTTCAGAAACTGGAATCTCTTCTTAAATGAAAGGAATTTTACAGAAACACTCAGTTTTAAGATCAACCCCTTTTATATTGGTGCATGAGTAAAATTGTTTCAGATGTTATTGGCATTATGTCTTGTTCAATGCATTGAATTGTGCTTTTTGTGATTGTGTGCAACGCAATGAAAATATTTTCTTCTATTTTTTCTCTTGTGCTGTTATTTGGCTGTTTGTGAAAACGTTTGTGCATTTCTCTACTAATCTCTTGTTCCTTCCCAATGCCTTCGTCTATCTATTATGGATCTACTTGATTGGAAAAACAACCGTTAACGTGCAGCTGTTATCATGAAGACGATGTACAATACTTCAGGTAACCCTCTTGTTCAAAACTTCATTTATTTTAGTACCTATGTATTTTCAGTTGTAGCTGAAATTACATTATATTTTCTGTTGACTTGCTTTACTCTCTATCATTAATCTTTGTCTGCCCACTCCCCATTACCATCTCATGTATTTATCTCATTCAATTCAGAGAAATTTTACCCTTAAAGTTGCTACCTCAGAGTCATAGTTGGGAAAGTTACCAAAAAAATTAACTGATTAAAGTTAACCTCTGTAGAAAGTAACTAGTGAAAGTTAAAAGTTACTTTTCTGAAAAGGTAACTGATTAGTAAAGTTACCTTTTCAGTTACTTTGGCAAATTGGATGCTGTGGTGATGGAAGCCTCGATGGTTTTTTGTTTTGACAAACAAAGCAATCACTGAAAACTGTCATTGTGGTTCTTTCCATCTGTATTCATTTGTTTAAATATATTGCAAGTGGGGATTTTCGTTGTAATTCCATTTAGTGTCCTGTCCAGAATGTTCTTGGCCAGGTTTCCTAGTGTCTGCTGAAAGGATTCTGCGATTTTTTTGAGGTGGAGCTCCGATTCCGGGATTTTTAAGTTGTCGTGAATGTAAGACTTTCTGACGAATCATGTTACGTCTGTAGTTATCCGCAAAAGATTGTTCTGAGTTTGCTTCAAGGTTATTTTTTTATATCAATCCCCACATTGCGATGTGAAGTATCCCTTCTCAATTGTAAAATTGCTGTGGAAACTGCTTAGTTATGTAGAGTTACAGTAGATGCTGGGGGTGTGCCTGCGTGCCTTTTCTCGTGATTCACTAGGGACTGATGTGTTGACGACGCAATTGTGCCGAGTATGGCATGCGCAGACTGGCGCATTGTAACAGATACGTTAGATTGAATGAATCCTTCACCTCATATTCCGTAATAGGTTTTTAGGGGACCCTTCTTTCTCTGCTTCAACCATATAGTGTTGATGACATGATGTCATCGAGCAAGGCATACGAAGGCCCTTTGTGTGGTTTCGTGTTCTCTCCTCTGAGGGTGCATTCCTTAACTTTGGTGGTCACTCCCCTCAGCCCTGCTTTTGTTTGAATGTATTCGTCTGTGCGGTCTATTGCCTATCCATTGCATTCTTGCACAGCTACCCTTGCATTCTTAGATACTGTTTTATTTTCCCATCAGTCAGTTGGGCAACCTTAAGGGCCCAAATTCGGACAGGTCGACATTCGCCAAAAGTTAACGAAAAAATAAACTGAAGTTAGTTTTGTATCAGTTAATGCATAATTTTAACGATATCAAGTTAACTCTTCTAAAATGTAATGATTAAATTGAATAGTTAACCACATTTTTAACGATTAAATTTAATCGTTAATTTTTTAAATTGTTAATCCCAACTATGCTCAGAGTTAAAAATTTTCTCAAGCAAGAGATAATGAATATTTGATTAGAATAAAACTAGAACTCTATTAGTAAGATTATGGGTGTGTATATACTGCATCACTAAATCAATTCGGGATGCCAGAAAAACACCCTCAAAGTGTGTTCTTGGAACACCTAAACAGCCCAGGCAATATTTAACTGTGCTAATATGCAATATTTCCTTCTTTTCTGGTTCTGAGCCATGGAAAGTGTTGTTGTGGGCCTTTCTCCCTTATTTTGGTCATGTGTCTGTATGTAAAGTATGAATTTTAATTCAGGTTTTAGTTGCCTATTAAAATTGTTGTTAGATGGACAGCTATCATTACTATTCTTCCTGTGAAGATGTTTTCAAATTGTACTTAATCCGTATGACTAATGTTAAAATGATATGAATACCATGCCTTGGAATCAATGGTGTGGAAAATTCAGAAATACCAATAGCATAATTCATTTCTTTTGTCCTCTAGTTCTTCGTTGTAGAACTGGAAGATGAATAATGTTATCTGTAGGGATGGGTCGGTTCGGTTCTTCGGTTCTCGGTTCCACTGGTTCTTGAGCTTAGAACCGGAACAGGGGCCAAAAATAATCAGTACCGAAATAATTGGTGCGAAAACCAGTTTGAAACCTGCTCACACTCTGAAAGTGGAGGCTTCACATTAAAACCTGGTGAAATAGTGTACTTAGATGCTTCAAAGTCGCCACAAATTATTCTAATTCAGTGGTTAAAATGACTATATGATTTATTTTATTGCATCCAATTCTAGTAAGTGATGAAATACCGCCGTAATAAGGATATTCTGATTGATAGGTATATGTTACGTCCACCTTCTTTGGAGGTGTGAGTCCTCATATCATTTTCGTACATTATGTCATAATATAGTATATATAACACAAAAATATGATGAAGTAGGTATTCTTTTTCAAGCAGTATGTCTCTGAAAATGATTATTGATTATCTTATCTTACCACTAAGCAATGCAAAGTAAGTGGTAAATTAAGAACCGGAACCGAGAATCGGAACTGAGAACCGAAATAAGAACCGAACCGGAACCGAAAAAAAGTGGAACCGACCCATCCCTAGTTATCTGCATTCATGATTATTACTTACTAAATCTAATGAAGAGTTCATTTAATGCTTAAGCTGTGGGAATCAATTTTCTGCTGCATGCAGCGTTTAAGTGTGCACGTATCCTTTCCTGACTCTTCTTCCTTATGAGTGCTTGGTTAGTGAGTGAGTGATGTTTTTGTTATTCAATGTTTTTGCCAGTGATTTGAGTGAGAATCTGATGTTGCTTTATTTGTATTTAGGCTTAGTCTTGTTGATGGGAGGGTAATTCATGCAAATGGTGCATAATACTAGTTAATATCAGTGTGTATTGGTATACAGTAGAAGCCCGTTATAGTGAGTATGGCTAACAGTGAAAATCTCGCAATAACGAGTGATTGACAAGGTACCATCGCAAGGCCCATGATTAACATGTAAACGGATGTAGCGAGGCCAAGAAGCTCCTGCCACGGTATACGCTCGGTATTACGAGCGATATTTCTTGAGGGCAATGCACTGCAAAGCACAAATTAAGGCATGGTATTTATCTTTAGTATTATTATACAACTCATAATACAATATTTGTGCCATCTCTACATTATTTAATGTCCAATCAAGTGTACGCACTGACGTTTCATGGCCGGCCCTGGCATACCTTGTGCACGCTCGTGCTTTTTAGTTGTTGTTTTGTTAGGCCAAGTTCACATAGTAGGCATAGGGGCAGAATGGGCGGAAGACAGACTAGTATCTAGCCAATCACGCGACTGCGGAGAGTGGTGGTGTGGGTAAGGGGCGGAGTTCAGCCCACCTGCCTCATCCATGGGTTGGGGCAACAACGGGAAAAAGGGGGGAGCAGTAACTAGTTGTGACTTGGCCGGTTGAAAATCATCCGGCCAAGTCACAACTAGTTACTGCTCCCCCCCTTTTTCCCATTGTTGCCCCAACCCATGGATCACGTGAACACCTTGTAGGTATATAATGAGCTCGCGGACTCTCCGCGCTTACCTTGATAATGATTGTTAAACAATCGAAACCTAGGTCGGTGAAAAATAAATTTAAGGAATCTTACCAAGTGATCATTCTATTTACTTTATTAGCAAATTTAGTTGTTAAATTTAGATACTGTTTCTAAATTAAACTAAGATTCTTTGTTGTATCCACAATGTAACATCTTCCCTTTTTTTACGCTAGCACATTTTCGAATGGTTTGCAATTTACGTTTTATGAGGTGATTTTGCCGTGATTGTCGTCCCGGCAAATATTGCCAGGGCACGATAATCCTGCTTTCGGCAACTGCCAGTAGACTGATGCAGACGATGCTTGAATGATTTTTTCAGCCGGGAATAGAAATTGAAAGTTTTGTGCTGTTAATGTGAATCGTCTGGTAAGAGGTAATTATGCAAGAAATATTTTCGACGGCCGAAAAATGCTGTATTTCTGTGAATCATTACAGAAACTTTCCTAAGCAATGGGCGTATTGTTTAGTACTTGAAGACTTCAGCAAAGCGTAAATTACCAATGTGGAAGATTTAATTCGCAAATAATCGATTAATATGCAATTGTTCATGAAAGCGGCCCTTCTACCTGTTTCTAATAGCAAGGTAACGAAAGAAAAACGGAAAGTAAGAACTATGGGAATTAAGAGGCTTAATACACCTTCGAATATAAAGGCCGTTTTACACGGTGAATGATCATGCGAATGAAATCATGCGCATGAAGTTCATGAAATCTCCTCGCATTAAATTCATTCGCATGATTCCTTGAATGATCATGTGATACAAGCGCACGACGTCGTCTTTGTTTTATGAGTGGATAGGAGAGGATTCAAATTAAACAAGTGCAGGACGAAATGCAATTATAACTGGTTTTCGGAGCTTTTCGTATTCATACAATTAATTTGCGTGCCCATGGAGTATATATAATCTTATGTAATTCTTATATGTAATTTATATAGGCATTCTCCCGATGAAGTTCTTCATTTAATCACGTTTTGGGCGAAGGTTGAGATGTGTGTGCAGATCTTAACACTGGACTAACTAAACATCTACGTAACTCCGTGTAAATCGCATCCACGTAACTTGGATCCACATAAGTTGGGGACTTACTGTACACCCTGTAAAAAAATATATATACATACTGATATTGCCTTGGTCATTTGGGGTTCCTAGGAATATATCTACCTGAGGGATCTGGACTAGAATGTAATGACCATTATAACCGTTTAGAATTTTTCAGCTTGGCTATTGAAATGGACTTCTCTTTGATTATCTGCTTAGCTTCATTATACTGTTAACAATTCCTGGTTAATGTTGGCTTGCTGAAAATGGATGTGCATGATGTTATGAGGGACCTGTGTGTATTTGACCCATTTAGGGTACCGTGCTCATGTTTTTATCAAGATTGTTTAAAGTCTTAGCTCTCCAATGCAGTTTGTTTTAATTGTTTCTGGGAAAAAATATTTTTGGGCTCTTTGAACGTGGAGCAATAAAGGATATATGACAATTATTAGTACAGCTGTTACTTTAACGTTTTCATTGTCCTGCACAAAGTGAAATAATTTTTCATGCTAAAAATGTGATAATTCTGCCTGAACTAAGTCTAAGAATGCTCTTGAAACTGTGGATTCTATCTGATCTCCTACTTAAACAAAGTTCGCACGTTTCCCATTGAAACATTATTTTTCCTTGCTGTGCTAATAAGGGAATGCTGTCTCAGTTTTCCTCAGTTTTATTTGTCAGAGTGTGAAAAAAGTGAGGCTGCTTAATGCCTGTAGCCCTAGAAATTGGTGATTTAGGTGATAGATTAATTGTTTTGTCATTTTTTGCTCTGCAGAGGGATCACAATTTATTGAAAATGGGTAATGCTTTAAGTTTAATTCTATTACTGCATATTATCATCACCATGATAATTATTCCACTGACATAAGTACATGAACATCCCCCTCTTTCATTCCTTGTCTTTATTCGTAATGTCTTTGTTAATGCTAATACATGTTTATGTGAGTCTTCAAATGGCCACATTGAAATTTTAAATTGACTTAAAAGCACTTGGTAATGGTGTAGGGTTAATTACGAGAGAAGATGATACATCATTGCTCATTGAAGAACCAACTGGAACATTTAATTCTCAAGAGGGATTCAAATGAAAAACACTAATAATGACGAAATTCTGACCATAGCACTATTGATTTGTAAATTGTCAATATTGATACTTGTGGACCAAAAATAGGCCAAGTTTCATGAGAGGAGAAATGAATGGAAAATGAAAATCTTATTTCTTATGCGTAAAATACTTCTGCGATAACAAGAGCAACAAGTTAGTTGACAGGGGTTGTTCGTTATAGCGAGTAATGCCCAGTTCACACGGTGTGTTTTTCCGTGAGTGCTTGCTAGCTGGATTTCATGCGTGCTTACCAAGCGGGCGACGAAGGTGGCCGCTAGGCTGGCTTCGCTGATGGTTGTCGGTTCACACGTAGCAGGAGCTATCCTCCTTCCTTTCACTCTTCTTAGAGCCTCAGCACGAAGATGTTTACTGTGATAGTTCCGATTACGAACTGCATATAAACAAGTTTCATCTCTATATGCTTCGATAAGCACCGCAACTTGATCCCTAGTCTATAGATTTGCCCTCATTTTTAAACACAATATCAACCATGCAATGCTATCAAAGGCAGAACCTTTATTTGGATCACGTGATGTAAAGCTGAGCAATGATTGGCCGGCAACAGTAGCCATCAGAAAAACACGCTAGGAAAATAGCAACGGACCCAACCTCGAAATCAAGCAAGCTCGATCCGTGTCATGGCAGCCGGACAACAGCTAGCGTTTCCAGCAAGCGAGCACGCACGGCACCCATCAGCACTCCACGCAAGAAATCCATCCGGGAAAAATGCACCATGTGAACCAAACTCAATATGTGGCACACTGTGTGTGCACAAACTTGTGCTCATGAAGTCTGTCATTTGCATTAACATGAAAACAAATTTTTCCGCTGATTGCTCCACCCTATGTTCAAATGTACATTGGCAACATTCCGGGCATACCCATACGTGCTCTTGTGGATTTCTCAATAGTTAGTGCACTTTTCATAGCTTTTTTGTTATTCTCCAGCCTCTGTTACCAGTTTACTCTGAGAGCCAACTTCACGGCTGGGAAGCGTAAGTCATTAGGTCTGAGATTAAAACTTCATTCAATTAACGAATACCACTGCAGTGAGTCAGGGGAGATTGTTACCCATAAGATAGCAAAGCTGATGCTTGAAGTCATTACGGCAGAAAATATCATGTGTAATGCAGTGATTCTATAACTGTGTGTGTTGCTTAAAATTATTATGATTCCAAATAATCAAGAGATATTCCATATATAGTTATTGCTGTCAATGACTATATTGATGACTATTATGCATAAGTCTGAGTATGCTGATGATATGATGAGGCGAAGTTTTTGCGGATAATTGGCCATCGTATTACCATATTAACTAACTGCCATGGTATAGTTGGAACTCGAGAAAGCGCGGAAATATGCAGGGTCCTAAAGCCTGGAATGCAATCAGTGGGTACATGTAACATATATGTGAAATATAGGAAACATAACAATGCGTGAATGTACAAAACCACCGAGTACATATATGTACGTGAGGAGATGGCAACTTTCATTCCTACTTATATCCCATTTATTGAATACCAATGAGAGCTGAGTGTTTTATGGGATTTTTTAGTTAGTCTGTCATTTGGAGGGTTGCTGCCATAAACCGCACAATCACGCAGCTGCAGACCTCTTTTTGACCAGACCCTCGAGGAGGAAGGGACTGGGACCAAACTGACCTTGTGCAATGCGATTTGAAAAGTTATAAACTATACAGTTGGGCAACGATTAGTTACACTGGTCGACATTTGATCTAAGAACAATCACCAGACGTGACCAGTGTATTCCTAGGTTTTTTGGGTCACTGATTCCGAATCCGAGGTTGGTTAACCTCCACCACGTCAGGTTCAAGGGCATTTGAAGGTCAAACTGAGAAAAAGTTGTGTAAAAAATCTGAAAAAAATGCTAGCAAGGGTTTTTTGGGTTGCTGAGTTCAAATCCGCTGTTATTTTTACACTTCAAGGTCATCTAGAGGTCATTTGGAGGTCATTTGAAGGTCAAATTGAGAAATGGCGGCCTAAAAATCTGAGAAAATGCTTACATGGGTTTTTTGGGTCGCTGAGTTCAAATCCTTCCCAAGCACCCCCACTCTGGCTTCATTGTAGGCTAGCATGCATCTGCCATCTCTAGTATATGCATTCTAACCCCTTTAGTTGACTCATTTTCATGCCACATCTTGTTTCAAGTATCCACTTTGACCATAACCAGCAAATTATGGTGATATTTAGCGAACGTACAGTTCCTTTGAATGTTGTTGCTATGAATCCCCTCTTCCAACTCGTTGGGTTATGTATGGTTCTTGGCCCAAGTGATGCTCTGCACTGAGCGCTGATTGCACGTGTGTGTTGTCTTTTGAAGGAGTGGCTGCCGCAGCTGCCGTGGGGAAGAGCCTCACCCCCAGCCAGCTGCAGTATTTCAGGCAGCAGTCGCAGACGTTGGTGCGCAACCAACGCCAGCAGCAGCAGCAAGGGGCGAGGACGCTTCAAGTGGGCGGCGTGCAGCAGCAGCAGGGAGGTCTGGTGACTGCTGGTGTGGCAGCTGGACAGCAGAAGGTGTCGGTGAGCGCCGCTGGCTTGGTGGGTGGTGGCGCTGGTGGTGTGGCTGTCCACGTCTCGCAGGCGCAGCAAGCTCAGAGGGTAATGTGTGCCACACGCCTCTATCCGATGTGCTTGCGTTTATTTCAGTGAAGGAAGCGTGTTCAGTACGTTCCTCCTTAGCATGTTTTTCTCCTTTGTATGGCGAGTTCACTCCGTCCCGGTACCATAAGTACAAAATACAGGTAAAATTATTTGGTTAGTACGTTTTTAAAAATGGTGCTTTACTGGTTAATACGTTCAATTACTTTCCATAAAGCAACCCGCATGAACTTTTCTAGTATCTTTTTAAGTTGTGTTAACCAACAAATTAACATGTTAGTTCATTATTATCAACCCTTGACCTTCTAACGTTCATCCATATTCATTTCTCAATTTTCGTGACGTGGTGAAATTCAATATGCGGCCGTTCACCGGAAGTGTGTGAATATGGGTCGAAATTATTTCACTGTGATATTCTCAGCCTCATAATATCACGGTTTGCGATTTTGAATGGAGTTGAGTATTTAGTAGCATGGGTTTCAGGTCGCTAGTTTAAGTCCCGCCCTGTCCGGTTTATAAAACAGTTGTTGGTCGTGCAGTAACCAAATATTACTGCGGCCAATGAGAAGCCCTGATTATCCCCGAGCTCCTCACGTTGGTGTTGCCCTGTGCAGCACTATGCGCACAGTTCATGAGTGGACACTTGTTTGTATTGCTCGTGTTACTATTGCAAGGGCAGTTTAATTTCATTTGGCATGGAAAGAAAACGAGTGGTGAAGCAGATTACAACTGCAGAGAAGATTGAAATTCTGGAAGAAGTGGACCAAAATCCACACATGAAGGGAGTGGAATTAGTGCGAAGACTAAACATTCCTGGTTCTACTTAAAGCATGATTGTAAGTAATCGTGAAAAAATCCAATGTCTTGGTGACAAAAGCAAAAGCGCATGTTCAAATGTGTATATGGGATTCCGTAAGGAAAGTAAACATTGGCAGTTGCTTCAAATCTGCTGGATTTTCTTGCATAGAGTCTGAAATAACAGATAACACAGCAGAAGAGGCACAACTGACTCCTTTCCCCAGAAGAGTGGCATCAGATTGCTAGAGAGGTGAATTTCGATGAGTACTGCGATTGTTATAATAATCTTACTGTTTGCCAGACCATGTCGATTGATGAAATTCACATGCAGGTGTTGGTAGAAATGGACAAAAACAATGATGCTGATCAAGAAATTGAGTCTGATCCAGTTCTCACTTAAGCCAAAACAGTCGAGGCTATGGAGTACGTACACCGTTACTTACCAAGTGTTGTGGGAGCAGACGACGCTTAGGATCTCCACGCGAAGCTCGACGCAAAAATACTTGACCTCGGCACAAGAAATAAAAAGCAGACTACGTTGGTCCAATTTTTTTTAAAATTTAAACTGTAGATTTAAAAACCTGATTGTAATCAACATTAACTACATCAACTGCGTTTTTAGTCGATATATCGATTGACCAAATGGTGTTATACCAAGAACGACTGTGTACAGCTCTTGCCGGGTTTTAGGTAAATAAAATGTTGCCTAATTTTTACTAAGTTTTAAAACAACCACTTGACATACTTAGGGTTATCATTATATTCTCAGAGTAAGATATAAGAAAGACGAGATGACTTGGCTTAACTTGTCCTCTCCTTTTATACATTATAGATCTCTCCTTGTATACATTAGAAATCATGGGTAAATGCCGCCGTGTTTATGTAATTGTCTCGGGGAAATCTATGAAACATTGTGATTTCCATACATATTGTATCGTTTTGGCAATGCAATGCCCATTTTATTAATTTTAAGCGTGCTAAGAGTTAAGGAAGGCGATCTTACGAGAACTTGATAATGATAATATTTATTGCTCCAGCAAGTTATAAATAATACAAAAAAATAATACAATAAGAATTTTGGAGCTTTAGGTGAACCCGTAAGGCTTTTGCCTGTTGTTGGGTTCACCTTCAAATTACACACACAGCAATACTGGCTCACATGCTCATAACACAAATGTCACCAATTGAACATAGAATAACGCTGTAACAAGAAATTACTTATAGTATTATAGAGCATTATGTGGAAATACAATTACAGTTATAGGTTGCTTTAAGGCATGATAATGATAATTTATTCCATCCGGGAGACATTACAGGAATGTATTGGACAGGTCAAGATAAAAAAAATATAAAAATGGTTCACAAAGAAGGCACGTATAGATTAACACTACAAAAAGTACTCTTCCACACTATAAAAACACTTTGACATCAGGAACTTCCTTAGCTGGCATTTGAATGCAGACATTGTTTGAGTGTTTTTTAAATGCACCGGAAGGGCATTGTACAATTTTATACACATAACTCTGGGACCTGATGAAGAGACCTTAAAATTTTGCTGAATTACATGTAGATCAGTTATGTGTCTTGTCTTGTGTTCATGATAACACTCATTTTTTACAAACCAAGATAAAACCAATGTACAGTAAATATAAATAGATGGCACGGTAAGCAAATCTAATTTTTTAAAAAGAGGTCGGCAATGGCTCCTGAACTGGGCATTACACATAGATCTTACAATCTTCTTTTGAATTCTAAAAGTATTAATTAGTAAGGAGGAAGAACCCCAAATGACAATACCATACGACACATGCGAATAAAAATATGCATAGTAGACACTTTTGAGCACTTCGACACTTAAGTGAGTGTTTAACTGTGGACAATAAATAGTAGGCAGAGTTTAATTTTTTACACAAATTCTCAATGTGGTGAGAACAATTTAATAGTGGGTCGATTAGGACACCAAGAAATTTAACCCAATCCCCCAGTTGAAGATCTGCATCAATGCAAGAATGCAATTTATGAAGACGTCTTGAGGACGCCGAAAAGAATAGAGTCTGGGTTTTCTTCTCATTCAAACATAGTTTGTTGCCCCAGCACCAATCCGAATCCTAACCATAGTCTCATTGCATACCTCCACAATGCCATTATAGGCCACTTAGGAAATTTACATCATCTGCATACATAACTACCTTATCACGTTCTTTTTGCCGCAGGGTCGCTGATAGGTCATTAAGAAAAATGAGAAAGAGGACAGGACCCAAGATTGAGCCTTGGGGCACTCCAGTGGAAACAACTTGTACATCAGAGATAAACTTTTTCCCATCCTTGCATATCTCAACAACCTGCTGACGGTTGGACAAATACGACTTCAACCAACTGTATGCTACACCTCTAATCCTATATATTCACATTTCCCGAGAAGTAACTCATGGTCAACAGAATTAAAGGCATTAGTGAGGTCAAAGGAAATTCCCATGGCAACATGACTGTTGTTCAGCTGTTCGACTATGAAGTCGACTGCAGAGAAGAGAGCTTGGGTAGTTGATTTCCCTCTGCAAAAACCAAACTGAGACTGGGATATTACATTGTGCTTCTCCAAAAATTCCCTCAACCTAATACAGTAAACATATTCCATTATTTTGGAAAATTGTGAAAGAAGAGATATGGGCCTATAATTACTGATTGAGTTCTTATCTCCTTTGTTTTTATATACTGGAATGACCTTTGAGGTTTTCAAAATGTCGGGAAATTCACCCAGAAGGAGAGACTGGTTAATGAGGCATTACAACAAAGGATATATATTTAGAACTACATACTAAATTACCTCTATATTTATGTATTCTCTTGTGAATAGCCAGATTTTTACTTGCTTCAAAAAAGTTTTGAAGTGTATGGTATCTCCGATACTCTGTGGTAACTTCCGAAAGTAATAATAATTATGACGACCGTATCTCAGATTGCAATTACCCTAATTGCTATTCTTTACTTTCCTGGTCAGCATGTTCATTTTTTGTGGTCCCTTCAAAAACGTACTAGCCAAGTTCTACTGTAGTTGTAATCAACCAACTCATCTGGATGTTGTCTTCTACCAAATTTGTTGTAATACAGTGATACCCTTGCTAACAAAGGTGATTCCTTCCGGAATCACATTCATTAGTCAAGGTATAATTGTATTTGCATTTTTTCTTAGTGTACTATGGTGTAGCGTCTACTCGCAAATGTCTTAATCCTCTGCAATCTTGCTCGGCTTCGAACCTCATTTGCAACTCAATCCTCAGCGGGGGGCCAAACTGACTTAGTGCAATATGATTTAAAAAGTTATAAGGTGGTTATATTCGAATAGGCAGTGATTAAATATCTCTGTCTTATCATTATGTCTTGTGTATCTCTGTCTAACAGAGTTACAAGCGTCTTTTGATCAATGTTCAGTGATAAAAACTTATTTTTCATGCTTTCACTCTGAAACCAAATAACAGACTATCTTTCAATTAATGGGGATCTCCTACAAGTATGCGCTGATGAAACAGAAGAAGCTGTGGCAGAGCCCAGACAGAAAAGGAGCAAAAAAGACGAATATGACATGGTTCTCATTCCACCTAAAAGAACGTCATGTTATGCTCACCCTTAACACTTGATGATTTTCAGTTGTGTAATAATGTTCACTCTCTATTCAATTTTCATTCAATAAAAATAGAATCCATGATGGAAGAAATGATGGAACTAAACAAAGTTCAAAACTGAATTAAAAGATTTTTTTTTAATGTGTCTGTGCATAAAAAGACTATTCACATGGTTCATTTAGGCATTAACACACTCAATGCTGGCCTATTTCATGAAAAAGTATTCATGTCCGAAATATTTTTTTTTTCTTTTATATGAATAAATACATTATTATAAATGCTTTAAACAAAATTTATGCAATATAATAATAATTTTTTACTTAGCTACGAACATAATGGGACCCCATGCCTTGACATCAAGGCATCAACCTCCCAGGGTAACGAGGCATGCCTGGAATTCAAGGCATCCGCGTTGAGTGTGTTAAAAAGAGCTTTACCGGCTGAATTTCTTTCTTCCTTGGATGTCACTTATCCCTTTTATAATTTCCAACAGTCCATTAGTCATTCAAGTCCATCCACAAGTTTGCACACTGGAACATTACTCCAGGTACAATGGAGCCTCAATGTATCGTTCCCACAAGAATCGTTTTACCACGCTTTAACCATTTTTGGTCCCGAATGAAGTTACAAACAGATAATGTTATTTATTCCAGCACCATAGTTTTCCGAAGTATTTTTTTTTAACCACAAATTAATCGTTTGCTAATCACGATCCCGATGTAGCATTTCCCACTTGCATCATTTGAAAAAATGAAAGTAAGAAACAGAGTACAAATTTATATTTATTATTGGTGCTGGCTTTTCTTTCAGGCTAAACTTTTGTCGTCGCATCCGGCAGTAGTGGCCGCTGCTGCCGCTGCCGGGAAGGCATTCCCTGCAGGCGTTGGAACGGTTGCTGGCACTATGGCAAGGACAGTAGTCTCGGATACGGATGTTGCTGCATTGATAAAGCGCCAGCAGCAACTGCAAGCCCAGCACCAGCAGAAGGCAGCCGCAGCAGCTGGGTCTGGTGGCACTCAAGTGGCTAGTCTCACTCCCACGCAAATTCTGGCTCAGGCTGGACTGCAGGTGACTCCTATTTCTGTTATGTTATCAATGTCACCATCAAACAGACTGCTTTCCTATAGCATGCATGGTAGAAACTTTGTGCAGTGATCTAAGATAATACGAAAAACGTTTGTTGCTCCTGACCATAAAGATATCCCAAATTCATGGAAACTACGCATTTGGGTGAGGGATACATATGGGTATCGCACTTCCAAATGAAGCTGCGTGTCTTGATCCATTGAAGATGAATGGGCTTCCCATGTCTAGTTATCATTAGTGAAAGTGATAGGAAAAATATTTTATTGCAGAATTAAAGTTGCGGAAACGTTACATTAACTTTACAGTGTAGTTTTGAGTGATGCATTGGTAAATCTAGTTTAAGCAATAAAATTACAAAAAAGCAAGTATCCTCATACAAGGGTTGGAAATCAGGGATAAGTGAATCAGGGATATTAAAGGAATAAATGTACCTCAGACCCTAGTTAGTAAGATTTCTCGGAGTGCAGCTTTGAAGCATCCACATCACCACCTAGTGGCAGGGAGAGGAAATACCTTTGACGTTGCACAAATAATTGACTAGCATGCAAAAGTTTGCCATCAAGTTTTCGCGCCATTGAATTTTTTCACTTTTTGATCAATGAGGAAAAACATTCAATGCCATTTTCAAATTGAACAGCTTTTAAATTAACATACTGCGGAGGTTATAAAGTTTCGATCAAAGCAATAAATAAAATAATTGGAAGCTGTCTTATTGATGATTGTGTTGATGCTTTCTTCTGTGGTGTGAGCTTAAACTGATTACACAGTTGTAAGGTCTAATAATCTCTGGGTACTCTCACTTGAATTAACTTGTGTTTTGATGGTGATGTGCAAGCTACGTGAAGCCCATTGTGTGGGTATTTAAAGTTAAGGGAGAATGTAAATATTTGTTTTTTGTGGGGTGAATGGTTAATAAATGTGCAATTGTGAACCTTACCCTCTGCCGTATGCGACTCCCAACAGGTCAAAGGGACCATCAGCAGCACCAGTGGAGTGAAAGGAGTGACTGCAGGTGTCTCGCCATCTGCGCAGCAACAGATGCGCCAGCTTGCCCTCCAGCAGCAACTTTTGCACCGGAAACTTCCACAGCAGAAGGTTGCTCAGCTGGCTCAGGTTGGCCTTAGTTCCCATCCCTGCTCATGATTAGAACTTAGATGAGGTGCTTTTGAATTCACAGAACAGGGAATGCTCGAGTGAATATGTAGCTATTAAATCATCTTCTCTAGGAAAGAGGCTTGATATGGTGCAGTTTTGTACAGCCATTGGGTGTGCTCATGACTCATTTTTGTTAACACAGAAAGAAAAACACGAGCCAAATCCACAAAAATAAACTTTACTACGACCCAGGTTTCACTGTATTACAGCATCTTCAGAGGTGGATTTGGCTCGTGTTTTTCTTTCTGTGTTATCATGTTTCGCTTCCACTCCATATCACCTGAATCTTCAGAATTTACTCATTTTTGTGTTTATATGATGGTAGCCTATAGAAATTTTTTTAAAATTTTAAACAGCATAAAAAGTCATCACAGCTATTTACATAATTTATTATTTTTCTCATCTAACAATTTTAATGGCTACTTTCAATTAGTGAATAATAATCATGGAAAGAAATAAACTTTGTATGGTTCCATATTAATATTTAATGACCTCATCCATGGATCCCTCTGGGAATGACGTTAAAACATGGAAAGCAGTCATTGTTGTTAAAAACTGGTGTGCAAGAGTTACAGTTGTTCACATTAAAATCTTATCACTTCAGGGGCCGAATTTTTCCAAGTCCAAAGTTAAAGGAAATTTGGCAACACTGCAGCCCTTTCCCTTAAGACATTTAAATGCCCAGACAGCAAAAGAGCTCTGCAGGACTAGAAAGACTCTTGCAGAGGTCCTGCAAAAGAACCCCCTTCTACCCTCGCCATGGATTGGGGGGGGACCCTTTCCTCAGTAATCGGGATAGGGAGTTTTGTGCTGGAGTGGGAGGGCCTCGAGGCTGCCTGTGGCAATTAGAAAGCTCCACAAAGAGCACTGCCTCCCAGAAAGCAACCTTCCTTTTGATTGCTGCTTGGAGGGAGGCCCTTGCAGGTGCATCGCGTAGGTTTCCCCAATTATGGTTCTGGAGATGGTGATGACCCAAATCTAAATGCGGTTCAAAGCTACAGTTGTCATAAATGCAGTTGATAATTCTCAGTCTATAAAAACTGGTTTATCAGTATTTCTCTATTAGTATAAAAACACTTCAGCAACTCTGTTTTTGCCTTTATTTTGTGGTTGGAAATAATTTAATCATAAAAGATTGGTGACATGGATGATTGATGTTATCAGCATTGATGCGTCTGTTAATGTTCAATCAGGGTTGCGATCGTCAGGGAAAACCTGGAATTGTCAGGGAATTTTGGAAATCTGGAATAGTCAGGGAATTCTCGTAACAGTCAGGGAGAAACTGAGATAGGAAATGCTAGTTATTTATCTACCATTACGTTTCCCGGCCAATCTTTCCCGTCCTTAATTTCACCAACTAAAACTAATGTCCGTCGCCGAAGTGAATAGAATAAGCCCTGTCAATTCCTTGAACATTCATTTGTGAATCAGTCGTACAATTAATCCCTTTTGTGTATCCTTAATGCGATATTTGCCTAGTAGTGTTAAAATTCATAATCACAGTGTATTCTGCTCATCACAAGGAATCCAAGGCTAGGTTGTTCGGAAGATTTTACCTCGCGTTTTTTTAACTTCAGCCCGAGAGGTAGTTAGAGCACACTAGCTTGTAGTAAATACGTGCTTGTAAAATGTATTAAAAGTGTGTACAATTTGTGTGAGTGCTTAACTTGTGAAGGTTTAATATATTTTTTCATCAGGGTGGAGGTTCAATATATTTTTTCATTCTTATAGCTTTTAATGTATTGATTTCAGCTTTTAACATTTTCTGAGGTTTGACAAAAATTTAATTCAGCAGAAATAAAATATTCCAATAATAGGAGACCTCTTGGCAATCGGTCAGGGAAATTGGTAAAGCCATCAGGGAAAGGTCAGGGAATTAGAAAATTGGCTTTCAGTAGCCACCCTGTCAATGATACTAGAATTTTATTTGATTGCATGAACCCTTTGCAACAATTTTGAACCAGCTGGTGCGTGGTAAATTGTAAAGATGTCTGTCAAATATCCACTGATATGATTGATGTCAAATATCCAGGATGAGGAACGCCTGCCAGTAACTCATGTTCACGTGAGGGGATGGAAGTGCAGGAAAGGTTTCGGCAATGCATTTGCCATATGAACATGGGTGAGGAAATTTTCAGGGTGATTCAGCACCTTGAAAATGCTGCCTGTGCAGCCTCAGGCATTACAAAATGCCAATCAACAATCAATCCTATTTTTTTGTTTAAAGTTTTTAATTAAATGAAAAACGTAACAAATTCTGTATTAGTTAGAAATGTATTTTACAGTTTAATTTTGTACGGTAGGTTGACTACATTTCAGTTAGTTTTTTGCAGTGTTGTGGCATTAATGTCGTGCATTTAGTTAATAAGATTGTGTGTATTTTAAAATTACTAACAGTATTTCACGGAGAATGACGGAGTTCTCACCGAAGAGTTTTCCTTTGCATCGAACACCTGAAGAGCGAGATTTGCCCATCAGATGTATTGCCTCGTGTAATCACTCTGGGGGAGGCTCAAGTGATGTCTATGCATGAGAACAACTTATGGTGCAGGAAGGGGCGTAGATTAAGGAGATGACCAGAAATTCATTATGAAAGATGCAATAATGGGCCGAGGGACCAAAGAATAGCACTACAGTAGAACCTCTTTTTTACGAAATGACACCAATTTACGAACCATTTCACCGGTCCCGATCTTAGTATATAGGAAAACCATGTAAAATGACCTCTATTTTACGAAACCTCGATTTTTCTGATTTACGAAATGAGAGGCCGGTCCCTAGGAGTGATTGACCTCTGTTTTACGAAGTTTTTGAAATGATTTTGCCGCACTGAACTCAGTACAATGGAATAACGATCGCTGTATACCGTGACAGGAGCAGCTGAAGCCAGATAGGTCATGTTGAGAGGGCCCTCGGTCCAAGTATTTCATATTGGAAAATGTGGAAAAAATCGAATGTGAGCATAGTGCTTTTTGAAGTGCTTAAACTGTAGCAAAAATCCCAGAGACATCATCCAAATCGCAATTCAATCCTAATTACAGTGTAATCCCGGTATAACGAGTACTCATAATCCCTCGGAATTCACTAGCTAAATCGAGCACTCGTTATATCCGAAGGTGTTGAAAAAAAACCATCCAATTCTCATAGTCGTTCGTATTTACAGTTTTTCTTTTGTTTCCGTGGTATTTGACGAAGGTAAACAGCAAAAAAGTCATTTCAGGCACAATCTGGTAGAATATCAATATATTTTATGAAAGAAACAGGACATTTTCCATTATAGAAAACATTAATTCCCCTAGTTTCGATGTTTTTCTTCCAGTTCTATTTTTCGATCACCGAAGAAAGCTGCTAAGACAGCGTAACTAGTTGGAATCAAAATATTAGGTACACTGTGGAAGTTTTTGGATAAATTTGCGAATATGTCATGATGATAATATCAACTTTGTCGAGTTTTCGAATGTTAACTGGTACGTCCATCAGTTGATTTTGAGTTTTTAAAATTGACGATATATTGTTGCTCGATAAATATCGGGATCGGGATAAGATATCGGGAAACGATAAAATCGTGGTCACGATAAATGTCGTGATAAAATACCATGATATCGCGTCCCGATAAAGTATCACGATAAAAGAACGTGATATTGCGCTTTATTACTTACAAAACTTTTACAAAAGCACAAGCACATTACAAAAAATACTGAAGGTCACATTAGCAGGTGATCTAATTGCATTTAGATGTAATATGTGAGTGGCTGAAACAGTGATCTATTGCAAAATATCCACAGAAAATTGGTTGTATGACTTTGTGTTTACACCTTCCTCACTTGTCATTTAGAAAGTTGGATGAATCTGAGTGTATTGGTCACTTGGGGATCAATAAATGTAGGCGTTTCGAAGTAATTAGGTTACAGGATTTAAATTTCAACCAGAACATTGGATATTTTCAGGCCTACAATATGTGTGGAAACACTACTACAATGTAGCACGTTAATTATCACCCTCATAAAATCGTCCACTTGTCATAGAACTCAAAAGTGGCACAGAGATAAATGTTAGGTATTTTCAGAAAGAGAGAGTAATTTTCTCTCATGTTACTACTAGGAATGTAGTGAACAGCATTTGAAATGTTGTGCCTGGCATTGTGCCCATTGTCCCCATCCATGTCCACGGGGACCCATGTGGATGAGACGACTCACCTTCTAGAAGAAATCATGGACAAGGTGGACTAGTTACTTGAGAATGGGTGCAAAGGGCAATAATCTGTCAAGGGAAGGGTTCCCCCCCAATGAAAGGTGAGAGCCAGGGCTCTTTTGTGGTCTGGGAATTTAAACTCTTCGTGCCAGCATTGTCAAATCTCCTTCAACTCGGAAATTTGGTTTCTGAAGTGGTAAGATTTTTTGTGGATGTCTGTGCATTCAAAGTTTTTTTTATAAGAATGTCTAAGTTCAATTAAGTGTCCTTACAATCCATTAACCCTTTGAGTGCCACCGATTTTTAGGTGGGTATTCCCAGAAGTGCCACGGGTATTTTGCTAATTTTGTAGGCCTTTATTCAAAAAATCATTATTTGTTTATTTGTTGCTATTTTTACATGATTTCTTCTGCATTTGAAAGTGAATACTTTCTTTCAAATTAATATGAAAAAAAATGGCTGATTTTTCTCAATGACACGCAATTGTTATAGTTTAATTTGGAATTTACAGATTTGAATTATTTTATTTCTCAATTTTGACCAATAAATCGAGATATAATATCAACTTTAAAGAAATAATCCATCGATAAATATAAAAGATTATTATTTTTCTAGGAATTGATCATATAATATCCAAAGAATTTGCACGAATTTTCAATATATATTCGATTGAATAACACAATGCAAATTGCATAAAATTCAGGGGAAATTATCATAATGATTGGAGGTATATAATGTGAATATTTTCGCAGACAAGAAAATATTTGGATGTGAAAACGTTACGAAACATGGTATCTGAATAATAATAACAAGAATTTAAGTCTGTATTGCTTACAAAATGATAACAATTGCATTACAAATTATTGAAAATATATACTCATACATACTTAGAAAACGATGACAACATTACAAACCCTATTCCAAATCAAATAACTAATTTTCATATTATTCATAAATGTGATGAGAGACACAAATTCCATGTAGACCTTATTTACATTTCATGCAGTTCTAGATCTGTGGACAGGACCACGGCCTTTCCTACTGCATACAGCACACACTTTTTCCCTCCGCCCTGAAAGTTTCCTTATCCCATATATTCATGGCGATACTGTCCTAGGAGTTGACTGACTGGGATCATTCCCATCTAAGTAACCATTCACTCACAATGCTATCAATTATTTCTGAAAAAAACTGCACTCTTGATATTTTTTCAGGATTGTTTGATTTGTAAGTAATATAAGCATTTATCACCATTTTAGAAATTACATTGCAGACCATTTTCTTCCAGTATATCAAATAATCTTCTCTAATCTAAATACACGTACAACATAATATCCGAAGAATAAATGCCTCCCATGTAACGATTGTACTGCTCAATGATTTGTGGACTCTCCTTTGGAAATTCTTGACCCTTGCAAATTACTGAATTGCTTTTGGCTATCGAGTTGGTGGAAAGTAATAAAACTGGATTTTTTTGTGATTTCTTTTCTCGATACCCAAGAATAAGAAGCTCTTCACTTCTAAAACACTTTTTCTTACCAACACTAAAGTTTTATTTGAGAGGTTGAGGTACCATGGTCCAGAATGGGTTGGTAAAAAGAGGTTGAAGTACAGGATTGGAGAAGATTTTGGTGGCGGAAGATGTTTGGGTCCAGGAGTTTCCAGGAATTCAAAATGTGGAGGAGGGAGTGAATCACAACTGCCCTGAACCTCAATGAATTCTGCAGAATGATCACGCCTTCCACTTTCATGTTCATCAGAACTGACGCTATCATTGCTATACCCAAAAATTGCCGGTCTCTTCTTAGGAAGGATTATCATGCTTTCATCTGAGTCTGATCACTTCCCCTTCACTAGTGTCTCGATGAAAATGGGTGCTGTCTTCACTTTCTACAGTTTCGTCGTCATTACTTAGTGAATTTATGTATTCAGCTAATATGTCATCGTCAACACCAGGTGAAAATTCATTTCTAGAAGTTGACGCCATTTATTAGGTAAAAGATTTCACTTTCAAAAAGCCACTAGTGAAATTTCAATGTGTAAACAACAACAAGAGATGCACACATTGAATTTTTTATGCACAGCATCATCTTTCTATTACTACTGCCGCATCTACTATGATAACGAGGTTGACAATCGGAGCCACATTGCTGACTCAACACCCCAGCTGACTCAACGCGAGAGATAGCATGATAGGAGTTACGTAGTATCTTTTCGTCTGCCTTTCATAGCTAAAAATCAACGACTTGATCGCAGTGAACAGCAACAAATTATCTCATCAGAAGCAACATAGCAGAGATGTTTGAAGCCTAAAGTCTTTTTGCTATGTTATGAATCGTTCGCAAAACGAACGAGAATGCGATGTACTTCGCAGAGGATAAAATGTTTCTAAGCATATAAAAAAAATAAGAGCACGCCAAAAATAATATCTCCGACATAAATACAAAGTTCAAAATATTAGAAGAAAGTCAATTGGTTTTAGGCTAACAAACAATGTAGTTTCCAAAGTGTCGCACCAGAAGCAGTTTCGTAAGAACCAAATGTGGCGCTCGGAAAATTCAATCCGACATACAGTTATTTAAATTACCAAAGCTGTTGATCATTTATATTAACAATCAAAATTAATGTTCCACGTAGTTATTAAAGATCATTCTTGTATTATATACAATTTACAAGAGTTAAAGATTGAGAAAAACATTGTTTTAACAGGTCTCCTCATAGACGACGATATATCGTCGTTGGCACTTCTGGAACATTCTGCAAACGACGATATATCGTCGTGTGGCACTCAAAGGGTTAAAATTATGGTAAATAATAAATTGGATTTTATGTGTTCCAAAAGGTGAAACAAGTTTTCTAGGATGAATATTCATCAGCCTGTTTTCTTTTGATATCATAATTTTTGAAAACGAAATTCTTTAAAGCACAAATGTTTAGGGTTTGTTATAGAATTTTTTTGATTAATGTGATAGGTTTTTTTCATCTGTTGTAGAAAATAAATTTTTAAAATCATTACAGTAGAACCTCTATTTTATGAAGTTGAAGGGACCCAAAAATTTGAGCTTTGTAAATCAGAGGGTTTGTAAATTGGAGGTTATCTTCCACTAACTCCTCTGTCTCCGGAACTGATGTGTCACCAAAACCAGCTGATCTCCAACAGTAGGAAATAGTTTTTGCGGTGATACTTGCTCTGGCAACACCTCGCACAGCATGGAGCAATGTCCATGGAGGCACATCATGCACATAAGAGGCTTGATCTGCGACAAATGTACGCCTACTAAAACTCTGCTGACAAGAATGCGAGTATACTTTCAATGCAATTAAACACTATGCTGCACTTAACTTGTCAAATAGTTATGTTAGGGTTGAAATCAAACTAATTACTATAACAAATAATAGTCATGTGCTCATTCAGGGAAAAAAAACAGATATTACGTGAAACTCTCTGTGTGCAGTGTATTTGCAAGAAATTGAAAGGATTTAAAAATTAGACCTCAATTGTATTGATTCGCTGTATAGCATAGGCGTTATTCCTAAGGCTATAGCCTATAGGAGACTCACTTTAGTAAAAGAGAATGAAACAGCCATGAATTAAAAAAAAACAGGTGAATATTTTTCTATAAATTTATAGTGGTATGAACTTGGCTGCTGCAACTGAATTAAGTTCTTGTAACTGGTTGGTAAATCTCAAAATAAGGGGAATAAGAGAATTAACTCATCCTGCAGAGTATTTTAAGCATATGCAGTTATGCATTAATTAACGAAAGGGGTATATTTAGAGCTAGTCGATTTGTGTTTATAGAAGCCATTTTAACATGGGAAAGCCAGGGATACAATTTAACTAGGAAATTTCAAAACAAAGTTCCAACTGACCCAGTATATTTCCATAAAAAGACCAGAAAATGCCTTTTTTGAAGAAAGCATATCGTTTGAAATACATTTAATAATATTTCGCAGCTAATGTAAGTCAATTTTAGAACTTCACTCGAGTAAATTTGAAATTCCCTCTTTTTTAAGATGCATTCTACAGTGCTGACATCTAGCGGTGACTTGCAAGAACTATTTACTCGCGGCTACAGAAAGCGATCGTGAATTCTTACCTAACGACGTATAACACTTCAAATGAAAAATTAAATAATCAAATTGCATCAATATTTGAATATAAGTAATTTATTATTGCAAAATTAGTATTTTTTAATGAAACTAAGCTCCACGACAGCTGCAGCAAAGAACTTCCAACGGGAATACCATTTTCAAGTGAAAGGCTGAAGTAAGTCCTGAATTGGGGTTACTGCGGCTACCTTAAAGCTAATTTTAAATAATTCCAGAGAAAATATGGATCCTTTGTGACGACGATTTAGGTATTCACAATACACGAAATGATAGAAAAGGAATAGAAATTACCAAGCACTAATCCGATTATTTTATGAACTGGGGCATTGTTTTCGAGAAGTAGGCGTCGTGCCATGTGTTTTTGAAAATGTTTTCCTCGGATCATATAATTAGGATTGAATTGCGATTTGGATGATCAGTCTGGGATTTTTGCTACCGTTTAAGCACTTCAAAAAGCACTATGCTGAATCGATTTTTCCACATTTTCCCATATGAAATACTTGGACCGAGGGCCCTCTCAACATGACCTATCTGGCTTCAGCTGCTCCTGTCGTGGTATACAGCGATCGTTATTCCATTGTACTGAGTTCAGTGCGGCGAAATCATTTCAAAAACTTCGTAAAACAGAGGTCAAACACTCCTAGGGACCAGCCTCTCACTTCGTAAATCGATAAAATCGAGGTTTCGTGAAATAGAGGTCATTTTACATGGTTTTCCTATATACAAAGATCGGGACCGGCGGAATGGTTCGTAAATTGGTGTCATTTCGTAAATTAGAGGTTCGTAAAAAAGAGGTTCTACTGTATTTTGTGTTTTTTTGATGGTGTGGATGGGTTCAGGGAAAAAATGAAATGCTGTTTATTTATGTATTTGCAATAATGCTTGTGCACTTGAATTGCTTCTCTTTGGGTACGTGTTAGCCCTTTATATCATTCATTTTATGAAGATTTGGAAATTTGTGTGTAGCCTTAGTATTGTGCTTGAAAAATAGTTTTGGCTATTGATTGGTTTTACTGAATGCTGTTTTAATTGCCACAATAAGTAAGTGAAAGATACTGACAAGGAGACATCGCGAGATTGATGTTCGGGATCCGAATGCCGATGTTATTTTCTGAAACTGTAAAGGAAATGTAGAAAAAGTGTCACGGCTTTCTTCCCCATAGGCCCGGGTTCGAGAGATATTAGCAAGTAAAGATTTGGCGCATAATCAGTATCTTTAAGTAAGGGTGTGATTCCAACAACCGGCGTAGCCGCGTGCGTTAAGGCCCACGGCCGATGGCTTTTGCCCCGGGCGACCTGGGTTCGAGTCCAGGTGAAGTCAATTTTTTTTTCTTTCTTATAATTTAAGGAATCAATGCTACAACCCATCCCCATTCATTTAAGTCAGTTTCGTTAGTATTTATTCTATTTTCAACTCATTTTCTGGATTTTCAATGGACCGAGGACTTACGACGCGAATTAGGGGATTTTATTTTCCCATTACAGGCTCACATGCTGCCCGACGCATTAGGTTTGGATTTCAAAGATCCGTGAATACTTCTATGAATACCAAGGGCTTCAATTGTTCGCTGGACTACCTGAAGATAGTAAAGAATGAACTGAATGCTTATTACACTGCGACGGTTGCCCTCGTAAATTCCTCGGAACCGCCCTGGAATTTTCACTTTTATCACTTAATTTTTCCTTAAATAGTGAGCATGATATCGGCGGTAAATAGAAGGGCATGTGAAACATATTTAAAATGATTTTCTCAAAGTACAACGTATTTTATTGCAGTGAACCCTTATCGTGGACGAAGGGAAGATTTTGAATTCCTACACATAAAACATGATGTAGGGATAACACTATTTTTCTTCCCACCTCCTGTTTTCTTTCGGTTCAATGAATGAATTTAAATTTTCATTCGTGGCAGGTATTTGCCCATTATTTGATTATAGGCATTGATAAAACTTTTGAAGTAAGGTATATTCCTTCATCGTTTTTACATACCCAATCCCATACAAATTAAATAGTATTTAATGTCAGTTACAATAGTATTTTTCTATCTTCAGCGTATTTTATTGATTTTTAAACGGACCTCCGAATGGTGACTTACCACGCGAATTTGGGGACGTATATAACGACACGTGAAATTCCAGGTAATGCGTTCTTCTACGCCCCAGCCATTGCTCCCTCAACCCCTTCATATATTTTTGATCTCAACTCTTTCTTGTCACCAAATAAACTCTACTGGCTATCCTCACATTCAGTTACTAACCCTAGCCAGCTTCCCCCTTTTACCCATTAGGTCAAGTGCAATGACCCTGCGTTCCAGTAGTCTGCTCAAAGCGGTCTCAAAGTCTTCTTTGTCTATCTTTCGCACCCGTCTTCACACGGTTGGGCCTCGGTGCCTCATTGAGAGATTAGCGAGGGTCAGCTGTGGAGGAAGGGTTGCTGGGGGCGGAACTCTTTGAAGGGCGCAAGAAGGCATGTCATAAAGGAGACAGGGTGGACGGAAGGACATTCTGTAGTAAGGAGGGAGAATTTGTTCGAAAGACAGTGGGTGGGCTGTGGAGAAAATCTAACGGAGGGAAAACCCAGTGGAAATGATATTATGAATAAAAGAATGTAGGAGTCGGAAAATCCCGGTTTGAGACAACGTTTTAGTAATGGGAAGGGGTGTTCTCTACATACAGCAACGCGTGGCAGCTGTATTGGGCCGTCTATTTCGCCAGTTTCAATCCAGCTCTTGATCAGTGAAGGTAAAGTGAACCGTAGCTCAAGTTTCCTGCAGCAAGTCTTGTGCATTATTTAGTTTTCACCTATCTGCGGCGTTGTGTCGGGAGTTCTCGGAAGCTAAATGAAGAGTGTTCGAGAAATCTGTCCTTCGTCCAGTGACGGCTCCTCATTGTCAGACAATGTAAATGACACTTCTCCATCGGTGTTGTCATCATACCAAGATGACATCACTGGTGCTGTGCATAGCTTTGAAGGTGTGTAAAGTAGTGATTTTGATAGTAAGCAGTGTAATAAGCATTTAGTTCATTCTTTACTATCTTCAGGAGGTCCAGCGAACAATTGAAGCCCTTGGTATTCATAGAAGTATTCACGGATCTTTGAAATCCAAACCTAATGCGTCGGGCAGCATGTGAGCCTGTAATGGGAAAATAAAATCCCCTAATTCGCGTCGTAAGTCCTCGGTCCATTGAAAATCCAGAAAATGAGTTGAAAATAGAATAAATACTAACGAAACTGACTTAAATGAATGGGGATGGGTTGTAGCATTGATTCCTTAAATTATAAGAAAGAAAAAAAAATTGACTTCACCCGGACTCGAACCCAGGTCGCCCGGGGCAAAAGCCATCGGCCGTGGGCCTTAACGCACGCGGCTACGCCGGTTGTTGGAGTCACACCCTTACTTAAAGATACTGATTATGCGCCAAATCTTTACTTGCTAATATCTCTCGAACCCGGGCCTATGGGGAAGAAAGCCGTGACACTTTTTCTACATTTCCTTTACAGTTTCAGAAAATAACATCGGCATTCGGATCCCGAACATCAATCTCGCGATGTCTCCTTGTGAGAGGATCTCTTTTTTATGGATTCTGGATGGAAATTGAAAAGGAAATTTTCTCATCCAATGCAAAGTTGAGATGGAAATGTTTCGTTGCCAATATTATTTATTCCTGTTTTTAAGGTTACTTCTCTCTTCGCATCCGCATACCTCTGCATTAGGGTATTTAATTTTTGGGGGAACCTGAATAAGGAAAGTGTTGTCAACTTATTTTACTCAAAATCAAACTTTCATTTAAGATGAATGTGTTAATGTTAACTCTAGGTTGCTGGGACAAAGGGAGTTGTGCCAACGCAGCTTATTGTGCAAGGTCAGAAACAGCTGTCAGCGACAGTGACTGTTCAGCAAATACAGCAGGTGATGAAGCAAGTCCAGCAGCAGCAGAATGCTCAAGGAGTTCAACATATATCCCATGTAAGCCTGCCCATCTGTTGTGGCCCTAGTAGCATGATATAAGTCCAAAATATGCTGAATACATTTCAATTTTCATTGATTTGATTCCTGCCTCTGTTGAGCATGAGGATGTGTGTGGGTGAGCACACGTTATAAGTGTCCTGAGCATTGCCACGAAAATGTTTTGAGCATGCTTTCATAACAAGCATGACTTGTTTAAGAAAATGTTCTCAGCATATTTTGATTATTTTTTAAAGAAAATTGAGACTCACCAATCAGGAGATTTAAGAATGGAATGTCCTTAATTTTGATTGTTGACAACAGCCACTGACTTTCATCTAAGAGCCTTGGATGCAAGTACTTCTCTGACTATCCAAAATGTTTGCTGAATGTGGTGCATTAAGTGCCTGTTTGCTACTAACAATGGTTTCTTACATTCATGAGCAGTCATGCCTGAACTTGAGTTTATGGAGACAATTTTCAACAAAAATGGCTGTATATGTAAATATTAATGTTCTCTTCTTCAAATTTTAACCATTTTGAGTGCTAGGGAGTGCAGTTACGGTCCTCTCAACTGCTTGCTGCAAATAGAATGGCGAAGTGTGCTATCGCAGTCCTCCTTCAGAGTCACTCTTTGTTGCTTGTAGCTCTCTGATTGTTGGCAGATGGCATTTAAATGAAGAAAACTTAAGATGCCAAATGTTTGTAATTCCAAAGTTGACCCCTGGCATCCATTTGCCTATGTTTTTACATGTATTCAATTAAATAATTCATTTTCTTAAACTATTGCAAAATGAGCTACTCTGGCACTTATAGCATATGTAATTCCAAGGATATGGGGTGGCACTGAAAGGATTAATACAGTAGAACACCAATTATCCAACGTTTGGTTAACTGAACATTGGATTATCTGTCTCACAGTCCCTCAGCAAGACTCCACCTTTTGTACTCATCCCACAACTGTTCACTCTCCCAGACACTGGCCATGTTCAACTCTACAAAATTGCTAAATTTTGCCCACTCTAAAGGTTTTCCTGAAGCTGGGAATCCGATTACGCACATGACTAAGTTTTGAGTCTCCTGAATCACTACAGTAGAAACTTGAAATTGCGATCCTCAGAATTACGATATTTTGGTTTTACGAAGCAAAATCTTCGGTCCCGACCAAAAGGGTATCTAAATGCATGTAACAGTACTCGATATTACGAAATAATGACGTTTTGAAATTACGAACCTCTGGTCTCGGTCCCGACGTGAAAAATTTACTTGTTTATATGAATAATGACAGATCAGAGCAGCGTTTTTCAGATGCTCCTTGCCAGGGAAAGTCTCCTAATCAATCATCGTTGGCATGCGCATTGTACATTAGGATGACTTTGAATCATTGGTGAATCAGTATATAAAATATGGCTCCAATGCGACAAAAAAATACATTTGGCCTTGACAACAACAAGTCATAAAAAACGTTAATCGTTGAAGTATGGATATGCTCATCAAAGATCCACATTGGTTTATCTCTCGTCCAGAGTGATAAACCAATGTGGAAGAAACCCGTAAACACTGGATTCATCTGAAAATATTGTAATTTGCATCCATTTCCCATTTCCGAGTAAAATAAAATTTACAATCCCGAGTGATAAAGGATAACATAAACAGCACATGAGAATATACCTTGCTGGTCAGCCACTGTAAGCAGTTATCCAACTTAAAAAATTTCTCAACAAAATAATTTTATTTTCTCAATACGGTATTCACGTCATAGAACAAGTTTCAAAAAGTTTTAGTTTGTAGTACATAACATGTAGTAAAACTGTCGAATCAATACTGCGTGATGGTCTGATGGATGATCCCCTGTTATCGTCCATCAGTTCAGTTCATTTATTTTTAACATTTCATAATGTCTGGGTAAAAATTCATTTTTATTCATCACAATATGAACCTTGGTACAGTTTACATATACTCCCGAAGGTGTTCTTAAATTATAAATCGCATCCCATACGCATTCATTTCATAGTACAAATCTTTTCCCAGCATAAGGATTTTGAGTGTAAATATTTCATCTTTCCATCACTAGTGGTGCTGTGTACCGTGCCCTGATATGCCGCTAAGTTCAAAGTCTTCCATAAAACGGATCGCATTTCTGCTCATGTTTTTCAATGTACATGCATGAAACGAGGTAAAAAAGCGTTTTATATTGACTGGTGTGTACGGCTAAATGTCATAGAAGGGAATTTTGGTTTTTTAATGTATTGCATTCTGACACGCATCTAACGCAAACATCAGGAAAACAGAAAAGTCATGGTGTAAATGCAGGGTTCTACATAAGTTGGAGATGTAGGAAATTTGATGGGAGCCGCTAAAAACGTTGTAAATTGCAGGAAAATGTAAATTCCGGTAACGCAAATACAAAGTTTTACTGCATATTGCGATCATGACTTAAAACACTGCTGGTGAAATATCATAAGTAGGTATGTCTAAAAGGGACCTACTCTGTGCCTGAGATTAAGATTGGCCTCTTAATGGTCCGTGAATTGATGGAGCATATTTAATGTACGTAATGTCTTAGACTCTGGGTCATCGTAGATTCAGGTGAATACGGTACTACACTAGACTGCACTGCACTATACTGAGTATATGCTCAGCTTATGTCTGGCGCTGCCAAGGAAGCTTGGGATGTTTTCTCTTCATTATATTCTTCATAGCTTTTGGTATTTTAGTGATTTAGTGTTATTTAGTCATCTAGTAGAGTTTCTCAGAATAATTTCGGGAATAATAACAATAATAATTGTTTTTAATGAGTCTTTTATTTCTAGTGTATTTGCACAAGGTTTGACTGCAGTATCTCCTCCAATATGCTGCAATCTGCTGAAAGTAGTCTTAGACACATCATTGCTTATCTTACCCTTACTTAAGACCCATATGTCATTACTAGCGCTATATATGGTTTTAAAATATTTTTCTTTGTTTTAGTTGTTATTATTCTATAATATAGGATGTACTGCTTTAATAATTGATTTCCCTTTGCCAACTTCTTTCTTTTTATCATTGTCATCCCTCTTAACTGATTATTACTCACCTGCCAAACACTATGTATTCCAAGTAGTGTGTGTTGGATGTAATTACATACTTCCAGTCCCCATTATTTATACAGTATACTCTTGTTGTTGCAAAGATCATGGACCCAATAATTGGGTGTTCGTAATGTCGAACCTCTTATCAACGTTTATGTTTGGGAAAGTTACAAAACTATATCCCGTTGCTATTTTTCTTGCTATTCTTCTTCACCTTTTAGGTGTTGCAGCTATGCTGTGGAATGATTTATGATGTGCAGGTATAATAAACAACGGAAGCATGTGCAAAGATTTGAAATATAGCATTTTTAATTTGTTTTTAGAAAATCACTCACCACACCATTCGTTATTATTATCGTCAGCCATGCAATAAAGAAAAGACTGGGAATGATGCAATTGCAGACACAAAGCCAACTGTCTATTCGCGATTGTTTGGGAAGAAATCTTCCTCTAAGACTCTCCTGCAGCCTGAGTTGCTTGCAAGATTGTCCATTTTGGCAGTTCCTGACTCATTTTTCCCATTTCTTCCCATGAATGCAAAGAAGATTAACTTTAATCAAGAACTGAACTGACAATAATATAGACAACTTGAATGCCTGAAAAGTGTAAAAAAAATTAGTGCAAACTGATCCGGCATTTGCAGTATTGTACAAGTCTCCTATGGTATATAACGTAACAGTTTTGAATAATCCCTTGATCCAATGGTTGAGCTTTGATAGTTGTATGAAGAGAATGAAAGAAAATGCATATTTTGGGTTAATGCAGGTTGTCGAGATGTTTTATGGGAGCTTGCATTGTCCAGCAGGAGGAGAATCTTCCTGTTTTCTCCCACCACTCTTCTTAGTACTAGATTGAAGAAATGAGATGGTTTTCCTGAGGAACATTTTTCAGGCACCGAGGATTCTCATGGTTCCCGATAGAAATTAGTTTAATCTCATCGGTACCCGTTTGAATTACTCAAAGACCACTCTCCTTTTGCATGTCCCCTCCTCCATGACATCACTCTCCTTTGCAATGCCAAAGTTTTTTCGGGATGGGCATAATGGAAGAATCCAGTCTCATCAAAATCAAATTTTGTCTGAAATAGATTTCAATAGATCTAAACTTCTGGAATAGATTTCTTGCTTCTCCATTTTTATTTTCTAGTAAAATTCGACCCTTGTTTTAGCTCTTGCCTCGAAGGCAATTTTCGTGAATGGAAATTCTCTACTGAGTGGTGGAAAAGTTGTGGGGATGAAAAAGTCAATCTAGAGGCCTCTGTTTTAATATATACTCCAGTTCACAGTCCTAAGTTGATTGAAGATGGTGAGAAATAAATTATCCTGAAGGATAATTTGTTTCCTTTCGCACTGTATGTTCTTGTATGCTTTTTCTCTGCCTGTGTCTTTGAAGATATCTACCATGAATGATCAGAGGTAACCCCATTACTCCCCCTCCTTAAGGCAACCATGTGTTTATGATCAGAAAATAATGGGTGCAGCGTATTTAATGCTCATTACATTTGATGAACTCTTATAAACACTAGTCATTGTGAAGCATGTGCCAGCAACATCAGAAGAATGAGACTTGCTAATGGTTCTGTGAAAAATATAGTATGCTGAAGATGTATATGGGATGTAATCCTTTTTTCATGTTGACTGTGGTGTATAGTTGTAATTTTCTGTGGTGTGCTAATTATGGGATTCCTTGAAGCAATGGATTTGACTGTCACGTCTTGAATTGATCCGTGTGTAATTTGGTTCAAGAAAGTGACTGTTCGTATCCCTTGTTTGAGTGTATTTAGTTCTTCTGAATCGTTGCACATTTTCAACATCCTGTTTGTGGAAGGTAGTTCTTATTCAAGTCTATTTGCTTCCAACTATTCATTGCCATATGAAGACTAAAGCATCAGCTAAAATGAGGATTCATTTTTAGCTCAAGTGCAATGAAATGATGTTTAGTTGAGATCCTAATGAAGCTTCACAGTGGAATTAAAGTCTCTGATAATTTTGTTTTAGAGAATGTGGCCATGCTGCTTAATGGTGGTTATTTCTGTTGTTGGCATCATGTGTTTTTTTGACTTGGTTAGTGAAATGGGAATCATTCCCGAAGCAATCATGAATTGCATGTTGGGAGAGAGATGCAAGTGGTGGCAGGCAATGGATGTGATTCAGTGCAATTGTGTTGAGTTGCTCTGTTGTGTGCATCCGGATGCCCTGCGAAGATTAAGAGGGAGTTGCACAGAAGATATGTCTTTTCTGATGCAAGTGTGAAGTCATCAATGTTTAGGTCAAACTGTGAGGTTGGTTAGAAGTACAAGTTTTGATTAGTGAGGGGAACCTAGGTAAATAAAAAATTTGTGACTTGCACTGGATTGAACAAGATTGAGTTGAATACATGTGTTGTGAATGGAGAAGTAAGGAAAAAGTAGGTCTTGCATTGGAAACATGAGTGAGTGAAATATGTGCTATGAGTGGAGGTGTGTTGAATAAGAAGAGACATAGTGAATGAGTCCTTTCTTATTAATATTGTGCTCTTTATCTACAGTCTCCAATTTCCGCATCGCATTGATTCTTATTATTGGATATATATTATCACAAAAGAGAAGAATTACGCTAATTTGAAGAGTCAAACCAATAGAAGAAACGAGTGGAGGGCTGCGTCAAACCAGTCTTAAGATTGTTGACCATTGATGATAACATTATTTGGTGAACACTAGTGTGACTTTCTTCATTAGTAACTCTTGTAAATCCATTATTTGCACCTCAGCCCTATGTGGTGAAAGCTCAGCTACCTACTGAAAGGCCTTTTTGTGATGAAAACACCCAACTAAAAATTGAAAGAAATACAGAAAATTTAAATGCCATGAGAGGCACACTGTGACACATTAGAGTGGCCATTAGAGTGATGAGTGAATTATTCATTAAACATGTGAGGCAGTGTATGCCATTCTGTGCCTCTTTTGCTTAACATCTGGAGAGATGCAACCAAACTAATTTTGATGGAGAGATCAGGGATGTGAAGGAGTCCCTGGGTCTGATGATGAGCACATTTATTGACAGTGAAAGTAGTGATAGTTAAGTGAAATAATTTTTTGATTCTTACGCAGAAAAGATAATGTAACTGTGGTGCTATAATTGCCCACTGTAATGTTGTAAGAACAGCCGTGGGCCCTGTGAAAATTTATCAAAATGCTCTGTTACCCAAATGCAACAGCATTCATAGTGAAGGTGCTGCGAGCTCCTCATAGAGCAAGCTCTTCAGGGTTCTGCCCTTGTGAAAAAGTGCCTGTGAGTGTCTAGTAGGGGACCTATATGGGATGTGCATCCCCACCCCAAAAGTGTCCATCAGCGATGAATCCACCAGCACAAAGTGCTACAGCTCGTACTGTATCTCCAGTGGGAAGGTGTTAAATAATTGGGGAATTTTGCAACAGGATTCTCGTCCAGAGAGCTCTTTCTGTCGAATGCCTCGCAATGCCTTTAGTGCTTGGGTCTCACCTCCGCAACCCTGAGGAGTGGGAAGCCCCAGTTGGCTCAGTGTAGATTAGTGTAGATATTCCACCATCATTTTCATGGATGGGGTGCATTGGAAGTTGGATTATCGGTCCTCAAATGCTGAATAAGGTCTTAATTTGACCAGGCACGTGCTTTACTGAATGGGCATCCAGTCCTTGAGTGTCTCACGATTGATGAAAATAAATAGATCAGCCATTGTCATAGTGAGGGCAACGTATGTTTGGAATTTGGCCAGAATCCTGGTTTCTGGAGAGTCTTGATGCTTGGAAGCAGAACTTAATTTTCCTTTATCGTGGATATGTTGTTGGATTGATGCTAGTTCCTAATTAAACTGGCACCATAGATTGTTAGGCAACTGAATGGCTGTATGACCTCCTATACTGCTAATAAACTGACCAGAATTACCATCACTTAACCCTGAAATGCTGAATCATATTTCTGTCTCAAGAATTCATGATACCTGGGAGATTGCTTGTGGTGATTCAGTCACCCCACCTGTGACGTGTGCCCTGTGGACGGTCATTGTCATGCATCCCACACATGTGCTGTTCACACTCAGGAACCAATATTGGCATCGCATCCCCAATCATTCTGTATGTGGGATCTTACTCGCTGAGTGTTCTTATCTCTCTGCGTGCTGCCCTTGTACTGAATGCTGGAGTGCCTTCACCTCCAAATGAAGTCTTAGGCTTGCATATTTCTACATTTGACATCATTTTTTATCAATTGGTGCTGTCTAATGAACCTTTAAGGCAATTTTTGAAGCTCAGTAGTGATTTCTTCTATTATGAAATATTTGCTGTTTACGCTTGGACACTGACTGCTACTCCACTGTTTGGAATCAAACTCCTCTTTGGGAGTGTTGAGTTTCAGTTATATTTTTGTGAATCCATAGTGGGGAGTTGTTGATGATTAGCATGGCAAGAGGTATGAACCTTTGTTTTAATGCCTTATGAGAATATTGGAACTCTCTCTCTTTGTGTACCATAGTGGCATAAATGGAAGTTCTTCCATTGGCAGTAGTTATTTAAATGAAACTGGATCCGCTCACATATTTTCCAAATTCTGGTTTAACATTCTCAACATGTGATTTATAATGTCATCTCTCTGTAATGTTCAATATCTCATAACCAAATATTTCGTACATGCCCAAAAATGCATGCAGCATCCAAATCTCCAAACTGAAATGAAACTTCCAGTGTCACAGTGAATGGCAGGCCTTAGAGGAAGTGGTGAATGAATTGGTGTGATCTGAGAGAAACTCCTCTCAAGAGTTGAAGATGCATTTGATTGAATGCAGATTCTTTGAAGCATTGTATTCTTTATGGATCAAGCTTATAAGCTGATACCGGCTTACATGTTTGCAGTTGTCTCCCTTTTGATGTTCTCATTTGAGCTGTATTGTGGATATGTGTTCAACATGGATAAGTGTGTGCTTTTTCATCTTTAACCTTTGGTGCTAGGTTGCGAGTGGACAGACTATAGGGTCACAAGGCATTCATTCTCACGCTGTACTAGCTGCTGCGAAAGGTCAAAGCACTGGGGTTGGTGGTCAGCTGAGTCCAGCAGTTGCAGCCACTCTCCATGCTGGTAGCCAACAGTCGATTCAAACTAGAGTCATCCCCATGACCGCTGGACAGGCCTCTCTCAAACAGACCATTCAGGTGAGGATGGGAAGGAAACGGTTCTTTAGCACTCCGAGTACGGACCTCACTGGCTTCACACAGAGTACTGACCTGGCTCCTGGGTGACCCAGACTTTTAAATCCAATTTCTAGAAACAATATTTACTAATCAAGTAAGAAATTAGTATATATTAATTGAGGGCAATGATCTATATAGATATTGATGTAAACATTTTAATATTCCAGTAGTGAATTTCTTAATTTTACATAAAAATAAAAATGAAATTTTTTTCGGGGATAAATTTTGTATTTCTTGGGTCTCCAGAGACCCGAGGTCTGTACTCGTGTGTAAGTGTCAAGTAACCAGTATTAATTGGAAAAGGGCCATACCATTTTCTCTTCAGTGAATTATGTGTTACACCTGAACCTATGTCAGTTGAGTGATAATATCTTGTGATAAAGTCTAAGTTGGTTGCTATAGGTGTCAAAGATTATTTTTTCTTTTATTTTTACGTGTGAAACATGGTGTTAATGAATCTGGTTTGTAGAATCTCTGAGTGGTACAATTCAGCCCTTTACCTAGTCGTAACAGCAATTTACTGCTTCCTCGGTAAAGCCTCGATAAATTTTTTAATCTTGGCTACTCCACTGTGTGATTTCCTTCTCCATTGATGCCTCAGTGGGAGAAGTGCATTGATTGGTTATACTGTTAAACCACTGTATGTGCTTTATTACTATGCACTGGAGTGGGAACTGCATTCCTCAATCTTCGATTAACTCATGAAGAATACATACTTTCAAAAGTATTTTGGACCGGCCAGTACCCCTACTTGGCTCTCTTTAAAATAGTTTCTTCTTGTGAGTGGCAAATACTTTAGTTTGATCTGTATATTTTGTAATTAGTCAATATTCGCCATTTTTGTTGTGGCGTACAGCACACAACTGTATGCAGTATCGCACTTAGTTTGGTTAAGTTTGTATCAATTCTCGGCAATAAACAATTATGCATGTATGTTTCATAGCTACTACTTATGTGCCAGGTTAAATGTTTAAACAAATATGATCATGCTCAAAAATATCTTTGAGTGATTTATTTATGCCAAAGCTGATTTAAATTTTCTCCTCATGGAGGCTTATTTTGAAAATATTTGAAGTAAATTTACTAAGACGGTAATATATTGTTGTTGCATACTAATGATACTATATTATTGTTGCACACTTATGATCTATGTAGCTGTTGCACAATAATTGAAGCCCCATTGTTTGTTATTTTGAAATTTGGGCGGAACTGTTTTATCAAGCATAGAGAAAAGTTTATTGTTAAACTTTTAAGTTGATAGAGACATAAGGATAGTTTCCTTATCAAGAGTTAAAGAAAAAAAGTTTTTTCTCTACTGTTGGAGGTCTGAAGGGAATAATGAATGAAAGTCTTTCAGAATTTTAAATGCGAGTATGAAAGACTTATTTTCAATCTTAATGTTAATGCTACATTTCAAGTTACTGTGTTTTTTTTTGGCAAGGAGTGATTTTGAAGCTGAGGAGGTTTGTGCTTCCATTGTGTATCTCTCATTATGGGTGTTATTCTGAAATTCTATAAGAAAGTAATCTCTCCTGGATCTCAAACCAATGCATGTACTGCAGTAGACTCTCGTTATTATGAAGTTCATGGGATCAAAAAATGGCAGTTCATAATATCGAATTTAATATCAACGTTTCTTTTTAGGAACATCACAAAAATCCCTTTTTTACTTTTCTTTTCTGTAACAGCCATGCTGTAGAATGATTTCAGATGTGCATGTATATTTAACGATCAAATTGTGCACTAACAATGAGAGGTCATGTAATAGGAGTCACGAAATGAGCTGAATTTTTTTTTTTTTCAGTGAAGCTAGAAGAAAAATAAAGAGACACGTGTCTCGGCTTTTTTCCCCATAAAGGTTCACGTTCCCCTTACGGGTTCACGAGAAAAAAATAAAATAGAAATGCAAAAATGTGACATGGGTTGCCTACATTGCCGGCCTCGAGTAAGCCGACAATGGCTGAGTGGCTGACAACGGGAGTTAGCATTCTATCCTCATCGAGGAGTGATGTTTTTCTTTCAGTCATTGTATCTAAAACTTTATCATCATTAATTTCCTACCCTTACGTGAGAACACTTTCTGTTTTCTAACATTATTGTGTAAACTAGATTTACAAATGTACCTATTATTCAAAAATGCATTGTAAAGTCAACGCAGTTTTAATCATGCAGAAAATATTTTCACATTCACTTTCTCTAACGCCGACTTTTATTATTTTCATTTTATTGACACGTATATTGATTGACATAGACATTCTAAAAAGAGATCTTTTATGTGTCTACTGGTGCTTAACAGTGGTTTTCAAGTTTTTACATGCACATGAAGGTGCTTCAGACTGGGAGGAAAGGTACAAGGATAGGAATGGAATGCAAGGGGGGGCATTTTATTGTACAGTAGGGTAAGACAAATGTGGCTACGTGACTGATAAGATTGCCAAAAATCGGTAACAACTTCCTGACTATCGTACAAAATCATTTCCATACTTTATACACTAACTTCCTGAATCCTCTCCCTTCTATAAAATATCTTACTCTTACAATTATACAAAATAAAGGTCATATTTAGGTAAAGGAAAATAATTTAATAATTTACTTATAAAGGTCATATAAATATTTCATTTTCTTTAGAACATCTTGTAGTTGAAGATTATGCTTGTGTATATGAGGTTCATTAATTTGAATTGCTATGTACTGATATGAATGTACGGCTCAATGTTGGATGATATGCATCATAAAAACACTTAAAACATGGTATGTCTCTGCACCATGTACATCTTAAAAAGCTTGTGACCATACATTTGCAACTGTGTTTTTGGAGATCTTGTTGAAAACAAACTTCGCGTACATTCTTAAACACATTCCAATTAGAAACTAATTTTGACGCTTACCATGCGTACTTTATCATGTCGTAGAAGGCTGGTGAAGACAACTGGTTATGCACTATTGCATGTATTTTCATAATATCCGCACGAGAAGCGATCTCTCTTTTTTCTTGAAGCAAGAATGTGCTATTCTGTAGTCGTGAGATGAACTGCTTTACTCTTCTGCAAAAATAAACATCGCAAGGTTGGCGTAAAGATGTGCATCGTGGTGGTATGACGAAATGTGCAAAGAAAAAGCATCCACCTCTTTTTCAATTTCAGGGAATTAAGTGCCACTTGTAGGGTCTTCCTCTTCAGCGACACAGCCCTCCTCTATGCCAAACTTTCTCCAAAAATATTTCACAGCTAGAAAGAGAATGGTGGAGAGCATCGGTAGAAAAACTCCAAATGTTTTGGCCACTATTTTTCTTGTCTATCTAAATGTCTTGCTAATTTTGTTTACTTCGACATAGTTTATCGTATTTTTTAATTATCATCCTAAGATAAATATCTCCTAGATTTCTTTGGTTTTGATGGATCTATTTTCGATGAATTGCACGCAGTGGCAATTGTAATTGATGCCTTGTAGTGCCACGGCCTTGAGATCTCTGAACTAACTTGCATGGACCCCATCACACTGTTCGAGTGAAGACTAACTTATGTCTGAGCAGTCCCAAAATGTTTTCTAAGAATGATGACTCCTTTATTTTCTTTGTTTGTCTGGATGTGGAAATGTCTTGCCGAGGGATATTTATCTGGCTGCTTTCAGAAAATGATCTCGGCCACCGGCGAAGTCTCACAGTGTCAACAATATTGCTATGATGCATAGGGATGGGTGGGGGAACCAAAGCCAGGTAGGGAAGATTGCGGAGGGGGGATGATTGGCGGAGGAGATAGTGCACCCCCACTCCACCCCCTTTGGGTTGGTCACCTTCAGAGGGACAATGGAAGCACGAGAGTTTGGGGGGGATCGGGTTGTTGTGGTGGATAGAGTACTGGCCTCCCATCCCGAGGGCCCGGGTTCGATTCCCGGCAGTGGCGGATTTTTCAGTGGAAAACCGGTCCCCACTTGAGTGCTTAGTGGAGGGCATTTCAAGTACAGTACTCCGTCCGTCGGATGGGACGTTAAGCCGTGGTCCCCTTGGCACCTTTCGTTAAGAGTAGGCTAATGCCGACGCCGGGTTTCTCTCCACCCTTCCTCCGTTCCCTAAAAAAAACTCCTGCCATTACCCAATTACCCACCTATCCTATATGGCGCAAATGACCTCAGCTGTCAGTCGCCTCCCCTAAATAACCAACCAACGAGAGTTTGGCGATGTGTGAATATGTCCCTATCTTTTCTGTCTTCCTTTTCGCCCAGAGAACTTGGACGAGTATGAGTATTACCAGCTCATAATTGCTGTGATAAATGTTATATAGTGGGGAACTGAACTTCAACGTTGATGCTTACACGCAAACGTTTATCACACCAATATTCCCATGTGCCCATTGTGTCACAAATATGCTAGAATATGCTGGGATTGGTAGTTTCTTATGCTGCCACTTTCAAGAACTCTATCTCAATATGGTCACATCCACAATGCATTTAAAGTTTTTGAGAACTGATCCTTAAATAGAACATGAAAAGTCTCATTGATGCAATATGATCTTCAAGTATGTAAATTTAAATTGGCTTAGTTATCATGGTTGAAATAAATTGATTGCAGAGCTTACGCATAACATGCACTAATGAATATAATTTTGCAGCATTGGGTGTGTTTTAAGTAGGCCAAAAGAAATGTTGGTGCTGGCGGGATGAAAATCAACATTCATTTTTTTTCAAAGCATTTTGATCAATTTTTGCGGAAGCAAGAGGAATAAATTGCAAACTTACCTTGCAAAGAAGCAGATTAATTACCTTTTCCAGGATATAGGCAGAAATTTAAGAGGTCACTTTTAATTGCTATTAACCCTTTCGCTGTTGTGAACGTATCTAGTACGATCATACCGTAAGATGCAGTGAACGTACCTTTTCATTCTCACTGTAGCGCTTTCACTTTTCTGCCCCATGTGATGAGTAGCTTTCCCGAGAGTGAGCTGCAGCGAAAGGGTTAATGCACCTCAGAAAACGGGTGATTTACTGTAATGTGTACTTTACAGTACAGCAAATACGACAGTGCAGTATTCAGCAGATATATACTGGACCAATGGGCAGAACATGCGGTGGAAAAGTTTGTGTGCATTGCAAATGATAGATGTGATGGGCACAACCTTGTGTCTACATTACTCTGGATATTGAACGATCCCTGTGAAAGCAACTTTTTACCCTCACTATTTAGGATGTATTTAACATGCAAGTCAGAGTGTAATAAAGACTCACTCTTATTAGCTTCTCGTTATTATCTATGCTCGTAATATCATATTGATTGAAATGCCTGTTTCTGTGTAAATAATGATTTGTTTCGGTGCCTTTGCTGGCTGCTAGCCATTCACTCCCCTTCTCTGCTTCTCGTTTCCCCTCTCCAGCCCAACCTATCCACATTCCTTCGTGCATGCCAGTGCCACAAGACTCTAATTTCCCATTCACATTTCTGTTTCTTCAGCCCGCACTTCCATGTACTGCCCTTTCTGTGTGGTGTTCATGTAAGTGTTTATCGCTTATTATGTGAAAATCAGAAAGGAAAGAATTTCTGGCATTTACCAACCAAGCAATTTAAGTAATTGGCTTGGGTGACATAGCCAGTACAAGTGCATTACCATCAATGCACATCACAATGCCGGGCTTGACTTCTCAGAAGTACTTTGTACACCCTAACTGAAGAAACAAACACTAGTAATTTTCCACAGAGTATATTTGGTACGACTAATTTCGTTGTCTTACTGCATCAAGATGTACCGATACATGAAGGCAGTCTGGTATAAATGAAGACTAGGTTGGAATGGAGATAAGACATTTCGCAAATATTCACAGTATCCTATGCACTGCGCAATTGTGCCTCATGATTGGTCAGCTCAATGGGTAGTATTTCGAGTGGCAATCTTTGCGTTGAAGTCAGTGCTTGAGAGTGTTTCATGCCATTCATAATTGGTCTCCAGCCATTGCTCGATGAGTGCCCAGAGTCGTAGTGAAGTCCTTCCATCAGCATTTCAGTAGACTCCTTTAGTTGGCAGTCTGTGTATCCTCAGGAGGAACTGCCCACGTGCTCATCAATAAATGATTTTCCCTCTTGCGCCAGTCACAAGTGATGCTTGTGCTCCTTCAACCTTGTGTCAATCATGCTTCCTCTCACTGTGATATGCTTCTTGTTGTTGTTCTTGGGAGGGGTGGGTCTGGAGGGCTGCTCTCCTCTCTCACTCTTCAAATAAGGGGCCAAGATGGTGGATTAGAAGTCATTTGAGATCTTCCAAGGTGATTGCAGGGGAAAAAACTCAATTTGGCACACAAGTTTATACGGTATTCAGTAGTTGATACAGTAAAACCTCTACCTAGAGAACCTCTTCATATCGTAAACCTCCGTTTTTCGTAATGACTTCGAGGTCCCGCCAAAATTTGTGTGCAATTATACGGAGAAACCTCTTCCTATCATACCTCTATATTTTTGAAAAACCTCCACACTTCGTACTGAGAATACACCCCCATGACGAGCCAACTACCTCCAACGAGTAAAATATTCATTTTTTATTATTATTATCGCATCGTCAGCTACTATGTTAGCGAAAATGATGGTAAAACTAACCTCTGGTCTAAATAGAACTTGGAAACCGATGTAAACCTCTCAGATTAACTCCTTCATACCCGATACCAGATTGTCATCTGATGCAACTTTTATAACTGAATCCAAAGATTTGTTATATTTTAGGGTTCAAATGATTTTTAAGGGGAATTTAGCCTATTCTGACATAGCTGCAGCCAGCAGCACGTATCATTGCCAAAATGTTCCATAAGGCAGAATATAGGTGATCATTATGCTGAAACCTCCTTATAACGAACCTCTGTTTATCAAAATGACCAAAAAATTGGTCCCTTCCTTTACGATATAAAGAGGTTTTACTGTAATTGGAAGTGTAATTATTTGAAATTTTAAAATGAGAGTTAAAATTTGTAATTAATTTAAGTTGTAACTTTTATTTAAATAGATAGAAAATGAATTGGTAGAATAAAACATTAAAAGCAAATTTGGTATTCAAGTTAAGATGTATATTTGAATTTGATAAATCTTCTATTTGTTCCATCTCTACTAGAAAGAATTCATGATTTCAGATCGTTAATAATGATGTTAAAAGAAGAAATTCAAGTGCCTTGAATATCATGCCCATATAGTGGTATATTGGGGATTTTGGTGAACTGCATCATAGGCTCAGAAAGGACACCCTATTTGTCTCGTTCTAGTTTGTAAATATCAACTTGCTTTTTAGTATATTTTTTTATTTTGCTCTTTAACATGAATCATTGCTTACTTGGATGATATTACCATTACAAATCAAGCTCATCCATGCAAAAATAGTCCTTTCTGCAGTGCTAATGTGCTAAGCTTAGCACCATGATGGGTTTTACTGGGTTGTTTATGGTGGAAAGACAGCAGTTTCAATGAGTGCAATGAAGCTTAATCAAATTCCAGGGAAACCAGTCTCAATACAAAATTAATGAAAGTTGGTGAGCATTTTTGTTGGTTGCTGCTCAATAAGAGTTATCAGTAAAAGCATTTACTCTGTTGTATTTATCATTCATTGATTAATGAGAGGTGATGCAATATGCATTCATTAACTTCTGCTACTGGACACAGGAAAAATGAATCTGTACTTCATTTCAATGGTGGCAGATGATTATTGAAAAAAGAATTAAGTGAAAGTCAAACAAGCACTCAGTTTGAATGCAGCACACTGCATTGTATTTCCCCTACCATTCCTCTGCCATGGTCTACCTACTGTTGATTGCCTCAGTATTTAATGGCCTGATTTAAATCCCTGCTGAAGTCCTCCGATGCCAGATTTAATTTTGGCTTTTAAAACTTTTCCCGCATTGGTGGGGAAAAATAAATTTATCTTCAGAAATGGAAGCTGTTGTAAGTAATATACTTTTAGGCATATAACTACAGTAAACTCTTGATGATACGAAACACGATAATATGAAGTTTCGATTATACGAAGCAAAACAGCCTGTCTTGATGAAAATCCTATAGTAATAACATGGCAATATTCGAAAAAACTAATACTTTTCAAAAATACAAATTTTTTGAAATTCTGGCCTGGTCCCCAGGAACAAATGAAATTCGTTCTTACGAACCTTGGTGAAAAATGGCTTCAGCAAAACTATTTTTGACTGCGTAGAGATCTAAAAAAATCAGTGTGTCGATTGTGGTGCATCAAAAATGATATGCGCGAATAGTAGTGCATTCACCTCCCATGTATGCCAGTATCTCCCCATCATTTTCCGCATGTAACTCCGCATATCATTTTGACCTTTAGTAATGTGGAAATCGTAGTTAATGCCATTATTTATCCTGGCTATTTTTTGTTTTCCTGTTAACCAGCATTCTCATAATGTCCACGGTTCTCTTTTAATTAAAGCTTACGTGTGACGGCACATACCATGCTCGCTACCGTGCACCTGGAATTATGGCAGTTCAAATTCTCCGTGAACCCCACCTCGTCTTTTAAGGCGAGCAATCCTAGCTCAGCTCTCCATGAAGGGGCTGTCCGCAACAAAATCTTGTAGCATGGTCGGGGAAAGTGAGGGTGGGTGATGTCGTTAGGAAATGTGGGTGGGTTGTGTTTTTTGGGGTAAGGATTATGATGGCTGGGGAGTTTGGGTTTACGATGTGTGGGGGGGAAAAGGGTCTGGTTGTGGAGAGGGAAGGTCCCAGTTGTGGTCGTATTTTTTTAAGAGGCCTGCAACTTCATATTATCGAGAGTTTACTGCATGAAGTTATGGCAGAATGAAGCCTAAATGAAGAAATTATATCAGGATGAATTTAAGAAACAAGGTTATAAAATCCCTTTTTTTAACTAACAATAAACAGAGAAACAACTTTCTTGTGGCTTTCTTCAAAATCCTGAAGTTGTACACAATCCGACATCACTAAGTTAACATTTGCATTTGCTCTTGGGTACATCTCATATTTAGTATAGCTGCTTTATCTAGCCTGACATCCCGTTATCAGTCAAATGTATTTTTTTATTCAGCCTCTAAACAGCATTATTCTGTCTCTCTCTACCCCTTGCACCTCCTTTCAATGTAAGTGCAAAGGGAAAAACTGTCACCCTTTTTCTACTGTTGCTCTCACGAGAGCAAGGCAATACTGCCTCTTGAGTTATTTGTCCCACGCATGTGGTCGGCACCACCCAGGTGTTCAACAAGGTAGCAGGGAATATGTAATAGAAAATATCTTCTCTGCGATGACTTATATCGTAGCTCATGGTCATTCAGTCTCCCTTATCCAACCCACTTATGGTTCGATTGTAATCTTTGACTATTTGACTTTGGTCTGCGTGAATTTCGTCTAAATCACACTCTTAGTGGATTGTGCTAAATCATCAGCATGAAGAATTCTCTTTTATCCTTAGCTGTTGAATCGTGTCTTACTGAAACACTTCACAGGGTGGCGATCGTTAGGAAAAACCTGGAATCGTCAGGGAATGTTGCATTTCTGGAAAAGTCAGGGAATTCTCGTGACAGTCGGGAAGAAACGAATGGAAATTCTCGTTATTTTTCTACCATTACGTTTATTGGCCAGTCTTTCTCGCCCTTTATTTCACCAACTAAAACTAATGCCCATCGCTGACGTGCATGGAAGAAGCCCCATCAATTCATGGAACATTCAGTTGTGAATCTTATTAGTTGTGTCTCTTAGTTACTTAGTTGTGAATCAGTCGTATAATGTATCCCTTTTGTATATCCTTAATGTGATATTTGCCTAGTAGTGTTAAAATTCATGATCACCGTGTATTCTGCTCATCATAAGGAATCCGAGGCTATGTTGTTTGGAAGATTTTACCTCGTGTTTTTTTTTACTTCCGAGACTTAGGTCAAGAGGTAGTTGGAGCACACTATCTTGTAGTAAATACTTGCTTGCAGTTCTAAAAATACGAGACGATGATTATTAAAATGGTAATACAAGTGCGATCACACGTGTAAACAAAATCTTACGTAAGGTCTTCTTCAATTTCCATACCCCCCTTCGCGAGACCATAAGAAGAGTCGTCCTCCCCTCCCCACCTATCATGTTCGACGTAATTATTGAATGTTCCCATTAGCTCCCTCTCGAAGCAATTTAGTCATGTCACAAACCACCTCAAATATGACATTCCAGAATACAATGCTGCCGTTGTTCCTCCAGTTTCGTTCACATTGGCGCAATTACGTTATGTTTGTTTATACAAATATGTTTATATTTTGGTTCCCTATTACAATCAAGGGGTTATAGCCACGTTAATCTAATTGTTATTCACTTCTGAATGTTACTCGTGCCATCCGATTTTGATCCAGTCCAACAACTTGGCTTTGGTTTGTATTTTTCGCACATCTTTGCGATACCTGTACCGGATTCCGGCAGTAAATTAGCCATTAACTTTCCCTTCGATGACTTTTCAGCAATCCTCAACTTCGCAGAACTACAACGACACACTACCTCTTTCTTGAAGAATTAGAAATCGTCATTGTAATTTTACCGAAGGAAGCATACTTGGCCATGGAAATACGATACACGGCCGTGGAATGTGTATGAAAAGTGTGTATAATTTGGACGAGGGTTTAACTTATGAAAGTTAAATATACTTTTTCACTAGGGTATAGTCATCATCATCATCATCATCATCATTGGTCAACAATCCTAGGATTGGTTTGACGCAGCTTTCCACTCGATTCTTCTATCGGCCAACCTTTTCATTGTGACGTAATTCTTCTCTTTTACACTCTTCACAACCTGTTCCATATATCTCATATGGGTATACTACTCAAAGATTTATTTGTTATCATGCATGTTACCCATGAGTTACATGGTTCCTTATGGCTTTTCGGTATTTCTTTACCACAGTATTTCTCTGAGTGTAGGTATCTCTTGTGTTAAAGAGAGGTTTCCTGTAATTAATTTAAAAAAGACTGAAGAGACCTCTTGCCTTGCTTGACTGATAGAATCAAATGGCACCTTCCAACGAATCAAGAATCATGGATGGAAGCAATGTTTCCATTTTCTCCAAAATTCAAATCTGAAATTTACTTTTGCTTTCTTTGAATTTCTTGTCATAAGCCATACTTACTGATGCCTTTGTCCCTTAGAATGAAGGAGCAAGTTACTCCTTCATGCCTAGTGTTCCTTCTTATTGGTATCTTCTTTTCCACAAAAATCAGTCTTTGCAAAATTGTTTGCAAAATCCTAACCCTTTTTATTCTACGTACTAAAATCTACGGAAAAAAATGTCTGGCAAACTTCGTAATCACTACTAAAACAACTCAAGAGGAGAAACTAAATGTATCGAGCAGAAGTGCCTAGTGAGAAGAGTTCTTCTGAGGGGAAATCCACAGCATACCTCCTTCTTCCATGTGATGCCAACCATCTAGGCATTACAATGAGCAAACAACTGGGAAAGGTGATGTTTATTTGTAGCAAATCAGATTGATAGTCATTGGCCTCCAGCAACACTGACTTGACATGCATTATTGAAAGTTTGTATGACTTTCATTAGTCTGCAACAAGATGCAGAGTCCTATGATTTACATAAATCAGATGACAATTACAGCAGAATTAATATTGCCAGCATCATAACAGTGGTGAAGATATGACCACTCACTATAAACTGTGGAAACCAGTTGTGTTTTTATTGGTTTTCTTGTTTGTTATCATTTTTGAGTAAGCTATGCTTTCTTCTTTCACGCAGTGAAATGACTAAATGGTAATTGATCTCTTTTGTTTTTTCTGTTGTTAATAGGAAAAACTCCAACCTTTTTGTGATTTGCGAACCACTTTCATGAAAATTTGTAAATTACATTTAAATGTACTGGATTTCGGGACTCTTTATAGAGCATTGCTAGGGCCAATTTCATTGTTGTCTGTGACACAATAACTGCCAGTGAAGCATTTTCAAAGGAAAATAAACTTGTCAAAATTCACAATAAATATTATTTGTAAGGTGACAATGTCGAAAGAAATCCGAAGCTTGCGGGAGAAATTGTGTTTTAACTGGGGAAATAGAAACCGAGGTTTCGAGGTTGCCATAGTTTGTCGTTGAAAATCCACCGAAAGTTTTGTGAAAAAAATTACAGTTCATAACTCTGAAAGTATTCAATCTTTGCGATATTTAACATTTTCCGTTTCGTTTATATTTTCATCTCCATTGCCATAATGTTAATCACCGCTCTTGAAGATATTTTTTAAACAAAATATTGTGTTGCAATAACCACGGAATATGCGGCACTTTTAACGTTCCTTATGTTCAATAGCAGAAGTTTCACAGAGAATAAAATCATTCGCCTTGACTTGAATGATTCTGATGAACTTGACTTGGGACTCCATCCCCCGATATATAGTAAGCACCTTAGTACTTCTCAAAATTTGGCCGTAACCCCTTGGATGGTGGTGCCATGCACACTGCGTCGACTGCTTTCTGACATGATATGTCTGGAATTTGTTCAAAATATCTTTGCGACTGTGGGGGAAGGAAAAGAGAAAGTTTTCTATGACGCTTCTTCACTTCAGCCAATAGGAGTGAAGAGGGAGTGGCTTCAACAGCCGAAACCTCACTCTGACTACCGTGCAGTGAACTTCTACTCCTTGAGCCCTGTGTTGCCAATTGTGTTTCCTAAATATCCGGAATCCGTTTTGCGGTGTTTACTGAGCAAACTGTTCTTCGCTGTTTGTTAGCAGCCCAGCCAAGGACTTTTAGCATTATGTGGTCGGATATTTATAAGATATTTATAAGGAAAAACCTCAAAATGTATTCAAAATAATTTCTAAGAAACTAATTCCCATTCGGTTAATATCTTTTGAGTTTATGTAACAGTTTTCACCGGTTGGAGAGCTTCTAAAATTCTGTTAGAACTTAGCAATATTTACGGTGGTAGTTATGTATCTCTTTATACATAATTCGTTTTTTGGCCTTCGAGCCCACGTGGAAGTAAACACAGTTGATCTTGCCGGATGAATGGGTAAACGACTATTACTATCTCAATTTCTATCATCATTATCTCTATTATTATTGTGTTATTATCTCCTAATTATTTATTAGCTCCTTTCACCACTGAATTCCGAGATTATTGGCAACGTCGGCTGAAGTCCCCCCACCCCCTGCCTACCCCTTCTCCCCTTCATAACGAGTTTGTTCGAAGAGCTCCGAATGTTGTCGAAGGTTCGGTCGCAAAGATATTTTGAACAGATTCTAGCAGTTGGAGTATATCTTGTTCCTTTAAGGCTTCTAAAATTCCACAGAGAAAAATGATGCCTCGGTAGCTTTATTGATTATAGCGGCTGACCGGATATCAGGTTATCCCGGTTCGAGGCCTGGTCGAGGCGAACAATTTTTTTTTCATACTTTCAATTAAAGCAGAGCATACGATATTAAGCTCAACATATCCATTTCCTGTATGTCTGCGTAAAAACATCGCGCATTACATTTTTTCAATCACTGACAATTGGTGTGCAGCGAATGCTTGCAATACGTCCAACCTCCCACGGCAACACTAATCCAGTCTTTTCGATTATGCTAATTGCAGCAAACCTAGAAAAAAGCAACAGTACATCACGACAAAAACGAAAGGAAACAATAATAATGACATGTGTACTGGTTCAAGTCTTTTGCTTATGTCACAAAAATTTGCAAAAAAACGATCACATAAAATTTCACGAAAGACACTCCCGATTTTTAATGGACGTTCAGGAAAATAAGGAACACAGGTTTCAACGGTAAATATCAGCTCACGTACTTCTGAAAAATAAAATGGCGTTCGATGAGAAAATATTCGTCCTAAAGCGGTCAACAAGTGCTCATGGGACTGGCTCTTCACGTCGTTGTCGGGAGGTTCTAATTGTATGGGAGTTCGTTGAAAGGGAGTCAAAATGTGTGCTTTTTGATGGCAGCTTGGCGGGACATACTCCATTTGCTTGTTAATCGGAGGTGCTCGTTGTAAGGGAGTCCGCTAACGGGAGGTTTTACTGTGTATCCTTTGGAGGAGATGTATAAAAAAGTCGGCTATAATATAATACACAACCAACCATGTCACAAAAGTTGAAAGAGTTGATTGCATGAAACTACGAAAATGATTATGCCAATCAGTGTTTCAAATAGCAAAAGTAAACTCAAAACAGATGGAAGCGAGTGAAGAAATGCCCACAAATTTCATCTGTTTTCACAACTATGAATATCTACAAAGAGGATGAGTTTGTTTGTGTAAAGTAGGGAAAGAGAAGTAAGTGCGATGGTGGACGAGTCAATTCGTTCGTGCTGTGATCTGACTCTGAGTGTAACTCATGTGCACCAGGGAAGGGGTTAAGAATGTAGGCTCTGATAGGGAAGGGAATGGTGCAGTCAGTGTGTGTGTGTGATTTCTTATGAAGACAAATGATTTATGCATGGGAAATATTAACACTTCACTGCTTTGTATGCTCTGATTAAGAACAACTCTGATTGAGTGAAATAACTCTAGAATAAGGATAAGGTTTTGTATCAGCCCATTTAAAAGTTCATAACTTGGGAGGGAAAGGAGTGGCATTGTCGCTGAGGTATTGAATGCAGGGATGTGACCCAAAAAGGCACGTTTCGTTTTGTGCCGTACCTGGGAGGCACCCGAACTCAGAGTCCAAGCCTCGGCTTTGAATGAGACCAAACCCTTTACCGTGGGTGGTTTATAGCACCAAAAGACCAGTCACACTGTAGTTTAAATCTTCCTAAAGTTAAACATAAATCATACAATTATGTTCATTTTTGTATTTTACTATTCACGTTGATGAAAATGGTTTTTTAAACACAGTTATACGATATATATTAACCATTTTATGTGCATTAGTAAACCAAGCCAGTTTAGTGTACATTAAATTACTAAAGCATGTAAATTGGTTGATATCTATCGTATGACTGCGATGAAAAAACAATTTTCATTGGCGTGAATAGTGCAACACAAAGACGAACATAGCTTTGTGATTTATGTTTAACTTTAAGAAGTTATGAACTATAGTGTGACTGGTCAGTTGGTGCTATAAACCACCCGTGGTGAAGGGTTGCGTCTCCTTCAACCTCGAGGCTCGGATCCGAGTTCGGGTGCCTCCCAGGTGTACGGCGCAAAACGTAAAGTGCCTTTTCGGATCACATCCCTGGTTGAATGCTGAATAAATGTGGAAAATATGTGGTGTTGCAATGAAGGTGAAGGGTGTCCTGGGTCAAGGGGCATGCGCACTTCCAAGATTTGGATAGTCTAAATTTGATCCCTCTGGTCTTTGCATGGAAGGTGGTGGCAGCAGGGTCACCCGGCACGGCGACGCTGGGCCCCAGCCTGTCCCTCGACTCGTCTGGGAGGCCCCAAGTGAGCGTGGCGTGCACGGCCACCTCCCTTGCGAATGCGCTGGTTGCTTCGGGGGCCGGGACCATCAAAGTGTCTGCCCCGACCACGGTGACTGCAGCTCAGCAGCAAGCCATCATTTCTCAGGTGAGTGGCTCAAAGCGTGCTCTGGAGAGAGAATGGATGCATTGGATAGTTTTCTCATTGTTCATTTCTCCTCCAATGGACTTTCCTTGTTTTGTCTCTTGTATATGTTTATACAGGGTGTCCAAAACCACACGTCCACCCCCTAAAAGTTGCCAGGAAAGATTGTTTTTCAGAAACTGTTGGCTCATTCATGAGTAAATGGGGTATGCTCTATCGCATGGTCATAAAATCGACTTCCGATTTACACCGGAAGGGGGCTATTCAGACCGGAAGTTCATTTTTTCAAACAGAACATGCAAATATTTTTCACAGATATGGATTTTACGCTGAAAAATATGTAACTTTTGCTCGAAACATTTTTTGATGAAATGTGATTTCTGACCTCTAATTGACCTCTAAATTTGCCGAAACCGGTACTTGGTGCTGAAACTAGGAATTTGCACGTCGTGACCTAGAAATCGAATTCTGCGTTGTAAATCGTGTGTTTTACTTTAATTGTTGCTGTTTTTTACTCTTTAACCATATCCAGAAACATAAAGTGACTGTTTGTTTGAAGGGTGGTGGTGTATTCAAATCAAGAGGCATTCGACATGCTCCAAATTTTGCTTGAAGCAGCGGATATAAAATCGCTGCGGCTTAAATATCTGCTGACTTTTGATCTCTAATAAATTGTGTTCAATTTTTCGGTCTCTATTTTGATTAGGTTTCCCAATTCCATCATTTCGTACTCGTTTAGAAAGTTGAGAAAAAATTTCCGTGAGTGTGGAAATCGGTCAGGGTAGCGTTCCACCCAAAATTGTGCAGCAGCAGAGAAGGAGCCGGATTCAAACAAAATTGGGAGCATGTCGAATGCCTCTTGATTTGAATGCACCATCACCCGTCAAACAAACAGTCACTTTATGTTTCTGGATATGGTTAAAGAGTAAAAAACAGCAACAATTGAAGTAAAACACACGATTTACAACGCAGAATTCGATTTCTAGGTCACGATGTGCAAATGCCTAGTTTCAGCACCAAGTACCGGTTTCGGCAAATTTAGAGGTCAATTAGAGGTCAAAAATCACAATTTATCAAAAAATGTTTTGAGCAAAAGTTACATAATTTTCAGCGCAGAATCCGCATCTGTGAAAAATATTTGTATGTTCAGTTTGAAAAAATGAACTTCCGTTCTGAATATGCCACTTCCGGTGTATATCCGAAGTTAATTTTATGACAATTCGATAGATCATCCCCATTAACTTATGAATGAGCCAACAGTTTTTGAAAAATAATCTTTCCTGGCAACTTTTAGGGGGTGGACGTGTGGTTTTGGACACCCTGTACATATATAGTTCTTCAATGGTGGAATCCAGTCATGTTTCTTATGTTTGCAAGTAAATGCTGTGGTAAACCAAAAATCAAAGTATTTATGTATTCAGCAGAGTGAGAGTGCTGCTAGATGATCTCCCTCCTCCCCTCCACGCTGTCCAACGATCAGATGTGGTCCATTTTTGATTGACAGCCAGAAATGTGAAATGAAGGTTTGCTAACGCTGTGTTTTTTGTGGTGCAGGTGACGGCCGCTCTCCAACAGAGTCAACAGCAGCCTGTCTCTGTTGCTGTTCGTCAATCAGGCTCCGGTACTGCCTTGCGCATTCAAACGGCCACAAATGCACAGACTGTTGCCATGGTTACGCAGCAACAGCAGCAGCAGTCGTCAGCCGCAGCTGCTGCTCAGCTGTCACAACAACAACAACAGCAGCAGCAGTCATCGAATGCGCCGTGAATTGGTGATCTCTCCGTGTTGCAGAGGTGGGAGTAAGAAAATTAAATGCTTGATGCCCTGCCTCAATGTTCAATTTATTCACGACTCCAGGGATAGGATACACGCCAACTAGCAGTCAGTTTCAGAAACGGGTGTAGCCTTTCAGGAGCACATTGAGACTTAGGAGCGTTAAGCATATTTTGAGCACTTTGTTCAACTTTCCCTCGATACTTGTGCATTTGTACTCATTACATGTCCAGCTCTTCTATTCTAGGTTTTGATAGAATTTGGAGTGATATTAATTAAGCATTGAAGGTATGATGTGGTTATGTTTTGTGATTGTAATGTGCCCATTTCCCGCTTTTTGCATTTTCCCCTCAATTTACACTCTTTTGTAGTGGTCCCTAGAGAAGCGTTAATAAGGGGTTTTACTGTATTTCTTGTGAGATTTAAAAAGTTATCGAGCGTTTTTTTATAATTCTTCAAGGTTTCAATTACACAAGATTCATATGCAATTTATTTTCAACTTCCGTTGTGTTGATGAACTTCGTGGCTTGCTTGAGGAATTGGTGGTTTACAGGTGTGCCTCACCTGGTGCAAATTTGCTCATCATCATCATCGGTCAACAATCCTAGGATTGGTTTGACGCGGCTTTCCACTCGATTCTTCTATCGGCCAACCTTTTCATTGTGACGTAATTCTTTTCTTTTACATCCTTCACGACCTGTTCCATGTATCTCATACGAGGCCTGCCTTTTTCAATCTTCCCGTTCCCTTTTCCCTCGACGATAGTCTTCATCAGGCCATCGTGTCTCAAGATATGGCCGATTAAGTTGTCCCGTCTTCTTTTTATAGTTTTCAGCAGACTTCTCTTTTCTCCCACTCTTCTTAGGACTTCTTCATTTGTCACTCGGTCGATCCATTTTATCTTCATCATTCTTCGATAGCACCATATTTCGAATGCTTCCACCCTTTTCTTCTATGCTGCTGTCATCGTCCATGCCTCACTGCCGTAAAGGAACATGCTCCAGATATACGTTTTGATGAATTGCTTCCTTACTTCCAAGCTTGTATTTCCAGCTGTTAGTAGATTCTTCTTTTGATAGAATGCCCTCTTTGCCTGGGCTATTCTACTCACTATTTCTTTCTTGCTTCGTCCATCGTTGGTTGCTCTGCTTCCCAGGTAACAGAACTCTTTCACCTTTTCCAGTTTCTGTTTTCCTAGTTTAACGTTGGTTTTGGCCTCTTCTCTTTTGCTGCACACCAATATCTTAGTTTTCTTCTTATTGATCTTCATCTGATGTCTGGCCATTGTCCTTTCCATGGTTGTTAGCATCTTATTCAGCTCCTTCTCTGTCTCTGCTATGAGCGCTATGTCATCAGTGAATCGTAGCATACTGATTGTTTCTCCGTGGATAGTCACTCCAGAACACTTCTCCTTGACTTCATTAATGGCTCTCTCGTGGTAAACATTAAAAATTACGGGAGACAGTGCGCAAATTTGGTGCAAATTTGCTATGATGTGATATTCACTGCAACGTGATGGATCCTTTTAACTTTCACTAAGGACAAACTAATTTTCTGCAATTACACGACTGCATGTGCCTGTAATGCTCTCAAACCATCGTTTGCTTCGATCATGAGGTATGGGGAGAATGTAGATGCGATGTTAGCCACTTTGGAATATTGATGGATTCTTCAACCCTTATCCAAATCAAACCAACCTTCGTCCTGTAGGATGAACCAACATGGAAAAAAAATTGGAAACCCTCGAGTCATCTTCTCATCATTGTGGAAGCCTTTGCAGCAACTAGAATATTTGCAATTTAGGCGTAAATGAAATTAGTGGATTCTCATGATGCGACTCGCACTGATGTAGGGCAACATCAGATGACAGTTCCCTATGATAGATACAATTATGAAAAATCACGATGTGATTCAGAAACATGCTAGACATACACCTACTGGTAATGTGGACAGTGAGAGATTTTTTTCGCACTACGCAACAGTTGTTAATGACAGAAGAGCTAATTCAAAAGATGATAGTGCTTTTTTGTGGCATGTCATTTGGTTCGGTTCGAAGCCCTCATAAACTGTATATAAATATGCATTTCAAAGTTCCCCTTCCCCATGACTGGCTTGCTTTTTATTGTGATACTTGAACCTGGAAGCATTCTTTGATATGATCAGTAGGTATTGGCATGACGTCACAATGAATTCTAAAATGAATCAGCCGTAATCGGTGACAATTTTTTAAAATAATCATTTTTTTTTCTAAAGTTAATTAGCCAAAAACTTTGTAAGATTTTTTTACTAACTTTCTCATGTTAGAAAAAATTGATAGTGTCAGATTAATTTGTCGTAAAAGGATTTCATGACTTTAAACAAACTTACTGATTGAAGTAATGATAACTTGCATATTGTGCAAACAAGCGTAAGAATTGATATGTTATTTGACGATAAAAAAAATAAATTCTAATTTCAGGAAAATAAATGGTAATTTCATAAGAAAATAGATGCTCATTTTGCAAAATATAGATGCTGTTTTTTCCGGTCCCTACTCATACATATCACCCATGAATTGCACATTACCCTAGGGATTTTCAATATTCACTTCAAACTATTTTGCTTGACACAGCGCAGTTGTAGAATGAATCCTTTGTGTCTAATGGGGGGATATCTGTGTCGCTTAATTCATGGGTGGAGATTGCCGAAAGCCATGTTGTAAGCCTTGTCTCTTCTTGTGCATAATTTTGTTGTGTGGTGTACTTTACAGGATTGTGATCCTCTGGATGGCTGAAATTAATGAAGGTGGAGGACGCAGCTATTTGAGAGACTTGTGGGTGTTCCACGAGCGACAAATGACTGCAGTGGGGTGGAGCTAGTGGGTGCAGTGCGGAACGTGTTGGCTGCGCTTGCAGTGGTGTTTGCGTGAGGGGACGTGGGACGCCCCTGGTGCGTTCTGGAAGTGCCGCGTGTTGGTGTATGCGTGCGAGTGACTCCCCTGGAGTGCAGCGACGCAGCTAGTGCTTTATCGAGTGGTGGGACGAAGCTTCATTTCCTCCGTGTACTTCAGTGCCTGGGACTTCCCAACGGAAGCATTTGCAGGCCAGGATTTAGACTAATCATGAAGCGCTGCTGTGTAAGCATGAAATGCGAAAGAGGGAAACGAATCACATTTATACATAAATAAACATTACGAGGTAATGCCAGGTTCTTGAGTTTGTAAACGTTTTTAAATGTAAAGCACTTCATCGCAGTGAGTGTGTGTGTGCTGTCGAATGACTAGCAGAAATCTTATTCGGATGTTGTTGGTTGGTCTCTCATGAAAGAATTAACAATTCTCTAAATAATTTTAAATCTTTTAACAGTGTTAAGCAGTAACATAATATTGTTGTGGTGCTGGAAAACATAAACTGCATGCATCGTGTGCTTGTGGTTTTTAATAGCATATTTGGTTGCATGAGTGTACCAGCAGGATTTTTTGGAACGAAAAGAGCTTTACCTTCCCTTGCAGTATTTTCTGTGAATTGTTAGATCACTAGGCAACTGAAGTATTTAACGGAAATGACGGAAATCCTAGGCCTCTTCGGGTGTGTTTCATCTGGAGTGAATTCCCATGTTAAGCCAATGACATTCATTGGTGGAAATGTATATTATTTTTTCTTCTCTTCCTCTGAGCAAAGCATTCTACAAAGTGTTACGCTTCCTGGACTGAACAGTTTCACAAATGCACTGAAGATAGCTTTGTGCAATTGTTTGGGACCTAGGCAAAAATGTAGAAATTGTCACTTTTTTGTAAAGGTGGTATTTTTTTAATTTTTGGTGTACCTGATTGTTGAAACATGAATGTATCATGTTTCTCTTTTTGATGTAAAGAAAGTATGTTGCTCTATGGAAACTATTGTGAAGATAGTTCATGAATGTGCTTGTATTGATCTTCTGTCAATTTCAGTGGAAAACAATTGGCTGTAAACAACTTGGTCAAAACCTGTTTTGTAAAATAGTAACATCTTTACTGGTTTGAATACTTTTCCTAGGCAAGGAATCTTCCTAAAGTATGGAATAAAATGAAAATAAGAAATCAACATTTGCTGTTTGAGTAATGCTTATTTCCAGTATTTTATTGACAAGATGAGCGCATAGAATTTCAATACATTTAGCGTGCAGCTGGTGGGGGATGTAATGTATTTGATTGTCCATGTTTATGTAAAGTATATTCTCATTTGAGCTGGAAATAAGGAGTGCTTACCTGATGAATGGAATGTACAAATCACAGAAAAGGAAACTGGAGATGTCTGTATATCTATATTGGGATACCTTGGGATGTTCTCTATCCATTTCTTACTTGATGTAAATTATGACTAAATGGTAATATGGTTTTTTTTAGTAGCTCTGTGCTGTCGTGGTTTTACACCTACGTTTCCCCTCCGCTGCTTTAGGCCTCTTCAGGGTGTATGGTCTCATTGTGAATTTCCAGGGTGTTTATCAAATACTTATATTTTTGTATCAAATGCCAGGGAGATTCGCAGTGAGACCGTACTACCCTGAAGAGGCCTCCACCAGCGGAGGGGAAACATTGGTGGAAAACCACGACAACGCAGAGCTACCCCATACCAGGACTCTACCGTATTTCTATAGACATGGACCATGAAAGTTTTAATCAATTGATGAATTATGACTTTATTTGAATATTTTAAGGTAAGTGATTTACCAATTGGTATTGTTTCATCCAAAAATATATTACTGTTAGCATGTAAAAGAATTACTGTAAGATCCAAGACTAATGGTTCCTGGCAGATGATAATGATGCTTATTAACACATCACGTTAACAAATTTTGTAGCTTGTAAATAGGTGTCCTGTCACATTGGGAAAAATAAAATCAATACACATACCAGGTGTGGCAGAATGACCTTCCCTGAGTTGAGAAAGTAGTCGCCAGGAGCTGGGTGGGGGTACTGCAGTGTCGCATGCACAAAAAGACAGCTCTGTGCTGTCTTTCTGTGCATGCACAACTGTAGTGCCCCCACTGGCGATGACTTTCTCAAATCTGAAAGTTCATCTGCTGCCCCCTGTATAGCTGGTACAATTTAGAATAGAAATGATAATTTAATTCAGTAATGATAAGTAGCTTTTACATACTAAAGAACATAGTCCACAGTCAATTTTTACCATAATTCGTCAGGTTGTTATCGCAAAAATTTTATGTATCCGGTGTTAAGTGTAGAATACCCCTTGCACAGGTATGGAACAAGGTTGGATGAATTTCGGGAAACCACAATCAGCTCAGCGTCTCATTCCTCAATATCGGTGGTAATGTACTAACATCTCCGTCGGCTATTAGCAAGGTTTTTGGGCAGTCACTCACCAGTACATACAGCGACGACACCTATGAGGAAGAGTTCCTACATATCAAGAGGCACATTGAATCTCAGGTTCTTATCTCTTCTGAGAAGCGGTGGACGGCAGACTATAATATCCCTTTCTGCCTTTGGGAACTGCGTTTTGCCATTGCAGACTCCCGCGATTCGGCCACAGGAATGGACGACATCCATAATGCATTTCTCCAGAATATTCCGGAGGGGGCAATGGTGGAAGTCCTTTGCTCCCTCAACCAACCCTGGAGGCTGAGGGTAGCTTTCCACCCTCCGGGCAGCAGTCCACAGTAGTCCCTATTCTCAAGAAAGATAGAGCTGACCCGACTAATTATAGACCCGTCTCTCTAACTAGTTGCCTGTGAAAGGTAATGGAATTGTGTGGTAAATTGGCATCTCGTTTAGTGGTTGGAGCGTCGAAACCTTCTTTCGAATATTCAATGAGGCTTTAGACGTGGCCGATCGACCATTGACCACCTGGTCAGAGCCGACAATTTCATCCAGGAGGCCTTCCTTCTCCGTCAACATGTCATAGGTGTCTTCTTCGACATGGAGAAGGCATACGACCGAGTGTGGTGACATAAGATTTTAATGACTTCATGAGTGGGGATTGAGGGGCAATTTACCTGTTTTTATTAAGAATTTTTTTACCGATCGTGTTTTTAAAGTTAAAATAGGTAGACACCTATCCAAATTTTATCGGCAGGACATTGGAGTTCCACAGGGTTCAGTTTTAAGTGTGACACTCTTCGCAATTGCGATCAACGACATAGCCAAATGCATTAAACCTCCACTCATGGGATCTTTGTTCGTTGATGACCTAGCAATATTTTGCAGGTCGTCCAAAATAGTCACTGCAACCAGAGTGACTCAGTTGGCTATAAATAAACTGGAGGTTTGGACTCGGAGGAATGGCTTTAAGTTTTCCTCGGACAAGTGCAAATGCATCCATTTTTACCGGGTGAGGGAACACTGCATTCCACTAGATTTGTCACTTATTGGCGAAATTCTCCCGTATGTGGAGTCCATCCAATTCCTCGTTATCACTTTTGACTACCGACTGAACTGGCGTGAACACATACAGACTCAGAGATAAATGTCTACGGACTCGAAATATTCTAAAATTTTTAAGTAGCACACCTTGGGGTGCCGATCAAATGTCCCTGCTTTTATTGTACTGTGCACTCGTATGTTCCAAACTGGACTACGGGTCAGTTGTTTACCCTTCTAGTCACAACTTTAAGGCCTTTGACAACAGTACATAACGCAGGGCTTCATATTTCCACTGGTGCTTTCCGGACCAGTCCGGTCCTCAGCATTTATGCTGATTCCGGGGAGCCTCCGTTACCATACCGTAGGAACATACTGATGAACTCCTATGTGGCGAAAATTTTAGCTATCAAGAAATACCCCTGTTTTAATTTGATTTTTAACTCTAGATTTATGGAACTTTTTAATCGACGGACAAGAGCTACCAAGCCGTTCGGTATTCATTTTCATTTATTTCTTCAGGGTATCGGGTGAAGACTCTTAAGATGTTTATCCTGTTTGGTACTAGAGTTATCCAACGTGGATTATTCCGCCACCGGACATCCATATGGCACTTGGTAGGTGCCATAAATCCCACACCACTGCTCTAGAATACCAGTGTCTCTTCAATGAATTGCTGTCGCCACTCCGACTTCATCCCCATATACACGGATGGATCGAAGTCGGATGCAGCTTGTTCGTGCGTGGTTACCTCGTCCCATCACGGTGCAGTCCAGTCCAGGCTCAATACGCTCTGTAGCGTATACACTGCGGAGTTGCTGGCCATTAAGATGTCGCTCGATGGAATTGGGGGTTTTCCAGGGTCTTTTGTCCTTTGCACGGACTCGATGAGCACGCTGCAATCCATTTCCATCTTTCCTTCACCACACCCTATTGTCCAGGGAATACATACTACCCTTTTATCCCTTTATAGGAAGGGAATCTAAGTTATTTTTCTCTGGGTCCCTGGACATATGGGTATTGCCGGAAATGATAAGGCGGATACAGCTGCAAAAGAAGCTCTAAATATCCCTGAGCCGACGACGACGATAGTACCCTATCAGGATCTGCAAGCTTCTCTCCGTAAAATAGTCCTAGAGCAGTGGAGTGAACTTTGGAGGGATGTCCCAAACGATAAGTTACGGACAATTAAGCCGGTAACGTCAGGGTGGCCCACTTCCGTCAGGGGCAGTCACAGAGAGGAAGTGGTCATCACACGATTGAGAATCGGGCATTGCGCCCTGACCCACTCGTTCCTCTTCACAGGAGAGAAAATTCCTCCTCGATGTGATGACTGTCCTCTCGGTGTGCGACATATCCTGATGGAGTGTGACAAATACGGGCACATACGTAACAGGCTAGCCATCAGCAGGGACCTAGAACAAGTTCTAGGCAACGATGCTGATCGCCTAAGTCATGTCATTACGTGTTTAAAGGATACTAATCTCATAAGTAAAATCTAATAGATTTTCATATATTTGGCCATTTTATACTTTGCCTTTTATACTGCCATTTTTTCCTATATTTATATTTCTGCATATTTATTGTTATAAATTAGATTGTACATGGTGCAATATGACCATAGTTGTGGACCCTATAAATCCTAATCTACCTACCTGAAATAATTTTATTTCCAAAATAGATGTTCGAATTTATGTCTTCAGAATCTTTTATAGAATGATAGCACTTATCGAGTGACATGTCTTTTATTCTGGTCATGATAGTTTTTGTGAAGGCACAGTCATCATTTTTTAATCTTAAGTTTAGGTAGAGTTTATATTTTCCATTATCTGATTAGAGGTCAACTGGGTTCTTTGTATCCGCTCTGTGTGCTCAGACAAATGTATTTTTTCTGCCCTTTAAATTTTCCCTGCCACTTGCATTTCCCCGTATTGTGATGCCGTATTTCATTGTTGGGTCGTGTAACAGAAGTATTCTATTAGTTTTTTAAAAATTGTAATTAGATTATTTATGCTTGACATACCAAACAAAGCTTTGTTAAGCTGTACTGAAACATCTTTCAAGTGAACTTTCCTCTTAATATTTCATCTACCATAACCCCAAGAAGTTTGACATTAATGCTAATATTTTTTGGACATTTGTTTGAAGCTCAAGAGTGTTTTTTTCATTTGAAGTAGTTTCTGCTATGAAGTAGTCTTGAAATTGATTATGCTAGTTTTTGACTTATTTAGTTTTAGGCCATTTGCTGCAACCCATTCATCTAGCTGTTTTATGACATCCATTATTGTACTAATAAATTCATTTCTTTTAAGATAGCATTTGGTAATATCAAAGCATATAATATGAAGTCACCTATGATGTTGTTGGGTAAGTCATTAATGTATACTTATATTAAAAACAGTGGGCCTAGCTCTGGAGGCACTCCTGAAATCATGTTCACCCATTTCGGCATGTACTATTTATTTCTGTTGCTGATTATCTCTGTTCTCTGTTTACCATCTTTTAAAAATGATGAAACACAAAGCAATTCTTTTTCTTGTACTCCATAGTAAATTAGTTTTTCTGATAGCAAGTTGTGGTTAACACAATCAAATCCTTTTGACTGATCATTAGGGACACCGAAAAATGGTGAATAAAAATCATCAAAAGCGGTGTTTAAAATGACAAATGCGGTAAATAAAATCGTTTTAAAAAGGTGAAAGCTGTGTTTAATGTTGGGAAAAAGGAGTCTTAAAGGAAGGGTTTTTTTTTAATATTATTAATAAATACTTCATACCAATGTGAACAAACAGTTAATTACATGCATTTGAGATCGAATACAGAAGTTATGGCTACCCTACACAACATAAAAAACACAGTAGGCAAAATTAAGTTAAAGGCAAATTAATGAGATAATGGTAATAACAATAACAGAGTGGAGTAGTGGACTGCAGGTAATGAAGTTCGATTCTTACGCTGTTTAAAATTTTTCTTTCAACCATTGAATAAAAAACTTTATCATCCTTCATTTCCAACCTTTGTGTGTGGATACTGACTTTTTTGTACTTCTATCGCTTCAACTAGATTTACAAATGCGTCACTCAAAAATACACTGTAAAGTTAACGTAATGATTCCACAATTTAATTCTGTAATATAAATTTTTTCCAATCATTTCCTTTCGCCTAATTTAATTATTTTTTTACATATAATTTGGCATGAAATTTCTGATAACTTACTTTTTTTAACAGCCTACTAGCATTACCCCAGGAATACAGCACGGCTGTATTCTTAGGTAGTGTTAAGGATCGAACTCGCGACTGGCAGTACACTACCCCTCATTTTTAACAACTACGCTCTCATAGGTTCACGGGAATCTGGCGAATGTAGGCGACCCGCATGACATTCGGATTAATTTTTTTCTCGCACTTCCGAGCCTATGGAGAAAAAGGTCAATACGAGTATTTTTTATTTTGTTTCCCTCGTTTGTGGCACGGAAAAAATCTTCTTCTCATTTTGTGACCCGAGTTACTTAACTCTCCTTGTTGGTATCTACCATACGTGCATTCCATTCGCGGGGCGCATCGATCACGAGGCCGCGAGATGTTAAAATCTCCGATCCGGATCTGAATTTTTACTGTCTCTGGATATGATTTCAGTAGCGAATGAAATGAAAGACACGTGGTTCTTTGGATCCGACCCGACCATCCTTAATTTATGAGTGGTTCATTTGTAAATCTAATTTAAACAACAAAGTCTAATAAAGTGAGTATTCAGTGGAAATGGTTTGAAATTGAATATGATAACATTTTCGATGCAGTGACTGAAAGAAAAAATTAAACTGCGATTGGGATCGAACTTCGCACAGTACACTAGCTCTCGTTCATGGCTCTCGTTGGTTAGTTGGTTATTTAGGGGAGGCGACCGACAGCTGAGGTCATTTGCGCCATATAGGATAGGTGGGTAATTGGGTAATGGTAGGAATTTTTAGGGAACGGAGGAAGGGTGGAGAGAAACCCGGCGTCGGCATTAGCCTACTCTTAACGAAAGGCGCCAAAGGGACCACGGCTTAACGTCCAATCCGACGGACGGAGTACTGTACTTGAAATGCCCTCCACTAGGCACTCAAGTGGTGACCGGTTTTCCACTGAAAAATCCGCCACTGCCGGGAATCGAACCCGGGCCCTCGGGATGGGATCATGGCTCTCGTTATATGCCTGATCCCGGCGAATGTAGGCTACCCGCATGACATCCTACGTTTTTTTTCCCCGCGATACCGGGGTAATGGGGGAAAAAAGTCATATATCTTTATTTTGCTTCTAGTTGCACGGGAACGTTTTCATCTAATTACGTGACCTTAGTTACACATCCTCTTCTTGTGAATATCTACCGCACCTACATTCCATTCACGGGGCACTTCGATCGCTAAACCGCGAAAATTTAAAATCTACGATCCGGATCCGATTTTACTCAGTGTCTTTGGATCCGGAACGGAGAAAAATGAAAGATCCGATCCGGTCATCACTAAAGAAAATATTTCATGCTACAAAAATTCGGCATTTGCAAAATAACTCAAATTTCGTTTAAAAAAATCGCGTTTCAAAGAAGACACGGTTATTTCGCGATTAAACCCAAAAAGTCGCTTATTTCGTGAATCCTGTCGCAAAAAACGTTTCGCGAAAATGTCATGTCCCTACTGATCATAAATCAGGGTAGCTGAGTTGTATGATTTGCCTCTTGTTTGATTGATTTTGTTTCTGAAGCCTGTAAGGGCTGTTTTTGTTGAATGACCTTTTCTGAAACCACGTTGGATAGAAAGAATCTGGGTCTTTTCTAAGTGGTTAATTAATTGCTCAGCCATTTGAAATACTTTTGAGAAACTGGATGAAAGTAGGATGGGACGGTAATTGGTAATAAAGTCATGGTTTCCTCGTTTGTGGTGTGGTTTGACCTCGGCATATTTTAAATCATTAGTAAAGTTGCCAGTCTCCAAAGATTGGTTAGTTATTAAGGAAAATGGTTTGCTCACATGGAGTTTTACATTTTTTAGCATAAAAGTTGGTATACCATCCCATCCAAAAGACCTTTCTTTTAGTTTTGATGCAAGCTTTACAAAGATTTCTTCATTTATTGGTGGAGAAACAAATGTGCTGTGATCTATAGAGCTATTTTCTATTGAAGCCATTTTGCTTAAGGCTGCTTTAACATCTACTTCCCTGGTGCCTTGGTCATGAGTAACATTAACAAAATAGCTGCTGACTGAATTAGTGATATGTTTAGGCTCGGTAATGTTTTTTCCTTTTTTATTTATTTTTCCCGTTTGGTTGTTTATTTTATGTGGTATACCCTATTCATTTTTTACTACTTCCCACATAGCCCTGCTCTCATTTGTATGTAGGAGTCATTTGCCTTTTTTTCCTCTTTTGTCACTCTTCCAAGTATTTTACGATATTTTTTTAGTTGCCTATGTAGATTTGATTGTTTGAAATTTTTGCTCTAACAAGCAGATACCTCTTTTGTTTACTGGGTATCTGATTCCCTGGTTAATCCATCTTGAGGCTGGGGGTTTTCCCTTTTTATGACTTGATTTAGTAGGTAGTCAATGGCACTGCTTAGTCCTAAACAAATTAATCATGTGTTTTTAAAAGTTTTTGCAGTTATCATTTATGTTATTACATGCCAGAAGTCCTAGCCAGTTTGTTTGTCCAACAAGATAAAATTAATCAAATTTCCGTCAGTGTAGTCCCTGTAGGCATGTGTGAAACTGTTTTTCCTTTTCTTTGATTCTGTACTCAAGGGCTATGATGCAGGTAAGTAATACCTTATGGTCAGGGTCAAGTATCATCGCATAATTTACTGTGTACCTCATATTCCTTATCATATTACCAGTGCAGGTACTTGTTTGTGCAGTTTCTCTAGCAGGGGCATCAAAGTTTGTTACAATGATTCTTTTAAAATCTATATGGGATCAAGTCTTTTCCACACAGTCTACATGAGGCATATGTATCGTCTTCCACTTGATCCTTCTTCTGGTAATTAGATTCTATGCCATGATAATACTTATAATCCTATGATCGTAAGGGCTAATTTTATGCTTGAAAATTGTCATTAGTTGTGTTGATATTTCTAATTATGTTTTGTTGCCTTAAGAGCCGCAGTAAAACTAGATGAACACAGTTTTCAACCCAAGAGTTTGTTGTGACTTGGCTGTTATTGACCATTTTTCTCAACTAAGTTCAAATTCCCCATTGCTTATGAAGCAAAAGGCATCTGCAAACTATTTTAACCCATTTGTTAAATAAAATCCACAATAAAAGGTGTGTAGTGTTATGTTTTCCAGCTTTCATAAATTGAGCAGCTTTGCGGGATGATAAAAATCTCAGTATCCTTTGCTGTTGAATCACCCTTAAAAAATTATCCTGGTCCTAAATCCTAATAAGCTCTCGATAATCGCTGAAGAAACACCTTTAAAAATAAAAATCTAATTGTAATAAACTTCCTAAGAAAACCAAAGTAGCAGTTCAAAGTCTGAGGGTTTACTTTGTGGAACCATTCGATTGGAAATGAAAATCCACTTTGTACGTTCCACACAAAGATTTTATTGGTTTCGACAAAATATGTCATTATCAAGACATATTTTGACAGATAATGACATATTTTGTCGAAACCAATAAAATCTTTGTGTGGAACGTACAAAGTGGATTTTTATTTCCAACCAAAGTAGCACACTTATAAAAAATTAAATCCTAATAATCTCCCTAAGAATGCCAAAGAAGCACCCATAAAAATTGAATCCTAAATCCTAATAAGCTCCCTAGAATTTTCATAGACGCACCCTTCAATAATTAAGCCACAATAAGGTCCGTAAAATTGCCTAAACTCGTGGAATGGAAACCCTGGGCAAGATTCGAGCCGTCACCATCGACGCCCAAGCCTTTTCCGGTCCAACAATGGGGAGCCGCGGAGAGGCCCCTGTTCCCTAGGCAACCGCGCGACGCGACCCCCCCACAAATCTCCCCAGCCCAACTCTCCGGGACCACGCACGCGGTGACGGTGCGGTCGGCGAATCTACCCTGGGCCCTCGCAGGCCCATCCCGCGACCTGGGGGCGAGGGGCAGCCGCCCCACGGGGGAGGCCCCGCTGCGACTGGGCCCGCTGGGTCGCCGCCTGGCCGCGGCCTTCCTGGGGCCCCTCATAAGGCCCACGCAGGACTCATGCGCCCCCGCGCAGGCCCCGATGGACGACGAGGGCGAGGAATGCTGTCGCATCTGCCGCGACGACAACTCGCAGGAACCGCTCTTCAAGTCGCCGTGCGTGTGCCGGGGGTCCGTCAGCCCCATCCACCGCTCCTGCCTCCAGCACTGGCTCTCCAGGACCAACTCCAGCCGCTGCGAACTCTGCGGGGAGCGCTACAACGTCGTCAGGACGCCCAGGTGATTATCCCAAAGCAGCGTTTACGCGTAGCAGTTGACTGCTATGACAGTCACGAGATGCGCGATACATCTATATCGCTACTCCTGTGATGCGTCTGCACCAACTTTTATGCAGCTTAAAGCCGCTATTTAGGCGTTGCCACAACAAATAAAAAGAGTTTTATTTCAATAGTGATTGATGCTTAAATTTTCATGAAATTCTTCAAGCGATAAATTCAATTGACGATTATCTTTTGTTCCCATTCTTTAAAGAGTAGAATTTCCTCTTTCGGGGAGTCATATCCTTGTTATTACATTCAAATTCCGTCGAGTATTGCTTTCCGTTGGCGATTGCTGCGATTGTGTTGGATACATTTCCGCTGGAAAGTAGACGGGCTTCAACTTTGCTAATAGCTCGAACTAGGATCGATAGTGTACTACATGTGTCCAATATCGACCTGAACTCGCATCGAAGTTGCTATTTACACATGCAAGTGGAGCCGTGGAGCATAATAGTTGTTAGAAGTTGACTGTCATAGCAGTCAACTGCTAAGTGTAAACGGAACTTAAAGGTTGACTCGGTCCAATTCATTGTCCGATAAATAATCACCTTGTTGGGTTGAAAATTGTCGATACGTTCCGCAAGGCAGCATCAATATTGGTCATAGCTAGGGCTGTGCGATATGCTGTTTTGGATATCGCACGACGATATCATTCTGATATCGCGGATTCGCCGATATATTGATTTCGCGATATAAATAGGAAATATCGTGATATGGTCATCGGGATATTGACATATCGACGATATCTTTCTTAATTTTCATCTTGTTAGTGCAATTCCTCGGGATTGGTTGATCGGACAAGTGCTATAAACGGTCTCTTCCTTGTAAAATATTACACTTCCTCTATTGTTAATTATATATCTTAACTTGTCTAATTTGTTGTTGTTAGTAAATATAACTTTTTTATACTAAAATTAGGGTGTATGGAACTTTGCGTGAAAGAGGAGCCAATTTTAACGCAAAATGTTACATATAATGTAGAGAGGCTTTTAGTATAGACAATATATATCAGTAAGTGTAAAAATTTAGGAACATAAATAACTTTAGGCGAAAGAGCATATAAATTTAGATAGTAGTGGTTCTTTCCAATTTTTGATGCCCATATGGGTTGAAATATAACCATTTTTCCTTGGTCGAAGAACGGAGAAATTATTTTAAAATTTCGAATTATGTTTTAAAAACAATAATTTTATAAACAAATTTGAACTTTTCTTGTTTGAATTTAAAATATATAATTAACGACTGAGGAAGAGTAATATTTTATAAGGAAGAGACCGTTTACAGCACTTCAATCCGATCAACTATTACCGAGAAATTGCGCTAAATATAGACATTATTAAGGATGACAGAAAAAAATACCGGGATCAGAATACCGTCATATCGGGATATCGGACATCGACATATCGGGATATCGCGTTTCGAAATATCGACTCCCGATATTGAGTATCGTCGACGATATATCGTGGTATCGGACAGCCCTAGTCATAGCAATGTTCATTTGTCCCGCATGAGTACGACGCCATAACAACATCGTGAGACGCTGGTTTATGGATTAGAAGATGAAAATATAAAAGTATTATTTACTATTTTAAGTGTCTATAAAAGAAATCTTGAGCTTTGAAATGCCTAGAAATGAATGCCGAAGTAGCTTTTTGTCACTAGGATTCGGCAATTCTAACCTCTGATTGAAGATAGGCCGGCAGAAAATAGAACGTGTTCTCACAATCCAATATTCGATAAGAGATAGACGATGATATTGTGGGATTGGCCGATAAATTGGAGCGAATCACGAATTCTTTCCTTGCACTGGCGTGTGTATCACTTCCGCAAGGGTGATCGGGACCAGTTTGCTCTCCCCTCCCACCCACTATCTTGAACCTTTCCGCCAATACGATTGGATGGTGAAATTGCATATTTTACGGGCGCAAACGTCACGTGAGATTGCTTCTAAGGTTCCCATGGGGTCTTGGTACTTGGAGCTGCTTGGCTTCCTGGAGTTTCTCCGCGTCGATAGGTACTCATGGAGTATACAGTTTCTCCAGCTGACGTCTTCACTTCAGAGGGAACTCCCCAGCGGCGTCGGAAGTGGGGGGCAGAGGGGGCATTCGCCCCCCCCCTCCAGAATTTGCCCCGGGCCCCCCCGTAGAAATGAGTCTTCATTAATAAAAATTAAATTTCACTTGTTTTCGGCTTGCCTTTTCCCTTCTGACGCATATTCTACCATCTTAATATGCACTTTTAGCGGTACCTGATGATGGCTTAACCGCTGAAACGCGTTGTACCTCTAATAAAACCTGTGGAATAAGTGCCATATCTCGTTGTTTATCATGATATCATTCCACTACGTCTCGCCGGACACAGTTACGTTCACTTTTAGCGGGATTATAGTCTCACCCCCCTCCTATCCGCAAAAAAATGCGAGTCCTTTTCATAGGAGCCGGGCCCTTTTCAAGGTTGGCCCCTCCCAGCGAAAATAGTTCCGACGCCCTTGGAACTCCCGGAAGCCAATTCGGAATGCGTAATATCTCTCCGCCGCATCTTCGATGACCGCCTTCTTCCGTCTTTTCTTCTGTCCTCTCCTCTTTCTGTGTTGCGAACGCTCTTCGAGAGACAATGAATAGCGGAGATGATTGTCTTGAGTTCCTTTGGGAGCTCCCGGAAGATTTATGAGGACGGGATTCGAACTGGAGACCTTCGACTTTCCGAGCGGCGAATCACGGCGCTACCCGGGGTTCTTGACCCCAAAGACGATTTTTAAGAAGATCTATTGGAGCTAGCTCGCATTCGCCATTATGGTTTAATCAGGAATGACACTCCGTACGGCAGAGGTTCAGGAGACATAGCTCATTTGGCAATTTCCTACACCCTTACTTGGCGGCGGTCTTAATGGCTTGCACAAATTGTGCCTTGTTATGGAGGGATTGGCAGGGTTGGAACATGGGAAGAGCTTGTGCTTGGGAAATGCGCCAACGGAAGTATTTTTTTATAATCGAGATACCTGAAAGGGAAACTCTCATGTTTTTTTTTACTATAGGTTAATAAGTGGATATCTTGAGTCTTTGCCTAACTTCGTAGAATATCTCATGGAAAATAAAAACGTTAAAATGTATCCATGATGTTGGAAATTTTTTAAATTTCTTGTTGATACATAAGAACCGATGTTCTTATGTATCTTAAAAATGGAATAATCCTTTCTGAGCTTGCAGTTTGCCGAGAAAACCAGTGTTTTTCTGTCACTATTGAAAAACATATCAAAGGAATCGCTCATTGTGCCTCCGTCATAAATAAATTGAAAAAAAAAATGGATTAGGCTGCGTATTCAAACTTATTAGTAAGTTCACGTAGGTATTTCATATGTTATTGCAGCATTCAATGGGCTTTTTGAAGCCAAGATCATTTCGGGTGGCTGTGAAAATATTTGATTTTAGCGTCTATGGCTCCAATTTGATGGTTTGGTCCTTGGTGTTAAGGACTTCTTTAAGCTTCTTTATCGCTTTACATTCTGTAGGTATTTAACTTTGAGTGTGTGGTTGCAACTCTTGCTGTAGAATCTGCGTAGGCGAGGTCTGCGGGTTGTTCGTGAAATCTGCGGGTGCATAAAGACTACGAAATGCAACGTCCGATTCCAGTTGCCCCGTGATGGTAACATTCAAAATTCTTTTTCGAAGGGACACACGCGGTTGAGGCCATTTGCGAGTAGAAGGGGAGTGGGGTGAAACCACAGATATAGAGACCTCATGATCTTTGACTCCCGTGTAGTCTTTGGAGATCAACAGATGAGAAGATGGATATAAGGTCCCTACTTTGTCAACCACTTACGTCACATTTGTTGCCCATATTTGCCTACCCAGACCTCGTGACCTTTGACCCCTGCGTAACTGGAGGAGGGCTGGAGATATTGTGAGAGTCTTTTACTTGGAAAACATGTTCAATGATGTTCTTGCACAACATGTTGTTGGGCTACAAATCATCAAAGCCGTCACTTTCTTCGAAGACCACCAAAAAATGACACTTTTTACGCAGGTACCTAACACCTTATGAAAAAATATAATTATTCGCCTGAAAAATCTCAATTTCACGTCAAAAAGCGCAGAATTAATCAGGAAATATTACGGTGTGATCAGTTTTCCCGAAGGCTCTCCTGTTATTTTGATATTTGTATCAAAACTCGTTTTCTGCATCGATAGTAAGTCAGAAGTCGATGTTCATATATATCTTAAAAATGGAATAATCCTTTCTGAGCTTGCAGTTTGCTGAGAAAACCAGTGTTTTTCTCTCACTAATGAAAAATATATCAAAGGCATCGCTCATTGTGCCTCCGTCATAAATAAATTGAAAAAATTGGATTAGGCTGCGTATTCAAATTGCTTTGAAAAGTTGGTCGAGGTAATATGGCGGTGCCGCGCATCGCTTCAACATTTAAGGGGAACTACCGGGCCTTGGGCGAAACGCGTTCGCGTGGGGGCGAATTGCATCCGAGGTGTTTCATTCTCATTCGGCGACTCCTTCTTCCGTCCCACCAGACACGGAGTGCTCCGTTCCTTCGTCCGGTGGTTGAGCATTCCCCCTGAGGACAGCGACCTCTCCCTCGGCCCGGAGGCCGCCGCACTGCTCTCCATGGCCCCCCTGGCCGCCATCGGCGCGATAGTGCTGCTCTCCTCGGCAAAGGCCGCAATCAAGACGTCTTCGATCCCTCCTATCGGGAGCGTCACCATCTACGCGCCGGCGGTCGTGGCCGCCACGATGGACATCGCCATCTTGATCTCGTTCATCGCTCGCATCCCCGCGTACTACTCATCTTGGCGTAACTACAGGGCCTCGGACAACAACATTAGGGTCCTGTTCCCTGAGGATGCGGCGAATTCCTCCGCTGAGAGTGATAACGTGGAGGAGGAAGTTACAGAGGTTCCGCCATCTGGGTGAAGACAGATCTGACCAATGTAAATTTCTTGTGCAATATCTCGGAGTGCAAAATCATTAAATGTAAAATTTCATGAAAAGAGCCGGGTGTGAAAATTTATTTTTTCTCAGGATCGCCTTGCAGTAGGTAATTATGTATTTGTTGGAGGCGTCCGACAACTGAAGCAGTTAACGCCAGGGAGGATAAGAAGGTAATTGGGTAAAGGTGGGAGTTTTCATGCAACGGGGGAGAAACCTGGCGATTATCATCATCAAGGGCCAACAATCCTAGGATTGGTTTGACGCAGCCCTCCACTCTATTCTCCTATCGGCCAACCTCTTCATATTAACGCAGTTCCTCTCTTTTACATCCCTCTCAACATGCTCCATATACCTCATACGAGGCCTGCCTTATCCATTCTTCCCGCTCACTTTCCCATCGACGATTGTCTTCATCAGGCCATCGTGTCTCAAGATGTGGTCCGTCTTGTCTCGTCTTTTTTAATTGTTTCAGTAGACATCTCTCCTCTCCCACTCTTCTTAACACTTCTTCGTTTTTCACTCGATTGATCCATTTTATCTTCATCATTCTTCCGTAGCACCACATTTCAAATGCTTCCAGCCTGGACTTATCTGCTGCTGTTATCGTCCATGCCTCACTGCCGTAAAGAAACATGCTCCAGATATATGTTCTGATAAATTGTTTCCTTACTTCTACGCTTGTATTTCCAGCTGTAAGTAGATTATTCTTTTGATAGAATGCCCTCTTTGCCTGGGCTATTCTACTAACTATTTCTTTCTTGCTTAGTCCATCGCTGGTTACTCGGCTTCCCTGGCAGCAGAACTACCTGGCGATTACATTACCATAAAAAGTCGCTGACCCTCAGCCGACACACCGGGCTCTGGCAGACTGGGCAATGTTATGAATATCATAAAATATAAGAAAAGACAGACCTAGCCGAACAGAAGGTGGCCATGATGGTTGATTTTGGTGTTCAATAAGATGCTCCAAATCCAAATCATTGTATGTTAGCGCGTTCTTCAGGCTTAATACCGAATTTTACTAAATATTAGGACTGGAATAGCAGATATACATTTTCTGGAACTACGATTGAAATATAATATTAGGCGGAGATTTCAATGCCTAATTGACGTGACTTTGAATTCATGACTTCGTAACGATACAGTAGGACAGACCCTGTGTGTAACTGCCAGAGACAAAGCCAGAGAACAATGGCCAAATGTCGTCGCAACGGTACACCACAATAATTAATGCCTTTTAACTTGAGAAATGTATAAAAGGCCGAGACGATTGGGATATTGTACCCTGTGGAATCACGGATGTATCTTCCGCGTTATCGCAATCTTTATCGTTAACGCTTACCCCTAGCGTAGCTACAGGGTTAACAATAAACGTCTATACAATTCGCTCCACTGATTGTGATAAGCGATTTAAAGTGCTGTGCGAAAAATCAAGAACGGAGATCACGTTCTCTCTGATATAACTTAAATAAAAAAATAACGATAACGCTGGCGCACGCGTTATGAAGATCCATAATCGAGGCCCTGATGATGGCATAATGTGCCGAAACCGTGGTCGGAGGTGTGGTAGTGATTATGGTGTGGAAATGGTACCAGTGATTTTTTTATTTAACTTTGATATCAATCGTTTCCAAGAAGTTAACCCTGATACGCTCTCATATGTAAGTGATTGAGATTGACACCTTCGGGGGAATCAGCGACCGCAGAGTTACCTACCCACTTATTGTAAAATTCTATTTAACTTTTGGCAAGAATTTTAAACGAAAAAGAAACATTTGCATTTTTGAAAGAGCAGACTTTGCTACTTTATAAAGTAATTTGAGGAATTCTTTTACAGATTTTAAAAATTCATCGGTAAAGTAATGTACGGAGAGTTCTTGGAAATTGTTCCTGCCTCTCTGGCGGTTGGGGCTCAATGAAAATGTATTCCCTGAAAATTTAAAAAAGAAAGCTCGGATCCGAGAGAATACAGTGCAGAAGTGAGGAAATCCCTAAGACGCCATTGAGTGTGGCGTGCAGAATTGAAAAAAAAATGAATAAATATATGCCCACTAATGAGCACCTTTAACGTAATCGTGAAAAAATATAAAACATTTAAATCTCATGTGAAGGCAGCCCTTCGAAAGACATTTGAAGAATTCAAAAGACAGAGACTTGGGTTAAATTGAGAATTGAGACTTGAAGTTAAAGGAAAATCCTAAAGCAGTTTGGTCGTACGTTATAGAGTATGCTAAAGGTAGGTATATAATTCTACTGGCAATTTATTTGAAAATAATTAGGGGGAAAGAGCAACGAGTGCTCTTGACAAAATCTATTTATTAAACTCATTCTACGAAAGCGATATAACCGCACTCTCAAAAGATTCAACTCTCGTCCTACCACTTCCAGCGGAAGATGCCACCAATCGATATGTCTTAAATGGCAGGAAAAACTACTTAAAGCAATAAGCCCCAACAAATCCCCTGGTCCAGATCATATTCCCTCCCGCGTAAACAAACAGTTGCCTTCCAATATATATATCCATACCTGGAAATAATGTATACTAAATCCCTCGCCGAACACGTTCTACCGGAGCATTATAGGAGACTGTTACTGTAACACATATTTAAAAGCGACGATTAGGAGCAGCCATCTAACTAAAAAGCTATATCCTTTACGTGCAACAGGTGCTGAAACATATAATTTTATATTTTCAGTCATGGGATACTTTGATAGCCAGTATATATTGATCAATGCCCCGAGAGGGTGGATCTGAACGAGCTTGCGAAACCCAGCTTGCACTTTCTTCTCACGGTATATCTTCTGGCAAAAATAACGCCTAATTGGTCGCTGTATAATTTCAAGAAAGTCTTTTGCAGTGTTCCCCATAGCAAGATACTTGTGCAGTCAAAATTTAAGGATTAGACAATAGTAGGTATTATATAGAATTGAGAGTTTCTGGCCAGAAGTGGACATTCTTTTGAAAATTGGCATAAAATGTCAAAAAGCGCTGTTTGTCTTACACCAAATAAAACATTGGAAAACTACTAGATCCTGTTTCTTTCCCTATTGCCAATAATATTATGCCATTGATTACAGGCTTCGTAAATGTTCGCGTGGAAAGGGTTGTTTTGGACAGTGTTACCTCTCGGGAAATTGAAATCAATCCAAAGACCGCGAACTGGCCGCGAAAACTTTAGCGGCGTTACCAGCTGAAATTGCACATTAGCAGGATATTCCACAGAGATAAAAATCATTCATTGGAAATTATAGGGGCTTTAAAGGAACTAGATGTTACATAATTATATATTTGCTATATATATTTGCTGTAATAAGTGCTATAATTTCCTCAGAGAAAGAGGACGTCTTGGTAGCTCACCTTTACCTTGTAAATGGTAATGGACGCCTTGGTAGAGCACCTGGCTGGAAATCAGGGGGTCCGGGTTCGAGTCTCGGTCGAGGCGAATGATTTTTTTTCTCTGTGGAATATCTTGCCAATTGAAATCACGTTGAATATGTCAAATAATAATGTCATAGGTTCTCATTTGCTCTTTCTGTGCATAAATACTATTGATAAAGTGGTTAAAAGTAAAATACGTCTACCTATTTGCTGATTACACAGTGGTGTATAGAGAAATTCTTAGCCCAAACGATAAAGAATCTTTAAATGATGACCTACTTTTTCAGTAGATGCCATAGAAATCAGACGTGAAAAATGGCCGATAGAATTGAATTTGAAAAAAAAGGATGAATAAAATTTTGGAAAAATATATATCCCTCTTACACCCCTAATTATAATAAGAATATCAAATTAACAAACGCAGAATTCATTAAATATATTGGAATAAGAGTGACTCATGATCTTCGCGCAGTAAACACGAGTGAAATCATTGGTCTAGCTACGTAGTCTGGGAATTGTCAGAAGAGTACTGGCCAAATGTGATGATCATACACGAGAAATTGGCCAATTTTCCGTTTTTAGGGCTCTCGCACAGAATATGCTGCCACGGTACATGGGATTCTTATGAAACTGGCTTAAATTACGAAATGGAGCGTTTACGGCGAACATCGGTAAAATTTGTGAAGGAACGGTGCGAAAATCACCTGAACATAACTAGTTTATTATTAGGACTTAAATTGGAGTCGTTATCAGAGCGTAGGTTGAAATTCAGACTCTAATCTATTGACTAAACTCCCAGATAATGTTTTTACTGTAAAAATATTTTGCGAACTCCAACTTACTATGGTAGAGGATTCGTAAAGGGAATTTCTTTGTGAAAGCAGTTACTAAATACATGCCAAGTAAACTCATAAGTAGAGCGCGGAAAAAGTCTTTTGACTTTTTGTAAAAGTGGGACTTTTGTGGTTTTAAATACAAATCTTCACCAATCTCATCAAATAAAACAGTTTTTAATGACTTTCTTAGAGACTTAGAGACTCAACGCGTCACATTGTGTGCAGATGATCATTAAATGAGCCTACATTGTAGCGAGGCAAGCATGACGTAGATGAACCTGGACCCTCGGCTGCGATCAATCGGAGAAGAAGATTTTTAAATTATCGCGAAAAACAAGGGAAAAAGGTCCTCAGCTTCCCCGAAAATAGGGGTCCTGACCTGTACAATGGACAACAAATAAGTACTTTTTTCTCATTTTCGGTTTTTGTTGAGTAGAAAACTAAGTTTTGAACTATTAAATCATGTTTCAACTGCCTTTTAACATTATTGATCCTATGTAAAAACTTGTTTTGTATTGTATATTATAAAATTTTCCCCTTTAAATTTGACTGAAAAAACGCCCTGTTTCCAAGGTTTTACAATGGAGTGTACTTCCACCCTCTTTCTCATCTAATGCCTTTTAAGTAAGAGGTAGGGTGCTGGGGACTTCCAGATATTGAAATAGAGGAACATTGAGATGGGAGAGTGAGTTTTGAAGAAAATGAACCATGGGGAGACGGGAGAGCGAATATAAATGACGTGAGTGGTTAAGCGCATGCTTCAGGGCGCGCTGGCCCGGCCAGGGCGCCCACCCTGTTCGTCCTACGTCAAAATGTTAGAACACCTTTTTTGTCTAGCTTATATTGTCTACTTTCCGATTATCTGATTAGTTTTTCCCAAAATCAAAACTAAACGATTTAAAAACTAAAAAGACGATTTTTTTGTGTTATTTTCAAAATTTGGGGGGGGTTGTGGGGGGAATTTTTGGTGGGAAGTTAGAAATTGGGACTTAGCGACCCAAAAAGCATAGGATAAATCAATTTCCAAAACTACCTCTAATTTTTCCTAGTAAAACCCCTAATGCCTGGACTAGCATCTCTAGGCTCTTTTCTCCAACAATTCAGTTAAATTCAGCAACTTTCTCACGGAAATAACTCAGACTTTTGAGAGACTTTTTTAAAAAATATTGGTGACTTTTTAGGCGACTTTTTTTTGCAAAATTGAAGACTTTTTTTCCGCGCTCTACTCATAAGTGACACAGAGCCAAGGTGGTATAACGCGGAGCTTAGGAAATCGCTAAAGCGACAAAGGGTGTGCCACGCTAGGATGAAAAATGCAGGACGGGGTCTATCGGTAGAGGAAAAAAATGAGTTAGTTCAAAACAATTCAAAATCGAGAGCATTTGCAAGGAAATCGTGTCAGCAAGCGTTATCTCATTTCAAGAGCAAGATGTTAGGAGAATATTTAGATAGCAATCCTAAAGCTTTTTGGTCATATGTGAGAGAGCTTTAGGGAAATAGGTCCACAGGGCATACACTTAAAAACGATAAAGGAATTAGAGTCACCAGCAGTGTGGAAAAAGCCAACTCTTGAAAATCCTTCTTCCAAAGCGTATTCAACTCATCGTCACACAACGCAGTGGAACCACCGCCGAACACTTTCAGTGAACAAATTGCAGATTTAATTTATTAGAGAAATTTCAATCGGATAGCTTTACTGAAGATGTTAGGCACATATTAAAAACACCAGCGTATTATGCTAGATTCGACCAGATAAATAAGATTAGAGAGATAGAGTGTCGTACCGATAGATTCAAAATGACATTTTCCCCCGTACTATAAGAGAACAGAATAGGCAGCATAGCAAAGGGATAGGTAGGGGAAATATTTTACAGTAGTCTGTAGTGCATGATGCATGTATTCATCCCTTAAATACTATAGATATTAACAATCTAGTTGTATGAGACCCTATAGTTGCTTGTTTGCATTTCGGTAGTGCATGCTTGGTGATCTTCACCCCCTGCCACACACCCTCGCGGTGGCTTGCAGAGTATCTTATAGATGTAGATGGTAGACTGGACTATGTTCATAATATTAGAGAAATTAAATGCCGAACTCACAGATTCAAAATGTCCTTCTTTCCAGCGGCCTCGGAAGTGGGGGGCATTCGGCCCCCCCCAGAATTTGTCCCGGGCCCTTGAGAAATGAGTCTTCAAAATTAAAATTAAATTTCACTTGTATCCAGCTTGCATTTTTACTTCTGACGCATATTCTTTCGCCTTCATATGCACTTATACCGGAATTCTAGTGTCTACCCCCTCCTATCCGCAAAAAATGCGGGCCCTTTGCATAGGAGCCGGACCCTTTTCTTAAGAGCCGGGCCCTTTTCAAGGTTGGCCCCTCCCAGCGAAAACAGTTCCGACGCCCCTGCTTCTTTCCTCGTACAATCAGGGATATGAATAGTTGTAAATACATATATCCATTTGTGCAAATACAAGTGTATCAATGGTTAGGTAGACATAAGTAACAACATGTTGGTATAAGGGCCTTAAGCTAACCTAACATTGCATGGCATTGCATATGCAATTTATTATTTTTTAAATTGTGGAGATTAGACTAGCATATAATTACTAACCCTTTTTATACATTAAATGTAATGCATTTGTTATGTGGATTCACCCCCTGCCACGCACTTCATTGTGGCTTGTTAGGTATTATTGTAGATGTCGAAAACAACCCCTTTCTCGTGCGTTACGCCCTGCAAACTTCCGAGAGGGCACGAGAGAAAGAAGACTTCGGACTTTGGTGTCCATTCGGGAATGTCCTGGCCACGTCTGTCGAGGCGGTCAAATAGTTATTCCGAAAACTTCCCATTCATGCGGATCTCTCAGGATTCCGAGTTCTCGAGGCAATGCATATGGACAGCTGATACCTAGGCGTGCGTATCCTAGCGGTCGAATGAAAACAATTCGTATTCATCCAGGTGGGTTCTCGGATACTCGTCAAAGGAGACGGCACAAGGAAGGGGGGGGGGGGGGGGCACTTGAATGGCGCTCGTCTATTGGCTCGCCGATGATTCCGCTGTTGCGTCATTTTTCAATTTGACCCTTGGGTTGACTTTATTCTCTCGAAATTCACTCGAGGCGGAAGCAACGGTGGTGGAGTTGAAAGTGCAGCCTGAGGGATGGATATTTTCAAGATCTAAGGAGATAATTATCTTTCGGTGTGACAGTGACAGAGACCGGTGCGTAGTGGAAGGAGAGTGTCTTTTAAACGCAGTTCTGTTGATGACCGCTAGGTGCGGAATGCCTTGTGTTGAACCTCCTCTGTGCAAGTCCTCAAACGAAAGACGTGTTGTTGGAGCAGTGGAGGTCATGAAAATTCGGCATTTCAATGGCACCTGCAAGGCGCGAAACACCTGGGAGGAATGACAATCGGCTTCATTCCGGACGGAGGCCGGTGGATTCGCTGGTGTGGAGCATAGAATTAACAATACAACAGAGTTGACGAGTTTTAGGTGAAGCCAATCTCCTACGCATCTCGCCATATTGAGTGACCGTTGAATTTTGAAGCTGATTTGAGGATGCCTTGAAATTCTCGAAAAGTCAGTTCGTGTTTCCGTCCATATATCTAGTATTTGAGGTAAGTTTACCATTTCAATTTCATTTTAGTGCCTAATAATATGCATGTCCTACATTAACAGGATATTGCTCTCCCATATTGCAGCCCCTACCAATCTCACCTCTCTTAACAGTACAACAAGCTTCTTCGCCAGAATTGTAAAACACAGAGTTCCACACTTCCGTAACATGCCTACTAACTCGATCCTATCTTCTCTGTCAATCCCTGATCTCTGCCATCAAGGAATTAAAACAGGTTCAAAATTTATTTACAATATCCAAAACTCACACACTGATTGTCCTGAATTGCTTTCCTCTATTATTCTCAGAGTCCGTAGTCGATCCACACATAAGCATTCCTTGCTCCATAATGCCATTATCCCTAGACTATCCCTTGTCAAGCGCTCACTCTCCACCACCGCCTTTACTCCTTACTGAATTTATTGCCGGATAATAATGGATCCGTTGTTTCTGCCCTTCAACTCTTTTATCAATCTCGCCATGTCCCATTTCCTTCTGAATAAATAAACCTCTCTTCTCCCCTCCTCCACCTCCCCTTTCCACGTACCTTGCTTTTGTGTTCTTTACTATTTTTACCCTGTACTCTTTGTTTTGATCGTTTACGTTTCATATTTCTTGTCTGTTATTGCGTCACTGTAAATTGGCAGAAATGATGTATGTGAGCAGTTAATTAAATAAATAAATTAATTAATGGGGATTATGAATGGAATATTTTCTAATATTTGCATTTTTTGCAGATGGTTGGTGTTTTTTTTGCATATGGGTGCAACAACCATAAAGATAAGAAGAACCTTGTCGTTTCGTTCCTTATTTACTAACGCTATGGTGTGGAGAGTGGAGCAGTCAGCATGTCGGCGCTCAGCTTGTGATTCAGGTGATTTTTCGAAGTAAGTGAAGCGCGATAAATGGCCTGCTGTATTGATATTGATAGGCGTAATGCTTTTGTACGGGTGGCGCGATAGTCAGGTTGGTAACGCGAGGGCGCGATAACTCGAAGGTCGCCAGATTGAATCCCCATCTCGAGAATGGGTGTGGCACATAAGTGGGATTAACGACTTAATTATTAATTAAAATTAATCGTCAAAAATTTAGTTAACCTTTTTAATTAATCGTTAATTTTTTGAAGAGTTAACTTTTAACTTTTAGTCGTTAAAATTATACATTGACCTATACAAAAATAACTTCAGTTAATTGTTTTCGTTAATTTTTGGCGAATGTCGATCTGTTGGAATTTGGGAGCAAAGCTTGCCCAACAGACAAAGGGGAAAATATAACGGTATATAAAGCCCGTTTCACACGATACTTGATCCAGTACAAGGTCTAATATACTCGCTAGAGTGCTACCTTTCCAGTAACGTGTGAACAGAACCAGTATAGTGGCTGGCAAGCATGCTAGCTAGTATACTCGCTGAGCTACTGGATTTCATACTTGATGCGGTACTAGATTTCTAGTAGGACCTAGTAGGACCCAGTAGACATCGACCAATCAAGTCACGTTACAGACGCTGTGCGAACTTCCCTTTTTTTTAATTAGTATGGAATCATATGTAGTAACCGATTCATAGCAAGCACAAGGTCGATGATGGTGTGAAACCTCCCAGGATGGTTCCAATCATACTAGATTCCGTCCTCAATATCAAGTAGCGGCTAGCACACTACTAGGTCTTGTGCTGGATCAAGTATTGCGTGAAACGGGCTTAAGAATGCAATAGGGCTGGGTAGTAATGAATATGCCCAGACGAATACATTAAAACAAAAGCGGGGTTGATGGGAGTGACCGCCAAAGTTTAGGAACTCAGACGAGAAACCACGAAACCATGCGAAGACAATGTCCTGGAAGGCTCGTATGCCTTGCTCGGTGACATCATGCCGTCAATATAACATAGCTGAAGCCGAGGAAGAAGGGTCGCCTAAAAAACCTATGACGGATAACGAGAAGGAGGGGTTCATTCAAAACTAACGTATCTGTCACAATGTGCCATTCTACGTATGCCTTGCTCGGCGACGTGGCGTCGTCAATACATCAGCCCTCAGTGAATTGCGAAATAGGGTGCGCAGACACACCCCCTGCATCTACTGTAACTCTACGTAACTAATCCGTTTCCACTGCAGGTTTACAATTGTTAAGGGATACTTAACATCGTAATGTGGGTATCGATATCAAAAAACTAGACTTAAACAACCTTCTACCGCTCAGAACAATCTTTTGCGGCAAATTACAGGCATACCATGGTTTGTCAGATATTCTTACATTCACAACAATTTAAAAATGCCGGAATTGGAGCCCCACCTCAGAAAAATCGCCGAAACCTTTCCGGAGAAACTAGGAAACCTGACCAACAAAACATTATGGACACTAAATGGAATTACAACGAAAATCCCCACTTCGAATATTTTAAAAAACAAATGGATACGGATGGAAGAAACTGCAATGACATTTTTCAGTGTTCGCCTTGTTCGTCAAAACAAAAAAACCACCAAGGCCTCTCATCACCACAGCATCCAATTTGCCAAAGTAATTGAAAGAGTAACTTTTAACGTTAAAGTTGACTTCTTTTAACTTTTTCTTTAATGAGTAACTTTTTCAGAAAAGTAACTTTTAACTTCAACTAGTTATTTTTTTCAGAGATTAACATTAACTTTAATCACTTAATTTTTTTTGGAAACTTTCCCAACAATGGTGTCGCATTTGTGATGATAATTAATCGATTCCCCGATAATGAATCTCTTCCACCGAGTTACGGGCAATAGGGTATACAGGGTAACTTAGGTTCGACAGTGCGATATAACCTTAGGAGTTGGAATACGAAAACGATAAACTACTTAACACTTTTATGAGGCGGTTAAGTAACACAGTTGGTAGATCGTTGGGTCTCTGACCACAAGGTTCGGGTTCAAATCCAGGAGAAACTATGGACGTGTCCAGTTGCATCCAAAACAGTGGGTTTATCTGGGTATCAGGTTTTTCTGCAAAGTCTCAGTTGGTACAAAACATGGAACTGGACCGTGATGTAAGACAAGCCGCTGCGCTGGGCTTAGTACTCGGCTACCGAGACTAAGGTAACCGCTCTCACTTCCAAAAAAATACTCTGCTCCGTCACCTCACCTGTATGTGGCCTTCCAGCAGTGACGACGATCACCGAAAGTTCGCCATCTTGGGTTAGGGGAAAGGATTGGTGAATACATACTGTTATGCTCATCCACTTAAAAACTGACTATAAATCAGTGAATTTTAAATGGTGCTTTGAAACTTTATTGCCTTCACGTAGTATTTCTGATAATGGCAGGAGATTTGTAAAGCAAGCAAGCAAGATTTGTAAAGGGACGGAACGATAACCTTATTAGAGTAACCAGTCTATTAAATGAATTAAAATGGGAAACATTGTCAGATCGCAGGTTGAAATTTAGGCTTAATCTCTTAAACAAATTCCAAGACCATATTTTCAGTGATGACGTTAAAAATATACTATTGCGGATCCCAACTTACTATGGTATACTGGACCATGATTACAAAATTAGAGAAATTGATTGCCGAACTGACAGATTCAAAATGTCCTTTTTTCCTCGTACAATTAGGGGTATGAATAACGGTAAATATATCCAATATGATTTTAGCAATAGATAACATTGGTAGCTGCATGTTGGTATAAGGACTTGAAGGTAACCAAACTAACAGCATGTTTTTGCATGTTTGCTTTGCTATTTTTATCTTTTTTTAAATATCGTAGTTTTGAACAGTACCTATACAAGTAGGTACTAATCCTTTTTTATGCATGATATGTAGTGCATGTTTGGTGAGAATTCACCCCCTGCCACACACCTTAGAGGTGGCTTGCAGGATATTATGTAGATGTAGATGAGATATCGACCTACTCCGCCATAGTTTTCAGCTTAAAAACTATCGCCACACTCTCGCATTTTGTCGATATCTTAAAAGTGTAGAAATAATATTTTTGAGTAATAGTGAGAATTAAACACGCGTTGTTGAATTGAGTATCGATACGTGGTGTTAAGTGTCGCTGGTGGCAACCGAAGGCACATTTTTACAGAGCTATTCTGGGCGTACAGATCGTGCTTGAAGGAGTTTATCTGCAGGGGAGGCGAGATGCGATCGCTGGTCTAAAGGGAGAAAGGCACCTTTAGAGATAGAGAGAGAGTTAAGGGTAAGTTGCTGGAGGATTATCGTCGATTAGCAAAGGACGAATCTCCCACTCTCTCCGGAGCGAATGAGACTTTCCTGTCAGAATCTTCGAAGCGGCGAATGTCTCAGAAATGACAAACCCGATCGACGGGTTGAGTGAGATGGTAACTAATCCATCGCCGCTAACGCGAGCCATTTTTCCCACGAAGCCACGTTTCCCTTCCAACCCTTCCTCCTTCCCCAACTAAGAAGTGACGAGTGGAGATACACATTCTATCGAAATATAAAAAAAAAAGTCTAACAGGATATGTCTTCAGGTCCGAGTTGACCGCTCAGCCCGCCCGCTCATTTGAAATGGACAAGTGTCCGTTGGGAGCGGCAGTGAAGCTTTCGGAGATGGACGGATGCACCTGCACACTGCTCGACGATAATGCACCCGATCTACTCGGAGCAGCACTCGTACAAAATTCAGGGGTGGCTGAATCATTTACATCTACACGATACCCACCATTAGGGGTGTGGTGGTGTGTGAATTCACATCAAGCATGCATTATATATCACGCTTGAAAAGGATTAGGTACTAAATGTTAGTCTAAACTTACTGATTCAAATTATTAAACATTAAATTAGGCATCCAAGAAGTCTGAATTCAATGAATTCCTTTCTAATTCCCTCGTTTTTTTATAGTTTTGAACTAACTCATTTTTTTCGTCTACCGACAGACCCCGTCCTACATTTTTCATCCTAGCGTGGCAAACCCTTTTTCGATTTAGTGATTTCCTAACCTCCGTGTTATACCACCTTGGCTCTGTATTATCACTTATGAATTTACTTGGTATGTATTTATGAACTGCGTTACGGGTGACCTCAAGAAATTCTCTCCACGAATCCTTTGTATTTAATCCTTTGCTTTGTTCGCTAAATAAATTAAACGCTTCCCTTAATTCCTCTTTCATACCGTCGTAATTAACCTTGCCAAATAAGTATACCCTCCTCCTTGGTTTATAATGTCTTTCAACGCCTACAATAAATTTCGCATGCACTATTTTATGATCACTAATTCCTGTGCCTGTAACTGTATTGAGAACTCTTTCGGGTATATTTGACGATTCCCTTATCTCCTGTTTCACGCCGTCGTAATTAGCCCTACCAAATAAATATACCCACCTCTTCCGTTTATCATGTCTTTCTACGCCTAGAATAAATTTCGCATGCACTACTTTACGATCACCAATTTGAGTGTCTGCAATGGTATTTAGAGCTTTTCGAGTTCATTAGTTACTAATAAGTCTAGAATGTTGTTTCTTCTGGTCGGTGATGTTACTAGCTGATGTTAAGATGGTGACGTAAATGTGTTCAACGGTGATTGGCAGAGCTCCTTATCCTTACCTCCTGTTATTAAAAACTGCACGTATGCCAGTCTATAGAGGGAAGATTGACATCCTGACATGTATCTACTCTGACTCTAGTTTCACTAATGGTTTGGCGTTGACGTCTGGTGGTCTATAGTAAGTTTTTATATCCTTTATGCGATAATACTTTTAACGGGATACCAAAAAACTTTGAACATTGCGCTCTGAAATATGTTCTCTTTCACAGACGAACGGATTCTTCGGTGCTATAATTACCCCTCACCTATTTCTGCCGACTCTATCGTTTCTGTATATAGTAAAAGACTTCGGAAATAATTTCCTTAGAAAGCTGGCTTTCTGTCCTTGGTTAATTCTGAATCTGTACTTTGAAAGAGGTGGTGAGATTTTGCTTCTTTTTTTCTCAAACTACGACGATTAATTACAACCACGGAAACTTCCTCCTAACCTGCGCCTCCCTTGGTACTTTTTATCTACCAAAAATATCCTTGATTATTCGTTCAATGACCCACTATTCTATATACCTATTACCTTTGGTTGTTTAGCATGTTCGTCCTTTTTATGTGTTTTTCTCTGACCTTCTAAAACTACTCTGCATGTTCTGTCAAATTCTTGCACAATTTTCCCCCGCGGATTGACCTGCACTCTGGGCTACCACCTGAGCTAAACCCTACGTGTATGCTCCAGTATCCTACGCGCTACTCTAGACGATGCCTCGTCCGTGTAGTGGACACCCGAGCGATTCAGGGGCACCCGACACGTTTCCAGCTCCGGCCCGAGGTCCAAAAACTCAGCTCCCTCGCTCCCACAGACTTCACGGAGTCCTCCTCCGGAAGGCTTCACTCGACCCCCGATCCGTCCTAGGCACCGAAAAATATTAATAGAAGGTTTGAAATAATTTTTTATTATTTATAGGCATACTTCCTACTTTAGTGGTTTCCTAACTTCCGCGTTATACCACCTTGGTTCTCTGTTATCACTTCTGAATTCACTTGGTATGTATTTATTAACTACTTTGCGGGTGATCTTAAGAAATTCTCTCCACGAATACTCTGTTTCTACGAGGGCTGAAAATAATTAAACGATTCCCTAAATTCCTCTTTCACGCCGTCGTAATTTGCCCTGCCAAATACCCACCTTGAAAAAAATATCCAACATTATGAATTACTTTAAGGAATTTCGTTGGAATAGCGTAAAAGACTGCCTTTTACAAGTAATATAAATTTTGTATATTTAACATAAAGTGGTGTCCCAAAAATGGGATACAATATACACATTGTATACTCTTGGGATTTATTTTTATATTTTGGAATTCAAACCATTATTAGATCCATACTGAATAGATTTTCATGATGCATATGCACCATAATAGAAAACTGTGTAATTGACCCTCCTGAAGTAGAAGCGTGCCTATTTAGAAAGAATCTCAAGTTTTAGAGCAACATAGTTCAAAAAATCCCCTCCTAATGTAAAACTCCTTAGCAAATTGAATTCATTGCGTCACTATTAAGCTCCAGTACACAGATAAAGCCAATTGGCTTCAACAAGAAACTTTTGCTGCAACTTTATCTTCCCAATAGTGGGATACTGTCACGAATGGACGGCCTCTACAGCTATGGGCTTTATATGGGGCTCAATAATATTTACATGTGGGACACCCGACGGAGTCCTAACCTTATTTTATTTGCTTACGTCAACGACTACAATTTCTAGGCCTGATAGGAAGTGACGTTTGTAATTTGCGACAACTTCATTAGTGTCGTATGACAACAGCATGGAATCGGGTTTTTTCTTTCTTAGTTGGGTTACCTTCAAGTCCTTACACCAACATGCTATGGATTCAATCACTCGTATTGGACATATTTACCATTATTTATATCCCTAATTGTACGAGGATAAAAGGACATTTTGAATCTGTCAGATCGGCAATCAATTTCTCTAATTTTGTGATTATGGTCCAGTCCACCATATTAAGTTGGGGTCCGCAAAATATTTTTAACATATTAACTGAAATATGGTCTTGGAATTTATTTAAGAGATTAAGTCTAAATTTCAACCTGCGGTCTGACAATGATTCCCAATTTAATTCCTTTAAGACTGGTTACGCTAATAAGGTTATCATACCGTCCCTTTACAAATCTTGCCGATCTTCGCTGCACACGTTCACTTTCATTGTTTAGACCGATTTCGTAGGGATCCCATACACTGGCAGCATATTCCAAATGAGGTCTTACAAGGGAAAAGTAGCTGATTTCTCGTACATGTTCGTCACATTTACCCAATATCGTCACATTTATCGCATAGTTACATTAGGTTAATAGGCCATATTGAGTGTCCAGACGCCATGTAATGGGGAATATGCAATCCTGACATATTGTTTATCGTGTATTGATGATATCCTTGACATGACATTTTCTCACAAATTTAAATGTACAGAAGCCAAAGTTATCCAACGACAAGATTATCAAAAGCTTATAAAATGCTCTCTTGAATATTGACGGAAGTCACATGACCTGAAACGCCAGTCATCGCACGGTGTAGGTTCCATATTGCTGCGAAAACAGATGTTTATTTTAGAAGAAAACGAAGAAAATAAATTTTTTTAGATTTTAAGCCGTTCTTTGACCGAAATTATCACTGAAAAGGGATTAAAAAAAGCACAATTCGAGGATTTGCCTTTGGTCGACTCCCTTATGGTGGCATGTTCCTTCTTTAAAAGAAAACAGCGATTGCTTTGTCGTGGCAGAGATTATTGCAGTGAAAAGAAGCAGGGCACTATTATACAGGTATTATGTAATTTATGGACGATTTACGACACCATCCATTCTACTTAAATAAAAAATTGAGATACATTACCTAATTGCATTAAACAAATGAGATAAATACTTAAGTTTTTGCCAAACAACGGCCATAGTGATACCTTACCGTGACGTCATGCAACCATTTCGTGTTTCTAAGCTGCCGTAAACAAACGACTTTTAAAGAGCAATATCTATGTGACAAAACTTAATTCTTCAGAAAAATTTCTTGAACAACTTACCTCCAACACATTACGTACATCAGATAAACAAGGGCCATAGTGATACCGTGACGTCATGCGACCATTTCGTGTTTTTAAGCTCCCGAAAACAAACAATTTTAAAGAGCAATATATTTGTGACACAGCTTAATTCTTCAGATAAATTTCCACCAATCAAATTTTAGCTGATAAACTGCTCACGCAAAAAGCGTTGCAAAAAAGGAGTAGTTCTCGTTCCCCCCACTTGAGGAAGGGGTTAGGCCCTTAGGGGTTGGCCGGGCGTAGGAGCTGACTTTTAATGACCCGCTCTCGGGAATGGCTCAGGGTTGCGGCGTTTATTGCGAGAGTGGTACATATACTACATGTGGAGTCCGCGGTGAGAACATTTCGGCGAACGGCAGATGACGTCGGGGGACAAATGAAAACACGGCGTGCGTGAGTTCGGGGCTACGCACGACGTGGATATCGATTGGAGCGTGCGAGCGTGAGGGGAGGGGGTTGGGGAGTGGGGGAGCTGCCCTCCCTCCCTCCCTCACCCCCTTATCTCACCGGAATGAAAGTGAAGGATGACGAAGGCTCCGAACAGAAGGGGAGGGAACCCTCTTCAACGACTGTCCCGACCATGAACCGAGAGTTTCGTGAAAAAGCTCCGTGGGAGGAAGAGTGAAACCCCTTTTTCTTTTTTCAATCGAAATAAGGGACGCATCAACGGAATAGGGTATCGCAAAATAAGTGGCCAGTAGCTCCGAGCCGAGTGAGGCCTGGCGACGAACCAACTTTACCCTTTTATTCTCTCAATATTTAGACCACAGGCTGGGAAATCAATGGCCTTTGGCGAGATAAAATACATTCTCCAAAATCATCTTTTGGAAAAATAATGGAAGGATGTCCAAATGTGAGGAGTGAGTTGATAAAGACATCCAAAAATATCGAATGGGAAGATACTTGGGATCGGTTGTACTTAATGGGGGAGTTTACTCGGAACCGAAATCGCAATTTTGTGCACGAAATCGTTAGATGGAACCAAAAAAAGAATTTTAGTGAAAACATTAATCTTCTAACCACAACCATTCACTCATAAATCAAAAATTAAAATAAGCAAAAGGTGACGCCCACCTTGTGTTCAGATTACTGAGCTGTTCGCCGCCGGCACTGGGTGTCATGACTAGAGCTTTGAAAAAAGAGTAGAGAGAGAAACGACGTCAGGGAAGTAAAACAATTGAAAGGAAAGGAGCGTGTTGCCATCTCTGCTATCTCGCTTCCTTTCGGCTCCCTCTCTTTCTGCGTCAGTGGCGAAGCATTTGAATCAATTTGCGGACTAAATGACGGGTACGACCCCCTAGAGCCTCGCGTAAATAGACGACGAACAGTTTGGTCGTAGGCAGTGTCGCAATATATCGCATCTGTACATTGAACTGTCAAAAAGTAAACAAACCTTGTCAACCATTGACTCACCAAGGCTCTATGGCGCTGTTGTTGTCTCACAACTGGAGGACCTTTATAGGAATAATATAGGATCCTAAAATAGGACCTCTACTCATAATTAGCGAGCAATAACGAGTAGCATTGTACAGGAAAAGGGCCTTTTGCTGTACGTTAACCATATATCCTACTCATTATACGATACGGTCTCAGGGAAAACTTTGTGGAAGTTAATCATAGTAGAACTAAAGGGTATCAACACTGCAGTTTAGACGTCTATGTGGAAACTGCAGTGTTGATACCTTTACTCATATCTTTCTGAACCACAATCATCGTAATAAATGTATCAGGGTCTTACACCATTCCCAATGCCGGCAAAAATTTCATTCCAGAGATAAAAGTCATTTCATTGTAACTGGTCAACAATCCTGGGATTGGTTTGACGCAGCCCTCCTCTCGATTCTTCTATCGGCCAACCTCTTCATATTAACGTATTTCTTCTCTTTCATATCCTTCATCAATTGTTCTGTATATCTCAAATGAGGCCTTCCTTTGCCATTCTTCCCTTCCACTTGTCCCTCGACGATTGTCTTCATCCGGCCATCGTGTCTCATGATGTGGCCAATTAAGTTGTCCCATCTCTTTCTTAGGGTATTCAGAAGATTTCTCTTTTCTCCCACTCTTCTTAGGACTGCCTTGTTCTTCGGTCTCCCATATATTTCATACGAGACCTTCCTTTTCCATTTTTCCCGTCCACTTATCCTTCAACGGTTGCCTTCATCAGACCTTCATGTCTCATGATGTGGTCGATTAGGTTATCCCGTCTTCTTCTTAGAGTTTTCAGAACACTTCTCTTTTCTCCCTCTCTTCTTAGGACTTCCTCGTTACTTACTCGGTCGGTCCATTTAACCTTCATCATTCTTTGGTAAGACAACAAATTCAAATGCTTCCACCCTTTTCTTCTCCACTGCTGTCATCGCCCATGCTTCGCTGCCATATGCTCTAGACGTAAAAATACGTCATTTACAAGTTTAAAATTATTATCTGAATATACAATTTCAAAATTTTCCAGAAAGTCTAATTTTTTACCTTTGCAGTGTATATAAAGTGCATTTGGTTTTAAATCGCTGGTATGGCCACATTCCTATAAATGTTTGGCAAACATGAAGGAAACATTGCGAGTTACAAAACATTTTCTATGTTCCTTAATTAATTCATGTAGTAAATTTTCATTCGCCTTTCAAGTCCTAGGAATGGTGTCAAAAATCTCAGAAGTGGCGTTAGATGTGCTTCCCCCCTCTAATCAATTCCTCTCCCCCTCAGGAAATATCATATAAGGATGCTTTCAAAGCTATTCTGTACCTTGATAATGATACCTACTAATTGTGTCGAAACCATGGTAGATTATAATAAAGCAGTGAGTGTGGAACATATAAACATTTAATAAATTTCCCGGGAGAGAGGTCCGTAAATTTAAGCCTGCAAGTTCTAATCCTACTCACTAATTCTTTTCATATCGACAGTTTTGGGACTTTTTCAGGCTTCTTATAACCAAGTGTGCGTACTTCATGAGATCGCTCTAATTGACTAGTTTTAAAAGACCTGTTTTCATAAATTTCCATCAAGTTTATTAGTTTGAATTATTGTTTGAACTTGTTGTATGTAATACTGCGTTAAGAGTTGGGTAGCTCATTTTTTGTCAATGTATTGCTGTCATCATTACCGTATTTGTTACCATCATATTTATTAATCATATGCAAACACTGCATGTGCAGTACGTCTTTTGTTTTTTGACAGAGTGAATTGTTCAATGAATGAGATTCTATTGTCACGCTTGTCTTTCTTAATATATATGTAGTATAATGAACCTCAATGAAATGGTGGCGCTAGCCTATAGAATTGTAAGGGGGGATCAGGGATATTTGGAATCGATATTTGTTCGATTGCTTCTTTTGATGTTCGAGATATTGAACGCCTTAATATTATATTCTATAGGCATCATTGATGTTCATGGTACTGTGCAGCCGTAGTTGGCAGTGACGCCATCAAAATTGATGATGACACATCGATTTTCCGCCAATAGCGAAGTTGAAAATGACGCAAGTTGCCAAGTTTTTTTTTTTTTTTTCCAACTTTTTTTCAACTTTTTTTCAACAAGGAACGGAACAACTGACGCATGATATCGCGAATTACCCCGCGGGAACTTCAAGACGCATGATATCGCGAGCATGAATTCGAATGTCACCAGAGCAATTTTAAATTTCCTCAAGATAAATCTCAACAAATCCACTTCCTTCCGTTCATCTCACATTAAATCAATATCAAAAACCCTGATAACACTTCTTCGTCAATTTTGAGAGGTTTTTCTGAGGAAACGACTAAATATGACTTCACATCACGAATCATACTCCTCCTCCACGCTTGAAAAAACACTAATTTTAACAACAAACTAAATTTTTGAATTATACAGCGGAGGAGTTAAACATGACGGTAATGCTCCAATTATTTCTCCTAAATGCTAGACTCCGCAGAAAAGTATGAGAAAAGGAAAGTTCAAACTACACTAGAGCACAGCTCGCATTTATCAATCTTTGCATGAATTTTGCCTTCACAGAGCCTTCCAAGTTACGTTGTATCTCGGTATTACTCACTCAGCCATAATAACTTTATTGCATGACATTATTTTTTACCATTTCATTCACTGAAATTGAACTTTTTAGCTAGGCATGTTCACATCGATGACCGATCACTTTCACAATTCACGGTGGAATCGCTTAAATAACGTGGAATCACAAGATTTTTAATGGATTCTACGTTTGTTCATTCATTATTACTTATTTTGTAAGTACTAGGAGGAGAGCTATTCTTTTTCCAAAAATTCATTACAAGACATTTTTTTAAAGTTTAATTCTAACTGCCATGTATGACACCATTTTTCAATGGGGAACTTGCATGATTTTTTTTTATTTAACAGGCGGACAGAAAATTATTTTCTCGATTCAACAAAGAAAACTGCATGTAAATCTGAGTTTTCCTTCGCGAGATATTGAATGCTAAATATAGCGACATTTTAAAGCGCGCCGAAAACTCCCTCCCCCCCAAGCCACTGCTGAAGAATCCCCGATGACGTCAACAGTGCCTAACAATCGCCCGAAGCAGCTGGGCTAACAGCACACCTACACGGGTGATTCAAGCGAGCCTACTCAACCCAAAAGTGAGCCCACCTCTGATTTTTAATTGAGTAGGGGTATACAGTTGATATTTCACGTCAATAATGAGTAATATGTAGGCAAGATAGTTTAAATCTCGAAAGTTCATCTTACTTTTGCAGTGCCCGCTCCATACATCGACCCCACTCCCTAGCATTGTAATTAGCTAGCGAGATGAGTTCGAGGCATAAGTATTGTTTAACACCTAGCTGTAAAAATACCTCAACCAAGGTGCCCAATAAGCTATTTATTAGGTTGCCTACAAACGCAAGAAGAAACGTATGTACAATGTCAATAAGTGACTGACTAACCCAGACTTCTATCAAAGGTGAGGTGTAAGCGTCCCACTCAAGAGCCCGACGTATCTCTTTCTCCCGTGGAGAAAGTGCGCATCTCGACAGTGATTTGTTGATTACTTCCAAAACATTCATTGCTCTGCGAATCGTCAAAAACAATTTTTCGGCCCTGAGTGGTGTTTTAGTAATTTTATTGGCAAATTAGGTAACAGATAGTATTGTTACTCGATACGAGTTACAAGTTAGTCAAGATAGTTTAATTTCCGAATCATTTTACGTGCCAGCTGAGTTGAAATGTACTCACTGTGCGATGTGTTTCTTTGAGAACGTGTGTATTAGGTCTGATGCTCTCAAGTTAATAAAACAAAGCCTTTACAAGGTAGATATATTTTGCTATTGATTTGGTGCCAAAGTTTTTTTTATCTTAATACAATTACATCGATCTGTAACGTTATGTAGCGGCGTAGTGCAGTGCTCGTCACAATCTCTTTAGCATGACATGAGGCAAGTATAAGACCCAGGGTCATTGTGTCTTTTTATATGTATGTAATCGAGACTTGAGAATGGTTTTATGTTTCGGTGGTGTAGTTATAGTGTTGATGTCCATGAGAATTACATTCAGGTAATGCTATACTATACTCTGCCACAAAAGTTGTTTGTGGCCCACATAGGTATTTAATTAAAGGGCTACAAAGTACATTTGAAAAAATTCAGGTCTTTGAATTATTATAGCCATTTACAAACTTTATGCTGGCACTGAATGTGATATGGTGATGATTAAAGAACACTGTTTAGCTTATACTACTGCCTTTCCATAGATTGCTGGGTGTCGGACGGTAATGATTTTTAAATCAATAAGCGGGTTCATTTGTATTGAGTGTTTTGAATAGCAGGTGCTACTTTTCCTTATTCCACTACCATTTAATGTATGGGATAGAATTATGGGATCATGCCCCAATGCCCCCAATGTATTTATTCAGCAAAGAAAGACGATCAAGATCAGGTTTTATGTTTTAAAATTGCACTTTAAATTCCTAAATGAATTTACTGAAGGTAAAAATATTGACATTTCCTTCTGATATTGATGTTAGTGTTGTTTTTCTGGACAAAGACTATTGCAATGTATTTTGCTGAATGTCCGATGATAATAACTAAATCATAGCACAGCCCTTAAACCGGTGAATGTTGGTAGAGAGGTAAATGTGAGCATAAGGGTTATGACTTTCAAAATTCAGTGATACTTCTGGCGAAAATAAATATATGTAATAAGATAAGTAATGCTTCAACTTTCTTTTACCTAACATCCAACAGCATGACGGGGATAAACGTGCTTCGTACTATTGTTTTTGAAAACAAGACAACTATTCTTTTTATAACGTAATTAATTATTACCAGTATACTATTTAGTTTCATTGAAGAAAATAAATCGTACGCTGGGAAGTCCATTCCATATAATGAACTTCATACGGACTATTAAATCAAGGGTAAGTTATTCCCGATAAGGCCAATCCTCAAGATTTGTGCCTCGCTCTGATAAACTAACCTTCATTCTCCGCATTAATAAGTATGTATTATAAACAAAGGATTCAAAGTAATTATCTCTCATTTATTCTCGTTGTATTCATAAAAATCGAAATTTTGAGGCAAACGACGGTAACTTCATGCCGCTGGCTTTAAATGCACACATGTCCACGATGTCACACAAGTATTATCGAAAGCAAATAACGAAAAAATCACTCGCATAACCTCATTGAGCTACATTATTTCTTGTCCAAAGGTTTGTTTGCAAAATTACCGAAGAAAAACTTCTGTAGCCATCATCATTTTAAGGTACGAGACTTTCCATTGGTCCTTACGAAGTTCATCAGCTTCGCCTTACAAATTTTTCATAACGAGAGTTTTCTCCCTTCCGGTCAGGAGAAAAAGTTTTCTTTTTTTCCACCGACGTATAGCAATCATTTGTCATAACAAATGCCATGAGGGTTAGGCATCAATTTCAGGAATATTGTCCGAACGAGCGGCAACATAATCGTCCATGTTTCTGAAACCTGAAATATTCGAGGTAAAAAGTCTATTTTATCACCCCAAAAGTGCATTTTTAATATCCCAAGTAATAATCGTGGCACAATAACAATAGGAAAACTTACCCAAGAATAACAGCACATGAACAAGTGACGGTGAGCGACTAAATCCTCCACCAAAACAATGTTTACAGCATGCGTTGGTGTTTTTCCCGACTCAGACGGCAGATTAGGCACGGATGACGTCACACCTAGCCTCGGCAGAGCTCGGGTGTCTTCGCGCAGTGGTCGGCTCAGAGAAATTTTGCTTGATTTTTTAAGTCAATTTTTTATCTCTTCTGATGATGAATGGAGATAATTTAGGTATTTTTGCGAGCTAATATTTCCGTTTTACCTGTTCAAAATAGTTTTTATAGCAATCGTCGACCCATGCAAGTTCCCCATTGCTTGTAGGTCATCATTTAAATATTCTTTATCGTTTGGGCATAGAATTTGCCTGTATACTACTGCGTCATCGGCAAATAGACGAAGCTTACTTTTGACCACCTAATTGATATCATTTATGTACAAAAGGAACAGGACTGGACCTATCACACTACCTTGTGAGACACCCGAAGTGACTAAAATTGCTGGTGAGGTAACACCGATAAGAGGAGTATAATAAAGACAACCTGATTCATTAAATGATGGAAATCAACAAATAGTACTGATCTCTCTCACCCCGAGGGCCCGGGCTCGAATCCTAGCTATGGTAGATATTTTTAGTTGGTCATCCGGCCCCTTCATGAGTGACTTGTGGAGAAAATTGGAGTACAGTGCTCCGTCCGTCGGATGGGACGTTAAGCCATGTTCCCCTAGGCGCCTTTGCGTTAATAGCAGGCTGAATCCAACGCCGAGTTTCCCACCAGACTCCCTCCTTTCCCTTCTGTTCCTTGCATGTACCTTTCCTTGGCGCCTATAAGTGCGGTTATAGTCTTGCAAGCAACAGATGATGAAGTGTGCAAAGGTAATCAATGCAAGAAATGGCAACTAATCAGAGTAGTCGTAAGAACGAGGCGAATACAAACTAACCTTCGTAGTAATGATAATGACTCCAGGCCTTACTATGTGGAACCTCTCCATGATGAAATTGAGAGTAAAAAAATATTACACTTCGTAATGGTCCACCATAAAGGTTTAATGTTACGACCCGGATTTCGTACACTTTGTGAAGATGGCCTGAAGATGTCACTAGGTGTAAAAAACACGGGACGTAACGATAAACCTTTATGGTGTACCATTACGAGCGTAATATATTTATATTCTCAATTTCATTAACCTTCGTAGGGTAGAGGTCATCTTTCCTCAACTTTACCTTAACTCACCTTGAAACAATTTCAGTGCTATACTTAATATGGCTATTACTAATTATCACGCCTATAATGCATCCTTAATATTGTTCCCTATCGGCATTACAAGTAAACAATGACCCCTAAAAGGCTTCGGACCTTACCCTATCCCCATCCCTTCCATTCCTATCCTTATACCTTTCCTCCCGGTCTGAAGCGCCTATTAGTGCGGAAACAGACTTGAAAACACCCATGAACAAGATAAACAATGAAATGACACGCGACTTTAACACTCCTCATGAAAATGAGGTTCACTACTCTTTGGTGTTTTTCTTCTTTTTAATGGACGTGTATGAAGAAGATTTGATGACATCTACATCTACATTATACCCTGCAAGCCACCTCAAAGGTGTGTGGCAGGGGGTGAATTCTCACCAAACAATCACTGCATATCATGCATTTAAAAGGATTAGCATTAATATAAGAGTCTAAACTGCAATATTTAAAAAGATAAAAATAGCAAATTACGCATGCAAAAACGTGCTGTTAGCTGGGTTACCTTCAAGTCCTTACAGCAACATGCAACTACCTATGCAATAGATTCAATCACTCGTACTGGATATATTTGCCGTTATTCATATCCCTAATTGTACGAGGAAAAAAGGACATTTTGAATCTGTCAGTTCGGCAATCAATTAATCTAATTTTGAGATTATGGTTCAGTCTACCATAGTAAGTTGGGGTTCGCAAAATATTTTTAACGTCATCACTGAAAATATTATCACGGAATTTATTTATGAGATTAAGTCTAAATTTCAACCTGCGATCTGACAATGATTCCCATTTGAATTCATTTAATACACTGGTTACGCTAATAAAATTATCGTATCGTCCCTTTACAAATCTTGCCGATAAAACATGCCATGCCGATAAAAAATTCCATGACGAAGTTGTTGGCCCTTGAGAAGGAGAGACAGAGAATGTAAATAGCTAAATGTTGGAGGAATTACGGGAGGAATATTGGAGGAATCTTGTGTTAAACCTAATTGAAATAGAAATTGAAAGCCCCTATCACCGTCGACCGTTTATCCAATGACATTTAGAAAGGTAGCTTAAATACGGAAGGATTACACATAAAATTTAGTTATAATTGACATTAGAGTCAGTTATGAATAATACACGGAAATAACGTTGTTAGAAGTTTTAATGTCGAAGTCATCAAAATATCGACGTATATCAATAACTGTAAAGAATGTCAATAGCCTCTTGAGATGCATCACGTTGAAATAACCGTGTCCGACCTACCACCCAAATGACAAAAATGATTAAAAAATACCAGGCGCCAAAAAAATTTCTCCAGATATTGTAATGGCATGGTCATGGCGAATAGACACACCTGAAAAAATTGCTGCAAATTCAAAAATAATTACCTCATTCAAAGATGATACGCCAAACCATCGTGATTTTTCTATTCGAAGCTTGAATAACAGAATTCTCGTATTTTCCTTCTTACTCATCATCATCATTGGTCAACAATCCTAGGATTGGTTTGACGCAGCCCTCCACTCGATTCTCCTATCGGCCAACCTCTTCATATTAACGTAGTTCCTCTCTTTCACGTCCTTTACGACCTGCTCCATATACCTCATACGAGACCTGCCTTTTCCATTCATCTACATAATAGCCTTCAAGCCACATAAAGGTGTGTGACAGGGGGTGAATTCTCACCAAACATTCACTATATATCATGCATAAAAAAGGATTAGTACTTGTATAGGTACTCTTCAAAACTACGCTATTTAAAAAAATATAAAAATAGCAAAACATACATGCAAAAACATGCCGTTAGTTGGGTTAGCTTTAAGTCCTTATAACAACATGCAGCTACCAATGTTATCCATTGCTACACTCGTACTGGATATATTTACCATTATTCATATCCCTAATAGTACGAGGAAAAAAGGACATTTTGAATCTGTCAGTTCGGCAATCAATTTCTCAAATTTTGTGATTATGGTCCAGTCTACCTTAGTAAGTCGGGGTTCGCAAAATATTTTTAAAATCATCCGTGAAAATATGGTCTCGGAATTTGTTCAAGAGCTTAAGTCTAAATTTCAACCTGCGATCTGACAATGATTCCCAATTTAATTCATTTAATAGACTGGTTACGCTGATAAGGTTATCGTACCGTCCCTTTACAAATCTTGCCGATCTTCGCTGCACACTTTCAAGTTCATTATTTAGACCGATTTCGTACGGATCCCATACACTGGCAGCATATTCCAAATGAGGTCAAACGAGGGAGATATAGCTGATTTATCGTACATGATCGTCACATTTTACCAGTACTCTTTTCATGAATCCCAGTTTACGATTCGCTTGACCCATTATTTCACGTATGCGTTTACCCCAGGATAGATCATTTGTCAGCCATTCTTCCGTTCCCTTTTCCCTCGACGATTGTCTTCATCAGGCCATCGTTTCTTCTTACTGCATGAGTGTTTTTAAGCCTGTTTTTACTCGCACTAATAGACTCTTCAGAACGGAGGAAAGGCACAAGGATGGGAATGGAAGGCACTTCTGTATTCAATACCTGTTCAGATATTCCGTCTCTGGCAGCCTCGGAGAAAGAGTGCAAGCAGGAAATCGCCGTAAAATATTTACCGTCCCTCCCCTTGCTTCTCTCTGGAGGGTGAAATGGCCATGACGGCGATAGCCCCCCCCCCCCCTCCCGGGGTCCACTTTTACTTGAAAATGTCGGGCAGGGGGACCGGACAATTCCATCTCTAGAGAGCAAAACCTATATTTTGAACCCAATGGTAGTTTATCAACATATAAATCTGTAGAGCCTTGAAGATCGAGTTGGTGTAGTGGCTGGAGTCCATTGGGGGGATGTGTTTGAAGCCGTCGGGACAACCTCGAATAGGTAACCAAGGAGTCACGTTGTATAAATAATTACCTACAATTATAACCTAATAATAGGTAGTAATGATTTAAAATAAATTGTTAACAGTTTCGAATCATCTATATACCTTAATATCTGGTGATAATTGTTCAACAGATAATATAATTTTAATTATTTTAGGTTATTATTACCTATTATTAGGTCATTATTAAGTAATTATTTATACCACGAGACTCCTTGGTTACTTATCCGAGATAAACCCGACGGTTTCAAACTCAATCCCTCTGGGGGTTTGTCATATGGGGAATAGTATCCATTGACAAGAAAGATTCGCGTATGCCTAGAGTCATTTCGTCAACGTATACCATCCATTGGCCGACTGTGGACGAAGAAGATATCGATCATGCAAATGTCGTCTACGAATAATATGCGAAGAGATACGAAAGCGCAGGAATACAATATGGTGGCTGCTGCCTAGGTTTCCTATGCCACTTTCAAATATATATTGCCGTTGGATCTTATATCCCGCTCTATATGTTCCGTTGTAAAACTAACCATTATAATGGTTAAATTAAAAAATACAAATATAAGGGTGGCAAAAAAACGGCGAGCAATAAAAGTTATCTCACATGGCAGCGTTAAGATCAGTACAAATTACTTCGAGTCTGCGGAGTCGGTCAAGCTTTAAAATGTATATGATACGCCACTCCAGTATTGAAAAGCGGACGTAGGTGTTTATTCGCAACAGATCGTATTGCAAACAAGTTGATACATTTGAAGAACTGCGGAATTCCGAAAACGAAGTGGAATGGTTCAGCTTCAACTGGGAACGCTATAAACCAGATAAATAAGATTAGAGAGATAGATTGTCGTACTGATATATTCAAAAATGCATTTTTCCCTCGTACTATAAGAGAACAGAATAGGCAGCATAGCAAAGGGATAGGTAGGTAGGGAAATATTTTAGAGTAGTCTGTAGTGCATGATGCATGTATTAATCCCTTAAATACTACAGATACTAAATATCTAGTTGCATGATACCCTATTGTTGCTTATTTGCGTGTCGGTAGTGCATGCTTGGTGATCTTACCCCCTGCCACACACCCTCGCGGTAGCTTGCAGGGTATCGTGTAGGTGTGGATATTTTTACATTTTAAAGCGAATAGATTTACAAACATCAACAGTAAGTCATGTTGATTAACTATTGTTAATTACCTCAGCACACTCAACATCACCATCCATATCAGGAAAGTTACCATTAAAGTGAAAACAATCCACTTATCTCCATATTCCCATGCTATTTTGATATGATTCTCAACTTCATATTTTCCTGCAATCTTAGCTTATTTCCAGACTCAAACAACTGCCTGATGGAAATACGGTACTGGCTACCTGACATTTGCCTATACAGACTGAATCTGCCTTCCAAATTATCTGTCTGGAATTTCCCAGGTAAAATAAAATTCAATCCCAGCTCACCTTTGCAATATGAAGCTATTTATAAAATAGCATATGTTGTAAGTTTCAATGCAGAGTTAGTCGCCTTTGTCATTAGCCCAGTTGAGCACTTCATCCCTTCCCATTTGTCCAGCCAATCCAAAAGTTTATGCTTCTCATCATCACATTCAGGGGTCGGGATATTTAAATGTGTCATTCAGTCTCTTACCAGCATTACATGACTTAACATTCATAATTTTCCACCGTGTCAAAATAATATTCATGTAACGCTGTGGTGCTTTTATAGTGTGGAATTTCAAATGTTTCTCTAAAAGGGCAGTAATTACAAAGTCACTGAAAACTTGCAGCACTAATTTCACATTTTGTCTTTCAATACTGGATGGGAAAAGAGCTTTAGATGTAAAATTATGGCCAACCTTAGCTAGATTACCCACTTCAGAGCAGTGAATCTTTGTCAACGCAGAGAATGACTCTGATTGAAACTCAGCATCCTCCGTTATATATTTTCCCAAAAGATGGGAAGAACACATACATCTTCCATCATTTTTTTTGGTTCAACCATTCGTTCCTGATACTTTTAAAGAGATGAACAGAATCGATCATGAAAAACAATGGCCTTGCCTTATTGGAGGGGTGGGGGTAAACAATTTGAAATTTTTGAGGGATTGAAAATTGTGACGTAGCTCTCCGGTTGATTGAATTGTTGTCAGTGATTACCGTGGATACATGGAAACCGATTTTCTCTAAACCCAGAATAACTTTACGAATGTAATGATGCAAGTCACTATATGAAAGGGTAAAATACGCGAAACATCTTTGTATGGTGACGTTAATTCTCAGGATATCCCATTCACATCTTGTATGTTCCAAGGACGTCCTTGAGATTTCTGAGACATCTCTGAGATATCCCACCGGTAGTGTGCGAGTTTTGAATACTTTCTGACAAAAATATAGCAATCTCATGTTTATGTGTATCTAATGTATCAAAATGTTTGGTTTACGCCAATGTCCCAAAGATATCTTAGAGACATCCCTCAGAATCTAAAAATGCCTTAGACTGCCTCGAAATATCATGGTACATCTACATCTACATAATACCCTGCAAGCCACCATAAAGGTGTGTGGCAGTAGGTGAACTCTCACCAAACATGCACTACATATCATGCATAAAATTTGTAATTAAAAATTAAAATAGCAAAGCATGCATGCAAAAACATGCTGTTAGTTGGGTTAGCTTTAAGTCCTTATACCAACATGCAGCTACCACTGCTACCATTGCTACACTTGTACTGGATATATTTACCGTTATTCATATCCCTAATAGTACGAGGAAAAAAGGACATTTTAAATCTGTCAGTTCGGCAATCAATTTCTCTAATTTTGTAATCATGGTCCAGGCTACCGTAGTAAGTTGTGGTCCGCAAAATATTTTTAACATCATCACTGAAAATATGGTCTTGGAATTTATTTAAGAGATTAAGTCTAAATTTCAACCTGCGATCTGACAATGATTCCCATTTTAATTTATTTAATAGACTGGTTACGCTAATATAATTATCGTACTGTCCCTTTACAAATCTTGCCGATCTTCGCTGCACACGTTCAAGTTCATTAATTAGACCGATTTCGTAGGGATCCCATACACTGGCAGCATATTCCAAGTGAGGTCTTACAAGGGAAAAGTAGCTGATTTCTCGTACATGGTTGTCACATATACCAGAAAAAGATACTTCGACAAATAGATTCGATCTAAGAATGTTCATATTGTGAACCCTGCATTTAACCACTGACCCAACTCACCTCGTTAAGGTACTCTTCATCTTGATTATTTCTTACAGTATTAGATAAGTACTAGTTTTAATTAATGGATCATTGTTGAAACGGGAATAGCCACATTTATAGGTCATTATTATAAAGGAATTTAAATATGTATCTAGTTGCCTTAATATCTAGAAGATGCCCCGGGGATGTCCCTAAGATATTAGCTTAATGCACAGGTTCTATACCTATAGTTTTCCTTCCCGATCTCCCATTACTCTGGGATGAATAATGAAAAGATGCTTTTGTAACTTAACGATATTCATGCATAGCGGTTTCCATTTATTTTTTTGCATGGTAAACAAAATTTTGCTTAAATGGCAAATACGAAGTAGACACATTCCAGACTTAAGCGAAATTGATACGAATTTAGAGTATTTCTCAGCAGAAAAATTACCTAAGTACGGTATTTAAATACTTATTAATTTTAGGCGAGAAACATAACAATTCTATTTAACAATTTGTTGCCTAAGTAAAAGTATTTACTTTGGTTAAAGTAGTGTGATATTTTGGCGATTGCGTAGCGGGACTTGAACCACTTGAACGATAGCCCATGCAGCGTAGCTTTGTGTGTGGCGTGTGTTTTGCACTTTCAGCGGAGATCATGCACTTCAGTTTTTAGAAGTGAAGTTTTGTCGACCCCGAAGAAAATTTATTGAAGGAACAAAGACATTTGTATGTCAGTACTATGCTGGGCCACTTTTAAAAAATCGTTCTACGGCTAATGAACTTTAATATATTTCTCAAAAAAATAGTTTTACTGCACCAATGAAAGCGAAATTCCAAAATTCTATCTAGTGGCCATATCAGTAACATGGACATCATCTATTTGTTCCATACCGTACTTATTGTTATTTCTTAGTTCCATAATGCAGTCACGGATAAAAAGTTAACCCAAGCCATTTCCAACCCACGGACTCAAAATCAGGCCCAGCATTATGCCTGATATCGGGCCCAATATGCAGTGCTGGAGCATCCGAGGAAAATGATTAGAACGTGTGAATATTTTAAAATAAAAGTGATCTTATCTGAAATTTGTTAAGTTATTTTCTTATGTCTCAGTACATTATAAATAACGAACTTGAACGTGTATAGCGAAGATCGGCAATATTTGTGAAGGGACGTTACGATAACCTTATTAGCGTTACCAGTCTATTAAATGAATTAAATTGGAAATCATTGTCAGATCGCCGGTTGAAATTAAGACATAATCTCATAAACAAATTCCAAGACCATATTTTCAGTGATGGTGTTAAAAATATTTGGCGAACCCCAACTTACTATGGTAGACTGGACCATGATCACAAAATTAGAGATATCGATTGCCGAACTGTCAGATTAAAAATGTCCTTTTTTCCTCGTAGTGTTAGGGATATGAATAACGGTAAATATATCCAATAATAGTGTAGCAATTGATAATATTGGTAGCTGCATGTTGGTATAAGGACTTGAAGCTAACCCAACTAACGGCATGTTTTTCAATATACGCTTTGCTATTTTTATCTTTTTTTAAATAGCGTAGTTTTGAACAGTACATATACAAGTACTAATCCTTTTTAATGCATGATATGTAGTGAATGTTTGGTGAGAGTTCACCTCCTGCCACACACCTTTATGGTGGCTTGCTGGGTATTATGTAGATGTACATGTACATATGTTTTTTGTACCAGTTTCACATGCTGAATTAGGTAATCTTGCTGTTTGGACTAAGCGTACCTCTATTCATCATAAGGTATACATAATTTGTTGTCATGACTCTAACGCTACATAGTATAATTGTGGGAACAGTAATGGCCACTAAAATCGATGATAGGTGGGTCCTGTGCTGATGAGACATTTCAAAGATGCATTGGGGATATCTTTCGGATGTCCTTGGACATCTCGGGATATCCCTGAGACATCTCCTTGAGATATCTCCCGGACGTCATTTTTGAGGATATTTGGAAATCCCAGAGACATTACAACGTCTTATTATGATATCTCAGAGACCTCCATTGGATGTCATTGTGCCTTGTGGGGCATTACCTCCACAAGAAAATCTTTTGCTGTGCTAAGTTTATCAGTATCGCCACTCAAATTTGAGGAATCAACTTTACATAAAATCTCATTCAGCAAATCTACACTATTAGCTTTCGAAGGAAAGCACAACCTCCCCAATGTAGACACAGGTACCTTCCCAAAATGCACAGTTGCAAGAAGATGTTCATTCACTGCCACAGAACATTTTAACAATGGCCTTGGGAACAATTCGAAAATAAAAAAAGAACACAACCGTCCTTGTGTAATACAGACCACGGATTTGCCAAATCAACATGCCTATGTTTCTCAACCAACTCTGATACACTGGTAAATGACCCCCTGCCACACACCCTTGTGGTGGCTTGCAGGGTATTATGTAGATGTAGATGTAAATGCCCTTTTTCCTCACACCGCTCTTTCTCTTCCCTTGCTTGAGCTAAAGCAGTCATCTACATCTACATAATACCCTGCAAGCCACCATAAAGGTGTGTGGCAGTAGGTGAACTCTCACCAAACATGCACTACATATCATGCATAAAATTTGTAATTAAAAATTAAAATAGCAAAGCATGCATGCAAAAACATGCTGTTAGTTGGGTTAGCTTTAAGTCCTTATACCAACATGCAGCTACCACTGCTACCATTGCTACACTTGTACTGGATATATTTACCGTTATTCATATCCCTAATAGTACGAGGAAAAAAGGACATTTTAAATCTGTCAGTTCGGCAATCAATTTCTCTAATTTTGTAATCATGGTCCAGGCTACCGTAGTAAGTTGTGGTCCGCAAAATATTTTTAACATCATCACTGAAAATATGGTCTTGGAATTTATTTAAGAGATTAAGTCTAAATTTCAACCTGCGATCTGACAATGATTCCCATTTTAATTTATTTAATAGACTGGTTACGCTAATATAATTATCGTACTGTCCCTTTACAAATCTTGCCGATCTTCGCTGCACACGTTCAAGTTCATTAATTAGACCGATTTCGTAGGGATCCCATACACTGGCAGCATATTCCAAGTGAGGTCTTACAAGGGAAAAGTAGCTGATTTCTCGTACATGGTTGTCACATATACCAGAAAAAGATACTTCGACAAATAGATTCGATCTAAGAATGTTCATATTGTGAACCCTGCATTTAACCACTGACCCAACTCACCTCGTTAAGGTACTCTTCATCTTGATTATTTCTTACAGTATTAGATAAGTACTAGTTTTAATTAATGGATCATTGTTGAAACGGGAATAGCCACATTTATAGGTCATTATTATAAAGGAATTTAAATATGTATCTAGTTGCCTTAATATCTAGAAGATGCCCCGGGGATGTCCCTAAGATATTAGCTTAATGCACAGGTTCTATACCTATAGTTTTCCTTCCCGATCTCCCATTACTCTGGGATGAATAATGAAAAGATGCTTTTGTAACTTAACGATATTCATGCATAGCGGTTTCCATTTATTTTTTTGCATGGTAAACAAAATTTTGCTTAAATGGCAAATACGAAGTAGACACATTCCAGACTTAAGCGAAATTGATACGAATTTAGAGTATTTCTCAGCAGAAAAATTACCTAAGTACGGTATTTAAATACTTATTAATTTTAGGCGAGAAACATAACAATTCTATTTAACAATTTGTTGCCTAAGTAAAAGTATTTACTTTGGTTAAAGTAGTGTGATATTTTGGCGGTTTCGGGCGATTGTTGCGTAGCGGGACTTGAACCACTTGAACGATAGCCCATGCAGCGTAGCTTTGTGTGTGGCGTGTGTTTTGCACTTTCAGCGGAGATCATGCACTTCAGTTTTTAGAAGTGAAGTTTTGTCGACCCCGAAGAAAATTTATTGAAGGAACAAAGACATTTGTATGTCAGTACTATGCTGGGCCACTTTTAAAAAATCGTTCTACGGCTAATGAACTTTAATATATTTCTCAAAAAAATAGTTTTACTGCACCAATGAAAGCGAAATTCCAAAATTCTATCTAGTGGCCATATCAGTAACATGGACATCATCTATTTGTTCCATACCGTACTTATTGTTATTTCTTAGTTCCATAATGCAGTCACGGATAAAAAGTTAACCCAAGCCATTTCCAACCCACGGACTCAAAATCAGGCCCAGCATTATGCCTGATATCGGGCCCAATATGCAGTGCTGGAGCATCCGAGGAAAATGATTAGAACGTGTGAATATTTTAAAATAAAAGTGATCTTATCTGAAATTTGTTAAGTTATTTTCTTATGTCTCAGTACATTATAAATAACGAACTTGAACGTGTATAGCGAAGATCGGCAATATTTGTGAAGGGACGTTACGATAACCTTATTAGCGTTACCAGTCTATTAAATGAATTAAATTGGAAATCATTGTCAGATCGCCGGTTGAAATTAAGACATAATCTCATAAACAAATTCCAAGACCATATTTTCAGTGATGGTGTTAAAAATATTTGGCGAACCCCAACTTACTATGGTAGACTGGACCATGATCACAAAATTAGAGATATCGATTGCCGAACTGTCAGATTAAAAATGTCCTTTTTTCCTCGTAGTGTTAGGGATATGAATAACGGTAAATATATCCAATAATAGTGTAGCAATTGATAATATTGGTAGCTGCATGTTGGTATAAGGACTTGAAGCTAACCCAACTAACGGCATGTTTTTCAATATACGCTTTGCTATTTTTATCTTTTTTTAAATAGCGTAGTTTTGAACAGTACATATACAAGTACTAATCCTTTTTAATGCATGATATGTAGTGAATGTTTGGTGAGAGTTCACCTCCTGCCACACACCTTTATGGTGGCTTGCTGGGTATTATGTAGATGTACATGTACATATGTTTTTTGTACCAGTTTCACATGCTGAATTAGGTAATCTTGCTGTTTGGACTAAGCGTACCTCTATTCATCATAAGGTATACATAATTTGTTGTCATGACTCTAACGCTACATAGTATAATTGTGGGAACAGTAATGGCCACTAAAATCGATGATAGGTGGGTCCTGTGCTGATGAGACATTTCAAAGATGCATTGGGGATATCTTTCGGATGTCCTTGGACATCTCGGGATATCCCTGAGACATCTCCTTGAGATATCTCCCGGACGTCATTTTTGAGGATATTTGGAAATCCCAGAGACATTACAACGTCTTATTATGATATCTCAGAGACCTCCATTGGATGTCATTGTGCCTTGTGGGGCATTACCTCCACAAGAAAATCTTTTGCTGTGCTAAGTTTATCAGTATCGCCACTCAAATTTGAGGAATCAACTTTACATAAAATCTCATTCAGCAAATCTACACTATTAGCTTTCGAAGGAAAGCACAACCTCCCCAATGTAGACACAGGTACCTTCCCAAAATGCACAGTTGCAAGAAGATGTTCATTCACTGCCACAGAACATTTTAACAATGGCCTTGGGAACAATTCGAAAATAAAAAAAGAACACAACCGTCCTTGTGTAATACAGACCACGGATTTGCCAAATCAACATGCCTATGTTTCTCAACCAACTCTGATACACTGGTAAATGACCCCCTGCCACACACCCTTGTGGTGGCTTGCAGGGTATTATGTAGATGTAGATGTAAATGCCCTTTTTCCTCACACCGCTCTTTCTCTTCCCTTGCTTGAGCTAAAGCAGTCATCTACATCTACATAATACCCTGCAAGCCACCATAAAGGTGTGTGGCAGTAGGTGAACTCTCACCAAACATGCACTACATATCATGCATAAAATTTGTAATTAAAAATTAAAATAGCAAAGCATGCATGCAAAAACATGCTGTTAGTTGGGTTAGCTTTAAGTCCTTATACCAACATGCAGCTACCACTGCTACCATTGCTACACTTGTACTGGATATATTTACCGTTATTCATATCCCTAATAGTACGAGGAAAAAAGGACATTTTAAATCTGTCAGTTCGGCAATCAATTTCTCTAATTTTGTAATCATGGTCCAGGCTACCGTAGTAAGTTGTGGTCCGCAAAATATTTTTAACATCATCACTGAAAATATGGTCTTGGAATTTATTTAAGAGATTAAGTCTAAATTTCAACCTGCGATCTGACAATGATTCCCATTTTAATTTATTTAATAGACTGGTTACGCTAATATAATTATCGTACTGTCCCTTTACAAATCTTGCCGATCTTCGCTGCACACGTTCAAGTTCATTAATTAGACCGATTTCGTAGGGATCCCATACACTGGCAGCATATTCCAAGTGAGGTCTTACAAGGGAAAAGTAGCTGATTTCTCGTACATGGTTGTCACATATACCAGAAAAAGATACTTCGACAAATAGATTCGATCTAAGAATGTTCATATTGTGAACCCTGCATTTAACCACTGACCCAACTCACCTCGTTAAGGTACTCTTCATCTTGATTATTTCTTACAGTATTAGATAAGTACTAGTTTTAATTAATGGATCATTGTTGAAACGGGAATAGCCACATTTATAGGTCATTATTATAAAGGAATTTAAATATGTATCTAGTTGCCTTAATATCTAGAAGATGCCCCGGGGATGTCCCTAAGATATTAGCTTAATGCACAGGTTCTATACCTATAGTTTTCCTTCCCGATCTCCCATTACTCTGGGATGAATAATGAAAAGATGCTTTTGTAACTTAACGATATTCATGCATAGCGGTTTCCATTTATTTTTTTGCATGGTAAACAAAATTTTGCTTAAATGGCAAATACGAAGTAGACACATTCCAGACTTAAGCGAAATTGATACGAATTTAGAGTATTTCTCAGCAGAAAAATTACCTAAGTACGGTATTTAAATACTTATTAATTTTAGGCGAGAAACATAACAATTCTATTTAACAATTTGTTGCCTAAGTAAAAGTATTTACTTTGGTTAAAGTAGTGTGATATTTTGGCGGTTTCGGGCGATTGTTGCGTAGCGGGACTTGAACCACTTGAACGATAGCCCATGCAGCGTAGCTTTGTGTGTGGCGTGTGTTTTGCACTTTCAGCGGAGATCATGCACTTCAGTTTTTAGAAGTGAAGTTTTGTCGACCCCGAAGAAAATTTATTGAAGGAACAAAGACATTTGTATGTCAGTACTATGCTGGGCCACTTTTAAAAAATCGTTCTACGGCTAATGAACTTTAATATATTTCTCAAAAAAATAGTTTTACTGCACCAATGAAAGCGAAATTCCAAAATTCTATCTAGTGGCCATATCAGTAACATGGACATCATCTATTTGTTCCATACCGTACTTATTGTTATTTCTTAGTTCCATAATGCAGTCACGGATAAAAAGTTAACCCAAGCCATTTCCAACCCACGGACTCAAAATCAGGCCCAGCATTATGCCTGATATCGGGCCCAATATGCAGTGCTGGAGCATCCGAGGAAAATGATTAGAACGTGTGAATATTTTAAAATAAAAGTGATCTTATCTGAAATTTGTTAAGTTATTTTCTTATGTCTCAGTACATTATAAATAACGAACTTGAACGTGTATAGCGAAGATCGGCAATATTTGTGAAGGGACGTTACGATAACCTTATTAGCGTTACCAGTCTATTAAATGAATTAAATTGGAAATCATTGTCAGATCGCCGGTTGAAATTAAGACATAATCTCATAAACAAATTCCAAGACCATATTTTCAGTGATGGTGTTAAAAATATTTGGCGAACCCCAACTTACTATGGTAGACTGGACCATGATCACAAAATTAGAGATATCGATTGCCGAACTGTCAGATTAAAAATGTCCTTTTTTCCTCGTAGTGTTAGGGATATGAATAACGGTAAATATATCCAATAATAGTGTAGCAATTGATAATATTGGTAGCTGCATGTTGGTATAAGGACTTGAAGCTAACCCAACTAACGGCATGTTTTTCAATATACGCTTTGCTATTTTTATCTTTTTTTAAATAGCGTAGTTTTGAACAGTACATATACAAGTACTAATCCTTTTTAATGCATGATATGTAGTGAATGTTTGGTGAGAGTTCACCTCCTGCCACACACCTTTATGGTGGCTTGCTGGGTATTATGTAGATGTACATGTACATATGTTTTTTGTACCAGTTTCACATGCTGAATTAGGTAATCTTGCTGTTTGGACTAAGCGTACCTCTATTCATCATAAGGTATACATAATTTGTTGTCATGACTCTAACGCTACATAGCATAATTGTGGGAACAGTAATGGCCACTAAAATCGATGATAGGTGGGTCCTGTGCTGATGAGACATTTCAAAGATGCATTGGGGATATCTTTCGGATGTCCTTGGACATCTCGGGATATCCCTGAGACATCTCCTTGAGATATCTCCCGGACGTCATTTTTGAGGATATTTGGAAATCCCAGAGACATTACAACGTCTTATTATGATATCTCAGAGACCTCCATTGGATGTCATTGTGCCTTGTGGGGCATTACCTCCACAAGAAAATCTTTTGCTGTGCTAAATTTATCAGTATCGCCACTCAAATTTGAGGAATCAACTTTACATAAAATCTCATTCAGCAAATCTACACTATTAGCTTTCGAAGGAAAGCACAACCTCCCCAATGTAGACACAGGTACCTTCCCAAAATGCACAGTTGCAAGAAGATGTTCATTCACTGCCACAGAACATTTTAACAATGGCCTTGGGAACAATTCGAAAATAAAAAAAGAACACAACCGTCCTTGTGTAATACAGACCACGGATTTGCCAAATCAACATGCCTATGTTTCTCAACCAACTCTGATACACTGGTAAATGACCCCCTGCCACACACCCTTGTGGTGGCTTGCAGGGTATTATGTAGATGTAGATGTAAATGCCCTTTTTCCTCACACCGCTCTTTCTCTTCCCTTGCTTGAGCTAAAGCAGTCATCTACATCTACATAATACCCTGCAAGCCACCATAAAGGTGTGTGGCAGTAGGTGAACTCTCACCAAACATGCACTACATATCATGCATAAAATTTGTAATTAAAAATTAAAATAGCAAAGCATACATGCAAAAACATGCTGTTAGTTGGGTTAGCTTTAAGTCCTTATACCAACATGCAGCTACCAATGTTATCCATTGCTACACTCGTACTGGATATATTTATCGTTATTCATATCCCTAATAGCACGAGGAAAAAAGGACATTTTGAATCTGTCAGTTCGGCAATCAATTTCTCTAATTTTGTGTTTATGGTCCAGTCTGCCATAGTTAGTTGGGGTCCACCAAATATTTTTAACATCATCACTGAAAATATGGTCTTGGAATTTATTTAAGAGATTAAGTCTAAATTTCAACCTGCGATCTCACAATGATTCCCATTTTAATTCATTTAATAGACTGGTTACACTAATAAGATTATCGTACTGTCCCTTTACAAATCTTGTCGATCTTCGCTGCACACATTTAAGTTCGTTATTTAGACCGATTTCGTAAGGATCCCATACACTGGCAACATATTCCAAATGAGGTCTAACAAGGGAAAAGTAGCTGATTTCTCGTACAAGATCGTCAAATTTACCCAGTAGTCTTTTGATGAATCCCAGTTTACGATTCGCTTGACCCATTATTTCACGAATGTGTTTACCCCAGGAAAACCCCACTCCTTCATCTTCCTCCTCTCATTTGGGCTTTCACGTAGTTTGCTTTCTGTCGAGAGGTGTTTTGCACAGTTTGGCAGCAAGGTTGGTCGGAGCACATCTTTCTAACACGACCAGTCTCTGTCCTTTCCTCCTCTCCACGTGGAGTATCTCCGGGTCAAATGTACAGGTGTGGCGTTCTTCGAGGAGGTGCTTCGCCACCCGCATGCCGGAGAACACAAGAAATGTTGGGAGAAAGGAGACTCCACCTCTCTCGTAGCGAAACACTTTCCTCGAAGGACGCCACACCTGTGCATTTGACCCGGAGATACTCCACGTGGAGAGGAGGTAAGGCCAAAGACTGGACGTGTTAGAAAGACTAGAAAATGGTGCAGGGAGGAAGCAGTACCCTGTTGAATGAACGAACGTGTCACTCCCAACTCCTCGCCATTCCATTTCCCACAGGCGTCCGTCCTTTCAATAACCACTTCACCCCTCCCCCATCCTAATTATTCCTTTCCCACCCCCCAACTTCCCTGTCTGAGTGGTATGTATACAGCTCATAGACCTTTCACAGATGTATGTACTATGGGAGAAAAAAGTATCCCAACAAATGAGGCGCCGCCACTATCGCTCTGAGAGAAAATCGGATTCCTTTCTGACGGTACAATATTCTTTGGTCTCAGCCACCACGAGGGAGGTTCAAACACGGTAATGTGATGGACTCATCGCCCGAGTACGTGACGGAATACCGGAGGCAGCTTGCCTGCCCCGAGCTTTCATCGCACTGGCGTCTAGAACGGAGGCATATTATTCCTTGCATGCATTTTAAACACTCGATTTAACTATCTCGTTCTCGCCGATACCCGATTTTTTCTTTTAGGCCTCGCTCCTTGTCTCGCACTCTGACAAGTCCCTGGGATTCACTCCGTGTCCGCTTCTTCGCTCTCTTTCACTCATTTGAAAAAGTTAGAAAAAACGAGCTTGAATATTTTCCGCGTCCATACAATCCATTGAATCACTCTGTTAATATCAGTAGGTAGTGGTCGAGCTGTAATGTAACTGACTGTTAACAGAAAGTTTTCAGTTCGATACCTGAAGGTAGTGGATATTTTTCGTTCACCACTTTGTTATTTTACGTAAGATCTAGATTCATATTTTTATCCAAGACACGTTAAAGGAATGCTATACTAATTTTTACCCTCGACCCCTCTTCTCTTTCGCCATGGAATCCTGTTTTGCCGTTCAAGCGAATTTGAAACTGATCTCATGATAGGTGGATGGATCTATCTTCTACTGCTGCAATCGCTTTCTGTATTTAGCTGCTTTGGAAGCTGTATTTCGCTCCTTTAAGGGAAATTCTCCGGGAGAATAGGTAAAGAAACCATTATTATGTCCAGCTCTTTGTCTGCTCGTCTTAACGGCTTTCCAAAAACGTTCCACCCTCCCTGAACTGGATTTGAGCAAGAATATTATTTAACTTAACTTGTCTGGGATTATCACATTGTCTTTCTATTTTGTTTATCGAATACAGTCAGCTATCGAGGTATCTATGTGTTGGGGTCGTAAAATATTGAGTAAGAAGACCATCATTCGTTTATTCATCCACAGCAGCCATGCAATATACAATACTCAGGCCGCATGATGGATTATTTGAGGTCTACAACGTTATGATAATGGGTTTCCAACTTTCTTTTCGTTTTCCAACGTTGTGTATTTTTGATATATTGAAAATACATCACTGGAGAAAATTTACACTCCACCTGAATTATTATATGCATTGTTTTCTTACTGCAACTAATCAGCTCAAACATTTTCAAGATAATTATTTCTCAGTGATTTTTCATCGTATGTGTTTAATTAATTACTCATTATGGAATATGTCCTGGATCATCTTCTAGAGTAAAAAAATTCTCTGGTAACTAAGTCGTCACTGAAACAGACTTTCAGCTATCCAGAATCGACGGAGTATCTTTTGGAGGTGATTTTTTCATCAGGTGATGATGATGACCACACAGTCGAATCAGTCTCTTCTTCTGCGCAATTATCTCCAAAGGTATCACAATCCCACTAGATCCCAAAGATATATTATAGTATTGTGGACTAGTGTAAAAAAATGTTGGCGATGTATTTTTCACACATTTTATTGAGTAAAACCCTACCGGTTTCGACAATTTCGTGTCATTGTCAAGAGTACTCGGATAATATGACACGAGAGTGTCGAAACCGGTAGTTTTTTACTCAATAAAAATGTGAAAAATACATCGTCAAGTTCTTCTCACACCATGTCACTTTTTCACAAAGTATCGCCTGATTCTATTCAATTCTTGTTGACTAATAAAAAAATTTGCGAGTTAAGGGCAAATGTGACCACGAGAATAAACAACGGAGAAGGTTCACCAATACATAAGTTAGAAATAGTTCTACAACATTACCCTGAATTTTTGATCTATAAGGGATGTGAGTATCTATAAACAGAAATTTAGCGGATGATTTCTTATTGCGGAGAAAAAAATAAGGAAGTGTGAATCGGCAAAAAATAAGTAAAATGACCAACTCAAATACAGCTCAATACTGAATACCTTGCTCTAGAACACTTCTGCTCGGGGTATTTGATTCCAAAGTGTGTCCGTGAGATTTGGCTCAAAAGTGAAAATAGAAGTTGAAGAAACTGTTTTTAAAATTTTTGTGACTCGTTCATAGTCGGGGAAGGTATTAACCAAAACATATGAGCTGTTCTTTGACCAAGAGCTTATCCTGAGCGTTAGCAACAATAATTTCCTTTTGTTCATTAAGTCTTGGGCTGGGCAAAGCAATATTTCTCTTTTGAATGAAGGATTCATGGATGATTTCAGCCAACCAACATACACATTACCACCAGAATACACTCAATTAATACCACCAAATAGGGTAAAGGGGGGTGAATCGGGCCACAAAAAGGAAAATCGTCGATTTCCTCGTTTGTGTAAACAGTTACATTCTGAAAGCATTATCAGCAAAGGACTTGATGTTTTTCCAGTTTAAAACGCAATTTTCAGCGTGGTTGCTCTGAATAGAACGGTCCTGGAGCAATTTCTTCAAGAGACTGCATGGTCCTATTCGCCCGACGACTTGGAGGGCGAATCGGACCAGATTAGAGGCTGAATCGGACCAGTAAAATAACGTTATAAATTTTAGTTTTCTTAAGTTTTATTCCATAAAATTTTGAAATTTTGCATCATTGCTTTTAACAATGTAGTGCAGTCTGGAGATATTTCGACGACACCTTCTTAGAGTCAAACATAACTTTACAAATAGACATACATCACCAAATCTGAACATAGAGAACGAAATAGAACAAATTTACCAAAACAATTAAGCACATTTACCACAAGTAAATTTATCTCGCCCCTTAGCACCTACACACAGCTCATGGTACCAACAATTACACTTCATGCACTTAATCCAGTCTCTAAACTTTGACGAATTCGCACAATTATAAGACTTGGAGCAGAAGCCACAAAGCGTATCATCAGCTGAGTTTTCCCCATTCTCAGTACTGCCGTCCCTGTCTGAAGATGATTCATATAAGTTTCTGCAAGTCCCCTTCGCGTTCCTAATATTTTGTTTCTTCAGTCGTTGCTTTGTTTCTTCTATTACAGCTGGAGAAGTAAGTATTTGAGCAATTTGCTTTCTTGACCTTTTCACATTGACTTTCATTCTTTTTTTTGGTGTAGGTAGTAAATTATGGAAAGACCTCCCCAAAGTATTTGACGATTCCTCAGATGTTGATGTCGAGGATTGGCTTTCTTCATAGGGACTGGCAGTTAATTTTTGATCGGAAGATGAATTTGTCGAAAAAGGAGTTGATGCTTCTTCTGGGGCGTGTGAGCTTCCGAGATTAGAAGGATGAAGATCTAACTCCGTCAGGATACCCGGATTTAGAGGGAATATTCCTGTTGATCGGAATCCATTTTCAGCGTTGCCGATTGTTGCGGCTTTGCTCCATGCATTTCGAAAAAGCCGACCAAAATTAAATTTAGTCATCTTTCTATCCCCTTACAAACTGTCATATACGCATTTGTTTCAATATCGTAGTATGTCTTTAATGGTTTATAAAAAGACCTGTCCAGAGGTTGCAACCTTTGTGTAGTGTGGCTGGGCAGTGATAAGAGAGTGATCTCATTCCTTTCACAGAACAGTAGAACAGGAAGAGTCTTGTGTGATGCGTGGCCATCGAGGACTAAAATGCATCGGCCAGGAATCCTGTTTGCTTGAAAGTGCTTTAGCCACTCCAAAAAAGATCCTCATTTATCCACCCTGAATCGGACATAAAAATTTTAGATCCCAACGGAAATCCATCCTCCCATTCCTTATGGAACTTTTCCCCCTTAAAAATTACAAAAGGTGGTATGTAATGTCCACTTGCATTGCAGCACGCAACAACTGTCACCAATTCCCCCTTTTCCACTGACGTCTGTTTTATGACTACCTTAGATCCTGTTCTTGCAACATTCTTTTGGGTTTGGCGATTATTTAATACACATCCCGTTTCGTCAACGTTGTATATAAGGTGGGGCCTATCCATAACTCCAGCCTCAGCCATCGAAATAGTTAACTTTGAAAAAAAATCGTCTACATCTTCCTTATTTAAACCCTCAGCTCGAGCCACTGACAAACCTTCGGGTTTTCGAAGACTTAAAGGATGTCTAGATATAAAATTCAAGAACCAATCCTTGCCTGCTCGTTTTTTTAACGCACAGAAATTGTTTTTTATGTTGTTTTCAATGGAAAATTCATATGCCACCTTCATGACATCATCTCTTGTCAATCCGAACCCAATTTCACATAACCTAAGAATTATTCTAATTAATGCTTCCTCTTCTTCCACTGAGAAGACATTTTGCCCCCCTCTTGTCTTCAATTTTTCCGTATCCGCTACTATCCTACGATAGAGGCAAGTACGGGGAACATTAAAAAGTTCGGCAGAATGCCTCATGCTTCTTCCCTCTCTGAAAGCTTTCAATGCCATTCTCATATCCTCCTCTGTCCATGTCTGTTCCGTTTTTCGCCGGTACTTCCCCATCTTAATCCAAAAGGAAAAACATTAACGGTAAGCGAAAATTATCACTTTCATAAATACGTTTTAAATGAAATTTTGCTAATGTTACGCTATCAAAAGGAGGTTGTAAGGCGTTCCACAACTAATTCTGTTGCCATATATAATATTTAATACTCTGGCAATCCCTCTATCACGTACATTATATCACCTCCTTTTCTTTCAGATTGGAAAATATAGACCACTGAGTAATGTAGAATGTATAGGTATGGAACTCAATGTGAATTATTAGCAATAAATTTCCATCACGAAATGCGTATGTTTTATGATATTGTTTCAGCGAATAATTGGTTAATATATATGGAACAGTACACAACATATGTTACATCAAACGAAGGTAGCTTACCTCTCGCTCAGCCTGTAAATCGTGCTCGTCGCCGTAATAATTCACCTCTATGACGGGGAAAATCTCTTTCCTCCTCGTTATACGTAGTAAATATCTATAACGTGATATAGAATAGCATTAAAATAGGTTTATTACATTAAACTTCTTATAATACTTAAATAAAAGAGTATGGCCTAAAAACAAATTTTTAGCCACTTTCGCTCAAACATTCTTATAAACATTTGATGTTTTTAATGTAAAACATTAAGTGTAAGTAAGCAATTTATCAATATTAGTTGTATATCTACTTACTTTTCAGTAGCAGAAGGAATTTTTCCAAGTGTCAGTTGATTATAACTGGTTCAATGCTTCACCCTCGATCAGCGGCTTGGAACTGAACTCCTGCGCGTGCTGGTCCTTTTCACCCGACTAAGTAATATGATTTTGTATCATGTTTGGTAACTCCGATATTCATACAAGGCTCAAAAAAGTAACCTAATGTGGCAGCTATGGTATTAGATTTCCTTTCAGGAAAGAAAAACTTGAAATCTGAGTAAGCGCTACAATGTCACCTTACTTTGAACCTATACGAGGTTTTCTAAATACCCAATTTCACACCTCTCTCGTATGGTAGGCTTCCATTCGACAGAGTATCATTTGCTTAAATTCAGTCGTCGAGTTCTCGTTTTCACTCTACTAGAAGGACAAGATTACAAAGAAGCAATTCCTAAAACGTAGTCAGTCTCAAGTGATACCGTTTCGGGTCTGAGCGCACTTTTTGAAAAGCGTTCCTATTCACCCGCTGGTCCGATTCACCCCCCTTTACCCTACCACCGAAATCACTCCAATTTCACAGCCGTAGGACATTTACTTTTATAAGTCAGCGAAAATATTACTTTCTACTATCCAAAATTCTTATCTACTTCATTAACAGCGCTTGTTCCCAGTGTTCCGCCAATATACGCGTAGTTTCCCTCAGTACTGTAAAGTGAAAGGCAATTTTTGTAATGTAAAGCAAGTTGTATATCCTGACGGCTAAATGAAAACCAAATGTCACAGTGGAACATGGGGCTCCGCCAAGCTGAAGAGAAGCTGTCGCCATGATTGGTGAATTGGACATAAGTGTGTATTCACGTTTATTAAAGGAAAATCATGGAGGTGCTGTGTTAACTGTCATAGAGTATGCTACATGCTTCGCTAAATCATTTCATTTGCTCGAAGCAGTAATTAGCTGCAGCTCTCAACATAATTACTAAATTATATATAATTCTCCACTTTTTCAAACGAGAGAAAGAAAGCGAAGAGACGGACACCGGGTGAAGCCCTGGACCTTGCCAGAGGGCGAGGAAGGAGCGAAGTTCGGCGGAAAGGCTCGGCGTTCGGAGGAAAGTTTGGCGAGAACGAGATAGTTAAATAGAGCGTTTAAAATGCATGCAAGGAATAATATGCCTCCGTTCTAGACGCCGCGCCAGTGCGATGAAAGCTCGGGGCAGGCAAGCTGCCGGTATTCCGTCACATACTCGGACGATGAGTCCATCACCTTACCGTGTTTGAACCTTCATCGTGGTGGCCGAGACCAAAGAATATTGTACCGTCAGAAAGGAATCCGATTTTCTCTCAGAGCGATAGTGGCGACGCTCCATTTGTGGGGAAACTTTTTTCTCCCATAGTACATACATACCTGATGATGACCTAACGGTTGAAACCCGTCGTACCGACATAAAAATTATGGAAAAAGGACCATCTTTTTTACTACAAACATGTATACTGACCACTACATCTCGCCTGCCACAGTCAATTTTATTCAAAATAAGATCTATATTTAAAAAAAGCGAGCAGCTACGAAATAAATTCCGTTGCTCCTGCGAAGCTGCAGGGGAACCATCACTGAACCCTGTAATAGATGTCCCAAATAGGACGATATGATTGGAGCAGCGATTAACATGAAGAGAGGAATTTAAATCCCATGCGATAGGTAGTATCAATAAACCGAAATCCCTCAAAATCAGCGTACAAAATGCTTGAAAATGTGCACAAAGTGTTAAAAAACTTTCAAGTTCTTACGAATAAATTAGGACGAGAAAATTACGTTACCCTGCCACTCGTTACCGTTCCATTTAACTTGTTGTTGGATAAGCTAGAAAAATGGTGGAAATACTGGACAACAGATTCGTTAGAAATTCAGAAATGAAAGTAATGAAAAGCTATCAAGGTGCTCTGGACAAGATGTTAGGGCACTACCACCCGTGACGAACTGGATTTATTTCGCGGTATTAATATTAGATCCTCATCATAAATGGGAAACTTTCTCCATGACACCATGGGGAAAAGGGATGCAGGATAAGTCCCTATTGAAACTTGAAAAAATGTTCAAGGTCTATCATGATAAGGATTCTACTCAATTTCAGTCCGCTCAGTCAATGGATCAAGAGCATCTTGAGAGGTCTGCTTTGGTATAAAGTGATGAGGACGACCTTCCAGATGTACATTCTCTGTATAAGCAGGCAGGACCCAGTAATGAGAGGTATGTTCTTTCAACTATAAAGCTTTCCCCTTTATTTACCCTTTGTCGATTAAGGTCACTTACCTTAACTAATTTCACCAACCAGATCAGGTAAATTAAATTAATCTCTGAACATTTTTTAAAATTTTATTAGTTTTAAATAGAGCTTTCACACCTTTTTTTTGTCATCAGCTAATAGTTTTACTAAATTTACCCATGGTCAGTCATCCCAGTATGAAGACTAGGGGAAAGAACTCGAAGAATATCTTCAACAGCCGAGATCCCCTAGTAATGTAAACATATTGACTTAGTGGAAGGCAAATGAGTCAACCTTTCAAGTTCTTGATAAAATAGAGAGAGACTTCCTTAGCATTCCCACTACAGCTGTTCCAGCGGAAAGATTGTTCTTACAGGAAGGCATTGACAATGAGAAAGCATAGAAACCACTTGCGACACGAATCTGCAAGAAGTTTACTCTGTGTGAACTCGTGGTTACTCTGCAATTTGGCTGATCAAAAGAAAAACTTATCAAGATTTAAATATTTTAAACCTAAAAATTGTTTGAACTACTTTTTGAAGTAAAATTTTTCATTCCATCTTTAACTAATCACATTATTATTACAGTTATATTTTTTAGCCTTCTGTGGATTTCTCTGTACAAAAATTGTGACTACGTACTCATTTTTCAGCAATTGTATGTTCCGTATTTCGAGTTTATTCATTAACACGTTCAACCCGACGGACGCGAATGCGCGTCCGAGGTGCGTTGCCAGGATACCGAAGGACGCGCATTCGCGTCTCTTAATGACCTCTCTGATGACCTCACAGAAGACCTCTCTGAAGGACGCGAACTCGTGTCTTTAATAAATTATCGAGTTTTGGTGACCAAAAAAATTTTTAACAAATTTTAAATTACTTTTAAGTGACTGGCCAAATTAATGTGGCAGAAAAAGCTTTCCGTTTTTCATGATTGCACACTAGAGATATTTCGTGTACCAAGAAAATCATTGATTTTACTGCAGTTTGATGTGTTACGTGTCCAATTTAATAGACGTTTAAAATTTCTATAAATGTCATTAATATTTCGAGTGTGCCGATTCAGCGATTACGCACGTAAGGGCGAAGGCTTTTTGTGGTACTTAATTTATATTCGGGGGACGAGAAGAGACGATACCCGAGTTCAGAAAACGAGACTGAGACTGCCTCAAGTCACTACCTGCGAAGCCACAGGCGAACATCTCTCTATCTACATCTATACGATACCCTACAAGCCACCGCGAGGGTGTGTGGCAGGGGATGAAGATCACCAAGCATGCACTACCGACACGCAAACAAGCAACTATAGGGTCTCATGCAACTAGATTGTTAGTATCAATAGTATTTAAGGGATTAATACATGCACTACAGACTACTCTAAAATATTTCCCCTACCTATCCCTTTGCTACGCTACCTATTATGTTCTCTTATAGTACGGGGAAAAAATGCCATTTTGAATCTATCAGTAGGACAGTCTATCTCTCTAATCTTAATTATCTGGTCGAATCTAGCATAATACGCTGGTGTTTTTAATATGTGCCTAACATCTTCAGTAAAGCTATCCTATTGCAATTTCTCTACTTTTATGGTGGAAAGATGTCTTGGTGATAGTGAAGAGTAACCAGCAAGATTGCGGGATTTAACTGAAGTAAGTTTGGCTTCTTTATTAAAAGTTGTCCAGCGATGAACACCTAGATTTGCAAAAAGGAGATATGATAGGTTCGACAGAACGTCGTAGTTGTTAGGTGCACCAAATTGTGACTAGCTATCAAAGAGAAGATTGATAGCTAGAGCAGACAGTACGGACAGAAATCGAATATCGTCTCGGAAGTTTTAGTTCAGTCTTTTGGGGCGGGGCGATCTGTGGTCATTCACGCATTTAGAATTGGTGGATTATTGGATAGGGGTAATATTTTTCAGGGAAGGGTGGTGAAAGCCTGCGAAATCGTAACGCGGGGTCTACGGTTTTATCTACATCTATATCTACATCTACATAATACCCTGTAACCACCTCAAAGGTGTGTGGCAGGGGGTGAATTCACACCAAACATGCACTACTTATCATGCATAAAAAAGGATTAGTATTCATATATTAGTATAAACTGCAATATTTAAAAAAGATAAAAATAGCAAACTACGCATGCAAAAACGTGCTGTTAGTTGGGTTACCTTCAAGTCCTTACACCAACATGCAACTACCTATGCTATGGATTCAATCACTCGTATTGGACATATTTACCGTTATTCATATCCCTAATTGTACGAGGAAAAAAGGACATTTTGAATCTGTCAGTTCGGCAATCAATTTCTCTAATTTTGTAATTATGGTCCAGTCTACCATAGTAAGTTGGGGTTCGCAAAATGTTTCTAACGTCATCACTGAAAATACGGTCTTGGAATTGGTTTAACAGATTAAGTCTTTATTTCAACCTGCGATTTGACAATGATTCCCAATTTAATTCATTTAATAGACTGGCTACGCTAACATAATTATCGTATCGTCCCTTTACAACTCTTGCCGATCTTCGCTGCACATGTTCAAGTTCATTATTTAGACCGATTTTATAGGGATCCCATACACTGGTAGCATATTCCAAATGAGGTCTTACAAGGGAAAAGTAGCTGATTTCTCGTACACGTTCGTCATCTACATCTACATCTACATCTACACGATACCCTGCAAGCCACTGCGAGGGTGTGTGGCAGGGGGTGAAGATCACCAAGCATACACTACTAACATGCAAGCAAGCAACTAAAGGGTCTCATGCAACTAGATTGTTAGTATCTATAGTATTTGAGGGGTTAATACATGCATCATGCACTACAGAATACTCTAAAATATTTCCTCTACCTATCCCTTTCCTATGCTGCCTATTCTGTTCTCTTATAGTACGGGGGAAAAATGCCATTTTGAATCTATCTGTACGACAATCTATCTCTCTAATCTTATTTATCTGTTCGAATCTAGCATAATACGCTGGTGTTTTTAATATGTGCCTGACATCTTCAGTAAAGCTATCCGATTGAAATTTCTCCAATAGATTTAATCTGGACTTTAACCTACGCTCTGATAATGATTCCCACCCTAATTCTTGTATTAATTCTGATACACTACTCAACCTATCATAACACCTTTTAACGAACCTAGCTGCTCTACGCTGCACACTGTCTAGTTCTCTCATCAAACCTAATTCATTAGGATCCCATACACTGGCTGCATACTCAAGGTGGGGCCTAACTAGTGAAAAGTAGCATCGCTCTTTTGTCTTCTCATCACATTTCCCAAGTACTCTTTTTATTAATCCTAGCTTTCTCTTCGCTCGGCCGCATATTTCCCTTATGTGTCTTCCCCACGATAAATCTTTAGTGATTGTTACACCTAAATATCTTACGGTTTCAACGTTTTCGATCTTCGTGTTATTAATTCTATAGGATCGCTCTATCGAATTATTCCTCCTCCAAAAATTGATAGCTACACACTTTTTAAGGTTGAGTTCTAACTGCCATTTGTCGCACCACTCTTGAATTGCATCTAAATCCTTGCTAAGTGATTTCGTGTCACATTTATCCAGTACTCTTTTGACGAATCCCAGACAAGGGATTTTTATCGTCCCATTCACCTCATGGAGAACTGAATTGAGGTACTTCTACACTGATAAAACAAGGAGGGACCGGCAGACCAAGGAAGCAAGTTTCGCAAGTGTTAAAGCAAAGTGCAAGCCTAAGTCATCCGCTTGGATGCGTGCGAAAGGAGTGCTAATCCCGTTGCAATTTGTATTTTTCCTTTGTGCAATTCTAGTTTTTATTACGTTTTATTTTCCCGACGGTAGTGTTCCATTCGTGTGTAATGAGTGCTGTCTCGCAGGAGGAGAAGCGTACTGCGCACGCATGTCGGAGATGACGTGCGCCTTTTGCCTCTCACTTGCCGCGGCTTACAGATTCGTAATGGTGAATATGCATGAAATTTGTTCCTCGAAGATTGATTATTTACTTGATGCGAATTTTTCTCACCAATTTAAATATATAAGCCAAATTGTTCTACGCCCACCACAAAGATCATTAAATGATTTTAAAATGTTCCCGAAAATCGACGAAATCACGTGACCTGAAACACCTTCTGACGTCACTGCACGGTATATGTTCCACATTGCTACGGAGATAGACGTTTATTTTTAAAATAAAACGAAGTGAATATATTGCTTTTGAGGTTTTTAGCCGTTTCTCGAAAGAAAGGATGACTGAAAAAATACTTAAAAAAAGCACATTCCGACTGTTTCCTTTGGTTGACTCCCTTATGGCAGCTTTCTTCTAAAAAAACAGCGATTGCATTGACGTACAAGGGTAGCCTTCTAAGTGTCGGGAATAGAACGTTCCTTATCACCTAGCAACTATAAATGATGTTCACAAACAACTTTTTGAGTTGGTTAATGCCCATGCAAAGTTTCATTAAGATGGGCCTGATAGTTTTAAAACGGTGGCGTGTAGAAATTCTTGGGCATTAACAGGCATTTTATAATTAATGGACGATTTGCTCGTTACCATCCATACTACGTAAATAAAAAATCGAAATATAATCGTTAATTGCAATAAACAAATGAGATAAATACATACGTTATCGCCAAGTATTCATTTAACAACTTACCTCCACGCATAAAAAGATAAACAACGCCCATAGTGACACCGTGCCATGACGTCGTGTTTTTAAGCTGCCAAAAAAGTACAATTTTCAAAGATTAATATCTTTGTAACGCAACTTAATTCTTCAGCGAAATTTTCGCCAAGTACATTTTATCTAATAAACTTCACATTCAAAGAGTTATAATAAATAGTGCATGTTCCCCATTGTTTCCACGACCCACAATTCCGAGTTTCCCTTCTCCCGTTCCATTCCCGCTCCTGCACGTAACCGCACGAACCCGAAATGAAAGGTTATTCGATTTATTAACTAAAGTCCGCCCACCACGTGAATCGTCTCTCCGGGGGCGTCCGTCACGCGAATCCTTCACTCATTTCACTTGCAGATGCACTACGCCGTCATCATTCAGTGACGCCCTCGAGTGTGTGGTTCTCTCGGCTCGGCGATGTGAAAAAAGAAAAGAAAAGCTTCACCCGTGCTTCGCGGTTCTCACGCCAGGTCGATTCTTTGCGCGAGGCCAAACGCGGCGAGCGCCAACTAGCGGCGACCACCGACGTGCGTCGTCCCTTCCCAGAATCCCCTGCGACGGCGGGAAACCACCCTCCCAATTATTTTCCCGTCCCTACACAAAATAAAACTCAATTGGTAAGCAGGGTGACACAAATCTACTAATATATATATACCAATCTGTGATATATACCGACTACCCAGGAAACCTCCTCGAGGGTGTGTGGCAGGAGGTGATTTTCCACCAAAGATGATGCTTTAAGTAGATACATGCCCTAGAGTTTACTTTGTACCTAAGGATAGATTTATACTAGTAATATCATGCGGAGCACACTTGAGCAGTTTTGTCTGTCATCCAAAATTCTAATAAACATTTGAGAAGTACTAAATACATGCATTGCACGTATTTCATGCTGGCGAGCTAAAATTCTAAATTGCAGAAAATGCAAAATCCTATCTTCATCTCTATCTGGTTCATTTATCCAATTTAATATAATGTGTGCAATATCATTATCATGTTCATCATCATAATTGGTCAACAATCCTAGGATTGGTTTGACGCAGCTTTCCACACGATTCTTCTATCGGCCAACCTTTTCATTGTGACGTAATTCTTCTCTTTTACATCCTTCACAAACTGTTCCATGTATCTCATACGAGGCCTGCCTTTTCCAATCTTCCCGTTCACTTTTCCCTCGACGATAGTCTTCATCAGGCCATCGTGTCTCAAGATATGGCCGATTAAGTTTTCCCTTCTTCTTTTTAGAGTTTTCAGCAGAATTCTCTTTTCTCCTACTCTTCTTAGGACTTCTTCATTTGTCACTCAGTCGATTCATTTTATCTTTATCATTCTTCTGTAGCACCACATTTAAAATGCTTCTACCCTTTTCTTCTTCGCTACTGTCATCGTCCATGCCTCACCGCCATAAAGAAACATGATCCAGATGTGTGTTCTGATGAACTGTTTCCGTACTTCTATGCTTGTATTTCCTGCTGTTAGTAGATTCTTTTTTTGAAAGAATGCCCTCTTTGCCTGGGCTATTCTACTCACTATTTCTTTCTTGCTTCGTCCATCGTTGGTTACTCGGCTTCCTAGATAACAGAACTCTTTGACTTCTTCAAGTTTTTGTTTTCCTAGTTTGACATTGGTTTTGGCCTCTTCTCTCTTGCTGCTCACCAATATCCTAACCTTATTCTTATTTATCTTCAGCTGATATCTGGCCATAGTCCTTTCCATGGTTTTTAGCATCTTATTCAGCTCCTTCTCTGTCTCTGCTATGAGAGCTATGTCATCAGCGAATCGTAGCATGCTGATTGTTTCTCCGTGGATGTTCACTCCAGAACACTTCTCCTTGACTTCATTGATGGCTGTCTCGATGTAAACATTAAAAATTACGTTAAGTCAATTTATTTTACAAAGGCATATTAGTATGAAACGCCTTGAAGTTGCTATGGCCACGAGTTGCTTAGGGACAGATGGATTATTTGAATCTATTTATGGTGTGGAGTATTTTTTATTAAATCTTATGCTCCTGGTGCTGCCTACATATGTACTGTGAGGATTTCAAAATTTCTTAGGTGCCAGAGGAGAACTTGTCGGCCTTGTAAAAGCCTGGCTTGCTGTCTTCGTGTTCTTCCATCTCATTGTTACAACCACAGAAGTTACACTTGCCCCCTTATCATAGCAATAGTTCACAAAAGCTGATGGTGTAATCGGAGCGGCCCTGAATGCGAGAGATCGCGCTGCGACTGAATATCGCGAGGGCCTTCGACCATACGATCTGCGACGGATATGAAGAAGCATAGCACCTCGGACATTTTAGTTTTTTTCTTTAATAGAAGTAAAAAGAGGTACTGGGTACTGGATAATTTACTTTTGGTTTACATCTACATAATACTATATAAGTCACCATAAAGGTGTGTGGCAGAGGGTGAATTCTCACCAAACATGCACTACACATCATGCATAAAAAAAGGATTACTATTTACATCTACATCTACACAATACCCTGCAAGCCACCATAAAGGTGTGTGGCAGGGGGTGAACTCTCACCAAACATGCACTACATATAATGCATAAAAAAGGATTAGACCTTGTATAGGTACTGTTCAAAAATACGGTATTAAAAAAAAATAGCAAAGCATACATGCAAAAACTTGCTGTTAATTGGGTTAGCTTTAAGTCCTTACACCAACATGCAGCTACTAATGTTATTGCTACCATTACTACACTCGTACTGGATATATTTACCGTTATTCATATCCCTAGTAGTACGAGGATAAAAGGACATTTTGAATCTGTCAGTTCGGTAATCAATTTCTCTAATTTTTTGCTTATGGTCCAGTCTACCATAGTAAGTTGGGGTCCGCAAAATATTTTTAATATCATCACTGAAAATATGGTCTTGGAATTTGTTTAAGAGATTAAGTCTGAAATTCAACCTGCGATCTGACAATGATTCCCATTTTAATTTATTCAATATTATTTATTTTATTATACTTAAATTGTTTTATTTTGACTCTAAAGGAATGAACGTAATCAAAGAGTTCAAATGAATGATAATGAATAAAAATTAAGAGAGGAACTGATAGCATTATATATAAACATCAGCATGTAGGTCCCAAATGTTTTAAACTGAGAAATGGCGGCTTAATTCCTTTAGCGCCAGAATTTCCGCTGTTTTTCCCCTCGTTCCACTTACGCGCGCTGAGGCGTGCTCGCCTCTGTGACGTCAGCACGGGCCCTGGACTCACTTCTGCCCCCGCGACCTCTCCTCCTGACCCGCCCCCTCCTCTGTGGCGTATTTAATTACCCGAGTGAAATATCCCCCACCACACCCAACAAATCCTGGTCCCGCAACCAATGGAGTGGCAGTATGCCGCTCCAGTATTTCTACGCCCTCACGTAAAAAAAATCTCCCCTCAAGGCTCTCCTGACGAACGCTCACGACTTCATCGCTTCGTTTTTAATAACATGGTCGCCCAGCAACGCTGTTTATGCATTTTATAGCAAAAAAAAACTTGTGATTTGAACTAGTTTTATATTTTCTCCATAAGTTATGACGGTCATTGAAAAAGGTAATGAGTAAAGCAGTACGTTCCGTAATTAGTTCCAAAACGTCAAATTTTCGGAAAAAAGTCAGAAGGGCTAATCTAAATATTTCAAATAAATCGCATGTGTTCCCCAGCATGCCCTTCGGCATCGCGCGCACGGTATGCCTCGGAATGAGCCGTGCATAAGTGAGCCCTCTCCTGTAAACACAGTCACTGATGCGTGCACTATCGCACTAATTACCACCGATCTCGTTAGTGTTAAAATATAGGGAGGCAAACTGCTTCTTTCGTTGCAATGGCGATCGGGCCTACTTTGTAAAGCCTTAAGGATATGTATTCTCCACAAAATTGTTGCGACAAACGTAATAGCGATGTTTGTGCAAGTTGTTTCATTTTTCCAGCCCTAGAATTTTCTCATGCATACGTCCACGTCGTAGCGCCCATAAACTCTGATTAGAAGCGGATAAGCAAATAACAAATGAGCAACTATCCACGCGCGTGCGAGTCTAATTTCCGATAGCATGAGCCATGGAATCCTCAACGAGTGAACTGGAATAAAATCAGAGACGGAAAGGGTATCAGAATGGGAGGAGAATTATACTTTACTTGCGTTGTAGTCGTGCAAGGGGAAACGAATTGCTGGGTTCGGCATTTGATCTGCCTTGATTTATCGTCTTTGTGCGTATGTGTACGTATACAAACGCGTACTGGATACTGGAGCTGTTTACTAAAAGAAGCCTGTGCCTTTCGTCGAAATTTCAAATTATTTTTGCTATTCATGAGTGTGGATCCAAAACAACAAGATGGATCAGAACATAATGAGAAAATTTGGTAACGGAGTCCATATCAAGGACAAAGGTGATCTTCCACGCGACATTTTCTAATTGTAACAATGGGGTCGTTTACCATATTTTTTTATTGCCGAATATGATAGAGTTTTTAAAATATAAAGACCCGTATTTTTCCGTTTTTTGATCCGTCAATTATTTCTCGAGTTATAAGGGGCGAAAAACTGATGTTTTTAACCCTTTCGGAAAAGTGGGCGTGGTGCGACCTCTGACGTATAACGACTTCGTCCAATCACAACTGAGCCCGCGAAGCTACTTCGCCTTATCGCAATGGTGGGATACAGCTGGCTCTCCCAATGGGTGCGATTGCGACAGGATCTGTGCGACCAGACTTTCCGAGAACCCCACTCCATTCCCTTCCCTTCCCCTAAAAACAGTCAAGGACGGGAGGAAAATGACGTCAATGTTATCACAGCAGCTTTTTCGGTGGGCGTCACCTTTTGCTTATTTTAATTTTTGATTTATGAGTGAATTGTTGTGGTTAGAAGATTAATTATTTCACTAAAATTCTTTTTTCGTTTCCATTTAACAATTTCGTGCAAAAAATTGCGATTTCGGTTTCGAGTAAACGCCCCCATTATAATTGAATATTCGTAAGATGCATCAATATAATGTGTGCGTGCGTGTGACAGTAGTAATCGTTTGTATGTCCGGGCACAAGGTCACCCTTGAAAATGACCCACTTTCACTTTTCGCGAGACTCCTACCCCACTTTCACTTTTCGCAAGACGTCTGACCTACTTCCGTGTCGAGGAGACCCCACCCCACAGCTGCCCCCACCCCTCACATCATCTCAGATAGTATAAAAGCGTGTTAAATCGAAGCGATATATAATCACTGACAAATATTCATCACGTAAGGATGTCTCCCTTACTCTCCGTGAAAGCTGAGCTTGGTGGGAAGCATCAACTCGTTGTTCGCAAATTCAAGGATAAAGTGAGCAGCATATATGAAGTGCTTCTCCCATTACCACTGCTGGATAACAACGAAGAGAATGATCTTAATCTCAGCATGGAATTTGAGGACAGATGCTACACGGTGTTCAAACATATGAACAAATCCATAAATATGGTGGGAAGAAGTATATCATTCTCAGGGTTTGTGAATCCTGAAACAGATGAAGTGGAACGTTTCAACGTGTCCACGATCAAGCAGCTGAAACTCGAGGGAGATAAGCTGGAGAAGGCCAAGAGGCAAGATCCATCCATCACGTGTCACGTCTACGATATAAAGGAGAAGAGCATCGTCTATTCACCGGGTATATTCATAAAGGGGGGAGGATCCGAGTTCATCTCAAAAGGTGGGAGAACGTCAACGGATGGTGTCCAATTTGATTTCGCTCCACCTGTGACATTCACAACTGGAGAAAAGTCTAGAATCAACTACCATAAATCTCGCGAAGCAAGAGGGAAGCATTTGGAAACGTATACTTTTATACTGAATGTTGTACCAACTGAATATACTTTGTTCTAAATAAAAAAATCAAACCTTCTCGCCTTTTATCATTTCTCAATACCTTTTCCTTAAAATTAAGAGGAAGGGTTGTTCAGTAAATAAAACACATAGCATATAGGTTTGACAGATTTATTTCATTTTTTAACATATTTTATTTTGTGTACACCAATCTGCTAGCTTATAACAATTTTTTCTTGCACATTGCAGATTATTTTGAGAATGTGACTTAATTAAACAGTCTTCGTTTGTTGCCAATTTCTTAAGTGAAGGACAACCGTACATTTCCAAGTTACCCACACATATTCCTTTGGGAAGGAGACTGGTCAAGAAGGATGCCTTTTGAGCACCTTTTGCGAATAAAAACTGATATCCCTTTGTATATTCAAATAATATACTCTCCAGTTCCGAATAATCTACATCCCCAGAGTATTCATTCAATCCATGATAGTTGTTCCTCAACCAAGACGAGTCTCTCGCGTACAGTAATCTTGCAGGTGATTTGAAAAGCCACGTATTGCAACATCTCGTATGTATATTAATGATGGCCAATTCCTTGACTATATATTCACCGTGAGTTGCGGTGAATCCTTGAAATTCGATAATGACACTCATGGTGTAATCTCTCAAACTTACAAGGTTTTTACACCCAATGCCAGAGGTTCAAGAAATTACAAGAGCTTCTGACTTGCAGAATTTTACCTCGTGCCAGAGGTCAGAAACCCTTTGCAAACACACGTAATCAAAGTACAACCAAGTTATACCTTTTGATTACCAGACACATCATTCAACATGAGTATCAAATCAAATTCCAGCCTTCCCAGATCATATTCAGTGATATCGTTAGATATCCTGCTAGAGAGAAATTGAATAACCTTATCGCGATTGTCCGAAAGTCTCCGGAGGAATAGATTTATCAGAATGGAGATTTTTAACAGAGCTTCCCATTCACCAACATTAAGGTTAAATGAGCTCTTTGGTAAAATATTTTTAATAGACAAATGTCGCTTCCCAAAGTAATTTGCATAGGATAAGCAATTTGAAGAGAGCTGATCTTTAAAACCAGCATATAAATAATTACTCACTGATTTTTCCAAATTTATGACATTAGTCCATTCACTATGTGAAACAATAACACTTTTCTTAGTTGTCTGATTAAATTGTACTACTGGTTCAAAGTCTCTGCTGGGGTCGTAACCCACACAAACACTTTTTGATTTCACACCATTGAGATAATACACAGTCTGAAGCAGTAAGTTATAGCTGTTAGAAAATGATGGTGGGACGGGAGGATGTTCAACGGGTCTCTTCCTTTTCACTGGCGGAGACACCTTCATCGATGATGCCTGCATAACAACTGATGATCGACAGGATATTATCTTGCTTAAGAGGGGGAGGGTGGAGGAGGGGTGGGGGAACAGTCGCTGGAGCAAGGCTCAACTTCTGCTTTGAGGCGATTATATTGCATCCATTGAGCGAGGGAATGTGCATCTCGGAGTGCACACGTACTGCTACGTAACTTATGACATGGGTTTAGACAGGAAAAGGTGGGGAAGGAACATTTTTCAGGTGCCGGACAATCTTTCGGACAAATTTCTTCAGGGAAATGAAGGTACGGTCTGTGAGGTCGGAGAGGAACTCACACTCGGCTTCACTATATGCATACAAAGAGGTTGCTCCTTCAATGATGGCTTCCAGCGCGGGTAGGAGCTCCACATGTGAGATGAATCCATGATCGAAGGTGGTCTCCTCACAGTTTAGCGGGTCATGTAACCGCAGTTTCTTCCCACCAGCGATAAGCTTCCCATGCTTCTGAAAACTCCCCCAGAACAGGCGATTTGAGTCGACATCCACAGCTGCCAGCTCAATGACGCCACCCTTGGCGAAGCACACTGACGCAACGATCTGCATTTCGGAAAGTCTCTCTCGTCAATGACGTTTCTTCACTCAAAGCATCATATTTATTCTCGAGCAGCACCGTTGAGCTTTGGGATGACACTTGCTTTTACTCCTCAACTCGTTGAAGGTTAGGTGGAACCGCTCCAAAGCGTGACAGTCGTTGAGATGAGGGATGGTGTGATGGAATTGTGTTAGGAATTTGTGTAATGTGTACCCTAACGACTTACTAGCTGCGTAAAGACAGCAGTATTCTCCGCAAATATCAGAATGGAAACTTTGAATCTGAACGCTATTGTGAGTGTAAGCGAAAGGTTTCAAAAAATTTATTATACCCGGAACGAAAGGGGCCAATCCGTAAGAGTCAAAATACTCTCCTATTCCATTGAAAATATATACCGCGACCCAATGAGACCCGGGTAAGTATGAAGGATCTAAATTCACTACGTATACACCATTTCTAGGATATTGAGGTAATTTATCAGAAGCGAAGACTCCGCGGAATATTTTAAACGGATTCAATAACCTATCAATCCGTACACTATCCATTGCAAGACTAATAATTTGTGATGATGTTCCTGTTTTTATCGATTTCTAGAGAGGCATCGTATTCTGAGAATACCAAGCACGTCACGGTGTTTGCCAATTCTTTCTCGAATTTCGCCTCTATTCGCACCACACCTCGATCTCCGAGACTTACATAGTCTTCGTTTCCTGAATCGTCCGGGGTGAGATCGAACACCAACATGAAATATCCATGTCCAAACATGTCATACGTAATTTGATTTCCTCTATCATAATGCTTTATTCCACTGCCTGAGAATATGGTATCATACGCTCGTGCCCAATACTTTTTACTGTAGAAATTACACTCCAACCCCTCGGAAGGAAACTGAACACCGTTTACAAAGAGTGAAAAATTTTCCAGGGAATAGTGAGAGAGAGCAAATGGATTCTTGTCAACCTTACCAGCGTACGAGTCATTATCAACCATAGCAAATATTATGGTGTTGGGTATTCGACCAACGATCGCATTATCAATGCTAAGAGTTCGCCCACCGGCAGGAACCGTGAAAGATTTCATTTCGGTACGTTTGTAGTGATATCTAGCATTACTTTTTTCCAGCATCTTATTGTGTGCCAATAATATGGAAGGGTTGATGTCGAAATGTTGAACGTAAAGAGTTGCATCTAGTATTTTCATTATTCCCCCCTCCACTCCCATCAAATTAAACGCAGGGTTTGAAAGCATCAACCTGATTCCTATATCGACCCGATCTAACAGCAATTGTGCATGATTAAACACATCCACATGTAATTTACCATATAGCTCAACCTCGGCACTATTCTCGAACCAAGTCTTTCGCTTCACGTAACCCGCATTACTCACGTCGGTTTTATTAATATCCTCCCCCGTATCTGCTTCCCACCCGACATTCCTCAAATGTGTTCTACTCGCATCCCCACCATAATTTAACACATTTTCAATATAGCTCCTATAATGATAATTATCTTCTGATGGGGTCACTAATGTCCCATTGAAATAAACGTTACATTGTTCGAAGAGGGAGTGGAGAATATTGTTCACAACACCTGGTTGATTTCCATCGCTAGACGTATAATCTACCAAGCTCGTCTTACAAACCTTCACTCTCAGCTTGAGAAATATGCTATTCAAATCCTTGTAAGCATCCCCAGAATCTTTGATCAGGAATTCAATAACTGATCTATTATCCAGCGATGATATAGGTTTGTAGGAGACTAGTCGCTTTGATAAAATGTTAGTCTGAATGGGTGGATTCGGTTGGAATAAGTCCAGCGAGCTCAGCATATGCTCACCCATGACTTAGCTGGAAAAAATATCTCTGTGCACGACCTTCTTCCCTCTTCGCCTTCTCTGCGAATGCCCTTTCTTTTTCCCAACACTAGTTTTTATTTTATTCAATCGTGGACGCTTAACCAGTCTCACCCCACCCCCACTCATATTTTTTATCTTCTCCTCCGCTTTCCGTTTCAAGTTCTGCCCCACCTCGTTTAATCTACTACGCAATATATCCTTAACCGGTTTAGTCCCCAGATCACTCAAGGCTGCTGCCCCAGCACTAACTGCCTCCTTACCAACCGTCTTCAACCCGCTGTAAAAAAGAGGTCTGGCAAAACGCCACAAACCAGCAAGAAAACTTCCTATACCCCGACCCTTTTGCACACGATACGATGCTCGATATATTGGTCCAATCTCCCCACCTGACTGCTTTAGGTAGTAAGATAAATAACGATCCGTCACCGGAGCCATCTCGACGCTCAATGATCAACCAACTCATATCACATCTTTTTTATAAAATGCAATACGATGATGGAAGATTGTCCCCCACTGCGAAATGGTATGGACTCACCGAGTTTGTCAGTCAACAAAATTTCTATGCTCTCGATGTTGTTTTTTTCGACGTGGTAATAAAAGATGGGATTGAATGTCCAGTGTAAGACTTGAGTGTTTAATATACGCAAGCATCGACTGAGCGAATCACCTACCAGTTGGGGTTTAATTATATCCGTGTAAACGTAAACGTTTTTGGAAGGAGACAAAATTTCTCTTTTCGTTCTACCACTTCGCATGTTGCGGTATTCAGCTTTAATTCTCTCGAAATTCTTTACGAAATCCTCCGCAAGTGTTGATGAAGATGAATCCCACTGATAGAAATGTAGAAGAATACTTGATAATATCTGAATATCATGTTTTATTTCAGCCTGCTTTTCACCGTTGAAATCTTTAATCGATTTATCGAATAATTCCTTGAACGAATTATATGTTCCTGGCTTCAACGTATACTTAACAGCATCCGTAATAATCTGCACTGAGTTTGGTGATAATCTCTCATTAATACCACTCTTTTTAACATTCACTGTCATTCCGTCTGTGTATATCATGACATCATTCGCTATGTCAAACCTTTTCTCCCCGCTAATCTCAAAAAATGATGGTTCGAAGGCAAAAGCTATGCTCTCATACCTACCATTTGGAACAACGAAAAACGAACCATCCTTCAACTTTACTCTAACAATATCTTTATCCTCAGGTCCACCAATTTCACCCCGGACCAAACCCTCCTCGTTCCGAGTCCTGTTGTCCTTGGTTGAAGAATTAGTTATGATTTCTCTCAGAACGCTCTGTTTAGCGTTATCCTTTACTCCCTCGATTGGAGGAATAGAAATCTCAGCTAAACCCACCATCCATTCATCATTTTCCAAATCAACACGGTGTGATAATTTCGTACGGAAATGTGATATTGTGTTGTGGGGAAAATATGTTTTGGAACTATCACTAGGTAACGTAATGTAAAACTCGTTCATATTTTACGCACCGACGAGGCGTGGATCCAAGAATTAAATGATTTTGGGTAACCTTCCCACTTTACAAAATATTCTAAATCGTCAGCCCGCCCCCTACGCTTCAAAATTTTCTCTATCTTATATTCCGTGTCGGGGGAAAGGTTAACCTTCACTAACTCCTGCTCATAGAAACTACCCTTTATATCCTCATCGTTCAGATCTTTTAACTCGTACGTGGGTATCTCTCTCGATTGATTCACACCCTTGACTTGGAATATTTCGCTGGTGTAATTAGGTGTATATCCCTTTGTAAATGGAACTCGTTCCTTACTGATTCTAACGTAATCACCCCCTTTAAATTTAACCTTTGTGCTAACAACAGGTTTCCTTGAGCGACTAGCGATTGAGAATACATTTTTCTCATTCACTTCGACAGGTTTAACACCTAAGCTGGAGTGCACGCTATTATTATAACTATTCATCAATTTGGGTAATATATCCACGTAATTGTACGTTGAATATCTCGTGAAATACTTATACATTTTAGATTTTAGAGTACGATTGAAACGTTCAACGAGACTAGCCTTTATATCTGGATTGTTTGTTGTGTAAAACCTTACACCACGATTCGAGAGAAAAGTTTTAAATTTACTATTTACAAATTCACCACCCTTATCACTTTGTATTTTCAACGGTTTTCTCTCACGAAAAATATCATTAAACGCCTCGACTACCTCCACTGGACTTTTTTTCCGCAAAGCTCTCGCCCACGCATACCTCGAAAATAAATCGATCACCGTCAAAATATAGCAATATCCTCTGTTGAATTTTCTCAAACTTCGCATATCGTTCAGATCACATTGCCAGCATTCATCAATGTATGATACGCTGTAACGATTTCGAGGGAATTTCCTCCTCATCGGTCTGTGACGTGTGTACGCATCTTGAGAATTTAACCACTCACGTATTGTCTTTCTTGAAATCCCAGTCGCTCGGTGTAATTTATCAACGGACGAAAAACCTGCAGAATTTTCCGGATCATTGTACACTCTCTCGATTACATCGTAATCCACTCGTCTCCGAATTTTTTCGGTTTCCTCGGTCGACTGCTTCGCCTCGGTATTGCCCTTGTCGGCTTTTCGCTTTGTTCTAACCTCTTTCTTTTTTCCCCTTTAACTGCTTCGATAGATTTCCCACCGCGTCTAGTCTTCCCTCTATACGTTCCCATGTCTTATCTAAATCGGCATTCGCTCGTTTCACATCGGCAAGCGATTTCCTCAGTGCACGAGTCTCGTCCTCCTCCTCACCGCCCTGTGGTCTTCTATATGACTGGTCCAAGGATTTCACTATCGGAATATGAATGGGTGATTTAATGTTGGAAACTGTGTTCAGATATTTATCCAATACGCGCTTGTACATGTGCCATTTATCTACATCCTTCACACCTCTTCTGATCAAAACAGCTTTCATTTCCAAATCTAACGCATTCAATCTCCTCTTCATTTGACCTCGCTCAAAAGCCTCAGGGTCGACTACGAGCATTTTACGCAAACTCATTTTCCACCAATGAGTCTACCGATGACACCACTCAATATAGATCCGAGTAGCATTGGTAGGAAGCCTCCTTTTTGCGCGAGAAGCGTACGCTTTTTTTTAATGCTTGTACCACGCGAAGCCAAGTCTCTCAAGGTATATCGATGCTTGAATAGTTTTCGCTTTAAGCAGTTATTTATCTTGTGTCTCTGTTTAAGCGTATTCAGACAACATTCAGAGATGGTTTTAATCAACTCTGCATCCGATTCTTTCACAATAGCTGAACGCAACTTTGGTTTGGCGGATTTTAGCACATGGAGCAAATGATTATTGCTCTCCAATCTTTTCATCATGCACGGGCATGTAGATTACAGTGGTCTCGTTTTCGGGGAAGATTTTTGTACGAAATCTATACCTTTCGTCCGTGTCCTGCCCGAGGTCTAGGACTAAATAACCGAACGGTTCTTGCGTCACCTCTTTATATACCCTTTCCAATTCCTGCGATTTTTCAGGATAGACCTGTCGAGCCAAGTGTCCAAATTGTAACCGATCTCTGGGATTTTTAAATGTTACTATATACTTGGAATTGAGAGATATATTTCTCGCTTGAGAGTTCTGATAGAATATATTTTGCGTGATTAAGAAAACGGATATGTTAAAATGATGGCTTCCTCTTGTGAACAATTTGCATATGTCTTTACTGTACGCCCCCTCACTCATTAGGTCATCTAGCACATACAGCGTTGCGATGCCTACGGATTCTTCGAAAGGGGGTATTTCGGTTCGAAATTGAATTGGTGTATTCGAACGTATTCTTGGCTCACTTCCTCGACTGCAACACCATACAATTTCGCGTATTGAACTATCGATCATGTGCGGTAAATTCTCCAAGAATTTCACCACGAAAGTGGTTTTTCCACACCCCGATGGGCCTGCGCAGATACAAGTGAAAGGATGTTTCCAAACCAATGTCATGATTGGTACTGATCCAATTATAGCCTCTAATGACTATTAATAAGCATCAATCATCCTCATCACCAAACGCCTCTTGGTGTGTTCTCTTCTGTGGAATTCTGTAATGACCCCATGCCAAGGTGTTGATACCATCCTCGCAAATATACCGTTTGTCATCGCTTGCGTTTAACGTGACTTTATTCATTTGCACAGTGTATAATTCGTGTTTTCTACTACGAATGATCGTCATCTTTCTAAATTCAGTGGAATTCTCGTGCAGGCAACGGATATAGTCATCAAATTTTAGACATTTCTCCTTGACCGATTTGGTTACACCCTTTGCTTTCTTTTTTTCCTTTCCTCCCTCCACCTTGAAAGAATATAGTTTGCTCCTCAGACCTACAAAATGAGTCACGATTTGAGCATCGCACTCATCTTTAAATTTGCCTATTACCTTCTTGTTTTTCTCGGAGTAGCAAGGGTGATTTTTTGGAAAGTTCGATGTATCAAACGCATCTAGATTTTTTAATACATCCTCATTAATGTCGTTAGTGGTAATTTGATAAATTAACGAATCTGTATCGCTGTACGCAAGGGAGATGTTCTTACCATATTTCGGTAACATTGTCCGATAGTGAAAGTCGTACATTAAGGTCTTGCTGAGCTCTAACACGCAGAAACCTATGTATATCGGTTTGTTCATTTTGATAGTCGCCTTTCGCATGTGAACGGCCACTAGAGACTCGCTGAAAATCGTCCTGTCCTTAAATGTTGATTTATTAATTAACTTTTGCAATTTATTTTCACTCGTCACTAATTGCATGCTAATTCTTTTACGCACATTCTCCATTGTCTTCCCAAATACGGCATTATTCATTAGCTTGTAGAAGTCTTTTTCGAAGTCGTTAGTAGCTAATTGCCTTCGAGTAGTGTTCAGATCGATATATGTTTTTAACCAAGGTGATTGGTTAAATTCAATAATTCTATGTATCCTTTTTAATAGTAGCCCGAGAGAAAGAGATTGCTTTAGGTTGACGTAATGAATGATGTATTTAGTCCGACCCTCGAGCGTTGTAATTAGCTTTTTATGTTTCCCACCGGGGGGGACTCGGTTTTCTGGACATAGCGGGAAATCGGAATGTTTATCGTGGAGAGACTGTGGATACTCAAGATCAACCTCTAGAATGTACCCCTTTTCACCCCCATCTGAAATTTCTGTGACCTCAAAATTTGAAATTTCATCATCAGAGAGCCATTTAAAATTTCCATATGGGAGAGGTCTTGATAGAGCCCACCCATAGAGGTTATTCGCATCAAGATAGGTAATATAGTTAGACTCAGCGTTGGTATTATAATGCTCCATATGTTTGTTGTTAGCCTCACAATACCTTTTGCAACATTGTGAAATACCACCACGAATGCCCTGTTCGATCATAAGGATCATATCGTAGTCTGTCAAAAGCTCTAGCTCGATCCCAGTCTGTTTTAGCATGGCATCAAAGGTTAAACCTGGAGCAGTATAATACCACGCAGGGTCTAGCCCGTATGCTTCAGAACAAACATCTCGAAAATTTTCGAAAACATCGGTTAAAAGCGTGACGTCACTTTTCAAGTACACATCACTATACTCTCCTAATGTCTCACATTTGAATGATGTCCAGACGTGTCTAGCGTGAGCGTAATCCTCGTCCGAAATATCCGTGCCTGTGAGCTTATTGTAAAAGTTATCCTTAGCCGGAAGTGAGGTTTCATCCAATCGCGTTAGTGAATCGGTGTAGTCATAAGGATATACCCCCTTCCGTGTAACTAAGTGTGTATTTTCATTGAATATTTGTTGTGTGTATTTAAAAGTCTTCAGATTTGAGACCAGGGAGGAGAGAGAAGCGGGCATGAAGCGACAAGTGTCAATAAACCGAATAGTGAAATTATTTTCTATCCACTTGGCGAAAGAAATATACTTTTCCTCAGAATTTGGAATGACGAATATTCTCCTCTCGTCATAATCCAACTCACGCACGATGAAATGACCATCGTAGGACGAAAGGTTGTGGATAAAAACTGGTAGAAAATTCGGCATTTTGTACCGGAGATTACAAAGCTGATGTGCAGCACCTCTGAATACCCCGGTCAAGTGATCGTGGTCCCTAACTCTATCCATATTCAATTCTTTGCCGCAAATGTGACAAGTATTCACATTCTCAAAATGAGTCTCTTCCTCCGAGGTGAGCGGGTTCATGGGGATGTTCTCCTTATACAATGCATATACCTTATCCGCTTCCTCTTTCATTCGCTCAATGAACACTCGTGCTGCATTCGGACCTCGGTATAGGTATGGTGCTTGGAACCCATCCGGTGTCATTAAAATGTAACAAAAGCTAAATGGTGTATGTTTCTGTATGACATTCGTGTAGGATGTATGTGAAGAGGGTTCGCAAGTGCTCACATTCTCGAGAAGGCATTCAAAGTCTGTATATATCACATACTGTATTCTGAATGAATAGTTTTCATGTGCGAATTTTAAAATGTTGTCACTCTCATCAGGCATTATGATTTTACTCGGTGCCCCCATTCCTCTACATAACTCCCGATGTGCTTCTAGCCTTATTTCATCGTTGTAGTGCGTGAGACAACGTTTGCAAATGAAAATCTTACTACAATGACTAGTAATCTGTGAGTGAATCAATTTATTCAAGTTTTTAATCCAACAATAATGCGCCTTTGCTTCCTTTGTGATATAAAGAAGATCGCGGTGGTCTGATAGTTCAGTGTTCACAATTTTTATCGGGTACACCTCGTTTTTATCCGTCAGACCAAAAACATTTATGGAAATGTTGTTTACCCGCTCAAATTTGGGGATATCTTTTAAATCTACGGGGTATGATATACAGTCCCATACATATCCCGTACAAAATTCCTGAGTATAATACTTGGAAACTCTTTGAGGATTTCTACATATATTCTTCGCCCATATAGCGTACCTGAAGCAGTACTGATCTTTATTTTTTACATTAATTATAGCTTCGGTCCGTTTTATGTTAGTCGGTAGCTCGATGTACGTTGATCCTAGGAAAGGTGTATATTTATTTATACGCAGTTCCAATCCAATCACATCAGCCAATCTCCATCCAGACCCCTTTGCCTGAAATTCAGACTTCTCCTTCAACAATTTTGAAAAATCCTCTTTCAGTACTTCGACCATATTATCCTCAGATAAGAGTCGTCTATTGCTCGTCTTGAAAGATGCATCCAATTCCTCTCCCTCCCCTTTATGAAATTTACATATTAAAATTAGGTTAAATTTAATCGAATTTTTAACGATCACCTGCTGTAATAATTTTTCAACTACCCGTTCTTTGATGCTATCGAGGAAAGAAATTACATCACCCCCTTTATCCCCCTCTGGAGTGATCCAGAACGTTTGAAGTCTGGATCGGATTGCTGATTCTACCTCCCGAAAACCTTTACCAAGTTGATTAACGATGTTGAGTCTGTGTGTGTTTGTGTTTTCGTGAGGCATGGCCTCATCTACATTATAATAAACTTCACAGTAAGGGCAGAATCGTCTACCCTTAGCTGTGTCTAGAGCATCTTTCATGTGCGTATATGTTTCCACGTCATTAATCACATCATCCTCGAAAACAATTCGCATGTATATGTTGCTTAACGCTTCCTCTAATGCTGTTGTTGTGTTGAATTGGTTGTTTTTGAATTGAGTAAGTAATTCCGAAACGGTGGTCATTGTTGAGTGGGGAACTGTAACAGATAATATTATTTTTAGAGGGAGGGCCACAAACAACCATGTAAAATAGCAGATACTTTAGGAGGGTTATCTCACCTGTAAAGCTGCAAAGATGTCGGAGACTGCTGCGGTGTTCCTTTTCCCCAAGTCTGCTCCTCAGCGAGAAGTTCACTCTTCAACTCTCGAGGAATGTTTGAGGCTCCTCCGTCGAGACTCTCCTTTTATGGTGGAGTTTGGGGCATGGAAAAAGCCAGCTCGTGCCAGTTTCACCAGCAATCAACTCTATAGAGAAACGAGGGTGGGAGACTGGTCAGCGACCGGTAAGGAAGTCTCTAGGGGTGTGGTCCACCGAGACTCTCCTTTTATGTCGGAGTTTGGGGCATGGAAAAAACTGGCTCGTGCCAGTTTGGCCAACAATCAACTCTATAGAGAAACGGAGGTGGGTTGACGAACTCTTGAATGATGTCACCGGTAAAAAAGTCTGCGGGTGTGGTGAAAAGGTTGAGGGAAAAAACAAGTCGTCTTTCCCTTTAAAGGTTTTAGCAGGAGGGGGTATATATACACCTCACCAAATGTGTTATGTTCATCCTTTCTCAAGGAAGCATTTACAATGTCAATCATTCTGAATCGCAGGCAATTTAGCGAAATACGGGGTCAGGAGGATAGATATACTCAGCAGTCAATTACTGGCTTTCCCACTCTCTATAGCCTCTGTTTAAACATCGTAGCATCATGTTTATTTCGAAAAACTGATGTCTACACATTACCTATACCTACCACTATCAGCACAAGTATTGTTCACTTCATTGAGAAATCGAGAAGTATACTATGGATGACGTTTTTGAAATCTTTGACTAGCGAGCAAAGTAGAAAGTGGAGGCTGGTGGTTCGTTCCATTATTGCCAACAATTTCGGTGTGCGATTTCCACCAATAGCATATCAGCTGTTTCTAGATGAAGCTCTCTATTTTGCCCGCGATCTGGAAAACTGTATAGGTCATTTCCATGTTAAAATATATAGGTTTACCTTCGATCACAGCGATTCTCTGTTTTTCTGCGATAAGTGCGCATTTAATATTCGGCCATATAAATCGTGGGATGTTTATTTAGAACATCGTAACTGTAAATTATATCTCGATAATTTGCTTGAGGTAATAGGAAATAAAAAGTTTTGGTGTTCTAACTGTATTTGCACCCCACTTTTTGAGATGGATAACAACCTCCCAGCCCACCCTTTATCTTCATTTCAAAACGCGAGACGTCCTAACTATAGAACAGTAAATATTACTTATACCTCTTTTTCGCACGCCTTTAATACACACCGAAGAAAAAACTTACAACCTAGGGAGCTTCGCAAACGTGTGTTAGCACAAGTGCTTGATAGCATACGTTTCCAGTACACGGACTGATTCTCGGCATTAGCTTTGGAGGATTATTTTCTTCCTCCCTCCCCTCCTTTTCTCTCATGAGGTGAGCTTTCACTTTGCTGTGGAGGTATGACTCGCTGCGGGTATATAAAGGGGGTTTCGCGCTAAGGTGGTTACTCACTTCAGCGACTCCTGCACCACAGTCAATTTCGACTCCTGCACCACAGTGATTTTCGAGCACATCATCACCTCCGACTCCTGCATTCCGACGCTGATTCCTGCACCATCGACTTCTGCACTGATTCCTGCACCACCGACTTCTGCACTGATTCCTGCACCATCGACTTCGGCAACCTGCACTGATTCCTGCACCATCTACATCACCATCAACTTCGATTCCTGCACCATCCACCCCGTGAACTATCTAAGTCTCCGACTCCTGCACTGATTCCTACACCATCGACTCCAGTATCTTCTTCTTAGACACCAGCCTACCTTTTACGTAAGTATCAAGTCGTTCTAAAAATCCATCCATTTTCCACCTTTTTTTATGACCATCGTTAACGATTATGACTCCTCTCTCTTTCTCATTTTATGAAACTGCTTACTGCAGAATGATTGTTCCAATGAAGAAGTTGCACCCTTCCGCTATCGTACCCGTGAGATGTTATGATCATTCAGCCGGGTACGATATGCATGCTCTCCAACGGGATATGGTACCTAAGCGAGGACGTCGTCTCGTAAGAACCGGGATTTCTATGGAAATCCCAAATGGTTATTACGGGAGGCTTGCTTCTCGTTCAGGCCATTCCCTCAAGTTTGGAATCGAGACGGGCGCGGGCGTAATCGATAGCGATTTTACAGGGGAAATTAGAGTTCTCCTTTATAATCATAGCGATTATGATTTCCCTGTGATGAAGGGGGATAGGATATGCCAAATAATTTTTGAGCAGATCGCTATAGATGTCAAATTTTTAGTGACTGACGCGGTTGGTCCCGTTACTGACCGTGGTCTAAAAGGGTTTGGTAGTTCCAATCCCCCTTCGGCCCCTCTCGTAAATTGGTATGAGATGGAACAATCATTTGGACCTGGTTAGTACACTGCTTTTTCCCCCATACATCTAATTCATCTTACTTATGTGTGTATTTATTAAGTTCTTTTTTCTCTTTTAGGATGACTTCAACAACGAGCAACATTGGAGACACCCCCATCAACACCCCCTCTACCTCCTCCGTTACCCCCTCCACCTCCTCCCCCTCCGTTCGCGAGAAGTTGATGCGAATGCAGAGGGAGTCCTCCTTTTTGAAAAAGGAGGACTTGGAGGAGGGTGTAAAATATAGGGTGGAAAAAATGGAGCTGACCACCACTAGGTACGGGGAGGTTATTGTCGCCTCCATAAAATTTGGGGGGGAAATAAGAAATATCTATCTCCCCCGAGTGTTTAAACTCTCTGTGGGGGAGATAGAAGAATATAATGGGGGGAATTCGAAATGTACATTAATAAAAATAAAAAACTATCTGGAGTTAATGTAAATATCTGTTTTTCTTTTCTATACCTACCCCATCCTCTAAGTAAGAACGTTTACATTAGATTTCTGCTCACAGTTGCACACTGTTATATACCGTACATTTTAAAATTCAAACGAGCTTTGTATCTTTTCAAATAACAAAGTTATTGAGGGTTTCACATATCATAAGAAATTCTATGATTTTTACAACATCAACTAGCAGTTCTGTATCGGATTTCTCCTATTAAGTAGTTGCGTACGGTTGTATCATACATTTTAAAATTTGAACGGGCTTCGTATCTCTTCAAATAACGAAGTTATTGAGAATTTTACATATCATAGGAAAATGTTATGATTTTTATAGCATAAACTAACAGTTCTGTATTGAGTTTCTCCTATTGGGTAGTTGCGTACGGTTGTACCACACATTTTAGGATTTGAACGGGCTTCGTATCTCTTCAAATAACGAAGTTATTGAGAATTTTCATTATTACATGGGAAAAAAAAATTTCAAAAAAATTAAAAAAATAAAAAAAAATTATAAAAAAATAAAAAAAAATAAAAAAAAACCTGTTTTTTATATTATTCCATTTCCGGTGTTATCTATGATTGATAGGTTTTGCCTATTTCTAGGCACAGCACACGTTTCATACAATTATTTTCTTATAGTATAACCTTATGGTTATCAATTAGTCAACTTTATATTAGAAATATTCTAATATAATTGTTTTTTACTTGACTCATTATAGTGATGTTCAGACGATCAACCTGTGTTATTTCCTGCTATAGACTTTGATTAGATCATTCACCGTTTATCCACTCATCAACTGACGGCTTCAAGCAATTGGATCTCAAGGAGCATGCTTTTAATTAGACATTGATTGATTCCAGGAGTAATGCTCGGACATAATATTCCCAAAGAGTTCAATTGAATCTCAACTGAAGAGTCTCGTGCTGGAGAGCTTATGCTATGATTAGCTTATTCACTGATTATCCTCTCATCAGTTGATGGCTTCTGGGATCCAGCGACTATGCTTTTAATTAGTCATTGATTGCTTTCAAGAGTGATACTCTGAGGAATTAGACATTGATTGCTTTCAAGAGTGATGCACGGCTTCAAGGAGCCAGCTGTAAGGCTCAATCTTGTATTTATTTAATGGAATCGAATCTCAGCCACAATGCTTTTAATTAGACATTGATTGCTTTCAAGAGTGATGCACGGCTTCAAGGAGCCAGATGTAAGACTCAATCTTGTATTTATTTAATGGAATCGGATCTCAGCCACAATGCTTTTAATTAGACATAGCTTTCAAGAGTGATGCACGGCTTCAAGGAGCCAGCTGTAAGGTTCAATCTTGTATTTATTTAATGGAATCGGATCTCAGCCACAATGCTTTTAATTAGACATAGCTTTCAAGAGTGATGCACGGCTTCAGGGAGCCAGTTGTAAGGCTCAATCTTGTATTTATTTAATGGAATCGGATCTCAGCCACAATGCTTTTAATTAGACATAGCTTTCAAGAGTGATGCACGGCTTCAAGGAGCCAGCTGTAAGGCTCAATCTTGTATTTATTTAATGGAATCGGATCTCAGCCACAATGCTTTTAATTAGACATTGTTTGCTTTCAAGAGTGATGCACGGCTTCAAGGAGCCAGCTGTAAGGCTCAATCTTGTATTTATTTAATGGAATCGGATCTCAGCCACAATGCTTTTAATTAGACATTGTTTGCTTTCAAGAGTGATGTTCTGAGGAATTATTTGATACTAATACAATCCACGGAGAGGTCAATTGGATCTCAACGGGTATACTTACTTCATCAGCATTCTGCATTTCCCTCCGAGGCCTATTACAGTCGAGTCGGCTTCTGTTGTGTGATGCATATTCCACAGAAATTCGATGTTCTTATATACCGAGCGAGGCGGCTCCCCACCATCGGTTTCGGTTGGCACTCTCCCTTTCCAAACTGAGTTCAATACACCTGAATGTTTCCTGGTTGGAGCGGGGGCCTCGGCGCGAGGAGGTCACGCGTGACCCGCTTTCTTCTGAGTCAACGAACGGGTGCCAGGCATGGTGGGGGTAGGCGAAGGTTGCCAAAGGCGAGGCCTCTGTATTCGGAGTCAAGTAACGGACTGAGGAGACGTGGACGGGTTGCCAAACTGCTTTCCCTTTCGATTCCCTCTCGGCGTAAAGCCACACGCTGAGCGTTCTTTCGAAACGCTCGCGGGGTTGATTACTATTTGCTAGTTAGCTATTGCTCACATCTAACTCTGGTGATGATTTTTATGGTAATGATCTGTTTACCTTTCATCTCCGGCTAAGCGATTTGCTCTCACGTTGATTTTGTGTCAAGGACAGATGTTAGTTCGTTAATTAGGTAATTAATTACAGTGATATATTGGTATATTTTCAAGGGTGACCTTGTGCCCGGACATACAAACGAATACTACTTGTGACTTCATACGCATGATAAATATAATCATTTAATGGTTTATTCCAGATAAGAAACAAGCAAAAACCGTGGTTATCTCTCATAACAACCAGCGTAACTGGGATTCATACCCACCTGTTCGCCTATGGTGGCCCTGAAAACTTGGTCGCCTTGACGCGTCTGGATCCCAAACATCCATCGCTCCGTAATCAAAGAGCCAATGCCTCGATGCAATATTTCTTCTTTGGCGGTATGTAACCAAGTAGCTGTGATTAAATCTCGATGCCCAACTGTGAAGAAGCAAGAATAAAAAAATAACCCAGACAGGGTTGGGTAGTCTCCAGGACTTTTCAATCTCTTAAGGTGGCTGGGTCGAAATAAGGTGTATAGATTTTCTTCATAATTGCAATATTTGTTCCTTTAATTATACTCTAAAATTCTACGGGAAAATTTTTGGAGGTTTTCAGTGTAGTTTTTGAGATATTTAAGTTTTTTTTAACATGGGGCCTTATGGCGCACCCCGCTTCGTAAGGGTCAATTATGTATTATTTACGTTCCTACCATACAGATTTTCACCAAAACCTGAAATGATGTGGGTATTAGCCAACAATTTTTATTCTAAGAAAATCATCCAGTGTTATCGACTTATTTCCTCCATATATACGAAAGAAATAAAATATTCGTTAGATTTTCAAATAACACGCGCCAAGTTTTGAGGTGCAATTGGCAACGTGGAATCAGACGAGGGAAAGCGAACGTGCGAGAAACCACAACAAATCACACCACAAAGTCCAAGAATATTACAATGCAGTCCCCTTGACAGAGTTCTTGAGAATAGACGAATACGACACCTACCGCTGAAACACAGAAACAATTACCTACACAACAGCGGTGCCGAATTTCAGAATATGCGTTGTTGCCGAGTAAAAAAGAGAGATTAAATAAATGGTTTCAACAAATGTTATAAATGTTTAAGCGTTTAATCACAATTATTTCTTCACTACAAAGAATGCGAATACCCATAGCACAAAATTACATACTTTTTCAATCCATACATTAAAACCAACATCTCCAAGGTCAAAGGATATGCACAGTGTGACAACGTTCAGGTTGCCAGAAACTGAATCTAAAGCTGAATCAGAAACTGAAACTGAAGTCAAGTTTTATGTTACGTTTCATGTCAATACTTAAATTCAAAAGGGCACTGTTTCAGTATGACTTGAGAATTTGAGGCATCCAATTAAAATGTCGTGTAATTTAATCATCTTCAAGCAATTTTTAGTGCCATTGAAATTATATGAGCACTAGTTCTCCACGACTCACGATTACCGAACCAGCCACCTTAATTGAGAAAGCTGTGTTTCAAATTAAAGAGAAGACGTCGGGAGTTAATACCAGGGGATGGGGAAGGGTAAAATGTTCTCACCTCTCCACATGAGGAACATATGAATATCTTAGTAAATAATATTTTTATTGACGATAAAACTCCGTGCCAAAGCCCTTACAACAACTTCAACAGCCTGCGTATTTAAAGCGAGCGCATCTCTATCTCGTCTTCCTCCAGACTTGTGAAGGGCCTCCAGGGAAGCGAAATCAACTCGCATGTTCACGAATCTCTCCACCTTGGGAGCAGGAGCCACTCCCAATAGGGGTCGCGGGGACTACTGGAAAAAGGGTTCAAGGGAGTGGAAGGGCACGCATTTAGCACAAAGGCTGTGATTCAGCAGAAAATGTGTCTCTTCGATCGGACGTGGAGCTGGTGAGTAGGACCAACGCTTGAAGAAGAATGTTCCGCGGAGAATATGGCGGATTAATTATTTCTTACAGACGACTCCCATGTGTTTAGTTTCTCGTGGCTTAAGGCATAAGTTCTGTGGCGGCAAAATCTTTAAAAGTGAAAAACCCTGAAACTACATATACATCTACATAATACCCTGCAAGCCACCTCAAAGATGTGTGGCAGGGGGTGAATTCTCACCAAACATGCACTACATATCATGCATTTAAAAGGATTAGCATTAATATATTAGTCTAAACTGCAATATTGAAAAAGATAAAAATAGCAAACTAAGAATGCAAAAACGTGCTGTTAGCTGGGTTACCTTCAATTCCTTACACCAACATGCAACTACCTATGCTATGGATTCAATCACTCGTATTGGATATATTTACCGTTATTCATATCCCTAATTGTACGAGGAAAAAAGGACATTTTGAATCTGTCAGTTCGGCAATCAATTTCTCTAATTTTGTAATTATTATCCAGTCTACTATAGTAAGTTGGGGTTCGCAAAATGTTTCTAACGTCATCACTGAAAATATTATCTTGGAATTTATTTAAGAGGTACAATTTAAATTTCAACCTGCGATCTGACAATGATTCCCAATTCCATTCATTTAATAGACTGGTTACGCTAACATAATTATCGTATCGTCCCTTTACAAATCTTGCCGATCTTCGCTGCACACGTTCAAGTTCATTATTTAGACCAATTTCGTAGGGATCCCATACACTGGCAGCATATTCCAAATGAGGTCTAAAAAGGGAAAAGTAGCTGATTTCTCGTACATGTTCGTCACATTTACCCAGTACGTTTGTTTATGAATCCCATTAGCTTGAACTACGAACGTCCTTCTCATCCCTCCTAATTGTAATTTTCGTGGACACAAAAACCGTGAATTCATGACTTCTCCGGTGAATAGTAATTCATGCCAAATGATATTCCATGAATTTCTGACTCCTATAAGTACTAATAATAAGGGGGTAGAGCGTAGTGGGTAGAGCGCTGAGCTACTGATACCAGAGGGTCCCGGGTTCAAATCCCAAGCAAGATCCTTTCTAGACGTGTCCACCTAAAATCCTCGAGATTCGATTTTCTGCGTTTCAGAACTTCGTGGGAAATCGCAGGTGTCCTAGGGAAAGGAAATGGCCCCCCTACCCTGAATGTGTGGATTTCACACGCTTAGTACGGGGTGAGATCTACCTTCACCACAACCTTCGGGTTGAACAGAAATACTATTATATCCTGAAGCCCATTAATCTGCAAAAAAAACCTGTAAAAGGGAATTCCAGAATGATGGTGATGTTCTCCAGTAGGATACAGCGATACCGCGAGGGAAGCCTCTTCCATTTCTCATTCGGAACGGACCATTAAACCTGTGGCGAGTGCGCCGAATAAAGTTCAATTTAAAAGAAGAAAAAAATATGAGTGGCGTATTTTATTTGCGATACGCGACCTTTGCGATAATTCAATGTTTAGAGGAAGAATACTAGCAAGCGATGCGACCAAAATATTCATCATTTTAATTTGAAATTGATTGAATTGTTCAAGTTAAATAAAGAGTGGAATGTGTGTGAGCTGCCGTTAAAATAATAAAATTATTACGTGGGTCATTATCCGGAAACCTCTTCACTCAACATAAATTATATAACATTATGGAGGTAAATTGAAAAATCACCTTTCGATGAAAAAAAAATCAAACATAAATAAAGTGAAATACTCTTTTCAGTAGAATGGCATTCGTACTTTTTATTTTTTGCATTTGATTATGGATAAATTAATTTAAATTTAATAAAACTAAGAATACTCCGCCGTTATTTGTAGTCGATCGGAGCAAGATAATGAAACCGATTGACAATGTGACGCCGAAATATATTCTTGATGTCGATATGCTGAAAATGTTCTGCATTTACACAAAACCCTGCAAGCCACCGCGAGGGTGCTTGGCAGGGGATGTGACATCAACGTGCTATGTCGCAAACGGCTCTTCCATTGAGTTTAATCCGCGATTTGGCTCTCGTGAGGATTCAACATATTCCAATGTTTTCCAACTGTCCAAGAAAGAGAGTTATCACCTTGTGATGGGGAGGAACTATTAAGGGTACACCTATATCTATATATATCCACTGACTACCATACTAGCAACTCCAAGGGTGTGTGGCAGGGGGTGACTTATACGTGCAATACAGTGTACTTATATGTACCACGTACCAAAGGGGAGATTATAATGAATGTCACATGCAGGACACACAATACCAGAGATCCATTCAACATGCAAAGAAACATTTGAGAAGTAGTGCAGACATGCATCGTGAATATTAGTACTTCATGCAGGAATGCAAAACTGCAAATATGAAATAAAATTCAACATCTTAATTTCTTCCCTCTTTTTTTCACTGCTCCGTATTAAATTCATTTCCGAAAATATTATTTTTGAGTATCATGAATACCATCAATTATCACTTTCTGAAAATGAGATTTATGCATTATGATGGATGAAAAGGACCAATTACTATTTTCACGCTGAATTTTAATAAGATCGACCAAGGTTCCCACAGTTGAGTGTCGTTATCTCACTGAAATGTCGGAGCCGTGTTCGGTCTATTTAAAATTCAGTGTGGGAATAGTAGCTTGGTCCTTTTCACTCATTATAATGCATTGGGGACATTCTAAATACATTTTAACGAATGAATCCAGAGTGTTATTTCAGCCTGTTAATGTGTTTTGATTCGAGGCACTAATATAATTGTGTTTCATAGTTTGATTAGTTAAAATGGTAACGGAAGGAAAGACTGCCCACCTTATTATTTATGCTTTTTGGCGAACGATTGTGATCATTTGAAGTGAAACGCGATTCCGTAGCAGGAATGATGCCGCCACTGACTCTTAGGGGTTTAGAAAATAACTCAGCGAGATATGCAGACGTCGAATAATGAAAGCCTTTTGCGCACCGCTTTTTCTTCTGTTCAGAAATAAAACGCTTTTACTATTGCAGCAAATTTTCCGAGCGTGAAACTGTAATTTTGAAACACGGCTCACGAAATATTTTGGAAACAGCTATCTGACAGACTAGATGAGTGATAGGGATAGTGTTTCAGTGCAATCCCCTCTTGGATGCCTTGTATTCCTAGTTCACTACTCCGTCCGTCGGATGGGACGTTAAATCAAGGATGCGTTTGTTTGTTAATCAAAATCGAATAATTTAGTTGTAGACCTCATTTGGAATATGCTGTCAGCACATATGATCTCTATTAAATTGGTCTAAATAATGAACTTGAACGTGTGCAGCGAAGATCCGCAAGATTTGTAAAGGGACGGTACGATAACCATATTAACGTAACCAGTCTATTAAATGAATTAAATTGGGAATCATTGTCAGATCGCATGTTGAAATTTAGACTTAATCTATTAAACAAATTCCAATACCATATAGTGATGATGTTAAAAATATTTTGCGAACCCCAACTTACTATGGTAGACTGGACCATAATCACAAAATTAGAGAAATTGATTGCCGAATGGGCAAATTCAAAATGCCATTTTTTTCCTCGTACAATCAGGGAATAACGGTAAATATATCCAGTACGAGTGTAGCAATGGATAACATTGGTAGCTGCATGTTGGTATAAGGACTTATAGCTAACCCAACTAGCGGCATGTTTTTGCATGTATGTTTTGCTATTTTTATCCTTTTTTAAATAGCGTAATTTTGAACAGTACCTATAAAAGTACTGATCCTTTTTTTATGCATGATATGTAGTGCATGTTTGGTGAGAGTTCACCCCCTACCACACACCTTAATGGTGGCTTGCAGGTTATTATGTAGATGTTGATTGGTCCTAAGCAGCTTTCGCGATTAGCAGGCTTTTCTTCACTGGCCTCCTTCTTTCCCTTCCAATCCCTTTCCTCGCCAATATATTGACTCCTCGTCTTCCAACTCCTCTGTCAAACCTTCTTCACACGGGTGCCATACATAATATCGCCGCTATCACAATTACTTGGGAGAAGAAGTAGGTCTTTCTCTTACTCTCTCTCATCGCACGGGCCAAGGACCTCGTTTGTTAATCCAAATCGATGGTTTCCTGCACCAGTTATTCTCAGGATATGCTTCGCCCGCAGCTTGTGCTCATCACCTCTCATTAATGGCTTCAATCCTGCCCCTCACTTAAAATTGCTCCTGGACGGAGAAACAGAAATGCAGCGTCGTAATGGGAGCGACATGTCCTCCGACGAAAATTCGTGATATTCTTCCCTCGATCGATATTTCATTTATTTTTTGATGCAGTAAGAATTACGGGCGGAGATATTTTTCCGAAATTTCATTATTGCGCATTCCTTTAAATTTAACTCAAGCTACCGAGTCAATTTGCAATTATCAATGGCTTCTAGGTCATAGAAACAATATCGGCCTTAACATTGTGGAATTTTTCCATAATTTAAAGTAAGGACGAAACTTTGTAATTGAGTCTCTTGATAATGACACGTGTGTGTTGAAACTTGTCGGGCGATTACACGCTGTGTTTAAAATTAAAAAGTTTCGTTCTAATTTTCAACCCTTCAAGCTTCTAGATCCCCCGCCAGATGCAGCTTGTCATATTTACATTTATTTATTTGTTATATATACATTTAGACTTTCTCTATACATACACTACTGCGATATTTGCAAAAATACGGAGCTTACTGTGAACTACGGTGCATAAGTCATTTGTGCAAATAATGGGCATGCCTCCTTGTCGCATGTTCGTCCTGACAAACAAGAAAAAATAATTTGCTCCTCAGTAAACAATGCTAGATTTTACGGACACCAGAAATGTGTAGGTGATATGAATAAGACCGTGGGTAACTCAAAATAACGACAATGATGACAGTCAAAGCACAAGTTCGTAAACTTTATGAAAATTCTTATCGAATACAAAATGAAAAATGATGCTCTATTGAAATCACGAACACACTCATTCCATATGCTGTGCAATAAAATGGTCCTCTTATCTCTCGTAAAAAGAGTAAGGATCTTGACAAATATTGAGTGCAGCATTGCCTTCAGCGAACCGAAAACCTATTTATCCTTTTGTGGCAAAAAATTCAATGAATAATAAACATTAACTTCTCCATATCGTGTTCATAAGCCTGCTTGATAACAATTCTGTAGATTTTACCGTTGCAAGTGAAGTAAAATGATGAATAGAACAAAAATTTCCGATCTTGAAAAAACTTCGAAATAACCTGGTGAGCTGGCCTTGAAAATGGCGTTTGCTAGTTTCTTTTCAGAGCTGTCATTGAGGTCGAATATCTTAAGGCCTATTTTCATCTCCCGCTTTACACAATAATACTCACGACAGCTATGCAGCGTTTTCAAAATACAAGACAAAATTCAACGAATTCCCTTTCCCGCCCTTCCCCGTTTACCTATTAATGACGAATTTGTGTTCGCAGAACCCTTGAGTGCTTCAATTCTCCCCCTCAAACACGACAAACGCGCAGCAGGGTCGGATCCTGATCTTTCTTTGCGCAGCGCTTCTCTCGTCCCAACTGCATTCACTGTTTGCGCATTTTCCAGATGCTTTTGTTTCCCTGGTGACTCCATCTCCAAACTTTCGGGCGAGCGATTCGAGGCTTTTTTTTTATCTCGAGGCTGTTCCACGACTCTCTCCCCTCGTCTCCATCTAAACACACTCAGCGTTCGCATGCCCCCAACATCTCAACAAATCACCTGGTCCCCGTGTCAGGTAGCTTATGATTGCAGTTCTTTTTAGCATTGGGGAAACCATAGAAACATATGATTTATGATGATGTTTAAACCCAAAATATCCATTCCACTGCGGTGAATTTATTGTATATAATATATCAGGAAAAAGTAACAGAAGAAAGGGGATGCATGAAAAGTGCGTATTCCGCGTAGAGTAACGGCCGACTCATAGACAAAATTAACGTGAAATTCAGGTTTGTGCTCACCAAGCGTGAAACTCTAGAAGCCTACCTACGAAGCCTGTGTTAAGGAGGTTCCACCGTGACTCCGCGATTCAAAATCCCGTAAAAGAGTTATGTTATTTTATGAATACATACCGATCTAGAAAAACAGCTATGTGGAAAATCATCTATAGGGTACATACATCATTCATACATCATACACTGTAATTGAGTGAGTATGCTATTATATAGCGCGTTGTAGCTGCATTCTATTTTTTACAAGCTCTTTTAACTCATTTTGACATCGGAACATGACTGACGTGTTGTTGCCACGTTTAATTTACAAAGTGAGAATACATGCTCAATCCCGCTAATACGTATTCTAAAATAGTTTAAATAATTTCTTACTTAGTTTTAAACTATTCCCTTGCAAATACATCTCTTTGTGTTGAATGTTATTAATATTGATATTTTTGAAAACTTTTTGCCAACAATGACGCTGCTACCATTCTTCCAGCATTGGTATTAATTACACCAAATCAATAACCAAAGAAATATTTAAATTACATAAAAAATATAAAAAGGACTTATGTTAGGTATATTCCTAAATTAAGTTAGTAAATAGGCTTGCAAGCACGTTCCGTCACAAGTACCGTTGCCAATGATAACAAGGTACTGTAGCGCCACTTTCATGTAACTAAGACTTCTACTTTTTTCGAGCAAGCGTTTATGAAAATCAATTAAACAAGTTTGGTAAGGCGAGCACTTTTTTACAATGTTAAATTCTACAGAAAATTGCCCATCTTATATTAGTTTTTCGTCAAAACAACATTTCTCTTTACATTAATAATCTGCAAATTTTACTGCAAGAGCCATGCTCTGTCGTATAACCACTCATAAAATTGCTTATTTTCAACGTCTTTTTTCTTCAAATATATGATGGAAAGGCTTCATTATTCTATTGCCAATCGATAGTAGGGGCCAAAAAATGGTGTCCTGAAATTTTCACAAAAGTGACACCTACTTCATAATTCGGTGGAGCCTCTTTAAGTTACGAAAAATTAACCTATAGGGGTTGATCGAATTTCACTTAACGTGAAAATACCAAGGAGCGTAGTGTCGTAGTCGTTTGTTTTAGCACATTTCTTCAGTACCTTGTTAATATTTGCCGTGCAACATAGAAAGTAAGCATCACGGGATGAAAAATGAAATATAGAAGTCCACTCCCTTTTCCACCAGATTAATACGCAGTTTTCCTGCATATATGAGAAGAGATTTCTAGAATATTTCCGTCGGTGAATATCCTATAGTATTAGTAACACGAAATTCCAAAGCGTTGAAACCATAAAATATACTTAGGTGTAACAATCACTAAAGATTTATCGAGGGGAAGACGCATCACGTGGGGAAATATATGCGGCCGATCGAAGAGAAAGCTAGGATTTATGAAAAGAATACTTGGGAAATGCGATGAGAAGACAAAAGAGCGATGTTAATTTTCACTAGTTAGGCCCCACCTTGAGTATACAGCCAGTATATGGGATCCTAATGAATTATGTTCGATCAGAGAACTAGACAGTGTGCAGCGTACAGCAGCTAGGTTCGTTAAAAGGTTTTACGATAGGTTGAGTAGTGTATCAGAATTAATACAAGAATTAGGGTGGGAATCATTATCAGAGCGAAGGTTTAAGTACAGATTAAATCTATTAGAGAAATTTCAATCGGATAGCTTTACTGAAGATATTAGATATACCTACATACTTTAAAAACCCCTGCGTATTAATTAAACTCGATCGTATACTCGATCAGGTAAATAAGCTTAGAGAGATAGATTGTCGTACCGATAGATTCAAATGTCATTTTACCCCGTACTACAAGAGAACACAATAGGCAGAATAGCAAAGGGATATATTATTAGAGTAGACTGTAATGCGTTATGCATGTATTAACAACCAATCCCTTTTTTAACAAGTAGATACTAATCGTCTAGTTGCATGTGACCCTATTACCTAGGATATTTCCATGTAGGGGCCTAGTTGGATGTCAATAGTGCACGTTTGGTGATATTCCCCCCCTGCCACACACCCTCGCGTTTGCCTGCAGGGTATTATGTAGATGTAGATGTACCGAAGAATATGCTAAACGCTGAGCATTCGCGACTGGTTCGAAAATATACGGATAGATGGCGTCTAGTTCACGCTATTTTTTCTATAAACACCCCATGGGCGTTAAGTTAATTTAACGTTAAGTGTTTAAGTAAGGATTAAAGGGCCCTTAAGACTGTTAAGCACACTGCCCGGGGAGTGTGCTCGTGGCGCCTAGTGCTCGTCGCCCTCACTTGACCGCAGAACTCGCCTCCAGCAGAAAACCGTCCTCGCCGCCGTGAACTCCCTGGGGGCATGTAAAGTCGAAAGAATTTCGGCTCATATGGAGAGTCGTGGGTCACCGGGACGAACGATTCGTGAACATCGTTCACCGCCGTAATGACGTAAAACAGTTGACTGTTTATCCAGCGCGCCAATATTGGGAATTGGGCGGAATGGAGGGAACAAGCAGAGGTATTTAACTATCATTAATCAACATGACTTACCATTGACGTTTGTAATCGATCTATTCGCTTTAAAATGCAACAATATATGCTGGTATGGAATAAAGGCGGACTTATTAAGAAAGTGAAAATTTTGAAAATTGAAAGTGATTACACCTTTGGAATTAAATAACGAAATGTTTTGGCTTTATCAATTGATTGTGTCGACAGCTTCTGTAGTGATATAGTTTTCTCGAGTGAATCATTACATCTCCGTGCATATATTCCTCCGTCCGCCTATGTTTCTATTTAAATAGTACATTGATTTGGAATGGATGATATCACAGTAGCAGATAACAAATATGCAACAACCGTTCAATATCCTGCAATAATGTACGCGTCCGAAGACCAAAGGACATCTACGTATACCCTGCAAGCCACCATAAAGGGGTGTGGCAGGGGGTGAACTCTCACCAAACATGCACTACATATCATGCATAAAAAAAGGATTAGTTCTTGTATAGGTACTGTTCAAAACTATTTAAAAAGGATAAAAATAGCAAAACATACATGCAAAAACATGCCGTTAGTTGGGTTAGCTATAAGTCCTTATACCATCATGCCGCTACCAATGTTATCCATTGCTACACTCGTACTGGATATATTTACCGTTATTCATAACCCTAATAGTACGAGGAAAAAAGGACATTTTGAATCTGTCAGTTCGGCAATCTATTTCTCTAATTTTGTGATTGTGGTCCAGTCTACCATAGTAAGTTGGGGTCCGCAAAATATTTTTAACGTCATCACTGAAAATATGGTCTTGGAATTTGTTTAAGAGATTAAGTCTAAATTTCAACCTGCGATCTGACAATGATTCCCAATTTAATTCATTTAATAGACTGGTTACGCTAGTAAGGTTATCATACCGTCCCTTTACAAATCTTGCTGATCTTCGCTGCACACGTTCAAGTTCGTTATTTAGACCGATTTCGTAGGGATCCCATACACTGGCAGCATATTCCAAATGAGGTCTAACAAGGGAAAAGTAGCTGATTTCTCGTACATGATCGTCACATTTACCCAGTACTCTTTTGACGAATCCCAGTTTACGATTCGCTTGACCCATTATTTCACGTATGTGTTTACCCCAGGAAAGATCATGTGTCAGTCTTATTCCAAGATATTTAATGGATTCCGCGTTAAACGTGACGATGGTCAAGGCAAAGGGTGTGAGGAAGAATCAGTAATGCGTTTTCGTTAGCTTTAAAACGTTTATGTCTATATTTGTATATACTGGCTACCTTGTAAGCCACCTCGAGGGGGTATGGCAGGGGAGAAATTATGCCAAACATGCACCAAGTAAATGCACTAAAGTTTACTCATACTACACACCTAAGGAGAGATTTCTGTGAATATCATGCGGGGGACACTCAATATCAGATTTACTTTTCATCCAACATGCAAGGACGCATTTGAGAAGCACTATAAAACATGCATTGCACATATTAGTACTACTAGCAGCCATGTTTAAATCTTAAAATGAAAAAAGATCCTACATCTCTGTTTGTTTCCAGAGGGATGGGTTGTTTGGAGTCGTGTTCGCAGAAGAGGAGTGCGACCGCTAACCGCACGCTGTGCGCACCGACACCTTGCTTAGAAACAGAAACCTTCCACACTGCGCAGATAGCGAGGATGAATGCCTCTTATTTCTTCGTTGAAGCTTTCGTAGTTCGTCGTGGGGTAAAATAATTTTCGGGTCTTGTCTGGTAACAGCCCCAGACGTTTCGTGACCTGCGCTGGTCTCTTCCTCAAGGGAACGATTGCCGATGCTAAGATTTTGCGACTCGTAAGAATTTGTAGGAATCGCGGCTCATCAACGTCGGGCTGTTGCCAGAGAAGACGCGTCGAAACCGGATTATTCCATGGCCTCATGAATATGCCTATGTTCACGTGAATTCGATCGTTTTTGTTTGTACTAACAATAGGAATGATGAATATGTGATAAGAGTGGTCCTTTGCTTTTAAAGGCTCTCCGTAAATAGATTGTCAGCCTTAAAAGCATAAAATAACATATCACATCAATATCATAAAGTTCTTCTGTGGAGAGGCTGTTCTCCAAAGCAAAAAGGGTACTTAGTTGGGCGAGGATTAAAATTTCAAAGCACAATAACTGCTGCTATTGAATAAAAATATATAGAGGCGTACAGTGGAATTTCATCAATTCAAAAATGTTTTTCACGATCTAGGTACCCCTGTGATTCTGATTTTATTGCTTCACATGGGTCATTACACTATTGCTTATTTTTTATTTTTTTCCAAATCGAAGGAGTTCGGATGTGGAAAGTGCTCGTTGGCATGTGCAAAACTCTAGGTTTTATCTTTCCTGGTTCGTGATTGAAGTGTAAGGGGTGCCACAAGGGCGCAAACCTTACACTAAATGCTAAAATTTTCCAAAAAAAATTTGTTAGAAAGAAAAGTTGCGTCTCTTAGGTAAATACATTATTTCGTGAGCCTATGGAGGAAAATTTCGTCCATTTTTACATATCTTGCCGCGTTCAGGCACCAAGGGGCCCGCGCCGACCCTGGAGGACCCGGTCTCTCGTGCGACCGCCGCCGCCCACACTACCCGGGACCCTTCCCCTCCTCCTTTCCCCTTCTCGTCCCCCTGAGTTTCAATAGGAGATATTGGCAAAAACTATTTGCCTCATTTTTACTCGTAATTCTGCAGAAAAGCACATTTACCACCAGGTTTCACCACACCAGGTTTATGGTCATTATGGAATACTCAATAGCAATGATAATCCCTGAGGATCCTGTTTTCGAGGAGAGAGCTCACCAATTCCAGCGGCGCATGAAATTCATTGGGGAAGGGGTTGGTTGGTTGCTACTCCTGACCCACCTGTATCTTCTCTGGAAGATTATCTAAAAAAATAAAAGCGTCTAGTAAACCTTTTTATGTGTTGCTTGGAGCAGATACCATTAGGTTTCAGTAAAAATAAGACATTTTCAAACAGAAATCTGGGATGACATGGACACCAAGAGAATAACCAGGAGTAAATATTTTGGGTCGGCGGTTGACTTTCACGATTCCTTCTCCCTGTTTACCCTGTTGATTTCCTGTAGGGACATAATTGCAACTGCAGTATCAGACTCGGTCAATTTGTATTTCCGAGCACCTTCAGTTTGAGTAAACCTTTTCTAGATGAGGAGATTTTTTCCATGTCGATATCATTGCCATATGTTTTCCTGTTATATTTCCATCGCATGTATTCTATTTGTTTCTCTGGCAAACAATTTCCTAAGTCTTGAAGATACTATTAAACATTACCGAAACGTTGGCAACGGGAATAGGCAATTTTCGATTCACCGAAAATCTCCAGATCCAAAGAATTAATATTTTATTGATTCAAGTGGTCAAGTGGTGATTTAGTCATGTTTTAGAAATACTTATAAGTTTTATTCATGATGTTCTCCTAAGCGTCCGATTCATTTCCAGGCGATAGGTGCATCCGATTCTCCACACTCATGGGTCTTTTTTCTGTGACATTTCCTTGGCTCCTCATCCAGTTCTCTGATGGAATCTTTATCAGTTCGACTCCAAATCTGCTTGAAATCCCAAGGGGACTGAATCGGAGCTCCTCTCAGAGATTCTCCTTCACTTGGTTTTTCATTATTTGCATTCGATTGCATTTTTAAGCAGTATGTGGAAGTAAAGTCGAAAGACGAAGCTCCGATTTTGTGGAAGGATACCATTATGGCAATAAAATATCTTAGTGACTTCCACACTTTTATGCAGCACGTTATGCAGCACGGAGGGAGGGGGGGGGGTGTTAAATGTTGAGTATATCGTAGTATTAAGCATTGTGAAGGTTGTCTTTTTGTGATGCTTACGTTTATCTTTGTGTATGTTTGTTTGTCACGCCAACCTCATTGTTGTGAGTCGCGTCGGGTAGCCATAATAAGTTTCTTGTCATGTAGTGTATAAGACATATCCTGTTAATGTGTCAATAAAAAAACCGAAGTAGCTTTATCAGAAGACTGTCTGAATTAGAAAAACCAGCATTAAAGACAAACGTAACAAGGGCAATGGGTTAGGGAAGGTGAGGTCATTTAACAAATTGTCCGAGTTTTTGCAGAGGCCAATCTCCCGTTGCTCAAGTGCATTCATCTTCCGTCCTTTCGTGCACTTGTGGAGGATAGTCGAAGAACTGTGGTGAACTTTCCCACTCAGTCGCTAACGCCATACCAAAAAATAATTGTAATGTATGTTTTTATAACAATAACACTTTGGGGAAAATGTTAATTAACTACAAGGACGTAATAGATCCCATGTTAAGGGTTGGAGTCTATAAATTGGAATGCCAGGGTTGCCACGGTTTTTACATCGGACAAACCGGACGCAGCGTAGCAGTGAGAATGAAAGAACATAAGGCGTGTTTCCACAACAAGGACCCATCATCGGCCTTCGCTTTACATTTATTGGAAACGGGAGCGACTTTCGACCGACTATCCTCCACAAGTGCGCGTAAGGACGGAAGATGAATGCACTTGAGCAACGGGAGATTGGTCTCTGCAAAAACCCGGACAATTTGTTAAATGACCTCACCTTCCCTAACCCATCGCCCTTTTTACGTTTGTCTTTAACAACCCCCCCCCTCCGTCCTGCATAACGACTCGATCTCAAACCCATGACGGTTTCCCTTAATTTCCCTTAACCCCCCCCTCCCTGTCCTTTCCTCCCTTCTCCCCCCTCGCCAAGATCTGTATAAATACTGGTTGTGTTCTGTCCATCTGCATTGTACCTGATGATGGCGTAACTGCCGAAACCGGTCTACAATCCTAAATAAAAGTGTGGAAGTCACTAAGACATTTTATTGCCATAACAGTATGTGGAACCCTATCAAACATGTCTTTGTGATCTAAGACACGATCTGCTTGCCTTTTCATTCCAATGGGTCGGGGTACTGTGAGAGATAATCCGACGAGGTTTCGAAAGATCTGCTCTTGTGAATCCGATTTAACCAGCGGTGAAATATGTAATGTACTGGGTGCAATGTTCGCATGTCTCAAATGTAGGATTTCAGATGAGGGGCGAAAAGCAAAGCAGTTGTCGTTTTAATTACTTTCTCCGTTATGGACCACCACAGCAGTTCCTTTCTCTCCCAGATATCTTCTTCGCATTCCTCCCTGGACCAATTCCACTCCATTGTTGCCTCGCTCGCTCCCTCATGCAATGCTTCCTTATCTCCTCTCCCAAGACGTCGTTCTCGCCCGGCACAAAGCAGCCTCCCCCCGCTAGAGAGGAAGCTTCCCTCTTAGATAGATAACGGTGGCTCACTTCACCAAAGCACCAAAGCCTTTTATTCTCGCTGAAATGACGTTGAACAAGAGGAGAGCCACAATTCGGAGACAAAAGTGAGAGACGGGAAGGAAGACGGAGCTCGTTGAGTTCCCGGAGGGGGACAAAATTTCGACCCGAGGCGAATTTAGGACCGCCAGTCTCCACACAACGCCTCGCGAAAACACCATGGCCAGTCGGGAATATAAAAAGACAGTACTTTATTTCTCTAAAGAAAATGGACTCATCCGACTCAACTGGTTGTAAGACTTGGGCCCCAGGGTCTCTTGTTAGGGAAGACCGCGACATTGTCCCGAAAAAAGACCAAATTTCGGCGCGAAGCTGCGTTCTTCTTTAATTAATTTCAAACCTCCCATACCTTATATCATTTGCATTGTCAACCATACAACTGAGTTGTCACTTTCCATGATTGCGATGGATAAGCAAATGCTGAAGAGGTTGTTGCAATAGAATAGAGACCGGCCGTATCAACGGGGGCGTTTACTCGCAACCGAATTCGCAATTTTGTACACGAAATCGTTTGATGGAAACGAAAAAAGAATTTTAGTGAAAAAATTAATCTTCTTAACCACAACCATTCACTCATAAATCTAAAATTAAAATAAGCCAAAGGTGACGCCCACCGAAAAATCTGCTGTGATAACATTGACGTCATTTTCCTCCCGTCCTTGACTGCTTTAATGGGAAGGGAAGGGAGTGGAGGGAGGTTCTCGGAAGGTCTGCTCGAACAGATCCTGTCGCAACTGCTCCTATTGACAGAGTCAGCTGTGTCCCCCCCATTGCTACAAGGCGAAGTAGTTTCGCGGGCTCAGTCGTGATTGAACGGAGTCTATACACGTCAGAGGTTGCACCACGCCCACTTTTCCGAAAGGGTTAAAAACATCAGTTTTTCGCCGCCTATAACCCGAGAAATAATTGACAGATCAAAAAACAGAAAAATATGGGTCTTTTTATTTTACAAACTCTATCATATTCGGCAATAAAAATATATGGTAAACGACCCCATTGTGGTTTTCCCAGCACACATGTCCCGCAGTCGCGAGTGGTTTTCCCTTGAAATTCCACCCTCTGTGATATTACTCCCTTTAGAGAGCTTCCTTTGGATTCTCGATCCAAATGTAAGATGCGTCTATATCATGGTCTATTATGCAAATTCCGATACATCACATGGAACACCGGATTCAAGAGATAAGCATTCCGTTTCTTGGTAATGATATGAAAATTAAGCCTTGAAACCTCATTGCACTTCGAAGAACACATTCTGTTTATGATTTCCATTTGAAAGCTGATTATTTCAATTCTTTCGAGTAGATGAATGTCACGACTACAACGAAATCAGGAGTAACAGAAAATTCCTCGTCCAGAAGTCTTATACGTTCGTTAGAATCTGGTATGATACATGGCCGTTCAAATTTGAAAAAATGCGGGGTGTTGATTTTTTGGAAAAGACTAGCTCTCCTCATGTACAATTATTGTATTAAGAATAACAAATTAACAAACGTGGAATCCATGAAATAACTTAAAAGAAGACTTGATATTTATTGGGGTTAACACATACGTGAAATCATTAGTCTAGCTAATCGTTAACCCATATTTATCAAAAGAGTACTGGTCAAATGTGACGAAGAAAAAAGCTAGTTTCCCTATCAATGTGAACATCTTGTTTCTTTAAAGCCACTATAATTACCACAAAGAAAGAGGACGCCTTGGTAGATCAACTGATATAGCTCCTGGCCGGATGTTAGGGTGTCCGGGTTCGAGTCCCGGTCAAGGCGAATGATTGTTTCTCTGTGGAATATTTGCTACTGTTTAGTTTCCCAGAATAGGTGTTTTCATTGCAGTCAAGAACTCAATCATTAGCAAAGCAGTAATATTTCCCGACAACCCCTTAGAATGTGTTTGGTGTTCATTAGCATGCCCTAAATCCAGATCAATATCTGTCTGCGCCTTCTATAGGCCCCCAAACACTGATGTTGAGTCATTATTAGAACTGGGAAACCAGATAAATACTATAACGTCCCGTAACAGCGAACGTAATATAATAATAGGTGGAGATTTCAATGCACCATCAATAGACTGGAGAACATACTGCTTCAAAGCTGGAGGAAGGGACAAAGACATTTGTGAGACTCTATTAGATGTTTTCTCCAATAACTCCCTGACACAATTAGCTACAGCACCTAATAGAGGGGACAACACTCTTGATTTACTGGCAACCAATATCCCACAACATGTGACAATGATTGACACGGTTGATGGAATCAGTGACCACAGAGTTATAACTGCAAAACTCTCGCTATCTTTAGATAAAAATTTTAAACAAAAAAGAAAGTTTTATGTTTTTAAAAGAGCAGACTTTGCTAACTTTAAAATTTATTTAAGAGATTCCTTATCGGATTTCAAAAAGTCTTCCATAAAGGTATGTACCAACGATTCATGGAAGTCGTTCATTAATATCATGCGCTCTGGGATCAACAGATTTATCCCTTGTAAATTCAAAAAAGAAAGCACTGAACCTAGGTGGTACAATGCCGAAGTGAGAAAATCCCTGAGACGGCAGCGAATATGTCATGCTAAAATGAAAAAAATTAGTAAACATATGCCCACTGATGAGCGTAATGTAATTATTGAAAATTATAAAATTTCAAAATCCACTGCAAAGTCAGCCCTTAGTAATGCATTTGCAGAATTCAAAAGAAAAACACTTGGGGAACAATTGAAAGAAAATCCAAAAGTCTTCTGGTCGTACGTAAGGGAAGTGCAAGGCCATAAGTCTGCCGTCCATTCACTTAAAAATGATAGAGGTGAAATGACCACAAACACACTCGACAAAGTTAACTTGCTAAATTCCTTCTTCCAAACCGTTTTTAACCCACCTTCCGGGGATTCAACTGTCGTGTTACCTGACCTCTTTCAGCGGTTGATGCAACCAATTGACATTTCCTATAATGGTATTGAAAAATTACTTAAAGATATAAGCCCCAACAAATCTCCTGGCCCTGATCAAATTCCCTCCCGCGTGTATAGAGAGTTAGCATCCGAAATTTCCCCCTACCTTGAAATAGTATTTAATAAATCCCTGACCGAACACGTCGTACCGATGGACTGGAAAGCAGCCGATGTAACACCCATTTTTAAAAGTGGCGATAGGGAGCAGCCATCTGACTACAGACCTATATCCCTCACATCCATTTCATGCAAGGTCCTAGAACATATAATTGTCAGTTCAGTCATGGGACACCTAGATAGCCAGAATTTATTGTCCAATGTCCAGCATGGCTTCCGAAAGAGCAGATCGTGTGAATCCCAACTTGCTCTCTTTTCCCACGATATTTTAGTTTCTGGCGAAAATAATATTCCAGTGGATGCTATATTTCTCGACTTCAAGAAGGCTTTTGACAAGGTTTCTCACAGCAAACTAATTTTGAAGTTAAAATCTTATGGGTTAGACAGTAACATTATATCATGGATTAATGATTTTCTGCATGATCGGGTTCAAAGGGTTGTTTTGGACGGTGTTTCCTCACCGGCAATTAAAGTCACTTCGGGTGTCCCACAAGGTAGTGTGATAGGTCCACTCCTATTCCTTTTGTATATTAATGATATCCAAAAGGTGGTAAAAAGTAAGCTTCGTCTATTTGCCGATGACGCAGTAGTGTACAGGGAAATTCTATGCCCGAACGATAAAGAATATTTAAATATTGACCTACAAGCAATTGAAACTTGGTGTGATACATGGCAGTTAGAATTAAACTTTAAGAAATGTCTTGTAATGAATTTTTGGAAAAAGAATAGCTCTCCTCCTACCACTTACAAAATAAGTAATAATGAATTAACTAACGTGGAATCCATTAAATATCTTGGAATAAGACTGACAAATGATCTTTCCTGGGGTAAACACATTCGTGAAATAATTGGTCAAGCGAATCGCAAACTGGGTTTCATTAAAAGAGTATTGGGTAAATGTGACGATCATGTACGAGAAATCAGCTACTTTTCCCTTGTTAGACCTCATTTGGAATATGCTGCCAGTGTATGGGATCCCTACGAAATCGGACTAAGTAATGAACTTGAACGTGTGCAGCGAAGATCGGCAAGATTTGTAAAGGGACGATACGATAATTATATTAGCGTAACCAGTCTATTAAATGAATTGAAATGGGAATCATTGTCAGATCGCAGGTTGAAATTTAGACTTAATCTCTTCCACAAATTCCAAGGCAATATTTTCAGTGATGATGTTAAAAATATTTTACGAACCCCAACTTACTATGGCATAATCATAAAGTTAGAGAAATTGATTGCCGAACTGACCGATTCAAAATGTCCTTTTTCCCTCGCACAATAAGAGATACGAATAACGGTAAATATGTCCTATCGGAGAGTAGCAATGAATAGCATTGGTAGCTGCATGTTGGTATGAGTACTTAAAGCTAACCCTACTAACAGAATGTTTTTGCATGTTTTATTTGCAATTTCTATCTTTTTTAAATAGTGAAGTTCTGACTACTATATTAATACTATTCCTTTTTTATGCATGATATGTAGTGCATGTTTGGTGAGCAATCACCCCCTGCCACACACCCTTGTGGTGGCTTGCAGGGTATTATGTAGATGTAGATGTAGATGTAGATATTTTGTAGTAAGTGAATATAGTAATTTATCTATTTCCTAAGATTTGCCACAATTTACGCCGAGGCGCATATGTTTAAATATAAATCCCTACGAAATCGGCCTAAATAATGAAATTGAACGTTTGCAGCGAAGATCGGCAAGATTTGTAAAGGGACGGTACGATAACTATATTAGCGTAACTAGTCTATTTAATGAATTAAAATGGGAATCATTGTCATATCGCAGGTTGAAATTTAGACTTAATCTCTTAAATTAATTCCAAGATAATATTTTCAGTGATGACGTTAAAAATATTTAGCGAACCCCAACTTACTATGGTAGACTTGACCATGAATTACAAAATTAGAGAAATAGATTGCCGAACTGACAGATTCAAAATGTCCTTTTGTAGTCGTACCATTAGGGATATGAATAATGGTAAATATGTCCAATAATATATATCAATGGATAGCATAGGTAGTTGCATGTTGGTATAAGGGCTTGAACGTAACCCAACTAACAGCATGTTTTTGCAATTATGCTTTGCTATTTTTATCTTTTTTTAAATAGTGAAGTTTCGAACAGTATATAAATACTAATCCTTTTTTATGCATGATATGTAGTGCATGTTTGGTGAGAATTCACCCCCTGCAACACACCTTTATGGTGGCTTGCAGGGTGTTATGTAGATGTAGATGAGACATGGAAATAAATACCTCTATTCCAGTCTGTCATAAATAAATAGTAACTGAAATACTTTTATGCTGACAGCTTAGAAATCTGCTGATATTGTACGTCACGGTAGAGATGGATAGCTGAAAGAGTCCTTCGTCTGAGACGACTCTAAAGATTCGATCACTTCTGCGTCAGTTATCTTCTTTCAATTGACTTTACCTGCAATGAGGAGGCACCGCACCCTCTTTCCCATCCCTCCCACCTCGTGTCCTTGCAGAGTTCTCCAGATCTCCCGCATCCTCTGCGATCCCGTCCCCGGAGGAATAGCAAGAGCGGTGGGCGTCACGGAGCTGCCCTCGAATCCTTCCCCTCTCGACCTCTAATAGCAAGCAGGACAACCACACCTACGGAGTTTCTCTCTGATTCCGCCACCATCACACCAGCCATAGACCTCTGGACAACTTTTTAAATCGCCTTGAAATGCTATTTGAAAAATTTTAAATGGTACTAAAACAGCTTAGCGATGAAAACGATGCCTTTATTTTATGTATATTTCAAGAAATAAGTAAAAGAAAAGCCCAAAAAACACACCCAATTTAAAACGCATTGTGATTGGCCGGCGGAAAGTGACGTCAGGTCCTGCAATGCTGGGTAAAACGCAGGCATGTATTGTAACTGTGGACGTTGTTTTCAACATTTGTTGTCGGATTTAGATATCTTTGGTGGGGTTAAGGAAGGCTACGAACATATATGATTTCTTTAGAAGAAATGGAGTCTGAGTTTGTCAAAGTTGACGCAAGAAATTTTCCGAAAATCACAACGTTTGCTATGTTTTCTTACGTATCAACACCATGTTTTTATGAAGCTTCGTTCTATCTTCGAAGAAAATATCGTTCAGACGGAATGCCAAAGAGTTTAGATGGCGAGGTAAAAGCATGTAAATGTTTGAAAATGAATGTTCACATTTGAATTTTGTAATATTTGTAATATAACAATGATGAATGTTTTGGTGTTAGGGTCGTTCGTGAGGAACACAACGATGATGCCATCGGCAATGTACAGATTAAGCTCGATAAAAAGTGTTTGTGATGTTCGTGCTCATGTATGCCCCGAGAATAAACTAAGATAAAAAGAATATGTCATGGAAGCACATATTTTGATGGATGTCGAAGGAAAGTAGGTAGTGAGCCTTTCGGGAACATTCGGGAACGTAAAAATAAGAGTATTATGTACATACGTCTACTTTATTCATTTGTTTACATTGAATTCCTGCTCTAATAAGTGACTACATCTCTCTATTTTCAGGCACATTATATCATTAACATATCATTTGGGATGAGTTTTCAAAGATTCGGATTATAAATGAAAAATACGATGTACGTGAAAATCTTTTGTTTTTAGTGGCATAACCTTATAGTGCAGTGATGAGTTTTGATACGATTCCGAAGAACTTCCTTTTGCGGAAATATATATTGGGCTATTGAGACAAAGGTGGATTAAAAAGACCCTTGATTACCGAATATACCGAGGAACTTCAAAGTTTAACCTGTTGCGCAGCAAGCAACTGCGATCGTGATCCTAGATTCTTCTGTTGTGTGGTGTGATATTGGTGTATTTGGCATACTAGCGGATCTCGACGCAGACGCGGTATGTTGAAACGTACATCTTATGTGTTACATCGTGAAGTTAATGCAAAGGAATTAATATTCTCGTCACTAAATAATAATTACAGCTGTTTTTGTTTTAAAAAGTTATTTATGTGCACAAGTAATTGCCATTTATCGAGCATCCATCGTTCATGCTGACCTTCGAAATTTGAAATTGACCGGTGAAAATAACTTACTGCTTGCAATTATTGCTTGTAATTAAAAGTTAGGATCTCTAATCTTGAAAAGTAAGCAGCTATAGGTTCATTGAGTTCAGTCTTTTAAACATAATTGAAATTGGCCAAGCGAACTTTGTCAAAAGGCGTGCTTGATATGATAAGATTTTTCATGGCATATGTCCAGCACATTTCCCTCGTACTCTGATTAGTGATATGTGCATGTATTAAATTTATTAGCAGTATTTTCAAATCAATGGAAATGTTTTACCGAATAATATTGAGCACATATTAAGCGTCAATAGTACTACCAGCAGCGCTTTGTTTTGACCTAGTTTCTGCACAATTAAGTATAATCTAGCTTCCAGAATTGGAAAAATAAATATAGACAGAGTAAACGCTAAAAAATGCACAAGTTTGATTGCAAAGACATAGTTTCCTTTCGCCTGCACTTCTTTCTTCACCCATAATTATCCTGTTTGGGGTAATTAAAAAAATACTTATTGGAGGCATTCCCGTTGCTGTCACAATATTTTGGCACAAGACGACATTTAAAGCAAAGCTTTGGCATATTAAAAAAAAAGTGTATTTCTGAAAGAAATTTCAGTTGTAATCTCCTAAACGCTTGAACACTGGCATAGATCCAGATAGATCCAGATAGATAGAGCCAAAGATTGGAAAGTAGCTAACATTACACCTATATTTAAAAGCGGTGATAGGGAAGAACCTAGTAACTACAGACCCATTTCACTCACGTCAATCTCTTGTAAGATATTTGAGCACATCGTAGTCAGTTCGATCATGGGGCATTTGGATAGTCAGGGATTACCCATAAACAGCCAACATGGGTTCCGGAAAGGTAGATCTTGCGAGACACAATTAGCTTTATTCGTACACGATATTTTAGTCTACGGCGAAAACAGTACTGAAGTTGATGCGATATTTTTAGATTTCAAAAAGGTATTCGATTAAGTTCCTCATGATAAATTAATCTTGAAGTTAGGGAGTTTTGGTATAAATAAAGACGTTGTATGTTGGGTAAGAGAATTCTTACGTGGGCGAGAGCAGAGGGTTGTCATAGATGGTATCATGTCGGACACAATCAAGGTCGCATCGGGAGTTCCCCAGGGTAGCGTAGTAGGTCCGCTCCTATTTCTTCTATACATTAACGATTTGGGTACCGTAGTTAGTATTAAGCTTAGACTCTTTGCAGCCGATGCGGTAGTGTATAGGGGTATATCAAAAGAAGAAGACAGGAAATCGCTTAGCAAAGATTTAGATGCAATTCAAGAGTGGTGCGACAAATGGCAGTTAGAGCTTAACCTTAAAAAGTGTGTAGCAATCAATTTTTGGAGGAGGAATAATTCGATAGAGCGTACCTATAAAATTAGTAACACGAAGATCGAAAACGTTCGAAAACATAAGATATTTAGGTGTAACAATCACTAAGGATTTATCGTGGGGAAGACACGTAAGGGAAATGTGCGGCCGAGCGAAGACAAAGCTAGGATTTATAAAAAGAGTACTATGGAAATGTGATGAGAGGACAAAAGAGCAATGGTTCTTTTCACTAGTTAGGCCCCTCCTTGAGAATGCAGCCAGTGTATGGGATCCTAATGAATTAGGTTTGATCAGAGAACTAGACAGTGTGCAGCGTAGAGCAGCTAGGTTCTTTAGAAGGTGTTACGATAGGGTGAGTAGTGTATCAGAATTGATAAAAGAGTTAGGGTGGGAATCATTATCAGAGCATAGGTTGAAGTACAGGTTAATTCTGTTAGAGAAATTTCAATCGGATAGCTTTACTGAAGATGTTAGGCACATATTAAAAAAACCAGCGAATTATGCTAGACTCGACCAGATAAATAAGATTAGAGAGATAGATTGTCGTAGTGATAGATTCAAAATGGCATTTTTCCACCGTACTATAAGAGAACAGAATAGGCAGCATAGCAAAGGGATAGGTAGAGGAGATATTTTAGAGTAGTCTGTAGTGCATGATTCATGTATTAATCACTTAAATACTATAGATACGGTAATCTAGTTGCATGAGACCCTATAGTTGCTTGTTTGCATGTTAGTAGTGCATGCTTGGTGATCTTCACCCCCTGCCACACACCCTTGCGGTGGCTTGCAGGGTATCGTGTAGATGTAGATGTAGATAGAAATATACGCACCGCGACCGCTGTTGCAGGAGCTGACGTCATTCAAGATGGCAGCGATGCGAATTACGTTTTTTGCGAGGGACCTGCTAGTGGTGATATCAAATGCTTATATTTAAAAAATAAAATACCTTCTGTCAAAACTACTTTCGCAGCAAGTTATTTTTTTGTATAAACTCTACGAAAATGTCTTTATTGGAATATGTGTCCAGAGACCTATTGTGCAATGCGCTACAGAATGTTGCTTTACGTCTTCGTGAGCGAACCACCGTTTGTTGTTAGAATGACTTTTCGGGGGTGCATGCAGGGCCTCTGCAGACAGTTTGAGTACGGTGTTCTCGGTGACTCAAATTGCACGGTCACTGAAAAGATGAGCACAGAGAAATACATCTACATCTACATAATACCCTGCAAGCCATCACAAGGGTGTGTGGCAGGGTGTTATTTCTCACCAAACATGCTGTACATATCATGCATAAAAAAGGAATAGTATTAATATAGTAGTCAGAACTACACTATTTAGAAAACATAGAAATTGCAGAGCAAACATGCAAAAACATTCTGTTAGAAGGGTTAGCTTTAAGTACTCATACCAACATTCAGCTACCAATGCTATTCATTGCTACTCTCCGATAGGACATATTTACCGTTATTCGTATCTCTAATTGTTCGAGGGAAAAAGGATATTATGAATCGGTCTGTTCGGCAATCAATTTCTCTAATTTTATGATTATGGTCCAGTCTGCCATAGTAAGTTGGGGTTCGTAAAATATTTTTAACATCATCTCTGAAAATATTGCCTTGGAATTTGTTTAAGAGATAAAGTCTAAATTTCAAACTGAAATAGTTACAATGGGGAATCGATAGAGGGTGCGGGTGATCGAAAATGGCCAATATTACCGTCATCAAACCAACAGTTTGGCAGTGTATGGGATCCCTACGAAATCGGTCTAAATAACGAACTTGAACGTGTGCAGCGAAGATCGGCAAGATTTGTAAAGGGACGATACGATAAATATATTAGCTTATCCAGTCTATTTATGAATTAAAATGGGAATCATTGTCAGACCGCAGGGTGAAATTTAGACTTAATCTCTTAAACAAATTCCAAGACCATATTGTCAATGATGATGTTAAAAATATTTTGCAAACCTTACTATGGTAGAATAGACCATGATCACAAAATTAGAGACATTGGTTGCCGAACTGACAGATTCAAAATGTCCTTTTTTCCACGCACAATTAGGGAACAACGGTAAATATATCCAATACGAGTAGCTGCATGACGGTATAAGGATTTGAAGCTAACCGAACTAACAGGATGTTTTTGCATGTTTGCTAAGCAATTTTAAACTTTTTTAAATAGTGAAATGTAGAACAGTTTAATAATACTCACCCTTTTTTATGCATAATATGCTACACTGAAGCCCATTTATGTTACATACATTTCCCATATATGTCCCGTATATAGGCTTCAGTGTGGGATGTAGTGCATGTTTGGTGAGAATTCACCCTCTGCCACACACCTTTATGGTGGCTTGCAGGGTATTATGTAGATGTAGATGAACAGACCAACGTATTTTTGCTGCGGAGAGAATGTATATTGAAGTGACCTTCGTGGAAAAAACTCACAACACAGAGCTTCGAGTGAGGGCACTTTTGCAACATGGACATGATGCAAACAACTTCAAGACTGGTCACACCATGTTGCCCTCATTGAACAAATTTACCTTGGCCTGACAGTGAAATGTCGCTCTCATTACATTAAGTGAATTTTGATACAATGTTTGAGTCCGAACAAACGACTCGAGGTTATTTTGGAAACTGAGAAACGGAGAGGGAACCCCATGCTCGGCGGACGGACCATGCGGACCATTGACGAGACGGTGGCGCCACAGGGGGCCGTTAACGAAAGCCTTCGTCGTCGACTTTCGAAAGTCTAATGGCGGGAAATCCAGTCACCCGCATTTGTGGCCCGCTGGGGAAAAGCAGATGGATTCATTCCCTCCTTACGGCAGCCATTGATAGGACACGCGACGAGTGTGTCTGAATCGACAGAACGATTCTATTTGAGGGACACACCGTCTGTCCACCCCAACGAGCTGGTTCTGGGTCCCGTAGTTCCCAGAACTCATAATCATGCGTGTATTACTCACTGGGGATGGGGAATAGATAATGGGTCTGGTTATCTCCTGGTGAATGCAACTAAGCGCTGCAAGCCACCATAGAGGTGTGTGGCAGGGGGTGAATTCTCACCAAACATGCACTACATATAATTCATAAAAAAGGATTAGTATTAATATATTACTCTAAACTGCAATATTTAAATAAAAACATAGCAAAGCAAAAAAGAAGAAACATGTCGTTAGTTAGGTTAGCTTCAAGTCCTTATACCAACATGAAACTACCTATGTTATCCATTGCTACACTCGTACTGGATATATTTACCGTTATTCTTATCCCTAATTGTACGACGAAAAAAGGACATTTTGTATCTGTCAGTTCGGGAATCAATTTCTCTAATATTGTGATTATGGTCCAGCCTACCATAGTAAGTTGGGGTTCGCAAAATATTTTTAACGTCATCACTGAAAATATGGTCTTGGAATTTGTTTAAGAGATTAAGTCAGAATGTCAACCTGCGATCTGACAATGATTCCCAATTTAATTCATTTAATAGACTGGTTATGCTAATATAATTATCGTACCGTCCCTTTACAAATCTGGCATATCTTTGCTGCACACGTTCAAGTTCGTTATTTAGTCCGATTTCGTAGGGATCCCATACACTGGCAGCATATTCCAAATGTGGTCTAACAAGGGAAAAGTAGCTGATTTCTCGTACACGTTCGTGACATTTACCCAGTACTCTTGTGACGAATCCCAGTTTACGATTCGATTGACCCATTATTTCACGTATGTGTCTACCCCAGGAAAGATCATGTGTGCTCGCTATGAAGGGCTCGCGATTCGATTTTCTGCGAGTCAGAACTTCGTAGGAAATCGCAGGTGGCCCAGGGAAAGGAACTGGCCCCTGAATGTGTGAAATTCACACGCCATTGGCATAGTACGGGGTGATCTCTACTCTCACCTATCATAGACCAACCTTTGGGTAGAATCACTGAGTGAGGGTAACAACTGCTGCTGACGTTTCAACGGCTAACTCTGCCGTCACCTCCAGAGTAACCTTCAGGAGTCAAGACCCAAAATGTCGGGACTATAAAGATTCCTTTAGGCTCAGGTGATTGGTCGGAACCAATCATCTTACTCTTGCTCCGTGACTAACACTAACGGTACGGTTTCATGTCCCGTGTCATGGTAAAAGTTTTCAGTGAGGCATAAGGTAACCTGCGCTCGAGGTGGGTTGTGTTTGAAACCGTCGGGATTATCTCGAATAGGTAACCAAGGAGTCACGTAATACAAGCAAGAATGCTTTGCAAATTTAGTGTGTCTGAATCGCTCATTACAATATAATTAATTGTTTTCTCTTCATTTTTTCTCTTCTGTCTTGACTATAGAGCCCCAAGATGAGATAAAACACAAATGTAAACAATGAATGAGGCTGTAATCGGCGGTTGTAACACACCAAATTTTCGACCAACTAGTGTTTGTACCACGTGACTCCTTGTTTACCCATTCGAGATAATCCCGACGGTTTCAAGCACAACACCCCAGGAAACTCAAGCGACTTTCCTCTCCTTTACACCTTCCTTACGTCCATCCCAAGACTGGAGGGAAAACAACCCCGATTTGCATTTTCATTTTAACCCCCGTTTTAAGTTTCCCCAGATCCTTCGTAGTAAACGTTATACGTCATCGATTGCCGTTGCCCCTCGAAAACACAAAATGTACTAAACATTTCCAAATACTCAGCGTAAATTGCAAGAACGTTTACTCGCAACCGAAATCTCTATTTTATGCACGAAATAGTTCTGTGTAAACGAGAAATGAACTTTATCGAAAAGACTAGTCTTCTACGACGCAGCCGTTCGCTCGTGAATTATAAATTAAAATACGTGAAAGGTGACGCCCACCGCGCTAGCGGCACTTTACGTCACCCATCTCCCCTCCTTGACTGTTTTGGTGGGAAAACCGGAGGAGTTGTGGAGGGGAAGTCTGCACACAAAGCTCCTGCGCATCCTGTGAATAACATAAAACAACTGAACTGCGAAATTCCCCAAGTAGGTACTTTTCGTGTTCATTATTGCGCGAATAAATGTGCACTGAATTTGACGTACTTTTTCACAAATTACGATGCAGTCGATGTGATGTGATGCATTTCGAAATACCCCGCAGTGAAGTCCAAACAGCAGCACTTTCCATGGGCAGCATCAGCTTTGAGTCGCCTGTTATGATTGTACATACAAGGAGCTTCGCAGTCTTCAGTCATGCTTGGACTAAGTGGATGACGTGCCTAAGACTCTTTCGCACGCCCACTTCTCCGAAGGAGCTAAAAACATCAGCATTGCACAGCAAAGACAAAAGAGGGATGTTACTTACATACGTTATACAACAATATTCTATACGTAAGCGTAAATTAGCAACACGAAGATCGAAAGCGTTGAAACCATAAGGTATTTCGGTGTAACAATCACTAAAGATTTATCGTGGGGAAGAAACATCCGGGAAATATGCGGCCGAGCGAAGGGAAAGCTAGGATTTATAAAAAGAATACTTGGGAAATGTGATGAGAAGACAAAACAGCGATGCTACTTTTCACCAGTTAGGCCCCACCTTGAGTATGCAGCCAGTGTATGGGATCCGAATGAATTAGGTTTGATCAGAGAACTAGACAGTGTGCAGCGTAGAGCAGCTAGGTTCGTTGAAAGGTGTTACGATAGGTTGAGTAGCGTTTCAGAATTAAGGCGGGAATTAGGGCGGGAGTCATTATCAGAGTGTAGGTTAAAGTACAGATTAAATCTATTAGATAAATTTCAATCGGATAGATTTACTGAAGATGTTAGGCACATTTTAACAAAACCAGCGTATTATGCTAGATTCGACCAGATAAACAAGATTAGAGAGATAGATTGTCGTACCGATAGATTCAAGATGGCATTTTTCCCCCGTACTATAAGAGAACAAAATAGGCAGCGTAGCAAAGGGATAGGTAAGGGAAATGTTTTAGAGTAGTCTGTAGTGCATGATGCATGTATTAACCCCTCAAATACTATAGATACTAACAATCTAGTTGCATAAGACACTTTGGTTGCTTGTTTGCATGTCGATAGTGCTAGCTTGTTGGTTTTCACCCCCTGCCACACACCCTAGCGGTGGCTTGCAGGGTATCGTGTAGATGTAGATGCAAATCCCTCGAGAACTATGAGACAGATCGAAGAACGGAAAAATTCGGGTCTTTTCATTTCACAAACTCTATCAGATTTGGGAATGAAAAAGAATGGAAAACGATCCCATTGTGGAGGCCACTACTAAGACGCCCCAATCTTCTTGCAGCCCCTCCGCTCACGTCGCCAGTGATTTCACCACCTTCTATAACACGAGGCGGGACGAGAATCAACTTCCTCTTCATTTGGCTCACGTACCCTGACGCTGTGCTTCTTGCTTGGGGTTAACCCAATCCCTAGGATTCCATCCTCGGTCGTATCCCGTTCCTGCACCTGTCTTAACTCCCTCGCTGAGTAACGAAGCTGTTCTCCTTGCATTCAGCGTCTCCAGAACTCTTTCTCGGAAGATCCCCGTTGTTGATCGCAATGTCTCCGGGCGACGTATGCACCAACAGTAGGTACTGCCGTCCAGCGGCGTCGGAAGTGGGGGGAGGGGAAACAGGGGGGGGGGGGGGGACATTCGCCCCCCCCCCTCAGAATTAGCCCCGGGCCCTTTAGAAATGAGTCTTCATTAATAAAAATTAAATTTAACTTGTTTCCAGCTTGCCTTTTCCCTTCTGGCACATATTCTGGGTCAAGAGAATCGTAAACTGGGATTCGTCAAAAGAGTATTGGGTAAATGTGACGATCATGTACGAGAAATCAAATACTACTTTTCCCTCTTTAGACCTCATTTGGAATATGCTGCCAGTGTATGGGATCCCTACGAAATCGGTCTAAACAATGAAAGTGAACGTGTGCAGCGAAGATCGGCAAGATTTGTCAAGGGACGGTATGATAACCTTATTAGCGTAACCAGTCTTAAAGGAATTAAATTGGGAATCATTGTCAGATCGCAGGTTGACATTCTGACTTAATCTCTTAAACAAATTCCAAGGCAATATTTTCAGTGATGATGTTAAAAATATTTTGCGGACCCCAACTTACTATTGTAGACTGGACCATGATCACAAAATTAGAGAAATAGATTGCCGAACTGACAGATTCAAAATGTCCTTTTTTTCCTCGTCCAATTAGGGATATGAATAACGGTAAATATGTCCAATACGGGTGATTGAATCCATAGCATTGGTAGTTGCATGTTGGGGTAAGGACTTGAAGCTAACCCAACTAACGGCATGTTTTTGCATGTATGCTTTGCTATTCTTATCTTTTTCAAATGGTGTTGTTTAGAACAGTATATAAATACTAATCCTTTTTTATTCATGATATGTAGTGCATGTTTGGTGAGCAATCACCCCCTGCCACACACCTTTGTGGTGGCTTGCAAGGTATTGTGTAGATTTAGATGTATTCTACCACCTTCGTATGCACTTTTAGCGGAATTCTAGTCTCTATCCCCTCCTATCCGCAAAAAATGAGGGCCCTTTTCATAGGAGCCGGGCCCTTTTCAAGGTTGCCCCCTCCCGCGAAAATAGTTGCGACGCCCCTGCTGCCGTCCACGGGTGCAGACTGCGGTAGAAACATCAAACATGCATGTGTCGCTGCATGCTTCCCTTGCAATTTTTGCCAGCAGCCACGGATGTGGTTGTGTGCGTCTGCACACATTATGCCACGCTTGCTCCCTCGTAACACACTTTTTCCTTTTGCGGCTGTTTTCCCGCAATGTGTTTCCCCGTAATAGGGGAGAGTTAGGTTATCTGGGCCACTTTTTTTTTAATTGGCCTGGAGCATTGAATTTTTAACATCTATATTTTAAATTTCACATGAAATTGAAGTAAACTGTTCTCCTCACAATCTGCGAAGAAATGTCCCCACAGTACTCACCATTTTTGTGAGTTTTGAAAAGTTTAAATCTTCTGCAAAACGACCACTTAAGCTAACCGGTACGGTTAACTGGACCACGCACTGAATCTGATGCATATGAATTCAATTCATTTATTATCAACTCTCGCGGCTGAGCTTAAAGCCACCGAGTGCGTCCACCGGGTTGCGGATGGTGGGTCGACCTCTAGATATAGAGGTTAGCTGCGAGATAAGCGAGTTTACTCGTCGAATAAGCAGTCGTGGACAAAAAGCTACGGCATTCCGAGGGGGTATTGGTCTATCCCTGGGTAAGATAGGCCTCTAAATAATACAGAACCTGTGAAGGTGCCGTGACTTGGCGACGGGAGGCCGCCAATAATTACGCTTCTCATCACCCGGAGGAGAGGGCAGCAGCTCTTCTTCATATGAGTGAAGGTGGAGACCACAGTGGTCGGTACAGCGACACTCCTTTCACTACAGGCGTGGTAACATTTACTTTAACGGCTGTAGTACTGCGATGTGGAAGGCAAGGGGAAACCACCACATTAATATCCCGAGGAGTCGCAGCTACTCCACTCTTTCCTTTATTATCAAGACGTGATGGCACCCTCCCGAGTAAAATATTCCGGAGGTAAAATAGTCCCCCATTCGGATCTCCGGGCGGGGACTACCCGAGAGAGTACATCAGTCAAATGTGATACACTTTTTAGGGTAGGAACATGGAACGTGAGATCGCTTCGGACCTGTGGAAGACTGGAGAACCTGAAGGTAGAAATGCGAAGAATGGACCTCGATGTATTAGGAATCAGCGAAATGAAGTGGCCCGAAGAAGGAGACTTTTGGAGTGGAAGCTACAGGATTATACATACAGGATCAATAAATGGTAATGCTGGAGTAGGGATCATGCTCAGAAAGAGCGCCGAAATGCGTGTGAAGAGCTTCCTGCAGTACAATGAAAGGATAATAATGGTGAAGATCGAGACCAAACCTGTAGATACCGTGGTGGTGCAGGTTTACATGCCTACGACTGACTATGAAGATGAAGAAGTGGAAGACGTCTACGAAGATATCACGGAAGTTATAAAACAGGTAAGAGGAGAAGAAAACCTAATTATTTTAGGGGACTGGAACGCTATCGTCGGCGAAGGTCAAGATGGAAGAATAACTGGAAAATACGGATTGGGAAACCGAAACGAAAGAGGAGAAAGGCTGCTGGAGTTCTGCACTCAACATAAGTTAGTGGTTGCCAACACATTGTTTAAAAATCACAACCGCAGAAGATACACATGGAAAATGCCAGGAGACAGAAGAAGATGCCAAATAGACTACATTTTAGTGAAGCAGAGATTTAGAAACAAGTGAAGGACTGCAAAAGCTACCCTGGGGCAGACATCGACAGTGACCATAATTTAGTGATGATGAAATGCCATCTAAAATTCAAGAAATTGAAGAAAACAAAGAAGAATATATGGCAAGTAGAAAAACTAAAGGAGGTTCAACATCAGCTGGCATTTCAAAAAGCAGTGGGAAACACCATAGGAGAGAACCTGAATGAGAAATCAGTGGAAGAGCGTTGGGAAAACATTAAATGTGGACTACAGGAAGCCGCAAAAGAAGTTCTTGGAAGAAGAAAAGTTGCCAAGAAGAAGCCATGGATCACGGAGGAAGTCTTAGAATTGATTGAAGAAAGAAGAAAGTACAAGAATGCGAAAACTGAAGAAGGGCAGCTCTGCTACAAAAGAATAAGGAACGAAATAAGTCGCAAAGCAAGGAAAGCTAGAGAGCTGTGGTTGAAAAATCTTTGCGAAGATGTACAAAGCAACCTTGCACTTGGAAAGGTGGAAGCGGCCTACTGCATAGTGAGGAACCACTTCAAGGAACGGAGCGCAAGAGGCAATGCCATAAGGGACAAGAATGGAGGAATTTTGATTGAAAACGAGGACAAAGTGAAGAGGTGGAAAGAATATCTGGAAGAGCTATACAATGGAAAAAATCTCAGCACAAAAGCTATTGAAGAGGAAAGCGAAGTGGAAATAGATGATATGGGGGCATCAATATTAAGATCGGAATTCGACGCTGCAGTAAGGAACCTTCGCATGAATAAGGCCTCAGGTATTGATGATGTCCCTGCAGAACTAATTAAAAATGCAGGAGAGAAGACATTAGATCATCTTTACAAAACCATCTGCGACATGTATTCAACAGGAGAAATTCCAAGGGACTTCGAGAAAAACATCATCATTCCTATTCCCAAGAAGAAGAGAGCGGAGAAATGCGAAAATTTTAGGACTATAAGCCTGACGACACATGCATCAAAGATACTGACCAGGATCATCTACAGAAGAATAGAACGAAAAGCAGAGGAGTTCCTGGATGAGGATCAATTCGGATTCAGGAAAAGTAAGGGTACAAGGGAAGCAATATTGGCCCTTAGGCTACTCATAGAGAAAAGAATGGAGAAGAACAAACCGACCTTCATTGCATTTGTGGATTTAGAGAAGGCCTTTGCCAACGTGGATTGGGATTCAATGCTTGGAATTCTGAAGGGAATTGGAGTGTCCTACAATGACCGAAGAATTATACACAGTCTGTACAAAAACCAAGTTGCTGTGATTAAATCTGGACCCAGCTGTGAAGAGGCAAGAATAAGGAAAGGAGTGAGACAAGGCTGCGCACTGTCTCCCATAATTTTTAATGTTTACATCGAGAGAGCCATAAATGAAGTCAAGGAGAAGTGTTCTGGAGTGAAAATCCACGGAGAAACAATCAGTATGCTACGATTCGCTGATGACATAGCTCTCATAGCAGAGACAGAGAAGGAGCTGAATGAGATGCTAACGACCCTGGAAAGGACTATGGCCAGATATCAGCTGAAGATCAATAAGAAGAAGACTAAGATATTGGTGTGCAGCAAAAGAGAAGAGGCGAAAACCAACGTTAAACTAGGAAAACAGAAACTGGAAGAGGTGAAAGAGTTCTGTTACCTGGGAAGCAGAGTAACCAACGATGGACGAAGCAAGAAAGAAATAGTGAGTAGAATAGCCCAGGCAAAGAGGGCATTCTTTCAGAAGAAGAATCTACTTACAGCAGGAAATACAAGCATAGAAGTAAGGAAACAGTTCATCAGAACATACATCTGTAGCATTTTTCTTTACGGCAGTGAATCATGGACGATGACAGCAGCGGAGAAGAAAAGGGTAGAAGCATTTGAAATGTGGTGTTACAGAAGAATGCTGAAGATTAAATGGATCGACCGAGTAAGTAACGAGGAAGTGCTAAGAAGAGTAGGAGAAAAGAGAAGTCTGCTGACAACTCTAAAAAGAAGAAGGGAAAACTTAATCGGTCATATCTTGAGACACGATGGCCTGATGAAGACTATCGTCGAGGGAAAAGTGAACGGGAAGATTGGAAAGGGCAGGCCTCGTATGAGATACATGGAACAGGTCGTGAAGAATGTAAAAGAGAAGAATTACGTCACAATGAAAAGGTTGGCCGATAGAAGAAACGAGTGGAAAGCTGCGTCAAACCAATCCTAGGATTGTTGACCAATGATGATGATGATATTATCAACTAATATACTTACTATAAGTGATCTGCGGTTCTGTTTTGGGAAAAATATTAAGTGTTAATTAAAAATATACTTATTTTCCAAATTTTATTAGATGATCAGACCTGGCTGTATTCACGCAGGTCAACATTAAAATAAATCATCCCTTAAATCTTCACAACAGCAATGAAGTTGCGACCTGAATCCTTTTTCACTCCATGAACTTTAACAATTATAAAGTCACCAGCTTTAAGTATGCAAATCCTCATCTTTTTCCCGCAGTTGAAAACATATTTTCAAACACCATGATTTCTTTGATATTTAATATCGATGTCTGTGCATATAATTTTGTTCATTCATTATTCCTTATTTTGTTGAATCATACATTTGTAATTTTTCCTACTTGAGATTTCAATTCTGCATGTCATGACAATGGAATGTTTTGATGTTAGTTTTTTGAAAACGGGTCCAATTGCAGTAGGGGCACTTCTGCCTCAATCTTGCCGCAATAAAGACGTTTTATTGTTGTCATTATGATAATGATAAATTTATTCACCTTCAATATAACAAGGTATGTCCATATAGAATCAAGTTCAACAAGAAATACATAATACAAAAAAAATCAATCAAATTGCCATCCAAGACTTGCCAATCAGCAATAAAACGCTTGACTGTCAGCAGTAAATTCCTTTAGGTCATGATATGCCTTTTTTGTAAATTTTTTTGATATGTGATTTAAACCTGGTATTGTTCAAGGTTTTAAATTTGTCAGGCAGTTTATTGTAAAATTTAATTCCCACATACAGTGGACCTTTTGCATAAGATGAAGTATTATGTGGAATTAGCATAAGTGAGTTCGCCTGCCTGGTGTAGTGACCATGGGTTATAAGATGAAGTGTTTGAGTAGTGAAAATTTTCCTTAGCAAAAGTTAGAATGTTCAAAATATATATACAAGGTAAAGTTAGTATTTTGTCTTTTATAAAATAAGGTGTACAAGAATAAAATGGATTGAGGTTATTAATTATCCTCACTGCTCTCTTTTGTAGTCTGAAAATTCGGTTTAATAGAAGACTGGAAGCCTGACCCTAGAATATTATATGTACCATATTTAAGATGGCTCGGAGTCGTTCATTAGTGCTTCCAATGGGGTGCCCCCCCTGCCATACACCCTCGAGTCTCTCGTCCTCTGTTTTCCTCGTCGCAAAACGGAAAAAAACACTCGCGCGCATGCTTGGCGGGGGGAGCTCCTGACAGGGATTCCAATTTACGGGACTGGAGTGGCATCTGACCCGTCGCCGCCTCGAACACTGTGAGGGAGGCTCCCTCTCGGCCCGAGGGAGAGCAGGGAGTACACACCACGAGCGTGAGGTCACCCCGCCCCCGTCGGCGCATGCGCACTGGCTGCGACCCTTTCCAACGGGGCCCGGGCCCTCTCTCTCTCCCAGTCCACCCTAGCCGCGCGCAGCGGAAACACACTGTCTCTGTCCGTCTGTCGCTGGAGAACTCGACTCCCCGCTTGTCGGCTGCAAGCGAACTCCGCCTTCGTTCTCTGCGCCGCTGCCCTTCCGAGGGCGATAGGGCGGCCCCTGGAGGCCCCACCTCGCCCCCGGGGCCGTCCCTCTCGCGCAGCCACAGCCTAAAAAGGGCCCTCGTAGGGGGAGGGAGGGAGGTCGTCTCCTACGAGACCGTGGACGCTGTCGCTACATCCGTGAGTGTAAACACCCCGCCGTTGCTAGGGTCCGCTGCTCGTCTTCTGAGGAGAGGCGCGCACTGACTGTCTGTGTGTGTGTGGTGCTGGTGGTGCCTGCTGGGAGGACGCGGGTGCGATGGCGCTCTCTCTGAGGCTGAGGCAGTTCGAGGGAGGACGGTGGAAGGGAGACAAGGTGGCCAAGGTGGAGTTCAGAGGTCAGTCCGATTCCCAAACCCTTTCTCCCCCAATACGTCCCGCCTCCCGGGCTATCGTTTCCGACCCTGTTTCCCTTCCGTCATGCGTCAGCTCACACTTTCCTTCTTCGTTCAAATCCCCCCTCTGTCCTTATCGGTGCTCCGCTACCAATGGTGCCCTTGACGACTCACCAACGACGCTGTGTCCTTGGATCGCTGCAGCGCGACCAACATCAAGGCCCCACTAAATGACCCTCCACCGAATTTTGAAGTGGATGTCATTTTGGTGAAAACTTCAGGACGCACAATTTTTTGGCCCTTATATCGATTGGCAATAAAATAATGGGGCCTTTCCATCGTATATTTGAAGAAAAAAGACGTTGAAAATCAGATGTTTTATGCGTGGTTATACGGCGCAGAGCATGGTTCTTGCAGTAAAATTTGCAAATTATTAATGTAAAGGGAAATGTCGTTTTGACGAAAAACTAATATAAGATACGCAATTTTATGTAGAATTTAGCATTTTATAAAAGTGCTCGCCCTACCACACTTGTTTTATTGATATTAATAAATGTTTGCTGGAAAAAAAGCAGAGAACCCTTAGTTACATGAAAGTGGCACTACATTATGTTGTTATCATTGGCAACGGTACTTGAGACGGAACGCGCTTACGAGCCTATTTACTAACTTAATTTAGGAATATACATTACCAAGGTCGTTCTTATATTTTTTATGTAATTTAAATATTTCATTGGTTATTGATATAGTGTGATTAATACCAATACTTCCAAATGGTAGCAGCGTCATTGTTGCCAAAAGTTTTCAAAAATATCAATAGTAATAAAATTCAAAACAAACAGTTGTATTTGCAAGGGAATAGTTTAAAACTAAGTAAGAAATCATTTAACCTATTTTGGAATACGTATTTGCGGGATTGAGCATTTATTTTCACTCTATACATTAAACGTGGCAACAACACGCCAGTCATGTTTCTAAGTCAAAATGAGTTAATAGAGGTGGTAAAAAATAGAATGCAACTACAACGCGATATAAAATAGCATACTCCTACAATTATAGTGTGTGCGTTATCACCCTATAGATGATTTTCCATATAGATGTTTTTCTGGATCGGTTCATTAAATATCATAGCTCTCTTACGGGATTTTGAATCGCTGGGTCTCGGTGGAACCTCCTTAAGTCATGGAGGTCGTCGATGCCACCTGACGCTTTCACTCATCCTCTCACGCCTTCCCTCCATAATCACAATGTCCCCCCCCCCCCTTTTACCCTCAATCCCCCTCTCAATCACAGCTTCCACTAGCCCATTACCTTTCTGTACGTTTTCCATCCCCATCTTTTTATGCCTGCTTCCAATTCCTCTCAGCATCTTCCGTTCCTGACCAATCCCGCTTCCTTGATCTTCTTCCACTTGGCTCATCTTCTCCGTCCTCTTCCGAATCCACATCTTGAAAGTCTCTCACCCGCGTACTTCCTACCCCCCTCTAGCCTAACTTTCGCGACCATGCCAATATTCTCTCGTATCAATCGGTCTTCGCCAGTTAAGTACTTAATCTCGTCTTCACTCGAGGACCCCTGTCAAATTTCTTTCTTTTATGCGCGTCACGATTTCATCCAAAACATTAGCTGGATAGTTTTTACTCCTCCGGCGTTGCTCTGCGGAAGTGCGTCCTGAATTGTTTTTGTTACCTGGATAATTCTCGCCTGAATTGAATTCTCGCTTGCTGTAAGCTGCAGCTTCTGTATAAAAGTTTAACATTGCCTCTTTACCTCAATGCAATGTCATTACAAACAAATTATGATTTTTGAATGGTAGTTTTCCACAGAACTGTTCTTAACGCGACTCTTGATCGTTGAAACCGCGTTCTGTGAATAGGCGTTGGATGACAGTGTGACCTCCGTTTGCCACCGGACGATGTCGCTCATTCGTCGGAAAGAGTCACGTGAACTAAGTAGTTTTTCAGATAACCAAAAGAGACTAATTGTGGATCAATTCCACAGCGTCATGCCCGAGACCGTTGTCTTAATGTCACTGCTTAAATTTTTCAGTGGTTAGCATTTTTAGCAATAGGAAAGGTGAATTACTGAGACATCGTAGACTAAGAGAGCCTGGTGTGGAATCACGGATGGATCTTTCGCGTTATCGCAATCTGCATCGATAACGCTTACCCCCTAGAATAGCGCAGGGTTAGCAATAACAGTCTATAAAATTCGCTCCACTGATTGTGATAAGCGATTTGAAGTGCTGTGCGAAAAATGAAGAATTGGAGATCAAGTTTTCTCTGGCATAAGTTAAATCAAAAAATAACGATAACGCTAGGCACGCCTTATGAAGATCCATGATCGAGGCCCTGATCCAGAATACGAGTAGGTACTAATACCCTTACTCCCTCTGCTCCACTTTTACTAAATGTATTACTGAATAAAATACGTTGTGAAGTAACTTTGTGGTATTCCATTACACCAAGGTTTATTAAAAACTTTTACAATACCACAGAAATCTGTGGTATTGTAAAAGTTTTTAATAAACCTTGGTGTAAATGTATTACCTTCACTCTACCCACTTTGCGTATGCCTCATAGCGGGCAACGTTTATCCCAGGAGGTTCGAACGTCCTAAGAATATAGATATTATCCATCGCACCAGTATCTCCACCTTTATACCTGCGGCAACTTCTAGAAGTGATGTCAAGGTGAGAAAGCGACCACAACCCGTGGCGATGGCGTATTTGCCGAAATCAGTTGCACTACATTTGGGTTTTGAGTTAATTTCCGCGCAAATCACCAAGTTATGTACATCTACATCTAATACCCTGCAAGCCACCATAAAGGTGTGTGGCAGGGGGTGAATTCTCACCAAACATGCACTACATATCATGCATAAAAAAAGGATCAGTACTTTTATAGGTGCTGTTCAAAACTACGCTATTTAAAAAAAGATAAAAATAGCAAAACATGCATGCAAAAACATGCTGTTAGTTGGGTTAGCTATAAGTCCTTATACCAACATGCCGCTACCAATGTTATCCATTGCTACACTCGTACTGGATATATTTACCGTTATTCATATCCCTAATAGTACGAGGAAAAAAGGACATTTTGAATCTGTCAGTTCGGCAATCTATTTCTCTAATTTTGTGATTGTGGTCCAGTCTACCATAGTAAGTTGGGGTCCGCAAAATATTTTTAACATCATCACTGAAAATATGGTCTTAGAATTTGTTTAAGAGATTAAGTCAGAATGTCAACCTGCGACCTGACAATGATTCCCAATTTAATTCATTTAATAGATTGGTTACGCTAGTAAGGTTATCATACCGTCCCTTTACAAATCTTGCCGATCTTCGCTGCATACGTTCAAGTTCGTTATTTAGACCGATTTCGTAGGGATCCCATACACTGGCAGCATATACCAAATGAGGTCTTACAAGGGAAAAGTAGCTGATTTCTCGAACATGATAGTCACATTTACCCAGTACTCGTTTGACGAATCCCAGTTTACGATTCGCTTGACCCATTATTTCACGAATGTGTTTACCCCAGGATAGATCATTTGCCAGTCTTATTCCAAGATATTTAATGGATTCCACGTTTGTTAATTCATTATTATTTTGTAAGTGGTAGGAGGAGAGCTATTCTTTTTCCAAAAGTTCATTACAAGACATTTTTTAAAGATTAATTCTAACTGCCATGTATCACACCAAGTTTCAATTGCTTGTAGGTCAATATTTAAATATCAATGTATATCCAGTACTGACTGATTTTCATTTTTTTAAATTAAATATTTGTTTTTACGCATTTAATATTCAGTACCAGCGGTTAAATTGTCTACTAGGCCTTACAGTAAACTTACACCATGCAGTTCTCATAATAAGGCAGAATACACGGCATGTCAATCTTCAAAACTTCATCTTCTTCAACAGCTCTTGTGCTGTCTTTCAAGGAAATTCCCTAACCCTGTAATCTGAGATTGCAATCCAAGTTTGTTATTATTATTAAGATTTTTCAAATGAAATATATCATCGTGTAAATTTAATGCTTTTATTTAGTATAGAAGTTAAAGAAAAGTAAACCCACTCTAATGCGTTTTTGAGGTCAACGTCGCAGGTATCACTAATTTTCACCTCGTCTAAATGCAGGCAACTTCCTGACAAAGACAAAGGGGGAATCCAATACTCGGGTTTTAATTCATATTGATGGCTAGCTAAACCCGGCAACGTCTCGCTGTGGCTCAGTCTGCTTAGAAATGAATGTGAAAGGAAATTAGTATTCCAGCGAACAAGGATTCACCGAGAAAACACACAATTCAATTCAATACCCTGCCTTTCGTTGCTGTGGCTATACCGTGGATTGAAAGGAAAGGAAGAAAAAGATGTTTTTCTCAGAAAATAATTTTTTATTTTTAAGCTAATGGATTGACTGTATTTTTTGTTTGTCCGTTTTTTGCAGAAGCATAAAGATCGGACGACTTACCGACTCTTGAGCATGCGACGTATAATTTCCCATAAGTGAAGCAATCGTTTTATAAAATCTGCACAATAATGTGTAATTAACTGCACAATTGCAAAGATTTGCCCTTGCGCTTTATCGATAGTCATAGCGAACGTAAGGCGCGTTGCAAATCAAAATCGTTTAAACTCGACGCCAAGTCGGTCGGGATGAGTGGTGTTCGTGGAAGTAGCACGTCTTCGCCTTTATGAGGTCCATTCAGAATTGTTGCTTCAATTAGATTGTGCATCAATTTTGTAAATGCTAATCATCTACATCTACACGATACACTGCAAGCCACCGCGAGGGTGTGTGGCAGGGGGTGAAGATCACCAAGCATGCACTACTAACATGCAAACTAGCAACTATAATGTTTCATGCAACTAGATTGTTAGTATCTATAGTATTTAAGGGTTAATACATGCATCATGCACTACAGACTACTCTAAAATATTTCCCCTCCTATCCCTTTGCTATGCTGCCTATTCTGTTCTCTTATAGTACGGGGGAAAATGCCATTTTGAATCTTTCAGTACGACAATCTATCTCTCTAATCTTATTTATCTTGTCGAATCTAGCATAATACGGTAGTGTTTTTAATATGTGCCTAACATCTTTAGCAAAACTATCCGATTGAAATTTCTCTAATGAATTTTATCTGTACCTTAACCTACGCTCTGTTCCCGCCCCAATTCTTGTTTTAAGTCTGAAACACTACTCAACCTATCGTAACACCTTTTAACGAACCTAGCTGCTCTACGCTGCACACTGTATAGTTCTCTGATCACACCTAATTCATTAGGATCCCATACACTGGCTGCATACTCAAGGTGGGGCCTAACTAGTGAAAAGTAACATCGCTCTTTTGTCTTCTCGTCACATATAAAGATTTTTTAAATGCAAGTAGTGCCTTGCCGTTGAAAGCTCTGGCTCAAAGAAATGCGATTCGTTCGGTATTTCGCGAAATGCTGAGTTGAGGCGAGCTTTGTTCGGGTCGCCAAAGGACTTGGGCCCCCACGGATGGTCCTCTGGTCGTGGTCCATCCCCCCCTCCCCTTCCCACTCCTCTGTGGCCGACAATCGATGCGTAAGCCTTCGCCTCGCACCACCTTTGTACGAGGACCGCCTGGAATTCGCTCGATGAAGTCGAATGGAGCGCATTAGTATTGGAGGAGGGCCTGGAAGATCAATTAGGAGGGGATTATGGTCCAGGAGTGAGATTGAATATCAGCGGGGAAGAGTGAATAAAGCATGGCTTTCAAGTGTGGCTTAGTGTGTGGTTTAGGATAGTGATTCGCAACCTTCCGATAGGTTACCATCTTATGGAACACTTCTTGGATTTCTTTTTCATTGATCCGATTGGGCTTATCTCTCCAAAATCAAGGATAATTGGTGCTCTACAGTAATTAGGAATTCTGAAAGGAATTGGAGTGTCGTACAATGACGGAAGAATTATCCACAGTTTGTATAAAAACCAAGTAGCGGTGATAAAATCTGGACCCAGCTGTCAAGAAGCAAGAATAAGGAAAGCAGTAAGACAAGGCTGTGCACTGTCTCCCGTAATTTTTAATGTTTACAACGAGAGAGAGCCCTCAGTGAAATCAAGGAGAAGTGTTCTGGAGTGAACATCCACGGAGAACAATCAGTATGCTACGATTCGCTGATGACATAGCTCTCTCAGCAGAGACAGAGAAGGAGCTGAATAAGATGATAACAACCATGGAAAGGACAATGACCAGACATCAGCTGAAGATCAATAAGAAAAAAACTAAGATATTGGTGTACAGCAAGAGAGAGGAGGCCAAAACCAACGATATACTAGGAAAACCGAAACTGGAAGAGGTGAAAGAGTTCTGTTGCCTGGGAAGCAGAGTAACCCACGATGGACGAAGCAAGAAAGAAATGGTGAGTAGAATAGCCCAGGCAAAGAGGGCATTCTATCAAAAGAAGAAACTACTTATAGCTGGAAATACAAGCTTGGAAGTAAGGAAATAGTTTATCAGAACACACATCTGGAGCATGTTTATTTAAGGCAGTGAAGCATGGACGATGACAGCAGCGGAGAAGAAAAGGCAGGAAGCATTCGAAATATGGTGCTATCGAAGAATCTTGAAGATAAAATGGATCGACCGAGTGACAAATGAAGAAGTCCTAAGAAGAGTGGGAGAAAAGAGAAGTCTGCTGAAAACTATAAAAGGAAGACGGGACAACTTAATCGGCCACATCTTAAGACACGATGGCCTGATGAAGACAATCGTCGAGGGAAAAGTAATCGGGAAGAATGGAAAAGGCAGGCCTCGTATGAGTTACATAGAACAGGTCGTAAAGGACGTGAAAGAGAGGAACTACGTTAATATGAATAGGTTGGCTGATAGAAGAATCGAGTGGAGGGCTGAGTCAAACCAATCCTAGGATTGTTGACCAATGATGATGATGATGATGAAACCGTAATTAGTCCACAGGTTTGAGGAAGTGCTTCTATTTCATTCGCCAAATGTCGGTCGTGAGATTAACACATTCAGAAGTTGGTCCCGCTAAACATTTTTCTTTTTCTCGCAATAATCTCACCCCTGTTGCTTGTTTTCGAGGCACTCTGAGGTTTCGCAGATTGAGTACCATTGGTTTAGGGTGTTCGTGAGTTAGGGTTACGGTAGACTTGAGGCTTTTGTGCCCGAGGCTTGGGGAAGTTAATATGCTGGAGAGGAAGGAAGGAAGGCAAATGCTCAGTGGGGAAAAGGGAAATAAGGGGAGATGTGGACACGAAGGAAGCAGAACCATTTCGAACGGCGTATGCGATTTAAATGCTGGAGGCGAAGGAGGGGTAGAGGGGTGATGTGGGAATGGGACGGGGGAAGGGCGGGCGAAAGGGATGAGTGGAGGGAGTAAGGGTACGAGGGTGGCAGTCCACAATGGAAGGAAGCAACCTCTTCCTCCGTTCCGCGTCTTATAGCGGCCGTGGCACCAAGGAGATGTACGCTTTGGTGTAGTCACCTGTCTTGAGCGGGATAAGTCGAGAAAAAAGAAAGGAGATAGCAGAGAGGGTGGTGTGGAAGGGGTGGTTAAAGAAATAGGAGGCGGGTTTGTGGGGGGGGGGGCGAGGGGGGATGGACCACAGATCTCCATCTGAGTGGATCGGTCACAACACGACTTGGGCGTAAATGACCTTCATCATCATCATCATGTCCGCCTGTGTTTCCTAGTCTGTATATTCTCACTCATGGATGCTTCAGACCGGGGAGAAAGGTGGCAAGGATTGGAATAGAGCAAGGGTGGAGAGAAACCCGGCGTCAGCATTAGCCTGCACTTTACGAAAAGGCGCCAAGGGGACTGAGGCTTAGCGGCCCATCCGACGGACGGAGTGCTGTTCTCAACTAAATACTCAAGTAGGGGCTGGATGACCAATGAAAAATATCTTATAATGCAGGGGTTCGAACCCGGTCCCTCGAGGTGAATGGCCAGTATTCTAATCACTACACCATCCTGGATCCTGACTTTGATTAACTCTGCAAAGCCACTCGGGGTTAGTGGCAGGTGGTGATAAAACACTGCGATTGGTATATTCATAAAGCCATTACGTCAATACGTAACTTGGTGTTAGTCAGTTATGCTTCCTACAGTGACAACTTGCGATCATTGACCCATCGTCATCAGGAGCCAACAATTCTAGGAATGGTTTGGCCCAAATCTCATTCTCGTTTCTAACACCCGACATCCTCTTCTCAGTTACATATAATTCTTTCCTTTTAACTTCTTAACTATTTGCTACACACATCTCATGACAAGCCTTCCATTTCCATGCTTCCCATTCGCTATTTTCTCCAAGACTGTCTTCTTTTGATCACTATATCTCAAGATATGGCCAATTAGTTTGTCCTGTCTTCTTTTCAATGTTCAACTGACTACTCTGTTCTCCCTCTCCTCTTAGAACTGCTTCGTTACTCGCTCAGTCGATCCATTTAATCTTCATCGCTCCTTCATAGCACCACATTCCGAATGCTACCAACCTTGATTTTACTGCTCTCAATGTCTCACCGTCGTGGAGTGATTTATAAGCATGATATAGATGTACGTTCGTAACAACGAAGCAATAAAAAATTAACAGTGATTTAAAGCACATATTTAAATTTCCTTATAAGTTTATAGCAATAGGCACGCAAGGGTTTAGTTCAATGCCGTAATAGGCCCAAGAACTTTTCACATATCTTTTGATCTAGGCTACCTACGTTTTCCTACATATTCTTTCATGACTTCAGCCATTATGACCGCTTGTAATTCTCTGAAAGGAAAATGTTTCATTTGAATCCCTAAGGAAACTTCTATGATCCGATCTTGATCTCTTAAAAAAATTGTTCATATCGGATGTAAATTTGTGAACAATAAATTATATTATTGTATTGTATTTTCGTGCTCCAATCTAACACAATATTTGACCCCTTTTGATTCCGTTTCTTTTAACCACCGTGGTATACTTTGGAATAAGTCATATACAAGGAACGGTTTATTACCCCTGCCACACACCATGGCGGTGGCTTGCAGGGTAATACAGTAGAACTTCGCTTACACGACCCTCAATAGCACGACGACCTCAATTACAACTGCAATTTTCAAATCCCCTTGAGACTGCCATAATACATGATGTTAAATTAACCTCTATATCGCGACTATTATTATCCAGACAACCTCAAAAACACGGATTTTTTCCAATTCACAACGTAACTCAGAACCTCTATAACAAGTCATTTTGAGAAGTCAACCTCGATAACGCGACATTATACATGAATGGGTCAACCTTTAAGGCTGTCGGATGCCACTGCCAAAAACGCTTCTGCAGACCTCTATGCTTCTTGACTTGAAGACCCTGCTTCGCTGCTTAAACAAAAGTTTTCTGCACAGACTTCTAAAATAAGGATTGATCTATTAATAGGTTTAGTAATTTTTCACTCGTTGCTTTTCTCATAATTCTGTTGACCTCAAAAAAACGCAATTTTGACGAAAATAAGCTGATTTCCATGTTGGCGTATATGAAGTTAAATTCCGAACATAATGACTAATTATCACACTTTTTAAAAGCGGGAATCCTTCATCTCCATGTAAGACCAATCATTTGTATATATGGCCTTGAAATTTAACGAAAAGTTAAAATAAAACAAATTCAGTTGCATTAATTTTATATTCTTGGCGATATGAGAATTTATAATAAACAGACTTGGTTCGAAAATGCCATATTTCGGCAAATCGATATTGTATTTGAAAATCTGTTTTAATGCGCTATTGTGTGCAAGGGTTTACTTTTTTGACACCGTAAATTCCCGAGATATAAAATGTCAAATAGATTTTTTTCTGAATGAAAAGTAATTTTTGTTGTATTGCGCGCTAAATTGTCCACGAGGAAATATGTCATTTTATTATATGTCAGGTTACTTTTTTCTTACTTATTTCATAGAGGGTACAAAGCTGTGCATGGTAACCAAGTTTCATATCTTTCCACGAAATAGTATTATGTTCTTTAAAACCAAACGTGTTGGCAAGGGTCGCTCTAAACTTCACTCGTTATGAAGGGATTTATTGATTCAATTAACCTCGATAACACGACTGATAGCCAAAATAACCTTGATAACACGACCCTCAACAAAAGGAGCACCTCGATAACAAGACTGTTTCCCTAATCCCCTTGAGACACTCTCTTATTGAGGTTATTCTGTATTATATGGAAAAGTAGTGCAGAATTGTCCGGTTCTGTTGGATTGAAGAGTTTCGACTTGCTTGCGCGGCAAATGGTAAACTTAGGTTCGCCTCTCCCTCTCTCTCTCCATCCACTCATCCTCATCTGCCCCTCGCCTCTCCTTCCCGCCTTCTTCCGTTTTTTCGTATTCCAGTTTCATTCTCTCATTTTACGCTTCAAATTATGAAGCAGTCGCAAGCGTCTGCAGTTCCCGTGACATAAAGTAATTGGATGAGACAGGTCCCCTCGGCATCCTTTCTGGAGTATTTCCCCTTTCTCCGCAAATAGACAGCGTACATTTTCGAGTGGATTTGAAACAGCAATTTGTCATGTGCATTACAGCAAATTAGGATTCATGTATTTGAAAAATACGTCTTAGATAAAGTAGTGTGAATGGGGTGGAAACTCAATATCTACTTATTAGTAGAAGCCTCATTAAAAAAAATAAAGACGCCCATTCCTCATATCTCTCATAAATTGAACGTGTGCAGCGAAGATCGGCAAGATTTGTAATGGGACGGTAAAATAACCATATTAGCGTGACCAGTCTATTAAATGAATTAAAATGGGAATCATTGTCAGAATCATCGTCAGAATTTGTATTTCTTATATTGAAATTTAAACGAAAAGTCGAAATAAAAAATTCCATTGCAAGCATTCTGTATTCTTGGCGATATGAGAATTGATAATACATATCTTTTAGATTTTTGATAATCATTCAACTATGACAAAGTACTGTAATTTTATTACTGTACCTTTACGCTAAAATTAAATTGTGTTTTTTTTAAACGTGAATTTTATTTACTAACCTATTGCAAACTTTGTTACACAATATAACAATACTATAAATTATACTTTAAAACCAAACGCGTTAGCAAGGGTCGCTCTAAAATGCAGTCGTTATGAAGGGATTTAGTGATTCCATTTAACCTCGATAACACGACTGATAGCCAAAATAACCTTGATAACACGACCCTCAACAAAAAGAGCACCTCGATAACAAGACCGTTTCCCTAATCCACTTGAGACACATCTTATCGAGGTTCTACTCTATATAGATGTTGAAATAGATATTGGAACCCTCGCGAAATTTTTCTAGCGTCGTCTGAAAACATCTTGAATTCGAATCACCAGGGTGAAATAATTTGAGCTGCGGTCTAATAGCGATCCCCTTCCTAGGATTCCTGGAATCGCGGCTCTATCGCAGTTCTCAGGACGACATTTTCACGGTCTATCCAGCCCACTCCATTCCAACTTCATAAGCGAACTGCCTCGAACGGACCGCATAAACTGCGCTGCGTGAAATTACTCGCATCAGAGGGGGGATGTGAATTCCTTAAAGGGACGTTCAATCGCATTTGAATGCGTCGTCATCACGAGGAACTCCGCTACGAAATGGTGCGGTTCTGTGGACGTTTTGGCCCTGTCCCTCATTACGGAGAGACCGCTGGAATTCCGGCTGCTCTTCCAACAGATGGCGTTGAAGCGGGGAGGAGGAGAGGGAAACGCCCTCTTTCCCGAGGGCACTCACATTCACCCGTGAAAACTTTTCAAATACTTTTTCGCATTGTCAAGTTGAGGAATTATGTTCGACATGAAGAGGTTGGCCAATCGAAGAATTGGGTGCAGGAATGCGTCAAATTAGTCCCAGGATTGTTGACCGATTTTGATGATGGCCCAGTGGCTCATCACCTCAATGTTAGCTTGTGAGTGTTTTGATTTCTCCACCACCTTTCATCAAAATCTTCCCAAAAATACTTAAATGTTCAAACAGAGAGTATTAGCGTTGAAACCGTTAGGTATTTAAGTGTAACAATCGCTAAAGATTTATCGTGGGGAAGACACATCCGGGAAATACGCGGCCGAGCGAAGAGAAAGCTAGGATTTATAAAAAGAGTACTTGGGAAATGTGATGAGAAGACAAAAGAGCGATGTTAATTTTCACTAGTTGGGCCCCACCTTGAGTATGTAGCCAGTGTATGGGATCCGAATGAATTAGGTTTGGTCAGAGAACTAGACAGTGTGCAGAGTAGAGCAGCCAGGTTCTTTAAAAGGTGTTAAGATAGGTTGAGTAGTGTTTCAGAATTAATACAAGAATTAGGGTGGGAATCATTATCACAAAGTAGGTTAAAGTTCAGATTAAATCTATTAGAGAAATTTCAATCGGATAGCTTTACTGAAGACGTTAGGCACATATTAAAAACACCAGCATTAATGCTAGATTCGACCAGATAAATAAGATTAGAGAGATAGATTGTCGTACTGATAGATTCAAAATGGCATTTTTTCCCCCGTAGTATAAGAGAACAGAATAGGCAGCATAGGAAAGGGATAGGTAGGGGAAATATTTTAGAGTAGTCTGTAGTCAATGATGCATGTGTGAACCCCTTAAATACTATAGATACTAAAAATCAAGTTGCATGAGACAATACAGTTGTTTGTTTGCATGTTAGTAGTGCATGCTTGGTGATATTCACCCCCTGCCACCCACCCTCGCGATGGCTTGCAGGGTATCGTGGAGATGTAGATGAATATAGAAGAGGCGGGTGCATAAATAAATGCTCTGCAAGGAAAGGGATGTCTCCTAAAAGAGTAAAGGAATCTTATACGCCGTTTAAGGTGTAGTGAAATGATTTGTCTGCATGTGTCAAGCTTTGAGGTACCTTACTTTGATCGAGCGAATGAAACCACAAGAATGTCCACGCTCGAGCAAATATTTCACTAACATTGAGCGGCAGTTGCGGTTGGTGATGGGACGCACAATGCTGCTTTACCCTAGTATAGAATTACCTCAATCATTTCTGAGAGAAATTTATCATTTTAAACGCCAGGTAACAAGTAGATAATCAGCTATATCATGTCATGATGTAGAAATGATGGCATGATGAAGACAAATCGACAGGAGAAAAAGAAGAAATGGAAGACAAAAGGCAGTCGTCGAAGGACAAGTGAACGGGAAGAATGGCAAAGGAAGGCCTCGTGTGAGATATGTGTAACAAGTGATGGAGGATGTGAAAGAGAAGAATTTTATCAATATGAAAAGATGAGCTGATCGGAGAATTCATCTACATCTACATAATACCCTGCAAGCCACCATAAAGGAGTGTGGCAGGAGGTGAATTCTCATTCAACATGCACCACATATCATGCATAAAATAGGGTGAATAATAATATATTAGTCTAAACTTCACTATTTAAAAAGATAAAAATTGCAAAAACATGCTGAAGTCAGAATTGAGTTGAGAGCTGCGTGTCAAATATATCTCAAGATTGTTGACTGATGATCATGATGGTGAAAGTAGTAGAAGAACGAAAAGCACTGTGACAATAATTTTAATTTCCCTGTCAATCGCTCTTAAAGTTTTCGGCGATTAAAGTTTCCTGGACGCCATTGGTAAAAACCACTGAATACGTCATCTACAAATGTACTCGTATTTGGAGAGGAGTTGGTTGAAGGAGAATGATCGCCTTTCAAGATTATCCATGAATCCATTTTTGGTCATGCTCATGAATACCTGAATACCTCGATGAGCACCTGAATGAAAACCTCGATTAGTGGATGGGTGTCCGAATGAATACAGGGACGTTAGCGCCTCCGTGAATAACTAAATTCCTAGATGAAATTCCTAAACACGGGCTTCCGTAGTAGAGTCCAATTATGGCTTTAATATCGTGGACGTTGGTGAAGTGCACAAAATTACGGCTGCTTTGTGAAATGGTGTACACGGCTTGGCCTCTCAGTCTAGCTTCTTCAAATCTCCTAGAAATCCGCTGGTAAGATTAACACTTGTACTGCAAAAATATATTGGGGCACTTAATTGCGCTCTAATGTTGATTGGGATTGTAGCCATGGCTATAAATTGACAAATAATAAATGAAGGAAGATCTACATCTACACGATACCCTGCATGCCACCGCGAGTGTGTGTGGCAGGGGGTGAAGATCACCTAGCATGCACTACCGTCATGCAAACAAGCAACTGTAGGGTCTCATGCAACTAGATTGTTAGTATCTATGGTATTTAAGGGATTAATACATGCAGTATGCACACTACAGACTACTCTAAAATATTTCCCCTACCTGTCCTATGCTGTCTATTCTGTTCTCTTATAGTAAGGGGGAAAAATGAAATTTTGAATCTATCGGTACGACAATATTTCTCTCTAATCTTAATTGTCTGCTCGAATCTAGCATAATACGCTGGTTTTTTTAATATGTGCCTAATATCTTCAGTAAAGCTATGCGATTGAAATTTCTCTAATAGATTTAATCTGTACTTCAACCTATGCTCTGATAATGATTCCCACCCTAATTCTTTTATTAATTCTGATACGCTACTCAACCTATCGTAACATCTTTTAACGAACCTAGCTGCTCTACGCTGCACACTGTCTAGTTCTCTGATCAACCCTAATTCATTCGAATCCCATGCACTGGCTGCATACTCAAGGTGGGGCCTAACTAGTGAAAAGTAACATCACTCTTTTAAGCTAAATGCACTTATTTTTCTTTGCTCTACCTAAGAGAAAGAATATTATTAATCATTCACTGCGTCGTTGCTCTTAATTGAACCACTTTAGAGTACCTAGGAAATTACCCATCATTTAAGGATATGTTATTTAGCTAACGACTGCACTATAGATCTGGCTTAATTCATTGCGAAAGAAGTATACATTTCCAAACAAGCTTAGTTGGAATAACGTTTACGAAGGGAACTCTTCAAATGTGTAATAACGTTCTGTATGTAGAAGAAAAACAGATTTACTGAGCGTCTAGCCTGCTTTTGCTTCACTTATTCCGGCTGCTCTCTCTCTGTATCTCTCACAGAATTTATGAGACATACGAGTTTCATGTGACTACAGATGGAGAGTTTTCGTGGCGCGCTACTTCCAGAAAGGAGAGAGAGTCTTGGCGAAACGTGGCCCCTCTGCCTGCCGGCCGCGAGGCGTCCCCTACAATCGCAACGGAAGATCTTTTCTCGTTTCTTTAAGGTAAATGGTTGCCATGGCGACGGATAAAGGCCGAATTCGCACATGGAGTGACGGCGCTGAATGGAGGCGTCTCACGCCGTCGTTGCATTCTGTGCCATGCATCCAGTTAAATCGTGGTAGAGATGCCTATAATCATGGCTTTTATGGCTCAACGTTAGCGTCAGTTCGCCTGGCTGGGATTTCCCGAAGACTCAATGGGGAACATGCACTATTTTTTGTAACTCTTTGAATGTGAAGATTATTAGCTAAAATGCGCTCGGAGAAAAATTTACTGAAGAATTAAGTGCGTTACAAAGATATTACTCTTTGAAAATTTTACTTTTTTGGCAGCTTAAAAGCACGACGTCATCGCATGATGTCACGGCACGGTATCACTAAGGGCGTTGTTTATCTGTTTATGCGTGGAGGTGAGTTGTTAAATGAATACTTGGTGATAAATTATGTATTTATCTCATTTGTTTATTGCAATAAACGATTGTATTTCGATTTTTTATTTACGTAGTATGGATGGTAACGAGCAAATCGTCCATTAATTATATAATGCCTGTTTATTGCCCAAGAATTTCTACTACGTCTATGCAATCGCCGTTTTTTTTAGAAGAACGCCGCCATAAGGGAGTCAACCAAAGGAAATTGTCGGAATGTGCTTTTTTTAAGTATTTTTTCAGTCATCGTTTCTTTCGAGAAACGGCTAAAAACCTCAAAACAATATATTCACTTCGTTTTCTTCTAAAAATCAAATGTCTATCTCCGTTGCAATATGGAACCTATACCGTGCAGTGACGTCAGAAGGCGTTTCAGGTCACGTGACTTTCATCGATTTTCGGGAACATTTTGATAGCATTTAATAATCTTTGTGTTGGGCGTAAAAAATTTAGCTTATATATTTAAATTGGTGAGAAAATTTCGCATCAAGTACGTCATTAATCTTCGCGAAACAAATTTCATGCATATTCCCCATTTAGGATATGCATTCCGTTGGCGTTGATCACCTGATCCTCAGCCCTTTCTCAACTCCCCGTTAACTTGATATCCATCGTGTGCCGTTCTCGGTAATTTCGTTCCTCCATCCTCCTGGCAGTTCAGAACAGAAGAGACATCCGAGACTGTGTTGTAGAACAATGCTTTGATGTTTCATATTTCCATTTACCTTCCTTGTTCTATAGTCTCTTATTCAGTGTCATGTCCTATTCTGTCGATGTTCAACGAAAAGAAACCCGTAGTATATTAAGCAGTGGGAATTTAATTTGTACAATAAAACCACATGAAATGGCATTTTACGGGAATGTATACTTTCCGTATTAAATTAAACATTTTCTCGAGGAATTCAACAACAATCGCCCGGAAATTTATCTTCAGAATTAGAATCCACTTGAAATCCTCACCACCGCTATAAGGCAGTGATTTAAAGAGAGATAGGGAGTATCCCCCCCTACGGAGTACCATAATTTGTAAAATACCAATGTCCTTTATTGATTCTAGAATGTGTAAGTGGACACTTTCAGCTCAAATGGGAATATTATCGTATTATTCAGTTCTATTTAGCGATTCTATCTTTTTCTGTTTTGAGTCTCTGGTGTTTAAAGCACTGATACTGCCGGTTAATAATTAACGTCTTATTCACCAATTGCATGCATATTCTGCGTTATCTTGAGAACATTGTTTAAGAATTCATCGACGTTACTCCTTAAAGTATAGGAGAACGCCAGAGAACCTTCGTGAGAAAAGAGAAATTCGAACTAGACAAAATGCGAGAGCACGATGAAGGCTCGGAAAATAAGTTCAACGCGGTTCTCAGTTTGGGTTTGGTGACGAGTGAAAAAAGACTTCAGTGAAGCGTAATAGATTTTACAACAATGCATAACTTTACGTCATTCTTTAACTTTCTTCTACGACTTCCCATCTGAAAATTTCTCACGCGAAGGAGAATGCGAATTCAAAAAATCTTCAACATTGTGATGTGCCTGGTTCAGTTAAAAATATTCACATCCAATCAAAATCAACTTTTTTAGGAAAATAAGATAAGAACATGGGGAGGAGCATACCGAGAACTTACAGACGTAAAAAAAACCTTTTAGTTATTCTTTGTAACTTAACAACAACTGCGTCCGTATGTTGACTAAAAAACCGCAGTGACTTTTTTAAACCACAGCAAGCCTTTACGCACTCTTCGGGTCTAGACGATATAGTAACGCGTAACCTTTGGTATCATAATCAAGGGTCAACAATCCTAGGATTGGTTAGACGCAGCCCTCCACTCGATTCCTCTATCAGCCAACCTCTTCATATTGACGTAGCTCCTCTCTTTCACGTCCTTCACAACCTGTTCCATATACCTCATACGAGGCCTGCCTTTTCCATTCTTCCCGTTCACTTTTCCCTCGATGATTGTCTTCATCAGGCCTTCGTGTCTTAAGATGTGGCCCATTAAGTTATCCCGTCTTCTTTTCAGAATGTCCAGCAGACTTCTCTTTTCTCCCACTCTTCTTAGGATTTCCTCGTTACTTACTCGGTCGATCCATTTAATCTTCATCATTCTTCTGAATCATTACATTTTGAATACTTCTACTCTTTTTTCCTCCACTGCTGTCATCGTCCACACCTCACTGCCGTAAAGAAACATGCTCCAGATATACGTTTTGATGAATTGCTTCCTTATTTCCAAGCTTGTATTCCCAGCTGTAAGTAGATTCTTCTTCTGATAGAATGCCCTCTTTGCCTCGGCTATTCTACTCACTATCTCTTTCTTGCTTCGTCCATCGTTGGTTACTCTGCTTCCCAGGTAACAGAACTCTTTCACCTCTTCAAGTTTCTGTTTTCCTAGTTTGACATTTGTTTTCTCCTCTTCTATCTTGCTGCACACCAATATCTTAGTCTTCTTCTTATTGATCTTCAGCTGATGTATGGCCATTGTCCTTTCCATGGTTGTTAGCATCTTATTCATGACATGTCTCTGCTATGAGAGTTATGTCATTAGCGAATCGTAGCATACTGATTTTTTTCTCCGTGGACATTCACTCCAGAACACTTCTCCTTGACTTCACTGATGGCTCTCTCGATGTAAACATTAAAAATTACGGAAGACAGTGCACAGCTTTGTCTCACTCCATTCCTTATTCTTGCCTCTTCACAGCTGGGTCCAGATTTAATCACAGCAACTTGGTTTTTGTACAGACTGTGTATAATTCTTCGGTCATTGTACGACACTCCGATTCCCTTCGAAATTCCAAGCATTAAATTCCAATCCACGTTGTCAAAAGTCTTCTCTAAATCCACAAATGCAAAGAAGGTCGGTTTGTTCTTCTCCATTCTCTTCTCTATGCACAAGAACTCTGTAAAGTACTCGGATAACATAGTAGACATTTTCAATACTATGAAAATATCGGTAAAAATGTCGCCTAAGAAGATTGCGATGAATAATGTTTGCGTTGTTCCCGTCATCCGTCATGTTTGACTGAATGATTCTGGTCTCTCGGACCCAATGCCCGGGTAAAGATTTGAAAAGCTGTCGGTCCTTACTCAACCGGATGAAGTCTTACCCGAGTGCATAAGACTTCACCCGGAGCCAGTTGAAGTTCAAGGAGGACCGAATAGCTTGGGAATAGGAAGCAATAGGTGACTCCGATTGACAATGTTTTTAGACGCTTTGCTGCATCTTTCGATTCTAAAAGAAATTTCAAATCTGAGGTCAAAGGCTACGGAAAATATCCCAAGCTGTATTTTATTTATTTAAGCCGTAGGAAACATTGACTCGGTTACACACGAACGCAAAAAGAATGACCCTTGGGGACCATATAACGCCATGTTTTTCCACTTCACCTCCGAATCGCCGGGAGGAGCAGTGGTCCAGCTTATGAAATATTTATCGAATCCGCGTTCGTGGAACTCCAACATTCCGCGCGCACCGAATGCGTCGCTTCAATTTACTCCCGAATCGGAAAAGCCAAAGGTCGGGGTTTGGAATATATGGCTGCACTCTGCTTCTGAACGTAAATGGTGACAGATTTATAGCATTAAAGATTCTCCGCCAATTTGGAAGATATGTGTAGAAAATAGACACGAGGAGATTTAACCAAAAATAGGTGTTACCAGGAGAATTATGTTATATATCTGACAGTAAAAACATGCTTCGTAAAATTATCGATTTTGATTGAAATAAACTCTTGGATTATTTTTTCCTGTACATTTAACTCTACGTGTGTTTAAAACTCTGGCTTATCTACACGATACCCTGCAAGCCACCGCGAGAGTGTGTGGCAGGGGGTGAAGATCACCAAGCATGCACTATTGACATGCAAACAAGCAACTATGGGGTCTCATGCAACTAGATTGTTAGTATCTATAGTAGGTATTTAAGGGGTTAATACATGCATCATGCACTACAGAATATTCTAAAATATTTCCCCTACCTGTCCTATGCTGCCTATTCTGTTCTCTTATAGTAAGGGGGAAAAATGAAAATTTGAATCTATCCGTACGACAATCTATCTCTCTAATCTTATTTATCTGGTCGAAACTAGCATAATACGCTGGTGTTTTTAATATGTGCCTAACATTTTCAGTAAAGCTATCCGATTGAAATTTTTCTAATAGATTGAAATTTCTCCGATTGAAATTTCTCTAATAGATTGAAATTTCTCCGATTGAAATTTCTCTAATAGATTGAAATTTCTCCGATTGAAATTTCTCTAATCTGTACTATAACCTACGCTCTGATAATGACTCCCACCCTAATCCTTGTATTAATTCTGAAACACTACTCAACGTATCGTAACACATTTTAACGAACGAAGTGTTGCGAGTAGAAATCACACTACATCCGTGCCTACCAAGATGTCCTCTGGCTTCTCATAATGGATGTAATGCCTCCTCCCAGTACTTCCCCTTGATTCCAGCAGCACTAGATTCCAGGTATCGGCAATTTGTCCGGCGGCATTCCGAACATTCCACCTCCTTACTGCCGCTCCACATAAAAGTTCGTTACCAATCATTCCGCGATTATTCCATCTCAAATTCAATTCAATATCATTAATGCCATTCCTCAAATCCTTAGGGTTGGATCTCCATTCCAATATACACAGCTATCAATAGAGATGTTTATTTAATTTATTTTGTTATTGACGACGAAATGAATACGCAAAAGTAGTGGACTGAAAGAAATATGCAGTGTTACAACTAATTCCATGCCTTCACTATTTTTCAATATATCCCCGTTGGACATTTGCGATGAAACAATCTTCGTTGGGAGTTAGGCACTTGTAAGATTGCCTTTGTGTTGATTATGTGAGTACAGGACTTTCCATATTATCAGTTATTTCGTACTTCCGTTTTTTGCAATAGGATAGTTTTCTATTTTTTTGTTATTGTCTTGGCCAGAAATTTATAACCTGGAGTGTGTGTTTTAAACCGCTTTATTTCAAAATAAAGTTAAGGTTTTTCCTTCTGTAATTGAAAAGCGAAAAATTCCAATGGTGCCAAAAGGCGACGGCAAACTATTTCATGCCGGTAAATTCTGTATGTGACGTCAAAGGTACGTACACTCTTTCCCTGCCGCCAGATGGTGTGGAAGACACTTATAAGTTGACGGCGCAATCCGTGAAGTTTATCAAGTATCTGAGGGAAGTTTAATGTGCAGTTAATATTAAATTTTCAGTTCAGTTAAACTTTACTTATTTGTTTTAAGATTATTAATCACTTTATTCATTTAAGGCTTTTGCTATTCATTTTACTAAGCGGAAGTGAACTTGGCCTATAGTCGTACCATATTGCTTCGCGGCAGCAGAGGACTCCACGAGCGGGAAGCGTAGTGGAGCCTATAATATGACGACTTATATGAATTTAACGACTATTAATTAACCATGTTTAATAACGGAGGAGACTTTTCCAGCTTTCATAAGATTATATCTATATATCTACGACATACCCTGCAAGCCACCTCGAGGGTGTGTGGCAGGGGGTGCATCCACACAAGGAACAATGACACAACAATTTCATAGATTCGACAGAATCATAGGCTATTATTAATATATTTCTAACGGAGCTTAGTGGCTCTGAAACACAATGGTAATTTCAGGAGACGTACTTTTGGTAATACTCCAATCTCAATAGGTACTGACTTTGCGCACCCTCAGGTTTTGCATTAGTATCATATCCATTGATTTCTAGCTGTTAATACGCCCCAATTTAGACATGATCATACTAAACGTCGAGGTCAAAATATTTACTCCTTCGATAATGCCTCGCTACATATATACCTGTTACGTCAGCAACAATGCAGCATAGTCCCATAATTAATGACCTTTTTCAAACAAACGTAAAATGAATGTTTAATTCTCTCGTAAACTGGGATTCCTCAATCCAATGTTTTTTGCATGAAATGAATTTATTTACGGCTGATCACCAATCGCAATTGATGAATTCTGTTTTCTTTGACGAAGGCATCTACCCCATTGATTTTTGGATGGCTTTTGATTCGCACAATCACGTCATCGCCGCGTTCATTACTGTATTCGAGCGAGTGAATTTCCATTGCTGCAGGAGCTGTGGACGGAAAAAATAACGTGTTGATTATTCTAATCTACATCTACATAATACTCTGCAAGCCACCATAAAGTTGCGTGGCAGGGGGTGAATTCCCACCAAACATGCACTACATATCATGCATAAAAAAGGACGGTAATAGTTGTCTATAAGTTGCCGTTTGAACAATTTCTTCAAGAAAAACTTTTTCATTCTTCCTTTGTGGTTAGCAAAAGCACCTTTTTCTCAAATTTAGTCCTGCGCTCTTTACATATTAATCGGTTTTTCGTCGTCATAAATGAAACAGTTCCATCATTTTAAGGTATGGATATTTATCATCATTATATGGATAAAATTAATCTACTTCCTTACAACAACGTAATCAAAGTTCATTCGCGAATTTCACAATTTTCCTGAGGGTCAAGACATTGATTAATTTATCTCGTAGGAAATTTATGGAATAAATTTTGATGATTTTTAAGTGGGCCAGGATAATTTATGATCGATGTAGAAGATTTGAGGAAATTCAATTCCAGGTGGAATAAAGATCTGGAAGAGCTGTATGGTAGTCATAAAATATCAACCAGTTCGGGCGTGTAAGAGGAAATGTCGATAATAGCAACCTTAATTGATTTACTAATTGCGGAGTGGAAATTGTGGGAAATAATTCGGAGGAGAGAGGTTGAAGTTTATAATATATCAACACAGGTTATGTTAGCAACGGGGGATGAATTGAAGAGTGAATATTTTCTCAAGTGGGACGGAGCCGAATGTCTAATCTAATGCAAGAAACACTTGGAAGGACTACGTGATGATGTCAGTAATTCGAAGGGTTTAGGCTTAGAGGAGGAGAAAGGTGTAGATGAGGATGATGTGACCCCAGGAAGACTTAATATTACAAGAGAGAGTATTACCAGTAATGAAAGCGGTAAATAAATTGGAATTGAAAATATACGATTCTAGGTAGGTACCAAGATTTAACTGTGCTTTCCTCAGTTTTATCTGATCCATACCATCAAAAGCTTTCTAGAGTTATTAAAAATACGTATCATCATCCTGAATTTCCTCAATAGGTATTCATTTATACTCTCAACAAAACTATGTCTTCAAAAGATTCCCCTCCCTTTCCGAAGCTAAATTAATCCACCCTTAAGGTCTGATTTTCATCTATTTAAAACCCCAAGAAATCAAACAATTCAGGCTGAGTTCCCTCATCTTTCTAATGGACTCACTTATCCAGAGGAGAAGTGCATACAGTACTGCAGTCACGTTTTGAAAAAAGATAGTCGGCGCATTCCGAAGTACTGTACACCGTGTTAAGCCTCAATGGAGACAGAATTGGAGACTTTTCTCCAAATTTAAGGGGAAGACATTTTTTTAAAGTCACGAAAGCAGAAGTTTGTAGGCTACGAAGACCTGGAGAGTTTAAATTCGCATGTAATTGATAAATATGCAGTCATGGGCAGAAAGATGGGAGAATGTTTCTGGAAAAATCGGAATTATTGACGCTGCAGAGGTAGGTCCAAGAATCCCCTGTATGATGTATTATTTAATTGGACTCCATGTGAAGGTTATTGCGTTCGGAAAAGTCTGCTCATTTCTTCTGATTATCATAGTTATTACATGAAAGGTCAGCATTGAAACAACCGAAAATTGCAGTATTTTATGTGTGAGCATATCAAAAAAAGGTATTATTGAAGGTCTGTCGGAAGAGCCATTTTAGGACGTCCATAAGAAATATGAAGCAACGATTTCGATGCGTAAACATCGTACAGATTTCATGATAACACAGAAAGAAAAACAGGAGCCAAATCCACAAAAATAAACTTTACTACGACCCGGGTTTCACTCTATTACAGCATCGTCAGGTAGCGTATATCAAAGATGCACCAACATACATATATTAATATATATGTTGGTATATGAATAGCATATGTATAAGATAATGTATAAGATTCATCGTGTGTGTTTCATCGGCTCTTCTGAGTGCTACTTCCGGAATATATATATATATATATATCACGGTTATCATATATATTCCGCGGTTATACATATATATATCAATGGTGTTTTGTATATATATATATACAAATATATATATATTGTATATATATATATTGTATATATATATATTTGTATAATTGTATATATATATATATATATATACAAAACACCATTCATACACAACGCCATAGGCGCAAATACACAAATATAAATTCAGACAGAAGGTGAAAGAAAGAGACAGTGAACATACAATAAACAGTGAACACAACGGTGGTGTGGAGATGAAATGCGGTCAAGGCGAAATTTTTTCCATGTGTTTTCGACCATCATTTCATCTCCACACCACCGTTGTGTTCACTGTTTATTGTATGTTCACTGTCTCTTTCTTTCACCTTCTGTCTGAATTTATATTTGTGTATATATATATATATATATATTTACCCACTCCTGCCCCCGTCTCCCACACTCCTTTTCCCCCACACTGGTTACTTCTGTTGACCACCAATAACCGTCCACTCCCACGCTCCTCCCCTTTCCTCCCCTCCCATTTTGTCCTTTCATATATATATGTTGGTGCATCTTAGATATACTCTACCTGACGATGCTGTAGTACAGTGAAACCCGGGTCGTAGTAAAGTTTATTTTTGTGGATTTGGCTCGTGTTTTTCTTTCTGTGTTATCATGTTTCGCTTCCACTCCATATCGCCTGAATCTTCAGAATTTGATCATACAGATTTATTAAATTAATAATTGCGGGTTATAGTATTAGGCGTTCGGGAATTGTCCAGAACGTTATTATTAAGAGTATCACATTTACGTATACGCCTACCCCTACCTCACATATACCGGTCCGGTCGTGTGTAAATATATAATACCCATCTCATTTAACCATTTTGTCTCAAGTTAAATCTTTGAGCCAGATCTATGACAGACAGATGGATTCAAAGTCACGGTCATGGAAGAAGAGAGAGAAAACTGACCATAGAGTGGCTAAGAGGGCACATGGCGCAGTGATTCGTTGAGTGACGCGAGAATTGGTCCTCGAGGTAGAACTATCAACGAGTACATGTTTAATAAATGGAAGGCACACCTGGTTAGAAATTGCTGAAAGCGGTAAAGTGCGGGCGACGCTGAACAGGGGATTGAACTCTCTGTCGGTCATCGTGAAAACACGGTTCAAAATATCTGAAAGAGGCTGTTGAAGTGAACCTTCGTAACAAGTATTTTCAATTTCAAAGAATATTATTCGGGAATCATAATACATGTGTGAAAGATACTCTCCTAAATGTAAGGAAAAAGTACAAGGCAAAAAAGTCAACCCAAAACTTGTTGAAAATCGGTAGATAATAATAGTATTTTAATAAATGAAGAATGACTCCGTAGTTACACAATAATTTGATTCCCTGTATCTTGGACGTGTCCAATTTCCGTAATGAATATTTTTGTCAGTGAAATGTACCTACTGCGTATTTGTTGACGAATATGTCTTGGCTTAAAACCAAAGAAGTTCCTCTGTAGAAGCAGATGTGCTCGTTATACATATGTTATTAATATTAGAATGTGTTTGCATTCCCTTCATGTATGGTATCCGACAGACCTCCAACATTTCCACTCTATTTTAATTAGCTGATGGCGGTGCTTGTTACTTACCTCGCAACTGAAAAGAGAGAACTTGAGAAAAATCAGGTCATACAACGAGTGCTTTCCTTCACTCCTTTTGCACCTGCCTTCTTATAAACCTCTCCCCAGTTCTACGGGGTAACAAAACTGCTTCTTTAAGATAGAGAGACAACTTCTGGATGGAGACTTTATTCGGGCCTTCGTTCACTAAAACCTTTACGCTATATCTTCGTAGTGTGATATCCTAAAGTTTTTATCTCTTTGTAGCATGATATCGTAAGGTTGTATCCAAGATATCCTCATTTTCAGAGTTTTTATTGAACTATTGTATACCACCTACCAAATTAATCCTTTTTCAATATAAAATGAGCAAAAAAGTACTCAATTTATTTTGATATGGAGAACCAATTACGTCACAACGGTTGATACGATACTAATTAATATTTGGAAAATATTCACTGACTTTGTGAAATTTGGTTCGCCGCGTCAGTGCCAATATATGTGATATCTGTAATCCTGTATGTATATTCTGCAGAAATATACTATGGAGAGATCACGGATATTCTTAACCGACTTTCTTACCCACTGTTCTACTTGCACGCAGCGGAATGAGATCTAAATATTTAATGCCCAAGGTTGAGCTGTTTACTGCCGTGCAAATAGCTCGTTAACTTGGGAGTTTATATGCCTTTAGACTTAATTTTCCGTTCCCTGGCTGCTATGGCCTTATGGCTTAACATCGCGTGCAGTATTGCCTCGTCAATATTTATGATTCACCTTGTAGGCAGGTCCACTTACTCTTGCATGTTCTGTTGTCAATTACTGCATATACTGTAGTTTTGTTTCTATATTTTCAAAATACATTAAAAATGTAGAGCTCCATATGCCGAAGTGGAAGCGGCTCGCATCTACCATGGCGCTCAATTAAGCGGGAATATGTTGAAGTTTTGTGCGAAACGAGGTTTGCGACCCAATTTACTTTCAGATAGATAGTATGTTCTCCGAATCGATGGTTTAGATCCGAAATCCGAATTAGTGTGAATCGGGTCCTTATTTATCCCTCGAACTGAATCAGTTTTATCGCTTTCCGACACTTCTATGCACTTTGCAAGTAAATACTGATGATGAAAACTTTATTCATCTTTAGAAAACTGATTAGAAAATAATTCTGAGATTGATTACAAAAAAGTTATGGGTGAAAATTTGTAAAATTAAAACCAAGTTTCAAAACGATACCGAGAAATAAAATGTAATGTATACACTCATTTAAGATTTTGAGCATTGGTACTTAGTATTTAGGATGGTGCAGAGATGAATAGCACATGACAATCACTATTCCAAAAAGAGTCCACTGAAATCCAATGATAAATAATGAGGTGAACATTACTTTGGCAAAGACGAGGTTTCCTTACGTAAGGGTTTTCACCATTCCCTCGGGTACTAACCGATTACTCAAACTGAAAATGCCCCTCGTTATTCCTCAAAAATATTTTTTTCTACCAAAGAGGCGGGTCCTATCTTTCTCAAGTACCTCCTGGCCTCATTCTAGCCTCGAAGGTTTGGAATACTATTCCCATTTTTGTAAAACTTCTACACCTACATCTACACCTGCATCTACATAATACCCTGCAATCCACCATAAAGGTCTGCGGCAGGGGTGAATTCTCACCAAACATGCACTACATATCATGCATAAAAAAGGATTAGTATTTATATAGGTACTGTTCAAAACTACACTATTTAAAAAAAGATAAAAATAGCAAAGCATACATGCAAAAACATGTCGTTAGTTGGGTTAGCTTTAAGTCCTTATACCAACATGCAGCTACCAATGTTATCCATTGCTACATTCGTACTGGATATATTTAATGTTATTCATATCCATAATTGTCTGAGGAAAAAAGAACGTTTTGAATCTTTCAGTTCAGCAATCAATTTCTCTAATTTTATGATTATGGTCCAGTCTACCATAGTAAGTTGGGGTCCGCAAAATATTTTTAACGTCATCACTGAAAATATGGTCTTGGAATTTGTTTAAGAGATTAAGTCTTAATTTCAACCTGCGATCTGACAAGGATTCCCAATTGAATTCATTGAATAGACAGGTTACACTAATAAGGTTATCGTACCGTCCCTTTACAAATCTTGCCGATCTTCGCTGCACACGTTCAAGTTCATTATTTAGACCGATTTTGTAGAGATCCCATACACTGACAGCATATTCCAAATGTGGTCTAACAAGGGAAAAGTAGCTGATTTCTCGTACATGATCGTCGCATTTACCCAATACTCTTTTGACGAATCCCAGTTTACGATTCGCTTGACCCATTATTTCACGTATGTGTCTACCCCAGGAAAGATCCTGTGTCAGTCTTATTAGATGATATATTGAAGTCATATCGCCATTTCCACCGGGTTAGGGCTCGCGATTCCATTTTCTGCGAGTCAGAACTTCGTAGGAAATCGCAGGTGGCCCAAGGAAAGGAACTTGTCCCCACTGCCCTGATTTTGTGTAAATTTCACATGCCATTGGCTTAGTACGGGGTGATCTCTGCTCTCACCTATCATAGACCAACCTTCGGGTAGAATCACTGAGTGAGGGGAAACATCTGCTGCGGACGTTTCAGCGGCTAACTCTGCCGTCACCTCCAGAGTAACCTTCAGGAGTCGAGACCCAAATTGTCGGGACTATAAAGATTCCTTTAGGCTCAGGTGATTGATCCGAACCAATCATCTTACTCTTGGCCCGTGACTAGCACTAACGGTACGGTTTCATGTCCCGTGTCATGGTAAAAGTTTTCAGTGAGGCATAAGGTAACCTGCGCTCGAGGTGGGTTGTGTTTGAAACCGTCGGGATTATCTCGAATGGGTAACCAAGGAGTCACGTAATACAAGCAAAATGCTTTGCAAATTTAGTGTGTCTGAATCGCTCATTACAATATAATTATTCCAAGATATTAAATGGATTCCACGTTTGTTAATTCATTATTACTTATTTTGTAAGTGCAAAGAGGAGTGCTATTCTTTGTCCAAAAATTCATTACAAGACATTTTTTAAAGTTAAATTCTAACTGCCATGTATGACACCATTTATCAATTGCTTGAACGTCAATATTTAAATATTCTTTATCAATTGGGCATAGAATTTCCCTGTACACTACTACGTCATCGGCAAATAGACGAAGCTTACTTTTTACCACCTTATGGATATCATTTAATAAAATGCATGTTTGATTACTGACAGTATTTATGTAATATAATTGATAATAATGGTTCATAATAGATTTACGGCTCAAATTGAGACTTGGAGTGAAAGATAGCTCCAAAATCCAAGTTTGGTTTCCTCCCTAAACAAAGATGTTAAAATGTCTTAATACTATGCATGCCTTTGATTTTTCCCACTCCCGTTGAATTTCAACGGGCACTTTCAGCTATCACATCTTAAAAATGTTTGAAAATAAAATGCCAAGGTTGAAATAGGGTATAAAACAGCCAAGGGCACTGCAAACCACACGTCAGCTAAGATGGTTGCGTCGTGAGGCATTCACGGCAAAAGTGTCTACATCTTCACGATACCCTGCAAGCCACCGCGAGGGTGTGTGGCAGGGGGTGAAGATCACTAAGCATGCACTACCGACATGCAAACAAGCAACTATAGAGTCTCATGCAACTACATTGTTAGTACGTATAGTATTTAAGGGGTTAATACATGCATCATTGCTTCATCTCTTCGTAATCGCTGGTCTTGCGCATCCTACAGCCTACATTCCTCTCGTATACATTCCAGAGTTCCCCCCCCCTCCCCCCCCGTGGTTCCCTTCCCAAACCTCAGCCTAACCAAGGTCAACCGTGACCCACCTCCCATCGCGACTCCCTACCGAGCGCTACCCTTGCAACCACTCACCCGTGTAGTTTTTCTACCTGTGTAGTTTACTCCTAGTCCCTGTCCCCTTTGGGTTAATTGTTTTCTGGTGATAATCTGTGGTCTGTATTTGCTTGCTTGCTCGTTTCTTCAAGAGCCTTGTTAGTTATTTATTAGTGTGTAGTAAATAGTAGATTCTTTTACCAGATAGCTCCGCTGCGAGTCTAAGGGAGAGAGATAGTTAGAGTTAGATTAGGATGACTCCCATTAGGTCAATTGTCAACCTCTTCCGTGACTCACCCGATAGCGAGCCCTTGCGGGCTCGAGTCGATGAGCTCGAGAAGACGGTGGATAGTCTTCGCTCTCTCGTGAAACGGCTGGTGACTACGTTGGAACGGTCGAGGGGGAGTGGGGGTCGGCCAAGGCCTTCCGCACGCGTTGGTGCGGGGGCGAGCCCTTACACTGGCGTGGGTTGGAGGGTTGAGGACGTTCCCCGCACACCCGAGCCTCTAGCGGAGCCTACCTCCGAATCCGGGGGAGAGTGGGAAGTGGTCCGTAGGAGGAGTCGTGGGGTCACACTACACAAACGGGGAAATGCAGAGGCAGAGGCTGAGCCTTTCCCCGTTAGTAATAGGTTCGATGGGCTGGCGGAGGTCGGCGCATCGAACGCTCCGCCTCCGGAGACTTCGCCGACTGGGAGTCGGGAGGGAAGGGAGGGAGTATTAGTGATAGGTAGCTCCAATGTCCGCCGAGTAGCGGACTCGATGCGTGCCAGGGCCCGTCGGGAAGGAGGTGGTGAATCCCGAGGGAAAGGTGACGAAGAACGGGTACGTTCCTGGTGTATACCAGGAGGTACGGTGCCCCAGGTGACGAAGGCGTTGAAAGCAACGGTCAGTGCCACTAACTGCTCCAAGCTGCACGTAGTCGCCCATGTCGGCACTAACGACGCCGCGAAACGGGGGTCCGAGGATGTAATGGATTCCGTAAGGGATCTATGCACCGAGTTCCACCGTGTTCGTGGAGGTCTGGGTATCGATATGAGGCTGACTATATGTAGCTTGGTACCTAGGACGGATCGGGGGTCGATGGTTTGGAGCCGAGTTTTAGGCATAAACCGGAGACTCCGTGAAGTCTGTGGGAGCGAGGGAGCTGAGTTTTTGGACCTCGGGCCGGAGCTGGAAACGTGTCGGGTGCCCCTGAATCGCTCGGGTGTCCACTACACGGACGAGGCATCGTCTAAGGTAGCGAGTAGGATACTGGAGCATACACGTAGGGTTTAGCTCAGGTGGTAGCCCAGAGTGCAGGTCAATCCGCGGGGGAAAAATCGTGCAAGAATTTGACAGAACATGCAGAGTAGTTTTAGAAGGTCAGAGAAAAACACATGGAGAGAACGAACATGATAATTCATCAAAGGTAAGAGGTAGACCAAATAGTTTGTCCGTCAAAAAATTATCGAGGAAAATTTTAGTTGGAAAGGAGCACCAAGAGAGAAACAGATTGGAAGAAAAAATTTCAGTGATAGTAGTGAATTGTCGTAGTATAAGAAATAAAGTAGCAGAATTTCACCACCTCATTAAGAGTACTAATGCAGATATAATCGTAGGTACAGAAAGCTGGCTTTCGAAGGACATATCAGATCATGAAGTATTTCCGAAGTGTTTTACAGTATACAGAAAGGATAGAGTAAGCAGAAACGGAGGAGGAGTTTTCATAGCTGTGAAGGACCCGTATGTCAGTAGAAGAGAACTTATTTCAGAGCGAAATGTAGAAAGTATTTGGTGTTCCGTTAAAAGTAAAAGTAGTAACGCAAAAAAGATATATGTAGGTGCATATTACAGGCCACCGGACGCAGACGTCAATTCTATAATAGAGCTAGAGTCAGAGATACGCACATTACTTTCTGGGAAGAATGATAGAGGAATAATAGTAGGCGGAGATTTCAATCTCCCCTCGATAGACTGGAATACGTGTAGTTTCATTGCAGGAGGTAAGGATAAGGAACATTGCGAATCACTGTTGAACACCTTTACGACACATTCTCTACAACAACTAGTAACAGAGCCGACCAGGGGTAACAACATTCTAGACTTATTAGCAACAAATATACCCGAGAGAGTTCTAAATACAGTTACAGACACAGGAATTAGTGACCATAAAATAGTGCATGCGAAATTTATTGTAGGCGTTGAAAGACATTATAAACCAAGGAGGAGGGTGTACTTATTTGGCAAGGCAAATTACGACGGTATGAAAGAGGAATTAAGGGAAGCGTTTAATGTATTCAGCGAACAAAGCAAAGGATTAAATACAGAGGATTCGTGGAGAGAATTTCTTGAGGTCACCCGTAACGCAGTTCATAAATACATACCAAGTAAATATATTAGTGATAATACAGAGCCAAGGTGGTATAACGCGGAGGTTAGGAAATCACTAAAGCGACAAAGGGTATGCCACGCTAAGATGAAAAATGCCAGACGGGGTCTATCGGTAGAGGAAAAAAATGAGCTAGTTCAAAACTATAAAAAATCGAGAGCATTAGCAAGGAAATCATGTCGGCAAGCGTTATCACATTTCAAGAGCAAGATGTTAGGAGAATATTTAGATAGCAATCCTAAAGCGTTTTGGTCATATGTGAGAGAGCTTCAGGGAAATAAGTCCACAGTGCACACACTTAAAAATGATAAAGGAATCAGAGTCACCAGCAGTGTAGAAAAAGCCAACACTTTAAACACCTTCTTCCAAAGTGTATTCAACTCATCGTCACAAAACGCAGTGGAACCACCGCCGAACACTTTCAGTGAGCAAATGCCCGAAATAAAAATTTCATGTCGCGGAATAGAGCAGCAGTTAAAAAGCATAAGTAAAAACAAAGCACCAGGTCCCGATCAAATTCCTTCCAGAGTTTATAAAACATTAGCTTCTGAAATAGCCCCCTATCTAGAAATAATATTCAATAAAACACTAAAGAACCACACAGTACCCAAGGATTGGAAAGTAGCTAACATTACACCTATATTTAAAAGCGGTGATAGGGAAGAACCTAGTAACTACAGACCCATTTCACTCACGTCAATCTCTTGTAAGATATTTGAGCACATAGTAGTCAGTTCGATCATGGGGCATTTGGATAGTCAGGGATTACTCATAAACAGCCAGCATGGGTTCCGGAAAGGTAGATCTTGCGAGACACAATTAGCTTTATTCGTACACGATATTTTAGTCCACGGCGAAAGCAGTACTGAAGTTGATGCGATATTTTTAGATTTTAAAAAGGCTTTCGATAAAGTTCCTCATGACAAATTAATCTTGAAGTTAGAGAGTTTTGGTATAAATAAAGACGTTGTATGTTGGGTAAAAGAATTCTTAAGTGGGCGAGAGCAGAGGGTTGTCATAGATGGTATCATGTCGGACACAATCGAAGTCACATCGGGAGTTCCCCAGGGTAGCGTAGTAGGTCCGCTTCTATTTCTTTTATACATAAACGATTTGGGTACCGTAGTTAGTAGTAACCTTAGACTTTTTGCAGACGATGCGGTGGTGTACAGGGGTATATCAAACGAAGAGGACATGAAATCACTTAGCAAGGATTTAGATGCAATTGAAGAGTGGTGCGACAAATGGCAGTTAGAACTCAACCTTAAAAAGTGTGTAGCTATCAATTTTTGGAGGAGGAATAATTCGATAGAGCGATCCTATAGAATTAATAACACGAAGATCGAAAACGTTGAAACCGTAAGATATTTAGGTGTAACAATCACTAAAGATTTATCGTGGGGAAGACACATAAGGGAAATATGCGGCCGAGCGAAGAGAAAGCTAGGATTTATAAAAAGAGTACTTGGGAAATGTGATGAGAAGACAAAAGAGCGATGCTACTTTTCACTAGTTAGGCCCCACCTTGAGTATGCAGCCAGTGTATGGGATCCTAATGAATTAGGTTTGATGAGAGAACTAGACAGTGTGCAGCGTAGAGCAGCTAGGTTCGTCAAAAGGTGTTACGATAGGTTGAGTAGTGTATCAGAATTAATACAAGAATTAGGGTGGGAATCATTATCAGAGCGTAGATTAAAGTTCAGATTTAATCTATTGCAGAAATTTCAATCGGATAGCTTTACTGAAGATGTTAGGCACATATTGAAAACACCAGCGTATTATGCTAGATTCGACCAGATAAATAAGATTAGAGAGATAGATTGTCGTACAGATAGATTCAAAATGGCATTTTTCCCCCGTACTATAAGAGAACAGAATAGGCAGCATAGGAAAGGGATAGGTAGGGGAAATATTTTAGAGTATTCTGTAGTGCATGATGCATGTATTAACCCCTCAATTACTATAGATACTAACAATCTAGTTGCATGAGACCCTTAATTGCTTGCTTGCATGCTAGTAGTGAATGCTTGGTGACCTTCACCCCCTGCCACACACCCTCGCGGTGGCTTGCAGGGTATCGTGTAGATGTAGATGTGTAGATGCATCATGCACTATGGACTACTCTAAAATATTTCCCCTACCTATCCCTTTGCTATGCTGCCTATTCTGTTCTCTTATAGTACGGGGGAAAAATGCCATTTTGAATCTATCGGTACGACAATCTATCTCTCTAATCTTATTTATCTGGTCGAATCTAGCATAATACGTTGTTTTTTTTAATATGTGCCTAACATCTTCAGTAAAGCTATCCGATTGAAATTTCTCTAATAGATTTAATCTGTACTTTGACCTACGCTCTGATAATGTGTGTGTGAGAGGATAGACGATTACGACGATCGCTTCGCAGTCGCTAATGCACGCTCAGAGCGTAATTAACGGCGGAGGAGTGGTAACAGGTTGCAGGCCTCGGCTTGGGCGGCCCTGGAAAAGGAAGCAGACGCCAATTCCGCCCCTGGGAATCGTCCTAGGCATCAAGGTGTCGGAAGCGATGAACTCGAGGCTCTGTGCTCAGCGTGATTCATCGCTTTGTCTCACATCCTGGCCCGCATCACGTTAACAACACACTGCTGACATGAAAGAGACTCGTGACTCATCGTGCCAGTTGAGACCTCAACCACAATGATAATCAAAATGAGGCATCATTAAATGTGACTGCCGTTCTCGTTGTGGGACGCATTGAGCCTGATTTCGGCCTCCTCTTTCTCAATGCCTTACTCGTGGTGGATCTCTAGCGAAGCGCAACGCAATAACAAGGCGGAAATGTGATCGACCGGCCATCTTAACAATGCGCTTCTGCAGTACCCTGGTTGCAGCCACACCATGAATGTACCACACGTACAGAAAAGGGCCTATAACCCTGGCTATAGCCGTCCCTGCAACCGAAATACAAGGCCCCTGGGCTACACGACACTGCTTCATTCTCCCATTCAGACCAGCCTCATTGTTAAAGGCCAAACTTTAACAAAGTACCATCAAGGGTTTGAAAAGCAGTGGCTTCCTTCAAGACACACTTCACACCCATCTTTCTCCCTCCCTATAAAAGTGAATCGTGAAAATGACAATTTGAAAATTGAACGAATTTCCTCATCCCAACAAATGTGAGGGTCACGTTACATCTACATCTACATCTAGATAATGCCCTGCAAGCCACCATAAAGGTGTGAGGCAGGGGGTGAATTCTCACGAAACATGCACTACATATCATGCATAAGAAAGGATTAGTAGTAACCTTAGACTTTTTGCAGACGATGCGGTGGTGTACAGGGTTATATCAAATGAAGAGGACACGAAATCACTTAGATGGATCACTTAGATCACTTAGACTTAGCAAGGATTTAGATGCAATTCAAGAGTGGTGCGACAAATGGCAGTTAGAACTCAACCTTAAAAAGTGTGTAGCTATCAATTTTTGGAGGAGGAATAATTCGATAGAGCGATCCTATAGAATTAATAACACGAAGATCGAAAACGTTGAAACCGTAAGATATTTAGGTGTAACAATCATTAAAGATTTATCGTGGGGAAGACACATCCGGGAAATATGCGGCCGAGCGAAAAGAAAGCTAGGATTTATAAAAAGAGCACTTGGGAAATGTGATGAGAAGACAAAAGAGCGATGCTACTTTTCACTAGTTAGGCCCCACCTTGAGTATGCAGCCAGTGTATGGGATCCTAATGAATTAGGTTTGATGAGAGAACTAGACAGTGTGCAGCGTAGAGCAGCTAGGTTCGTCAAAAGGTGTTACGATAGGTTGAGTAGTGTATCAGAATTAATACAAGAATTAGGGTGGGAATCATTATCAGAGCGTAGGTTAAAGTTCAGATTAAATCTATTAGAGAAATTTCAATCGGATAGCTTTACTGAAGATGTTAGGCACATATTAAAAACACCAGCGTATTATGCTAGATTCGACCAGATAAATAAGATTAGAGAGATAGATTGTCGTACAGATAGATTCAAAATGGCATTTTTCCCCCGTACTATAAGAGAACAGAATAGGCAGCATAGGAAAGGGATAGGTAGGGGAAATATTCTAGAGTATTATGTAGTGCATGATGCATGTCTTACCCCTTAAATACTGTAGACACTAACAATCAAGTTGCATGAGACAATATAGTTGCTAGTTTGCATGTTAGTAGTGCATGCCTGGTGATCTTCACCCCCTGCCACACACCCCCACGGTGGCTTGCAGGGTATCGTATAGACTTAGATTAGTACTTGTATAGGTACTGTTCAAAACTACGCTATTTAAAAAAAGATAAAAATAGCAAAACATACATGCAAAAACATGCCGTTAGTTGGGTTAGCTTTAAGTCCTTATACCAACATGCAGCTACCAATGTTATCCATTTCTACACTCGTACTGGATATATTTACCGCTATTCATATACCTAATTCTACGAGGAAAAAAGGACATTCTGAATCTGTCAGTTCGGCAATCAATTTCTCTAATTTTATGATTATGGTCCAGTCTGCCATAATAAGTTGGGGTTCGCAAAACATATTTAACGTCGTCACTGAAGATATGGTCTTGGAATTTGTTTAAGAGATTAAGTCTAAATTTTCAACCTGCGATCTGACAATGATTTCATATTAATTCATTTAATAGACTGGTTACGCTAATATAGTTATCGTACCGTGCCTTTACAAATCTTTCCGATCTTCGCTGCACACGTTCAAGTTCATTACTTAGACCGATATCGTAGGGATCCCATACAATGGCAGCATATTCCAAATGAGGTCTTACAAGGGAAAAGTAGCTGATTTCTCGTACATGATCGTCACATTTGCCCAGTACTCTTTTGACGAATACCAGTTTACGATTCGCTTGACCCATTATTTCACGTATGTGTTTACCCAAGGAAAGGTCATGTGTCAGTCTTATTCCAAGAAAATAGATGATTGGCCAAGGTTAGCAGCAATGCATATGAGTTCCTTATGAATCCCTCTCTCTCTCCCCCTAACATTTCTCCCAGGGCAGGAATCCTCCCAATGACCGTGTCAGAGAGGGAAGCAAGTCGCTGAAATGCGAGAGCGACTTTTTCGTGTTCCACTTCACGTGTCGCGTCCACGTCAGCAGGCATTGGCGTGTCCTGGACGAGATAGCCATCAGAGCGAGCGAAAGCGCACTTGCTCACGCAAAACAACGAAACCGAGTGCTCCAAATAATTCCTCCAGGATATCACCACCGGTATTAGGTTTGTCATCGACCGCTTTGCAGCAGTAATCGACTTCTAGAAAATTAAGGCACAGCGAACGTGTCAAGCTTAGAAGCCTATCTATGCTCTACAGCATCCTACAAAGTTCCAGTGGATAGCTTAATGATCAGGTGCTTCTATGAATGAGATTTGAAAACAACGGCAATGAGAAATTACCCCAGTTTTAAATAGAATCCCAAATCAATTTTATTAGGTTTCCCAAGTGCCCATTTCTATTAATCTTCATCAATTGGCTCCGTTGGCCTCCATGAAATGTGATCAATTAAAATAACGTTCAAGAAACGCGATGCATTCATTAGCCACTGTCGCTAGTCCAACGGAGCGGACCCTTGTTGGCAGTGAGAAAATTTTGAAGAGAATAACACCGATGCCAAAAGGTCATAATTATGAGTATCACACCTATGAGTAGTACATTCATCAAAAAATACCATTGATCTGTGAATGTTACTTACCCACAGAGTAATTTTTAAGAATGATTTCTTGCCACAACATCTTTCTGTAATATGAGCACATGTTAAAATCTACTGAAGGAATATTTTGTTTCGATCTTCGTAAAGTTTTGTAATTTAAAAAAGAAAGATTGAACTCTGGATAGCAAATTCACCAGGGTAATATTTTGACAGACCGACCTATTTCAAAACAGTTAGTTTCAAGGTTTCAGGCGTGATTATGTGTAAATTCATTTCATAGGAGGAAAAACTGTATCTTTCCTATGAATTTATTTTCGTTGAAACTTTTTGTAACAACGGAAAATTGGAAAGACACAATTTTTGCCTTCTCATTCTTAGAAAACAGTTGCTTAAAAAAATAATGACTTCATGAAAATACATCAGGGTAGCCCCACTAATTAATTAAATTGCCACCAAATAAGGAAGCATATTTAAAAATTAATTTTAATAAGATTTTATAGCTTTGACGAAAACAAGATTTTTCCGAACGATACAAAGTTATTTTACTCTCCTTTAATTTATAAATATTATTATGAGTAATTGATTATATAATTTATGAGAACATTTTAGGACCATAAGCTTGACGACACATGCCTCAAAGATATTGACGAGAATCAGCAATAGAAGAATATAACGAAAATCTGGGGAGTTCATGGATGAGGACCAATTCGGGTTCAGAAGAATCAAGGGCACAAGAGAAGCGATTTTGGCACTCAGGCTACTTATAGAGAAGAGAATAGAGAAGAATCTACTGACGTTTGTTGCATTGTAGATTTGGAAAAGGCATTTGACAACGTGGATTGGAACATAATGCTAAAGTTTCTGAAAGAAATTGGAGTATCATCCAACGACCGAAGAGTTATCCAGAGCTTGTATAAAACCCAGGTGGCCATAATCAAATAAGAACCCAGCAGTACAGAAGCAAGCATAAAGAAATGAGTGAGGCAAGGATGTGCACTGTCTCCCGTATTATTCAATGTCCACATCGAGAAAGCCATCCAAGAAGTTAAAGAAAAGTCTCCGGGAGTGAATATCCACGGGGAGTCTACATTTCGGTACGCAAGTCTACATTTAGGTTGCTGGACTAAAAAGTAGGTAACACGAAGTAATTCATTTCATCACATAAATGAATGAAGATTAAATGGATCGACCGAGTAAGTGACGAGGAAGTGCTAAGAAGAGTGGGATAGAAGAGAAGTCTGCTAAAAACTCTAAGAAGAAGACGGGAAAACTTAAGGCTGCTCTATACCTGCCTTTAAAAGGCCGTTGCAGATGCTTATGCCTGACGCGACTACGACTTTATCGTAGCAGCTGGCATCTTGGGAATTTTTCCCATTATAGAAAAAAGATTGGTTTTAGTCTTTAGTAAAATAGATTTTTTGTAGGTTTATTTGCTGGTTTATAAAAAATAGCCAAACTTTCCATTTTTTGTCTATTTTCAGCAGCTATTTGTTAAGCCTAGAATACGATACGAAGATTTTGCTTCAACTCGTTACAAAGCTTGATCCTTCATCTACCCATTCAAATAACAACTGCTGATGCTGTTTCTATAGCTAGGCCATAAACCCATTAGCCATGGAGCATGTATCGCGTTTTTAAACTCGTGATGCGCGTGAGTTCCTAGCAAAGATTTCTTCCTTTGGCAGCCTACCCCCACTCCTGCTCTAAGGCGTTCCACCCCTCTTGTTTACAAAAAGGCCACATGGGTTCTGTCTCTGAGCGAGCCTGTGGGTTCCCAGAGCAGTGTCAGGTTACACCTCGGAGATAACACCCCTCTTCTCCCCCCCCCTCCCCCCAGCTGGATGGACGAAACCGAAAATGTTCTTTCCAAGCTTTACGGAGAGTATCTGAGAAGTCGGATATGAAGGCCGTTTTACACGGCGAATGATCTTGCAAATGAAATCATGCGCATGAAGTTCATGCGTCGTGTAATACGGAAATCTCCTCGCATGAAATTCATTCGCATGATCATGCGATCAAAATTAGCACATGTTCTAATTTTGATCGCATGATTCCTTGAATGATCACATGATACGAGCGCACGACGTTCGTCTTTGTTTTATGAGCAACTGGAAGAGGATTCAAATTAAACAAGTGCAGGTAGAAATGCAATTATAATTGTGGTTAATGGTAGTTTTCTGGGGGGCAGAGCAGGTAGACGGTCATTAGCGAGGGTCTCTGCTCGCGATCGTCCTAATCCGTCCCTCGCTCGGCTTCGACCCTCATCAGCGACCGGACTCTCGCGGCAAG